>JAUDYN010000006.1:0-2400000 GCA_030407005.1 Desarmillaria ectypa | reverse complement strand
GTACGCAGAACAAGAGCGAGCGCAGCATTCTTATTCACGGCCAAGTGCTGTGAAGCTCTTTTATAGCTTCCCGATAAGTAGCACATGCTGTTCCACATGTAGTCGATCCTACAGCCAAATGGCCATCTCGTAGGCAATCACGGACCACGAGTGCAATCAAAGGAAACCAAAGGAAACTCAAAGAAATTGCCAAGAGAATCAGATTCTTGAGATATGATATAAGTACCAGTGTCCGTCGATGTTTGTGTACCTAGAACAATGTAATGGTACCAGTATTTGGACATCAGAATGGAACTGGATGTATTGAACAAGTTTGGAGGGTCACAGCATCAACATGCTGGTGTCGAACGGTTTTCATTTGCTAGAGGCAGAGCACATTACATATGATTAAAACAAGTAAAACGGAGTCCGAAGACTACAAAATGAACGGGAACATCGCTTTCCTTCCTCTCGGAAATTCCTTCCCAAACTCCTTCTTGTAGTTTCTATGCTTCGCTAAGGCCCAGATTGCCATTTGGCCAGCACCCGCCACAGTGAAAAAGCACGCTGCCAAGCTCCTCGACATAACGCAAACAACGATCCAGCCTAAAACTTCAAACGTGTAGTTGGGACACGATACCAGTCCAAACCCGTAGCCCTTCGGAATCCCCCGTTTCTTTGTTCCCGCGGGGCGCAAGTTTCGAAGAGTCAAGTGCGTTGACAGGTTGGATAGCTCGAAGAACTATCGGTGAAGTGAGAAAATGGAGAGAAGAAAGAGAAGCATCACGCACGGTCCACAATCCGGTGCATGCCCACAGGAAACGTTCATCTTCCATGACGCTTCCTTTAATGAACGCAGAGTCTGCTGAGTATTTACCCCGATATATATCGAAAGCGAAAAATAGGCCTAGGAAATTCTGAGGTCCTGCATAGGTGACACAGGACACTGATACGTACCACCGAGAACATGATAGTGGAATGAGCTGTGTGGAAGATGTAAGTACCAAAGGGTTCAAAGCGACAATCACGTACTTTTTAAATATGTTTCTAGCCGGCATAGTACCATGGGAGAACCGGTGAACGCTGGCCAAACGCGATGAGGCTAGTCCAAGATCCCGATGTCCAACTCACAACAAGGTCTCCAGCTCGCGTTTTGCATAGTGTAGCATGACAAAGGTGAAGATATATCTTAGTAGTGATGAGCCGAATGTGTGCTGGGACAAAGATGTACCTACCTTTGCAGGTCACTGTGCACTACCGCTTTTCCATAGAACAATTGAGGGAAGTAGTAGAAGAGAGGATGTATGAGCATAGGACCAAGCTAACATATATGATGAGACGGCCACAATAACAGAAATATAGCACCCACATATTCAATGATAAATACCAGCTTCCAGTTGAGTTGGGGACCCAAGTCCTTCACCTCCAGCTCCCCTCCGCTCCCCAAGCCAGCTTCCGACAGCTTTAACTCATCACCGAGAGCCTTCCTCTCGTTCTTTAGGGTTATCTTCTGCCTCGACGCGTAAAGCTGCCATTTTGTTAATACTACAATAAGATGCAACGTACACACGTCAGACCTTGGGTATTTTTTGAGCAACCTTGGCCTTGATATCGCCTACAGTAGCGTCAGAAGAAACGTCGACAGTCAATGGAAGCTCTTTGCGAGCGAACGGAGGAGGCTTGTTGGCTACAGCAGATACGGTCACCGACACCATTGCACCAACGTATTGAAAGGGAACTAATCCTGATTACGTATTGGCAATCTTGCTAATAATACCGCATTAATACCATTAATTTCAAAATATTGGTAAGTAATCCTGATATCTCTCGGCATAATCTGACAAATGTCTCATGTTATTCAGCATAAAGAACACCATTTATCACTAATCTCAAAATATTGGTAAGTAATCCTGGTATATCTCGGCATAATTTGATAGATCCCCCATATTATTCAGTATAAAGAGCATCATTGTTCTGACGGGCTAGCATAATTTATTCCCCTCAAATGTCGTCCTTGGTAGCCTTGATCATCGGTGCTGGAGCCAACGTCGGTCGATCCGTCGCTCTCACCCTCCAGAAGCACCAATACAAAGTCGTACTTGGCTCACGCAACCCAGATGTCGAAGCCCTAAAGAAAGATGGGCTCTTCCCCGTCAAGGTCGATGCGACCAAGCCGGATAGCGTCTTGCAGGCGTTCAAGACAGTTTCTGATGAGCTCGGCCCTCCTAATGTCGTGATTTTCAATGGTGCGTTTGAGATAATTAAATTCCGTCAACCTAAATTTCACCAAGCACTGCCATTTAGCTGTGGTGTTCAAGCAGCCCAATGTTGCCTCAGATCCCCTGTCGATGTCTCTCGAGGATTTTGAACAGTCGACAGCGATAGGGAATAGCATCTATGCCGCAGCTCAGCAGTTCCATTCCTTGACGCTAACCTCAACCGCGCCGAAAGCCTTCATCGTTACCGGAAACAAGGGTCCATTTGTTCACCAGGCCCATGGCCAGTTTTTCGACCTAATCAAAGAAAAAGCACACGCCGTTTATCTCATTGAACAATTCTGGAACGCCTTTACGAAGAATAAAGAGGACCCGAGGTACGTTGGCAAGTCCTAATCCATATCGGCGGCGGACCTCAGTCCAGAAAATAGATTCCACTTTGCGTTCCTCGTTTCCGACGATGGCAACTACCCGGCATATCCTGACTTCCTCAAAAGTGGGCCTGCCCACGCCGAAGCGTACTGGCATCTCATAAGCAGTGAGAAGCCCGAAGGATGGGACTATAGGTTCGTCGTCTGTTTTTCTGCTTTTTGGTACAGGATTCTCAACGCTAGGTGCTCCACAGGTTCACCTTGAATGGGAAGAAGTATCTGAAACAGTAATATTTCATCAAACATGTATAGACAGACATAGAAAGCAATCGGCTGCATGTATAACGCATTGACCGTTGTTCACGTTTCGTCCTAGACGTTCCCTGCAAGCGATGTCCTCAGTGAAGACGCCTGCCGCATCGTCCAAGTTGAAGTGAAGCCTCTTCTATCACATGAACCCTAGTATTGATCACGCTGAGCTAGGGCGCTTAGATAACCCATTGCCCATCTACCAGACAACCATGGGAGAACACGAGCGCAAACCCCACAGGCAACTCGAATCCCCTCAAAGCCAACAGATCAGACAAATATGGCGAGGTTATCAAGAAGAACTTTCCAGCTACGAGAAGGAATTCCTTGCTCGGCGTGCCGAAACGACGGGCATGCTGAGGAGTGCTGGGACTGATGCACCAGACCTTATAAGAGAGGTGGAGATCGTCCTGGAGAAGCAGCACCTGAAGAAAGTTCGGGACATATTCTTCAGCAAGCTTAGGGAGGGGAACTTGAGGGTCTCTGACTGGAAGAGAACGAAGCAGGAACAAAATGAGGTCGCACAGTCGTTTCGATGGAATGGGCATCAGTTGCGGTTGTATGAATTTAATTTTCGCGTAGAGGAAGATAGCGATGGGGAGATATTGTATCCTGATGCGGTCATTGTGCGTATGACATACCTCATCATCACAGACTAGGAATAATGTTACTAATAGCAAGAGCGATTCGACGCCAATCCCATAGCAGAGAGCGCCTTAAAACAATGCACGGAGACGATCAAGGAATATTATCAAGAAGCATGCGTCGAGACTCTCAATTTCCAGGAGGATCTAAAAGCAATACCGCGGGAAGAGAGGCAGGATGTAGCAGCCACATCACGGACGAGGTTTGAGAACGAGCTGAGGAAACTAGTGTCTCGCAAGCGGGAAGAATATCAGCTCAAGGTCTCGCAAAAGCTGAAGGATGAGGTGGAAGAGGACCAGAAACGGTGGCAGGAAAAAAGAAAAGAACGTCAAAGACCGACACTGCCTCAGAACTGGGAATGAAGGATTCCAGGCGATTTGGCGAACAACTGTCATAAATAACTTTTAGCGATATTCAAAAAAAAAATTCGAGGTCGAGGGTATGATTCAACCAAATATTGGGGTTATTAAATGTTACAAATAGTGCCCGAAGTCGTCGAAGTATATCCCTTGTACAACTCAATCGACCTGATCTCAGTGACTGAATCGGCAGTAGGAGGTCCATTGGACCAGTACGGGTCGCCGCTGCTCCAAGCATTCCAGATCCAGTAGCCACTTTCCCAAGGAACCTATGAGGGAGTCATGCGAGGCCAGTTTTTACGAAGTATTGAGCCTACGTTGTCCGAAAAGTTGTTTATTTGAACACCATCGATGTAGAAGGTTGTTGCTGAAGGAGACCACTGCATAGATGCGTCAGAGTGGCGGTATACATGATGACGAAAGATGACGCACGTCGATACGATATTCTGCATAACGCATAGCAGCTGAGCACAGACTTTTTTTCACCATATGCCGTCTGACTCACCATGAAAGTCCTGGGATGGATCGAATGTGAATTCCACGTTGTCAGTAGTTTTGGTCTCGCCCTCAGTGGTAGCCTGGAAATGCCTGAGCTTCATAGTACACACGTTTCCAACAAGACAACGCCACCTGGTTGGTCGTCCAAACTCCAGCAGGAACATAATCGTTCCCAGTGAGAGTCGTAGATGTTAAGATTTCGATATCAGTCTCTTGCGTGTCACTCACTAATAAGAAATTGGTCAGATCCATGCAATGTCAGAACGAGAGGGAACTGACAATAGAAGAAATTTCCCTCGCAGACCCCAGCTGTAGCGCTGGATTTGAGTACCGTTCGGACAGAGGCGTACGCAAAAGTATCGTCGGTCACAACTTCAGCAGACTTGACACTGTCGTTCCCACTGTAAGAGGTGACTTTAAGCTGAAGAACACCATTCCCAAGGAGAACGTTCCCAGGACCAAAATCGTGTGCGATTGGGGTCGAGGCAACATTGTAGTCGCTGATAGAGAGACGGTGCTGCCTGATCAAGAGTAAGAATACAAGGATTGATCGGTCAGTCTGAAGACCCACGAAAGGAAGTTTGCAGCGTTCCCGCCAGACTGGACAGAAGTGAAGTCGACAGAGACTTGTTCTGTGAACCCACCAGATATTCCTGAGATGATATAGGTATCACAGGAGTTCTGGCGAGAAAAGAGGACTCGATTTCCTATGACGTACGGTAAGAGAAGAAAGACAGCTGAAGCGAATGTGAGGATCGTCATTGTTGTTGGACAAGACTGACACACCTAGCTGCTCTTTTATAATGTTTTTCAGGACTCCAGATTGAAACCGAATGATTATCATATTCACATTGAGAGGGTTTCATGGCTATATGCAATGGAATCCAGAGTTACATAGCTTCGAGAGCCTAAAGCCATTTGCACAAGTTCCTCTTGGATGTACTGACAGCCGGTATCTCCAGAGAATTTCCACTAACAGACCTGTGGAAATATCGAAGAATGGATCGCGACCCTCTGTGAGCGACAATGCTTAACGATAACACGAAGATACGCTCTTAGCTCTACATACAAAGGACTAAGACTTCGTACCTAGGAAGTGATTGATGGGGTTGCATTGGTTACCATCACTGCGGGGGAGTTCGAAAAACTATTTCGCGTTTCGCTTTGTGTCGTGATGTGTCTGTTACTTCAGGAAAAGCGCATACTAGAGATGGCAGCAGGGACCGTTGCCAGGTCAGCGGTTGTAGAGCTGGACGGTCACATGAACACCCGGGCCCTTCCGGGCCGTGACCGTACCCCATCATGTCTGTGTTTGCTCTTTCTGTAGGTTCCAAGGGGGAGGCGCCTACCCCCATTCTCATTTGTCTGTTTAGCTCTCCAAAACCTAGAAGTACATTGCCACCTCTGTTGCTTGTATGTTCCAGAAGAACGTTTCAGCTGTGCCTTCAAAGTTAAAACGGAACGGGTTGACGAAATCGCGTCCTCTGAGACTGCCTTGTCCTTCCTGATAAGTATCGCACCGATATGACTCTATAATAGCTATTTTATAAGCAGAATTTTTTGACCCGCTCACGCTCTCGTGCGATAGTTCAATGAAACTCTTAGACTCATAGCCCATAGACGAAGACTCCAGAACGTCTATGTTCTCGGTTTAAACGCCATCATCTACCCGCCCATCAGCAGTCTGCTTCAATGCATCCGTGTGTATAGATTCACCGCCTTCAAAAGACAATACGTTACCGCTCAGAGACAACCGACCTGGACCTTAAACTGGCGGAAAGTCCTCCAAAAGACAACCTGAAACGAGTCGCGACGGGCATTGCTCCTTTTGCCGTGGGTAAGCCCTCATGATGTTGGCCGCGGAAATAATACAATACTGTGCTCCAAGTATCCCGTGGAACAAACCGCATACGCAAGACGGCTTCGACTCTTCGTTGGGTACGCGCCTCTCAAAATAATCCTACCGAGATGTTATTCAACGCAATTTTTGTTTTGCATAGCAGAGACGAGCATACTTCCAGCTAGCGCGTCTCGCTGCCCGTGATACACGCGCGCCAAGACACGAGTATGATATGTCTAATTAGTTCATCGATTACGAGACTGCTGCTGAGCCGGGGTCGTACTAACGGTTAGCCTTTTAGGCTGGTGTTCGTGGCCAAGGTACACTATTGTTCTTATGGTCTTATCAACGATCCAGAAATCGTAATGGGAAAGTGTCTGTATCCTTTGGCTCATTCACGCGTACTCCGTTGACCGAGACAGAACGTTCATTCCCCTCCTTAAACTCGGTTCTCTAGGTGCTGGTCAATCGCGAAGGAAAGTCACAAGCTTATAACCAAACTAGTGAGTCACTAGTGCCGTGTTTTGTCTTACCAACCAGTGCCTCCAATAATCGGAAATTAATGTGATTTGACTAGCCTTCAATCCCTCGATCTAATCAAACAGACAGATGCTATTTTTTCCACTTCTGCTTTGATGTCCTACTCTTACGTCTTTCGTCGATGCCTATTCATCGTTATATTTTAAAGACTCGTGAACCTGGGAATTTTCAAATAGAAATAGACGAAGCGCTTTGTCACTCATCTCTCATCAAACCGACTTAATGATGTTCCATGATGTTCGACGATGAGAAGGATGATAATGTCAGGCAGGACATCGAATCGACTCCCGGGGGGGGGGGGGGGACTATCGGTCAAAATGGTCAAAAAGGCTACTGTCATGGGGAGTGGAAGGCAGAGGTATGAACTGTCACAATCAGACCAAGAATTCCCCTTGGCCTCGCTAGGCTGGTATTCATGGCCAAGGCATACTGTTGGTCTTATTAGCGACCCAGAACTCATAATGGGTCAGAGTCTGGATCCCTATGGTTCATGCATACTCCGCTGTCCGAGATGGAATGTTCACCCCCCTCGGTTCTCTCGACGCTGTTCAATCGGGAAAGAAAGACACACAAGCTTATGACCAAAGTAGTGAGTTAGCATGTTTTTGTCTTGCCAGTACCAGCCATCCCTCCAATAATTGGAAATTAATTTGATTTAACTCATCTTTAATCCGTCAATCTGATCAAACAGGCAGGCGCACTTTTTTTTTTTCCTTTGACCCTCTTTGAACTCCTACTCTTTTCGTCGATGTCTATACATCGTTAGATCCTGAAGAATTCGCTAACCTGTAAGTTTTCAGATAGCTCCTCTGAACCAGAAATAGACAAAGTACTTTGTCACTCATCTCTCATCAAGCCGGCTTAACGACTGTCATGATGTTCAACGAAAAGAAAGATAACAATGTTAGGCAAGACATTGAATCGACGCTGGGGAGGAGCTCTTATACAAAATGGTCACAAAGACTCTTGTCATGGGGAGTGGAAGGCAGAGGTATGCACTGTCACAATCAGATGAAGAATCTCCCCTCATCGCTCATCAGGTATCATTCCTGTGGCGCCGGAAGATCGTACGGATACGCAGTACTACAAGATCTTCTTCTTGTGGTTGGCGTTCAATGTCAATATCCTATCGTTCTCCGCCGGATCGCTAGGACCCATTGCCTTTGGACTAGGCGTTCGTGACTCCTGCTTAGTTATCTTGTTCTTCAACTTGCTTTGTGCGTTACCGCCGGCGTACCTGTGAGTCATACATCGACCGCACACAAACACAAAGTTCTGATCTAATGTGATCATAGCACCACATGGGGACCTCAGTTAGGTCTACGGCAGATGGTACAAGCACGATACAGCTTCGGGTAAGTTTTCTTAGCCAAATTTTATCCTGACGCAAAAATGTATACATGACACTATCAAGGTACTTTGGTGTCATCATACCCTGTATCTTCAACCTCATTGGAATGTGTGGATTCTGTATTCTCAACTGCATTCTCGGAGGCCAGACCTTGTCAAGTGTCGCCGATGGGAATTTAAGTTGGACGTACGTACATCGAGACATGAAGGATTCTGCTGAATATCATTCCCAGGGTCGGAATCGTGGTTATTTCTATCATATCACTTCTTGTTTGTTCCTTTCTTTTCTCATCGGATGCGCTCGGCACATGGTGAAACCTATTTACAGGTCTCTTTTTGCGGAATCAAAATCATCGGATGGTATGAGCGCATAGCTTGGATCCCCGTCGTCATTGTATTCGTGATAGCGTTGGGCGTAGGCGGCAAACACGTCGTTGCTGTTCCTGCTGCTGAGCCTGCCACTGCTGCTGCCGTCCTGTCATTTGGTTCAACAATTGCTGGCTTTGTGATCACCTTCTCGCCTTTGAGTTCTGATTTTACAATCTATTTCCGACCCGATGTTCCAAGGTACCATCGCATACGTGAATGTCACCCTCAGGACGCTGATGTTCATATTTGCTAGGGTTCGACTATTCTTGTACTCATACATAGGCTTTCTACTGCCGATTGTAAGCCCGCGTGCGCTTGTGGCTCAGAACATATATTCCTCACTATTCTAGGTCACTCTGCAATGTCTTGGGGCAGCAGTCGCTGCGTCCGCGTCCTTTGTTCCAGCATGGGATAAGGGATACGCAGGGGGGAATGTAGGAGGCCTCTTGGAGGCTATGCTTCAACCGGTCGGGAATTTTGGGAAATTTCTCACTGTTCTTCTCAGCCTGTCTGTCGCGGGAAACATTGCACCCACATTCTATTCTATGTGCCTCAATATACAGGTGTTTATACCTGTTTTGTACGTGGTCCCCAGATATGTATTCTCGATACTCGCGGCAGCCATGTAAGTGTTGTCTGATATTGATGCGGATGGATTGACGCTGATACACACGCCACAGTGTCCTCCCGCTAGCCATTGTAGGATCCCATCGGTTCTATGACACACTCACAAATTTCCTCGGATTGATTGGATACTGGGCAAGCGCGTTCATCGCCATCATACTCGTTGAGCATTTTGTGTTCCGGCGGAACAACCCTGCGATGTATGACGTATCGTGTTGGAATCAGCCTAGAGCCCTGCCTTGGGGGTGGGCAGCGATCTGCGCTTCAGTGGGGTCATTTGGCCTTGTTGTGCCTTGCATGAATCAACAATGGTTTGTTGGTCCAATTGCAAAAACGACGGGAGACATCGGTTTTGAAGTCGCATTTGTAGTGACAGTTTTGCTGTACTTACCACTTAGAGCAGCCGATGTCAGGCTTCGGAAGGCAGTGTAATGTCGTCGAACAGTTTGAAGCGCACTTTATACTCCGCTATCTAATGCCCAAAAAATCGCTTTTTCACTGTGACCGATGTTCCGTGCCATCTTCACGTGGTGCTAGCATGTGATCGCGGTAAATGCGTTTGAACTTTGAGGCAAATACAAAGGTATCAAAATGTTTCGGTGAGTGCTCTACAGACAACAATACTTCCTGTTGGTCGGATGCGACAACGATGAAAGTTTTCGCTACAGGATTCACGGTACAGAGCTGATTACTTGTAGAGCGACGCGCGGAAAGAAGCTACAAATGACTCACGAAATGAATCAATTGTTTCCGGAGGCAAGTCGAGGCACAAGTTAACAATGATGTGCCTTGCGATCAGCCGGCTGCCTCTTCCGAGAAATAGCTTCGCTGCGTCGAGTTCGAATTACAATCTCATAAGATGATGGTGATCCTAAGCCGGGGATGAACGTGACCGATGGGGTTCTTTTCGTATTGAGGGCTGCCCTTATATAAGTGGCATCGCCTACACTCCCGTTTCGTTCTGCTGATGCACTTGTTGCGCCTCCATCCCCACTCACAGCAGACCAAACATCTTTCTTACTGAATCCCCCGTTTCCGCAAAAATAAACTGTGTCCATGATCACTAGTGAATTATTGCATCGTATGTTTTCTCTGCATGTGAAGAAAACGCCCACTGATAGTATATCTAGGTGAGGAGGCGTCTTATACAAGTTCGGAAAGGAGATCTCTGGTTGCCTTCTACGTTCTACAACTCACTGGATTTGGGGGCCTCCTTATCATCCTGCTTACCGGGATCTTTTCTCCCACCGTCGCGAAACGGCATATATGTTGGTTAAACTTTATGGTGACATGGATAATTTCGACTATATCGTATAGGTGCGTGCTCGGTGCATCGAAGATCCATGCTAGTCTTAACAAAAGCGCCAGTTTACTCGTCGGTCATTCTATGGAATGGGAACCTCCCCATGGACTTTGCTTAACTCAGGCCATATTGATATATTCGGTTCCTACATTGTGAGTTTGATACCATAACAACCACCATCTTATGTTCTAACGTAATTGAAGAACAGCTTGTACCACCACAGCGCTCGTAATCCACGTTGGTTTCTCACCTTCTTTCTCTCATGGATCCCAATGACGGTCTTGAAGGTATCCGTCTCAATTAATGCCCTTTTATCGCCACCTTCCACAGTTCATTTCAATTGGACACCATTTGTGAGTTCCAGTTCCAGTTCTTTTAATTGGCTAACGGATGAATCCAGCTATATGTGGTGCCGTATGTTGCCTCAGGCGGTACGGCTGCCCTCTCACTCGCCATTGGGTTAAAAGATCCCGATACCGTGGCCAGAAGAGAGCCGGGAATGTATTGTAACTTTGAAAATCGAATACCGTTCGTTTCTGTTATCTTTCCCTTATTACACACATAAATCACGCATATACAGGTCTCACGTCTCCTCTGCGCTGGTTGCAGGTATAATGGCATTGTGTCTGGGGATAGAGATCTTTGTGCTAGTCAAGTTGCGCAAGAACTGGACGCATCTGAGGAGAAAAAGAGATCGCCAGACGGTACCACTGACACTCCGCGTGCTGGCGTTTAGCGCAGTGGGATGCATGGCTATTGTGTAGGTTTTCGTTGTTTTTCCCCGTACCATCTCTGACACCGCCCCGAAGGCTAGGATTTGTTTTTGTACTCAATTCATATCATGGTCCTGCATTAAACCTTATACTGGGCAGTGGTACGTTTTCTGATCCCCTTGACTGGAGAAATGGTTCAGAAAATTTCCATAGTACCGCTGCTTGCAGTCCTGCTCTTTGGCACCCAACAGGTAGGGGATCGCCGCTCCTTGTATAGACTTGGACTTATATCTAACGTTATTCAGGACATCTTAGATTCCTGGCTTTATTTGTTTCGCGGGAAGCAAAGGCCCAAAACAGAGAACCTCTCCCTTCGTTACAGCAATCCATCATGGATGGCGCCGGGTACAAGCCGAGACCCATTTATCGCCTCCTACAACGGGACCGAAGGGCAGGCATATTAGCACTACTTTACTCCATTGTATAACACTCTACTATACTGTATTTTTAGCAATGACAGATATATAAATTAGACATCATCTTCCCAATTCTCAGGAACGTTCAACGTGTCTCTCGACTGAGGCGGCGGTACAGATGCCGAAGGCCGAGCAGCAGGTCGAGAATTCTGCAGATTAGGCGGTGTCGAAGATCGGCTGACAGGCCCGGTCCATCCTCTCCCAGCACTGATAACAGGCCTAGTTGCCGTTTGCTGCGATGGAAGATGATGACTCACTATCCCAGTACTTCGCAAGTTTCCGAGCTTGCCTAGACTCGGTCGCGACGGAGGTCGTGTTGGGGCGACATGCGAGGAGAGAAGTGGCGAAGGAATTCTTGTATCTGTACGGCGTATCAATTGGACGCTGGAAATTGTTTGGTCAGGATGAAAACAGATGAAGTCTAGTAGGCGCCACGAACCTTCGACGCGGTTCCTGGTCCACCATTTGGGTATCTATTCTGTATACACTTGCAAGCTGAAACGATGATCAGTCCGTTAACAACTAAAAAGGATAGATCAACCAACTTTATGAATAAATTGCCTTCGGTCTGGAGGCATATGCGGTAATACTCGAGTCTTGTTGCCTGACCCAACAAATCTGCAGTGAAAGTATTAGTCCAGAAATTTTCACAGAAGTGGACTGAATTGGTACGAACTCGGCGAAGGCTTTCTCTACCACTGTAAGGAACTTATCATTGAGCCTAGCGAATCCAACAAGTTCGTCATTGTAAACGGCTGCCAACGTGGCCTTGTCTCGCGAATCAGTATCGATGCCCAGCGCCTCCGCCAAACGCGCATTTCTCTTGGCTATTGCGCATTCCGAAGTGCATTTCAGCTGCTGCTGTTCATTCCTGCCCGCAGCATTGCCGATGCACCGTCCGCACCGTACAGACTGTCGAATTCTCTCACAAGGACACAGAAGGGTGATAATTGATTGACAGGGCCCTACTTCGGAACATGCTGACGGAGCGTGGCAAGGATCGGCGCAAGGATGATGAGACGGCAAACTGTCGGGAACCATTCAGCGGCTTGATAAATGTTACGCCGAGATTACTTACCATAGCTTGCGAGACTTTCCGCATATTGATGTACAAACCCCACAGTCATCGGCATGACATACTCGTTCACAATGATGGAATCCACAACCCATGAGCCTATAGAAAATACATGTGAGACAGGCGAAAACAATACAGAGAAATAGTCAACGTACTTGCCACAGACAGTACCGCAACTAAGCTTCTCGCGAGACAACGAGCATCTTATGTTATCGACTTCGTTTTTTCCACATGCACATAGCCGTTTCGTCAAGAAAGGACAAGGAGGACAAGGTATATCGTCTCCATGGCAAACGTGAGGAGTTTTTGGATGTCCACAAGGAGGATCCGGCATTGCGCAGGGATATAAGCACTGGATCTTCGTTCCGCATGGAATTGGAGGTTCCAACACGGTACGCCCACAGAAGCAGATCAGCTAAGTCAAGTCAGTGATGGGAAATAGAAAGGAATGATCATCCGTGGCATACCTCTTCAAACGAGCTCCTCAGACACGGGGCGCACGGTCCCCTGTGGTCTCGCTCTTTGCACCGATGATTTCCACAAGTAAGCATCTTCCCGCAGACCAGGTCACAGTCGTGTAAACCTCCTGGACCTCCAATCTCCTCCGCGGGCATGATCATACGTCTCTTGCCCTTGTTTTTGACTGCCAATGATGCGAGGGGACAACAAATACGGTTACACTGGTGCTTTCCGCATGCTCGAAGCGCAGTGCATGCTTTATCGCATAGAATGTCAATTTCGTTACGGTCCTTATCATAGAGATCGCCACATATAATGTTTCGACGAATATTCCCACATCGACAAGGACGAACAAGTCTTTCGGAACAGGGTGGGCATTCACCAGTATGACATTTAGCATGACAAGGATGGTCGCAAGTCGAGTGAAGTTTGTTGCACAGCGAGTTACAAGTCGGAATTGGCGCCGAACAAGTAGAGCGCGATGAAAAGTCGTATTTTACAGCATCCTTTCCTGGAGGCGCGATAGCGCTTTTGCCACAAGGGCACGTCGTGATTACGTTAGGTGAAAATGGACATTGAGCAGCGGCAGATGAGGGAGGATGACAAGGCTTTTGGCATGTGTGTTTACCGCAATCGTACAATCTAAAATGATCAATATATGGTAGTTGGGCAGACTGAATGGCATACCTCTGACATACACTCTCACAAGAGAATCCTTTCACACCGCCAGTCCCTGATTCATCTTTACCGCATCCAATTGTACCCAGCCATTGATCCCCTTCTCCACAAGCCACCTCTCTTTGCGCCTTACCACACCAACATTTACTCATCTCGCGTTGCTCGCAGCTTCCACAATCTCCTTGATGACACGTCTTTTGGCACAAGTGCTTCCCGCAAGTAAGACGCTGCCAGCAGACCTCATTACACGAAACCCTTGTATCCCCCCCGCACCGAACTGGGACAATACGCCGCCGAGGGCATCCACATGGGACTTGCAACGTGATTTTACACGGAGGACAAGGACCTGGATGGCATAAGAGTGAACAAGGATGAGGGCAGCCAACCCGGGGTCGCGAGCAAGGGTTCCCGCACGAGTGGGGCGTCGCGAGACGGGCATTAGGCGATGGCGTCGATCCACAAAAGCACTGATAGCTGCCAATAAGCACGGCTCGCTTTCCCTGACATCCAGGACACCTCCATTCGCCTCCTCTGTCCTCCCCCCGCGCACGCCAAGCCTCTTTAACTTCGTTGTAACTCTTTTCCGACCACGAGCGAATACATTTAAGATGGAACGTTGTCCAGCAATACTGGGGTACGAAAGGCTTGGCGGAGTCTCCAGGCGGGAGTATGGGAATGGAAGGGGAACAGCTCCATGTATGCTGGGGTGGATTGATGGTGTTGAAGCAAATGGGACAATCAATGTACGGGCGAGTACTGAGGCCGCGTATGAGTATGGATGTGAGGTCGTCTGCTTGGTCGCTGGGAGGGTCTTTGGCTTTGTACTTCTTGCGTCCAGGTGGGCGCTGAGAAGAAGAATCGAGTGTGAGTTCAGCATTGAACTTGGCTCTCCTACAGCCACCGTTTGGGGGTTTCAGTCGCGATGAGGATGTCTCTTCCGATAGAACATAACTGGGTGGCCGAGTTTTAGGTTGTCGTGCGGGTCGTTGTAGATTAGACGAGTCCTCTACATGCTCGCCGCTGTTCGTGTTCGACCCTTGACTCTTCGAAGGATCAACGGGTGTCCCATCAGGTCGAGTCTTTGGCTGCCGTCGTTGTTGATTACGCGAAGGGCCGTCTGGAGGTGTCTCTACCTCTTTTTTCGAAGAATTCATCGATGACTGTCCTTCTACTGCGCCACTTGTAGTTTTGTTCCGACGATTAGGGTGCCGATATTTAGGTCGACGTTCAGATGAATCTGCACTCTGAGAAGGAAGAGTATCTGTTTCCATCCAGCTGGTGGAAGGGAAGAGGAGAGTCAAAGAAAAAAGAACGACGTCAGAGTCAGTGATGAATAATAGCTTATGCCCGCTCGGTACCGTGATCCATATCCCAATATAGCTTAGTCCATTACGTCATTTTACACGCACGAGGTTGGCACTATCCAATTACCTACGCGTACACCATGTTCGACGACGACGGCGACGATACCGCAGCACTTGTACCCCCAGATCCTACCTGGCAAGCCATCTTTCACGCATCTAACCAAGTCGTGCTCTACAATCCAACCAGCCATGCTCTCGCCATCCGACAGTCCTCCCAGTCCCGTCCTAGATCTAGCTGTCCATATTGCAAGCGACCGTTACCATCAGAAAATCAGGATGACCCGGACCCGGAGTTTCACTCTCGTGCATCGAATTACTTTCACTTGCTGTCCATCGCAAATGATACCTGGTCGAGACCGTCGACGCCGCCGCCGCCTAGTATCGAGGCTGACGACGGCGCAAGTGCTTTCTCTGCAGAGGCTCTGGCAAATGGGTATTTCAAGGCCTTCTTTACCGAAGAGAGCAAACTAGGAATGGGCGCCAATGGTAGCGTATACCTCTGTCAGGTATTATTCCAACTCTAGCATGACTTTGATCACCGACCGACCCTTTCATAGCATGTCCTGGACGGAAATCCACTAGGTCATTTTGCTGTCAAAAAGGTTGCAGTCGGGCAGTCCCACTCGTATCTATTAAATATTCTTCGTGAAGTTAGCTGCTTCTCATCCCAAAATCTATATAACTTATTTCCGCTAGGTTCGCCTACTTGAGCGGCTTCATCATCCCAATATCATAACCTACCAGTACGTTCCTACATATCTTCATCCTTTTTCTCACCGGTACTACTTTGGCTTCTTTCAGTCACTCTTGGCTCGAAACTGCACAATTCTCTTCGTTCGGTCCCAAAGTTCCCACGTTACAGTTGAGCTTCGACCTTGTTTGCCTTATGCCTTGACTTACGACAGTCCAGCATTCTCATGCAATGGGCCGAAGGTGGAAGGTGGGCCTAATATCACCTACGAATGCATCTGTCTGAATCCACACTAGTCTCGACGACTTTATCGACGACCGCCTTGGACGCGAGACTCGCCACATCCACATTAACCCCAATGGCACCTTGAATGGTACCGGCGCGACCTCAAACATCCACTCGCGTTCAGCAAGGATCCGTGCATACAGGGCATTCCAACACGCCTCACCGGAGGAAAAGGAGCAGCTTAGACAACGTATGAACGGACAAGCGCAGGGAATGCAAATGTGGACTGCAGTACACCTCCTTAGTCCTGAGGAAGTAAAAAGCATATTTACTGACGTCGTAGAGGGATTGGCTTTTCTGGTAAGGTGACCATCGCCTAGCCAAGGATCCATCTCAATTCGTTCAGCACGACAAATCTATCTTGCACCTGGACCTAAAGCCCGGCAATGTGCTGTTAACATGGGATGAAGGGGAACTAATGTACGGTGATATTCCACTCTCTTTAATTCTGGACATCGAACCATTGCTAGACCGCGAGCCATGTTATCCGACTTTGGCACCTCCCGCGACATGGTAAACACGTCGCAGGTCCGCTCGGGAAACACTGGAACGTGAGTCCTCCTCATTATGGATCTGGTAGTTGCTAAAGCAAAACACAGATTAGAATACACCTCGCCCGAATCCCTGCCATCTCCCCAAACCGGATTCCTTCGCCAGATAGACTCCAAGTCGGATATGTGGTCGCTCGGCATGATCCTACACAAGTTGCTGTTCTTCAAATTGCCATACCATTACGCTGCTGCAGGTGATGCTAGCGAGGAGACGCTGAATTCCCTTGCAGAGGGTGACAAAATGGATCGACTAGAGCAAGAAGTGTTGAACTATCCTGGGCAAGTTGCGCTTGTAAAGTGCAATCTTATGATTCATTAAACCGGCCTGCAGGTTCAAAAGAACGCCAGTACTCATTACAGCATTCGAAGGCCGCAAACTGCCACGAGCATACTTTGTTCTGCTAGAATCTCTACTTAATCCCAATCCGTTAGCACGACCGTCCTGTGAGCGGGTTCTAACTGCAATTCGAGAAGGCAGGGTGAGTCATCTTAGTACATCCTGGAGTCGGTAGCTGATTTGTCGTAGCTGGACCCGGTGAAAGAGCCGCGGCGTACACGGGCGGCATCTACGTCTTTGATGCAGGTGGTACGAAGATCGAGTCCCGAGCCTACGGCGGAACAGGCGACGAATGTTGTTGACCAGCCTAAAGTCCCAGATAACGAAGAGGAGAAAGTACCTCTACTTAGTCTTCCCGCGCCGGACGAGGCACCACCAACAACTGTGAGTCCCCCAAAGCGGTTGAAAATGACACTTGTCGTGAGGTCTGCCAAGTCGTGCATCCTAATTGCCAAGGTGCTGGACGTAGCGACTCTATGTCCAGAAGGGCACTTGCGGACTGTTGTGTTTATCGTTGTATTAATTCTTGCTGTGGTAGATACATGGTTCGAAGGACTGTGGGTATCTATCATGTTTGGATTACTTCACGTTATGGTTGTTAGACTAGCACGCTGTAGTGACATACGTAGTTAACGCAATACAGCTTGAAACCGACTAAACTCGTCGTCAATCAAGGCCCACCTCTCAGCAGTGTGACTCGCAACCCACTGTCTGAGTTTCTTCTTTTGCTCTGGATCCAAGGCGCCATTACAGGCGACGGTGTACGTCCAGAGGAGTCTTATACTCTTTTCTTCGAAATCAACATCAGGCTCCAAGACGTCACCATCCTCGCCATACGGCAGGGGGTCGACGAGCGCTCTAATGACATGGGCCAAGATCCCTTGCTCCTCCATCGGCCCACGCACCACAGAAGACGTCTCTGCCCGCTTAGGGTCAACGAGGTTCGCAGCGTGAGAATTCGGGTGTATAGGCCCTCCTTGTACGATCGTTTCGTTAGGGACGAGGAGGGTATTCAGCAAAAAGACGGCCTTTCTTCGAACACTAATCTCGGGGTCAGCAAGTGCCCCGCGTAACCTAAGCCAGCCGTCCGGGCCGAGGGCTGTGACTGCAGGGGCGTTATGCTTGAGGAGGCCTGAGAGGGCGTAGAGAGCCTTGCTCCTGATCTGTGATGAAGTGTTTGCTGGGACGAGGAAGGCAGTCAAGGTTGGGAGGGGATTGGATGAGAGGTACTGTTGGGACGTTCAATAGATGGGCTTGGGGGAGGTTAGGATACGTACCGTTTCCTGGGCTGCCGGGTTGTTTTGGAGGGCGGTACCGATGACCCATAGCGCCTGCAAGACGATTACGTCCGTCGAGTCGGGAGAGGTGAGCAGCTCGTGCAGCGGTGCCCACATTTTCAGCTTTTCGAGATCTGGGTTGGATTAGTCTAGGATATTGAAGAAAATGAGATCTTACTGTTGGCATTGTCGATTTGTTCTATTAGCTACTGCGAGTCAGTACGCGACACTTATGCAAGAAAAAATCGACGCACCATCTCTAGGTGATCCAGCGCTTCTACCCGGGCATCTTCTGAGCGGTGGGGATCTATGGCCACTGCCAGGTCCTCTTTCATGAGCTCAGCGTCCGACTTGCCGAGAATCACGTCGATGACACCAGGATCAAGGTCAGTTCTTGGCTGGGGAGGACCGGCAGAAGGGCCAGAGTGTTCAATGGACCATCGGAGAAGGGATTCCATGTTGGAAGAAAACTATCGATACAGTGAAGGCTTATAAGTGATACAGTGGTGGAAGATGGAGGAAGTAACGAGAAGGATCGGATCTATTTTGGGAAATATTTTTGATAGAATTATTATTATTCATGGATATAGACATATCTCAGATTCATAGATACAGTACTGTCAATTACAGGGCACCTTCGCTCTTGGAAATAATGTACCTGCTAGCTGTAAACACGAGTCCTACAGGCGTGGCATTGTACTCACCAAGCATGGATAACACCCGGAATCCAACCTAGCACGCAGAGTGCAATATTGATCCAGAAATCGGCAGAGCAACCTCGTTCTAAGCAGGGTCAACGACGTCCGTCCACGATAGCAGGGTACAACATACTAATCAGCACGGGCACGGGAGGTATAATGCTGCGAGAAGTTGAGCAAACAATGAAAGTACTAATCGTAGAAATAAACATACATTGCGAGAAAGTAAAGACATACATCTGAAGTAGAAGAAGGTTGGGCCATTGTCGTGGTGAATAGGAAGAAATGAGAGTCACTTACTCGTGGTTAAATACTGTACAATGACGTCACACCCTGCGCTGCACCGCCACTCGTCTACTGCGCTCCTCGTCAAAGGTTTGCTTTAACGACGTCATAGCCCGCTCCTTGAACTCTGCCATCAACCACCTCTTATCCTCTTCATCGATTCCTTCGAGCTCCTTCTCCTGGTCGCTCACCATCCTTTTGTACGTTGCATTCAAGCTTCGCTTCAGATTTGTTTCCCATTCTTCGTCGGTATTTGGTGTAGTTGGATGAGGTACCGCAACATTCGCCGTGACTGGTCGTGGCATCGGCGTATTTGGTCTGGCATCAAACCCAATCGACTTCATATCCTCCAAAAACTTCTTCTCTGCCTTTTGACGTGCCTTGGTCCGATTCAGACCACAATACTCCTCCTGGTACGCTATCGCTAGCTCCGTCGCCTTCTCAAAGTACTTTTCAATCGTCTTCGGAGAACATGAAAACATTGCAATCGGATTGGGTATCACGAGAATCGCCATTGGAAGGGATGGAAGCAGCCCCGGTACAAATTTCGGTGGGGGTGGTCGAGGCGGTATAATACGCGCGCTGGTCCTCGCAGCATAGATCGCAACAGACGACACCTTGGCCTGTACGGCTCCCACTCTGGTCTTCAGCATGTCCTGTCTCGTCAGATTAAGCCTCTTCTTGATATCTGCCTCCGTCTTCCAATCCCAGATAATATTCTTCTGTCTGTCTACAATCTCCATCCACTCCCTTCTTGCATCACAGAGATGCTGCTTAACCAGCACTTTATCAATAGCACTGTGTTTTCGATTAGCACGATGCAGCCGAAATTCGAGATGCTTGCGAATGGCCGCCGTAGCACTCTCTTTCTCTTCCAGCCGGGGTTCAAACTCTCGCCATAGCGTGGAGATGGACATCAGGATCAAAGCGTCATGTGATCTACATCGTATCAAGCACTCGGATCCCGTCTACTTCGATGCCCATGTGAGCCCCGTATGCATGTGAAAACTCTGGACCTGCCGTAACGCCCTGCTCGCAGTTCTTGCCCTTGACATTCGCAATATAATCGTAAAAATCAGTCTGGTCGCCCACCGACTCTTCGAACCATCGTCGCTCCGTCATGCCGTCAAGCGTCCGGATCACCCAGTGTGCACTGCTCCATCCCTTCTGACCTCGGAGCAGCACCGACGAGGCTTGCGCCGCAGGCTGCTGTCGGATAAACGCGTCCACTTCCTTGGGATTCGCCTCCAGAGACGGCATCTCAATCAAACACAGCAACGGTGAAGACAGCCTCGCCCCGCTCTCGTGTTTCGTCTCCCATTTTTTCTTCTTCACCACTTGGTACACGCATACTGGCTCGCTAAGCTTGTACTGCGGGTCTCGAGTGACCAGTGCCCAGTGATATTTTCCCTCTCCGCCCTCCGTGTTGTACAGTGCAATGTAGATGTTCAAGTTCATTCTAGGCAAAACATCAGTCTCGTCTCACAACGAAAAGAATACTGCTCACACTTGGTTTGGGTTATGGCGCCTCGCAACCACCAACACGACGTCCAGTCTGTTATATATGCCCCCCTTTGGAGCTGCGACTTATAGAACTGCCAACTCCTGTTGTATTTATATTAAGATTTCTGGGACGTTCCAGATGAATTATTTCCACCTTGTTTGACAGGTAATGCCCTCTTTCTGCGTAGCTTGTCAGCACGACTGTCTGACAAGAACACGCGCTTCCTGTAGCTTTTAACGCCTCTTTGTTGTGTTGTCTGTCAGGAGGGTTCCACCCACTATAGGGACGCGCTCACGGGAGGTCGATCGTGTTCGGAGATTTGCAGACGAGCCGCCGTGATCCATATATAATTACCATCACTGATACTTGCTCGTTTCTACAGCACCAAACACCATTTTACCTCCACGAACGCGTGATACTCCCTGTCCCAAGAATACGTATGCTGAAGCGGTGTGTCACCTGTCCTCTCTAGCCTCGCACACAGCGCCGGCTGGGCAATCAGGGCTTCCAGTACTTCACTAATAAGGTGTCAACACTTACACCGGAAATTAAGGAAGACACTCACTCGTTGATGCTAAGTAGTTGTGTCCATCTCTTATGGGCGTTGATTCTTCAAATGGGTAGTAGTACACATTATCGCTGCAAACACCAGGCTGAGAGACTAGGGGCGCATCTCCATCGTAGATGCTATACCAAGAGCCAGAAAAATCGTTGCCTGCAGAAGCCAAACAGTCACTGTTCGAGTTGTTGGATTTCAAACGCAGTGCGTCTTGGGTACCGGCCAGAGTGTCGAGGAAATATGTAGCACTGGTCAAGACTCTGAAGATGCCAAAAACTAATCCATTATCGACATCGCACGCTGATATTGGTAGTAAAACGTGAAGCAAATGCGAGGATCATCAGCCAGTGAAGGTAAAAGGAAGAAAATCTGCACCTAGGTAATGCATCTTCGGTGTTTTTAATGCCATCAACAATATGCGCCTCATCCCGCTCTGCCAATCAAACTAACCCATAAGTTATTATGTGTTCTACATTGTACCGTTGCTGAGATAAAATTAATTACGGACCTATAGAATGGAAGGAGTTGCGCACCTTCTGCGACTCCACTGTACAGGCCTCGGATACGAATACCGTTACCCCGACGACTTCCGAGTCCCGATCGCGTCCATGACGTTTTTCCTCCTCGAGATAGCGACTAAATCCTATAAATACTGCCCCCACCACCGACACAACTCTCACTTCAACCACAACCACAATGCCTGAATTACAATGGAAAGGATATGCGTCTGTCTCCCTTCTCTGCTCCGCATCGCGTCTTTTGACCTTCTTGGTAGCGTTCACGACACTTCAAAGTGGACCGAATTCAAGGTCATCGACTTTACTCCCAAGACTTTTGATGAGGAAGACGTAGATATCAAAATCGATTATTGTAGGCCTTTTCACCGTTTGTCGCAATTTACAACTGATGGAAGACGCACTCCAGGTGGTATTTGCGGTAGCGATGTAAGAGAAACGGCATTCACCAAACACTTCTCAGTAATTGACCCATTCTCAGCTCCATACCATCACTGGCGGATGGGGCCAGCCCATGCTTCCCGTCATCCCAGGCCATGAAATCGTCGGCCAAGTCGTTCGCGTCGGATCCAAAGTGAAAGAGTTCAAGCCAGGTGACCGTGTTGGCGTCGGGTGCGTTGTCTACCATCCTCGGACTCTAATCTTCATTAAACAACATTCCGTAGCGCTCAAGTTTGGTCTTGCAACAAATGCGCCAACTGCAAAAACGACAACGAGAACTACTGCCGACATTTGGTTGACACGTTCGGAAATGGTTTCTACTTTTTTCAAAATTTCTGATAGCATATATTCAGTTATAATGCTAAATATCCCAACGGGGACATGGCATACGGCGGTTACTCGACTGCCATCCGTGTTTCCGAACGCTATGTGTTCGCCATCCCAGAAAAACTTTCCTCAGAGCAGGCTGCACCTATGCTATGTGCTGGACTCACGGTATTCAGCCCATTGGTCCGTAACGGCACTGGGTATGTCTTCACTGCAAAATATCTTAAACCCGAGTTGAATATTTCCCCAGTCCTGGTAAGAAAGTTGGCGTTGTCGGAGTCGGCGGGCTCGGTCACTATGCGATTCAGTTTGCCAAAGCTTTGGGCGCTGAAGTAACTGTTTTCAGCAGCAGCACGAGCAAGAAGGTGGTCATCTTATCCCTATAATGTCATTGATTACTGACTCGTTCTATCAGGCCGACGCTATCAAGATGGGCGCAGATAAGTTTGTTGTAACTCGCGAACCCAATGCCTTGGAGAACATGGAGATGACCTTGGATCTCATCATAGTACGCATGAGGTATATTTCCACTACAACGAAACTTACCATCATATCCTTAGTGCACGGCTGACGTCTCTCATGGGATCCCGTTAACGATGCTCTTACAGATGCTCACTGTTCATGGCAAGCTCGTTATGGTCGCTTTACCCGATGAAAATCTACCTGATCTCCAAGGAGACAGTCAGTATCTCCTCGTTCTCATACCACAGTCAGAACTGACGAATCTCAGGTTTTATCACCAATGGATGTTCCTTGAGTGGTTCGCATATAGGGAGCAAGAAGGAAGCCATTCAGATGCTCAACCTCGCCGTAGAGAAAGGTGTTAAGAGCTGGGTTGACGTTAGGCCTAGTGCGTTTTATAATCGGAATGCTGACTGCTCCCTTACATACCTCCCTTCCCAGTGTCCGAAGTCGGAGAGTGCGTGAAGCGTGTCAAGGAAAACAAAGTCAAGTACAGACACGTCCTCAAGTGAGCATCCTAAGATTTATAAGACATGACTCTCACCTCATTCCCAGGGCGGATTTCTGAACCGATAGAAAATCATGACTTGAAGCTATAGAACAAAGCGACCAAAATGTTGTAGTAGTATCTCATGAGCCTTCAACCGAAGCTTAAAAATTTTTAGATGTCGTACGCTTTCAACAGCAGCGTGGTGATAAGTGCTGTACATTTGCCTGTACTCGATGTTTACTTCAAGATATCCCTGCCCTCATTAGTTCGTTGTCCAACGTGTCGCTAAGCTGGAAAGCTTTGAAACTCCAAGCAGAATAACGATCATGGCTCATGCGTCGTAATGATAACGTCAAACGACTGATCATGACAGACGTAAGTCTGCACAAGATATGTTGGCTTTAGGTCCGTGATTGAAATTTGGTTACTTACATCATACTGGGTCTGTGAATTCATCGACATCAATCGTCACGGAAGAAAAACAAAAAATTAATTAAAAAAGACACGCACTGGGCATTCATCAGTTTCAAACCGGGCTAATGGGTCGCCGGTAACGTAAATGAATGTTATCAGTTACAGGATGGCTTACCCGGCTACACAGGGCGAAAAGCATCCAAAGGACATTCCCAGTGAGTATGACGCCAAAATACAGCGTCCCATCTCGTTGGATTCTTTGGAGAAGGAAGGTTGTAGGGATTATCTTGTGGTTCTGAATAGTTGCGTGTAGGGTGATAATGAAGACTATACTGTCGAAAAGAATAGACACTGTCAGGTAAAGGGTGTCCCTATGATTCAGTGAGACTTTCTTTCTAGGCCAGACGTTTGTTGGCGTACATTATTGGGTTGGAGAACAATATGCAGACTGGGACGATCGGGTAGTAGGGACTCATGCAGTCCATATCAATAGACGCTTGCCTACCTTGAAACGAATCAATCCCATGGGACTGCCTGCATAAATTCGGTAGGGGTAAGGCTATTATAATTAGTTAGAGGATGCACCATGTGATAGATAAGCTAGCTAATGTCACACCGTTGTTTTCCCCGTGTTGTGCCATGGCATAAATTACAATGATACATTGAGTAATGGGCAAAAGGCTGAGAATTACGATGTATAGCTTTCTGCTCCCAGTCAAAGCATAAACCCTTACGGACGTTCAGTCAGTAACCTTGAGTATGGGCAAGACTCGCACCGGATTAATAGCACCGCCTCTGCTGGAATGGCAGCTAATAGGGCTTGCAACCATTCAACGACGGCAAATCGATTGCAACTGATAGGATTATCGAATGAGAAGTGTGTTCCCTCGGAAGAGGGAAGCTTACATCTGTCATCAATCATTTACGCTCAGTCTCCAAGTCCGGGCAGTCATCAGGTTACACGCACCTCGAAAGTCCACAATGGCGAAAAATAGGCTGCGGTCGTTCGATGACCGTGAACATTCGAAGGTATCATAAAGTCACTCACCGAATAAAGTAATGACGCAAAATGACATGGCGCAGTATCGATTCTTCGCATTCAAGGACACATCATCAATAATGAAATGGCGCATAACACGAGCGCCAACTCACCAATAAAAATAGATAGAATACTTCGAGAGGATGAGTGCGAGACAAAAGATATTTTGGAGGAAGGTCATACCGAGCCCCTTCCTCCCTTTCCAAGCATACTCAACCTCGTCACTTACGGTGAGAAAGTAATCGAAAAAGATGACTGTGCATGAAGCTACATAGTACCACTAGGAACGGAATCAATACTAATACCGCGAAGTTGATCAACCGCTAAAAGTTAACCTTGAAAGCTTGCCTGATAAACACGTCATTCAAGGCAACTCGCCAATAGCGGAAGATCAGACCTACAGATCCTTAGCTAGCAGTATAACATCTTCATCCATCAACAGGAGAGTGCGGCGACGTCGCCAGAATGTGGCTTATGGATGTTATCGGAGTACGAGGTAGAGGGCTGATAGGATGGGAAGAAAGCAAGGACGAAGACCCTGACCTATCAGCAGGTCCATATATGTGGTAAAAAGACGCACCGACTCCACGCGTAACCACCATCATAACGGATATGTAGCTTTATTGACATGTTAAATTTAGACCCCATCATAAGCGGAGGTTCATCGAAGGCCTTAGTCATCGGACCCAATATTATATCCTTCAGTTTTAAAAAAGCACACCTTGTCAACAGAATGCAAGCTGCTTGGTAAAGACCCCGGTGCGAGGTGTGATAGCCGCGAAAGGCATAGGGACCGCTTCTGCCAAAAATGTGTGAGATTGAATACTCGATCAAGCTTCGTATTGATATTGATGGCCTATGAAATATATACAGGGAGGCCTAAACCATATCAATGCGTTGCGGGACACGGACATGCCTTTGTCCAGATCACCCTAAAGATCCCTATCCAGTATGTGTCATCCTGTGACACGAGTGAAATAGCCCCAATGCTGCCATATGAGCGGAAATGGAGATATCAAGACCTACATCGAAGATATATTTGATCATAGACGGCTGTTCTCGTCCAAACAACAACGTTAACAGAACCGCATGTCGCGGGAACTACGACCAAGTAGACCGAGAAGGACTCAAGAGTATCAATTCAGCCTGCATTGCCCTTTTGACAGGCGCCGAGGTGGACGGATTAGCTCAGGGTGGATACACTAACTGTGTTCGGATGGAGCACTGAAGAGATATTGAGAAGCCAGGAACTCTACGGCGTAGCCCTCTGTCTTTCACATCACGTGTGTTGGGGTCGGCGGGAGAGTGAACATGAAGCTAGAAGTGATCATTAAATTCCTCGTCGCTCAAAGCATATTCCTGGTGCTTATTAAGTAGCAATACCAGACTATCTATGGTCTGTCCACCAAGAGAGAGATACTCAGTTCAGTCAAGAGTCCTGGAGAAGAAGTCCATTCGTTTAGGTGAATTTATAGAAGCAGGCGCTGTTGCCAAGACTTCATGTACAGAGATTCGGTGTACGCCTACCAAGTGCTACGGGTGCGACAAGGAAGGTCACCAACAAAAGTACAAGGTCGAGGTTCACGGGATGAAAAAAGGCGTGATTCCCAAGTCGGGTGTGACAATTGGTAATAGATGTGTCGGGCCGACCCTCCGGTCCTATTTGCTTCATGAGCCGAGCCAAAGCCGAGCGTGAAAGACTACGAATATGCGATACTTGGCACTTTGATCTCTCGCGTCAGTTGTGGATTTTGCGAGCGGACGCGTGTTAGTCCCCAACACGGCCAACTAGGGGTCTCAACGTTCAACGTCAGTATATATCAACCTCTTATGTAGTATTCATCTGTCTGCAGGCAACAAACATATGTTTACATCAGTGCATCGTGCGGGTCTCTGCTAGCTATATATAACATCCTTCTTTTCACTCTCGTTCAAGATCAGTTCTCTGACACCATTTCCTCAAGAACTCACGTTTGTCTGATGCGAATTCCTCGCGAATGATGGTCTGAAGATCGTTCATTCCATCCTCTTCCAATGCCACGCCGTTAGCTCTTCACAGACAGCTCACAAGATATGCCGAGGCATCAATTGACTCTAAACAGGAGACGGTACCATCGTTTCAAATCTCTGGTGTTTCTGAGCATGTTTTGGTGCTATATAGTCGTTATTTACAGAAAGGTCAGGTTCATCATCCTCAGAGAATCCTTCTTGTTTAACTTCAGTATGGTGAGGATAGTAACGCCAAAGGTTAAAACGGCTGAGAATGGACTGACCGCTTTTTTCCAGCCATAGGTGAAGGGCTGTAATAGAAATCACAGATGAGGAAAGAAGAGAAGCTAGAACGGTTATCTGGCATTCGAGATTCGAATGAATTTATTATTCCACAATCGCGTTCTCGTTGAGTCCTCGGGCCTAGACTACCGTATCGATATATTAATAATGCCGCTGTCAACTGAAGAAATAAGCATGCGTACTGCACTCCCTTTCACATGTAGAAGGATATGAGCTGTTTGGCAGTTTATGCCGAGTTCAGCTCAGTCAGGGTGTCTATACACATTCTCCATTAGCCCGGGGTCTAGGACGACACATCTTCTGCCATCCCGAACAACGATTGCTTCCTTGTTGTGTAGCTGGCTCTCTCTAGCATTGGTTGATATTCTCGTATCCCCATATTGAGCACCAGCGATGTAGATCGCAGCTAAAGATCACACCGATAGTAGGTCCCAGCAGCACTGTATCGTGGCAGAAAATCGGTCATGCTCACCCTCCATCACAAAATATACATTTCATTATCGACAACCGGCCTTTGCATGACCTCCAACTGGAGATCTTGCCTGTCTTGAAGCAAATGTTCAGAGGTACCCGCAACATCAGTGGCAACATATAGTAGCCGCTTGTGTCCTCTGCGGGCAGAAGCGCTGATGATTGCAACTGGGATTTTAAGGAGTAGAAAATGTTCGTTGGGCGACTTATTGTCGTAAAAAAACAGGGGATGAGATCAGTTCGTTCCCAGTTAATACATGTGTGGTGTCAGGCCAACAGTATTGCGCTTGGCTGAGCTCTGCAAACGCATGCAGATGTACACTACTGTACCTACTTATATACTAAATGTTAATGTACTAGAATGTTCTACAACTTTCCCAATACTTTTCCCTTAATCAGCAAGTTCGGCATGATGCCGGATTGCCATCACCTCGGCTCAACTCTCAAATTCCAACACTTATCAACAACCATTCCGCGGGACGTTGGAATATGAAGAAAGGCATATCATATGACAACAAAACAGTTCATTCTTGCTCTGGAAGTAGCAGGCTCTTCAAAGGTAAATGGAAACATATTTGACCGATTTGGGAACTCCGGCTCCTTGCCTCTGTCGAGCTAACACTTTGTCTCTGCACCTAAGATTTTTTACGAAGGCTTCATCAGCAGCAGGATGGCAAATCTCCTCGAAACTAGTACTCATCTCTGAGCCATACGAGCATGAAGATATCTTGCATCTGAAAGCAGCTTTTATGCGTGGTCTAATGTGATCTCAGGCTAGTCGTTGGATTCTGAAACCCAAGACCAAATCCAGTGGACGCCAGCCAGTCCTTCAGCTATAATATTGTTGGAGTATCAAGTGTCGCGCACCACAGCGCAGTTGGTGTCGGAATCTTCGGTTGTCAGGCAAGGAAGCCTGTTCTTCTCCTCGGCCTTGTTTACTACGTAGTATTACTTCTATTAGGTGTACAGTGTAGATAAATAGCCAGATGAACAACGATAACCCTCGCCTGTTTGCGGGGGTTCCCTGCTATATCCGGGTGAGCGGCTGGAGAATTACCGCTTATTTCAACAAATAGGCCTTGATACCGATATCTGGATCTAGTATCAGCATACCTACTTTTCATATGACATAAAGACAGGTCATCTGATTGTATGCCGCTTCCCTGCTGTGGGTCATGTTTTCCAGGCAGACGCCTCAGAAACGGAACTGTATCACGAAATGTGCACTTTCTCTCCGACGGCGGGGCTCGGAAATATTTTTATATATATAAGTAGATCCTAAGGTCTTCGCGCACGGCACGTTGGACATGAAGCACTGACTTTGTGGGCAAGAGTATCTCTCTCTCGACTTGGGGTGTAGATGTGACACAACCATCCGTGTGCAACACCATTGGTACCTGTCTGGTGCTAATGGGAGTAAGCCGGTGAAAACTATCCTTTGCAACAATCTAGTGCTCTGTGATGATCTGTGGAAGAGTTGAGAAGACGCCCTTATCTATTCCCCTACAGCTTGTTGGTGGAATCACAGTGGCTCTAGATGGGTCCCGGCCGATTGTATCCGTGGATGACTACTTCTCATTTTTCCGACTGTTTACTACATTTACAACGCACGACGTTCGATAGCATGTCACAGCGAGGGCAATCGGTGACGGTTGAGATCTTAGCAGCGTGCAGAGGTACAGCCATCTGCTTCCAGCCTACAGATCTTTTTCTCTATCCAGTTGAGTGGCGTGGTAATCTGAACTCGAGGAGGCCTCATCGACATTTTGGGAGAATCAGCTACTGAATTTTCCCCTCCAGTTACTCTGTACCCATGATTCTTGAAGCATGGGTGGTGTTTCTTTCAAAAGATACGGCTACCTGTCTGTACCTTGATCACACTGCCCACAGAGCGCCATTCCTTCGCTTGACGTGTTGTTAGGGTATTGCACCCACTGTGATGATAGCTCGTTTTCCGAGTCTGGCCAAGGGGGGAATGCTCTCTTCGCTTCCGACGGCGATACACCGTTGCCGGTTATTCATACACGCAGCTGTGTTGGACTAAATACGTAGATGCTAACGTAGAAACATACAGGAAGGAAGAATGAACTCCGTTTGGAGATCGTCTCGCGCCTAAGTGTTAACAGATCACCATTACTCACGGAACTTGAAAAGCACAAGGATTTTATGCATCTGCGAGTAACTGGAATTCCCCCATGACAGGACAGCTCTGAGATGCTCCAGTTCTTTCTCTTCGGTTAGCTGACTCCACTAATTTCGGTATATGTAGGCTTCCTTGATTGTTGCTAGTTAATAAAAGTTATCGAATAGGAATGTTTTGGGAGCTCTCCGGAGTGAACGCATGAAAGTCAATATTTTCCATGCTCCGCTAGAATGCGGGCAAGGAAACCGAGTAAAGTTAACGAGGATAATATCTGTCAGAATAGCTCGCAGCCTATGCAGTCAGAGTCTCAGGAGAAAGGTAGGCCATATTCTCCTACATAGAGTTTAACATGAGGCAGAACACGAGGAGTAAACGCGCCAAATATCAACGAAAACTAATTTAACAAGACGCGGATCATCACGTGATTCAAACACGTCGCGTGCTCGGCCGTTTCTAGGTTCCTTTCCACCCAATCAACGGGCGATCTTGGTGCATAAGAACCCCTTGAATGATATCGTTATCTTCGCTTGATATGTTGCTCGTTATCCATCCTCGGACCTCTCTTCCTGTCATTTTCCTTGACCGTGGTAGACCCCAGACATTTTCAAAGGCACAGACTCGGAGGCGGTATTCGTGTAGTAGACCCCTGGCGTCGTTTAATTGCTTCGTTTTGCCTAGGCGGGGAAAGGGGAACAGGTGAGTTTCTCTCTGCTTCAATTTTGTGTACAAGCTGGTTCTATGATATTGCAATATCGTTTACTGCCCATGAAATGCCTGTCGTTGTCCATGTTCTTTGTCAAAAGGTTGACTTCTTCATGCGTAGATTTTGCCTATCATTATCTGACTATATGCGCCGAGAATCGTCGCCTTTGCCTTCCATTCACTCATGTCACATGCAGCGTGCCAGCAAGACCTTCAGCCTCACGTTTGCGACACTACGGCATGTTACTTTCCTCTCGACTAGTACCCTCGGCTCAAAATCTTCGAGGCGTGTTCCAAAGCCATTGATTGATCAGTACCTGTAAGTATCCCTACATGTTATTAACCGTCTGGTATACGAGTAACACCCTCAATAGTACATATCTAGCAAGGTATTGTCTACTGAATCACGAAAACAGAATAAAGAAAAATAGAGAAAGCAATAATTACATGGAGGAAGTCGGCGCTGTCCACAGCCGCCAGTCTTCAACCCCCTTCTTCGCTGTCTCTCCCCATTTAGCTGGTTGCCGCACATCACTCGTTCTAGTCTTCCCCCAATGCTCAGCTGGCAAAACCGTTGCATCAGACATTGGACTACCCCCCGAGACACTCTCCGTCCACCTCACACGCTTTTCCCGGGTATCGACCAGCCTCGGAGCCTCAGGCTCCAGGTTCGACAACATAATCGCTGTCGAATCGGCGGGTAAGGCATCCTTGTCGCTGTAGATTCCCTCATCATCCGGAACCTCTTCTAGCATCACGCTCATCTTGCCTTTACTGCCGGACTTCTTCGCTGGCACTTTTGATTCAGGCGAGGGCTTAGGCGGCGCAGCAGGAGTCGGCGGACTGGGATCCGACGTTGTTCGAGCTCTGACATGTCCCTGATGCGTTTCGGGCATTGAGTGCGACTTTTCAATCACAGTCGATCTCGACATATTGGTCCGACTCTCGTGGTGTGTTGGTGGCAGCCAGATGGTCCGATTGTCTGGAAGAGGCGTTGTTGAACTGAGCCTCTGTGATGTCGACGAGGAAGTGAGCTTCGGAGGAGGCGGCGCTTCTCTCATGTGGTCGAGAGTGAGCTTGGATGAACTAGCACCGCTGTTCTCTGTCTCCAACGATCGTGGAGATGACGACTTGGAGTGGTGATAGAAAGAGGTTTGCGACGGGGGTCTCATTCGAGACATATCGACTATCGGAAGTGACGCCGTACTCTCATGTCTGATGGCACTAGATCGCGGCACCTTCGTTCGACTTTCATCGGCAACAGCACGAACCGCAGAGGGCTCCATTGCCCGGGCCTTCGAGATATCCACTGGAGATTTGACTTTCCAGCCACTGGTTGTCAGAGGCCGTTCGATAGGGTCGGATTCGAAGAAGGCTGGCGCTGGTTGGGACTTTTTGTGCTGAGTTGTTCCCTTGTCAGGATCAATGGTGGGTCGCCAATACAGATGCTCATTGGGACGGAGGGTGGTGTCGAAAACATCCATTCTGGAACGTGATCTCTGCCTGTCCTGTTCCCGAGTTTTCTCCTGTTCGCGAGCAAAGACCTCCTCCATGATCTTGACTCGCTTCCCATCCCCACCCTCCTTCACCTTTTCATCCTCCTTCCGTCGGAACCTCGCTTCGCGTTCCTGACGTTCGCGCTCGCGCTTCTCCTGTTCCCGCAAGAACGCTTCCATCTCCTTCGGCAACTTAACTTCCCCTTCTCTCTTCTCCCGTACTCTCTCCTGGTCTCGCATGAACGTTAGTAGCTCCTTCGGCAAATTTTCTGGCTCTCTCTCCCGTTCCACCTCCCTCGACAGCTTCTCCTGCAGCTTCACTGCCACCTCTCTATCGCTGAGCTCCTGAGCAGCCCTCAGTTCACGCTCGCGCTCGCGATCCGCTCTTTCACGTTTCGCGTGCTCCTCCGCCTTCTTTGATGCGTGCTCCCGCTTAAAGAATTCCAGCTTCTCCCGCTCCAACTGTTGGCGCTCTTTCATCTCCTCTTCCTTCCTCCGGATTTCAAGCTCCCTGCGTTGCATTTCCTCCTCCCTCCTTTTCAAGTCTTCCTCCTTCCTCCTTTCCTCCTCTCGCTTGGCCTGCTCCTTTCTCCTAGCCTTCTCTTGCTCTCGTTTGAATGCCTCCATGGCTTTTGCTTGCGGATCTTCCTCATCCTTCTCACTGATCTCTCGCCGTCGCCTCTGCCTCTCCTCGTCGACCAATTTCTTGCGCTTGTCCTCCTTGTCGCGCTGTAACTGCAACATTCGAACCTCGTGTTGCACCATCCGTGTTGCAGGATCTCCACCCTGTGAGATATCCTGCACGAGAGTATGTTCGTGCTGGATAGCATCCATGTGGAACTCCTCTATCATCTTGAATCGCACGTTCATTTTGAATTTCTCAAATTCACTTTCCATCTGTTTGAGAGAACGTTCCGGAGCGGAGTGTTTTTCTTGGGGGTGGAGCAGGCCATAGTCATGAGGATCGACAATGACCGGGCCGATATAACGGATTGCCTGCTTAGAGCGTGAAGAGGACGAAACACTCGCTGTGGCTGTTGTCGCGGACGAGGTTGACACAGAGGTCGATATGGGAGGCGGAACCGAAAGATGAGCGGTGGGAGGGGAGGCGCGAGACGGTTCCGGTTGTGGCATTTGGCGGACGCGGCGTGCTGGGTCGTGTTTCAGCTGAGACTGGGGCTTCGTTGGTTCCCCGGCGTCGATCTTCAAGGCGTCAAGCCATTCCGAGGGGACAAAGTCCGAATCTCCATGCTGTGGCTGAACCTTAGAGATTTCTTCTTCTGACTTGAGAGCTTCGAACCACTCTGAGATCTTCGACACATCCTCATCTGGGGAGATGGGTGATGCGAATGGATTGCGACTGGAGGGAGCAACAGGCTCTGACGCTGGCGGCTTCCAGAGTTCGACAGGCACTGGACGTGGAGGCGAAACGGACATGGTACGCGGAAAGCGGTCTTCTGGAGTTGGGTAATCAACGACGACAGGCTTGGAGGAAGGAGAGGTGCTTGGCGATGTCTGCAGGGAGTCGGCACCAGTCCACCAGGTTGTAGATTGACTAGATGTGGGAGAGACGGCCGAATCAGTATCAAAAGCCTGTGATGGTTGGAATCAATACAGGGGCTGTGGCGATGGACTACAGCAGTGTTTACCTCGAGGAAGTCGAAGCCTGCTTCAGCGTCAGCGCCGTCGTCGTCGTCGTCTTCATCATACGCTCCACCAAATGATGCAGGATTAACTATGGCATAGGCTGAAGTGGATAAGTTGGTTGACCGCATTTCTGTGGTCGGTGGTGCAGAGGGATTGATCTTAGTGGCGGTGGCGATGATGGGAAGTTTTTGGGAGGAGGAGGATGCCACCGGTGTGCTGGGGCTGGGTGATGGTTCAATGATGGGAGCGGGTTCGGGTGGAGGTGGAGACTGGATTTCTGGTTGGACATGTTTGACGAGATCCTCCTCACTTACCTCAACGCCAAACAAGACCTTGAACGTTGTCACCATTTCGGACGGCGTGATGTCAACCCAGTCAGCCTCGCGAAGGCTTTTTTCTTCCAGCCTTCGCTCCCACTCAGTCTTGGCCCTGTCGCGGAGCAATTCGTCGAGATGCAGACGCTCGTCCTGCCTCTTCGATTCAGTAGTGAAGAGGATATTAGAGTCGATGGCGTCAAGATCTTTGCTGTGAGAGACCGCTTCGGGCGTGTACCAGGAAGCAAAGAAGTCCTTCCAGACTGCACGAACCTGTTCAGTCTTGGAGAGCATCGTCGCAGGCGGGGGAGGCGGGGTAGCCGGCCGCGGAGGAGAAGGTGGGGGTTGCGGCGCGGCAACTTTTTTGGTGGGTTGGTTTTTAACCTTGGTGCCTTTCTTTGGTTTGGCCATGATATGACTCGAGCACCGCTAGATTGAATGCAAGGATGTTGGATGAAACGGTGTTGGATATAGAACGGAAGAAAACGATTGGCTGCCTCGTGTGGGAGTTCTCAATCGTCGCGTCTTTGGGCGGCTAAATCCGTTGCTGGAGGGTAGATATGCCGTTCTGGGCGTTACAGATGAGTTTTCAGGCTGCTGGAAGGGAGCGAATGGGGTGGGAAGGGAGCCTTAGGTGGACGTTTGAGTCAGAATCAAAATCTTGGACAGACAAGTATTGGCGACGTCATGTGATCAGCTTTAATTGGGCCAGGGCAGAGGGTTGGCTTTTTGTCAACTTTTTTGTCGAGTCCATTTGGATCTTACTCGGTCTTGACTCGGGCCTTTGTTTTTCTTCATTACCGGTATTTCATTTCACGTCCCTCCGTCCCCTGCGAAGTGATCTATATCTATGCCCTTGACCCTTTATTATCCAGGCCTTGCTCTATCTCACTGCTCTGCGACGCATGCCAGCAGTCAATAGGCGCTATCAGGCGTACGAACGCGTGGTCGCACACCAACACCGTTCATGTCAGATCCATTCATCTGCGTCCGCACAACGAAGCATGTGTTTCTGCCTTCTCCTGTCTCCATCATCTGGCTCGATGATCTCACGCCCTGGACTGATCTGCGTCGACCACCGCCACTTGGAGGCCTTCATTTCCCAAATATTACTTGTGCACCAGCAATCGCCAGCTTTTTTACCTGGTTTCAATCCCCCTTCCCTATGGACCTTTTACACTTTTCCTCGTAATCGATTACTCACTACTACCCGAGCGATGATGACACCAGCGATAAGACCTTGGCATGCACTAGCTTGATCGACATTAATCTCTACGTGAATCGTACCATTCAAATCGCCATATTCCCGTGTTCCGGAAGATTCTTCAAGGTCGTTCCCTGTTGTTCCTCGTTCCTTTAGTTTATTCAGTCTCCCTTTCCGCTGACGCACTCTTTCGACCCTCAAGCATACGAGGACCGGTTTGGTACTATCTTCATCTTCGACCTGTCTTCTATCTCTCCGGCTTCGTGTTGTTGCCTAAGCCCCTTCCTATACTCCGGAGTCTAATAATGGCCCGCAGGTTTCCCACAACCCGAACTTTACCAATGTATTTCGCGTCTTTGGCCAATCACTTCGTGAAGATTATTCACTATTCCCTCCATCCAAAACACTCTTCACGTTTCGAATTTCTACAACGGTTGATTGATGTATGCAACGGAGCCGAAAAACCTGCCCATTCTCTTCCTTTGATCCCCTATCGTTACACGATGCTCGAACTCAAGTTTTGCTCTCCACAGCAGAACATTTTGGGACATCTAAACCTATGTAGAGAGTAATGGTCGCTCGCCAACATATCCATGACGGTTCCGAATGCGGCAAATGATCTTTCGTCTGTTCTCCAGTGCCGATAAGCTGCGCATCACCGGTTCTTATTTCATCGATACAAAAGCCGCCGCATGCTTCTTGATTTCCCTTCGCGGCGACTGCTAGCCACAAATATCTACATCCTCAGATATGGCACTTTTCTTCCTTTAGATCGTAGAAGAATTGAATCGATAATTCCTGTGTTTTTTGTCTTACTCTTCCTTTTCCCCTACTGTTGCAAGACTACTGAATTTGTGCATCCCGCCAGTCTGACGCTTGAGTGATAATGAATTATGATCCGACGATGCAGGGTTCTGAGTAACAGCGCACAACACGAGCACCACGACTACATACTTACCACCATCACATGTGGTGACCGACCAAAGACCGAATTCCGTGACTCCTTCTCTCCAAGTACTTGCATATCTGACGGTCAGTACTGCGATCCAGCCTGTATCGCGTCTTCGCAATTTCTGATTGGATGAGCAGGTGTCTGCACAGGGTTCCTCAACACTTGTGCCTCGTATCTCCACTTCGTTATACGGACAATAACCTGGATATTCAGCCATCAGGACATTCTACGGTACAAATCTACCTGGCTGGTATCGTGTAACAAGCTCTGATTGTTCACGATTGCCTCGCCACAGTCGCGTTGGATCTCGACGATAATAGGTGCGGCTTCAATAAACGTGCAATGATGGTGACACTGAGTGCCCTTTCTAGATCCCCTGTCGCTGGGAAGGCCAGTAAGGCACTGTGTTCGGTTTTATAAGCGTCCTCTCTTCCATTGCCGTCGTAAGTGTTTACACGTGCTGCAAATGAAATGCGATCTAACTGAATGACCGGCTTTTCAAGATACGCAGGCGCCACATTGCACCAAATATTACAGATTTCGAGTTTCGTGGAAGCAGTGAGCCATCTACACGTGCAGTCATGCCCTGATTTCTGATTCTTTATAGTCGTATGCAGCCACTTCCTTCGCTCCTCTAACCTTCATTTTTCTACCAATCCCCCATGTCTACGGGTACGGTGACTTCAGAACGCGCAACACAACTAGACTTGTACGAACCTGACGACCAATGGAAAGCCGACCTCAAGGAGAAGCTCTCGGTCGCCTTTAAGGACATGCTACTCCAAGCCAAGCAGAAGCTCGAGGATGACCTCAATAGCCTCGGTGGAGATAACATTGACCCTGCGCAGAGGAAGAAGTTGATTGACGACTACCAGGCCAGCGAACGCCAGATCAAGAGCTACGCAAACCAGAGCTTCAGAGTTGAGGTTGAGAAGGAAAGAGAGCAGAGACGGTGGGCAGCAGGACTTGAAATACGGACCGAATGGAGGGAAGACCTAGAGAGTGAGCAGATGGCAATTATGAGCGGCATTCGTAGACAAAGAACTGGCAGTGCCGGAGCAGAGTCAAATGCAAATCCGAAAGGAAGAGACAGAGTGTCAACGGAGCCGGATCGTTTCCCTGATTCGCGGCAGCAGACTACCACTACTACGCCGATGCCCACGCCTACCTCTGCAGCTACTCGCCCTTCGCCGATACCTATACCAACTGCCCAGAGACGGTCATCGACATCAGGAACACCCGCCAACTCAGTGCCCAAGAATCCAGAGGTGTGGATACCGCCGAAATCCGCTGCTGAGGACAAACCGATACTTCTTGGGCGGCGCACGAGCCAGGCCAGTATACATACGTCGCCGTCACAGACATTTAGGCCGTCTGCCCCCATTCCGGAGACTCAAATACTGCCTAGCAACACAGATAGTAGGTCATCGTCATCGTACGTATCGAAGGTGACTCCCCTTCCAGATATTCCGAAACACGCAATCACGGAGCACGATCATTCTGAAAGCCGGATGTCGTCACCTCAGACCTCTCGGCCATCTGTTTCTACTCTGGAGAATCGGAAACATCTAGACAAAGATAGTCGGGTGTCGCCTTCACACACGTTTCGACCATCAGGGTCCATTCCGGAGAACAACAGACGTTCCATTCCCGAGCATGATGGTGTAGAGGGTCAATCGCCAACCACTCGACCTTCTCTCCCGATACATGACCATCCGAATGCAGAGCGTGAGAGGGCTCGTATGGTTGAGGTGGACCAACTGTGGGCGTCCCACACGAGGGCCAAGGGGAAGGAGAAGGAAGTCGAGAGGGACCGGCCACCGTCACCTTTGTCACGATCCATTTCTGTGAACCAGAATGTGGGGCCGCCGCCGACCCCACCTATGGCTACGAAGCCTGTCTATAATCCTTCTCTTCCAAGCCTATTGACAACGTCGCGTCCTAGTAGCATAACCTCATCTCGCCCTCCAGCCACTCTGTGAGTCGCCTTTCTTCTGGGTAGCGACCCTTTTAATCTAGTGTAGTCGTCAGGCATCGTCCTCGTCCGATGGACATTCTCTGTAGTAAGTTAAGGTCGTGTTTACTCATTTCCCATGACTTATTCTTTCTAGCCGCCAGCCTTCTCTTGACACGCCTTCGCCCTCGCCGTAGTAAGCGTATCCGGTCTTGCTTTCTATGTAACCTTTAGTCATTTTCTGCCTGCTTAGCCGTCAACCTTCGGTCAGCACATCTTCCTCTTCCTTGAGGTGAATTTATCTGTGGCTTCGCATTATTTGTGCTTATCCCCATCTCAGCCGTCAACCCTCCTTGACGTTCCCCCATAATAACCCTAACCACCACCCCCATCCTCGGATACCAGAATTTCCGCCATCGCCAATACCTGTCGATGGATCAGATGCTTATCGTTCACGATATACATCTCTGCAGTCTCCTTCTCCTTCTCAAATGTCGGCGTATACATACGACCCGCCGCAGACCCCCTCACATCCACAGCGCCAGCCTTTTCCATCGGCACAAGTTTCAAATCTGCATCCGCCTAGAGGTGACCCACCAGCCTGGCAACAGTGGGTGGATGAAGGACATTGGGCGGAGCGCAGTGACGATGATTCAGAGAGCTTCTCGGAGGATGATGGGGCACCATGGAGATCGCGTGATAGAGAGTCATTTGCCAGGGAAGGAACGGCCCAAGACGATGTGCACCAACAGGAAGCAGCACCAAGACAAGCAGCACGCACGACGGAACGTCCACTAAGGCGAGAGGTACCAGGGGGGGAAGCCACTCGGAGAGAGGAGATGCCATGGCGGGAGGAAGAACAGAGGAAGGAGGAGGTGAGGAGGAAAGAAGAGGAAAACAAGCGTAATGAGTTGGAAGCCATGCGCAAGACGGAGGAAGCGCAGCGTAAGGCAGAGGAGGCAAAGAGGATAGAGGAGGAGGCAGAAAGGAAAGCAGAAGAGGCGAGAAGGATTGAGGCTGAAACGGAGAAGAGAGCCGCCATGTTGAGAGAGCGTGAAGAAGCTTTGAGACAGCGCGAACAAGACCTGGAGAAAAGAGAGAGGGAAGCGCAAGAAGCCGAGTTGAAGAGAAAGGAGGAAGATCTGAAGAGGAGAGAAGAGGAGATTATCAAGAAGGAAGCGGAGGATCTGAAGCGGAGGAAGGAGGAATTGGAAAGAAGAGAAGTTGAAGCGAGACAGAAAGCAGAGCAGGAGAGACTTGAAGAGGAGGCTGCGAAGGCAAGAGAAAAGCAACAGATACAGGAAGACAAGGAACTTGCGGAACGCCTTCAACGACAGCAGAACGAGGAGTCGTGGAAGGAGAAGGAACGGGCCAACAAGATTAGAATGGAAGCAGAGAGAAAAAAGGCGGAAGAAAATAAAAAGGCGGAGGAGAGAAGAAAAGCGGAGGAGAAAAGAAAACTGGAGGAATTTAAGGCGACGCAGGCGCGTGCTCGGCGGAAGGAGGAGGAAGCCAAGCAGCAACAAGCAGATTTCCAACGACGTGAAGAAGAAATTCGAAGGAAACGACAAGATAGCGGGACATCCGAGGACAACAAAGCTCGCTCTGCTAGTGGATGGGGTTCGAGTGCATCTGCATCAGCGTCATCTTCCGGGTGGAGTTCTTCGACTGCTCCTAACCCAACCTCTGGATGGAAGCAGACTACGCCCAATTCCAATAGGACATCGACTTCTTCCTCGACACCGGGGTATAAACCGAGATCGGGCTCTTCGTCGTATTCACAGCATCAGTTTCCTTCGACACCTTCTGGTGCACCTCAGACTCCAGGTTCTGATGCTGAGTGGCGGAGAAGACAGGAAGAGCAGGCACGAGCACAACAAGAGAAATTCCGTGCGGAGCAGGAACGACTTGAGCGGGAGCGACAGGCGAAGGAGGCCGGCAGGATCATGTCAAAGGAGGAGGTGGTTCGGCTGTTCCAGTCACATGAAAGTCAGTGGCAGAAGCTGACTAAAGGGGAGATCGAGAATGTTATTTGGGATGCGTTCCCTTGGCCGATGGTTAAGAAGCCAAAGGACGTTGCGGATATAAATGCTGGTGCGATACAAGCGTATGTGCTTAATCCGCATTTTCCAAATAATAATAGCAAAGGGGATAAGGACAAGATTAAGGAGCAGATTCGAAGGTGGCATCCGGATCGCTTTGAGAGGCTGATGCCTCGGGTCGCAGAGGGCGATAGGGTCAGGGTCAGGGAAGGTGCTGGCGAGGTGGTCAGGGGATTGAACGATTTACTGACCAAGGTCAACGGTCCGGCAGGAATGTTTGGGTGAGATTTGCTTGTAAGTTTCGGGGTGCATCAATGAAAAAACGACACAATCTATGTAGCATCTTTGGTTTTTTATTTTGTCATCTGGTCACAATGTATATGGACCACTCTGCAGTCCTAGTCATATTTTGTCTTGTATGAATATATCACCACTCTTGTAACATATATTTCGCTAAGAGCTGACTTTGCACAGTATCCCGCTAAATCAAAATTCGATACATACTTAGAATCCGCGTACCAAGTATCCGGAAAGGGTTCTCAAGCAGAGGCCCCACAGAACTTAGGACTTCCAAGTTCCCGGACCGGATAGTGACTCTCGAAAGCTCTTTCGACGACGATGTCCTCTGGGTTATCGTTCATTTTGTTGATCCAAGCCACTGTTGCATCCTTTTTGTCTTCCTCCGGATAGGGCCATTGCGACAATAAACACTAATCTGGCCGCTATGGCGCTTTATCTACCTTGACCATCAAATTATTTGTATCTGGGGCGTGCTTGGACTTGCCTTGACTTCCTTGACCAGCGCTTTGGTTTCCGCCGCAAGACACTGGCAAAGACAAGACCTGCTGGGACCACTGTATCTGGAAGTATAAAAAATGATATCGTTGAAGAGCTCTTCACTCGTTCAGTGGTCCCATCTCTTGCCTTGATCATGTCTTCCAGCTCGCGACCCATCTCCCTTTTCACCGGGGAAAGACCTCTGATGCGAGTTGACCCCCTACAGACGCAGGTTCCAAATGCGCAGCTAGGTTCCAAGGAGTACATCAAGCGGCGACGAGAGCGTTTGGTCCACCTACAAGTCCTGAATCATGGTTCCCGGTCTGGTGCCATGAGAAAGAGCTCGAGGCTCCTGAGCAGACGGAACGATGTCAAACCTACCCAGACCATTCCTGATTCTACCCCTACATCTCCATCCGCTACCTTTCCCTCGACGCCCAGCATGCCTCGGGAAAGGATGAGCCCACCCCTCGCGCCACGAGCTTCGAGGAACGGAGCCGGAGATCTCGGCACTCCTACGCCGCCGCCGCGCAGAACTAGAGTTACTAGGGACGAGCTTCTCACTGCCAGTTCGTTATTCCGCGTCAAATGCTCTTCAACTGTCACTGTCAACCATGTAGAGGTTATGACCGACGATGAATCAGATGCATGGTACGAAAACATGCGGGATGCATTTGAGGGTGCCAGCAGTATCAGGGGAGTCAAACTGTTCTAGGCACTGTTTCAACATTTCAAGGGCACCTATGCCTTCATAGTCCATGTGTTACATCAGTACATTTTTTACGTTTCTTATTGTACAAAGTATACACTATTATGAGATCTTCCCTGCAGTCAAAGAATCTCTGAGCTCCTTTCTAACATGGTATGCCGTGTATTTCCCAAAATCTAGAATCGTCAGTGTACCAAACAGCCAATCCGACGGCTTATGACGAGCAATACACATTCTCCCGGAGCCTTCATCCCATGACAAGCTCTGCGCGCCGTTCTCCAGCTCTTCCTTCAAATAGTTCTGGGTCAACGAATATAACGGGTCCCATTCCTTCGGTGGCGTACAGGGGGTCTGAGGGCCTTTAAAAAGATCTTGAGCGTAGTCCATGTTCGTTTTGTTGTATCCCCGCCACCAGGACGTAATTTTGGGCGCTTCTGTGCGATCGAACCAGTCTGTGTGGTACGCAACAGGACGATACGCCCCCGGAAGAACATGGAGACGACCAGCGGGTGGCACCTGTATCGTTGTGACAGTACCTTCGTGCAAATTGTACTCCATCGACCCCATTTTGATATTTTGGTGTAGCTGCAGATTAAGTGTGCCGATGACACCATCGAAATGCGTCAAGTAGATGGAGATTGGGGGGGTCATGCATGGAAGAGAGTTTATCCAAGGAGTACCATTGGCGTTCTTGGGCATGTACAAGTCGGAGATGTATGCAGCGACGATTCCGCTACTCGAGAGGCGAGTAATACGCTGTTGCAGAGGGAACGTGGCATGCTGTGCAGAGACTTGAGGTATAGCATAGAGCTCGATCTGATTCCCGTTAGAATCAGTTCGTACGACTAGAACGTGGGCTTGAGCAGGGAGAATTTTGAGTGCGAGAATTCTCTACGAGTAAAAAGTTAGGAGAGCGTTCTGAAATAACATTGTAATAGGTACTACTGACTGGCTTAGGCCCGATATCTGGGCATATGATGTGCGTCGTGCGTCGAGTGTCAAAGTTGATGATTACGACCCGGTTTCTGTGACACACGGCAGCACAAGGTGCGCCGAAATACTGACATAAAGAAGGATGCTCCGGCCGTGTTTCGCCAAAGCAGACAGTGCTGGTCCATTGGAAAGGACTAGGGAGCGATTTTGCGTACTCCCGAAAACTGGGCAGAGTATTGTCCTTTTCAGGGTCCGAGAGGTACTCCAAGGATCCTAGCGCGACAGAAGTGCAAACGCAATCATACGATAGAGGGTGCTCCAGGTCAGTGACATCGTAGCTCAGCGTCGACGGATCTTGGCTAAAGGAATAGCTTCAATGTCTATAAACATGCAAAGACGAATCCAAACAAACCTGTACAGCGCCCCCTTCGGGTAGCCTCGTCGAACATAGAATATTATGATACGCTGCTCCCCTTGATAGTGCATGAACCTAGCCCGCAATTGATAAGCTCTGCCGGGCAAGGTAATCTTTGCCAACAGATTATTTCTGTGAGTAGGCGTTTCATCGGCATCAAAAACGGCCAGATAGTACTGATAATCCTTCACATCAGCCATAGATGCGACGAGGTATTTGCCTCCAGGAAGAAGTGCTACTTCGAGAACTTTGTCGCCCGGGGTCTTTAGAATGTATGTGAATTTGATGCAGGGCCCTACTCTCCAGTTCTTTTCCAGTGTAGTTGCACGTATGAGAGCCCTTTCGAGGTGATGATCTCTAGTAGGAGTATGCTGAAAGGGAGGGTGTATAAGAGGGAGAGGGAGGCGGATTTTTTTGAGCATCCGCCTCCAGACGACAAAATCATGGGTGAGGTAGAAGAAGCTTTTGTTTACCTATGATAGAATGAGCACTTGAATATTGGGACTGAACAAGACGTACTGATCGTAGAGCAAGAAGATCGGCAAGAGACAGAAGGGGGAAAATGAGCTCGAGAAGAATTTCAAGAGGGAGAGCATGAATGAGACATGAACCTCTCAGGCGCGAGACCAAGGGCTGGAAGAAATCGAATAGGAACATTATGGAGATTGGGTGAACTTGAATCGAGCATGATCATAAATGAGCATTAAATTAAAGAAAAAATACAAGGCGAAAGGGAGAAGAGCAACAGAACAAGGCCGATAGGTAGCAGGACAAGAGGCGTCGGATACAAAGCAAAGCACAAGCACAAGACTATAGGAGGATGAAAGGAAGAACAAATAAGTACAAGGCAATGGTAGTCATGTGAAGATCCAAATTGGAAATACTTTTAGGGTCTCTCCATGTCGACCACCTGCTATCTCGACGTCAACATAGGCGACGCTCAGCGATATAACGGCGACAATGTCCAGTACCAAGCTACCTCTGCTCTGATCTCCAAACACGCCTCTACCTTTGACTTTCCGCTGACACCAGAGGAACTATCAGAAGAACAACAAGATATCCTTCGAGACCTACATGTACATCCTGCACGACGACTTTGAATCTATGGTGATGATTACTTAGAAATCGCCCGAACTCCTGCGTTTTACACCACCAGTGCCCCTCCTCGCAGGTCGACTACGGTTCGAGCTGGATCCATCACCAGGCCTAGCCAAAACGCGGCAGAATTTCATCTCGCTGTGCACCGGGGACAAAGGCTTCTGCAAGAATGCACCCAACAAGAAGCTTCACTATGCTGGATGCCCAATTCATCGCGTCGTGCAAGGATTCGTCGCCCAGGGAGGGGATGTAACCCGAGGCGACGGCAGCGGCGGAGAGGTTTGTCTATTACGGACATCCATCTTGCCTCTATGACTCTTTTATATTAGTCGATCTATGGGCCCAAATTCGCCTGTGAAAAAGCCGGTCTTCAAACGACTCCATCGCGCGGTAGTCTTGCAATGGCGAACTCGGGAGGCAAAAACCCTGTCAACTCTTCTCAATTCTTCGTCGTACTATCTACAGATGAGAAGGCTTTGGCTAAGCTTAAAGGTGAGATCCCTCATTGCTCTCCACTGCGACTAGACCTAATCTCTCTGCAGGAAAGTACGTCATATTTGGGCGAGTAAAGGACGGAGATGAAGATGGCATCAGGGTATTAGAGAGATTGAACGCGGTGGGTAGTCGACCCGGAAGCCAAGATGAGAGACCGTTGGAATCCGTATGGATTGGTGATTGTGGTCTAGAGTGATATTTGATCTCAGGAACGTCTCCACACGTCATTTTCCGTGCTAATAGCACTCCCATGTTTAGCTTAGTAGAATGGATGGTGGACAGATTTTGGTATTATATGACGGCAGGATGAGGCTATAAAATGTCCAATATGTCAACCAAATGGCTAAAGGCCGCCTAGTTAATGCTAACATATAATCTATCTGTTTCAACCGTCAAAAAATTACAGCAATAGCGGCAAGGCTCTGCATATAACATCCGCAATGTCCGTGCAATATTCAAAGTAAAGTGGAGTTAAAAGGTACATACAAGTCCATTAAACTGAAGTTTTACAGGGCAGTTACTACTAATTTTGCCACGAAAAATAAAGTTATAACGAACGCCGCCGGAACATAAAGTTAACGAAATAATAACAGAACGGCGAGAGGCACCTAAACAGCGTCCTTCTTACCAATAAATAGCACATTATTCTTCTTCAGCGCAGCTTCGATAACCCGCATCCCTGCAAATACCTTCTCTTCTTCGAACCGGCGACCTACCACCTGGACGCTCAGGGGCAGACCGTCCATCTTCTCCGCGTCGTACGTTGACCATGCTTGGCGTGCGGGAGCAGACAGTGATTGATACATAGAAGTAGATTTGAAGTCCAGAGGGAGGGAATCAAGATCCTTCCGCACGTTGGTAACCGGAAGAACACCCGCCGAATAGTCCAGCTGCGAAAAGAAATCGGTTAGCGTGAGCGGAAAGGAAAGGAGGGAAAATTGATATACCAAATTGAACAGAAATGTGTAGCTAGCGCTCATCAGAGAGGCTTTCTCGCCGTCGCCATTTTCCAGTGCAGGAAAGGGGAAAGTGACAGTCAAGACAAAGTCTAGTCCCTCGTTCTTCCATTTGTCGTGCCATTGTTGCCGCAACTCGTCGCGTTGGACGATAAGTTGGCGTTCTTCGACAATGTTCTTTTCCTTCAAAATGTCCGGGTACTCAACTTGGGAGTTTCCGGTGATAAACGACCATAATCTTCGGACCGTCCTTCCGAAACGTGAGCGACTAACATGTTTGAGGACAGAAACCAATGCCGCGTTGAGGGATTCTCCGGGGAGAAGAACATTGCGGATTTGACGACCTTTGCACATGTATCAATCAAAAACGGAATCTTTAAGGTTTAATAGGGTATACTTGCCTCCGTCTGCAAATACAATTTGATAGCCAACGCCCAGTACTTGCTCAATTGGTGGTGAGCTGACGAGGTGTTAGTGGGCTAATGATGTTAAAGAGTCGAAGAACTTGCAAATCTACGACTTCGTGGCCATCCGCTTTCAGAGCTGCGACAACAGTAGATAATGCACGTTTACAAGCAGGTGTTGGAGGAATCGTATCTAAATCAACAACGTGACAAGGGACGGGAGGTAGGAGATAATAATTCACGTACTGTCGGACCAAATGATACCCCATTTCAGCTTTCTGCCTTCTTCCAGCAAGTTTAATGGACGCCACTGAAGAGGAACGCACTAAGATAATCTCGTAAGCGATAGCGCCGAAACTAGCACAAAAAAATAAATGAACCGTATGGTCATACGTCCAGGGCTCCATGTCAATGACACGCTTGTAGAACTCCTCTAGGTTATCCAAGCTGTTCGCTAGTGGCCCTGTCAGTATAGGTACAGCCTCCAGACCTGTCATCGGCGACATGTTACCCAAAACTGGGAACCTGCCGACACTCCCCTTCATGCTCCATATTCCACAGGTATGGGCAGGGATCCGAACGCTACCTGCGACGTCACTTCCGACTTCAACCATGCTTCCGCCCCAAGCTACGAGGGCGCCACCGCCACCGGTAGAGGCACCAACACCATGAGTAGCTTTGTAAGGGTTGGTCGTTCGACCGAAAAGATCTGACTCTGTTTCCATCGAAAACAGGGCGGTAGGCACGGTGGTTTTGACATGTATGAGGGCGCCGGCATCTCGAAGGAGTCTGACAATGGGAGCTGAGGTCTGGGCTGGTCTGTTTGAAAAACGAGCAAGACCGATGGTCGTATCGTGGCCCTCGACGTCGAAAGAGTCTGTTGTACAGGGTCAAGACATTTGGCCGGAAAAAAAAGAAAGAGACGCGTACCTTTAATGCTGACGGGAACGCCAAGCAGGGGCCGTGAATTTGAGGTACGAATATCGGAATCGGCACCTGGACCGTAATGCGCGAGAGACGGTGATTCGAGGGCATGATTGACCATAATATCGGTAATACAGTTGGACTCCTTCTGTGCAACGAGCATCTTCTTTGCATACGCCTGCATAACGTCTGCAGGGTTCAACAGGCCGGATCGACATTGAGCAACGAGTGTTGCCAATGGAAGAGCATGAATTTTCTCTTCTGCAGGGGTCAGTGGGTCTTTGTACGTGACGGGGAGTGCGTCTATCTTTCGTTGGCGGTCGTGTCGTTTCCATGCGCTATAAAATAATAATATAAAGAGAATGAACATTTTGTTGAAAAAAAGGAGTACTAACCAAGCACGATGAAGGGAACCCATGGTGGATATTGCAAAGGATTGAATGGTAGTACGGTTCTTATAACATTGCAGCCGAGGAGTTAACGCGCAAGGATAACAGAATGATAGAGGCGATTATAGCGGAGATCCCGGATGCTTGTCGTGTCATTTGGGTTCGTGGGTATCGTTAATACAGTAAATGGGAAAGCTAGAACTCCCATCAACTTGAAGGCGATTAGAAAATACAGAAGTCCTTTTGATCGGTATCACCCGTTCAATTCCCCTCAATCCACACACTACGAAACTACTGGCCTTGCCTCATTTATTTGATTACCGGTAATATCTTTCTCACCTTGCAAAAAAATAATTAAACAGTTACAACATTTCAATTGCAGAGATCTACAACAATCCATTCAATTCCAAGGATATACTCAACATGGAAAAACTGGACAAAAGACGATGCCTTCCCGGGATACAAATACAGTCGGCCCCGACGTGTCAGAACCCCGCGAATGGCAGGCAGGCAGGCATGGCATAATCTATAATAGCCAAAGATTCACCCCTGACAACTATACAATTCCCTGAGCTAAACCTTCAAAGCTACGAGTATCCCCAATCACCCTAGGTTGGCGGATGAAAGATGGGAAAACTCTCAATTGCGTTGATCAATTCCCTTGCAGACAGTCGGAATGTACTCAACCTGCTGCGATGGAACAGCGGGTGCGATGAGTACCCGCGATTCCCTTGGATTTTTTAGGCCACGTTACTTCATTGCTGTTGCTGACAGCTGGTAGGCTTTCATAAGAATTCGACCTGACGCAAGGCAAATAAGTTCTCGTAGATAGACAGTCAGTATTTTATGTAGGAATGGCAGACAGATGAGGAGACATACTTCTGTATAAAAGCCTTCTCCACGCCTCCAACATCATTTCAAATTCCTGGGTCAAGAGCACCCTCCATAAAATAAGTACGTTAGAATGCGAGAATGAGTTAGGCGCCCTCCACCTACCAACGGCACGTACTCAGGGCCAGCTTGTCGTAATAGATTGTCCCTTTCGTATTCATTCATGCCGGTTTACATCAGATTTGAACGCTTGCATTTGACACAAGTCGTGCCACGAACAGCTAGAATTTAGAAACCCGACAAACCTGGTATCCATTCCAAACGGATGAGAATATGAACGGTGTACGCGCCAAGTCTTTGTTCGCAGAAGATGCAGCATTCTGCCAACTCAAATCCGAGGATACAAGCAATCGAATTGGGCAACCTGGGACTTGCAGGCTGGCGACGCTCTGGATCCATGTCAGAGATAAGCCGTATTCTTGATCCCAAGTGCTGCGAAGAGGAGATTAAAGGCCTTTCTTTTCTCTCGCATCCATACTGACCTTGGACAATTGGCAAACGAGCCACCATTCCCGGTATATAATCCGCGTCGGATCAATGTGATGCAAACGACGGTCGAAGGTTGTTTGTAGGTCCGACGAAGAACGATGCTGCAGAAAAGCGGCGCATACATGGTGCCTATGAGAAGAAGGATTAGGTGGCTATTTTCAGATTTATTTATTTTGGAGACGTACTCTTTCGTTAAGATACTGATGCGTTCCAATTGTCAAGACCAGAAAACATAGAAACGGAGATACGAAGACAGAATCCAGAGGAAAGCGGGTTAAGTAATGACATCGGGAGCGTTTCCTCACCGGCAAAGGTCCACCTATTTCTACAAGTAGCGTACCACAAGGTACTTCTGATTCAGGTCTTCAATAAAGTTGGGGATCATCGTGAAGAAGCATGTCATCGGAGGTTCTCCAGTAGAAGGATTCGTGTGGATACAACGATCCGTTGGTCCTGGGATCACCAACCCAGTACAGTTCCATTTCTACGAACTTGAATCGAAGAAATCGCCTGTATTAATGCAAATTAATGCCGCACGAGGCTACGAAATTCGATGGAAGCAGGAAACGGCGGTCGAATCGACGGATTTTCATTGGAGCCTTCTTCGTGTTGATGGACTCTGGTCTGGGGTTCAAACAAGACCGTTCAATCCCTTGATAAAATAAGTATGCACATTTCCACTACTTGGTCGTACTCCCGTAAACGACTCCCGTGCTGGGAGCACTTCCATACATACGAAGTGTCAGCGGTATCTCCTCATCAAAATCCAACTCGTTCGACTCTGCATCAGAGTCTACATCAGTAAATCCTGCCTGTTGCGCCCATTCCAACAGCCGCGAAGAGGACGGTCTAAACTTGGTATGACGCGCACGCCGACGATTCATTGGGTAAATAACGCGGATGAAGATAAAAGACCTATCAGAGTCGGCATTAGCATCAAGGGAGCCGGTATCTAACTCACGAAATAGCGATGAATACGAGGAATAGCGGAAGAAGTTTTGCTTCATGAACGGGGACCTTGTCGATGAGGTCAGGATCATGTGGGGGGTCCGCAGGAGGATCGGGGTCAGGTTCGGATGGGCTAGCTGGAGATCCTGAGACTACGTTCGAGCAAGCATATTTAGATTTCCATGTAAACGCGTGTGTGCCATTTAATGACCACGCGAATTCAGGTTCAGTTGGCTAGATTGGTTTAGTGAATATACTAGCCGAGTCATTACTCTAACTTACCTCTTCTGCATTGTGGTCGCATACAAACTGAAACGTAGCCTTTTGCTTCACATTTCGACTTGTGTACGGGCCGCCGTGGAGTGTCACCTGTAACGGTGCTAAATCACATTTAGATACATACGCGCTTCGTTTGTCATGGAAACGTTACCATCTAGCTTCGCCATTGCTCCCAACTTGGCTGTGGGATTAAGATTCGAATCGACTGCTATAGGAATCACATTCGTGACGCGGATGGGCTCCGAAGGTCGGTTCGGCCGTTCATTGGTCACTATGGGACTATCTTGGTGAGTTCTGAATCTGCAGTTGAGTAGAGAACCGACCGGTCAGGCATATCCAAGTTCCGTCAAGACACTCATAGGTAATCAGGACGCGAGTCGCTCCGGCAAAGTATGCAAGTACCTGAAGTTCCGCTGGTAAAGTTCCATCTCGTTTCAAAGGACCGTTAAGACTGATGCTGTAGGTGCTTCTTGTGCGCGTTGGAGGTGTTTCTTCATCCAGAGAAATTGTCAGAGGTCCAAGATGCGACGCAATGATAGGGCACAGATCGAACATGTGGTTGTCGATTTGAAAACTACATTGAAGGGTCGTAGGATTCATCATCCTGAGGCAGCAAGGCGCTGGTAGCAGTGGGGATATACTAGATAGCCAAGGAAGACGGACATTACCAGAGATTCTGATTGATACAAAGGAACAGAGAACCAAGTCCGGACCGACGGCAGCATCACGAGTTTGCGTTTATAATAATACTGGGATGCCTGAAAAGACCGTGTGATACTATCGCGTGCTAGTAGCGATCCCTGTGCTGGTGGGGCTTTCAGTGTCGAACAACCACCTCCCGACGCCCATGGTGGTCCAGGTACTATCGAGTACTTGAGAACTTCCGGCCCTTGGCATGCAGGGCAAGAAGAAACTTATGAACGGCAGGCGATGCCGCATATAAGCGGAGTATAATCTGAATTCGAAACGTGTTACTGGTGCCGCGATGCCGGCTCGTCCCTGAAAACGCGTCCGAGCTTTGACGATGTCATTCAGCGATCTACGCGCCTCTAGAAAGACAAAATCCTATGTAACCGGAGCACCTACAAAGAAGGACACCAAGGAGGTACCTTTGGAACAATCACCAGCAGTAGAATCTGCTCCAGTCAGCAATGAGCTTTACCGCGACTTGCCGCTTAGCACAGAGATTCGAACGTCTGATACCTCAGGACGGGGCCTATGGAGCAAAGTGAATCTCAAACCAGGCGCGTTTATCTGCGTTCCAAGTTGCAGTGGAGGTGCTGACCTTTTCCAAGGCCAAGTTCTGTTTTCTGTAAACCTTCACGTCGCAGTGCTTTCTACAGAAAAGATGGATAGCTATTGCTCTGCGTGCTTTGGACTTGCACCTCCTTCCGGTCTGAAGCGATGCACCCAGTGTCGTTCAGTGTGGTATTGTGATTCGGTAAGTGACGCTTCTGTTTACCATTACTATCAGTCCCGGTCTCTTATATTTCGTGTGTAGACCTGCCAGACTAGGGATTGGTCTGTCCACAAATATGAATGTACATCTCTTCGACGTTGGTCTAAAGCAGCACCCTCTGACGACCTCTCGATACCTAGCGACGCCATACGATGCATGGGTCGCATCTTGTGGAAGAGACAGAGGAAAGGACTAGACAGCGTCTGGGTGGGTGTCGAGTACGCTATGCGTCTCTCCCCTTCCATGTTTAATTTCTTCTTCAGACCAGAGAATTAGACGCTATGCAATCCCGTGAGTGGTCACTCACATTCAAACTGCCTCCCCATCTCATCTCCTTTCAGACAGGAAAAATCTCCCGCTTTCTGCCTCAGAACTGCATGCCCATCTTGCCCATTCACTAGTTCAATATCTGGGTCTCTCTTCCCCCGATGAGCTACGACAGTTTGGAATCAACTCGTCAGGCGACCTGGTGGATATGATATCACGCGTAGGTTTCTCTGCCATACACTCATCTCACGTGTTTTAATACATGTCCTCCAGTTCACCACGAATACTTTTACTATCACAGACGCCGCATTGTGTCCCCTCGGTGCATCCGTTTCGCCTACGGTTGCACTCATGAACCATTCCTGCGATCCGAACGCCGTCATTGTGTTTCCCCGAGCATCGGCGAATTCGCAGAGAGAGGAACCACTCATGCACGTTGTCGCGCTACGCAATGTTGTACCCGGCGAAGAGGTATATCATCTCTACACCTCCGTTCTCCATCCCTAATTGTATTTGGCAGATCATCACGGCGTACATCGATACGACTCTGCCCCGTTCCCTTCGGCAAGAGAGCCTCAAGGAAACTTACCATTTTGACTGCAGGTGTCAGCTATGTGAGTCCCCTCCAGATGTAGATCCTCGGGAGTCCATGTGGTGCCCAAAAGCATGTGGAGGAATATGTCCACTACCAACGGAAGGTTTGACTGGGTTCCGACCGTTACACGCTTCCTCATATTGACCTAGTCGACAGAGAACCCGCTCACCAAATGCAATGAATGCAAATCGGCTGTTCAGTCGACTGATGCGGTGTTAGATGCCGTTCGCGTAGGCCAAGAAGCACTCGACAAAGCTACGGCTGTACAATTCAAAGGTAGAACCTTTCAACCCTTCGCGTTTCGTCGATTGATCCTGTTGTACAGATCCAGCAAAGGCAAGACAACTGACGACCAAGCTCATTCCTATACTCACTTCCGCGGGTCTCACGCCTTCCTGTCATCCTCTCCTCGGGTTAGCTATTTTACACAAATCCTTCCTCATATCATCGTTTCCATCACCGTGTACCCAAGAATATCTTGATGATACCATCCGAGTGGCGACAAAAGCGCTTACAGGATTGGCCAGTATTCACAGAGAGGGCCATCCGGTGCTCGGAATTGCGCTCGCTGAATTAGCCAAGATACTTGCCGTGGATGAGCCTTCTCCGCGTGAGACCAATGAACCGGGGATCTACCCTCCGTCTGGTCCACCCAGACTGAAGCTCGCTTATGATACGTTCATGCGCGCGAGGAATTCACTTATAATCGGATTTGGTAGGGTGAATGAAGGTGGAGAGATTGGCCGCCATGTTCGGGAGGGCATTGTATCGCTTGAGAAAGAGATCGGGGTTTGGAAACAGGGTGTACGGAACGTTTTGCAAGATACACCGAAATCGAAGTGATATCATTGCCATACGTTTGCAAACCAGTGCCGCCCAAAATGACAAGCCATTGCAGATGTCCTAGTGCGCTTATACACGCAATATTGGGTGACGCCCGAACAGAACGGACCGTTCTAAACATCCTCCCTGCCATTCATCCAGACAGAAATGTTTGTTCTATCTCCATTGGAAGTGGACCGAATGTAGGCAAACAGTTATGTACGGGAATCCACTCCAGCGTCAGGGAAAACGTACGAGGATAACGGATCAATGCATAGGCGCCACGTTTGCCGTAAGCCATTGACCATGTCGACGCAAGTAAAGTCTTAAAGTTGTTTGCATCCGAGTGGAGATACAGTCGCACTGCCCTGGCTTGACTTGATGTAAACACACTCGCCGGGCCGATCAGCCGGTAGGAGTTGTGCTGCAATTCCATCTTCTCCTATGCCCGCTCTTGGGAAATAGATAACTTGCTTAGGTTCTCGATCCACTGAAGAATATTTATCTGGAAGAGCAGAGCATATCATCTGCTCCGGCTACTAAGCTGCATGGACAGTATAAAGGGTCATTAAAATACGACGTCTCTTCACTTCGTCCGACGTACAATTCAGCTATGCAAGGTTCTGACTCGTTCTTAAGATGCACGTCATCATGAAATTTACGCTCCTCACACTCATCCTGGCTGTTGTTACTTCGGCCTATCCTCCCCTTTCGGTCGAGGACGTCTATGCGCCTCCCGTCACCTGGTATGCTGTGGACCATCAATACAAAGCAAAACGTCACCTGGGAAGTCTCCGACCCTCCGGAGCATATCATCAACTACGCTGGTAGCATCAGGTTGAGGAAAGGCGACACTATTACTCCTTCTACGTTTTGGTTTCCATACCGATGATGCCTTGATAAGAGTGTTCATATCCAACTTAGTGGTCCTGACGGACGGGTTTGATATTTTCTTGGGGACCATAGAGATTGAGGTTCCATGGGTTATTGAAGGAGACGGTTACTGCGTTTCTCTGGCGTCTGTTGCTCTCGCCACCTCATACAGATTTATAAATGATGTTGTCTTTTCAGTCTTCGGATATTCGGGTAACTGAGGACAAAAATTTACAATCATTAGCAGCCCTAAATATTGACGATTCTAGATTAATATATGTACATCCTGCATCCGGGCGATGCTTACGCACTCGTTCTGGGAACCGATCATTCACATTCCTGTCGTTGAACCTAGTTACCACGCATTTATTCATCTCGCTACATATAGTGGGGCATCATTATGCCGGAACATGTTTTGCCTTACCACTGAATCTGTATATTATAAAATTTGAGCCTTGAGGAGACGGTGTTTTGACGTTCGAGGTAGCTCGTTGATAATATTGGCTCCAGATAGACCATGCCGCTTCATGAATTTAATACATGTTTTCATGTTTTATGAATTGTACGCATAGTTAAGTGTTCCTAAGTTTTTCAAGGATGCGACCCTATGGTCACCCGTGAAGACAAACGTCATGTGATCGCGTCGCCTGCTCACACGCCGCCCCCGCCGCCTGTATCGGCCGTGAGTCCGTGACAGATGTGACAGTTGCTCTGCATTTTCTAAACTATCGATTTTTCGTCTCATAGGCTAGAGCTTACAGCCATTGAGTCTTTCGGCGGGGTTTCAGTGCAGCTTTTGAAGCCTATCTCCACGTATGACTCAGACACGCAGTATCTCCGGCGTAATGCTAAAGTCTTCTGGCTCTAGGCACCAAGGTCGGGCCTCGCGAGATATAACAGCATTCTTGCTGAAAAGAATGACTTCCTTCGTGATTCTTCGGGTGTGCAGTAAAAACGGCATAGAATTTCTTGAACAGAAGAGAGGCAAGGGTGAATGGCGATAGCGGTGATTGCTCTGTAGATACAACGGTGACAGTGGGATGAAGGTCGAGGTGAGTAAGCTATCATCATCACCCAAAATTTAGTGACGATGTTCTGTAGAAACCTCGCTGACTGCGCGGATGATGCGATAGTTAATAGACCCCGAAATGGAGAGAGGGGGGACTCCCAGCGTGGACTTGTGGGAGTCAAAGCCGGTGTCTGCCATCTTTTCTGGCACGACTGGCCGAATACATTGGCAAACTGCTCCCAAACTATTCAATGTTCGAAGATTATGGGACTGGACAAGGCTCAGACAAGTTCGACAGAGAACCCTTACTGCGATCAGAGAGCTGACCAAAGGCTCAGTGGGGACGACCCTGAATGGAAAACAATTTCAATGGCTGGATTTTTATTCGAATATAGCAGTGGCAGAATGATGAGAGATGTGTATGGTATCATACTGAAGGTAACGCTTTCCTACTTTCCTCTCGCGGTGCTAGCGAGTTTTTCTTCTTCAACTTGAAACCGACTTTGATTAATCGACCACGCGGATCGAATTGTTTTAACTTCGGATCAACCTTCGTCAGATCACGAAGAGCTTGTAGAATATCACGAGTGGACTCCCCTCAAATGGCCGTGAATGCGCCAGCACGAACCACGGGTCTTGTGACATGTCGACAATTGCCAATGCGGCCCGCGACGTACAATAAATGACATCAATGAGAACCCATGTTCTCTCCGTCCGTTCTTCATGCCCAAACCACGAGCAGCCGACGGTGTAGCATTGAAATGGGTTGATGGTGGCGCCCCCCCCGTTCTTCCCACAGGAACGTCCTTCGGCGTACCTTGGGCGCAAGGAGAGGTTGACCGGACGACCCCAATTGCTCTCACATCCTCGGGCGTTTCCATACCGATCCAAACATGGCCTTTAGCCTAGTGAGTCTTGTCAAAGTATTCTTTACTAATATTGCTAAGCTTTCCCTAGTTGGCCGGATGGCAGCCTAAAATGGACGGGCCACGCGCTAGCAGCTGACAGTCCTTTGAGCGATACCTTTGAGATATCGACAGACACTCCTACAGAACCCTCTTCTCCAGTTTCTGTATCCCAGTCTTCCTCACAAATTACTGTCACCACTGGTTCATTCACTGGTGAGTTTTTTCTCCTTGGGATTAGGACATTTCACGAAATTCCATGTGCATTAGCCGTCTTCAATACATCTGGCGACGTGTTGATCCAGTCACTTGGACTCGGAGGACAAATCAAGGCTTTGAACGGCTCCCTTGTCGTTCACCTTCAAAACAGTCCGGACGAACCGGAACTTGTAGGAGACAAACCGAGTGTTTACGCCCTTAGTGGAACTATAGACTCCGTCACTATCGAGCAGAGCGGCCCTGTTCGTGCAGTTATAAAGGTGTAGAGCCTTGAGCTACTTCATAACCCAACGTTTTCAGTAACACAGTCTGTCTATAGATCACTGGGAAGTATTCAGGGCAAGGGCATGCCGCTTTTCTACCTTTCATTGTCAGGTTTTATGTTTCCGCCGGCGCGACTTCAATTCGATTGGTTCATTTCTTTATATATGATGGTGCTCAGACGCAGGATTTCATCAAGGGACTGGTGAGTGACAATGAGTGGCCCAGTTATTCACCTCTTTACATTCTGATTAGGGCCTGACCTTTGCAGCTCCACTCAGTGATTTGTTGCAGGATCGACATATCCGTTTTGCTACTACAGAAGGTGGCATATGGGGTGAAGCAGTTCGGCTACTGTCCGGCTTGCGTCGAGACGCTACCAACGCTGTCCTCGTTCCTCAATTTGAAGGGCAGGCTACCCCAGATATATCGACGTGGCCAGCGACAGTTTCTTCTGGTATCAATGATCTCCCCGTATGGGCGGACTTCACGCTAGACCAGTTATCTCCGGCACATTTCACTATCAAGAAGAGGTCTAGCGGAGGTAGAAATGCATCATTCATTGACCATGCAGGCTTCGGAACAAGGGCAGCGGGAGTTGGATACATTGGAGGTGCAAACGGTGGTGGGACTCTATTTGGATTCAGAGGTTGGTAGAATTCTATAGTTCCGTGATTCGTCTGACGATTTGCTAGATTTCTGGCAAGGCGCCCCCAGAGGCCTTGATATTCGAGGTGTGGGAGGTGATACAGCCGCAGTTACTCTGTGGGCATATAGTCCTAGAGTGAGTATCAGTTGAAGTTCCATCATGATCTCTAACAACGGATTGAAAGGCTGCTGCTATTGACATGCGACATTATGACACTGTGGCCCACGGTGTGAGTTTTTCTTCCTCGTCAAATATAACTCTCCCAACCCGTGCCCTCAGTTAGATTTAACCTACGAGGATGTAGGCGACCCTGACCCTAATCCAGTAGGCATTGGACGGTCATACGAAATTTCGTTGCAAGTAGTCAGCTCGACACCCTCCCGAGACTTGATTGCCCAGTGGGCTGGTATCATAGTAAGTATAATTTCTAATGCATTGTACAAATTATCTCAATTGGAGAAAAGACCAAAGTCCCCCAAATTGTGGCAAACCCTGGGTTCTATGCAGCCCACAGGTTGTTTGGTGGTCGATGGCAAGTTCAGCCTTTCTATCTCGGGTTTGTTGGCCAAATATTACTAGGTCCGTTCCGAATCCAACGACTAGTGGAGCGACAGATATCGAGAATAGAAAGAGCGCCCTACTTGACTTTTATGTTGCAGTATGTGATTTCGCGATTATGCCTGGAAAGTCCCCTTTCAACGGACATCGTACTAGGAAATTGATCGGAGACAGTTCTATGGCTTCTGGAATTATGGGGATGTAATGCACACATACGATGAAACTCGGCACACTTGGAGGTACGATGTTGGAGGATATGCCTGGGACAACGGAGAACTTGGTAACCCCTTGATTCCGATATGTAGGATAAAAACATTCATAAATCTATCTCAGCGTCGGACCTCTGGCTTTGGATGTCGTTTCTTCGCACAGGTCGCGCCGACGTCTTTCGCATCGCCTACGCTATGACTCGCCATCTATCTGAGGTGGATTTCCATCATATTGGCCCATTTGCGGGCTTGGGAAGTCGACACAATGTTTCCCATTGGGGCGATGGCGCGAAAGAGGCTCGAGTCGCAGGAAGCACGCTGAAACGACCATTCTACTATCTCACGGGTACGTTCATGACCGGAATTGTAGTCTTATTAGCTGACACTAGAGAAAAAGCGGATGAACTCATCGGAGATATTATGGATTATTCTTTGCAGGCCGATGAAACGATTGTGACATGGGATCCTCTGAGAAAAGTTTTGGACCCTCCTGATCCCGCTGCGGGTCCTGGACGGGTGAGAATTGGACCAGATTGGACTACTTTGGCCGGAAATTGGTTCACTAAATGGGAGCGTACTGTGAGTGTATCATCGTTATTCGGATGGACGTTCTCATGGACGGCGTTGAACATTTCTAGAACGATTCGCAGTGGCTTGACAGAATCAAAACTGGGATGGTTAGTGCTAGCGGTTCTATAGATGTCAGGATGCTATTGACTTAAAATCTTTCAGCATGACATAGGCATTTTTAAGTACGGACTTTTCACCGGATATACGGGCGCCGTAGGGTGGGATCCAAGCACAGCTCATCTGGTAGATTACGGCACGGGCCCGGAAAACTCGTGAGACGTCGAGCTGTTTCTACAGATCCAGGATGCTCTAACTCTTCTGGTTAGATTCAATCTCACAATGATTTTTGGAGGCGGAGAATTTCTCATGGAAGCCGTGGAAGTAATCACGGACGAGCCTGATTTTGACGCAGCTTGGGTGGACTTTTGCAGGCTGTTCAATGCGTCCAACGCAGAGTAAGCAGTACCAATACCTTCTGGTGCTCGCCCTGACTTTCGGGTAGGAGGATGAAGAGATATGGAATCTCGTTTAGTACCGGCGGATTTGCATACGTGACTCATTGAAATACTTACAACCGTGCTCATCGCTCATGCCCAATTTTCTTCTAGTGGTATGCCAAATTGCAGGCTTATGCTGGTAGCGTGATGTTCCATGTGATCGTCGACTTGCTGAAGTGTTACAGGTGAACGACTGAACGATGACACAATAAAGCAAGCCGCTTGGACGTCGTTGACATCCTCGAACAGTGGCATCTGGGGTCCCGTCGCACAGATCGGTGGAACGGATGTCGTTAACCCCATTAATGAAGTTAGTCCTAGTTTTTGGTGCAAACGAGACGAGACTAAATTTCAATAGATCCCGAATCTTGCTACCAACGACGCGGGACAGCGGTCGTTGACAGAGTATGCGGTCCTAGCTATTGCCCCAGAGTTCGCGCCAAACACTGTTCAAGTTACCGTCAAGAAAAAGCAGCAAGAGGAGTGGGATCGCTCGACGCTTGCTTCAGAAAAAGAGGAAGCAGTTGACAAAGTAACCTCAGCTAACTCAACTGGTAAGAAGCGGGGTTGGAGAAGGTTGTTATGTATGGTATAAAACATATTCGTGCAGAGTCTGATGTAGTCATATCGTATTCCAGCTGAGTTTCCTCGCTGCTGGTCTACTGCCCTATTTAATTTCTTTTTGATTATGTCGTTGCGTAAAGTTGGTCAAGTTTCGTCTACTTCAAGTTGCCTCTTCCCTGTTCCCAATCTCCAAAGATTAGTACAGGTTTACATGGCTCTCCAGCTCAAGTGATAAGTTCTCGATGCGTGAGCTAATTTTTGGGAGTTTTTTAAGGCACGCGTCCCAGTATTCATTCGCATTGTCTTCCACATTACAGAATACGGAAACTATGGATTCAGGGAATTGGTTGAACAGTATGGAGATAGATCACGACCGGTTATAGACCGGAAAGGCACGACGGAGAGCCTATGGCGTGGGATGAGTTTTACAATGCGCATAGAGAATGCAATCGGTTTCTTCAAGGGGCTTCGAACGCACCGTTCAGGGTCAAAGCTATTGCTAGGTCTGCTGCATATGTAGTTATTATAACCATAATTTTGAACACTCCCGCTTTGTAAAGGCCATACTGAGGTGTATTCCCACAGGAAAAGATTTTGCTCACAGGCTACCCAGCATGTGAAAATGTTTACTTGATGAGCATCGGCAGTTGTCAGTTCGCGAACCGAAACTTAACCTTAATCAACGAGCATTTGACAAGACGTGGACTAAAGAGTCAGACCAGGAGAACTGGCCCAGAATCAAAAAGTAAACACTAAAAGAAGGCTGCGCTGGGTCGAAGGCAAAATGCTACGTAATAATAAAAGCAGCAACACAATCCTATTACATATTCATAAAAATTCAAGAAAACCACCCTTTCTTCTTCGACCAGTCCTTTTTCCCCTCATCCTCATACTGCAAGAAGACTTTCCCGTTATACATCGTCAACTCGACTTTATCTCCATCTCTCAACCAATCACCCATCTCACCAACAAAATAGCTCCTTGTCTGTCCCGTTTCGGATAAGATCGTCGAATTCTCATACATCCCGATCGATAATGCGATGTGACTGTTCAAGTCACCAGCACTACAGTTGATGGCAATTATACCGTGGTATGAACGAGGAAGGTGGAAAAGCACGAAGCCATCAAGCGCCTTGGCAGTCAGGTAAAATGAGGGGCGGTTGGGATTCGGCGTATGCTGGATGGAACACGGGTAGAATAAATACATAAGAATCGAATTCTTTTCGAAGAGAAGCGAAGGGACTTACGATTCTGGCTGCGATAGGGAATGTTCCCGAATTCTCTTTAGCACCAAATAATCCGAGGTGTATGGTCGTCCGAGGAATTGGAGCGTACGTATTCAGAGGAGGTTCACCGACAATGTATAGGTCAACGTCAATGCCGCCGTTTTCCACCTCTAGCCTAAGATTTTTCCGATCGACCTCTGTCTCATTCCGCCGCAGAGGCGGGAGGATATCCGCAGGAATTTTCAGAAATGGATTGACGGTAAACGTCCCTCTTATTGAAGAGTCAGAGCGCGAAAACATGCGTCGATGGGAGGGATTTTTGCGGTATATACATGCATAATTGGTTGCGTTCAATTTGATTGGCAAGCTGGAAACCGGGCGTTTACCGGGAACAAGAGTAGCAGTATCGTGGCCGTTGGTAGAAGGGGGAGCAGGTGGTTGCGTCGGTGTCTGTATTTGTGCATTGTGCGGTGGGTAGGTCAGAATGTAACCTTGAGAGGTCAAGGCAAGAGTTTGGGCCGACGGATATAATTGTATGTCGGTGGTAGAAGGAGACTGAACACGCGGTGTCGTCTGCGCTGACTCTGGCAGACAGCTGCGTGGTCTCGGTGAAGGGGTAGAAGGTCGACTAGTAGCTGATACTAGACTCTCGCATCCACTGGCACTTGGACTGTCATTGGTACTCTCAGATATTGGCGACAGAGAAAAGTCTTGCTGGTCGGAGGTGTAGATTGGAGGAGGAACGCGTTCGACTGACAGACGTGTCATGTTGGTCGAAGAGAAAGTAAACCAACCGAAAGGAATCGACCAACATGGAAGAAAGTCCGAATAGAAGGGTCCCTCTGATCCGAAATTTTCACACACTTTGCTGCGATCATTGGCTCGGCGGCCAGCACCGACACGTACTACTTACTGGTCATCAGGGTCGCCACGGAAACGAAAGTACGATCCAAAAGGCTTAAACCTTGACCGGTGTAAGTCAGAAGTGCTGGGAGCTAGAAAAGAGGACTCTAGTAGAAAGTCTCTGCAAACCGAATTACGTTAGAAGATGGTCCAAAATGGCAGTCAAATGATTTCTCCGAGCATGTTGTACGTACGTACCTCAATTGTAACGCACGCTTTTGAAGCTGGGTCCCGAGCACGTCTGAATTTGAATTCCGCAAAGTCGAGTAAGGAGCAGACATACCTTTCGTTAACGTCAAAGTTCTAACGTCCAAGTCAAAAGGTACGCAATCAGGTGTTTCAGACTTCCAAGTTCAAATATTGGTGCAGTGCTTTCAAACCATGACAGCTAATGCGTCCATACAGCATCATATCAGCAATTGTAAAGAGCGGAATAGACAGAGAGTCGGGTGGTTGGTGGCTAGAGGTGATGATGGTACGAGTCAGAAGAGGAGCACCCTTGGCGGGCCGATCTCCGCTCGATTTCCAAAAGGTATCGGACTTGAAGTGGTATCTTCGAGCTACTCAAGTGATTGGACTTTATAAGACGATGCCAAACGTCCATAGAGCGCGTCAGAATGAGTGACAGTCGAATGGATGCACATGCCAGAAGAACGAATGTCATCGTCCGTCGTTCGCATCTAACGCCTTACAATATAAGCGCATTTGATTCATTGCAACTGCGCCGTTTCGTCTTTTGTCTTATTGTTTATCCAAGGCTGGCTTGTACAAAATAAACGAAAGTAGTCGTACCTTATTAAAATTTTTTTTTCTGTCTGTCTTTCATGGCACGCTCCTCTGCCCAGCTCCCCCATAAATATCGTAGCCTGAAGATAGAACACTGTATCGGAACACACAGTCGCATTCCTAATTATATATAAAAGTAGACGTCTGGTTCGATAGCTGTTCAATCAGAAGGACCCCAGAAATGGCGATGTTGAGCATGGAATAGCTGCCATAGGATGATAATTCGATGAATGGGATCATTTTCGTGCCAGATTGATTGAGAGCTTAGCTCTGGTGGTTTCGTGAGGTGCACGTAGTCGCAATGAATTTCATCGATGGTAGCAAAGACCCGGGCGGAGATATCTCGGTATATCAGTTCTACCTACAATATGTATCTGCGAAGAACAAGCAAAAATTGTATGTATCAGCATCAGATAGCAGTGCAGTTTGGGAGCTTATACAGTACCTACACATGTCAGTCTGTAACTGTGGAATCACATCAATCAAGCACCGTGATCAACTGAAGGAATTTAGATATTGTTTCGCCCATTTTCTTTGATCACATAGGATCAAAGCATAAATATTTCCGTAAAACGCGAGAAAACACGTAGAGACGCGTCGAGGAAGAGAAATAGTTCTTGCTTAAGTTACTATGGCGTCGAAGTTTGGCAGCCGTCGCCGGTCCGAGTCCGCCGTACCAACAGGGCAGCCGTGAGAAAATACTTCAGATTGACCTCCGCCCTCGACGCTGCCCACTTGCAACGGTAGGGAATCCTCTCAAAACTCCGTTCGTTATCGCGTCTCACGGCTTTCAAGGTTTATCATGCTTTCATCTCCTCCACCTTCTTCTTTTGAAGTCCAAACGTACATGCCACCCACCGGAGCTCTCTTTTCGACGACTCCGAAAGCTGAATCTAGCCGGCAACGTCCCACTACATCTCTATCCTCGCAGCAGCACAGACTCGGATATTTCGCTTTTCCGGAAGGGGCGACAACCCATGCCGCCAACTTACTCTCACCGCCGCCTGCGCCTGTGGTCGTAGAAGAGGAAACGCCACACGACGAACAGATATCTAACGAATATCTGGAGGGGCTAAAACGGCAGGCTGAACTGCGTAGAGCTGCAGAGAAAGCTGAGGCGCTTCGCGGGGAGGAGAACTGGGTGCGGAACGGTGGCTTACTCCGCGATGCTGATGGAAACAGGGACTACGCCAGGACAAATGCGATGCGGGAGGAGCTGAAACTCCGGGATCTTGAAGAGAGCCTGGTCAACCGCTGGAACACATATGAGAAAGGTTGGCAGGATCTATTGTCCTCCAACAGTCCCCTTCGGTTCTCAGACATCCCATGGCCAGTCACTGTCGTTTCTTCTTCCCATTTGTCAGAGGATCTAGGTCCTATGCCGTTGAAGCTAGACGACATCACGATGGTAAAGGTCGAAGACTTCTTGCTGGGTGATTTGAGAGTAAGAGGCTGCACCATAACCAGGAAGGAACGGATCAGGAATTCTTTATTGCGGTGGCATCCTGATAAAATGACGGCGATCTTGTCAAGGGTCGTCCAAGAGAATATCGGCGATGTTGAGGACGGTATTGGCATTGTTGTTCGGTGTCTGCATCACCTCAATGCAAAAGACGCGTCGTGATTGCAGTAAGTGCTATGTCTATCTGTTGCTGGCAAGGCTAACTTCGGTTCACAATCAGATGCTCGTCCGGCAGTTGCTGTGTTTGCTATCATAAAGGTTTGCTACAGTCGCTCACTAAGAATATATCTACTGGATCATTGATGAAATTGAATGTCATTCGATGCAGTGTTCCTCCAAGTCAGCTGAGTAGGAACCGACGTGAGATCCAACCTCCTCAGAAACTAGCTGCCGATACGGTCAGGGTACCTTTACATCAGCTGTGATCAGTGCACCGACATGACAGCATCCTTAGAACCTACCTTTTCCCCAGGGTCCCCGGCCTGTCTTCTGTCTGGCGTCGATATTCACAGGGAGCTCTGCCAAAAATTGGCCTGTATACTGCATGCTTCCCTTTCGACTGATATTCCTTTGAGTGTTATGGCGCAAAGAGTTTTCTTTTCATGCAAGCGCCCGGGAACCATAAGACGACTCTTTGCCCTGCAGTTGCGCCGGGAGCGCAGCTCATTAAGCCTAACTCTTGGTCATGTTTTCTTGATAAATGCCCACTGCCATTTTCAGCCACAGAATCACACCCTCCACCGTTGACCCCGCGCGCATCAGGTTGCATGATGAACCAGATCTACTTGATGTATTTTCACGCTATCATCGGGAGGTCCATTCCTTCTTTCCTTCAACTCGAGCTTCAAACTCTTTCACAACCCATCTCTCTTTATTACGAGCTTGGTCCCTGACATTCATTCATGGCGGCAGGCTTAAACATCGAACGCTGTAAGTGACGCGAAATATACGTGGATAAACCTTGCTCACCTTTGACAGCAGGCACCGACGACACCGTAGTCGAGGTTCAGGACTCAGTTATCTATGCGTTCGACGCCCTCGAAATCTTGGGAGCTGCATGTTTTTTCCTTATCGCGTCGACAGCCTTACTGTCCCGCCGTGTTCAGCGCCATCTTACATGGTTCAGTTTTTGTGTGTCCTGGATAATTTCCTGCATTTCATACGTTCTCCTCGCCATTGCTGGACAAGCAATGGAGGCACAACCAACATTTGGACTTTGTGTCACTCAAGCGGCCCTGATTTATGCGGCACCTCCTCTGTAAGCGATTTTTTCGCTACTGATATGCATGCACTGAACCTATTGCAGGACGGGTTGCACAACATTCTCATTGTCCTTCTATGTAAACGACGTGTCTTGGGCAATAGAGCGGACTAGACTGATGGTGTGATTTTTCGCAGATGCTCACACATATGAAGTCCTCTCTTAACAATTCACCCGTACGAGGAGTTAGCCTCAGCATGAGATTGGTGGTATACTGCCCCTTGCCTGATTATGCTGAGCCATACTCATAATCCAAAGCTACTAGGTCCTTACCTGATCTGGTCTGGCATTTTTATTGGAATTTTGGTTGTACGTTCCAGACCTTTTGCATTGTGACTGTCCTTCTCACCTCCTCATAGTCTGGTATCAAAGAGCCTATATTGGTTCGCAAGGCATTGAATGGAACCTATTGCGACGTCAAATCACATATACCGTATGATCATCATGTTCCGGATCTCTCGGTCGATGTCCTCAAGTTTGGTGTAGATCCAAAGTGTCGTCACTAGTCGTCGTTATATCCACCATGGGAGTTATTACTATTTCGGGTATGTTATCGGATCTTTTGTAGAGATGATTGTCAAACTGAGTGACGATTGAATAGTGTTCGTGGTTGTTCAGTTGTATCGTAATCGTAGAAGACTGGGATCTAGCACGGAATACGTGGCGGCCGCCGTTCGGGTGGTTACGTTCGGTTTAGTTGGATTGCTGGCTCTGGTGTAAGAAAGCATTTCTTCTCGATGAACAAATGACTGAGCGCAAGAAAATCATTTTAGCGTCAGTGCAATTTATGTCTTTACCAATAGACAGGACGCAGAATTTGACATCATTCTAGCGCTGTGTAAGTTGGTTGAGTTGATGTACGAACCATTCATGACATTGAAGCTTACACTAGTACCCAACTTTGCTGTAGTCATTTTTGGCAGCCAAGCGGTCAGTCTGTTGTATGATGATGCATTTACAAACTAAACGACTGGCAGGATATCGTGCGCGTCTGGATGACGCCGCTCAAGATCGGAAGTTCCCAGTTTGAATCCAATAGCAGCGAGACGTTGACCCAGGATCTGGTATTGCACACAGAACGTCCGGGGCCGAGAAATTTGGTATGAGCATCCGCGGCTGATGGTACGCCGGCGCTGAAAAAATCAATTCAGAAGAACCGCCAAACGGTAATTGTAGTGGATGTGTAGACGTCAGTTAACTGTTTGTACTTGTATCATTCTGACAATGAATTGGTCGCAATCGAAAAGGAAATCCTGTTTCGTCTGGTCACTACGAGTCTGGCATGGACGAGTCTGGTGATTTCTACGGCTATAAATTCCCTTCAGAATCCCTCGAGTCCAACTTGGAACCACAATATCCAGTTCAGCGACGATGCACGGTCAGAGGATGCGGGCAGATGCTCGATGCAGCTTCCCCAAACAAGATGTGTGAGTCATGTAGGGGCAAGGTATGTCCTGCAACCGCCGACGATGTAAAAGTCGTCTAAAGCCTTGGACAATAGCACAGAGTATATGCGTCGACAAAGCGCGCAAGGAGGAAGCTCGAGAAAGCAGCGATATCTGGGCAGACCATCATACCCATTGAGCAAATTCCGGGATCGACTGCATGGATGCCAGGGAATGGAAACGTAAATGAGGAAGATCATACTGACAGCCAGGTATGCCGGCGTTTCTGTATATTGGATGATACCCTTATTCTCTGTAGCCCAATGGTCAGAGCATTGAACCCATGGATCCACCACCGCAGACATTCACCACGGCGTTCGCCTCTGAAGCGCTTCCACAGTCTGGTACCTCCGCAACCGAGAGCTCATGGGATGCCAGTACCATCGACCCTCGCTTGTTCAGGTCTCAGTCCAACAGTTCGAGCTCTGAACTGGCTGGCGCCCTGACACTTCCTGCACCTACAAAGTCCAGCACTCACTACAAGCCGCCGGCCAACGAATATAGTGAAGGCGAAGCCTTGGAGCAGAGGACTTCGTATTATCGCGATCCGCCGCCAGAGGCACCTCCCAAGAAGCGCAAGCGGCGTGCACCTTCTATAGCACTATCGGAAGTCCCGGCGACCAACGAGGACGGGACTCCTCTTTCGCCTAGATTTTGTTCAGTGAAAGGATGCAAAACAATTATCGCCGGTATGCACATTCGAAAACATACCATCCCAGTCGTTAAACAGCCAACTTAGGTTCTTATGCGTATAAAATGTGTGAACCATGTCGTAATCGTTATCGTTCCTACGGTATCACCAAGCGGGCTAAGTGGAAGGCTGAACGCGCTGCCTTTGAACAAGAGCTGGAAACGCTGAGAGAGGTTGAAGATGAAAGGCGCAAAGGCGCAGGATTGGCTGTAAGCTCGCTTTATTTACGATTCTACCACAGGACTTATGCTTCCGTAGCCTCTCAGTGAATCTCCAGAAGATCTTCAGGCGTGGGAGATGTCAATCATTGACGAAAAAGTAACTGTACCTCAAGACATCTCAGGTCTCTTGACGGCGTACTCGTCTCTTTCTCCTGCGACCTTAATAAGAGCAACGGGGAGCCAACAGCCTATTGGTTCCACCTTAGTCCCAACTGCATCTACTTCTGCTGACCAGCCCACTGCGGCTGCAGTGAACCACTTCTTCCATACCGTGCCCGTCCTTCCTCCCCGAATGTGTACTGTTTCTCACTGTCACAAGATACTTCCTGGACATTATATGTTCAAACGCTGTGAGCAACACCGACTTCAGAACAGGCATCACAGCAAACTCAAGAGAGTCAGGGAAAAGGTGGTCAAGTCTGCCGGACCCCCAGAGGGTTCCATAGGCGAGACATTTGAGCAAGGCAGGGAAGATAGCATGGATCCAGAGGACGAAAAGATTGAAGATAATGGCGCAGAATCAGAGCAGGACGTCGCAAATATTCCATTTATACCTGACAAAGAGGTCTGTGAATTCGCCATATTGACTCGTTATACTTCTGACATGTCTGCTCATTCAATCTAGGGGAGAAGGTCTTACGGTTGCACCGCCAAAGACTGTCACAATCTCATTGGCCCCGGTGTTCGGTGGCGTATGTGTGATCCCTGTAGGGTGCAAAGGAAGGCCTTGCAAGCACGGCGTCGAGCAGAAGTTGAACAGGAATTGAGGAGTGCGGAGAAAGCTTGGCAACTTCAAGCACAGACTGATGCAACTACTTCCAATTCGCCTTCTGGGCATACCCCAGTCGCTAGGATGAACGGAATCGATGCGGGCATGACTAACTTATCTAGCACTAGAGATGCGTCAATCGAAGGCGGAAAAAACGCAAATCATCCTATTGCAAATGCTGACGAAAGTCCTATGGGCTGCTTAACACCAAATGTAGAAGAGACTCGCAGTTTGTTCCTCGATGGCGTTGAACCAAATCCCGAGCTTTCTGCTCCAGGTGCAGTTGAAGCCGCTGTAAACGAGGCAGAATCAATCTCAGTGGCCCCTACTACGCCAGCTACTGATCCTAAAACGGAAAGGCAGGGTTCCAAGGGATCATCGAAAAAGGTATACTAATCCCATCCTTTTGCACTGACCTGACTCACTAAGGGATCATTATAACCTAGATTGACGACAAGGAAGCGCCACTTTTTACGCCTATCATTGGTGACCCCATAGCTTCTGCTACCAATGACGATGTTCCACCCGTACGGAAGAAGAGGAAAAAGAAAGCAGATGAGGCTTCCACATCACCTGTACCCCCATCTACACCCGCTCCCGCGCCGAAAGCATCAACGTCTGCGCCACCCCAGCATCATCCTGAAACTTCCCATCCTATTCCCTACCCGTACCCCCCTCCGATACATGCCCAGTATCCCTACCCGTATTATCTACCACCATATCCCTACGGTCTGCCGCCACCCGCACCTTCCGGGTCGGGAGAGTATCCACTGTACGCAAATGCTCAACCATATATGCATCCTTACCCGTATCCATATCCGCCACCCTACCCGATGCCTCATTCCCAATACCCATATCCGTCTCGTTATTATCCTCCCTATGGCACAGGTCACTATCCCTCATATTCTCGTCCAGTTGCGGGATCTTCATCAGTCTCAGCACCGGTGCCCCCAGGACCTTTTATTCCAACTCCCGCTCAAACGGTTCAACAATCATCGTCGCAGCCGTCAAGCTCGACGAAGACGTCGAGCGTTAAGCAATCGTCGCCCCAAACGAAGCCAGCTGCTTCCTCAAATCTGCCTGCCTCCTCTAGCTCCACACAGCCATCACTGTCTGCCACTCAGTCGGGAAATTTGCCGACTGTAACCATGCCACCTCCCCCACCCCATCCACACCACAACGTGTTCCGACCATCACCTTACACATCAATGTCGACTGAACCACCCCTGATCACTGATCCAGCCGCTCAGACATCAACTTCTCAGAATAGGTCATTTAATTATTACAATCCAGATGTAAGTTTTTTTTTGCCTCTCTGGTGATCTGTGTAGTAACAATCCTTATTGTAATCAGGCCAAAGTTAGGAAAAGAAAGCCTGCGGATGGCGAGCTGCACATACTTATCCAGGTTCCTCGGGGTGCCCCAGCTCCGTCATCTACGACGCTCACTAACCGGTTCATGAAGGAGCCGGCTACAAGGGAAGTTTCAATGGACTCCTTGGAACTGCAAACAGCACCAGCGGCACCTGTCATCCAGAATCTTCCGTCAAACTCTGGGCCGGCACCTACTAACAATGAACCGACAACGCCTCCTGCTGTGAGTACAGTATCCTAGTATATCTGCCATGGCCATTGACAACATGAGCAGCGTGCATGCGCGAACAAATCATGTCACCGGACAATACCAAGAAACGTTCAAGGTACCATGTGCGAGAAGTGCAAAGCAAAAATTAAGAAGCATCAAGCCAAAGCGAGGCAGAAATACAAACTGGAGCCTCGGAAAGCTATCGTTGCTACGTCCATCGGTGGGGCAACGAAGAACTAGATTCGGATTAATGAGTTGTTATGACAAGGAGGATTTAGGATACCACACGAACGACTACATAGGATATTTTCATATTTTCATTAATACCTTGTATAACTTATGTTCATGAGTATACATTACGTATTTCTTCTTCAGCGAAGAATCTCTTTTTCATGGCACTGCATGTCACACCTTCATTCCAAGCTTATGCCCCAAAGCATTGTGAACATCCACGCATTGATGGCACCCTATACGATGTACAGCCAACTCTATCAGCAAAAGTGACGTAGTGTTCTCACAGCACCTGACTTAGTTAACCTACAATGTTTGACTCAAGTCATAGTATATGATACCCAATTCCGCACATCTCGAAGTCGATCGCATCAACAGTAGGCTCAGTCAAATCATCTACCTGTACTTACGATGGTATGGAGGCTCTGTTCAACTATCACCACTGCCAATCAGACACAATGACGAGCAGTATGTATCAAAGTCACTTGGGTTAAGCATCACATCACTAGTTTTAGACTCGTGAAAGCTGTAGCTATAAGGTAGGAGAACAGACTGTAGCAGAAACTACGGATATGAGAATAGAACCATAGAAACTGAGCAGTTCAAAGACAGTAAAAATGTGGGTTCGAGAATGGAGTACCTGGGAGACGTCTATCACTGTAAGCATTGCCCACACCAAGAAAGTCATGAGGGCATCGCAAGAGCAAGGCGTAGTGACGACAGATGAATAATTGGAAGGCAGGGATATTCTTGGTCGATGACAGAGGAGCCTATGATCAACAATTTTTGCGAATGGATGAACCGACAGCAGTTCGTCAAAGCTCAGTTTCTGGCACAGTTGTGCGAAAGAGGTGCTGTTTATTGAGAGTCGCATGAGATATTGATAGCTACATGCCATGAATGGCTTCGAATCTATCAAGACGTTAAGCTATATCGATGCTGATACTGATTGATAGAGAAATTGCTTGAGGGACTGGTAAGAATGGACTTCTAGTTACTTCGAGCGGAATTATCGAATGTGAGAGATGGCGTAGGGTCTTTGCGGCAGGGCTTCTTGGGAGACTTCAAAAGTCGAATGGTCCATAAGCTCCAGGTACGAAAGATATCCTATACAACGTCAATCTTCCTTATCATCTGATAACAGTCTGACGAACCTTTTGCATCCCGAAGATAAGCACCCCAAATACAGGTACTACTATGCGAATCAGATCATAAAGCCACTAAAAAAGAGCAAATAGGGACATACACCACGCCATGATGATATCGACGAAAGGCCCTGGAGATAAGTCGAATATGTATATAACGCCTTCGCTGAGATTCATAGTCAGGTATGGTCGGTGGAGATGTGTTGGGAGAACATACGCAAACGCTACAAGGGTGAGGAAGCTGAATATCATGACACGAATGACCACTTGTAGCGTAGGTATTGAAATAGTACTTGTCGAATCGTTGTCGTACAGGTTGCGGCAAAGAGAGAGACCGAGGGATACTGAGGGAACATTAATGAGCACGGTTTGAGATACCCTTATACGTGTGTTAAGCAAACCTTGCACGGGAAGCATCGAGGAGGTGACGGTAACCACAAAAAGCGAGGATATCTTAGACCTGAAGATTGATTTACATAAAGACGTCATCATGTTTGGCAGTTAAGTTACTCACGGAATTGCACTAGCAATTATGCAATATGACGAGTTACTGGGTCTATTAACGAGTGATGACTGTGCTAGACTGAACTGAGGAGATGGCGTGAAGAGGTCCAACAGATATAAACCGTCATACGCACCAAAAGGAAGCCAAGAAACATGAAGAACCAGATGATATATGGTGCTACAAGGAGCTGCGCGAACGTTCACAAGACATGTATCCAGAAAAGCTTTCAAGAGACTTACGGCGACGATGGTCTTATAATTAGCCTCTAAAGGGGGTCTCGAGATCCCAAAATGAACGTTATACCAGCTCTACAGGAGATTGTCTAATTGAGGGACAAAGTCAAGAACTCCGAGGAACATACATGGACCAGGAGTGAAAGTGTAGTAAGTGCGGTCCTAGAGTCAAACGAAAATTCAGAAGTATAGGATACTGTACAAGAGGTTACCCACAGCGTTGGTACCGAGTATATCAGTGCTGCTTGAGTAATACAGAGACTCTGATTTGGGACAGGATCCAGATCTCTTCCTCCGACGAGAAACAGCAAAGAGTACGAGAAGCAGGAAAGTATCCAGGAAACGCAAAAGGTGTACCAAGTTGAGCATCTTTTGACGAGAGGAGAGAAGACGACCGTTAGAAATATGAGCGACATCCCAATAGCGCCTGATAGCTGAAGGCCTATAAACGTGTAGAAAAGCGTTGGCATGTTTGTTTGAAAAGATTTCGGAACGACACGTCGGTTTGCCCAAGAAACGCGAAAGAGCACCCAAGAGAGCCTTGCTAGTCTATGTTTAGATAAATCCTGAGCATGAAGAAGGCTTGAGCAGCGACATACGCAAGTTTTTATCCTAGAAAGCCCTACAGAAAGATGGGATCTGAATTTTCGGAAAGGCAGAAAAACAAGAGAAAGAGACCACCAGTGCTTGAGGAACGCGGCGCCTAGCAAACGCAACTATTAGCACTGCCACTCGGGAAGAGCCGAAAAAAAAGCTTCGAGACCGATTCAAAATACAGTGGGTATGGTACGTAGGCTTTGGCAAGAATGTTGGATAACACGCGCACCGCGGATCAAAGATCAGGTACGTTTGCCTAGTAAGTTAAAACAGGACGAGTTCATATTTCTTGAAGAAAGTAAGGGAAACGAGTACAGCACACTGCAAAATCCAGCTACTTAAATACTCTCCTGTATGTATCCTTCTAGTACCGGGCTAACTGGATATCGCGCCAAGCTCGCACAGCCACAGGGTCAACAATATTTTATAAAGAATTGATGGGTTCCATTGTCCAAGTCTTAATTCTATACAAGGTAACGAGTTAATTGCGCGTTACCGAACACAAGTTATCCCTTCGATTGTTTCCTCAGTGAACCCTCAATTTACTTGACAACCCTTTGGCTCGCAAAAAATAATAATCCGAGCCGGTCTCTGACTTCATGCATCCTGTTTGAAACAAAACTGCAACCACACAATTTTAGTTTGATTTTCCTCCAGTTATACAAATTGTCTATACCATTTTCTTCCTAGCACTTCTTCGATTATACCCAGAGGGTGAATCAAGAAGATGGTAGGATATATCTAACATTTAAGATCAGTGCCGAGATAAGCCGAAGCGGCGCTTCTGGGGACTGCCGGGGAGGAGATTCTCTCACGCTCTGTATTCTTCGAACCACAACACTTCTAGCCACCCCGAGGATTATTATAGGGAAGATACAACGGTCATGACCGCTCTTATCCAGAGGCCTCTACGAGGCTCTCGAATCTCTTCCTTTTACCCTGTGAAAACTCTTCCGACATTGGCTTCACTTGACAGCGCTTTCCAACTGCAAGAATACATTTCGCTTCTGATTCGTCTGGACGTACACGACGTGGATTCCATTGTTGCCATACCGGGAAAGGCCGGAAGCAAGGAACACAGCGAGGAAGAAGCTAAGACTGAGGATAAGGACGGAGACAAGGAACGGAAAGGCGAAGTTGTAGTGGACCAAGCATGTTGGATTTACGAACAGTTACGGTACGGGTTCCATTGCTTGATATCTCAACGTTGTCCTCAGTCTACGCAGTCGACTATCACAAGATTTGACCCACCCTCTAATAACGACGCTGCAACAAGAATGTACGCGTTTGACGTGTCCTGAGATGAAGGCTGGAGAATGGCTGTACCTTTGCGTTGCTCATGGTACGGATGGTGCCATGGAGGTCTGTCTTGTTGGCTTTCCTTTAATTCTTTCTCTCACTGTTACTAGCAATGCTGTGCGATTGATTACATCCTTCACACCTTGGACAGTGCAACTGCACTTCTAAATTCACCACGAGCGTTCCCTTCACGGTAAGCCACCATATTTACCCTCTATCACGTTTTTCAATTGTCATTCAGACTGCACATCGACAAAACCTCCCATCGGCACTTTTCTTCCCTCGCGCGCCGGCTAGGTCGCATTTTCTCACACGCATACTTTCATCATCGTGAGGCATTTGAACAAGCTGAAGCTGAATCCTCATTATACGCCCGCTTCCTTGCCCTCACAACGAAGTTCGAGCTCGTGCCCGCCGAATTCCAGGTGATACCACCTCGAATATCAAATGCCGATGCTGAGGTTCAACCCCCACGTCTCATGGCAGCGGGTGTAGATCGTAGTTTGGAGGCAGAAGCAATACATCGGGATGATGTCGAGGAAGATTGGAGTACGACAGGAGGCAGGCCAAAGAGCAAGAGCCCGCCAGGTCTGAGGAACGAAAGTCCTCGGAAATTTGGGCGAAACAGGACAGACACAATGATCTACAGTGAGGCGGCCAGTGTGGCAGAGGAACTTGCTAAAGAAGATGAAGCTACGGCCCCCGCAGCTCAAAGACTCCAGAGCCTGTCTCCGGAAACCGTCCCCGTCGAAGAGCAACATCCACCTGCTGAAGCGCCCAAAGAAGAGCCAATGCCTCCAGCAAAGCCTCTTCTGACTGAAACCAAACCCGAGCCACCATCAGTAGAGGCCATTCCTTTACCAGCTCCCGACGATACAGAAGCGGATGCACTTTCAGAACCCGAACATACGCCAGCACCTCCTGAACCAATGACACCTTCGTCGACTGACCCACAACCAATTCCAGAGCAGGTAGAACTCTCTCAGTCAGAGTCGCTAGTTACCTCTGAAACTTCCGCGGAAGCTGTAAAATCATTGACAGGCGAAGCAATCTTAGCTACCACCACTCAAGCGCCACTGTCCGCTGAAATTTCAAAAGCAGGGCCTATTGAAGAATCGTCATCACAGCCTGATCCAGAAGGAACCGTAGATGGTGATGACAATATTGTCGAGACGATACCTCAACCACCAGTCAGCGAAGCATTGTCAGACTCCCCTAACATCTCTTCTGAGGTCCCTCCCGAACCTCTTGCGGAATCGGCTGCCTCCATAGTCGACGAAGTTCCTGTCGACGTTGCATCTGAAACCCCTTCAACTCGTAAGTTTGTTTAAGATGGTCGTGGTTTTTTTAAAAATTTAATCGTCCCCCGTTAGATGACTCGGAAACGTCAGAGCCAAGTTCTAGTTCTAGTTCTGGTGTTGAGCAGACTAATTTAGAGCCTATTGAGGTAGAGAGTATAGCTTCAAGTGGAGGTGTAGGATCATGATTGTCTGTTTCGTCTTTTTTTTTTCCAATCATATTTTGCTGATCACTGGTCTCGCGGTGTACAACAAGACTGAGCTAGGAAGCTTTCGACCTTTGAATGGTGTTACATCTACCTTCGAACATTTCGACACCAATGTCTTAGACTCAATATCGCTCGTCGGCGGGAATCTGTTTCCGTAACAGTGTTGTATCAAATTTCAAGAGGATCATTTGCCTGTGTCGCGTGCGAGGGCACCAATCAGTTCACAATCCCTATGGATGAATTGAACAGGGTATCTATGACCGTCGGTTTTGAGATTCTACCTATCGTCCATTCTAAAGAAGGCGTCTGACAATCACTGGTCCCTGACGCTTATGAAAGATGAGTCCACACTCAGCACACGGTGTTTGATTTATGTAGATGTCTTCAATCTCCAAGCCGAAGGCCTATTGCCGTGCGTGTATCACTGCTCTAGCCCACGGTGAAGACGGAGGTGGATGCGTTACGTGCATCAGAAAAAGTGAATTCGCTTCATGTTGGTGTTCCCCTTTCGGCATGCTCTGGTTTCGCGGCCCGTTTTGTCATGACTCGCAACGAAAATACATGAGACGAAGCGTTCCGAAGGTGAAATCAAGATGCATAATGAGGTGCATATGTTCAGTGGGCCATCGTGGTGCGCTTCTCATTCTCCATTTATTGTCTATCCCCACAAGACAGGTTGAAACGCAACGAACACAAAGTACACGAAAAGCGTGGTACGTCGTGTTCGGAACATGAGGATCACTGAACGAAAAGATCATTTCCGACATTTCATTGGCTCTCTTGGCAGTCTGCATACTCGCAGCTCTGGATGCAGACTTGGCAGGCCCTATGTAGAAGGTAGCGGAAAAACGCAAGTCGGCTCGACATGTAGTGCGGCCCCAGGCCGATGGGCCTCAAGGACATTCCTTTGACTAAGATTTCTCGTGCTCGAAGCTTTTAAGCTTCTTCGGTGCTTATCGCCTATATGAAGACGCTGATTCGTCCAAGGACCACAATACATCTACCGAAAATCGAGATCAGTGAATCATTTAACTACTCGGCCCCCCGGCCCGCCATAGCAAGGTGTGTCCTACGTTTATCGAATACCCGCAACTGCTGATTGTCCACACGGAATGCCATGGTACCTCGATTTCAGAGTTGGCAGTGGCAATAGTACTCGTAAGTTCTTCCTTCTGTCCCACGTAGCTTCTTAGCTGTGCGTTAAGCTATGATCTATCTGGGCCGCACACCCAATGAGATCGTCACTTGGCACGAACGAAAATGATGCTACAATAAACCTTTACTTATCGGATACTAACTCGCCTAGACTTGGCCGCCATATCGGACTCGTTCATGGAACCTGGGAACTTTTCGTGTACTCACGAATAGTCGCACCCGAAGGTCAACTTGGAACCATGCAAACATAGAAGGATTGATTTGGATGAGTGTTTTGGAGGTGGAGCTTCTTTTGATTCGCCACAACCACCAGCTACGACTCGATCCACGCGATGCACTTCTCGCTGGGCCAAGTCTTTGGGCTCTCTCTCGCGATCTGATGCGAACGAACTCCCCACCCAGAACCGTCGTAGTTCTTGTTAATGTTCTGGATGCTTTGGGCCATTCGCTTTCTTGCGAGAGATCGCAATGCGCCAAAGAGAGGACTGAAAGTGTCTAGAAAGCTGTCAGCATCTCTTTCTCGTTGCTAATTAGGGTTGATGGTTTTCAGTATGCGTTGGTCTGCCAAAGTGTCTAATTGGTATGCTAATGCGAAAACTGCGAATACCGTCGGCGAAAGGAGCACTGCCTCGTCTGTAGACGACATTAATTCGCAGTTCTTTCAACTTCATACGCTTGTCTCTAGTTGGTGATAGCTTCGCAGGCATACTCCTAGGAACTCGGATATTGTTTTGCCCACCTCAAAGACGTACTTAGACGCGCATAATTCTAGCTCGAATCCGCCATCCATTTCTCGAGCATTCATCATTTATATAGGACAATTTTTGCTTCTTAGGGGTTCCCAGTCCGCTGTCCTCGGGGCGCTTTGGGTTGGGGCAATTTTCTGTCCTGATTGCCGGGCACCCTCTGTCTTCTTTCAGACCGTCCGGGTCGTTCGCGTCGCGTCGCACCCAAGTCCCAGGCAGCTTTACCGGCAGCTTTCTCTGCTAATTTGATTTGACACCCCATGCGGGGAATATTACTGGAAGAGTCTATCCAGAATTGAAAGATCCCTTCCAAGTATCAGATATATTAAGCTTCCAAGTTCTAAGCTCAATGAACCCGTGAAAGCAACGGATTGTACCTTCTTCCATACTTGTCGATCAGACCCAGGATGAATGATATTCTGATCTATAGTTGACATTAGTTGATGATCCTTTCTTTCCGTCTATTCTGTCGAATCTTAGGTGAGACATCAACTGCTGCGGCACTAGCCTCAAGCCGTCTCGGTCGTTTCCGATTTAACAGAACTCGGACTCTTCCGAACTGCGTCAGCAACTTTGTTCCTCATCCTTGAATAAAGGATATTACTTTGTCTTTCCACCAACAGATTCTTGGTGTCCACACTCTCGAAAGATAGGCTCCGCTAAAAAAGAATGTGACCATATGGTGATAAGTTTAAGTATATTTGAAGCAGACCACAAGACGAAGCACCTCTGGTCACAAATGAAGGAGCACGCCGAAAGCTCCCGTCGACGTCAGGACACTGTAACCATACACGTCAAACAAGGGGAGGTAACGGGTGAGACCAGGACGTTTCATTAAATAATAATCTCGCATGTACCTTCAATTATTAAAGGACGTGTACGGAATTTCAAACGCAAATCCTACAGTGTTGTCTTGTCTACCGCAATATCACATCTCATCGAGAACCCTCCAACGATGTAAGTGCTTTCAGAAAACTACTAAAAAACACATGGTGGGCGGGAACTTACGAGCTTCAAAGGATGACATTCCTCCCACAGGCTGCGACCCTTTCATACAACCCTGTGTATAAAAACCTAAATGCTGGTGGTGCATATTCTCTCATATTCCGCCTCTAATGTTCATATGACATCGCTTAATTGGAGTATATTTCCATCACTACCATCCCTGTTGCATAGATTCGAATCTTTGGAAACAGACAAATTGTCACAACCCTAGATTTCTCGTAGAGTCTGGCCCTCAACACGGTTCGACCGGCACTGTTCGAATTTTTCTTCTGCTTCTCCGGCTGTGCTCACTGAAGCAAGGGGGATCTGCGCGCTCACGTGAAGAAGCACTCCCAACGTTGCCGTACCCGGATCTTCAAAGGCATGCATATTTTGACTGTTTCGTTGTACTCTACTACTCTCTCTATGATTCGCATATCTTTCTCCAATGCTTATACACGAGTTCTACCCTTTTTCTTTCAGATTCGAAATCATAACTTGGACGCCACGAATATTTTATAATCTTCGTAGGCTCGATTCGCGCCCGGATCTAGACTGGGGATAGGCCTCGCGCAGTGCAGATCTTGTTGCAGGCCTTCTCTCGTAGTCCGGGATTTTGATTGGTATACCGCCGTGACGCGTCTTCGACAACTTTTCGACTTGATCACAAAATACCGGTGGGTGTCGTTGATAGGGCCTAGACATGGAACCGTTCCTTGCGAGCTCAATATGTGTACCTACGTCGTGACAATCCTGCCATCATACGCATCTTTCGACCCCATCTAGCCGGTGCCGGTACGTCTTGAGGAGCGGTTCTGATGTGCAGGGTCTTTGGACGCCGCGGCTCTCACTCTCGAAGGTCAGCTACTGAGCTGGTGCAAGGTTCCAGTGCCGTCGATCTGCGCCTGTCCACGAGGCGGGCAGACACACAGCACGAGGTGATAAACGAGGCTATTCGAATTGCTGATAATGGTGGAGGAAAGTGTCTATTTACTTGTCTTGCCCTCCACGACCGACCAAGGGAACCAAGAGTTCCTGACAGGTTCCAAGTGTCAACGGGAATTCTTCATGACGTTTTGGATACTTTGTGTCCGTTGGATGTCTATCGACGGTTCTTTAATTTTGATAACCACGTTCAAGTGTAGTAGGGTATCGTGCATAGGACAGATGAAACATAACAACCTTTTACCGATGAAGGCAATCAGAGACGTGACCGCGGGTGTCTGCTCCGAAAGAAGTATTGTTTGAAATTACAAGTCTCCCGCCTTTTCTTTCCAAGTATTCGCCTAATCCCAGATGCTGCTCTCAGAATCGTGAAGAGTTGTTTATTTTTCCACTGAAAAACCTGGCCTGAACCCCTGCAATCTCCACCTTACAGGCATTGTACCGGTGTAATCTACTATACATCTATCTCCAATGTACGTTGACTGGTCTAGTGGTTATAATTTATGTCTTACGTGATCCCGTCAGGGGGTTCGACCCATTCTTTTTGAATAAAAGTTTATCCACTCTTATGCGGAGCAAAAGAGGCCAAAGAGATGCAGAACATGCAAGGTATAGAACCTCAGCTGGGAACAGTATCAGTCACTGAAGTAATGGAAGTAGCGATGTTAGGCGCTCAAGACCTCGGATACATCCCTGACGCCTCGAGGTGACGATTGTACGTATCCCGGTGGTCGCAGATCCAGTCGTGGCGGAGAGCAAGGGGCCGGCTGTCGGTTGCGTGCCTGCGCTTCGTCGCGCACAGGCGCCGCGTCTTGAATGTGTGACCAGGACCAGGAAACAAAAATATCTGGCGCGGGGCTACGGTATCCAAAACGGTAATGCGTGGTAATGCATACTTACTTGCACATAGAAATGAATTTGTTAAACAAGTATTTGTCCATGTTGTGCACCTAATTTAAATTATCCGCATCCGGATGTAGCTAAATCGGTATAAATCTGATGTGAATGGCCTAATGGATCTGAGGGAAAAAAACATTCATAAAGGAGCGAATCGAGAATTCCACCCTAGACTTGACTTTTGGTCCTCCAATATAAGACGCCGCCAGCATCCACTCTCATTATTACCACCAAGTCTAAACTATCATGGACATTGCTCGTGCCGACTCTCCCATTCAAGGTTTCCCGACGGCGCCCTCACCGTCACCCGACCCCCTTGTCCTCCCGTCACCCGACTGGGTACGCGCTCTTGCCAGTCAGACTCCCGAAAACCCAGATCCCGACGCGCCTGATGATGTCCTTGGCATCGAGGCAGAAGCTGATCTCGTCTCTCTTGTTCACTATCTCTCCTTCCCATCCAACTGGGATGATGCTACCGCATATTCTCTCACACTCTCAAGTCGTATATCGACCGACTCGCTGCTTACAATTGCTCACTCTCCCTCTTCTGCCACCAGCAGTTCACATACTCTCGTCAAAACACGCTCCTTTGCGTCGCTGAGCCTGTCCCCTAGCGGTAAACGGGAAGCCGTGTACATCGTCGAAGACGACGACGAAGATGATGATGGAATGGATACAGTGCAAGACTTTACTGGAGGTTGGGCGTATAGTTGCGAGGAAGAGATGCCACCGTCACGGTTCTCAATGGATGAAGACGACTATATCCCATCGCTACAGCCGGCCTCACCCATCTCAACGCGATTTAGCGTCAGGCCAACATGGTCCGTGCGATCTCGTGCAGTCTCATTTTCTACACATCCACCACCACCACCACCAATGCCGCTGTCACTGCCGCCATCGCCGTCGGCAATGGCGTCGAAGAAAAGCAAACGTAAAACAACTCTCAGCGTTCTCAGCAATATTCACCTCGGCATGTTTTCCTTCTAGATTGTATATTTTATTGCATTCGGATCTTCCTCCGTTTCTTGTTTACTCACTGGACCTCGCACGCTCCTTCTCTTCGATTTGTTGAACATGCACATTCATTTGTATGACCACGCTCTTTGCTTCATATCTCGTCTCACGCATACATTGGCTTGTTATTGTACCGCATTCTGTTCCGTATGTATTGATATGTATCCTAGTACTCACATTCAACTTGCAAAAACATTTTACAAGCATTATCTCAAGATACAGTATTTCCGTTTATTCTCCGTTTCCTCCCTGCCACCCTATGATCGGTGTCTCTTACGGTATCAATGCATCATGAACTGATGGTGCCTCCTCTTCAATACGGGGTGTAACACGGCCAATGTCGTGTTTACGCTTGACGCTCAAACGTACACCTAGCAACCCTCATCCAGTGGACCTGACCTCAGGCCGTTCAATTGCATTCTGCCAGCATCATCCTAGGAAATCTTCCATACATTCAATTTACTGTTACTCTATCCACCGACGAATGACCGCCCAAATCCGGTTTAGACAAAAAAAATATACATAGTAAATGCTAGGGTCATCTCTGATCTACTTCACATGTGTCGTCAACTGTGCACAATCACTCAATCTTTCTGCCTGGATCGTAGTTTCCGCCACACTTCGGCGTGGTAGTTCTCCAAAATTTTGTCTCCACTTCAGTGTATACTTCAACCTTCTTCTTTGGTGAAACTTGAAAATTGGAATACCCAAGATACTCAAGAGATCGTTCCTACCAAGAGCGTCTGGGTACTACATACTCACTTTATGTATTTCATAGGCTTGTGTTCTGGACTGCACCGGCTTCCAGCTTCCTTGTGGCGTAATCGATATGAAGTATCCATCGCTTGAATTTCATTCACCGAACCATTTCAAAAACTTACTCAATTCCGCTTTCCGTTCTTGTCCCGCCATCCTTCTCTACTGTTGACGCTAGCACTAAACACCGCCATAGATTGTGCAAGTTCAATGTCCAAACGATGTTGCTTGGGCTACGAACTAGATATCCCCCCGACTTCAGAACACCGGTTTCTGATGCAGTATTACTGCATAACGACCACGGTGTCTGTCTACCGTGCTCTCACTCTACCGGTCGTCGCAGAGGATTCGCAGGCACACCACTGTGGCCTGTGAATCATTGATGACCTTCGGTGACACTTGCAGATGTCAGTTTTCCGAAGTCAAAGCCCGATGATGCGTGATAACCGATGGCAAAATCCGCATTCACTGCCGTTCCTCCGCCTCCACACCTCCACCGAAACAATTCTGGCCTCCACATCGTGAAATGATAACTCTAATGTCCGACGTTTGCTGTGTTTGCTGTGCATATATTTTTCAGATCAGTGGGCCTTCTGTGCATCGGGTAGGACTGTCTGTCTTTGTGTGTCCTGTCTAGACCTGTGGCGAAAAACATGCGACCCCTCAGTGACATTTCGGGGGGAACGGGATGCTCGGGATACAATAGGACGGCGTTTCTGTCGTGACTGCGTCGCTTGTTCGGGCTCCTCGAGCCGGAGGCAATATGTATGCGATGGGATTTTAATGCCACAATTACGGTCCTTCTCTGCTTTGGAGTTGAACATAGCCTTTATTGTTCTCATGTGTTCCCACGCAAATGACTGTCCTGGCTCTTCGCGGCCCATTTCCCTGGAGATCGTATCGCTGTTTCTGAGCAACGGTCTCTCCCCCACTGCGCAACTCGCAGGTACTTTCTCTGAACAGACTGCGGCCGTGTAAAATATACATCACCGAGTACTAGCATGAGAGCCTTTTCCTATTTCTTACAGTCGCCGACGGCTCGTTGGCAAGCTCTGACAAATGTTACCGAATTCAAACCATCGGTTTCACGCTCCTGCTCGCTTTCACTGTATGTTCTTTGTGGCGTTATCACACGCGGGAAACATCTGCCAGCTTCTCTTTGAGAACACGGGTGGATCGTACCGTAATTCTTCTATCAACGGACCTCGGCTGAAGGGAAATCGAGCCTGTACGGGGTGATGATCCGACAGTTTTTCTGCATCATATATTCTCTGTTATGATCCTCTATCTTTATCTTGCGGCGTTCATGACATACAGAACTAAAGATATATTTTTTATCCTCCGTTCGAGCCTGATATGCGGTCCGGAAGTGCGTCCCGACCAGACCGGTTATTTTCTGCCCTCGTACGTTCTACTCGCGGATCCAAAGCTGAGACATCAGTAGAGCACAAAAATGGTGCTTCCCGTTCGGAGATCACGATGCTCATCGAAGCACCGTTAAGTCTGCCTACAACTTCTTATTTAGGGTTTCTACTTCTCATCTACTTTACCGACGAGAACCACCAAGACTGAAAGCCCCGCCCCCTATCGATGCTGACGAGAAGCGCTCCATGACTTTACTCAAAATTGGGACAATTCCGAGTCTTCCTTCAATGCGCTTACTGGTGAAATTATGAATATCCCTCTCAAATCCAGTTCTCTTGTTGAGCCCGATCTGTTAGGATGGTTTTAAGTATCGGGATTAGGTGAAGCACACCCTCCAGACCGGTACCGAGCATGTAAACTGTTCTTCCGACTGGTTAGAAAGGTTCTCTCACTGAGGAGGTCATCGGGATCGACAGAACCAGCCGCAACCAAGTGGAGTATCATAACTTTCCAAGTTATTCAACCGCTGACTCCCTAGGACCTTTCATCAGCCTTGGACGTAACCATGTGCTATTTAAGAAGTACACGTATCAAGTCACACTCGATCGTCTGTGATCGTAGGTGACATCCCTCCATTAATTCGAAGGGCCAGTGATTTCATGACGTCGTTTGGAGGTGAGGCGAGGAAGCTTTTCATCATCCGGTACCGTGCTTACCGTTCGGAATGACTTATAGGTTGTCTGTGTAATAATGGCTTCGATGCGGCTCAACATATTTTATTAACTGATATATGATTACATCTTTCCGTTAGTCAAAAACTCAATACAACCATCTCTATATTTGTCCGGGGGGATGGGCATCGATGGAAAAGTGAAAGACGAGTTGTTGGGTTGTCGTCTTGTAGAATACCAGCAACTTTAACATGATCGGAAGGCTCGGATGCGAAGATGTCTGACACCTTGCAGGTACTTATTCATAGTGCAACATACCTCAAAGGACGTGAAGATTCACACTTGACAGAATATCCATATGATTGCCGCATAACGAAGACGGTGTGCGTTGGGGGGTGCACGACGATCGCTTGTTCATGGCGGTGCACATTCTCTAGTGGGACCGTATCGTCACTTCGGGCGCCTTTGAACCACTGTGGACATTCAATACTGATTGAACAGGCGAGCTTTGTAACTCATACCTAAGGCCGTATCATGATAGACATAGAGGGAAAAAAGACATTCACACCCACTCCCGGCAGGTGACTAACTCGCGCCGGTCAGAATGCAAGGGAAACAATCAAAATGGAGATGAAAATTTGACGAAGTCTTTTAATCACACCAAAATCCGTAGGCGTTACCATTAATGGGAAACCTGACTCATTTTGCTGCGATCAATAAACTTTGTCAGAATTTCGTGTTATCAATGCTGGTGTCGGCTGCTTTTTGGGACCTAAAAATGCATGTGAATTTTGATCGTCTTCTTACACCCGTAAATCAGGATCTAAAAAACATAATTAAAAAACTTTGTTTTCTGTTTTACGCACTATAAAGAACACGTTTTTGACAAAGGAGAAGTAATTTCCATTGTCCAGAACAACGGAAACCACTTTATCGATCTATTTTCCGTGCTGCTAAAAGAGGACGAAAAAGTGCTGTTTTTCATCTTATTTTTAGGAGATCCTTTTTCCTGTCAAAAGATCACATAGAAAGTCACAACATTTTTTGGACCGTTTTTTCGAAGCTAAAAACATACCGGCTCTAACAGTGTATCCACCCATTTTTGCCGGTTTTTGCCTGGCCCGAAATAACTGTTTACCAGGAGTGTCCGGAGCAGGAAGTTTGAACCTTAACCCGGATTTGGTAATGATGAATTGAAACATCCCGAGTACTCAGGCGCTACCGTAAGTTGTTCAACGTTGCGCCATTAACGGACCTGAGAGGTAAATTAAGAATGCGGAGCATATACGGGGACTGGGTGTTGACCACAATTTACCACTTTGCTTGGCGGGAGCAGTCATTTTTGAAAGTCGGATGCGGCCGCTTTGCAAATAGAATTGGAAGGGCAGAATTAACATCAAGTAATAATCATGATAGAAGGTACGAATCTTTGCTCCGCCATCTATCAAAGTGGTACAGAATCCCGCTATTACAGAGAGGCGGGCAGGCGGTTGATGCAAAGAGAAGGACAGTCTTCAATTAATGACTCCCTATTGAAGAGGCCGTAAGGAACTTGTCGAAAATACCGATGACGCTGAAGGGACTCACCTGCTGACCTAGACTCGCCGGACATTACATTAATGTATCGCAAAGACATTGGTTCCTTTTAATTTGTTTGCGTATGCAAGAAAAGACCCTGACCGAAGGGTTTAACGATATTACTGCCAAGACGTCGCGGTATGCGATAGATGTGGATGGTGATACACGGCGCAAGTCGCCTTCTAAGAGTATATCCCCAGTTATTGCGCAAGGGACTTGTTTTCGGGAGTGGAGCTTAACTGGCAAAATTAGTTATCTTCTTCAGAGCGGCTATACGTCGAGTCCAGGATTCCCCATTATAGATGACCCCACTCCAGGAGAACAAGGAAGTATCTAATTTTCCATGCAGTCGGTAACTGTTCTGACGCTATACAACGCTCTTGAGTCGGATAGACTGTTCAAGAATCGGTCGTCGCTTTAACGTAGAAAGGGGTCTTAGTAGCAGACAAATTCCGTACGTTGGATAATCAAGGGGAAAATATGAATGTATCATGTCTTGCAACACTAGATAAAATTGTTTTTTGATATGCTGGTACCTGGGAGCAGTACGGACTGGTGAACATCTTTTGAGTTGTGTCTGACGCTGTAAACGCACCTTAGCAGCAAAGTCATTGAGCAGTTGAAAGGAACACGAATAGCGAGTGGTTGAACTCGTTGGTTTGAGGCCGGCCCGATCTCCGGGACCCGGGCGTCTCCTTCTTTCTTGCACTTTTAGCCCAGGTAAGATCATCCTTGTTGTGAGACAATGCTACATCGCAACTCCACTTAAATTCTTGTTTTTCTTGAGAGGTTCACCCTCGCATGACCCCTCAAAATCATGCGGTCCCTTCTCACAGACATATCGAAAATTAACATTGTAAATCGCATAAAATTTAAAGACGGGATTCACTGATGTTCTATATACTAGGATGTTTTGACAGAACGAAGCAATGTACTTTCAATTCCAGTTGGGCGATAATTTGAAAATCGGGTCTCCCTGCAGCTCTGCCTGTCGAACTTCAATTCACAAATTGAATTTCTGTGCTAAATGAACATCGTTGAAACACTGATATAAGTACTCTAGGAGAAGATAGCGCAGGATAGCACATGGATGGTATATACATGGCATGGCTACATCTGGAATTCGATGACAGCTGGGCAGTCCGCACATCGTGTGTCTTGATTCCGAAACTCATCAGAAAAGAAACATTGATGGATGAGTACCTGACAATCAGGAACTAAAGGTGACTGAATGTGGCTTAGATACCTGACACTCATCCCAGCAAGCCCGGAAAAAGTGACCTCATAATCTGACAAGAGGACCTGCGGGGTTGCCCAAGTTGCTTTTCTAGTACGTATAGTTCAATGTCGACTGATATGTGGAACGGCCAAAGGCCGACACGGTGCACACGGTGCCTCATGACCGTTTGTGACACCACCGGCGGTGCTGTAGACTTCTGCCATCTGGTGGCAGAGAAATTTGTATAGTTGATGGCCATCGTAACGTCATGTTCCTCGTACCGATGACGCATCGAGCCCCAGTTTACCCTCGTTCAATACCCGCTTCGGAGGGTCCAATTCATATTTGACTAGCCCTTGTAACGTTCATGCCATCATGATATGGCCTGATATGTCCGCGGCGCCAGCGAGAAGCACTATGATTGCGAGACAACATGGGAGTTGATGTTATTAATCACGAATGGAGGCAATAACAAAGAATTGAGCCCCACGGCTGGGTTCAGTGGTGCATCAGGCTCGCACGTATGATGGTGGACTTGAAGAGAGGATCTTTATGTCTATATCGTAAAGAGAGTACCATCCATCCGCTTTCACAGCGGTCTTCCAACGGCTTCAGTTGTCCGCATATGAGATACAATGTCATGTGTATCTGCTACTGTGCGATGTAACGAATCCACTCTGAATCTTAAGACACCGGAACTCCGTGTCCACATCTTATCTAGGTCACTGCTCAGTCAGGGTAAGCAATACTTTGTTCATATCGTCTTAGCTTGAAGCATGCCCTAATGTCCCGTATCGTAATGTTGGAACATACAACAGACGGAACTCATCTGAGGGTCTACCGCACTCTCATTGACCTCCAAATCTTCACTAGAAGCTACCAAAGGGATCGTTTTTTTTTTCGTTCGCTTCTATTGTACACCATACCGAGATTTCTGTTCCTGGCCGTAGGTGAATCAACGTCAGAACGCAAGGAACAGACATATAGAGAGCGTACCTCTTGAGACAAATGCCGACGACATAGCGCGACTTGGATACTTCCATGGTGCGACAACAAATATTCAACTCGGAGCTAACAATGTTCATAGTCGGAATCTGGATAGCCCAGGACCAGAGTACGGAGACAGAAGCACATGTCGACCGCGAGAAAAGCAAAGACCAGAAACCGAACAGAATATACCTGTACGCCTGGGGATCAGTCCTTCTCGTCGCAACACCGGAACCTAGGATGCCGGGAACGAGATCGTATCCCCGCTCGCCGAAGAATCTGATTCGATCGTATCAGTCATAATATGAGCTTATAAATCCGTAAAGATGGTAGGTTTGAGGGTATTAGGAAAGAGAGATACAAGCGCCGTTGACAAAAGCCAGGAAACGACGAAGTCTGCAAGAAGATAGCGGTTTCGTGGGATTATTTGGATGTATCTAATAGCGACAAAACTGAAGGAACGCATAGTCAGTCCTGATACGTAACCAATTTTCACGTGTCGAAATACAAGGAAACAGAAAAATCCATCGAGGATCCCGGCTATGATAGACTGATTTTGCCGTGTCCAAACATAATTGTATCTGTTATCCGATAGCGTTCCCCCGACCCAAGATAGCTGCTAACTAGGAACGAGTGTGAATCCCATCCAGAAGCCGTTGAAGTGAGAACATCAACCCCAGTAAGGAAACCACAGCGACGGTTGGTTGAACTCATGTATATGTCGTCATCAAGGGGCACACACGGCGAGCGTAAAGAACTTAGAAGCTAGATGTAGTGGATTCCTTGCAGTGACATCTGGCAACCATCAAAGAAAGAGGGAAGTCGATGTTTCGACTGGCCTTCTTCAAGCAGCAGCGATTAGGCCCGAAAACAACCGGAGTACGAACGTACGTCCTTTGCAAGAGCCCCAGACAAGATCTCAGGGCAGAGACGGCAACACATGTTATCGTCAACGTGATACCGTCTCAAGCCTTCTCATCTTGTGAAGTGGTAACATCATTGTCAATGACAGAAGATGAGACCTGCGGCACCTGGTACATAATACAACGATACTTCACGAACAATGGAGGCCGGCGTACCGTCATAGGAACATCGGCGAACATCGCATTTCAATTGTCAGTAGAGGTTCAGCTAATCGTTACCATTGACCTTGTTAGGTGACATTCATACTGCACAAGGTAGTTGGTTAAAAGTGAGAGAAAGACTGCGAAAAACTAAACCTTACCGTAGTTATCATCAAGTACAATCCTTGCCCTGGTTTCACCTCCCTCAAGCCTGATCCAAGTCTCCACGCCGTCCTTAGGATCTGTTGACGTGAATACCAGGTTGCGAATGCCAAAGCCCCACGAATATTGCCCATACCCACCGTATCTGCAGCTTCATTAGTTTTTCAGGCCGGTATTAGTCAGACACACAGTACCCGGAGTGCTTGTTAAAACAAAATATAACATTCTTAGCTGTCGCCCGAGAGCACCATTCGTTTCCGTGATCTATAATGTACCAGTAAGTCGATGGCGTTAGCAACAACAATTCACTACCGCTCACCATGACCAGAAACCACAGCATGAAGATTTTTGACATATTTATTCAAAGCATTCCAGAACGGCTCATCTTTGCCGGCATCTGAATCCTGGGAACTAGCTTGTGTGCTACCTTGCCCAAGAGTATCCTCTGTATGGAGAGCATTAAGACCAGACGTAATGGCAAAGGTAAAAGAGCATACCGTTGAGCCCTGGATTTGAGGTATTGTTCAATGTTGACTGAAGTGACTGCACAGCATGCCTAAATTTGAAAGTGTAAGCGGAGATAATTGAAGTTCGAGAAGACTCACGGCGGAATATGGACAAATGCCAATGCTCCCCGATTCTCTACAGGCCCCCATTCATTTTCCATTGAGGCAGTTTCGCTCTCAATCCACTCCGCAACAGAAGAATCGACCCAATCGGGCACTGGTGTTGAATTTTCACCAGGCGAAAATCCACCTAATGGGCTTAGCAGGGATTCCAAATTAATACGTCGTTGTTTACCTCGAGAGTCAAAGAACCATAGAATAAGGACGGGATAATGATCTGTAAAACACAAAACATGATGCTTCAGTAGTTGTATGAACAGCGTACAATCTCACCTTCTTCGTTCGCATATACCTTAGATTGAAGTAAGGCGAGTCTTCTCCAAGCCAAGCATCTTCGACTCACCGGGACCCAATAATTTCCTGGACCGCCCTCCCCTCCTACTCCGGGTGGCGCGGAACGAGTGTAACTAAAAGAGCTTACTTGCCGCTCACGAATGATCTCCTCGAGATGGGTAATATTGACCTGATTATCATGGTTCTTTTAGGCTTTAGGATTAGTACCTGCACGCACAAACTGATGTATGAAGACTGACGCCATGAGAAGAAGCAAAGGGAACGCGAAATTCATTAAAGGGGGCAACAATCCGGTCTACAAGCGTTGTAGAATTTTCTCTGAACGTGTCTGAGGTTTCGTGGAATCATCAATTCAAAAAGCCCAAACAGAGAAACTGACATTCACCCGTAATCAAATCGCCATTGATCACACTATTCAACAAGTTTCGTTGTAAACAGCTGATCAGGCGATGGTGATACCATGACTCACGCAAAATCAGGCTTCTCCTCTGGCAGGACTTTCCTCATGAGTCGTGTACTATTAACGTCCTGTTCATGGCCCTCTCCAAAGTGCAAATCGGAGAACACGGTGATTTTGAAGGTCCCATCCGGACGGAAAGTAATGCGTGGCATGTCAGGGTATGGATTCAGGTTCCCGCTTGTCAGGATATTTCCTAGGGAGGCTTGGTTATACTTTGCCACTGCTGGAATCAGAGGTCAGAGGTAGTGAATGACCCGGATAAGGGAGGTTTCAACCGATAGGAGCAGCATGTATAAGCTGGCCCAAGGAGAGCACTGTGACCATGATCACCGCCATCAAGTGGATTCCGCAGGTAGGTGAATTACTGGATGTCACAGGCGTAAAATTAAAAAGATACGCGAATAGGTGGAGCTTCGTAGCAAAGGTGTGCGCCAGTTGCGGAGTCGAAGTCCTTACTGCAACAAGAGTTATGTCCCGGCATGATCACTAAGAATTTGGAGTACCGCACGATAGACCGTTGTATTCTTTACTTGGCACAAGCGAGAAGAGCAATGGGTATTTGGAAACGAACACTAGTAATAGGACAAGTATAGTTATAACTTTGCAAGGCTTATCCCGACTGGCCTTGCCTGCCGATACGGAGAAGCGGACCGGTGGCAGTGCTTTTTTTTGTTTCCTGTTTTCTGTTTTATTCCATCATGAGTCGTCTAACGAGCTGAATGGTCTGGAAGAGACGCTCGATTTATCCTTGTCTTTGTCATCCCCCGAATGAGCGTGTTCGTAGTCTTCATTCTCACTCTCACGGGTCCTGACAAACCACAGCAGCTTCTCTCCTCCTTGACAATCTAGTAACGAACGTAAGTAACTCTGCGCTACTGTCCATTTTAAATAACCTTACAACTTGATCTATTGTTTAGCATCTTCTCTCGAATAGTGGCATATACACGCATCGGCTTCCTTCGACCACAGGCTCGCCACTCGACAGCTTCACTGTGGGCCTTTTCTCCCCTCGCAGCGAATAACCGGCCCCGTTCTATCGATCATGAAATTACGAAAAAATAATCCTCGCAGAAATACTGCACCACTGCCGTCCCAAACGCTCCAACGGTCCACATCTCAGAAGGCACCGGAGAGTGTGATATTACCCTTGCCTGAGGCTTCCCCTATACCGTCGCGGCGGTCAAGTACTGTGTCCACAGGTGACCTTCCGTCCAAAGCAGAGCTCATGAAAGGAATGATGCGCAATCCCTACGTACAAAGACACTCGATGACGGCGCGAACTTTACCGCAGGCTAACGAAGGCCACGAAGCTGCCGCTTTCTAACATTTCAGGAAAGCCGACTTACACAAGGTCCTTATCCCTGGACGCGACCATTACCGCACACCCTAATACTCTAAGCACGCCACGCTTGAGACAATCTCTTAAATGTGCTGTGGTCAGTGTCCCGTCGGAGGCGAAATCGCCACGTTCCAAGGCGCCAGAAAAGACGCGAATCGCTCCCAAAGAGGTTCGTAGCCGTCAAGAGCATCCTCGTGGCCTTGGAGCAAATGGCTCGAAATTCGTAGAGTCAATTTGCGACTAAGTCTATGACTGAGTGTTTACTAAAGTAGGCCCGTCATCATTCATGTCTAGATATCCTCAGACTGACCCAAACGAAGATGCGAATACAGCTCTCCGGGAAATCAGTTTATCAGAGCAGCGGGGAACGTAAGTCATTACGTACCTAGTGGCCCGCAACGTTCGAGAAAACCAATGCAGTTTGGTATTCGATTTCTGTTTTATTTATTTAATGGCCGACGAACTGGCCCTTTCGCCTCCCTTTCCTACCCTCGTCGCACCCTCGTCGTCCACAGTTCAATCAATATCTATCACCAAGCCACGGGGCGTAATACGTTTCCATCACGTATTCCGTTAACATCTACCCAAAGAGAGACCACACGGAACTGTTCGATTTATCGCCACAGCCGTTCTTCAGTTGAGTACTCAGGGAACTTAGTACTTCAGGTTTCTCGTCAACTATTGTTCGGTGTCATGCTAACGTGACTTCTGCAGTTCGACAGGCAGCAACGTTGCCGCAAACACAGCGACGAGATAGATTAAGGATCAGGCGTTGTCGAAGGTGTCATATGATTTCTACCGGCCTGAATACTGCCTTCCCACAGGTCTTACTCGAATTCTTTGCGTGAGGAGTCTGTCACTAGAATAAGGTCGAGCTTAAGCGTCCGGTTTCTAGACTGTATGGAAGTCAAAGGTGAATTGAACCATTGATTCCTGACTCGTCTGAATTGTCCATTGTTACTTTTCGGCGGTCTTGCGATGCGTCTTGTAACCCATTTCCAATTTCTATGTACAGAACATATTAAGTAATGCCATCCCGAAGAATTCCCGTCGCAGGAGCGCTCGCGTAGATAAAAGAAACGACTGATTCGGCTGACTGGCCCGAATGGTTTGTTTGAATTCTGCCGGACGTCACGTTATCCTCTACTAGATGGATGCCTGCCTTTTGGTTCACTAGTTGCTATCGTCGCGCTTCATGAGAACATCCGGTCCGGTATCGATACGAGCGGTTATCGGACGTGTGAACGAATGGCATGAAGAGGAATCTTCTATCTCTCTGCTGAGCCTGAATGGCGTCGTTTCTTAGTCACTGGAAAGCATGGTAGGGAAGATTTTGTTTATCCACTTCTAAACTAACTTTTTTTCAGTCGTGTAAAGCAAGAGGAGCGCAAGAAGCGTATCGAAGACTTGAGCCCTGCTTATCATGAGCCTTTGAGCAAAAATGATGCCGAGATACTCTGTCGACCGATAGCAGATTTGGTTGCGAGTGTGCAGAGTGGAGCATGCGACCCGGTGCGTTCACCTACCTCTTTGTTAGCCGTGTACTGAAAGATAAGACTCTAGTCCGATATTTTGGTGGCGTACAGCAAGCAAGCGCTGAAAGCTCATGCTAAGACCAACTGTCTCTCTGAGATCATGATCGCTTCGGCGGAAATTCGGGCAAAGGAATGTAACAAGAACGGTCCATTAGCCGGAGTTCCGGTCAGCTTGAAGGATGTGAGTGTTTCCTAAGGTTCAGCTGCCAAAGACTGAACGATTGCTTCTAAGTCGGTAGGTGTCAAAGGATGGGATTCGACTATCGGATACTCTGCATGGGTCGGGCAGCCCATGGAAGAAGATGGCCAACTCGTTCGACTTCTTCGAGACGCGGGTGCCGTTCCATTCGTCAAGACCACGATTCCAATCACCCTGCTCTCATTCGAATCGTCGTCGGACCTGTTTGGTCGCACAACTAACCCACACAACCCTGCTTATTCTCCTGGTGGATCATCTGGTGGCGAGGCAGCTCTACTTGCATTTGGTGGTTCACGGATTGGTAAGAACGATGCCATCATGTTCCCAATCGATGGCTGATCTGTCTCTCAGGACTTGGAACGGACGTTGCGGGTTCTGTGCGCACACCTTCCCATTATTCTGGTGTCTATACCATTCGATCGTCGACTACTCGTTTCCCGAAGTTGGGAGGAGCCACAAGCATACCTGGCCAAGAGGGCGTAGCGGCAGTATGCTCTCCTATGGCACGCACACTTGCAGACCTCGAAACCTTTTGGAAGGCTGTCATTATCCAGAAACCTTGGGACTATGACCATACTGTGAGTGCCGGCTCCGATGACCTAGACTTGTGATGAAAGATTTTTCCAGTGTATAAACCTCCCGTGGAGAGAGGTCGATCTAAGCAAGAAGAAGTTGAAATGGGGCGTGATGTGGGATGACGGTTAGTCGTACATTTACTTGGTCTTATTTCTTATCACAATTCTAACGCTATGAAGGTGTTGTTCTGCCTTCTCCTGCATGCAAGCGGGCATTATACTCTGTTGTGGAGACGCTCCAGAATCACGGACATGAAGTATTTACAGTGTGAGTATAGCTGCCTCTCTTTTTTTCCTTCTGGAGCTTATACAATGGCTTTAAGACCCGCTCCAAGTCCATACGAAGGACTGAAGATCGCTTTCCAGCTTCTCCTTGCTGATGGAGGTTTGTTCTGATGTTCATCTACTGAATGAATTCTCACATACATCTTAGGCAAGACGGTAATGCAACCATTCCAGCTGGGTGAAGCCAATGATCCGGGCGTTCGACAAGCTAGGATCATGTTTTCTCTCCCACACTGGATGCGGCGGTTGTACGTGTGGTATCTCCGCTACCTGCGGGGTGACAAGATATATGCGGGCCTAGTGGAGAGATGCTACGAGAAGAGTATTACGGAGTACTGGCTTTTGGTTGCACAACGCGAGGCCTATCGTCGGCGATGGTTTGATATGTGGAACAAGCATGATTTGGATTTCCTGTTGACTGTTCCGAACGCGCTCCCGGCGGTCCCACATGGGGGCATGAAAGAGGGATTCAAGTCCTGCGGGTATACGTTTTTATTCAATCTGGTAGGTGTTACTCGGTCCCCTCTGGAATTGATCGCGTCTGATTTGACCGATGCAGCTGGATTACACGGCAGGTGTCCTTCCGGTGACCCACGTCAATGAGAAATTGGATGCGCTGGAAGAATTCGAGCCGCGGAACGCTGTTGAAGCGGGCGCTTATAAGGACTATGACTCTGCGAAGATGGATGGGCTGCCCGTCGGTGTTCAAGTAGTGGGGAGGAAGTTGGAGGAAGAGAAAGTCATGGAAGGGATGAAGTTGATCGAGAAACTCTTGAAGGAGGGTGGTAAAGCATATGAGTTGCTTAATGTGTAAAGTATTCCATTTGGTAAGTGCAAGGGGGTTTTCCGGGGGTTCGTATTGACATACTTATCTGTATTTCAGGTCGGTTATTCTGGAAATGATAGGAGAGAACAAGCTGCAATTTGTAGACTTTTTTTTTCTGGTCCGCTCACTTCCGTTAACCGTCGCGTCATCCCACTTTCCCACTGTATCATTCATTCGTCATCCGCTCGGACCCTTACTAATACCTGCCCAGACTGCGATAGTCTCTCATTAAATTTACCAGAGATAACCGATCTGCATTAATAGGTGGGGTCTCTCAGTGCTCACTCGTATACTTGACTTCGTGTAGTCTCCGTCTGGAGTTTGCATGTGGTCCAATTGATGGATCACTATATGTGTCAAAATTTTCTCTCTCTTTATCTCTCGTGCGTCTCGGGCCGTAAACAAACTTCCAGCGCACCTTCCATTCATTGGCACCTCATCACTCAAGCGCGCTCTCATTAAGAGCTATGGCAACATTGATATCATTTGGGGTGCGTTGTTCATCTTTTACTTCGGACTCGCAGTATTCGCAGTGCACGTTGTCCATTTCCCGAAGGCTGGCGTACGTGAACATGTCATTGACAGCCGCCAAGCAAATGCGGCGAGTTGACTGTCTGTGCTTCAGAAACAACCTTTAACAATATCGTTGTCTGCAGAGTCTGCTACGGTTCCTTCGATATTACCGCGGCGATTATTATCGTACCCCTATACCCCGCGTCTCTCTCACCTCGGAGCCCCGCAAAGTTCAGTGTTCCATATCTTTACGACATGACCCGAACAAATTAACAGCATGACAGTCCTCTGGCACCCGAAGTTCTTCTACGATATTAACAGGTTGTTCTCGCGCCTTGGCAAGGCTGGGAGACTTGGCGCTAGTAGCTTCTTGAAGAACCCATACTATGTATGCTTGGCGCCCAGCTTCGTGGTGGTTCTGCGTGAGTACTCTGTTGTCGCCGTTGCTGGTCTAAGATACAGTGACGGCGGAGTTCCGTCCCTGCGCTACCGGAACATGTCAGTCTTCTTTATCATGTTCTGGCCCAGTAAAGTGTTTTGATACAAATACTACAGCACGTTTTCATGATACCGTCCAGGAAGTGTCCCCATTCATGTCGCGGGAACGAAAGAATGTATACGGAATATCTTTGTAGACACCGTGCCGTGCAAGTCGCGTAGATAAACCGAAGCATGACCGTTACGGATCCCGGTGCATCTGGGCTCTGGACATTGAGCGGTGATTGATCAGAGGACCTGCATCTTTGCCACATAAAATTAAAGACCTTCATGGACCACTTCCCCGCATTCAGGTCGATCCTCCTTCCCCGCAACTGGCGGGATACACTGTGCACCGTTGCGGGATCTGTCAGCAGACATGGCGATGACATTGACAATACACGATCACGCTGCTTTGCAAATCGGGAAGGCACCACAAAGCAATGACAAACAGCTTATTGCCGAGCATGAATTCAATCAATCCATCCAGTACGTTACCAATCTTAACCTCCCTTTTATACCTACCCGATACATTTACCTAGCAATCGCTCGTTGTTGGGTTCATATCAGACTTTTCCTTTCTACTGGTCGATTCCTGGTATCGATTCTTCTATCGTCCGTTGGCAGACATCCCCGCGTTTCGGTGCTCAGGATCCGACAACGACTCTTCGAGATCCTGACATGACTTGCGATGCCGGACTGCACGGTCGACCCGATATTCACCATTCTCTGCCTACGACAACGATGGCCCCTGAAGAAACACTTGAGTGGAATTGGGACGTGGAACATGCAGACCGGCGAAAAGAGAAGCAGGCGGACGCTGCTCTCCACGGTGCATTGCCATTTCTCGTTGATAGATCCGTTCTCAAAGACGTCGTCCGCGAAAAGTTTGCCACTAACCCCGCTCGAATCACGTTTCTTAGCGCAGGTATGTCGCCGTGTCTCATTATAGTTAACTGGACGCTTATCTTTACGTCTAGGAACTTTCCACAAGGCTCGTCTCTCTCGTCACAGCTATCTCGCCAGTCTTACCTTTCTTGTAGGCTTATCTCGTTACCCTTGTTGATGGTAGGCAAGTCGTCGCTAGGGTAGCCCGCAGATTCATGCCCCGACTCAAAACAGAGTCGGAAGTCGCTACAATGCAGTACTTGCGGCAAAACACGAACATTCCGGTTCCGTTTGTTTATCACTTTGACTCTAATCCGTATAACCGGCTTGGCGGAGAGTACATTTTGATGTCTAAGGTATGCATTTTACCCACAGAACCCTGTGTCTTCGTAGACCTATTCCATACTTTCAGGCACCGGGAAGGCCCCTCGCGGAAGTTTACCATTCACTGGGCTATAATGATCTCGTCAAACTTCTTAGGAACATCGCGAAGATGGTGTTACCGCTGTTCGCTCACCGTTTTTCCCAATTGGGATCGCTCTATTTCGGCCCGAGCCCTGCTTCAACTCCATCCTTTTCGAATGCGGCGACGCCAAAGGCAGTACAGACCCATTACTCCGCCTTTCCGTTCTCACCAACACTAGCGATGTCCAGTATCACGTTCCCCATTACCGCCACCCCCAAATCCCATGCCAAGAAAGGGTACCGTGTCGGTCCCATCATTTCATGGCCATTCTTCGGATCCCACCGAGGTGACTTGGCCCATCCTGACGAAATTAATCGCGGTCCTTGGTCGACAAGCCAATCCTATTTTGAGTCTTGCACAGAGAGGGAAGTATATGGCGTCATACGCGAAAACGAAGGCAAATCAGCGCCACACAGACTCCATCTTGATCCCGACGAAATCATGTCGTCACGCCACCATCAACTACAGGCTGTCCCGGGAGACCAGAGTGACGATAGTGATGAGTGGGATTTGGAGGAGAGCGAGGCAGAGTGGGACGGACCTGGCGACGCAATGTATCGCGATTATCGGAGGATGCAAAGAAGTACATTCTTGATCGCTCATCTTGAACAGCGGGTCGAACGTGTTCGGGCAGAGACCAATAGGTGGCTGAACCTGATGGAGAAGCTAGCCAATAAAGTGAAGAAGGAAGGGTCTTCTTCGGAAGCGGAGATGTTTGGACTCGATTGTCATGATCTGAGTCTGGAGAACGTGTTTGTGGACACTGAAGACCCGACAACCATTGTGAGCGCGTTGCAAGCTTCTTATTCTTTCTCTTTCTTAACACCATATTTTTGAGACGTGTATAATTGATTGGGAGTCAACTACGACTCGACCGCTCTGGGCTTGCGCACATCTTCCAGCTTTCCTTCAGGCCAGTCCTTTCACGGCTAAACTTTTTCGCGACATTGTTGTGGAAATAGCTTCCAAGAGCAAGGACCAAAATGCATCTCTCGCAATGGACTGGCTGCACTATGAAGCTGCTGGCACGCGTTTGCGCATGGCTCACCGTTTTGTCGAATGGGACGGCTGGGAAGAGGGCCTAGTTAACAGCATTTTAGGCCCTGAAGAATCCGAGGAGGATTGGTTAAATGACTCTACAGTTATTCCCGCGCCTGAGTCTCATAGTGCCGGCGCTGCAGGGAGGAGAAAACCTTCGTCGAAGTTACCGCTGCCTTTAGAGAAGGAGCTGGAGAAAGAACAGATGCTTAATACGACGGGGGACATATGCGGCGGCCGAGGTGGAGAACTGGGAAGGAGACTCGAGGCTTGGCTTATAGTGACCCAGCAATCACGAACTGCCCGATTCTTGTGGGAGCATTCGGAGGAAGATCGTCATGACGAGTTACCAGTGAAAATGGACGGGTTAGTTATTTGATCGGGACTCTGTAGCGACTAATGATAGGGATTCGGATTCGTTCGCTTTCATCTATTGCAAGCTTTGTATAATGAATGTAGTGGTACCTATTGTCGAGAGTCCTGTACATACTAGAGAGATATTATTACAGGTTGCATCGGTTACAATATGCCGCTGATGAATCTCTTCGTAATCATAAACCTGAGACCAGGTAAAGCATGCGTATAACCCTCTAACCCTCTCGTTTTATTACTCCTCGCCTCCTTACCTTTCTCCTCCTCCTTGGAAGCACCTCTGTCGATCAGATGGCGCCCAGGAGTTCATTGTGGTGAGACGACGGGTAGATGCAGCGTGAAAGTCTGCAGCGGACTCCGCTAATTAACGTACTCGGCGATATCACTGTATGTCAAGCAGTTCTATGTCGTTTCCTGTTGCTATTGTTAGCACACCTGTGTGGCGGAGTCATCTATAGTTAACTGTGCACCGGAGTGTCCGCTGTGGCCTTCAGGGTCCATACGGACAGGTGCTGCGGGCCCAAGCCTCGTAGGTGAGTCGACAAAAGTGGATATCATAGGATATTCCGTCAGTGTCGTACTCAGTGGAGTACGGACAAGTTTTGGATCCCTGATATTTAGCATAAGTCGTGAGAGCATCGTACTTGAAACTCTGGGAATAGGGTATTATCAGTTATTGGTTACAGATTCATCAGCAGCACGTACACGTTCGTAAATGTCGTGACTACCCCTCGAATGTGGGCCTGAACAAAAAATAGGGTGAGGAACATATAGATTGAAGTGTAAATAGCAACAAACGTTTCCCAGCTGCCAGTGAAAAATGGTTAGCTTGGTTCTTATGATTGTCATGGGACTATCGGACTCACGAAGAAGGTCAATATATTGGCAAGGTTGGAGACAATAATAACTCTGTTGCGATGATTATCAAGATGTGACAGCTACCCGAGGCTCCATGACTTACCCAAAATAAATCGAGCCTGTACATATCTCTCAGCGTGATTATCGGACTGATAAGGATGAAGGCACTAACCATCTCTCAGCAGTAGAGTGAGTAAATCAACCCCACCAGCACGCTGAAGCTGCAATGCCTTGTGAAGGGTGAGGGTGAACACCATGATGTCAAACACCAGCATGCCGCACCAGGCGGTTCCCAGGCCTGATGTGATAGATGTCAACAGCTCGGTCGGGCGGGGAAATGGAGAAGAACACGAACGCACGGCGCTACAGCCAAAGATAGCAAGTGAACAAACATCCCCGGAGATATGAGCGGCATACGTACGAGTCCTTCGTCAGCGATGTGGAACAGCCAATGTGCGGAACGATATCAGCGGGAGTCTCATCAGGAATCGGTTTTTTACCCGACGCGACTGCGTACTAGCAGAACTTGAGAAACGGATCAACAACAGGGAGAGGTACTCACAGCGCCTAGAATAGTAGCTGTAATGGCAACACCTATTTGAACGATGAGAATTTTGCGACTTCGGTCGTATAGTGCATATGTGCGCATGATCAGCATCACTGGAAGAAAAGATCAACATAACGTGATGGTTATGGTGGGCTCTGCACACCTGCGACCACGATCTGTACAACGATAACGAAGTATTGATGATACGTTTGGAGTTTGAGACATCTAAACTTGACGCGTCGCTAAGCAGTTACAGTCATTACGAGCAGTGCCACTGACATCTTCCGAACTTAAAACTCAACATAGGTCGAGCAAACTCAAGTTCAGGACTCACCTGAGCTTTATTGGAAGGATACCCTGTCCAAAAGTATTCCATAGCAACCGCTACATGCCCAAATATGCCGAGATAGCGATTCAGATAGAAAAAGAAAGCGGCCCAGGAGAACCCCCGATGTACCCAAAAACGGGATACTTCCAAGCCAAAGGTGAGAGCATAGTCGTAGTACAGTATCGCTAAAAGAGATGGTCAGTATCAGGTATGACAGAAAATGTCAGTCTCACATAAAGCCACTAGGGAAAAGTAATAATTGACGTTTCTACACCGGGTACGTGTCAAGCTGACATAGAAATGATCATTGGCAGACTTACAAATCTTCATATTCTAATCGAAGGCTGCCCGAGTTAATCATCGGCATTGTTGGGTCTTTGCAAACATGGGAATCCTTGAGGCACCTTTGAAGGGTAATGGGCCGGGACGTGTTGAATGGTAAAGAGAGTCGGGGGAAGATAAGTATGTTACAGCACAGACACTTTTACCTCAGCTTATAGTCCACCAGATCAGACCTATTCTGATCTGCATCTCATCTGTCCGACTGTCATGCGAAATGACGCATGATCATCACCGCTACTTCGATGTTCTTCGTACAACTTGGTGGACATGGACTTTTGAACGTAGATAAGAACCAAATCATCTACCCCCGTCTCCCTTCAGCGTAGAAGAGGAGAATAGAGACACTGCATACTGGCCGCTGGTCATTGCTCAACATCAGTTTGAATGATAGGTGCAGGTGCCGGTGCTAGTACCTGAACGGATGGAAGATAGGCACAGTTTATACAAAACATCAGGTGGATAGCCTTGCGATTATTTTGTACAGCTACTGCATCTGGACCATAGATCGCCAACAAATGAAAATATTCACCACAGTAAACATAGCCATATCGTTTAATGTATTGACCAGTATCTCGAACACGAACCACACCGGCTTCGTCGACGCATTGTGGAAGTCTGGAACCAAGTTGCATGAAACGTCACCCTTTGATAAGTCGACTGGCTGGGCAGGGAACGACACCCAAGCCCAAGTAGCCAGTGACCTGGGCCTGGAAAGAATAGCGGTGAGACGGAATGATCCAGGTTCGGTGCTCGGAACCGCAAGATTACAAGTTGCGACAACTGCCAATGGGAGCCTAATAAAAGAGGTCGGCCGATAGTGGCCGAGAGCGTGGAAATATGACGGCCCGGGAAATATTTCCACTTACACCTGGCAGTGCCCTCCACGGTATGTCGTGTGTGTAGTGTTCTCACATATCGTCTACCTTCCATCGAATCATTAATCATTGAACGGGCAGTCTCATTGGGCGCTGGACCCTGGTTATACTGATCCCAGGTTACGTTAGTGGCTCTCAAGTTATCTATGTCCGTTGCAGATATAGGACATCTCAAGTCTCGAACGACCTCCAGTGCACCTGGCCGAAATATCACAAGGCACCAATGTGTGAGGTCGTGACTTCAGAATGAACGCGCCCGTACCAGACGCTAGGGCTTTTTCTAATGAAGTACTGATGATTTTAGAGAGGTGTTAGTGCTTCGACGTATGAAGTGATCTTCATATGGACTTGCTCAAGATCTCCAGTAAAGCCCGGCGTCGAAGCTTCAATGATATCCCCTTGCCGATTTGGACATTGAGTATCGGCCGATCCAAGTAAAATAATACTACGGATCATCCTTTGCTAAATTCTATAGCCCCCTGCTCACAAGGCCAACCTGGTGGGTTGGGAACTTCTTGATACCCTTGTCCGATGATGTACGCCTTTTATATCATGATTACTTGGGTTCGTTCATCCTCTAGTCACCTAGGACATCCTATATTCCGCGTTATTGTCAGCATGCGTCAGCCCAGGTTCAACGAATCATTTGTTTTCGAGTTCGCTGTCTCCATGCATCGGAAAGGTAAATGGGGATATGTCGGATCCCGATCAGTTCGATAAACATCGGAGACTAGTTCTCAACACATTTGACCAAAACGCTTCAGCGCTTATGTGATATCAGCAGGTCTCTTTGGAAGTGGAGGTTCAACGGCGATGACGACACTTCAAAAAGACACCGGAAAGTAGCTTCTTGTTTTTGTTTCCCTCGTGGGATCGAGCTGATCTGCCATCTCATGTCGTTGAATAAGCTCATCGCTGCTGGACTACGGGACGTCCAGTCAGTGCGGTATTCTGCTTGTGAGTTAACTATATCACTTGGCGGAAGCGTGATTATTCATTTCATTTCAGTGGCCTCGGGGGTGATAGTGTTGTTCGACCATCGTAAGTAGCACTACGCCTTGTTCTTGCGACTGAACTGGACCTGTTCTTCACACAAGTGATTACACTCGATGATGAAGTAAGCTTCCGTCTAACCATCCTGATTACCCACTTCGTTTAATCTTACACCAGGTAGAGTTGGTTTGGGTACGTGCTACCTAGACCTGAGTACGGGCGTCAATGACCGTTCATGTAGAGGAGCCACTGGTCTATCGGCAAAACCTTATTCATAATTGTATGCCTTCATCTAAGTTTGAGTCTCGAGCGATGCAATGACTTGTCGTTACCTCAGAATCGATATTACACTCTATCATCCGTCATGTGTGTTTGCTTTCTCCTAGGATTTAACGCTCATCCTGATGCCTTTTCTCTCAGCTTCAATTACTATGGTTCGTGACCCGCCAAAGACAGAGACCGTACGTTTCTGATGTAGACTTGCCGCACTTATAGGCCTTTTCATGATGCCGCTGTCTGATTCGGTAAGGCTTGGCCTTAACTCCTTTCAGGAGTCTCTGACCAGTTTTCGTTAGTTGTAAGTCTTCGGGAATTCCATGCGGACCGACTATGGGATGCGACCTTTTTACATAGTTGTACGTTATTCATTCCGCAACCTCCGGCCACGACTAATCACATTGAAGGTCATCGTTTCTTCCAGTGGCAAGGATGGACAGGCATAATTGCATGCATGATAGCGGAAGGTCTGTCTACTCTCTATTCTTGCCCATATGTACTCATATATAAGCAACATAAGTTATTTTACAGATGCGACTTTACGCATTGTATCTCCTCAACAAAAAAGTGTTGGCCCTCATGGTCACAAGCTTTGTTACATGTTCAGCGAGCGCAGCAGTTGTGATGGGTATCGTTCTATCTAAAATAAGCAGTATGTCCTGTTCATCCCTCAGCTCGAATGACTGAAAACCGGCTGGTAGCAGTGTCGCACACCCTTCCAGGTACTTCTTTCTGTGTTCCGAGCGGAATACCGGACTATTTCTACACTTTCTGGATACCGATGATTGCATTTGAGTCCTTGTTGTGCGGACTGGCGCTATTTCGGGGATTCCAAACGTTCAGCTCCGACGGCCCTCTCTTTAGTTCCGGACGCCATCTCGTTAGCATCCTCATCCGAGATTCAGTCTTCTATTTTGTGGTGTAAATACGCCACTTCTTTCTTTCTTCCTGTGTCTGATTATCTCTGCAGCATGTTCGCAACATACCTCACTAATTTACTAGTCTGGACTACTGCTCCGGTAAGAATTCGAGATTGAGATATGATGACATCATCTGACCACTGCCACAGGCCGACCTTCTGGAGATTCCTATAGGATTTTCCGTCACACTTTCATGTGTCATGTCTAACAGAATCATCTTTAACGTTCGCCGAGCGAAACAAGAGGTCATCGAGTCCAAAGCTATTGGCTCCCCTGATGAAGGATCGAATAAAGCCGTGGATCCACTTGGTGACCAGGTACATGTGTCCCACACCGCTGTGTCCGATATTGAAATGATGCAGTTACGCTCGATGCGTTCCGAGCATAGACATCCAGTCGTTATAATTTGAATCTTTCTTTGGGACGAGTAAATTATCAATTTACTTTATCTATATCCACTTAACAAATCTAAATCCTCACCGTCCGATCTCAACCTTGAAACAAGATTCCGTTTCTCCAACTCGGTGGATTACGACAACCTGATACACTTTTACCATGAGGGTTTAGCCAGACGATCAGCAAGGGTGGAGCGTGGAATCGCGATACCACAGCGTCTGCTCGCAACCAGATGCCTCGATTGAGCAGGCCTCTCCTCACTTATGGCACTACGAAGAGATCGATATCGAAAATTTGCGAAAAGGCGACGTTCTCGATTAGACATTCCTATTCCTTGGTACCAACTTCTAGATCATTTACCCACTGTTCAAGCAGACAATGGTTCTGTGATACTTGTGTGCAGCGTTGACTTCTACGTGGAGCGTATGGACAGTGGAAACGAAGAAACTTTCTGCGGGTTCGGAAAGTAAGACTTGTATGGCTACTCGGCGCAAGCGAAACGGGGTATTGGATACTTAGCCGCAGGGGGGATCCGTGCGTCGGACGAAAACGTCTCGAAGACTCGGGAGTCTTCGCGTAGAAGAGACCTGAGGAGAAGACGACATCACGGTCTTCAACCTCCATCTTGATAGAGTAAAGACCATCCACAAGATGCGTCCATGCATGTGAGAGGAAAAGAGACTTCAAGCTATTCAGTGTATGTAAGCGCTGGATTCAAGTCTTGGATCCATCGATCGGTTCTATGGTTTGTTCGGGCTGTAATTCGAAGAGTTTCAGGCTATGCCATATGCGGACCGATCGAACAATTAGAGAATGGGGATAAGGAAACCTCTTCCGGGTGTCGAGGAAGGCGAAGGCATATCGGAAAAGATTTCTTTATAGTATTGTTTCCCGCAGCAACAAGTATATCCAGTAACGCGAGTGTCATCCAAACCTATGGTAATCAGAGAAGATGGCGACAGGAGGACGTAAAATACCGTTGTTGACTACGGGCAAATGAGCGAGCCACGGAAAAAGACACTGAGGTTTCTGACAAAGGGGAAGATTCGAACAACAATTCCCAAAAATGGTCGCAGCCAGACACGCTCTTCAATTCCACCTCCTTGAGAAAGGCAATAGAAAACTGGAGGCAAGAAGGATCCATTAACATGTGAACATGAGATCGGTGCTTGGGTGTCCCTTCTTTATTTCTTTATTAGTTCCTCAAGAATTTCATGAATGATCTCGAGGGAAGAGGATTTGTGCGTCTCTGGCCGTGTTTTCTGCTACTGAGAGCAACTTCAAAAGCTTCGCATAAGTTTCGACACACTGGTAGCAAATTCGGAGGCAAGAGACATGCTGACTCAAGTATTTCATTTTTCAAAGTCAGGAAGATCTGCAAGTAACCACGAGCTCACGGTACGTAGTAGGTAATATTTCCTTGTTCGAGGCCTAATGCGTATATGCATGGGCAAGCAGTTCAAATGAAGAGCACATATCACTCTGAGATTTAGATTGTGCAAAATGCGATCTTTTGGCACCACTAAGTACTTTTCCACATCTGATCAAGGTGTGTCTTATTTAATTCTTCTTGAACGAGCAGTTACCCAAAGCCACCGAGTCAACAAAACAAATACAGTTCAGATACAGCCCACTTTCTTCGTACAAAAGGAAAGAATCGGGGACCGGCAATTGCCGCTACTGGATCTTAGGGTCAAAAATTTCGTTCCTGCCAATTTTTTGAGTGCAACATCCGCTCATCATACCTCTGCAATCATCACGCTAGGAGTCGCAAAGGTAATGTGCTCCTTCATCAAACCACCTTGATTCAGGGCCCATTCAGTCTTTCGTCGTTATGGTGACTGTCTTGTTCTGAACGTTTCACGAGCGGTGCGCTTTGCTGTAGCATATTCTTTGTACTCATATCCTGATGCAAGTTTCAGGTCGGAATTGCTTTTGCTTCCCGGGATCTAAAATCAAGTGCAATGAACACGACCACATCACACTTTTGAGAAAAAATCAGCATGAAACGGCAAAACTGTTCCTGAGACTGCAGATTCGTATCACTTAGAACTGGACACGCTACTCAGGGTTGAAACAACCGGTCTGCTTGCCGATTTCCCAGTTATTATCTTTCCTTCAACGTCCCAGCACACACTTTTCAATGCTCTTTCCGTCTGTTCTCTCTTTTGGTATCTTCATCTCGCAGGTCTGGTCCCTATCGTATCCATCCACGTTCTGGCCTGCAGGAGCTCCTCTCGCTGTCCGGTCTCCGTACCTCAACAGCTATCTAAACCTCACAACAGGAGCGAATCATGCCAATGAGTGGCCTCAACACTGGACAGAGGACCATGTAAGGATTCTCCTATTTTTAAAAGTATTTTCTGATCCATTATGTAGATTGTGGCTTGGGATCTCTGGATATCGGTGGATGGTGAATATCTGCAACTGTTCGGGGGTGGAGGAGGTCCTGCAACGAATCTGATCAACGTGGCGTTGACGCCGACACGGACTATTTTAGTGATCCAGGCTGGCCCAATGGACGTGAACGTAACATTTCTCAGTCCCATAGAAGTATGTTCGTCTCCCGTTTCAGACGCGTTGTTCACCTTTTTTCTCTTTTAGACAGACTCTCTTGTTCGACAGTCGTTTCCTTTTACTTATCTATACGTCGACGCCGTATCAAGAGATGGTCGACAACACGATGTTCAATTCTATACCGATGTCACTGGAGGTATGCCTCTTCATTCTATTCTGAGTTGAGTTTCTCACTCATGTACGTAAGAATGGCTTTCCAATGATATCACTGACAACATTAGATGGAGTACCGCTCAAAAACCGTCATTCATCTACCATGAGGCGAGCCTTTCCTCTCCATCATCTATGAATGAAGATGGCGAAATGGCTTTGGATGCTACTCTGTATTACGCGACGCCTTGGGTTTGTACCCATTTTTGCAATTCCATGCGCCTGTCTGACGACTTGATATAGAGTTCCACTGTGACCTTCCGCACCGGTGATGCTGCAGTTACGCGTCCGATGTGGACCCATAACAAAACACTTTCGAACACCCAGGACAATAACTATCGTGCGATAAACGAGTACGAGGACTGTCCTTTTTCTGGTCTTGTACTCAAGCTGTTCTAGTAATTGGCCGACGTTCTCCTTCGCATTCGATGCAGGAAACATCACGACATCACCAACACTCATGTGGGCACTCGGGCTTGTACGTAATCCTTCTATCAAGTACCGCCAACAGGATCGGTATTCGTATTTCTGGACGGAGTACGATAATATTGACCAAGGGGTAAATAATTTGGCTTTACTATCTCTGTTCTAGCTCATTTTAGCGAACAGATCAATGCTTTTCTGCAAGACTTCGAGGATGCGCAGAATAGGGCCGATAACCTCGATGAATCCATTTTGTCTGCAGCGCGTAACATCTCTTCAGATTATGGCGATCTAGTAACTCTAGCTGCACGTCAAACATTAGCTAGCACAGATATTACAGTATCAAAGGCAGCGGATGGTTCTTGGAACAGTACCGACATCAAAATGTTCATGAAAGATATAGGAAGCTCGCGGTAAGTGGTCTCTATCTATCTTACTTGCATTCTTACTTACCAAATTAGCCGAGTCAATCCCGTTGATGTTATGTATGCGTCGATTCCAGCATTTCTCCACTTCAACGCGTCATGGGCAGGATATTTGCTTGAACCTCTCCTCGATTATCAGCAGTCAACATTGAGTCAAGTATTATACGCAGCACCAGACTTGGGTTTGCGCACTCCAAATTTCTTGCTCCGCGTAGTACGTACTCACCCATGTTTCTTTTGCAGGAGAACAGTATCCAATTGCCTCGGGAAATACCTCTCCGCCGGTGAACGAGTCCATATCCAGTAAGCTATCTGAATATACAAACAGTGCATCTCATTATGGTTACATTAGCTTCGGCTGACATGCTAATCATGGCTTGGATGTATGGTACCTACTCGACGGATTCGGCATTCTTAAGGCAATATGTAAGCATCTTGGTTGGCGAATCTTCGCATCCTATGCTCACCGATATGCGCAGTATACATTGTTCAGGCAGTGGGCCGAATACTTGAAGAATGTAACATCCGCTTCTGCTGGGTTGTGGGTCGTTATACTTCTTACCCTCTCGATGATTTCATTCAGAGTCTTGTAGTGTTGATAGCGATGGCCTGGATAACGTCAACTTGGAACTGAAGAGCATCATCGGTATAGCGTGCACGGGGAAGATTGCTGGAGCCATAGGGCAGAGTGGCGACGCTGATGACTACGAGGTATATTTACATCCACTCGGCAAGTTTGTCTAAGATTATGAACTTCCCCTCAGAGCCTAGCACAATCCTATATGTCAAGTTGGCAAAGTTCGGCGAGTGAAGGAAATCATCTCGTCTCTACGTATGGCAACGCATCGACATGGAGTCTCATCTATAATATGTTCCCTGACCGTTTACTCAACCTTAGTCTTGTGGAAGAAGATGTGAGATTCTAACCTGAGGATACTGCTGCATACTGATTTTTTCCTCAGACTTACAGCAGTCAAGACACATTCTACCTCAGTCAGATCAGCGATGGTAATGCGTCACGTCTGTTCTGTCCACACATGAATCTGATTTCTTGTAGCCGGCATTTTTGGTATACAGTACGACAGTACTGTTGACCAAGTGGCCAAATCCCGTTAGTCTTCTTGCTGACTGTATACTTACTAGTAATCATTTATCTGTATCCACAGATTGGACGATGCTCACCGCGGGTGCAACGCGTAACACTGATGTGCGTGATGGTCTGGTATCGGCGGCCCATCAAAAAGGCTCCTCAAATGCCAGCGCCGGAGTTTTCCCCACCACGTATAATGCTCAGAATGGGACCACTGTTGGAGGACGGGCTAGGTATGTGGCCAGTCGCTTGTTACCTGCAGGAATTGCCCCTTATGTTGTGCAATCATAGCCCTGCACAAGGAGCGATATTCTCGTTGTTGGCTCTTAAGTACGTTCACCTCGACCTTCATCATTTTGTGCTCATCGTTGTGCAGTCTCGATCCGCTCAAAGGTGCTAGCTCGTCAGGCGGTAAAGAGGGATCGTCATCGTCCACCACCGCCACCGCCACTGGCGCCATTGTAGGCGGCGTTGTTGTAGGCGTTGTTACTATCGCTGTAGTCGTCGTATGCATTTTCTTTTGGCGGCGTCGAAAGCAGCGAGGATACCACATGGCGCAACCCCAGGCTGCCGAATTAGCTCTGGACCAGTCGCCCGAGAACCAGTACGCACCAATGGCTTCTCAGATCATACCCTATGGCCCGGCTAGTCACTTCACACCTCCCCTTGTATCGGCATGGTCTTCAGATTCCAAGCTCATGCGCCTCATGCCCCCAAGACAAGACGTGTATTCAGCGTCGACCTCGGGTGCAAACAGTAGATCAGCAATATCTTCCGAGGCGGACACAGCGACACAACTTCGCGATGAAGTAGAGAATTTGCGCAGAGAAATGGAACAGATCCGTGTACAGACTGCGTACCAAGCACCACCAGAGTATGAACTTGACCCGACGTCCGGTTCTTCGTCCGAAGGGACTCCTGCACAGTCGATTCCTGGGAGGCAGTTGCATTAATTCTTGTAGTTGTAACATACGTTCGCCGTACTTTCGATCCCTCTCTTGACCCACTAGCCAGTCACTGACAGACTCCCGAGTTCAGATGGACAGATATATACCCAGATAAGCAATCTGCCAAATCATAACTGACGGAATTGGTATCTCACGATCGTCGATCAACGTTCAAGTTCATTTTCTATCAATCCTTTGTTCCCCTTATCCTCCCTTGTCAGTTTCAAGTGTTCTTGATATACAGCCTGTAGTATGTGCTGTGTAGCGGATGATAAAAATAACAATAAAATAATGGACTCACGGGGGATTGAACCCCGGACCTCACACAGCCATACGATTATATAATGCAAAGCGTGCGCGCTACCACTGCGCTATAAGCCCCATTTGCTCTGTCTAATAATAGTAATAAGATTACTAGGTGCTGTGCCGGGCCTCCGGGCCTCCAATACTTCCTCACCACTGAGCCTATTTGGTCTAATGTTCGCAACATATTGGTAGTTGGAAGCAAAAAGCATGTTCTATCTGCGAAGTACAACGTGCAAATCATTTTAACGTTATTTTTCTATCCATTTTTCACCGTCCCAAACCACCTTGACACTCCATTTCTCGCTGTCAATCCATTGATCTTTCAAGAATTCGTCCCACCATTTCACATGGATCTCATTATCGTCATCAAACCAATATCCAGCAACTCGTGGATCTGGGCCTAGATACTCATTTCTAAAACGCATAAATCAGCCCCGTTTACGACCTACACAGCGAACACTTACCTTTTGGAATCGATCCCGTCCGCATGTACAAAGTTTGCAGCTACCCCTCCGCCATCCCAGCGCTCCAAATAGTGGATATGCACCAGCTGATTGATGTCCGAGCCTGGGTAAACGATCCGCGTGGTTTCTCCGTTCTTAGCCATGTACGACGCAGGCAAATGTATCCTTGTCCGTTTGCTTGTCACCATCTTTACTAAAGGCCATCGATGAACTTCCCAGGCTTTAGCGCGTATTTGGTCTGTGAGCCTTTGCAGCGATTCCTTCTTCTTTGACAGATCTGGAGGAGATTTTGCAGCGTCGAGACTTGACATATAAAAATTTGAAGGCAAGCGTTATGCACGAAAAATATTCACTCCCCGATCAATTACTGATGGGGACAGTGTGAAAGCTTTTAAAGCGACTTGTACCTATACATAACAAGCCAATGCCATTCAATAACTTGTGATAGCTAATACGTATTTAAACAAACCATTCTAGTATCAGGTAATACAATCTGTTCGGAATAACTAACTAACAAAGACGTAATTCGTACACTGATACACAGTATAGTGGCTAAACATTGTCCTGGAAAACTCAACTTGATGCAGGCGATAGTGATAGCGATATATAAAGTAGCGAAAGACAGGACTATGTTCCCTCCGCGGACAGGCCTTGCTGCTGCGAGAACGAACCAACAAAAGGCGTAGTAGGGCTGAGAGTAGCCCCGGACCCGCGGGAAGAATAGGTCAAGGCAGGCGAAACAAGAGGCGGAGATGACTGCTCGACGTCATAGACGTCGCGGTCAGGGTCCGGGAACACGTTGTGAGGGTATACATGTCCGTCGTAGTTGCTCTTGAAGTCGTCGCCCGCCTGGATATTACTGCGATGATGGCGAAGCATAGCAGAGTTGCCGGTATTATTTTTCAAGTCGCTCTTGTAAGAGTCGTTGTTGAACAAGCGGTTGCTGTTTGGGTGGATGTTATTTTCGCTGCTGATGCTACTGATAGAATTGGCCGATCTGTGCTGTTGGACGCGCTGCGCAGTCGCACGTAGAATTTCCGAGGATATATTCCTCGATTTTGGGATACTCATGCTGCTGTGCTGATAGTGACGAGAATGATGCTGTTCTGCAGAAGAAGTCGAAGTAGAATGCGGAAGGGTCGAGGACCGAACATGAGCCTGCTGATTAATATGCTGGTTGCGATTTGGCGCTTGCGAAGAGACGTGAGAGGAGTTCTGAGAGTATGATGAGATATGGGAATGAATCTGGTCAGCGTCACGGTCACCAGGTAGACGAGAACCATTCACGTTGGACTGGTGAGTGTTGCCATTCCGAGACTGCCCACGAAGAAAGTTCTGCCCTTGTTGTATCGCTGACGACGATTGGAACTCTTCCTGTAGGGCGGGAAGAGAGCCGTTCATCATGCGGGGAGAGTGGTACGCGTCTTGCCGTTGAGCCTGTAACTGAGGAAGTGAGATGGTGGAAGCTGGCGTGCGAACACCCCTGACACCCACGCTGTAGTCGGTGGGCTCTCCTTGACATTGCGCCTGAGCTTGAGACAGATCCAACCTCGTTGGCCGACGACGCTGGTTCGCTAGATTTCTTCCTGCGGCATGGGCCCGCAAGATGTACTCCTCCGTTGAGGTGAACCCATTCCTTGCTTGAGCAACACTGCCACCAAGAACGGGGTGATGGTTATCGTATCCCAAGTTAATGTCGACGTCATCAAGGGCGCTGCGGAGACCTGCCATTTGAGGAAGACCGCGATAGTGGGCAAGGCCATCCGTGAACCGATCATCAGCACCGTTATAATTGTCATTGTTACGAAGGGTATTGACTAAAGTGGCGAGTTCTTGACTGTGAGTGGCAGAAGAAAGCTGGTCATACGGCGACTGTTGAAGAACGCGAGTACCCATAGGAAGCCTTGAAGACGCGAGGGCTGGATTGGAAATGATGGGCAAATCATTTCCTCGAAAGCCGAATCCGGATGATATGGCGGCATTCGAGGAGAAGTCGGGGAAAGGAGGATTGACAAACGTAGACTGGTCATAGTCGATGCCAATGGGGGAAGGGCGAATGTGACTGCCACCGATAGTGAGAGGAACCTGCGTCTGTTGAGATCGCAGCTGCTCTCGTCCGTGCAAGTTCAGGAGGGCAGCTTGAGCGATGGTTAGCCTCGACGGCGACTGATCGTCTTCTTTCACAGAGCGCTCAGTACGCTGAAATGATGCGGATCAGACCCTGCCAGACTCCTCAAAAAAAGCTCCTTACACGTAACTCGCGCTGCTCAGATGTATCGGCAAAGCGAACGGAAATTCGGCTACCGGGGTCGTTCCAGCCTCTCACCATACGTCCATGCAGACGCTCAATGACTTCTTCGGCACCATCACGGGTATCCAGTCTAAACGGACGCATTATTAAGATGAACGTCGCGGAAGTAAGTTTGAGACCAACCTCACAAAGGCTATGATTCGCGGGGGATTACTGAGTCTTGTTTGGAAGAATCTACTGCTCTTGATTCTATGAGGAGATACCAGGGCACCTAGAGACTAGAGGACGGCCAACGTCAGGTTGCATATATGTTAGAAGGTATGATGGACTCACGGATTCGTCAATGCTCAGTGGTAAGCTGTAGTTTGCATAAGTAAAGTCATGCGTTATCAGAACGGTGTGAAGCAACTTACCCTTCAATGTATAGGTTTGTGCTATTGGGATCGTGAAGTCTTTCCATTTTCGCTTTGAACGAGTCATCACCGTGATCAGCAGATGATGTTGAATGACTGGAGGAGATAGACGGGGCCTGAGCGTAAGTCGTTCCAGGAATCTTATGAACTTGCTGTGAACGGAGATCGCTCAATATGGGTGAATGGGCGAAGAAAAGGGTACCACTGACCTTCGAAAATGTTGGATGCAGATTCCTGAAACGTCTCAAGGACTGGATACATTTTTCTGCGGCTTCAATCGTCTCGAATCTGCAAAGAAAATTAAGAGAATGTACGGAAAGGGGAGCATATATGCGTACAAGACAAATCCATATCCACTCTCCTTCTCCCCTACGTGCCTCGTGAAACTTCTGACACTCCTGACGGGACCAAAAGGCGCAGAAAGCTCGAATAGTTGGTCCTCGGGATAATTGGGCGGCAGTCCATTAATATACACGTTCGGGGTCTTGTTGGGATCTTCATATAGATCGCCTCCATCACTCTTGTCTGAGGGGGCAGGCGTCAAGCCGCCACCTGTGACTGTAGTGCTGTTCATAAACGAAGATGGGGCCGCTTGATGAATTTCTATGTCTGCCAAAGGAATGTAGGTTGCATTCTTCGATGGAGCACTGGGCACCACTTCCGGATACGACGGAAGAGCGGATGAAGATGCATGATCGCTTCGGTGGGGCGACGTCGTCACATCCGTGACCTCGCCTAGCTCAAGGTCTACCAAGAACGCGTCAGTAAAACGTGAAAAAAGGATAAAACGACACGTGCCAGAGGTGGGAGCGGTGGTTGAAGGGCTTCCAATACGAAGTGAACGGAGAAGCGCTCCTGCGTCCTCCGAAGCAGAAGAGCCAGTTTCTGCTTCTTCCAATCCATCCCGGTGCTTGTATGGGTGCGTGATCTGGCTGGGGCTACTCAATGGCGAGTGGTACGAGGAAAAAGACGATTGGGTTGTCGAGGGCGTGATTTCTGATCGCGAAGGATTGCTGGAAAACGAAGCAAATGTTGAGATTGATGGAGCTAATGTGAACGAAACTGAGGTTGATGTCGAGGAAGAGCCCGGCGAAGAATGTACAGATGCAGAAGATGGAGAACCGGAATGAATCTTGTATCGAGAATCTGGTAGAGAAGATGGTACAAAATCGCCTGCGTTGGGATTAAGAAAGCCTGTAGATGAAGAGACGACCGATTCTGGAGAAGGAGATGCTCGCGTTGGTGGAATCGGCGTGGAAAGAGAAGAATGTGGGGAGCCGGACATGATGGAAAGCGGCCGTATTGATATAAAATGGGAAGAGATAAGTAAAAAGCGTCGATAATGTCGGTAGTTGAAAAGAGCTTGGAGCTGGTACCACAGCCGGAATTGCGTACAGGGTACGTTATAAAGATAATGTTAAAGTAGAGCTAGTTCTAGTAATCAACGTAAAGGCAGGGGCAAATAAGCGGATATGGGTGCGGACGGATGTGAGGGTAGGGAAGAAAGAGGCAAAACGGATCTCCTTCAACGATTCCCCGACTTTATAACCAGTGCGATGGGACAAATAATGGCCTTTTTGAACAATTTGGGCCATTTTCTGGGGAAATTTTCTGGCCCTGCCTGACTACGACGCGTCGTGCGCTTCATAGGAAGCTTCGATTGCTCGGCAGCCACCGGCAGCGCGTCTCATCGACCGATACAGGCTTCGCTTCCGGCTCCAAAGGGAACTTGCCAGAGAGTCGGGTCTCCGAGACGTCCGAGGATGTGCGACGATACTCAGCAGATCCACCTGTCACATCGCTGTCGCACCGTAGTTTTGTTGGAGAAGGCGGGAGCCTATGTCGCCAGGAAGAGATACGCACAAGTTTTTTTTTTTTTTTTCAGTTCATACTCAGTACTCAGTGCTCCAGGAGCTCCACGGAATCCTATATGAATCAATGTTAGCGCAGTAGTCAAACCTGTGTATGAGAACATATACCTGTGCAGAGGAGCTGCTGCTTGTCTGCGGCTAATACAGAACGTATGAAATCCTATGCAAATGTTAGGATGTTTTTGGGCGTAGTTCTTCGAGACTAACCTTCTCTTATACCTGTCCCGGAATGTGTTGGGTTTTTGTTTGGGTATCGATAGAGGGAAGAAATAATATACCACTCGTTATTATTGGGAATGGCACCGGGAACACCCTCATGATAATATCGTGGACAACACATTGTGGATAACAGACGTACCGTAGTCAAGCCCTTGCGTCATTAATGACATCTGGCTGGCAGCCGAAAAATCCAAAGACTTCAGTGTTCCTCTCAATCATTTCCGGTATAGAATTTTCGCAAGCATTCGATACATCAATCGTGAGTTGGATGGGAATTCCACAGATATTATTAAAATAATGAATGCACAGCGGATATCATACGTACTCCCATTGGAAACAATCCTGTATCAACAACATGAGTAAATGGTGTTAAGGCCAACAAAAAAGAAGCAGACCGTGCAATCTTCGTCCTCATCGACAGGTTCGGGAACCTCTCTTCCTTCTTCCCAATCGTCGTTGAAAAGATTGTCGATGATCACCTTGATAGGATGGTTCTGAACGTTGACGCTCCATCGAAGCTTCTTCACCGTATCATATTTGATGAGCTTGCCCATGTGGCAACGCGATTCCAGCGCATATCCACCCGTCGCACAGGTGGATGTAACACCTGTGCACGTGCCCATTGGGATTGGCTAGTATGAACGTTTGCTGTATTAGACTGCATTCGAGGATGTGGAGCGAGAGGACGGACATCACCAGTGTTGAAGACATGTGTTATGTGCTGCGTCGAAGGCTACCAGGACGGTCAGCATCGATTATAAGTGACGTAGGAGAACCTACAGGTGAAGGCAGATGCAAACGACGAGCTGCCATCCTCTCGCTGGGAGCTTCGAATGCAACCACCGGAGCGCCGAACGTTGTTCCTAGCAGGGAGGCCAAAGCTCCACCAAGAGAATGTCCGATAAGCCAAATATTAGCTTCGGGATACATATATGAGATGTTGCTGTAAAGATTCTGAATATCCGTTACAGCCTTAGTTCAAAACATATACGCAGAACATACCGTCCCGATAGAGTAGAACAGACTGTCCTCCACCAAGGTTTCCTGGACACAATCTAGACCGCATTTGTATCCTCCTTGATAACATCCGCAGACCGTCGACCATGTAGGACCTACTCTAGCGCAGCAGCACGAGAACAGGAGGTTGTCGTTCAACTTATCCTTGGCAACGGTTGGTCCGCCTCCTAGCCATGGTACAGAGGTACCCTTAATGGAAATCACGACAGTAGACTCATCCGTAGATACAAAGACGTGACCGCGGAATCCATCGGCATCGGGTTCCCATCCATAAGAGTATGTCTATGCAGCATTAACGTAGCTGCAAACACGAGTAGGAAACGCGACACATACAGCATTCCACTCGTCCCCTAAATCATACCACTCTTTGTCCTTTGGCTCAAAGTAGGAATTAGATGTCATCTTCGCCAGCTGCACTAACGTCTCTCTTTTCTCCGTATGCGGCCCAGTCGTTGTTTCGCTGACCCACGCCAGCGGCTCAACCTCATTTTGCAACTCCCTTATGCTGCGACGTCTTGCGCTGAAGTATGCAGTCAGTGAAGATGGCTGACTGACGATTAGAGGTCTTGTATTGACAGAGTACGTCTCGGAGATGAAGCCAGATTTAGTGGCATCCGAGAAGACGATCCTGGACCCGTTTGATACAGCATGTGTATGTCTCAATTGGAAGTGGAGTTCGTTCGCAGGCGCTGCATTCTGTGAAAGGAATAAAGACACGAGAGCTTGGAGGGCAGTAGGGAGGTACGACAACATGTTCAAAAGTTGGTGCGCTAGGAAGGGTAGAAATAGTAGAAAGCTGTGTCACGCGAGCGGTACGTGCACGTGCGGGCATGGCTACTCACCATCCAGTTGCCGTCTTTCCTATCTCATATTTCGTCTCTTTGACTTACTTTCTGTTTATGATGCCTTTTCCTTACATTACTGTAATATACTTACAACGAACTACCGAGGTAGATTAATTTACGCTTATTTACCTGAGTTGTGCGAGCTAGTTTTCAGATAGGCAAAGAATTCCCACACTTCTGAATCCACATACCGGTCACGAGACTAGGCTCAGCGATCAACCTCCCTACATAGTTTCTCCACCTTCAAAAATTTCCTTACACCATTCTGACATATGCTTGACCTATAACAGCTCATTTAATATTCAGTAGGGCGGGATTTTAAATTCCCAGGCAAATGCTCAGCTGGCCCGGGCCTGCAAATCCGTGCGTTTTTGTCAATAACAAATGCTGATTTCGAAACTAAAAATGAACATTCTTTCGATTCAGCTCTTGTGACAACGGTCCGTAGAGCGGTCCGGACTCCGGCTAGCACATTGTCATTTATAACTAGGCTTGTCCATATCGCAAACAGTGAAATGCGGCCCGCTATACTATCTAAAGCTCGAGCCATGTCACATTGCCTGCCTTGCTGCCATCATAAAAACCTCTGCAAGACTTCTGGAGCCCGTACATTGTCATGAAGATGCTATTTGCCCTTTTGGCAGCCCATCTCGTCGCATTGACGTGTGCGGTAGGACAATCATCTACGTCGTCTTTAGGGCCTGTCGTCAACCTCGGATACGCGTTGTACGCTGGTAATGCAACTTCCCCGACTGGACTCGAAGATGGACCAGTTGTTTTCTACGGCAATATTCCTTACGCGCAGCCGCCTATCGGTGACCTTCGCTGGAGAGCACCGCGAATGCTGAATGAGGAAGCCCAGACGAGCCAGGTTGTGGACGCCAGGGGCTGGGGTCCTCCGTGTTTGCAACGTCCAGCCACGGTGGGAATCGGTTCAGAAGGTTAGATTCGCTACCGAAGCTCGGAAATCAAGCTAAATAGGTGTCAGATTGCTTAAAAGTCAACATCTGGAAACCCAAGTCTGCTTCTGAAGAAGATGCCCTTCCGGTTGCCGTTTACATTCACGTCGGTATTCTTATCATGATATTAGTCGTGTACTTAATATTCATCTTTTCCGTGTCTAGGGAGGGGGGTTTGATGCTAATGTAAGTGTTCTTTGGTGGCGTACCCTTTTTGTAAGTTGATGGTTTTATGGTCTAGTCACCGCAAGGGTTTCCCCTCTACGACTGGATAGAACAACACGGAAAATTGGTTGGCGTTTCCATCACCTATCGACTTGGACTCTTGGGTTTTTTAGGCGGCTCTCTGGTGGCCGCCGACGGAGATTTAAATGTTGGATTACTTGATCAACGCGCTGCCCTCGAGTGGATACAGCGACACATATCCAAGTTTGGCGGTGATCCAGAGAATGTTACCATTTATGGAGAAAGCGCTGGAGGTGCTAGCATGGTTATGCAAGTCACTGCGTACGGAGGTCGGTTTTTCTGTCAGTTTGGATTTCGTCCAGTAACAGTCCTTTTCTCAGGTACAAGGCCGATTCCTTTCAAGCGTGTGGTGGCACAATCAATAGGTTTTGGGCCTACCCGAACCCAAACAGAGGTGGAGGCAACATTTCGTGAGTTTTCAAACTTTGCTGTGCGCACAGATTCATGATCAAATTATCTAGTCTCTGCAACCAAATTTATTGGATGCCCGTCATCCGGCAGTAATGCCATGCCATGTCTACGGAGAGCATCTCTCGGTACAATATCACCAAAAGCTCAGCTACCACGACTAACCCGTTCCTAGGAGCCATTGTAAGCGCCATAAACCGCGTCCAAGGCAATCAACCCTCTCAATTTACACCTGTCATTGAAGGCCCGACAGGTTTTCTCCCCGGTCTGCCATCTCGCTTGATTGAGTCTGGGAATTTCAGCACCGTCGAGTTCATCGGCGGACACTGCACAGACGATGGGCGGACGTTTGCTGGTGGTGCTCCGGAAGACTTTGTCACAGATGCTGATATCGAACGTCTAGTGTTCTCCAGATGGCCTGCTGTTGTATGCCTCCCTTCCTTTATATCGTCTCCCTTCACCTGACTGATGCTTATATACAGTCGAATGCCACGATGGCAAAAGCATTAACGCTCTACCCCTCTCCGCAGATCTCGGGTAGTCCTTTTGCGACTCAGTATGATCGCGCTTGGACGATGGCCGGAGAGGTGGTTTTCACATGCTTGTAAGCCAATCTTGAAAGCACACCTTTGTCGCTGAAATTTTGAGTGCCTTTGTAGGGACTGGTATCTAGCAGAAAGGCTGGTGAGCAGAGGTGGAAAAAGCGTATTTTCCTACACGTAAAGCGTCCTTTCGGTCGCTTTTTGAACGAAATCTGACGTTCTTGTCCAGGTGGAACGCCCCCGACACTGTGCTTTATGATGCAAGACCTTATCTGGGTGCCATGCACACCTCAGATCTCTACTATCTATTCTCCGGTAAGTGCTGTGGTTTCCCAGATTGAAATGTATGTTTAGCGCTCTATGACCAGGTACCAAGTAGGTCATTGATAGTGCCTGGAAGCCGTCGACAATTGATGAAGATACCTCAGTACATTCGGGAATGCAGGGAATACCTTTACGCCTTTCAACGCCGTTCGTTGTCCCTCTGTTCTCCGCGCAATTTCCTTCACTGACCTATATTTTTTTTACATAGAGTGAAGCTACGCTTTCGCAGGAGGCCATCAAGTACTGGACTTCGTTCGCTAGCACAGGTGACCCTTCATCTGATCAAGCTGTTCATGTACCTCTCTGGGAACAGTATTTTGGCTCCGATGCCCGTCGACGAATGGTCCTCTCACGTGGGAATGATACAATAACGGCATCTCACATGGAGACAGTCCCGGACGATGAGATAGCACGGTGTAGGTTTTGGATGAGCGAGGACGTGACCGCTGAGACTCGGGTATAGTATTTTTGTCAAATGACCAATCCATTTTGCGTTACAATAATGCGCCAACGGTCTATGTCGCGGACCCACAAGAGTCCACGTGTTTGGCGGCAGCCGATCGCTTTCCAGACTGTACCCTTTTGGACTAGCTTCAACCACGATTGTCCGTCATTCACGGCCATCCAGCCAATATATGACTGTTATCAGATTCAACCGTGTGCTTGTGCGCTCAAATGATTCATACTACAAGACAATGGCCACCTTCGTCCTCTCGCCAAGTAATGGGCCTGCTTTTCTTCCCTGTTCTGATAACATCTACCTTTGCATTGGAACACTTCACGTCGAAGCTAGGACCTGTCGTTGGCCTGGGATACATGGCTTTTGCTGGCAATGACACGTCTCCAAGTGGCATACAGCATGGACCAGTCGTCTTCTTCGGTGGTATTCCCTATGCTCAGCCACCGGTAGACGCCCTTCGGTGGAGAGCTCCTCGATCAATGGATGAACAAGTTGTCACGAACGAGATCATGGATGCGAGAAATTGGGGACCGCCTTGTCTACAGGTCCCGGCAATGGTGGGTGTAGGTTCAGAAGGTAGGGACTTAGATATTCTCTGTTCTAGACGCCAGCTTGAGTCTATCTTGAAGATTGTTTGACGTTAAATGTGTGGAAGCCCAGAAATGCAAGCAAAGGTGATGCCCTTCCCGTGGCCGTCTACATACATGTGGGTCATTATCCCATCCTGGTGCCGCATTTCCTGTTGACGCGTCACTTAGGGCGGGGGATTCTCTTCCAATGCAAGCTCAACTTTCTTCATAGAATTGTTGCAGAAATCTGATCAAAATTCCAGTCGCCTCAAGGATTCCCAATGTATGATTGGGTTGAACAACATCACAGCGGATTGGTTGGCGTCTCCATCGCCTATCGACTCGGGATTTTGGGATTCTTGGGCGGGCACCTAGTTGCAGCTGATGGAGATTTGAATGTCGGCCTGTTGGATCAACGCGCAGCTCTTGAGTGGATACAACGACATATACATAACTTTGGTGGTGACCCCGACAATGTCACTATATACGGTGAAAGTTCCGGGGGCGCTAGCGTAATGATGCAAATAACCGCCTATGGCGGTATGTCAGGTCTTCCAGGATCTCCGCCACTCACTGATCTTCATCAGGAACACGACCCGTTCCCTTCAAGCGAGCAGTAGCGCAATCTATCGCTTTCGGACCCACGCGTACAGATGTTGAAGTCGAAGAAACCTTCAGTCCGTGCAGATCGTGCCTGGCATGCCCGAAGCTCATCAATAAATTTTGACAGGTAACGTCACACAACTCATCGGATGCCCGTCGCATGGCACGGATGCTTTGAAATGTCTTCGCAAAGCATCTCTTGGTTGGCTCAACCTGTCAATTCTTGTAAAACATTGCTAAATGATCACTAGGTGCTATCGTCAGTGCTACCAATCGTCTTCCGACCACAGAGCCTTCCCAATTTGCACCAGTAGTAGAGGGACCGACAGGTTTCATGCCTGGTCTCCCAACTCGATTGATAGCGTCCGGTGATTTCAGCCCCGTGGAATACATTGGAGGCCATTGCATTGGAGACGGTCGTACCTTCACTCTTGGCCAACCCAGCGACTTCCAAAACGATGACGACATCAAGGAATTAATCCTATATTGGTGGCCAGCACTTGTCCGTACCACCATGTTATAGCTCATACCTGTCTAACATGGATATTCTTACAGTCCAATACTACCTTACACAAGGCATTGAAATTGTACCCTTCGCCAAATGTACCTGAAAGTCCTTTCTCCACGCAATGGGATCGCGTGTCAACGATTGCAAGAGATATCGATTTCTGGTGCTTGTGAGTGTACACCGTTTATATCTGGTGTTTTAAATGATTGTGATTTGGTCGTAGGAACTGGTTCCTTGCAGAAAAATTGACTGATTCCGGAGTGGACAACGTTTACGCTTATGCGTACTTATTCGTAAATTCTCTAATATCCCCTCCCGTCCTCATATCTAACGTAGGTGGGACGCGCCGGACACCGTGTTATACGAGTCTCAGCCTTATCTTGGGGCCATGCATACATCGGATGTCTACTATCTCTTTTCGGGAACAAAGTGAGTGCAGTGCCAACTCACAATCTTCAATATCGACATAACGTTCCTCTTAGCACATTTGGAAATGCGGGTAATACGTTTAATTCATTCAATACTGTCAGTATTTTTCCACTGCCCACGGAAACCGCTTTTAATGTTATGCAATAGAGTGAGGCTATCCTTGCCAGAGAAGCCATAGCATATTGGACAACTTTTGCTTCAAGCGGAAGCCCGTCTTCATTCAAAGCTACTGCCTCATCCTCTTCCTGGGAGAAATACGTCACGCCTAATAATACTCGACAACGGATGGTCTTTATTCGAGGAAACGATACAATGACCGCGTCGCGGATGTCGTCAATTAGTAGTGCTGAAATCGACCGGTGCAAATTTTGGATGAATGATGTAATAGCGGAGTTGCGAATCTAAAGTAAATCTTTCCCGCATCGCCGATTAACAATCTCATAGCAGAGTAAAATTTTGATCACTACTACAGTACATCAATAGAAATGAGACGACCTTTTAGATCCAGTCGTGACAATGACAAATGCAATTGGATTTCGATTGTTCCCGCTTATATATTAGTTCGTGTACTATATATTTCGTGGAATAAGTGGTATAAAATTATAAGGGCTTTAGCGAGCTGTCGAGTTAGATGACACAAGACTAGCCGCGATGCAGGTATGCTGCCGGGATAAATACTGCTACCACTTGCCAGAGTATAGAAGAGTACAGATACAATCAGACCACTTCTTGAAATTGACCAATGACTCAGTCAAACCCAAAGACTTCGGGCTTTGAATAAGGCATATTAGTCTAGGCTTCGCGCACACAGATATAAAAATCAAGCAGAAACGGATACGCCAACCTACCACTGCCACCCTTGCAACCCGCAGTAATATCCTTCCGGAGAATGGTAACGAACAAGTTGCAACTGCCCCATTGGCAGGTCCTAATAATCTCTTGATTGGACGATTGGATGTAAATGCAACGCTACTGGTCAGTCCACGTCTGCAGTGCGCGGGTCCATCCCTCTTATTGCTCGCAAATTCATCACGCCACCAGCAACTGAACTCATGGCATGCCCGTAAAAGAACCAGCACGCGATAAGACGAGCTGCTCTACCAAGCCACGAAAATCAGTAAGCATCAGTGGCCACGATAACTCACCGCGCCGATCTTCGATGGTGAGGAGATCATCCATGAAGACGGTACCTTCTCGACGGAATCCCTCCAAGATCTTTGTGTCCCGTTCGTTCGTTGCAACATAGAATCTGATATCTACTGTTAGCGAACGATAATTCGGTTGAGCGAGAGCAGAATATGCACCAGTCTCCTGGTAATGGCGCCTTTTTCTTGAGAACGTCCACGTCTGGTGTAATTCGTAGCGATACTGGGACGTTGGAAGTTCTCAATGTTTCTTCCCCTTTCTCACTATCCCGATGAACTCTCTTCCTTTCTTTAGATGGTTCTTGACCCTAGCGATATGCTCTTCTAGGGTCGTCTTCATTACCCAGTTGTACCTCACAACTGAGCGTTGTGAATAAATACTCGGAATAGCTATTTAAAAAAAGTACAACTCACAGTCACCACGACGCATATGCGTCCCCATCCAGAGTCTACCTTCCGTGAACGTGTACATGCACTCAACCATTACATCCGCAAGAGCTGAGACAGCATCGATCCTGCGGATATCATCTAGGACCAAGCTGGCGAATTCGTCCAAAGTAGCACGCGTTGTAAACCGCATGGACCCCTTGACAAAATGAGATATTTAGAGACAGCAGAATCATGGCGACCTACGGGCTTCCGTCTATAATGTACCTCTCCAGCAAGCAGGACAACTTTTTCCTTGCGACCTCCAATATCATTCTTGAATCCACATAACACATTTCGAGGCGTGATATGTCGTATCGGAATCCACTACTGCCTTGCTGTACTCCATCCTTAATCTTCATAGGCATCATTCAATAATCCCCTGCTGTGGTAAGAGGAGGTACTTACTGGGGTCTGAAAGTATGTACCACTTCCCATCCATTCTCAACTATCACCCTCTCCAGATCTTCGTCACTCCAGATGCCCAGCTACTCCTGTGCTTTATTCCAATCTAGAAGTACTTGATCACCCGGCAGGGCGTCCTTCAATGTTCTACAAATCCCTCCTTCCTCTACGTCTAAATCATTTGCTTCTTCATCAGTTCTTGTGATCATCTCATCAACCCTCACAGTTCCGGGAGGGTCATACCACCACCCATTTTCGATGACATACAGGTCTGGAATTTTCCCGGTGAGTACATTTTCTGTCAGATGGTAGAATACCCTCTGCCATTGACCGTCGGGAGCTTCGGCATCGCTGTCGTGACCATACAGGCGAAGGTAATCAGATACAGTAATGACTGGGTGCGATTGACGAAGATGGGTGATGTTGATCATCAGATTTATAGGTAGAACCCAGGCCGTCTGTTGATCGATGGGAAGACCGAGCCATTCATTGCTTCCCAATACGTCCCTGTGATGAGTACGGATGGAGCTTAATGGCCGTAGTGTTTGAATTCAATCAAGGCCGCGTACCCTTTGTTAACCATTCGAGCGTAGTTGGAGCATACATGCCTTTAGCTGTGCTTAAGTGCGGAGAAATCACGACAAGGGCAGTGCACTCACATATCGTACTCGCAACTAATCGCATAGATGAACGAAGGAATAATAAGTGTCCGGAAAAGAAGCTTGGCTTGTAGTAATGCTGATTCGATAATATACCACATCTGCTCTAACGAAGTTGGCATGGACCATATTTGCAAAGTCGCCACATATCAGCCAAGACCCAAACTCCAATCTCTTGCGAAGTATCCTTCCGTGGTGGACACCAGTTGCGTTAGTTCTTCCATGGTCAAATGCTCCGGATCGGCAAGCGGCCGGTGAACAGGTCGCATAGGCAAGGAACCAATTTCGGGGCTGACAACTGTCGGTTCAGCACCGTAAGTCAAGCCATCGGGACCTAGCGTGGTAATTGTGGGAGTCATGGTAGGAGAGTTGGTAAGTTTATGAGTATTATAAATATGGGTATCCATCGATAGCCATCCTTTGTCTGTAGTCCAAAGGTCTGGTCGGAGGTTGCGGAATATACCTGCGCTAGCGAGTAAAGTAAATAAGAAGAACAAAATGAGCGTCCCTGATAACGCGTATAGGAGATAGAGTGTCGAAAGGAGCGTCTAAGAGTCTGAACAGGGTTAGGGAGATACGGCATGGTCGGGATGGAGAATGCGACGCCGAGTGGCGTTATAAGTGGTGTTATAAAATGACACTCGCAGACTCCACAGGGGCGTTGATTAGACTGGAACAGCAAATATCACCAAGACAATACAGATCCGTAAAGCAAGGAGCATGATTGATGCCTATGATACTGCTCAGATGAGAGTCATCAAGAATAGCTGACAAAATAAATTCCATGGGTTTGAGGGACCAACCATCATATGTGATAATTGAGTCTATCGGAGGGAGACTAAAGATAGGCACTGATCCATGGTTTCAAGGTTCAGACTAAGGCGATGTCTGACCGCAGTATCAAGCTCAGTCAAGCCTAGAATGATAAATCAACAGAGCAAAGGCGCGTTGCTACCGCAACGACAAAAACGGTCAAGGATAACCAGGACAACAATTCAGCGCTAAGAGAACTCCTCAGAGCCAGGACTCCCTGCAATGATGGATCATGGAACACCGTACGGTACACGGTACCGTGGAAGTTTGAGCGCATGCGGGACACGTGGCACATGAGCTAGCTTCCTATTTTTGGTCATCACCGCTCTTCACATCCTTCGGATAAGCTTTTGACGAAGCTCCCATGATATATGGATGCTCCTTGGCTCTTTCCAAATCCTGGCGTGGCGCAAGCTTATGGCATGCCCTGGATCACAACGGTCATGGAGTCCAAGCAAGTTTCGGCAACATCTTGTTTTGATCTTAATGTATTTGCTACCTATGAAATAATTAACTTCATACGTTTCTATCTTCAAGGAATACAAGACAATCTGATGCAATACTTTTCTTTACATCAGGATATCTTGACCGAGGCTGTCTGGTCGTCATCGAAATGATGGTCTAGAAATTGAAATTGAGTGTATTATCAATTTCCTGACGGGTGCCGGTGAGAAAGATCCGAGCTATATTTCGTGCCGAAATGACTCATTGATGTGCAAAGGAAGGAACGGCCCGATCAACGGAGAGTCGAGATTTTTGCAGCGGTTGCAACATTCTCTCACACGACGCCCATGAAATGACCAACGGCAGCCCTCATCATCGCCGCCGTCTCGCCGTCGTTCTCAGTCGCCGCAGCCCGACTTTTCCTTATTACTCGGCCCCGCCGCTGTTCCTCCTGCCTATCTCCCTCTGAATCCCCGTCTGGGTCTCCTTTCATCGATATGGACACCGTTCAGTACAAACTGTCTCTCCCATCGTCGACCGCGACTTTCCGTGCCAATCGATATAAACCGCGACACCGTACCCCTACGCATGCTGGCACCCCAGGTCTTGTTCTGATATGCGCCCACGGCGTTCCCGGAGTCAAGGAACTGTATGAGCCTATCTTACTACGGCTTTTCGCGCACGACGAGCACAACCGCCTTGCTGGGTCACCGCTGCAGATTATCGAGGCATGGGCAGTGGACGCGCCTGAAGGCGGAGACTCGGATACGATGACATACGCGCACGCCCTCGCTGCTCTCCGACAAAGCATATTCCTTACCCACGTCGATGTGTACGGGGGGATGCACCGCGTCATTCTGATTGGCTGGGGAGACGGCGCGAATGCTTGGTATGTGACGTTATCTGATTGAGAGATCGGTACTTATACTAACGTAGTCGGGTGCAGCATTCTCTCATCAGACTTTTTCCCGCCAGGAGATCCATCACCCTATGAAGGAATGGTTCTCGTTGATCCCGCCATCTACGATGACGGCGATGCGCCTCCTGCTCTCGCCCTTTCGGAATTGGAATGGGATTCGCCCGACGACGCGCGTGTATACCTCTCTTCACACAAACCATGGGCCAGTTGGGATTCGTGGATGAGAGATATCTTTGTCGTACGCATAAAAAAAGAAGTGAATACACACTATATTACTGATGATAGAGCAGAAGAACTCTCTGATACGTCTTCCTGACAATGGCGTAGCATTGAAGAACGCGTACCAGCCGGGAAAATATTCTTCAGCGCCCCTTTCTTTCCTCCCATGCCATGCACCGTTCTCATGGGTGGTTTGGAGTGAGGCGCCACGGTTGACACAGTTCCCGTTCTCGGGAACGAGGTTTTCAGACGAAGGAGTTTATGTGAGTGCCTTCTGGAAGAACGAATATCCAGTGACTGATAGTTTCTTTATAGGAATCACCCGTCAAAATTGCCAATGCGATCTACGCTGCTCTTGAGGGCATGGGCGAGATGTACGACTTGATCGTACCCGTTGAGGGAAAGCTCTGATGTAGGTCAGGGGGTTATTAATGTTAAGATCTAAGAAGTAAGGTGTTCGATTGTAGTATAAGGTGCTATTAATGGGATAGGGCTGCTGGTATAATTCTTCTTCGCTTGTCGGAACCCTCAACGCGGAAGCTCACGCAGTTGTATATATGTGGATGAAGATTGTCTGAACTTCGGTCAAAAATTGGTGTCGCTTTTCTCATCGCATCGTCCAGCCTCGAATACACTGCTAGTGAACATTCTTATTGAGGTGCGTTGCTTGTTCTTATAACAGATATGGAACCAATACGAAACAGCCCGCGATTCTATGGAGCCATGATTATCGTCCTAGATGTTGAAAATACGAGGAGCTATCTGTACGAACAAGGTGTGCGTCTGGAGCCGATTAATTCTAAGGGATATGGTTATATAAATGAAGATCACAGGTCAAGCCCTGCTCAAATAAAGTACTGTCTACCATAAATATCGCGACAAGCCCTATGGAAACCAATTTTCGAGTCCAGCGCACACTGTTGAATAGGAATATAAACCAGTCACCTTCAACGCAGATGCCGTAGCTTTCCAATGTCCTCATGCATGTCTTTCACGTTCCACTCGCCACTCCAGCTCTGCCGCCACTCCTTCCTGGATCCTAGATACGAGTCAGAGTCAGAGTCCACTGCACTGCCGATAAACGGAGTTCCAGGCGGGGTCCTGGCAAAAGCTTTCCTACAACGACTAAGTCCCGGCGTCTGGAAAGCCGAAAAAAAGTAGACATACAGGTAGCGACTTGTTTCTTCTTCCGTTAACGTCTTGGATGGCGGCCTGGGCGCATTGGGGGGGTGATTCGGTTCTGGGACCTGCGGACTGGAACGAGCTATATTGAGATAGCTGCGTGTATGTCGGGGCTCTGGGGTGGACCGAGAAGTCGGGGGAAATAGTGACTGCGATGAGCTATGCGTTCGGAGAGGGACGTGTGGTTTGAGGCGGTGCTGAGGACTCTTGGGCGGCCCTAGGATAAGCTCCGGAGGGATTCTTTCCCCGAGCATTCGCGTAGCTTTGTCGAGTTGGCGAACACGCGGGGTGTCGATTTGGGTGTCAGAGGTATTTTGGGTTGATGGGCATGCAGAGGAGGAAGATGCAGTTGTCGACGCGGACGCTTTCCTCCGAGTGCTGGATAAGAAGGGGAAGAAAGAGAATGCTCTACGTCGTGGATGATCTGGTAGAGATGATTGAGAGATCGGGATGGGAAATGGGATTGTAGAGTGGTGCCGGCTAAGCTGAGGCCTCTTTGGGACCTTCACCAGCGGTTTTGGTGTCTGTGGTCGACTGGTGTTGGGCGAGAACGTATGCATAGTGACTGTGAGGAGCAAAATAACTGTTGGTATCCATGACCTTCCTGAGGACGAGCAAAAAAAAGAGAATAAAGGCGTTACCTTGCTGTAAATTCCGCGTTAATACTACGACGGGCTTTTGTGCTATGAAACTATATATTTGAGGAGTGGGAGGTCGAAGATGATGGTTATCCCGGAGTCATGAACGGACTGATATAAGGATTCTTTTTTTTGACATTTGTTGCCAACTAGCTGATTAAACCTGGCAACAGAATGGAACGAGGCAAAACAAAGTCGGCCCGACCCGAGGTCAAGTTGGGTGACCTTGGAGTTTTGCCTACAGGTGGCGTCGGTTACTGCAAGTTGTCTTTATGAGGGTAGATTAAGTCGGGAGACGTTGCATGCCTACAATCGTATCGATCATCGCGCCTGATGCATCGGTGCTTGCAAGCTATGGTCAGCTCCGATGTGCGGTGATAGACTATGGTGCCCAAGGAATTGTTGGCTTGGGAGGCATCGAGGGCTGTTTGGGGTACAGGAATGAAATTCTGAGCTTGTTCCTGTGCCATCCTAGCTGAAGAGACACCGACATTTTCAGTGACTATTCGATAAGGATAAGTAGTAAAAACACGACCCACAAAATCAAATATTGATCGAGGGAGGACTATGCGACCACAACTCGTGCATCATCCACAGGGTTCAGACTTTCATTTGTAGTGAATGCACAGTGAAATTGAATACAGAAGCGTAGAACTGGCACAGAAGAGAGTTGCCATGCAAAGGCACTCCGGAAACAGCCGGTGATCTACCCTAACCGGTTATTGCCGAAACGGTGATCATAGCCACATGAATGACACGACACTTTCCTTGGATGTTTTATACTGGTTTTCATGTTCCTGAGAAGGAAGCTAACTAGAGTCCGTACTACACATGCTTGTGCTATGGTACTGAACACTCTGGGCCAAACTGATTCAGCATAGCCCCCACAGGGTGCAGCCTCTCAGAACTAGCATCAAAGGTGGTGGTGTTACCAGCGCCAGGTCCCAATAAGGAACGGCCGGGTCCACAGCCCTAACATGGTAAGCCATGCATTGTGGCTGCGAAGGCTTGTGCCATTGTAATCACACTGTTGAGTGCATCTCGCAGAGTATAGGAATTGTCTGTGCCTTGCAGAGTAGGGATACTTCATAAGGTGCAGAAATGATTCAACCATGATAGTACTAGGGTCAAGGCAGCTGACCACATGCAAATGTATTTACAGTTAATACAAAGGTACAGAACTAAACCCATGAAAAACATTGAAAATGTACTTAGTAAAGCAGCTAAGAATCTGCATATCATTAGTGTTAAGAAGAATGTGGATGACATTAATGTGTTACAATTTTTCCATTATCTTATCACATTTTATGTCACATTGTTCATGCATCATGTTATGATTTTTCCATTATCTTATCTTATCCAAGTCATATCCATGACTCATCCATCTAATCTATTCAAGAAACCGACTCGTATTCAGCTATTCGCTGGCCATAACCCTTGTTCTCACCGTCTGTCACCCCAGATGCTTTCCATTGGTTCTATGATCCTTCCGGATCATCCTACTTCGACACCATTTATGCATGGACCATAGTGTTTCATCTAATTATAACACCATAGAAATACTATATAAACAGAGTAAACTAGACAGTTGTACTCTATCTCTTGTTTAAATTACAATCATATACTTCTTGTTTGCACAACACAGAAGACTATCAGCTTCTATCTTTCTACTTGGGTGATCGTTCGAATGCGTAACGGCCCAGAGAGATCAGCTGACTGTCCCAAGTCATGTGCCCAAGTCGGTACATAACATTAAACAAGAGATTCCCTTCCCTGCTTCTTCAACGCTAGCCATCTAGAAGCACTTCTTCATGCCAGAAGAAGAACGAAATCCCTCAGAACCCCAAACCGTTTCTCTCGGCAGCACCATACTATTGACTTTCTTTACGGTCCTCACCGTATTAATATATGAGGAAGAAATCTGGGCATTGCTCTGACAAAGGCAACCCCGACGACCCAACCCACTACCCCGCCCTGCCCCACCAATCACCCATGTTGTTCCCCAGGGGATACCCCCTGCAAGATTGGGAGAATGAGAGGCGGTATCACTCATCTGCCCCCGTGCCTGCTTCACCATTGCCTCCTCCTCCGAGGGGAGTACAGACTCGAGGCCCCCAACTCTGGGGCCCTCAACAATTCGGACCCTGACTACCGGGCCCTCCTCCACCCATGTACATAATGCGAGAGCTGTCCTCCTCCATTACAGGATGGAACGACCCACCATCGCACTGGAGTGACCAACAGCCGCCCACATGGCAGCCCAAGAATATGTGTGGGACATTCAGCTTGCACTCGATGATCCCCTGCCTGCATACCCCAGCCCCCCCCTCGTCCATGAACCCCCGCCCTCTGCATATCACAGCAGAGATCAGATTTCCCATCGCCTGACAGCAGAAGGTCCGACTACTCTGGACCCCACCACCCCGACAATCCTGCCATAGATCGAAACCACCCTTATAGCCCCTGGGGCCATAAGGCATGGCCAGAGGAAAGAGAGTCCATCTCTCTCTCCTCTCTCCCCGTCATCAAAATCTCCGATGACGAGTCTGACGACGACATCATTGGAGACAACGCCCCAGTCCCGGCCCCTCCCTGTGCCGCTGATGACTCCTTCAATCTACATGGGGAAGATTTCATATGGCCCGACCTTTCCGAGGTCGACCAAAGAATTTTCGATCCCTTCCGGACCGCAGCTTGGGAAGTTCAATGAAGGGACGTCAAAGCCTGTGATCTCTAGAAAGAGCCCAGAATCGAGATGGATGAGTGGTTGGCCCTTAACAGGGGCGACCCCATCCGAATTCCCTTCAATGGGCCCAGCTCTGCCAGGGCTGACATCGTCAATGTCCAGATACGAGCCAATCATGACCGGGCCATTTTCTGCCCCTCTGCAGGGGATTTCTTTCCAGGGCTTCGGCCCAGAGATCCAGAGGAGCAGTGGAAACTGGAGAGGACCCTCCAACATCTATGGAGGTTGGAGGTGGCAAGAGAGGAGTGATTGGGGGCAAAGGGCCCCATACGATACTTTAACCTATAATACAGGTTATTACAATAGGCTGGACTACCACCAGCCCCAATTCAAAATATATCCAGATCACCCACCGGATACTCCAGTTGCAAACCCATGACCACTACCCGACTCGCCCCCATACCATAGGGTGCATCACCAAGGATACCACCCCTATCAGGGTGGTAGTCTTCTCTTTGCAGGGGCGGGAGAAGAAATGGAAGCAGAAGGAGCCCCTGCAGGAAATGCCACTGCAGGGGTGTCAAGAACTCCTGCCACGGCAGAAGAAGTCCATCAACAGATGAGGACTGAGTTGATGGAAAAGGAACAGTGCATCACAGAGATGCGTGAAGAACTCAACAGGGAGGACTCTGCCCACAAGATGCTGGCAGACTACCTCAAGGATCAGGAAAAGGAGAAGGAACTGGAAAGGGGAAGACTGATGGGACCGCCAAGAGGCTACCCAGGTCCTAGGCCGGATCGATATTCAATCCCAAGACCGCCCCCCAGTCAGGGACCTCCTGACCCTATCCCGAACCCTGTTGGGAATGCCACTGCTGATGCCCCCTATCTGGGCATCAAGCCAACCCTTGTCAAGGTCTCTGCCCCATTCAAAGGGGACCATGACGATATTGAATGCTTCATAAGCGATTGCATCATCTACTTCGAAGTGTTCTGACATTATTTCCAGGTGCCTTCGCACCTGGTACTATTCACAACATCTCACTTCGAGGGCACCACCAAGGACTGGTGGGTCTACAAGAGACCCAAATACTGGGTAGGCAATGCCTTTGACGGCACTGCTGCCCACTTCCAATACCCTGACTGGGCCAACTTCATTGACCTAGTCACATGACAATTCCGAGATCCCGCAATTGAGGAAATTCATGAAAAGTGCATGTTTGACTTGTGCATGGGAGCACAGCCCGCCTCCCACTACTTCCAGAAGCTTGAGGAGGAAGCCAAGCTAGTGGGCCGAAGGACCGATGAAGCCAAACACGGTGCAATGGTGAAGGCAGTGCGACTAGGAGTGCCTAGTTCGTACACAACCTTCATATCAAACATGGGCGTGAGCATTCCGCACTCATATCCAGAATGGAAGGAACGCATCCTCCGGATGTATGAAGAGCGTCAGCGGAAATGGGTCTTTGACCAGACCACTGATATGCCGTCTATGCATTCACACCTAGATTTTGTGATTTTGTAACAATACTATTGCACATCTATTCTATACTAGTGATACATAGAGGACTATAGCTGAGGCTTCGAGCTGATAGTTAAAAGCAGTAAGCAACTGGTAGAGCCAGGACTTAGATGCAACACCATTAGTGGGTTAAATCTACCAGCCAGCCAGACTAGTAACTCGAATGCTAGCAGGACTAAGTGAAATACAGCCACTAGCAAATGAAGGATGCTACTAGCACACCAAAATCAGGAGCAGAGTACACAGATCTCGTGAAGTTCTGTCACTAGCAGCCCAGACTGGGCATAAATGCCTAAGTCAGGATAACTAGTCACATGGCAATCTTGAAACAGGACTTAGAAATAAATTAGGAATGGATTAACCTTGAGCCCAAATCTGACTATTTCAATATAGATCTCTTATGATCGATGCTAGTGGAGCTGGACTGCACCCTCAATCATGATTGGATAGCTGTTACAGGTACCAATATCTGGATATTCATATAACCGTGTTACTAGGGCATGTAGTTGTGCCAAGGGCGCGGAAATACCAACTGTGGAGTCTCTAGACCGAATATTTGAAAAGAAAACAGACTAGACTGATTATTGTATGATTATTCACCATTATTCGTGACTAGCCAAGAAATCCTTACCATGATATAGATCTCTTATGATTGATGCTAGTGGAGCCAGACTGCACCCTCGATCATGATCGGATAGCTGTTACAGGCACCAATATCTGGATATCCATATAACCATGTTACTAGGGCATGTAGTTGTGCCAAGGGTGTGGAAAGACCAACTGTGGAGTCTCTAGACCAAATATTTGAAAAGAAAACAGACTAGACCAACTATTGTGTGATTATTCACCATTATTCGTGACTAGCCAAGAAATCCTTACCAATATACCCTATACCCAGATAATATTTATAGTTTTGCCTCAGTAGTATATAAGTAGTGGGATGAGTGCTCGTGCAAAGCAGGCAAGCCATCCCCACAGTTGAGCCCTCACTAGTAGTAACTGGTGTCCCCAATTAAAGGCTTTTGTGCTTAACCTTGATGAAGTGATTAATAGTCGCTAAGTCACCCATAGAATTGCATTGAATTGAAGTCCATTAGAGTCACTGTTGTGTCCTGCAAAGGTCCGGAGTGTTTTGAAGTTAGTTCAAGCAAAGTTCTCGGAGTTATAGTTTATTCTTAGGCCAAGAGTGCCACTAGTTAGCCAAGAGTGTGGCTAGTCAAGTGTTTATCACTTGTAGGAAGCAGTATAGGGCCAAGAGTGCCACCAGCCTGAAGCCATTTCAGTCAGAACGAGCACAGTAGCTCAAACCAAGTCACTCTTATCCAATTGTGTCTTACTCACCCCACTAGTACGAGTAGTACTTTGTATAAACTCACTAGTAACAAATAAAATGTCTTTAAGACAATTGTACTTGATTATTGAAGTCTGCAGAGTGCTTCCATCATACTCGAAACTGCCCGAATTCAATATTGGTGATTAAGTGTAGAGTAGTAAGAGGTTTAGTGTGATTGGTGTTCATTGCCATTCCCTAATTCTTTTGTCACTCGCCATTACCAAGCACATCAACAATGCTCTACTGGTCATCGTAGACCATTTCTCCAAGAACATCCTCCTTATTCCATGCAGTGAGGAGTTATCTGCTGAAGGATGGGCACTAATACTTTGCAACCATGTATATGCAAAGCATGGAATGCCACAAGTGGTCATCTCTGACTGAGGACCCCAGTTCATCTCAGTATTCATGAAGGAACTATACCAAATGCTAGACATCAAACAGAATGCCTCAATGGCATACCACCCTCAAACAGATGGACAAACAGAGAGGGTGAATCAAGAAGTTGAAAAGTATCTTCAGATCTTTGTCAACCACTATCAAACAGACTGGGTAGCATGGTTACCCCTCGCCAAATTCACCCATAACAACTGAGTCCATTCAGCTATGGGCAAAAGCCTGTTCATGGTCCTATACAGATGCAATCCCCGACTCATTCTGGAGTCAATACAGAAAACCAGCTTTGCAAACCCTGCAGCTGTAGATTTTACTGAAACAATGGCCAAGGTCCATAAGGAAGTCCATGATGCTTTGGAAAAAGCAGTGGCGCAAATGAAGGCACAATATGACAAACGAAAGCAGACTCCATGAGAGTACCGAATTGGAGATAAGGTATGGCTAGACACCGCCAACCTTCATCTTCTGCGACCAAAGAAGAAGCTCAATGACAAAAGAATGGGACCATTCGAAATCGTCAAAAAGTCGGGAGCAGCAGCATACAAGTTAAAACTGCCACCCCATTGGAAGATTCATCCCCGATTCAATGAGAAGTTGTTAACCCCGTACTTTGAACCCTCATTTCCAAACCAACAATCACTGCTGCCTCCTCCTCCAGACCTTGTTGATAGTCAAGAAGAATATGAAATTGAAGAAGTTTTGGATTCGTGCATCAGAAAGGTACGATCCAAGCGAGGACAACCATCCAGAGAAGTCACAGACTATCTGGTCAAGTGGAAAGGATGGACCCGTGAGCACAATTCATGGGTCCGAGAGAACAAAATGACGAACACCTTGGAAGTGATCCAAGAGTATCAGGCTAGCGTAAACCGTGCCATATACACTCCAAAAATCGCAACCAAGGACAAAGCAGTGATCAAGATACTGGATCACGAATACTCAGAACATGGTGACATAGCCTACCTCGCCAAAAGAAAAGACAGATATATCAAGTGGATTGTCAATCCAGATGAAGAAATATGGAAAAAACTGATTGACCAGTACTGGATCAGTCAAATTGCAACACAGTTTGACACCCCTTTGGAAGAGCCTTAGCAGTTGGGATGACTGCTTTAACAAGGGGGTAATGTTATGATTTTTCCGTTATCTTATCTTATCCAAGTCATATCCATGACTCATCTATCTAATCTATTCAAGAAACTGACTTGTATCCAGCTATTCACTGGCCATAATCCTCGTTCTCACTGTCTGTCACCCCAGATGCTTTCCATTGGTTCTATGATCCTTCCGGATCATCCTACTTCGACACCGTTTATGCATGGACCATAGCGTTTCATCTAATTATAATGCTGTAGAAATACTATATAAACAGAGTAAACTAGATAGTTGTACTCTATCTCTTGTTTAAATTACAATCATATACTTCTTGTTTGCACAACACAGAAGACTATCAGCTTCTATCTTTCTACTTGGGTGATCGTTCAAAGGCGTAACGGCCCAGAGAGATCAGCTGACTGTCCCAAGTCACATGCCCAAGTTGGTACATAACACATCAGCAATGTATCGACCAAAACACTGGTATTCAGTTCCACCAAACCTCTCCCATTCCTCTCATTCCTAATAGCCCTATCATGGTTGGTTTACAGTCATCTGACTTCTAATGTTTCATGCATAGATCCTCACATTTCACCTATTAATAACCTCCATACTTTCATATATAAAGTAGAGAGACTTTGTACTTAGTCTCTATCTTCTGACTTGTTGGGATAGCAATCCTGAGCAAGTACTAGAATGTACTTGAAGGATTAGCTTACTCAGCAGGATCAACTTTAGACTGTAAAAGTGGACATACATAGTATTTCATAGTAAGTTCTAGAAGTAGTATAACATGTATTTAAGTAGGACACCTCTTGCTTGAGAGGCAGTATTTTACCATCCTTTCTATGTTCTCCTCACTCTTGTTACAACAGGTTATGGGCCCTGGCCCTAACTGAACTACTTACATCATCACCAACTTTGCACTCTCATACTTTATGTATACACATAGAATCAAATGGATAGCCAGTCCATGTATAGGATTGAACCTCTTAAGGGCTCAGAAAACTACCTGACATGGAAAGTCAAGATGATCAATATACTAACTGATTGTTATGATTTTTCCATTACCTTATCTTATCTGAGTCATATTCATGACTCATCCATCTAATCCACTGCAGTTATCACCTTGTATTGACATACTCACCAACAAACACCCCAGTTCATGTGGAATGTCACTCCTGTCCTTTCTCATTGGACTATAATCCATCCAACTCCACACTGTTCTCACATGAACCATACCATCTCCTCATGGACCAGATCATTTCACCTATTAATATACCCTATACTTACAGTATATAAGTAGAGTAAACTTCACCATTGTACTCTATCTTTTGACTAAATTACAATCATATACTTTTTATTCACACACTAAAGATCTAGCCCAAGTCTCTTAATGAGTGACTGCCTGAATGCAAAGCAGCTCAAGAGACCAAAGCTTACATCCCACGTCACATGGTAGACAAGGACATAACATTAGTTGAAAGATTCCCCACCGCTTCTCTTACGCTAGCTGTAAAAGAAGCATTCATCTATGACCAATGAAGAAAATAGACAAAACCCAAGAACTGTCTCTCTTGGTGTCGCAATCGGTGGTGCCATACTTCTCACCTTCTTCACTGTCCTCGCTGTATTAATCTACAAAGAGGAAATCAGAACTCTCCTTCACCAAAGGCAAACCTGCCACCCCCAACTCCCACTCTGACCACCCTGCCACCCTGAACATGTCCTTCCCAGGGAGTTACCTCCCATCTGACTGGGAGAACAAGAGGTAGTATCACTTGTCTGCCCCCAAGCCCATTTCACAATTGCCTCCTCCTCCAAGGGGACAACTGATGATGAGAGGCTCCTGACCTCAGAGCTCTCCAATACCCATGAACACAATGCATGGGCAGTTTTACTTAGGCACAGGATGGAATGACTCACCCCCACCCCAGCCCAAGAATATGTGCAGCACATTCGGATTGAGATCAAGAATGCCCTGCCCCCCTACCCCAGGCCCCCTTATCCCCATCTTGCAACCCCTGCCCTTCATCTGCACAACTGGCAGATTCCCCTCTGCTCCTGATCCTCCTCCTCTGATGGGTCCTATCATGGACTCTGACACCCCAATGATCCTGCAATGGATCAAAACCACTCCTATGGGCCTTAGGCCTGTAGAGACAATTGGCCCTGAGGAGGGACCAATTCTACCTCTTCCCTCCCTATCATCGACCTCTCTGATGGGTCTGATGGGGAGCTTGACACCCTGACCCCATCTGCTCCTACTGCCCCTGACAGCCCATTCAATTCAAATGGGGCAGATTATACCTGGCCCAACCTCTCTGAGGTTGACAGAAGGCTATTCAGCCCCTTCAGGGCTGCTGCCTGGGAAATTTGACATCGCGACATCAAAGCAAGAATGCTCTGGACAGAGTCCAGACCAGAAATGGATGAGTGGCTGGTGCTCAACTGAGGGGATGCTGTTTGAGGTCCCAATCCAAATGCCACAGTTTATGCCCACATATACGCAAATAGGAACTGCAACCTATTTCCCCCTGCTGCTGGGAATTTACTACCAGGGCTTCAAGCCTGAGACAAGGATGAGCAGAGGGAGCTGGAATGCTCCCTATGACAACTATGGTAATTGGAGGTCACATGAGAGAAGTAGGATGGGTCAAGGACCCAACTATGATACATTTACCTATGATACAGGTCATTATGGGCAGGGATATGCCCAAAATCAATACAAAAATATCCCAGACTATCCTCCAGATACCCTGGTCACAAGACCAAAGCCCTTGCCTGACTCGCTGCCACACAGTCGGGCATGACAATAAGGATACCACCCTTATCAGGGTGGTAGTCTTCTCTTCACAGGTGCAGGAGAAGAAATGGAAGCCGACACCATCCCTGCAGGAACTGCCACTGCAGGGGTGTCAAGAACCCCAGCAATGACAGAAGAAATTCAGCAACAGACAAAAACCACATTAGCCGAAAAGGAAAAATGCATTGCAGAAATGTGCGAGGAGCTCAAAAGGGAGGAATCTGCCAAAAGGATGATGATGGATTACCTTCGTGATCAAAAAAAGGGGAAAGAGCCAGATAGAGGCAGGCCCATAGAACCACCAAGAGATTACTCAGGGCCAAGACCGGATCAATATTCAATCCCAAGACTGTCTCCTGGCAAGGGTCGTCCCAACCCAATCCCCAACCCTGTTGGGAATGCCCCTGCTGATGCCTCTTACCTGGGCATCAAACCAACCCTTGTCAAGGTCCTGTCTCCATTTAAAGAGGACCATGACAACATTGAATGCTTCATAGATGACTGCATTGCCTATTTTGAGGTGTTTCATCATTATTTCCAGATACTATCACACCTGGTACTCTTCATGACCTCCCATTTTGAGGGGGCTGCCAAAGACTGGTGGGTCTACAAGAGACCCAAATTCTGGGTTGGCAACTCCTACAATAGGACTGCTGCCCACTTCTGCTACCCTAACTGGGCAGACTTCATCAACATGGTCTCACATCAATTCTGAGACCCCACTATCGAGGAAATCCATGAAAAGCAGATGTTTGACCTTTGAATGGGAATGCAACCTGCCTTCCATTACTTCCAGAAATTGGAAGAAGAGGCTAAATTGGTGGGCCAATGAACTAATGAGAACAAACGTGGCACCATAGTGAAGGCAGTCAGATTAGGAGTACCTTCCTCCTATATGACCTTCAATCTTGAATATGGGCATTAATATTCCACATACATACCCAGAATGGAAAGAGTGCATACTCTGAATGTACGAGAAGCATCAGTGAAAATGGGTCTTCAATCAGACCACTAGTATGCCCTAGGACAGGCAGAAGAAGGATTCCCATCCCCAACCTCAATAGCACCCCAGCAGCAAAGCCACTGCTGGGGCAACAAGTTTCTCAGCTCCAAAGCCGATTGCTAACACGGGGGTCAGTCGAGATGCTGGAACTGGTTGATGGATGACATATAGAGGGGCGGGGAAGCCGATGGACATTGATTGGTGATGAGCAGAGGGCAGGTGCTTTAGGTGTGATGAGAAAGGTCACCTGAGCAAGGATTGCCCTAGAAGAAAGGAGTATAAGGACATTCAGTCAGTAGGGCCCACTAATGAAGTGGTGCCATCTATGACCAAGATTGAAGAGGCAAAAGAGTAGGTTGACAAGGGTTTGATTCCCCTTGCTCGACCAAGTCTCTCAAAGGTGAGTCCTTGGCTTCCATGGGTTGGACTGATTACTATAAACATAGACAATTATCCCCAAATATGAATATATCTCCCATGACTTCACAGACCCCAAAGCTGAAGACCCTTAAAGACTCAAAAACAAACAGGTACATCATACTTCTGAAAGAAGCTGACATGATTATCTATAGTGAATCCTGAGCCTCCGACGAGGTGCAGGATTTGCCAGGTGGTGCTGGCACTGCCACGAAGTCCACTGAGCCTGCACTGCAGAACTCATCAGATATGTGGGTAAAACCATGGATGGAGACTAGTAGGTGAGACACTCTTGGGCCTCTCAGAAGTCTGAAAAGCTCAGTACTCCCAATGAGTCAGGAGGCAAGTCCACCAGCCTCACCAGGGTCAGCAGGGGACCAGGACAGTGCCTCTCACCAAGGTCAGGATCAGGGCCACATGCTATCTGGTCCAGTTGGGAGAAACCTAGTGGTGGAGCCAACCACAATGCTGATAAGATTTGCACCTGGCACCATGGCCAACTCCACTGGGCCAGGTAGTAGCAGAACCTCAGATGCCTCAAGCCAAAGCCAGACTCCTTCTGAGTCTGAACAAGTTCCCAAGCAAACTAAGGCTGAAGAACAGGGGGAAGCTGCTAGCGCCCAGGTGGTAAAGAGGGGGCATGGTAACAGAATCACCACTATCATCGAAGTACCCAACAAAGAAGATGACACTGCCTTCAGGCTATGGTAAGCACAACAGTCCAAAGCCAGTAACCTGACACCTGAAATCCCACCTAACAAGGGGGTACTGAACCTCAAAGTCCCACCAGTCATGGAGGCATGAGATCACATATGGTACAAACCATTTGGGATCGACTGGACTCTGCATGCTGTTCGCAGTTCCAAGAATTTGGCAGCTGCCAAAGCTGTTCTCTCCACTTGGGTTCATCCCAAACAACTTGGAGAGATAACCGATGAACTCATCCAGAGTTTAAACACTGAAGAGAGCCTTGCATATGAACAGCTCTATGAACTTCATGAACTGATCCGATATATCCACAGAACCAAGAACTCAGGCCAAGACTTTTTAGTGGATATCCAGCTCTCTCCCTGCACAGGAAAGAAGACATTGACAACCCAAGCATTGTTGGATAGTGGCTGCACAGGCAGTTCTATCAACTGAACCTATATCCAACAACACCAGTTGGATACCTGAAAAGCTGCATCTCCCATACCAGTATACAACACAGATAGAACCCATAACAAGGCAGGTGATGTAACTGAATTTGTGGAACTCCAAATGACCATCAGGGACTACATCAAACAAATCAACCTTGCGGTCATGGACTTGGGTTCCAAGACAGTATACTTGGGCCATGACTGGCTTAAATGCCATAATCCTCTCATAAATTGGAAATCAGGAACTATGACATTCAGACAATGTCATTGTATAAAGAATTATTTCTCAATTCTGGATGCTGATGAGGAAGACAGATGGGATGAAGAACTAGGAGAAGGAGAAACCATCCTTGCAGTAAATATGCAGGAAGAAATCATTCTTTGAGCAGTACATCATGCAAATGAACTGGTGGCAGCCACAAATGCCAAAAAACCAAAGAAGACATTTGAGGAACTCGTACCTCCTCAATACCAAAGCTTTAGGGATTTGTTCTCAAAAGAAAGCTTTGATGAATTACCTGACTGAAAACCCTGGGACCATGCCATTGAGCTAACTCCCAATGCCAAATCCACATTAGACTGCAAAGTCTATCCACTCAACTGAAATGAACAAGTACAACTCAACAAGTTCCTTGATAAAAACCTCGATTCCAGAAGAATTCGACCTTCCAAGTCCCCCTTCACCTCTCCTTTCTTCTTCATCAAGAAAAAGGATGGCTCTCTATGACATGTTCAGGATTATCACAAACTGAATGAAATGATGATCAAGAATCATTATCCACTTCCTTTAATCTCTGAACTCATCAACAAATTATGTGGAGCAAAGTACTTCTCCAAGTTGGATGTTTGATGGGGATATAACAATGTTCAAATCTGAAACAGAGATGAAGAAAAGGCCACATTCAGAACTAACCAAGAGCTCTTCAAGCCTATGGTCATGTTCTTTGGTCTTACCAATTCACCAGCCACATTCCAGTGGATGATGAATGACATCTTTAAAGATTTGATCACCAGAGAAAAAGTCACCATCTATCTCAATGATATCCTCATCTTCACAAAATCCTTGTCCAAGCACTGAATCATTGTTCGACAAGTACTACAATAACTATCGCAAATTCATTTGTGATTATTTGAAAATCATACATCCCCTTATCCAGCTAACTGGAAAAGTAGACTGGACATGGGGACCAGACCAGGAACAAGCATTTTCACAACTCAAAAAGTTGATGACAACAAATGTTGTTCTAACTATTCCCTCCAATGAGGGAAAATTCTGAGTAGAAGCAGATGCTAGTGATGGCGCCATCGGAGCTGTCCTCAGTCAAGAACAGAATGGCAAATGGAGGCCTGTTGCTTTCATGTCAAAAGCATTAATGGTCACCGAACACAATTATGAAATCTACAACAAGGAATTGCTGGCTATTATATTAGCCTTAGAAGAATGGCACCATTATCTCATGGGTGCAAAAGAAACCATCAAAATCTGGACTGATCATCAAAACCTCCAGTATTTCCAGAAACCTCAGAAGCTGAATTGCTGACAAGCTTGGTGGGTCATGGAATTGGCTGAATACCACTTTGTTCTTCAACACAAAGCTGGGATCACCAATAAGAAGGTGGACCTTCTTAGTCACCATGACAATCATGACCAAGAAAAAGAAGACAACCAAGACGTAGTTGTCCTTTTCCCCAAACATTTCTGGGCATTAATATTGCCCATGACTGAAGAACAAATCATGCATATAAGAGACACAATCTGACAGAAAAACCAGTGGGATCAAGGGATAGAGAAATCTCTTAATCACGAATGAGGAATCACCCAGGAAGAAGAAATCTTGTGGTATGACAGGTGAATCTATATTCCCCAAGACCCTTCACTTCACAGTGAGATCATTTCACAATATCATGATCACATTACTGCCAGACATCCAGGAATTGCAAAAACCAAGAAACTCATTCTTCACGAATACTGGTGGCCAAAGATGAAAAAAGACGTTGAATCCTATGTTAAGGGATGTGAAACCTGTCAACAAACAAAGAGTGACATGCAGGCCAAGGCTGCCCCTCTTTATCCCAACATGATCCCTGATATTCCATGGACTCATATCTCCATCGATATGGTCACCAGTCTCCCAGAATCAGAAGGCTTTGATGCCTTACTCATCATTGTGGATTGATTCTCCAAGAACATAATTCTCATTCCATGTAATGAAGAATTATCCACCAAAGGATGGGCTCTAATGCTCCACAACCATGTATATGCAAAACATGGAATGCCCCAAGTGATCATCTCAGATTGAGGACCCCAGTTCATATCTGCATTCATGAAGGAACTTTACCAAATGCTGAACATCACACAAAACATATCCATGGCATATCACCTGCAGACTGATGGACAGACAGAGAGTCAATCAGGAGGTTGAAAAATATCTCTGAATCTTTGTCAATCATCAACAGACAGACTGGGTAGCCTGGCTACCACTTGTGGAATTCACCCACAATAACTGAATTCATTCAGCCACTGGCAAAAGTCTCTTCATGGTCCTATATGGATGAAACCCATGACTCATCTCTGAGTCAATCCAAAAAACTAACTTTGCCAATCCTGCAGCTGTCGACTTCACCAAAACCATGGCCAAGGTCCATAGAGAAGTCCACAAGGCCTTGGAAAAAGCAGCAGTGCAAATGAAGGCACAATATGACAAGTGAAAGCAATCACCTCACAAGTACCACATCGGTGATAAGGTCTGGCTTGACACCACTAACCTTCATCTTCCTCAACCAAAGAAAAAACTTGATGATAAATGAACAGGACTATTTGAGATTGTCGAGAAATCTGGAATGACAGCTTACAAGCTAAAACTGCCACCTCATTGGAAGATACACCCCTGATTCAATGAGAAATTGCTGACTCCATACATGGTGCCTTCCTTCCCAAATCAACAATAGCTGCCTCCTCCTCCTCCAGACCTTGTTGATGGTCAAGAGGAATATGAAATTGAAGAAATTTTGGACTCATGCACTCGAAAAGTATGCTCCAAAAGGGGACAACCATCCAGAGAAGTCACAGATTATCTGGTCAAATAGAAGGGATGGACAAGAGAGCACAACTCTTGGGTATGAGAAAATGAGATGTCAAATGCCACGGAAGTGATCCAAGAATACAAGGCCAGCATAAACTGTGCCATATACACTCCCAAAATCATAACCAAAAACAAGATAGTGGTCAAGATATGAGACCATGAATACTTGGAAAATGGTGATGTAGCATACCTTGCTGAACAAAAAGATGGATATACCAAATGGATTATCAATCTAGATCAAGACATATGGAAAATGCTGATTGATCAGTACTGGCTCAGTCAAATCAAATCACAACTCGACTCCCCTGAAGAAGAACCTTAGCAGTTGGAATGACTGCTTTAACAAGGGGGTAATGCTATGATTTTTCCATTACCTTATCTTATCCAAGTCATATCCATGACTCATCCATCTAATCCACTGCAGTTATCACCTTGTATTGACATACTCACCAACAAACACCCCAGTTCATGTGAAATGTCACTCCTGTCCTTTCTCATTGGACTATGATCCATCCAACTCCACACTGTTCTCACATGAACCATACCATCTCCTCATGGACCAGATCATTTCACCTATTAATATACCCTATACTTACAGTATATAAGTAGAGTAAACTTCACCATTGTACTCTATCTTTTGACTAAATTACAATCATATACTTTCTATTCACACACTAAAGATCTAGCCCAAGTCTCTTAATGAGTGACTGCCCAAACGCAAAGCAGCTTGAGAGACCAAAGCTTATGTCCCAAGTCACATGGTAGACAAGGACATAACACTGATTTAGATCTAATTGACTATGCCAATGGAAGCTCTGTGGCTCTGGCAGAAGCAGCACTGGTGGCAGATTAGAAGAAGAGTGATAGGAAGGCTCTTTCAACAATAAGACTGTGGGTTTTGGATGGCCCACTGGTGTATATTGCTGGTTCTAAGACTTTGGCAGAAGCCTGGAAAGCTCTGAAGGACATGTATGAGTCAAGAGGACCCATGGGAATTGTCCTTGTGAGAAGAAAATTCTTTAGAGCTCAGTGTGAAGAAGGAGGAAATATAGAGGAGCATATTAGGACTATGAGGTCCTATCAGGAGGAGCTGGCATCCCTCAAGCAGACTGTTGAGGAGGAGGACTTCTCAATCACACTGCTTATATCACTTCCAGAATCATAGAATTCATTCATTTCATCAGTGGACACTGCAGACTTGAAGGATTATACAAATTGATTTCCTGAATTCTCTAAGAAGACATCTGATTGTGAGAAAAGACTTTTGACCTGATGACAACACTTGCAGCACATGGCAAGAAGAAGTTTAATCTGAAAATCACATGTTATGGATGTGGAGAAACTGGCCATATTAAGGCCAATTGCCCAAATGGGAAGAAGAATTCTGAGAAGCAATGGAAGGGGAAAGGGAAGGGCCAGACTCAGGCACATGTTGCCAAGTCAGATTCTGATGAAGAAGATTATGCATTTTGGGCAAAAGACATCACACCTACTCTACTTGCAGGATCATCATAGATCAGGGACTCAGACACCATCAAGCATATAGTCAAGAATAGATTGCATTTTTCTGACTATGTTGAGACCCCAGGATATGAAGTTATTGGTGTAGAAAAGTCAAAAGGCTTGGGAAAAGGAACAGTTAAGATTAAAATGATTGAAGGAGAAAAGACCACTGCAGTCACTCTAAAAGACTGTATTCATTGCTCTGAAGCACTATTCAATCTTATATTATTAGGATGCATTACAGATCCTGGGTTTGAACTCAAATTCAAAGAATCCCAGATAGATATTATCTTATCACATGACAAAAGAATTGGCTATGAAGATAAAGTATTGAAGCTGTATAGCCTAGATATTATTGCACTAGAAATAACCCAGGCCCATATGACAAAACCAGCCTGAACATGGCAGAAGTGACATCAGATAATGGGCCACTTGAACATGAGATCAGTAAAGAGACTATTTAGGAAGAAAATGGTCAAGGGAATGGATGTGGATGAGTCAGTGGTGCCTCAGAAGGATTGCGAAGCCTGCATACAGGCCAAATATTATGCTGAGCCATTTCCACAAGAAGCTGAAAGGAATTATACTGAAATAGGTAAAATGACATTTTCAGACTTATGGGGGCTAGCCCAAACTCAGGGTATCCATGGAGAAAGATATTATATAAGCTTCACAGATGGGAAATCCCAGAGGATAATGTTGTATTTTCTAAAATCAAAACAGGGTACAGAAATCTGAAAGAAGATTCAGCAGTACCAAAAATACATCAAAGTTCACACTGAAAGAGATCTGAAGTTTATGAGGATTGATAATGGGAAGGAATATATCAATGAGGAGGTGAAGGAATATCTCCAGAGTAATGGCATCCAGTTGGAACTGACTACCACATATTCTCTATCCTAAAATGGAGTCACCGAGAGAGTCAATCAGACTCTTGTGGAGCATGCTCATGCCATGCTAGAAGAATATCACCTGCCAAAATTTTTATGGCCTGAAGCAGTGGCATATGCCACATATTTGAAGAACCAATCACCAACCAGGACTATCAGAAATGATCTAATCTCAGAAGAAGTGTTTTGTGGAACAAAATCAGACATTTTAACACTCCAGGAATTCAGAACAAAGTGCTGGGTGTTGCAACAGGATAACAAAAGGTCAAAACTCGACCCAAAATCAAGGGAATTTATCTTTACAGGTCTTACAGATGAATCAAGAGCCTGGAGATACTATAATTCACAGACCAGGTAGATTTAGACCTCAAGAAATGTTATATTCTCTGAAGAGAGTATTCTAAATGCTAACAATGATGAATACATTGTGTCCCATCCTCCACTGCTCAAGGGGGAGTCAGGGAGCAAAGTTGAGCAGATTCTGGATGGAAATGATGATATTTCAGACAAATTCACAGATGCCAGGAATGCCAAAACAAAAGGGGAAATGCCCCTTGATGACCCAGCAACCAAATCAAAGTTACCTATATAGTGTGGGAAGGTGATTCAGCCATGTGAAAAATCAGTCTGGATTGCATCAGTAGCCACACTAAGTTACTGGTTCCTTAATAATCCAGCCTCACGAGGCATGAAATTGCCAGAAAAGCAGCACAAAGTAACAAAGGAACCACTGGAGACTGCAAATATTGCAGTAGAATATGCATGTGTGAGGGAGACTGCAGATAACCTCAGTGATGAGCCATTAAGCCTTAAAGAAGCTAAAGCAAGGCCAGATTGGCATCATTGAAAGAAAGCAATGGATGAAGAATATAATCTATTGACTTCTCTAGGTACATGGCAGCTGGAAGAATTACCTCAGGATAGGTCACTTGTTGATTGCAAGTGGACCTACAGGCTGAAAAGAGATGGTGATGGGAAAATCACCAGGCACAAAGTCAGACTCATTATAAAAGAATTTTTGCAGAAACCCAGAATTGATTTCTTTGAGACATTTGCACCTATAGTTAGGCTGGATACATTCTGCCTACTTATGGCTATTGTCACACAAAGAAACCTGATTATTCATAGAATGGATGTCATTGAAGCCTACTTAAATGGAAAGCTCAATGAATCTATTTATATGACACAGCCACCTGAATATTCTGATGGGAGTGGCAAGGTGGCACACCTTAAGTTGATATTATATGGACTCAAGCAATCTGGCTGAGTTTGGAATGAGAAATTAAATGCTACCTTTTTGGGACTTAGATACACAAGATTGATTAGCAATCAATGTGTGTATATCAGACAGATGGATTCTGGTCCTATAATTGTAGCTGTGCATGTAGACGACATGGCACTACTTGCCCCAGATAATGAAACCATGTCTATTATGAAAGAAGAGCTTAAGAAGAAGCTAAATATTATAGACATGGGGGAGATTCAATACATATTGGGCATGAAGATAGACAGGAATTGGGAGAAGAGTACTATTACCTTATCCCAGAAGGCATATATTCTGAAGGTACTCAAATGAATGGGCATGAAAGACTGCAAACCAGTCAAAATGCCTATGGACCTGAATGTATGGCTAGAGAAAATCTCTGAAGATGATCCCCAGAGCACTGATACAGCCACCAGGCAATATTACCATACTGGTGTCAGATCTCTGATGTATGCAGCCAATGGATCTCAGCCTGACATTGCACATGCTGTCATGGAATTAAGCAAATATGTACAAAATCCAGCTGCTGAGCATGTCACAGCTCTGAAACAAGTTTGCTGTTATTTGAAGGGGACTCTGGATTTTGGAATCACATATGGAGGGACTACAGATGAACTGATACTCTACTCAGATTCAGACTGGGGAGAGGACAGGACAAATAGAAGATTAACATCTGGTTATGTCTGTACCTATGCAGGGGGAGCTGTTACTTGGAGTTTAAAAAAAACAGCTCACTGTAGCTCTATCCACTATGGAGGCAGAATATATGGCCCTTTTGCACACAACCCAAGAAGTAATATGGTTGCAGGCAATTTTAACTGAATTAGAATTACCACCTGATAGTGCAACCACTATTTTTGTTGACAATCAGTCAGCAATCAAATTGACTGAGAACCCCATATTCCATACACAATTAAAGCATATAGATATATGGCATCACTTCATTCATGAGCATATGGCTTCAAATGAAGTCAAATTTCAGCACTGCACATTAGAGAAGAACTTAGCAGATATATTTACTAAAAAGCTATCAAGACCATTACATGAATATCTATCTGCAGGTATTCTAGGTGCTCGGAATTGAGGGGGAGTGTTGGGATAGCAATCCCAAGCAAGTACTAGAATGTACTCAAAGGATTGGCTTACTCAGCAGGGTCAACTTTGGACCATAAAAGTGGATATATATAGTATTTCATAGTAAGTTCTAAAAGTAGCACAACATGTATTTAAGTAGGACACCTCTTGCTTGAAAGGCAGTATTTTTACCATTCTTTTCTACATTCTTCTCACTCTTGTTACAACACTTCTCAATGTCCATCTCAGTGAGTTGGGGATCAATTTTGCTTAGCTCTTCTTCTTCAGATAAGAGATAGAGTATTGTAAAGACTGATCCTTGGGGCTGGATGATGACATAATAGTGGGGAAGGTAGATATGGGATTGGGGAATAGAGTTTCATTGGATGGGTCAGTGGAAGAGGTTAACACAAGTTATCCACAAGTGTAGCTTGTAGGAGTAACAGTAGGATAAAATGAAAAGGGTAATGGTTTTTGCAACAGCTCTGATGGCTGCTACAAGGATGTAAAACATTTTGGTAGAGATGTTGGTGAGACTTGGCATTCAGTTTCTTCAGTGTAATGGTCACTTAAAGAAAAGGAAGGCTAGAAGCTTTGAGCTAAGTGTTAGATCTGAACTCTGGTATAACGAGCAAGTATAAACAATGGGCTGTATTGCATTAATATAGTCACTCACTGAGTCACAAGATGCTTGTCACAAGAAAGTGAGAAGACTAAGTCTTAGTCTGAGTGAGGAGAGGAGTTGATAAAAGAAGTTCAGTATAGATTAACTTTTAGCTCAAAGCTGAAGAATATACAGTGAGAGCTATGCTACTTATATACTAAAATTCCAAGTCTAATAATAGAGAAGTCCATATGATAACTATACATGAAACAATAAGTACAAGGTGGTAGGCAGGCAAGCATTGCAAGCTGTAGTATCATTGTTATAGTCATTTAGTGATGTGCTTGATAATGGTGAGTGACAAAAAAATTAAGAAATGGCAATAAACACTAATCACACTAAATCTCTTACTACTCTACACTTAATCACCAATGTATGAAATTTGAGTGATTTTGAGTATAATGAAAGCACTCTGCAGACTTCAATAATTAAGTAAAGTGGTTTTAAAGATGTTTTATTCATTACTAGTGAGTTATACAAAGTACTACTCATACTAGCAAGGTTGGTAAGACACAATTTGATAGAGTGACTTGGTTTGAGCTACTGTGCTTGTTCTGACTGAAGCTGCTTTGTACTAATAGCTCTCTTAGCCCTATACTGATTCCTACAAATGATAAACACCTGATTAGTTGCACTCTTGACTAACTAGTGACACTCTTGGCCTAAGAATAATACTATAAACTCTGAGAACTTTGCTTGAACTAACTTGGAAACACTCTAGACCTTTATAGAATGTGACAGTAAACTCTAAGGAACTTTAATTCACTTAATACTATGTATGACTCAGTGACTATTCATCACTTTATTGAGGTTAAGCACAAAAGCCTTTGATTGGGGATACTAGCTGCTACTAGTGAGGGTTCAACTATAGGGATAGCTTGCCTGTCTTGTATGAGCACCTATCCCACTACTTATATTGTTATGGCTCTGTCTAACACATGACTTGGGATATAAGCTGTATTCTCTGGGCTGTCTCATGTTTGGACAATCACCCATAAATGAGATTGAGCTAGGTCTTCAGTGTAGTGCAGTAGAAGGTATATGAATGTAATTTAGTTGAAAGATAGAGTACAAGTGTGCAAGCTACTATACTTATATACTGAAATACAGTATTATTAATAGATGAAATGGCAAGTTTCATGAGAAAACCTGGAGGGAGTCATGTGATTAGCATCCAATAGTAGCAAACTAGGGTGACAACTATGGAGAACTGGGGTGGTTGTCAGTGGATGTGTTGATATGAAGTGAAAGCAAGATGATAGGATGGATGTGTCAATGATATGACTGGATAAGATAATAGAAAAATCATAACATATATACTACTGAGACAGGGATAGAACTATAAATATCATCTGAGTATAGAGTATATTAATAAGGATTTCTTGGCTAGTCATGAATAATAGTGAATAATCATGCAATAGTCAGTCTAGAGACCCCACATTTAGTCTTTCCATATCCTTGGCCCAACTATATGCCCTAGTAATGCAGTTATATGAATCACCAGATATTTGTATCTGTAACAACTATCTAATCATGATTAAGAGTGCAGTCCAGCTACACTAGTACTGATTATAAGAGTTTTATATTGCACTAGTCAGATCTGGGCTTAAGGTTAATCCATTCTTAATTTATTTCTAATTCCTGTTTTAAGATTGCCATGTGACTAGTTATCCTAACTTAAATGTTTATACCTAGTCTAGTTTGCTAGTGACAGAACTTCATAAGATTTGTGTACTCTGCCTCTGGTTTTGGTATGCTAGTAGCCTCCTTTGGCTGCTAGTGGCTGTATTTTATAGGATCCTACTAGCATTTGAGTTACTAGTCTGGCCAGCTGATAGATTTAACCCACTAATAATGTTATGTCTAAGTCCTGGATCTACTAGTTGCTTACTGCTTTTAACTATCAGCTCAAAGCCTCAGCTATAGTCCTCTATATATTACTAGTATAGTGTTATGATTTTTCCGTTATCTTATCTTATCCGAGTCATATCCATGACTCATCCATCTAATCTTATCCAGAAACCGACTCGTATCCAGCTATTTGCCGGCTACCACCCTCGTTCTCACCATCTGTCACCCCAGATGCTTTCTATTGGTTCTATGATCCTCCTGGATCGTCCAACTTCGACACCATTTGTGCATGGACCATAGTGTTTCACCTAAATATAAACCCCGTAGAAATACTATATAAACAGAGTAAACTAGACCATTGTACTCTATCTCTTGTTTAAATTAACACTATATACTTCTTGTTTGCACAACACAGAAGACCTTTGGCTTCTATCTCTCAACTTGGGTGATCATTCAAATGCGTAATGGCCCAGAGAGATCAGCTGATCATCCCAAGTCATGTGCCCAAGTCAGTCCCTAACATTAAACAAGAGATTCCCACCTTCCACTTCTGATACGCTAGCCGTATAGAAGTTCTTCTTCATGCCCGGAGAAGAAAGAAACACAAATGAACCCCGAACCATATCTCTCAGCGTTGCCATCGGTGGCACCATACTATTGTCATTTTTTACAGTCCTCACCGTATTAATCTACGAGGAAGAAATCTGGGCACTGCTGAGACAATGGCAGCCCCGACAACCCATCCCAGAACCCCACCCCGCCCCACCCATCACCCATGTCATTCCCTGGGGGCTACCCCCCACAAGATTGGGAGAATGAGAAGAGACTACACTCGTTCGTCCCCATGCCCACTTCACCATTGCCTCCTCCTCTGAGGGGAGCATGGACTCGAGGCCCCCAACTCCGGGGCCCTCAACAATTCGGACCCTGGTTGCCGGTCCCTCCTCTGCTCGCGTACACAATGCGAGAGCCATCCTCCTCTGTTATTGGATGGAACGACCCACTGTCGCACTGGAGTGACCAACAGCTGCCCGCACGGCAGCCCAAGAATACACGTGGGACATTTGGCTTACGCTGGATGAACCCCTGCCCCCCTACCCCAGTCCCCCCCCTCGTCCAAGAACCCCCGCTCTCCGCATATCCCAGCAGAGATCAGATTCCCCGTCGCCCAACAGCGACGACAGAAGGTCCAGTTATTCCAGACCCCATCACCCCGATGATCCCGGCATGGATCGAAACCACCCTTATGGCCCCTAGGGCCATGAGCAGTGGCCAGAGAAAGGAGAGTCCATCTCTCTCTCCTCTCTCCCCGTCATCAAAATCTCCAATGACGAGTCCGACGACGACATCGTCAGAGACAACGCCCCAGTCCTGGCCACTCACCGTGCCGCCGACAACCCCTTCAATCCACACGGGGACGACTTCATATGGCCCAACCTCTCCAAGATCGACTGAAGACTCTTCAGTCCATTCCAGACCACAGCATGGGAGGTTTGACGAAGGGATGTCGAAGCTTGCGATCTCTGGAAAGAACTCAGAATCGACATGGATGAGTGGCTCGCCCTTAACAGGGGCGACCCCATCAGAATTCCCTTTGATGGGCCCAGCTCTGCTAGGGCCGACATCGTCAACATCCGGATACGCGCAAATCGCGACCAGGCAATTTTCCACCCCTCCACTGGGGATTTCTTTCCAGGGCTTCGGCCCAGAGATCCAGAGGAGCAGCAGGAATTGGAGAGAACCCTCCGACACCTATGGAGGTTGGAGGTGGCAAGAGAGGAATGAGTGGGGGCAAAGGCCCCAGTACAATACGTTAACCTACGATACAGATTACTATGGCGGGATGGAATACCACCATCTCCAATATGAAATCTATCCGGATCATCCACCGGATACCCCGGTCACAAACCCGCAACCACTTTCTGACTCACCCCTGTATCATAGGGCGTGTCACTAAGGATACCACCCTTATCAGGGTGGTAGTCTTCTCTTCGCAGGGGCGGGAGAAGAAATGCAAGTCAAAGGAACCCCTGCTATGGCAGAAGAAGTCTGGCAACAGATGCAGAATGAGTTGCTGGAAAAGGAACAGCACATCATGGAGATGCGCGAAGAACTCGACAGGGAGGATTCCACCTGCAAGACACTGGCGGAATACCTCAAGGCTCAAGAAAGGGAAAAAGAGCCAGAAAGGGGAAGACCCACGGGGCCGCCAAGAGGCTACCTGGGTTACAGGCCAGATCGATTCTCGATCCCAAGACCACCCCCCAGTCAGGGACCCCCTGACCCAATCCCGAACCCTGTCGGGAACGCCGCCACTGATGCCCCTTATCTGGGCATCAAACTGACCCTCGTCAAGATCCCTGCCCCATTCAAAGGGGACCATGATGACATCAAACGCTTCATAGGTGATTGTATCGCCTATTTTGAAGTGTTCCGACACTACTTCCAGGTGCCGTCGCACCTGGTACTATTTGCAACATCCCACTTCGAGGGCACTGCCAAGGACTGGTGGGTCTACAAGAGACCTGAATACTGGGTAGGTGATGCCTTTGATGGCACCGCTGCCCACTTCCGATACCCTGATTGGGTTGACTTCGTCAACCTAGTCACAAGACAATTCTGGGATCCCGCTATCGAGGAGATCCACGAGAAGTGCATGGGGGCACAGCCTGCCTCCCACTACTTCCAGAAGCTGGAAGAAGAAGCAAAACTAGCAGGCCGAAGGACTGATGAGGCAGAACGCGGTGCAATGGTGAAGGCAGTGCAACTAGGAGTGCCTAGTTCATACATGACCTTCATATCAAATATGGGCGTGAGCATTCCGTGCTCAGATCCAGAGTGGAAGGAACGCATCCTCCGGATGTATGAAGAGAGACAGCAGAAATGGGTCTTTGATCAGACCACTAGTACGCCTCGGGATGGCCAGAAGCAGGGCCCACATCCCCAACAACAGCAGCCCAGCAGTAAGAATACCACTGGGGCAACAAGTTCCTCGGCCCCCAAGCTGACTGCTGGGAGTGGAGGAACCAGTTGGGATGCTGGAACTGGTAAGTGGACGACGTACGGAGGGGCAGAGAAGCCCATGGACTTAGACCGGCAATGAGCCGAGGGGCACTGCTTCAGATGTGACCAAAAGGGTCATCTGAGCAGGGATTGCCCTACAAGAAAAGAGAAGAATGTTGTGAGATACATGGGGCCCACTGACGCAGTGGTGCCAAGCACCTCCAAGATCGAGGAGGTAAAAGAGTAGGGCATCAAGGGTTCGATTCCCCTTGCATGCCCAAGTCTCAAGGTGTGTCCTCGGTTTCTGCGGGTCAGACTGATTATTATGAAAATAGAAAATCACATACAAAAAATATATCTATGACTTCACCAAAGCCAAAGATGAAGAAAGAATCATCAAGAACAAACAGGTATGTCATACTCCTAGAAGACGCTGACACAAGTATCTGTAGTGACAAATCCTGAGCCTCTGACGAACTGGAGCAGGACTTGCCAAGTGGTGTTGGCACCACAACAAAGTCCAACGAGCAGAGCTCACTGGATATGCCGCTAAGTGCACAGCGATGAGCAGGGACCAGTAGGTGGGAATCCTTCAGGCCTCCCAGAAGTCCGAACGTCCCAGTACCCACCTTGAGTGGTGGAGCAAGCTCACCAGTTCTGCCAGGGTCAGCGGAGGACCAGGACAGTGCCTCTAACCAAGGCCAGGACCGATGACCCAGACAAACCGGTCTGGGGAGTGGAAAACTTGACGAAGCTGAGTATCAAACCAGGCTGGCAAGTCAGAGGATCAAAGCTGAAAGGAAGGAAGTCGCTAGCGCCCAGGTGATAAAAAGGGGGCGGGATTACCCAAACCAGACTGGTATGGGTTGCAAACATGCAAAGGTCGCCTTAGGCACTAGCTGGGAGTCAATGACCAAGGAAATTCAAACTCCGTCATGAGTGGTGCCGGCCGAAGAAAAGGAACAGGATCCCGCTAGCACCCAGGCGGTAAAGAGGGGGCATTTCAGCAGAACTACCATTGTCGAAGTACCCGATGAAGAAGACGACATGGCTTTTAGGATGTGGCAAGTCAGCCAATCTAAAGCCAGTACCCCGATATCCAGAACACTGGAAAAACAGAATATCGACCTTCCGAATGTACAGGGAAGCATCAAACCCGACACCTATCCTAACAAGGGGGTATCAAATGCTTCCGAATGTACGGGGGAGCAAGACAAGTCTTCCGAATGCATGGGGAAGCAGAAAGAATTCCAATGGCTCAGACCATTTGGAATGGACTGGACAATGTGTGCAGTATGCAACTCCAAGAATTTGGCAATCACCAAAGTGATTCTCTCCATTTGGGTACATCCCAAACGACTCAGAGAAATTGATGATGAGCTTATCCAAAGCTTAAAGATGGGAGGGAGCCTAGCCTGAGAACAGCTCTATGAACTGCATGAACTGATTCAGTACATTCGTGGTACCAAGAGTTCCAGACGGGACTTCTTGGTAGACATCCAACTTTCCCCATGTACTGGGAAACAGATCTTGACAACCCAAGCATTGTTGGATAGTGGCTGTACAGGCAGCTCTATCAACTGAACTTACGTCCAGCAACATCGGTTGGACACCAGGAAGGCCACAGTCCCTATACCAGTCTATAATGCTGACGGAATGCGCAATAAGGCAGGGGATGTAACAGAATTCGTAGAACTCTGGATGACTATCGGAGGACACAGTGAACAAATTGACCTTGCGGTCACCGATCTAGGTTCCAAGACCGTGTACTTGGGCCATGACTGGCTTAAACGCCATAATCCTTTCGTCAACTGGAAGGCAGGGACCTTGACATTCAGATGATGTCATTGTGTCCAAAACCATTTCACCTTGCCCGACGCAGATGAAGAAGACTGATGGGATGAAGAGCTCAAAGAAGGAGAAAGTATTCTTGCCATCAATATGCAAGAAGAAATTATACTTCAAGCCGTCCATCATGCGAACGAATTGGCCGCAGCTGCTAACGTGGAAAAACTGAAACAGACATTTGAGGAACTCATACCTCCTCAATATCAAAGCTTCAGAGATCTATTCTCTAAAGCAAGCTTTGACGAACTCCCAGAAAGAAGACCATGGGACCACGCAATTGAACTGGTACCCAACATGAAATCTACCTTGGACTGTAAGGTATACCTGCTCAACCGAAATGAGCAAGAACAGTTGGACAAGTTCTTGGATGAGAACTTAGATTCAGGACGCATTCATCCCTCAAAATCCCTGTTCACCTCTCCTTTCTTCTTCGTCAAGAAAAAGGACGGCTCCCTATGACCGGTCCAGGATTACCGGAAATTGAATGAGATGACGATCAAGAATCGTTATCCACTTCTGCTCATTTCTGAGTTGATCGACAAATTGCGCAGAGCCAAATACTTTTCCAAACTGGACGTTCGTTGGGGCTACAACAATGTCTGTATTCGAGATGGAGATGAAGAGAAAGCTGCATTCAGGACTAACCGAGGGCTCTTTGAGCCGACGGTTATGTTTTTTGGACTTACAAACTCACCAGCCATGTTCCAGTGGATGATGAACGATATATTCAAGGATTTGATCACTGGAGGAAAAGTCACAATCTACCTTGACGATATACTCATATTCACCAAATCCTTGTCGGAACACCAGAATGTTGTACGACAGGTACTCCAATGCCTGCGAGAGAACAAGTTGTTCCTCAAAGCTGAGAAATGCGAGTTTGAGGTGCTCGAGACTGAATACCTTGGAGTCATCATCAGCGAAGATGCCATCCGCATGGACCCAGTCAAGATTGCGGGTATAGCAGAGTGGCCCACTCCCACAAAGAAGAAGGAATTACAGTCTTTCTTAGGATTCACGAACTTCTATCAAAAGTTCATCAAAGACTATTCTCGAATAGTATGACCCCTTACCCAGTTAACCGGAAAGGTAGACTGGAAATGGGGACCAGAACAAGAACAAGCGTTCAATCAACTTAAGAAGTTGATGACAACAAACGTAGTTCTTACGATTCCCTCGGATGATGGAAAGTTCCAAGTTGAAGCCGACGCCAGTGATGGAGCCATTGGTGCCATCCTAAGCCAAGAAAGGGAAGGCAAATGGAGACCAGTCACCTTCATGTCAAAAGCGCTCACTGTCACTGAGCGAAATTACAAAATCTATGACAAGGAGCTACTAGCAATTATGCTGGCATTAGAGGAATGGCGTCACTACCTGATGGGTGCCAAAGAAACCATGGAAATCTGGACTGACCACCAAAATCTCCAATACTTCTGGAAACCCCAGAAGTTGAATCGCCGACAAGCTCGGTGGGTCACCGAATTAGCAGAGTACCACTTTGTTCTACAACATAAAGCTGGAACCACTAATCAGAAGGCCGATCTTCTCAGCAGATGAGATGATCACAATCAGGAAAAAGAAGACAATCAAGACGTTGTCGTTTTATCCCCAGAACACTTTTGAGCATTGGTATTACCAACAACTGAAGAACGGATCATGCGTATAAGAGACGCAACAAAACAGAAGGAACAGTGGGACCAGGGAATAGAGAAATCCCTCAACCATGAATGAGGAATCACCCAGGAAAACAAAATCCTGTGGTATGATGGACAAGTCTATATTCTGAATGACTCAATACTACGTGGTGAGATCATCGCCCAATTTCATGATCATATCACTGCTGGACACCCAGGAATCGCCAAGACCAAGGAACTCGTACTTCGCGAGTACTGGTGGCCAAAAATGAAGAAGGACATAGAATCATACATCAAAGGATGCGAAACTTGTCAAAGAACGAAGAGCAATATGCAGGCCAAGGCTGCACCTCTTCATCCCAATACAATACCCGACATGCCATGGACACATATCTCAGTCGACATGGTCACTGGACTCCCCAAGTCAGATGGATTTGACGCTCTACTGGTCATTGTAGATCGTTTCTCCAAGAACATCCTCCTGATTCCGTGTAATGAGGAGTTGTCCACTGAAGGATGGGCATTAATACTTCGCAACCACGTATATGTGAAGCATGGAATGCCACAAGTGGTCATTTCAGATAGAGGACCTCAATTCATTTCAACATTCATGAAAGAACTATATCGAATGTTGAACATCACCCAGAATGCGTCCATGGCATACCACCCGCAGACAGACAGACAGACAGAGAGAGTCAACCAGGAGGTAGAGAAATACCTCTGTATCTTTGTCAATCATCAACAGACCGACTGGGTAGCATGGCTACCACTCGCTGAATTCACCCACAACAACTGAGTCCATTCGGCCATGGGCAAAAGTCCTTTCATGGTCCTATATGGACGGAACCCCTGACTCATCCCTGAGTCAATACAAAAAACCAGCTTCGCAAACCCCGCAGCTGTTGACTTCACAGAAATGATGGCCAAGGTCCATAAAGAAGTCCATGAAGCATTGGAAAAGGCTGCGGCGCAAATGAAAGCACAATATGACAAGAAAAAACAGACTCCAAGGAAGTACCAAATTGGGGATAAGGTATGGCTTGACACCGCCAACCTTCATCTTCCTCGACCAAAGAAAAAGCTCAATGACAAACGAATGGGACTGTTCGAAATCATCGAGAAGTCAGGAGCAGCAGCATACAAGTTGAAGCTGCTGCCTCATTGGAAGATTCACCCCTGGTTCAATGAAAAACTGTTGACCCCATACGTCGCACCCTCATTTCCGAATCAAGAACAACCACTGCCTCCTCCTCCGGACCTCATTGATGGTCAAGAAGAATATGAAATTGAAGAAGTCTTGGATTCGCGCACCAGAAAAGTATGATCCAAGCAAGGACAACCATCTAGGGAAGTCACGGACTACCTAGTCAAATGGAAAGGATGGACTCATGAGCACAACTCATGGGTTCGAGAGAACGAAATGATGAACGCATTGGAAGCGATCCAAGAGTACCAGGCTAGCATAAACCACGCCATATACACTCCAAAAATCGCAACCAAGAACAAAGAAGTGGTCAAGATACTGGACCACGAATACTCAGAACACGGTGATGTAGCCTATCTCGCCAAAAGAAAAGACGGATATACCAAGTGGATTGTCAATCCAGATGAAGAAATATGGAAGAAACTGATTGATCAGTACTGGATCAGTCAAATCGCAACACAGTTCGACACCCCTTTGGAAGAGACTTAGCAGTTGGGACGACTGCTTTAACAAGGGGGTAATGTTATGATTTTTCCGTTATCTTATCTTATCCAAGTCATATCCATGACTCATCTATCTAATCTATTCAAGAAACTGACTTGTATCCAGCTATTTGCTGGCTACCACCCTCGTTCTCACCGTCTGTTACCCCAGATGCTTTCTATTGGTTCTATGATCCTCCTGGATCATCCAACTTCGACACCATTTGTGCATGGACCGTAGTGTTTCACCTAAATATAAACCCCATAGAAATACTATATAAACAGAGTAAACTAGACCATTGTACTCTATCTCTTGTTTAAATTAACACCATATACTTCTTGTTTGCACAACACAGAAGATCTTTGGCTTCTATCTCTCAACTTGGGTGATCATTCGAACGCATAACAGCCCAGAGAGATCAGCTGATCATCCCAAGTCACGTGCCCAAGTCAGTCCCTAACATATAGGATAGATATGTGATAGTATTGTTACAAAATTATAAAATCTAGATATAAACATGTAGATAGCATATTATCAATATCAATGAGACAACCAGTCTTTGGTCTATGATAGATGCTTAGATTAGATATAATAAGATAGATATCTGAGATAAGATAAGAAAAGAAGTAAAATCATAATAACTCAAAAAGCCTTGAAAAATACAATCATTGAATTACCCACTCTCCATCCTATAGACTATAAATTGAACACTCCTGTTATCCTAGCAGTTGATACAAGCTCTCAAGCAGTTGGATACACTATTTTCCAAGAAAACTCACAAAATATGAAACAAAGATACCTATCCCACTTTGGATCAATACCACTTAATAATACAAAGTCTAAATATAGCCAGTCTAAGCTCAAACTCTATGGCCTATATAGGGCATTGAAAGAGGCTGCTATATGGAAAATTGGAGTCAAGAGCTTGGTGGTTGAAGTAGATGCTACAGCCATCAAGAGAATGATCAATAATCCAGACATAAATCCAAGTGCAGTGATCAACTGATGGGTAGCAGACATACTTCTGTTTGATTTCAAGCTTGTGCATATCCCTGAGATAAAATATAGCATGGATAATTTATCCAGATATCATTCACAACCTGAAGATGAGCCTGTAGAGAGAGATGATCTAGAATGGGTGGATAACATATACAGATTCATCTATATTATCAACCCACTTGTGAAGAAGCACATATCTAGTCAGAAAATACTATCTCTAATATTGCATATTGGCTACAAAGAAAGGAGATAGGAAACAACAAACCATCTATCTGCTAGCAGCAGATCCTTTTTCAAAAAATTTAAAGATAGAAATTCCAAAAAGTGCAAAGGCTAAATTGAACAATGCAAAATTTGACCTAGTCCACCAGCATTCTCAAATCAAGAACAGCCACCTCCTCTCCTACCAGACATCATACATGGCAAAAAAGAATACAAGATCAAACACATTCTTGATGACAAGCCCTGCAAAGTCCATAAGAGAAAAGACAAACCATCTAAAATAATCACTGACTATCTCATCAAATGGAAAGGCTACAGACCAGAGAAAAACCAGTGGACAGCTAAAAAGTACCTAGGCAATGCACAAGAAGCAATTGCTGAATATCTCAAGATAAAACAGGGAGCCATTGAAGTCCAGACTATGGTAGTAACATCTACAACACTCACTGTCATCATTAATATCAAGTGCAAGGGTTCTGGATAGCAATATCTGGTTAAAAAACACCCTGCCATCAAGTACTAATATCACAAAGATGAGCTCTTAGATCTTAAAGAGCTTATTAACATCTACTGGAAGGCCAACAATCAAGATGATGATAGAGGAGAGGATTGATGGAACAGAGATGAAAATATGCAGAACACTTGAGGAAGCCCTCTCAAGAGACCAGTGATCAGGTCATAATGACAGTCAGAATGCCTGTCTTACAGAGGGAGTATTGTTATAATTTCACCTATTTTTCTTATCTTATCTCAATGCCTATCATAGATCATGGACTGGTTGTCTCATTGTTATCAAATGACTATGGCCATTGTACTATGGCTCATGACTGTTGCTCACTCACTATATTGTATTCATTATTTTATGCATAATTACTGTATGGACATTGCTATTATTAGGATTAGGACTTTAGTATATATATAGTGTAGCTCTCACTATAGTATCTCCAGCTTTGAGCTAAAGTTTATCTATACCAAACTTTCTCCCAGACTCAATCCTCTTGCTAAGAACTAAGTGCTAGTCTCTTAGCTTATGGTGATATATCCTAGAACTCATTGAGTGACTCAAATGTGATACAGCTCTCTGTTTATCCTTGTTTGTTATACCAGAGTTCAGATCTAACATCTAGGCTGCTTCACATTTGGACAGTCACCTATGATGTCATTGCAGATTTATCAAGAGTCAGATAACTAATATCTTAGTTTGTGAAGAAGAAGGAGGAATCAGAGTAAGTCAGAAGATACTTGAGATGAGTATAGGATTAAACTTTAGTCTGAAGCTGAGGCTTAAGGCTATAGCTTCACCTAATTATATACAAAATAGTGTGTCTTAATAACAAGTACTGTGAGCTAGAGTCCAATGCATATATCATATAATTTTCTAGCCTGAAACCTATAAAGTAGCAAGACTAATGTATATCACAGTAAACAGCTCTGGTTGGTCTAGTAACAGTGTCATAGCCAGACTGAAAAGAAGTCCAAAAGCAAGATACACAAGCATCACAGTCATCTTGAAGGAAAGTCCTGGTATTCATGTGAAAAGAGGATGTGCATATAGCTTACATATTCTTGCAAGTCATGTTGTATGACTGTGTATGAATCTTAATGATGTAAGAAATCCAAGTACCTAAATAGTGGATAAGATAGAAGATAACACCTAGATAAGACAAGATGGTAAGAAAAATTGTAATAGTTACTGGCCACAGAAGTGTAGTCAGTTTCAGATAGAATAGTGAAGATATCTGACATTTCAAGAAAATTTTGACTCAAGAGTTTGAGTTTGAATATATTATTAGAGTCATGCTAATAGAGATAGAAATGAATGTATGTAGCAGAGGCTGTAGAGTACAAGGGCCTTGGTAAAGTTATTAGCAATGTCACCCCTAAGTCAAAGTCCTAAGAATGTATATAGATGGAAGTCCACAGAGGCAAGAGTGATCAGGAACAAAGATTAGTCTTACAGATCAGATTCCATAGACTGGAGATGATAGTGAGAGAAAGTATGCTAGCTGAATCAAGTTGATATTTGAACTAAGGTAGTACAAGTAATTCTATATCTTATATACTAGTCTATAGTCTGAGTTAAGTCCTATTTATTACTATATTGGAATATAGAGAAATTAGGATCCTAAGAGCTCTGATATAATATCTATTTGTTACTAATATAGGTTCTGGAATTAATAAATGAATAAGTAGGTAAAATAGAAATAAAATAGTAATTAGAATAACAAATAGAAACTAGAAATCAGAAGCTGCAGAGACTGATAAGGTGAAGTCTAAGATTAAGTGAATTAGTTGAAGTGTGATTTGAATCAGAGGTCCACAGCATAAGCATAACAGATTATGAGGATTCATTAAAATCAGAGAACATAGCTAGAGAATAGATTTAGATGAGTCTCAGTAGATGATGGAATAAATTTTTTATTCAATAGTGTGAGAATACATGAATACTCTTCAGTCCAATGAGAGTATCTGATAAGCTAAGAGAATTACTATAAGAAAAAACAAAAAACATATCTAGCAGTTCAATGAGAGTGATAAATATTCTCACTGAGACTATCAGGTATATATAGTCTAGTAGAAAGAGAGACATAGTGATAAAGCTAGAAGCCTATTAGCTCTTGTAATACCTTGGGACTGCAGCTCATACTCACTGATAAGATAGCTAAGACTTCTGAGAAAAGGCTAAAACTGCACATCATAGATATGGGAGGACTATGTGCTATAGAATGGCTGATGCATAAGATATGAGAGGAGATCTCAAAGAGTAAGATCTCATACTAATTAGACTTGTATAAATAAAATTCTTTAAACCTGATAAAATACAAAGATGTAGGAAATATAGGGGCCTCTAAAAATATTTGCTCATCAGAACAAGCTATCATGCTCATCCTGCAGATCTTTAATTCAAGCCACACTCTTTAACTCATTCACTTAATCTTGGACTCAACCTTATCAGCATCTGTAGCCTCTATGGCCTCTGATTTCTGGTTTCTATTTATTACTCTAATTACTATTTCACTTCTTCATCTACTTATTTATCTATCAATTCCAGAACCTGTATCAGTAACAAATAGGTGTTACATCAGAGCTCTTAGAATTCTGACTCCCTTAGCTTCTGACATGATAATAAATAGGACTTAACCTAGACTACAGACTAGTATATAAGATGTAGAATTACTATCTCAGTTCAAATATCAACTTGATTCAGCTAATGCTCTTTCTCTCTATCATCTTCAGTATATAAAATCTGATCTGTAGGACTAACCTTTGTCCCTAACTACTCTTATCTCCATAGACTTCTGTCCATACTCATCCTTAGGGCTTCAGCTTAAGAGTAATATTGCTAATAGCTTTGTCAAGGCCCACACACTCCATAGTCTTCATTATATGCACTTATTCTTATCTCTGTTAGCATGACTCTAATACAAGTATAAACAAGCTGCCCATAAATTGTGGCAGGATAGATCTGAATAATCCTAAGTCCCAGTGCTAAAGCATACAGGATATATATCTATACACTCATCATATAGGCTAAAAACTTGAATGCTGTCTCAGAGCTAGAGCATATAGAATGCATCATCTGATTCTACTCTTAGCATAGAGACCTACAGGAGGCTACTATCATCATAAAAACCTTTATAAAAGTGATGAGAGAAGCAGTGGTCAAAGGTTGCCATATAAAAGAGTCACAACTCCTATTTCTACTCAGACATCATCCAGATGCCTTGCATGCCACCCATCAAACTAAGTGCTCTCTGAGCAACCTGCAGTATTGCAAGACATGCTCAGTGGCTATCTGAACAAGATGAGAGCTTTTCAGTCATGGTGGTGCAGAAGTCATAATGCCTGCTAAAGGATATCTTACTTGATACTATTTGTTAAGATCTTTGAGCCCTTAACACTGAGATCTGTAGGCCAATGCTTCAGCAGACTATAAATAATATACATTTGAGTCTAAAATAAAGTTTTTATATATTCTGTAGAATTTGGCCAAGCCAGATTTTCTAATTTCTGGCAATTTTTTGGTGATAGCTAATATATTCATAGCAATAATCTATTTTTTTTTAAAATTCCTGAAAAAACTCTTCAGTTGTACTTTAGAAGTATTTTGTCTCTATAATTCAAGGCAAAATATTCTCTCTGTAAGAAGGTACAAGGTGTGAGCAATATGTGATGATAACATATGATATCATAGTGATATTGTAAGGCTGGAAAACTCTCGAGTGAGAGAATTACAGTTTGCTTTTACAAGATCTTTTGTATACAGTAAGTATATAAGAAGATACAAGAACCACCTGCTTCTGATAGCAGAGAAGAGTGAAAGAGTGTGACTCATCATCCTTTCAAGAGATTGAGCTTTGAAAGCAAGTTCTGAGTGATAGCAACAAGCTTCCATGCTGTCTGCTAGCAATGCTAGATGCAAGGCTGCTAAAGTATACTAAGCTGGAGGCTTGGATAAGGAATTTATTTCTTTAGTATGCTATGAACTTGATTGTCCTTTTCTCTAGTTATATTTTATGTTAGAACCTGTCTTTGCATGTGATCTTGGGATTGGCATGACTAATGGGCTGTTATGTGTTTGAACAGTGATCCAGAATAGTCATGGCTATAATCTTTGAATGTGGTGGTAGAAGAGGTATATGAATTAAGTTTAGTCAAAAAATACAGTATATACACAATGAATACACTACTTATATACTGAAAACTGGGGTACAAATGTGAGTGTTGTCCAAGTGTGTATAATGCATGAACTATGTGTTGAAGTGTTTTAGGGGTGCTACTATGGTCAGGTGAGGTGGTTGAGGTGACAGTATGGGTGCATCAATAAGGTTATTGATGGATGAGTGAGGGTGATTGATAATATGAGCAGTGCATAAGCATTATGACATTGGATGAGATAAGATAATGGAAAAATCATAACATTACCCCCTTGTTAAAGCAGTCATCCTGACTGCTAAGGTTCTTCTTTAGGGGTTTCATATTGTGATTCTGCTTGACTGATCCAATACTGATCAATCAAATATTTCCATATATCTTTATCCAGGTTAATGATCTATTTTTAGAGTCCATCCTTGCATTGAGCTAAGTATGTGACATTGCCATTCCCAGAGTATTCATAGTCTAATACTTTGACCACTGCTTTGTCCTTGGTTATAATTTTGGTACTTTGTATGCCACAGTCAATGTCTGTCTTGTATGCTGCAATTGCTTCCTTGGTATTAGCCATCTTGGTTTCTTAGACCCAAGAATTGTGTTCTCTTGTCCATTCTTTCCATTTGACAAGATAGTCTACAACAATTCTTGATAGTTGTCCCTTTTTGGTATGTACTCGATGGGTTTGGGAGTCTAGCACTTCTTCAATCTCATATTCTTCTTGACTGTCGATGAGGTCAGGAGGGGGTGGTGATGGTTGTTGTTGATTAGGAAATAAAGGTGCCATGTATAGTGTTAACAACTTTTCATTGAATCAGGAATGTATCTTCCAATGGAATGGTAGCTTGAGCTTGTATGCTGCTGCCCCTGTTTTTTCAAGGATCTTGAATGGTCCTGTTCATTTGTTGTCAAGCTTTTTCTTTGGTCATGGAAGGTGAAGGTTGGCTGTGTCGAGCCATACCTTATCACCTGCTTGATATTCTCAAGTTGGTTGCTTATTCTTGTCATATTGTGCTTTCATCTGCATGGCTGCCTTTTTCAAAGCTTCATAAACTTCCTTGTGGACTTGCACCATGGTTTTGGTGAATTCCATGGCAGCTGGATTTGCAAACAGAACTTTTTGCATGGCACTGGGAAGGAGAAGAGGATTTCTGCCATATAGGATTATAAATAGACTTTTTCCTGTGGCTGAGTGTACCTGATTGTTGTGGGAAAATTCAGCGAGTGGTAACCACTCAGCCCAGTCTGTTTGTCAGTGATTGATAAAGATTCAGAGATATTGCTCAACTTCCTGATTGACCCATTCAGTTTGGCCATTGGTCTGAGGGTGGTATGCAGTGGATGTGTTCTAGATGATGTTTAGCATCCAGTAGAGCTCTTTTATGAAGGTGGATATAAATTGGGGTCCTTGGTCTGAGATTACAACTTGGGGCATTCCATGCTTTGTATAGACATGGTCTCAGAGTATATGGGCTCATTCTTCAGCAGATAATTCTTCATGACAAGGGATTAAAAGGATGTTTTTGGAAAATTGATCCATGATGATGAGTAATATGTCATACCTATCTGATTCTAGAAGACCAGTTACCATATCGACTGAGATATAGGTCCAAAGGGTGTTGGGACTTGTGTTTGGATGAAGGAGGTTGGCCTTGGCCCAGATGTCACTTTTTGTTCTCTGACATGTCTCACATTCTTTGATGTATCTTTTTATGTCTCTTTTTATTTGAGGCCACCAATATTCTTATAATATTAGCTCCTTGGTTTTGATGATGCCTGGATGTCCTGCCATGATATGGTCATGATGCTGGGCAATGATTTCACCTTGCAGAATTTTATCTTTGGGGATATAAATGCATCCATCATACCATAATATTTCATCTTCTTGCATGATTCCTCATTCATAGTTAAGGGATTTTTCAATCCCTTGATCTCACTGTTTCTTTTGTTGAGTTGCATCTCTTATCCACATGATCTGTTTATTGGTTGTGGGTAATACAAGTGCTCAAAAACATTCTGGGGAAAGGATGACAATGTCTTGATTGTCCTTTTTTCCTTGGTCATAGTCATCATGTTGGCTGAGTAGGTCTGCCTTTTTGTTGGTGGTTCTGGCTTTATGCTGAAGGATGAAGTGGTATTCGGCTAGTTCAGTAACCCACCAAGCTTGTTGGCAATTCAGCTTTTGTGGTTTTTGGAAGTACTGGAGGTTTTGGTGATCTGTCCAGATTTCAATTACTTCTTTAGTGTCCATCAGATAATGTTGCCATTCTTCTAGAGTGAGCATAATTGCTAGCAACTCCTTGTTATAGATTTTGTAGTTATGCTTGGTAATGGTTAGAGCTTTGGACATGAAGGTGATGGGCCTCCATTTGCCATTCTGTTCTTGGCTTAGAATGGCACCAATGGCTCCATCACTTGAATCCACTTCTACTTGGAACTTTCCCTTGTCCAAGAGGATGATAAGGACTACATTTGTCATCATTAGGGTTTTAAGTTGTAGGAACACCTATTCCTGCTCAATTCCCCAAGTCCAGTTGACCTTGCCAGTCAGCTGTGTGAGTGGCCAAACTATCTTTGAATAATCACATATGAATTTATGATAAAAGTTTGTGAATCCTAGAAAAGATTGTAGTTCCTTCTTCTTGGTTGGGGTAGGCCACTCTGCTATTCTGGCAACTTTGACTGGATCCATTTGGATGGCATCTTCACTGATGATGACTCCTAAGTATTCAGTTTCCAGTACCTTGAATTCATATTTTTTGGCTTTAATGAATAGTTTGTTTTCTCATAGCCATTGGAGAACTTGGCATATGATGGTTTGATATTCAGAAAGGGATTTAGTGAAAATGAGAATACCATTGAGGTAGATGGTTACTTTTCCTCCAGCAATAAGATCTTTAAATATGTCATTCATCATCCACTGAAATTAGGCTGGTGAATTGGTAAGGCTGAAAAACATGACTATAGGCTCAAAGAGACCTTGGTTGGTTTGGAAAGCAGCCTTCTCTTCATCTCTGTCTTGAATGCATACATTATTATATCCCCATCTAACATATAACTTGGAGAACTATTTGGCTTCTTGAAGCTTATCAATAAGTTCTGAGATGAGGGGAAGAAGGTAATAATTCTTTATCATCATCTTATTTAGTTTCTCATAGTCTTGAATGGGATGGAGGGAACCATCCTTCTTTTTAACAAAAAAGAAGGGAGAGGCAAAGAGGGATTTCAAAGGGTGGATTCACCCAGAGTCTAAGTTCTCATCTAAGAACTTGTCAAGCTGTTCTTGCTCATTTCAATTGAGCAGATAAACCTTGCAATCCAAGGTGGACTTCACGTTAGAGACTAATTCTATTGCATAGTCCCATAGTTTTCATTCAGGTAATTTGTCAAAGCTTTCTTTGGAGAATAAATCTCTAAAGCTTTGATACTGGGACAGTACTAGCTCCTCAAAAGTCTTCTTTGGTTTTTCAGCATTTGCAGCCACTGCTAGTTTATTTGCATGATGGGTGGCTCAAATGATGAGTTCTTCCTGCATATTGACTGTGAGAATGGTTTCCCCATCCTCCAGTTCCTTGTCCCATCAGTCTTCATTGTCAGAGTCAGGAAGTGAGATTGGATTCTTCATGCACTGACAACACATGAAGAACATTGTTCCAGTTTTCCAATTGATTACTGGGTTATGGCATTTAAGTCAGTTATGGCCCAAGTAAATGGTTTTGAAGCCTAGGTCTGTGACTGCTAAGTCGATTTGCTTGGTGTGGCCACCAATATTCATTCAGAGTTCTATGAACTTAGTGATATCACCTATCTTGTTGTGGGTTCCATCTGCATTGTATACTGGGATAGGGGCAGCAGATTTTCAGGTGTCTAGTTCATGTTGTTGAACAAAAGATCAATTGATAGAACTGCCTGTGCAACCACTATCAAGCAACATCTTAGTAAACAAGATTTTCTTTCCTATACAAGGGGCCAATTGGATATCCACCATGAAGTCTTTTCCTCAACTCTTGGTTCCATAGATATATCATATTAGTTCACAGAGTTTGTAGAGCTATTCTCGAGCTTGACTCTCTGCAGTATTTAAGCTCATTATGAGCTCATTGGTGATCTCTCTGAGTCATTTGGGATAAACCCATGTTGAGAGAGTGGCTTTGGAAATTGCCAAGTTCTTGGTGGTATGGATGGTTCATAGAGTCCAGTTGACTCTGAAGGGTTTGTACCACACATGGTTGGGTACCCCCATGATCAGCAGGATTTTGATGGTTTTGGGTTTCAAGGTTGGTGAACTTGATTGGAATTGTTGTGCTTTCCAAATTAGGAAGGCTATATCATCTTCTTCATCAGGTACTTCAATGATAGTGGTTCTGTGAAACTGCCCCCTCTTTACCATCTGGGTGCTAGCAGATCCTCCCTGTTCTTCAGCTGTCACTACCACTGACTGGGCAGAAGTCATAGTACTAGCCTCTTCAGAGGTGTCAACATAGTCATCAGAGTTGGGTTCTGCTATGGTCACAATATCTGTCAACACCAGCATTTCGACCAACTCCTTTCCTTGGGCTGAGTCTGGCAGTATATGGCTTTTCTTCAGAGTAGTGTGCCCTATATCAAGAGAGTATAGTGGCCCATCTTGAGGATCCCAGGAACTTTGTGGGTCCTGAGGGTCTGCTGACTCACCTTTTATTTTCTTTGGTCTTTAGGTTTTGTGACAAAGGCATGTATTTATTTGTAGGGTAATAGTCTGTTTTCATATATGTTAGTCTGACCCATGGAAACTGAGGACTCACTATCTGAGGCATTGGTTGAGCAAGGGGAATTGAACTCTTGTCAACCTACTCTTTTGCCTCTTCAATTGTGGCCATAGGCAGCACTACTGCATTAGTGGGCCCTACTGACTGAATGTCTTTAAAGTCCTTTCTTCTAGGACAGTCCTTCATCATGTGGCCTTTCTCGTTACATCTGAAACATCTTTCCTCAGCTTTCTGTCAATTGATTTCTATTGGTTATCCTGACCCCCCATATATTATCCATTGGCCTGTGTTGATATTCTGACTGGGACCTGCATTAGCTGTCAGCTTTGGAGCTGAGGAACTTGTCGCCCCAGTGGCAGCTTTGCCACTGGATTGATGTGAGAGATTAGAACAGGAGTCCTTCTTCTGCCTGTCCTAAGGGATTCCTGATGTTTGGTTGAATACCCATTTGTGTTGTCATTCTTCATACATATGCATTATTCATTCCTTCCACTCCAGATAGGTGTGCAGGATGTTGATACCCATGTTGAAAATGAAGGTCATGTAGAAGATGGGTACTCCTAGATATATGGCCTTCACCATGGCCCCATGCTCCTGTTCATCAGTCCTTCAGCCCACTAGCTTGGCCTTCTCTTTTAGTTTCTGAAAATAGTGGGAAGCAGGCTGCATTCCCATCCAGAGATCAAACATCCACTTCTTGTGAACTTCTTTAATTGTAGGATCTCAAAATTGATGCAAGACCATATCGACAAAATCCTCCCAAGCAGGATATCAGAAGTGGGCAGTGGTTCTATCATAGGCATCCCCGACCCAAAATTCAGGTCTCTTATAGACTCACTAATCTTTGGTGGCCTCTTTGAAATAGGAGGTCGCAAATAAGACTAGATATGATGGCATCTGGAAATAATGATGGAACACTTCAAAATAGACAATACAATCACCTATGAAGCATTCAATATCATTGTGGTCCCCCTTGAATAGCTTCAGAGGCTGGATGAAGATTGGTTTAATCCCCATATATGGGGCATCATTGGAGGTGAGCCTGACCAGATTTGGAAGAGGGTCAGGAGGATTCTTTCCTGGTGGTGGTCATAGGATTGAGAAACAATCTGGGTGAGGGGCAGGATATCCCCTCAGATGTTTGGTTGGTCTTCTGCATTCTGGCTCTTTCCCTTTTTTGTTCTCATGAAGGTAGTTCATCATCTCCTGTCTGATGGCTTCTTTCTTGGTGAGTTCTTCATGCATCTTCTTGATGTGCTGTTCCTTTTTGGCTAGTGCAGCTCTAGTTTGCTGCTGAAGTTCTTCCATCATAGTGAAGAGTGATCCTGCAGAGGCAGTGCTTGTTTTGGGATCTTCTCTCATGTCTGCAAATAGAAGGCTGCCACCCTTATAAGGATAGTAACCTGGTTGACATGCCCAACTATTGGGTGGTGAGTCAGGCAGGGGTCATGGCTGTTGGGCTGAAGTATCAGGAGGGTAGCTGGAATCATTGATATATTGGGGTTGGGCATATCCCACCCCTCTGTAATAATTTGTTCCATATGTGAATCTGCTAAAGTTAGGCTTTCTGCCCATCCTCCAATTGTCAGTCAATCTCCAATTGACTGAGTCACCAAAGGGCATGATCCAACTCCTGTCACTCCTCCACCATCCAGGGCTGTAGCCTGAGTACCAAGTCTCCTGCAACAGGAGGGTATAATTCTCTACACTGGTTGGCATATATTTGGGCACAAATGATGGTGCCTGGGTCAGGTCCCCATATGGGGTCACTCCTATTAAGGGCCAACCACTTGTCCATGTCAGGCCTGATCTCAGGCCAGCCCATTTGGGCCTCAACATCAGCCCACCTAAGGTCCCAGATGGTAGCCCTAAAGGAGCTGAGTAGGGTCCTGTCAATTTCAGTGAGCTCAGGTCAGTTATAATCAGCCCCATCAATATTGAAGGGGCTGTTAGGGGTGATGGGAGTGGTTGTGGAATCAAGCTCATCATTGGAGTCATCGGAGAGTTCAATAACTGGGAGGGAAGAGGAGGACTCCATTCTGGACCAGAAGCCTCTTTGCTGAATGTTGCAGCCTCAGAGGCTGTAGGAATGGTTCCAATCTATTTCTGGATCATCAGGGTGTCATACTCCAAAGTGGAGGTGGGATGGGGTTGGGGAATGGGGACAGAAACATTAGGAATATATGGGCAGGGGGTTCTCAAATATAGCTCATATGTTCTTTGCATATTTCTGAGCAGTGGTGAGGGTGGATCATTCCACCTGGTCATTGGGGGGTTCTGGAGTTGTGACCCTCCTATATGTTATAAACTCCTCAGAGGAGGAGGTGTCTGTGAATCAAACCTGAGGGTAGAAGAGTAGTTCCTCTTTCCCTGTTGCCAGTCTAGTGGGAAAAGGCCTTCTAGGAAGGCCATGTTGGGGATGTCGAGGAGGGTGAGGTGAAAGCTGTGGTTGGGGGCAGTAAGGTCACTGCTCCTGTCAGAGTAGGTTTCTGATTTCCTTTTCATATGTTAGTACAAAGAGAGCAGTGAAGATTACTAAAAGTGTTGTGCTGCCAATAGTAGTACTGAGAGTGATTATTTTTCTGTTGTCATTATTTTCTAGCATAGATTTTTGCTGCTTTTATGGCTTAGTATAGAAGGAGTGGGTGGTAATATCTTTTGACTAATGTTAGAACCTGCCTTTATATGTGATCTTGGGATCAGCACAACTAATGGGCTGTTACATATTTGAACAATTACCCAGGATAGTTATGGCTATAATCTTTGGATGTGGTGGTAGAAGAGGTATATGAATTAAGTTTAGTCAAAAGATGCAGTATATACACAATGGATATACTACTTATATACTGAAAACTTGTTATGATTTTTCCATTATTTTATCTTATCCAAGTCATATCCATGACTCATTCATCTAATCAGACACTGTCTCCACTTTGTATCGACACTCTCACTGACTACAACCCCAGTTCATGCAGAATATCACCCTCATTCTCTCTCATTGGCCCATAATCCATCTGACTCCACACCATCCTCTCCTGAACTGTACTGTTCTCTTGTGGACCATATTGTTTCACCTAAATATACACACCACACACCATACATACAGTATAAAAGTAGAGTAAACTAAACTGTTGTACTCTATCTTTCAACTAAATTATATTCTTATACTTCTAACTGCACCACACTAAAGACCAAAGCACTATTCTCTATATGGGTGATTGTTCAAATGCATAACAGTCCAAGAAAACCATTTACATCCCAAGTCACATGTATAAGACAGGCCATAATATTAGTTGAAAGATACCCAGCCCACTCCTTCAACACTAGCCATGAAGTAGCATCTATGACCAACAATGATCAAAACAACCAACAAACAATTACTCTCAGTGCTGCCATTGGAGGCACCATACTCCTAGTCTTTATTACCACTTTTCTTGTACTTATGTATGAAGAAGAAGCATGCACACTTCTTCGCCATGAAAGGTGACAATGAACACTGATGAATTTCACCCACCTGCCCTGACACTCCAACCATATCCTTCCCAGGAGGATACCCTCCGCAAGACTGGGAAAATGAGAAGAGACTTCACTCATTTGCCCCCGGATCCACTTCACAGACCCAAATACCTCTGCCTCCTCCATTGAGGATGCACATGAAGCCCTGACAAGGGCAAGAAATGTCACCCTCTGGCTGAAATGACCTGCCCCCTCCCCAGCCAAGGAATATGTGAGGAACATATGGGCTACATTCAAGGACTCCCCACCCCCGTACACTCTCCTCCCTTGTCCCAATACCCCAATTCTCCCTCTTTGACCCTATAACTGGAGAATACCTCCAAGGTCAAATTCCCCCTCCCCTGAACCCCAAAACTATGAGATGGAGCGAAACCATCCCTATAAACCATGGCACAGAACTAACCCAGATGACTTCTGGGGAATGGACTCCTTGAACTCCCTCCCCCTCATCAAGCTCTCCGATGATGATGGAGAGCCTGATGCCCTGACCCCAATAATCTCTTCAATCCCAGTGGAATGGACTACAATTGGTCTGACCTCTCTGAGGTTGACAGGGACCTATTCGGCTCCTTCAGGACCACCACCTAGAATCTTCGATGTGCCGATGTTGAAGAACAAATGCTCTGGACTGAGTCCAGACCTGATATAGATGAGTGGCTTGCACTCAACTGGAAAGACATCATTCAGAGCACCAATCCCAATGCCATCATTCATGCCCACATTCATGTGAACAGGCACTGAAATCTTTTCCCTGCCACTGCCAGAGACTTACTACCAGGGTTATGACCCCAAGACAATAACAAACAGTGGGAACTAAAACATTCCCTTCAGAGATTATGGATCCTGGAGGTAGATTGAGAGGCAGAGGAGGGGCAAAACACCCAATTATGATTACAGACACTACGATAGGCTGGACTACTTCCAGCCCCAATACATGAAGATTCCCAATTATCCACCCAATACCCCAGTCACAAGACCATGACCCTTGCCTGATTCTCCCCCCTATCATTGAGCACGTCAATAAGGATACCACTCTTATCAGGGTGGTAGTCTTCTATTCACAGGCACAGGAGAAGACATGATGACTGATACCAACCCTGTAGACCCTGCCCCTGCAGAATCTTCCTCAATGCTGAAAATGGCAGAAGAAATATGGCAACATGTCAGAAATGTGCTAGCCAAGAAGAAGAAATGCATGATGAGCTGGCCAAGGAGGAAGCTGCTCAAGAAGGTATGGAAGAATACCTTCATCAGAAAAAAGGAAAGGAGCTGGAGCATAGTAGACCAACAGACCCCTCAAAGAGATATCCCCCTGCCAGATCATGAGTGGATCGATATTTGATCCCTAGACTGCCCCCTGGGAAAGGACCTCCTGACCCAATTCCCAATCCTGTTGGAAACACCCCTGTTGATGCCCCTTATTTGGGCATCAAACCAACCCTTGTCAAGGTCCCATCTCTATTCAAAGGGGACCATGATGATATTGAATGCTTCATAGGCAATTGCATCACCTATTTCAAGGTGTTCTGTCATTACTTCCAGGTGCCATCACACCTGGTACTATTCACAACCTCCCATTTTGAGGGGGCTGCCAAGGACTGGTGGGTCTATAAAAGACCCGAATTCTGGGTCAGCAACTCCTATGATGGAACCACTGCCCATTTCTGCTACCCAGACTGGAGCAACTTGGTCTCATGACAATTCTGAGACCCTGCAATCGAGGAAGTACATGAAAAGAGGATGTTCAACCTCAAAATGGGAATGCAACAGGCTTCCCATTACTTCCAAAAGTTGGAAGAAGAGGTGAAATTGGCAGGCCAGCAGACTGATGAAAATGAGCATGGTGCCATGGTAAAGGTGGTACAATTAGGAGTTCCTTCCTCCTATACCACCTTTATATCCAACATGGGCATCAACATCCCACGCTCATACCCAGAGTGGAAGGAATGAATCTTGCACATGTATGAAGAATGACAGTGCAAATAGGTCTTTGACCAGACCACCGGCACACCCTGGGATGGGCAGAAGAAGGATTCCCATCCCCAACAGCAACAATAACAACAACCCAGCAGTAAAGCCACTGCTGGGGTGTCAAGCTATTCAGCTCCAAAGCCAACAGGAAATGCCAGAGCAAGTTGAGATGCCAGAACAGGAAGGTGGATAACATATGGAGGGGTGGGGAAGCCCATGGACATTGATCAGCAATGAGCAGAGGGCAGATGTTTTCACTGTGATGAAAAGAGTCACATGAGCAAGGATTGCTCTAGAAGAAAGAAACTCAAGGATATTTGGTCAGTAGGGCCCATTAATGAAGTGGTGCTGCCTATAGCCAAGATTGAAGAGGCAAAAGAATAGATCGACAAGGGTTCAATTCCCCTTGCTTGACCAAGTCTCTCAAAGGTGAGTTCTCAGCTTCTGTGGGTCGGACTGATTATTATGAATACAGACAATTACCTATAAAAACCAATAAATATCATATGACTTCACAGACCCCAAAGCCAAAGACCCTCAAAGAATTGAAAACAAACAGGTATATCACACTCCTGAAAGAAGCTGACATGATTATCTATAGTGAATCCTGAGCCTCCGACGAGGTGCAGGATTTGCCAGGTGGTGCTGGCACTGCCACAAAGTCCACCAAGTCCACACTGCAGAACTCACTGGATACACGGGTAAAACCACAGATGGAGACTAGTAGATGAGATGCTCTCAGGCCTCTCAGAAGTCTGAAAAGCTCAGTACTCCTGATGAGTCAGGAGGCAAGTCACCAAACCTCACCAGGGTCAGTGGAGGACCAGGACAGTGCCTCTCACCAAGGTCAGGATCAGGGCCACACACTATCTGGTCCAGTTGGGAGAAACCTAGTGGTGGAGCTGACCGCAATGCTGATGAGATTTGCACCTGGCACCACAGCCAACTCCACTAGAACAGGTAGTAGCAGAATCTTGGATGCCTTAAGCCAAAGCCAGACTCCTTCCAAGTCTGAACAAGTTCCCAAGCGAACTAAAGCTGAAGAACAGGGGGAAGCTGCTAGTGCCCAGGCAGTAAAAAGGGGGCATGGTAACAGAACTACCACTATTGTCGAAGTACCTGATGAAGAAGATGACACTGCCTTTAGACTGTGGCAAGCAAAACAGTCCAAAGCCAGTATCCCAACATCTGAAATCCCATCTAACAAGAGGGTACCGAACCTCAAAATCCTGCCAGTCATGTATGGTACAAGCCATTTGGAGTAGACTGGACTCTATGTGCTATCCAAAGTACCAAGAATTTAGCAATTGCCAAAGCCATCCTCTCTACTTGGGTCCATTCCAAATGACTTGGAGAAATCACCGATAAGCTCATTCAGAGCTTGAACACTGAAGAGAGCATTGTGCATGAACAGCTCTACAAACTTCACAAACTGATCCAGTATATCCGCAGAACCAAAAGCTCAGGCCAAGACTTCTTGGTGGATATCCAGCTCGCTCTCTGTACTGGGAAGAAGACCTTGACAACTCACACATTGTTGGATAGTGGCTGCATAGGCAGCTCTATCAACCAAACTTATGTCCAACAACACCAGTTGGATACTCAAAAAGCCACCTCTCCCATACCTGTATACAATGCAGATGGAATCTGCAACAAGGCTGGTAACATCACTGAATTTGTGGAGCTCCAAATGACCATCAGAGACCATGTCGAACAAATCAACCTCACGGTCATGGACTTGGGCTCTAAGACAGTGTACTTGGGCCATGACTGGCTTAAATGCCACAATCCCCTTGTCAACTGGAAATCAGGAATCATGATATTTGGACAATATCATTATATTAAAAATCATTTTACTCTCCCTGATTCTGATGAAGAAGACAGATGGGACGAAGAGCTAGAAGAAGGCAAGACTATTCTGGTGATAAACATGTACAAAGAAATCCTTCTTTGAGCAGTACACCATGTAAATGAACTGGTGGCAGCTGCAAATGCAGAAAAACTGAAACAGACCTTCAAGGAGCTTGTGCCTCCTCAGTACCAAAGCTTTAGAGATTTATTCTCTAAAGAAAGCTTTCATAACCTACCTGACTGAAGACCCTGGGATCATGCCATCAAGCTAACCCCCAATGCCAAATCCACATTAGACTGCAAAGTCTATCCACTCAACCGAAATGAACAGGAACAGCTCAACAAGTTCCTGGATGAAAATCTCAACTCTGAAAGAATCTGACCTTCCAAATCCTCTTTTGCCTCCCCTTTTTTCTTCGTCAAGAAAAAGGATGGTTCTCTATGACCTGTTCAGGACTACTGAAAACTGAATGAAATGACAATCAAAAACCATTACCCACTCCCCTTGATCTCTAAACTCATTGACAAACTATGTGGAGCAAAATATTTCTCCAAGCTGGATGTTCGGTGGGGATATAATAACATACAAATCTAAGGGGGAGATGAAAAAAAGGCTGCATTCAGAACTAACCAAGGACTCTTTGAGCCTATGGTCATGTTCTTTAGTCTTACCAATTCACTAGCCACATTCCAGTGGATGATGAATGACATCTTTAAGGACTTAATCGCCAGAGGAAAAGTCACCATTTACCTCGACAATATCCTTATCTTCACAAAAACCTTCTCTGAACATTGAACCATCATTTGACAAGTCCTACAATGTCTCCAAGAAAACAAGTTGTTCCTCAAAGTGGAGAAATGCGAATTCGAGGTATTAGAAACCAAATACCTTGGAGTCATCATCAGCAAAGATGCAATCCAAATGGATCCTGTCAAAATCGCTGGAATCATGGAATGGCCTATTCCCATGAAAAAGAAAGAACTTCAATCTTTCTTAGGCTTCACGAACTTTTACCGAAAGTTCATTTGAGATTACTCCAAGATCATATGACCTCTCACTCAGTTAACCAGCAAAGTTGACTGGACTTGAGGATCAGAACAAGAACAGGCATTTTCACAACTCAAAAAGTTGATGACTACAAATATGGTTCTAACAATTCCCTCAGATGATAGAAGATTCTGAGTAGAGGCTGATGCCAGTGATGGAGCTATCAGCACTGTCTTAAGCCAAGAACAGAACAGCAAATGGAGGCCTGTCGCCTTCATGTCAAAAGCCTTAATGGTCACCGAACACAACTACAAGATCTATGACAAAGAGTTGCTGGCCATCATGCTAGCCTTAGAAGAATGGTGCCATTATCTCATGGGTGCAAAAGAGACTGTGGAGATCTGGACAGATCATCAAAATCTCCAATACTTCTGAAAGCCTCAAAAGCTAAACTGATGCCAAGCCTGATGGGTTATGGAACTAGCCAAATACCACTTTGTTCTTCAACACAAAGCTGGGATCACTAACAAGAAGGCAGATTATTATGATTTTTTCATTATCTTATCTTATCCAAGTCATATCCATGACTCATCCATCTAATCAACCATTGTTTCCAACTCGTATCAACACACTCACTGACCACTACTCTCATTCTCACCAACTGTCACCCCAGATGTTCTCTATTGGACTATGATCCTTCTGGACCATTCAACTTGGACACCATTCCAGCATGGACTAAACCATTTCATCTAAATATAAATGCTGTACCTACAGTATATAAACAGAGTAAACTACACCATTGTACTCTATCTTTTGACTAAATTAGAATCATATATCTCTCACTCTCACACACTAAAGACCAAGCCTAATCCTCTAACTGGATGATTGTTTGAATGCATAACAGCCCAAAGAGGACAGCTGATATTCCAAGTCACATGACTAAGATGGTCCCTAACACAGATCTTCTCAGTCGACAAGACAACTATGATCAAGAAAAAGAAGACAATCAAGATGTAGTTGTCCTTTCCCCAGAACACTTCCAGGCATTAATACTGCCCACCACCGAAGAACAAATCATGTGTATAAGAGATGCAACCTGACAAAAGAGTCAATGGGACCAAGGGATCAAGAAATCCCTTAACTATGAATGAGGAATCACACAGGAAAACAAAATCCTGTGGTATAATGGACAAATCTATGTCCCTCAGGACCCTTCACTACACAGGGATATCATTGCTCAACATCATGACCATATCACCACTGGACACCCAGGCATTGCCAAGACTAAAGAACTCATTTTACAAGAATATTGGTGGCCAAAGATGAAAAGTGACATCGAATCCTATATTAAGGGATGTGAAACATGTCAAAGGATGAAGAGCAACATGCAGGCTAAAGCTGCTCCTCTTCATCCCAATGCAATTCCTGATACTTTATGGACTCATATTTCCATTGACATGGTCACCAGTCTTCTAGAATTAGAAGGTTTCGATGCCTTACTCATCATTATGGATCAATTCTCCAAAACCATAATTCTCATTCCATGTAATAAAGAATTATCCACTGAAGAATGGGCCCTAATTCTCTATAACCATGTATACACAAAGTATGGAATGCCTCAGGTGGTCATCTCAGACTGAAGACCCCAGTTTGTATCAGCATTCATGAAGAAACTCTATTGAATGCTGAACATCATGCAAAATGCCTCTATGATATATCATCCTCAGACTGATGGACAGACAGAGAGAGTCAATCAGGAGGTTGAAAAATATCTCCATATCTTTGTCAACCATCGACAGACAGACTGGGTAGCCTGGCTACCACTTGCAGAATTCACTCGGCCATGAGCAAAAGTCCATTCATGGTTCTATATAGGTGAAATCCTTGACTTATTCCTGAGTCAATCCAGAAGACCAATTTCATCAATCCCGCAGCTGTTGACTTCATAGAAACCATGGCCAAAGTACACAAAGAGGTCCATGATATGTTGGAAAAGGCAGTGGCACAAATGAAGGCACAATATGACAAACAAAAGCAATCACCTCATGAATATCATATCAGTGATAAGGTCTGGCTTGACACTGCCAACCTTCATCTTCCATGACCCAAAAAGAAACTTGATGACAAATGAACAGGACCATTCAAGATTATTGAAAAGTCAGGAATAGCAGCTTACAAGTTAAAACTGCCACTCCATTGGAAAATACACTCCCAATTCAATGAGAAATTGTTAACTCCATATACTGCACCCTCCTTCCCTAAGCAACAGCAACCACCACCCCCTCCTCCAGACTTCATCGATGGTTAAGAGAAATATGAAATTGAAGAAATTTTGGATTCGTGCACTCAAAAGTATGCTCCAAAAGAGGACAACCATCCAGGGAAGTCATGGATTACCTTGTTAAATGGAAAGGATGGATCAGAGAACACAATTCCTGGGTTAGAGAAACCGAGATGTCAAATGCTATGGAAGCGATCAAAGAGTATCAGGCCAGCATAAACTGCACCTTATACACTCCCAAAATCGCAACCAAGGACAAAGTAGTGGTCAAGATACTGGACCATGAGTACTCGAAGAATGGTGATATAGCATATCTTGCTGAATGCAAAGATGGACATACCAAATAGATCATCAATCCAGACAAAGACCTATGGAAAAACCTGACCAATCAGTACTGGATCAGTCAAGTTGAATCACAACTTGACTCCCCTGAAGAAGAACCTTAGCAGTCAGGATGACTGCTTTAACAAGGGGGTAATGTTATGATTTTTCCATTATCTTATCTTATCCAAGTCATATCCATGACTCATTCATCTAATCAGACACTGTCTCCACTTCATATCAACACTCTCACCGACTACAACCCCAGTTCACATGGAATGTCACCCTCGTTCTCTCTCATTGGCCCATGATCCATCTGACTCCACACCGTCCTCTCCTGAACCGTACCATTCCCTCATGGACCATATTGTTTCACCTAAATATACACACCATACATACAGTATAAAAGTAGAGTAAACTAAACTGTTGTACTCTATCTTTCAACTAAATTATATTCTTATACTTCTAACTGCACCACACCAAAGACCAAAGTGCTATTCTCTATATGGGTGATTGTTCAAATGCGTAACAGTCCAAGAGAACCATTTACATCCCAAGTCACATGTATAAGACAGGCCATAACAAAACTGGGGTATGAATGCGAGTGTTGTCCAGGTGTGTATGATGTATGAACCATGTGTTGAAGTGTTTTAGGGATGCTACCATGGTCAGGTGAGATGGTTGAGGTGACAGCATGGGTGCATCGATAAGGTTATCAATGGATGAGTGAGGGTGATTGATAATATGAGCAGTGTGTAAGCATTATGACATTGGATGAGATGAGATAATGAAAAAATCATAATATTTTATGCTTTTATACTTCTCAGAACCAAGCCAACTTCCTATCTGTATACCTATCTGCTCTGATAAATCTTGCCAAGTAGTGACCCACTCTATTGTGTCCACCCCTTTTTACAATCCTAAATAATTCTCTTAGAGAGAAACCATATAGAATCACCATCTTTGATGATATTAAGATGGAGGCATAGGCTTCTGCTGGCAGACAGCCATCCATTATGCCTGATGCAGTCCCTAGTCTGGTGGAAAAGCAGGTTACTGATAGCAGATGGTAGTGCAGATGGCAGTCCATTGGCCCCTGGTTCCTGGTCTGATGAAAAAGTGAGTTACTGATGATGGATAGCAGTGTGAATGGCAGCCCAGTGTCCCTGACCTTCATTTCTAGCAGATCCTAATCCTGTATTCCCATTAACTGAGCAAGTGGGTGTTGTTATTCCTGTGGCAAGTACTAGCTTGGCAGAAGCCAAAATTTGGTGCACACATATATGTGGTGCAGCACAATATAAGTGACAAAGACAGTCAATACTAGATAAGATAGCAGTTAATATAATACATAAAATAGATATCATTTATTTGCAGTCTTGAAGTGCAGAATGTTCATAGTCATCTAAGTAGAGGTGGTCAAAGCAGAAGTGCACAAAAGAAACAGCCAGCATGGTGGAATGATCCTGGGTTTCAATTTTTTGGTGGCTGTGAGCTTAGTCAGCCACCGCGAGCCCAATCGACGTTGCAGCTCCCCAGTAACTGTTCGCGGAGCGTCGATTCACCTTTTGTCCAGTAACGTATTTAACTGCGGCCATGGCCTTTCCACAACTTTTTATCAACCGCCATGTCATCCAAAGCCCCGTCTGTTTCCACAGTGTTTCTCTGTTCATTTTTTATGTCCTATCTGACGCATTTTTCAGACCTTAAGATCAGTATTGACTTCAGCACATGCACCTCATCGCCGTGACGAGCTTTGCCGGCGGCAATAATTCTCCCGCGACACCTATATCTGCTGTAGCTGGCAACGCCGAGTCGCAAACTCAGTGTAGCTCACACAACGAGTACTATCATTCGTTCGACTATTGCAAGCGTGAGACTACTCTGCGGATTGAGATCACGGAGGCGACTCTCAAATGGGAGTGCAAAACAATACTGTTTAAGGCTGCAAACATATTTCACTGGAATTCCAGGACCGTTTTCGCTTCCGAACTCTTGCCCCTGGAAACCATATCCCTTCCGCTTAAACGCGTTAGCCTGGAAGTCTATTGGTCAGTCGCCGCGTATAAGCTTGCGCCGTTTATCATATTCTTACTGCCACCTTTCTCCAGCTTTTACTAAAGGGAGTTCATGAAACAGGCTCCACCACGAGGATCCTTTCTCTGCGTTTGAAGGACATAAAGCGATTTGGATCTATTCATATCTATAGCTCAGGGAAATCCTCCTTTGACGTCATTGCGGTCGCAGCCTTAGTACCGGTCACGGCACCTGCACCGTCTACAGATAGCGCTGAACGACTGGACGAGAATCCGTCCATACATACGACGCAGTTAGGACCATTCCCAGCAACTTTGGACTGGACTTTTGGATCCTCCAGGATTGTGGGATATGTATCATCAGCATTACTTATCCGTGCGGCGAGAGACGGAGGATGATTGCGTCGGTGACGACTGCATCATTACTCATGGTAGGGTGTACGGAATTCACTTTGAATAACGTCTCCGCGTCCATACGCTCTCGAGGGAGCTGTCGGATCACTGACTGGTCCCGAGCGCGGAGAAGCAAAAAGCGATATGTTCTCGCTCTCGAGTCTAAGACCTGGCTCCGACTCAGGCGCAGGAGTGTCCAAGTCTGAGGGCTTATTGCCATCCTTATCCCTCAGACCGGTAACGTACACGTTTTATTCGGTTGTTTGGTGGCTCGAGGAGCGGCGCCAGAAGTGCCGGACTAAGCTGAATAGACAGACGAATGGACTTGGAATGTGAAAACCGTTTCTCTATGGAATCAGGATGTGAAGAATGTAATACAAGGCTTACATATCTGTGGGCCTGAATACCAAAGGGAAATGTTTACTGGGGCCATGCTGTTTCCCATTTAGGTTCCCTTGGCGCCGGCATCTCCGTCGCCCAGATATCCAATCCAATCCAATCCAGTTTGACATGCAATTTTGTATGGCCTCGTAGATGTACAATATAATAGATAACAAGCAGAGATCCCGGTGAATGTAGTATAATAGCAATGTATGTGTGAATGTCCCCAGAAACTAAGAAACTGACCCACTAACAGATAATACAACAACAGACCTGCTCTTCTGCTTCGTTAGTGGCAAGTTCCCTTTGCCTCTGCTGCTCTTGCTCCCGCTGCTCTTGCTCCCGCTGGCGCATCGCTCTTGCTAGTCGCCTCTGCCTGACCCATTCTATCCCCTTTCCCAGTCGCGCACAAAGCCCAACTCTGTTCTTCCTCTGCGCTTCATATGCTACGTCTTCAGCTGTATACGGTCGTATTGATAGATGGACAATTGTCGGTGGTGGTCTTGGAGTGTTAGGGTCAGTCGCTGATGTAGGTGGACTATTGATGGGAAGGTTGTGTGCTAGCCAGGAGGTTTCAGCGAGGCAGATCGATAAAACAAAAGTAGCCGTAAATACCTTGGAGTACTTCATCGTCCTGCCATACTTTCCCCAGATGCAGTATACGAAGGTATGATGGTGCTGGCGGTCGTGGAGATTCGGAAGACCAGTCTGTATTCGGGGCCAGTTGTGGGGTCGCGTAAGTGACGATTCATTAATCAGCGCCCAACATATTCAGTGTAGTTTGTATAGGCAGAGAATAAACGGGCCGAAGAGGGAAGAGAGCGGGAAGCGGCCCAAATGAGCTCAAAATTCTCAGAAAATAAGGAATAAACTAACCATGCGGCCAGGCATTCCATATCAGCTCCTTGACTTGCCCGACAGTATGTTCCGGGTTGAAAGACATCATTCGGCGCTTTCCGGATAGTAGAAGGAAGGTGAGTGAGATATTGGGCAGCTCCTCGTCGTCGTCACCAGCGTCTTTCTCATCATCACCGACGTCACCGCCTTCCGTGTCTGCCTCGCCACCCTGGTCCTCGTCTCCATCCTCGCCCTCGAGGTTCCGCTTCTCCCCTTCCTCGTCCTCCTCCAAGCTGTCGTCCCATATTCGACTGCTTCGGCCCTCCTCACCCACCCAGCCAGTTCCATCCCCATCTACAGCCAGGTCAACCCTCGTATAGCTTGTGCGCGCACTAGCATTAGTACTATATACGTTCACCCCCAGGGCTGGTCCCATGTACCCCTCGGAGCGCACCCGCGTCAGCGTATGCTCGGGCTCATCGAAAGTGACGGTGTGATGGGGACGCGACACAGCTGTTTTTGGTCGGGGCATGTGTCGTCTGTGTCAATGTGCTGGGCAAGTCCTTGTAGTGATGCTGCCTGTAGACGTACAGGAGCTGATAGCAGTGCCCGGATGATGGTGGTAAACGGATGAAGGAAGCAGCTTGGTATCTCTTAAGGACGCAAGTCACTCTATCAAACGGGGTTAAGTTAAGAATAGGAGAAATTTTCCAGGGGTCCGGTTCCAGGGACCGGATGCAAATTCCAGATCTGATGCTCACGTGGCACGTGCCGTACAATACCCGATTCCCGCTCACTCAATGTGACACTTTCACAGACTCCACGCCGCTGAGCACCGCCAAAGACTCAACCGTCGATGACTCGAACAGTATAGGAGACGAGACCTTTATAAAGCTGAATAGTCGGAAATGATCTGCTACCTTCGTGCGCCTCGTCCACTTCCTTCACGGGGCTAGAACTCGACAAATGCGGGGAAAGCAGATCACAGGGTGAACTAGAATCAAGAACTACATCAAAGAAGCTTTGTACTCATGTGCGAATATCGGCTTCAGGGTAGTATTGCAGCCGAAAGTCGGTTTCCCCATTCGGCACGTAGGAAGGCTGCATTATGAGTGTTGAAAGTATTACAACTTGATAACGAACACTCACTCTGCGTAACCTGTCAGACCTGTAACGATGAACAGGAAGTGTCGTTTCAAATAACCCAGCCCTTCATACTCGTGGCTCGGGTCTGAAGGAACATTAAGAACCCAAGTCCTGATTCTGTGATGGTTTTTCGCACAAAATGATCGATTCACTGTAAATACCATCCAACATGATTTATTTGCAGGCGCAAAGAGGTGTAGAAAGGTGCATGGGTACCGAATCTCGGAACACTCGGTGGGACAGAAGCCTGTCTAGCTAGGACTGACGTACGCATATTACAATTCCAACATTCTATTGGCCAGGATCATCATTATCAGGATGCAGTCGGTAGGGAAAATCAATAGCAGACCTCGACTGAGCTTTTTTCCATTATATCCCATTCTATTTTGTCGCAAAACGATGGGCTTTGAGATACAAGTACGTGTTTGGAAGCCAAAAAGGAAGATGATGTCCATCAGTTGGCGGACCCGGTGTACATGGCGTATGTAACCTTCTGGGAGGATGATAGGGAAACACCAGTCAGTCATATCAACTTTATTTGAGTAGTCCCAAAACAGATTCGGCTCGTCAATTTAATATAATATCTGAAACGCCTGACGCCCACTGAACATACTAGCTCTTCTTGGCCAAGTACTTATACAGTGGGGCTTCAGCCCTTCAGCCCTCGTAGGTCCCCGATGACTGGACAGATGGAAGGCACATTATCGATATAACACTCGTGCTGAGTAGGATTTGCTGAGGTCGACAATTCCCCGTATATGTAATTCGACAGCTTGTTACCCCGATCGTTTGTTGCGCTGTTCATACTAAGAGAGTAGCATGCGGCCGAAGGATCGTCCGACGAGGACGAACGAGAGAACAAATCAATCAGGCGTAAGTCCATACGTAAGAAAATAAGCGCGGGGCCGGCAAAGGTGGAAGAAGGAGGGCCCACACGCGCGTCGAGAACAACAGACCCGGGAGCATAAGCCCATGATTCCTGACGTTGAAGCCGGGCCCGGAGAGACGATAGCAACGATTTACGCAGACTTGATTTGTGTAGTTACGTGAACTACGCCTGATGAATCATCTGCGGTTACTCAAACACCGAACGTAACCAGCTGCAGCAGTAGACAAGTGAGGACACAGAGTAAATGGAAGGTGGACTTCGAAACGCAGAGATGAACAGTAAGGTGCTAGTCCGCATACCAGTAGCAAGGATTCATTGTGATTACTCTGCGGCTCGAACCGCAAGAATCAGACAAATGTGATACATCATCGCCGCAATTAGAACATTCTATCCCAAGTTGAAGATAGGTAGCGATGATACCGGAAGTAGCGACAGAATGAGAAATTGTATATATTAGTAAAAGCATAGTTGTGAGTACGAGAAACAGGCGAAGAAATAGCGGACTTGGTTCGAGGCAACGGGTAGAGATATCTTCCGTGTAAGAAATGTCAGTCAGCATTCAAGAGTCGGGCCGTCTAGCCGGAGTATCTGAAAGTTCTCACGCTATTTCACTCTACCGTGGTGACACCACTATTTCTAGGTCTTGCTCAAGCCGTACTACGCCTATCAGTAATATATCTCTCTCATTGGATGCCCTTCCAAAGTTTAGCGATTCGATTTTACTGATGACATCCGAGTCCAGGTCTCTGGTTCTCCTGAGGTTGTCAAGTTCGTCACCAACTTTTTTATTTGTGGTCCTTGCGCGTTTCGGTGAGTGAATTCAAGTTTTTTTGCAAGTCACTGAGTCGAGATACCGAAGATTATCCCTCCACTGTCCAGCACTTTCTGAACGTAGCGCTGAAGCTACAGAGGCAGCTGCTCCGATAATGAAACGACTATTGGTCGTCCGACATCGCCTCGGATAGACAAATTGTAGTATCGATGATGCATCTGGACTTACTTCTCAGGACTCTCACGCGTTCTCCCTGGTCTCCGTGGCTGGCTGACCGTCATTGACGATCTCCTATTGGCCAAAAATAGCTAGAGATTCTCTAGCGCCAACCTCGACCACGGGCTGGGCTTTATGCTTTATTTCAGGACTCGATTACTACGAAAGCTAGGCGACAACGAGGTGGACAATTTTTATTACTACATCAAACTTATTCTGGATGTCTTTATGGATGTCCCTGCTACCCTTCACAAGGTCTTTTCATAGGGTTCCGATCACCGAGTCATGCATGTTGGGGAGGCGTGGTATTTGCCTATAATTCTTCTGTATCAATTTCTTTTCCTTCGAAACAACTTGGGAGTACTTCGTCCCCAAGCTCTACTTGTCGGTTCCAGTGAGCGCTGCTCCCCTCTCTATCTCAACATAAATCAAGCAGTCGTTTCGACGCTTGAGGGGAAACCTTAGGAGAACACATGCCAAAGTTCAACTTTCGTGGACGTCGGACTCTTTATTGCCAATGAATCTCATAGTATCAGCTTAAATGACACAGGAACAACTTTGACGTTTCTGCGGGACGTACTTTCGTTTTCCGTTCCAGTGGACTGGTATGATCTTTCCTTGGGTGTATATTTTTGCTAGCTCACTTTGTATATCGGAGATCTCGTACGGACGGAGTGTGGTAATAGTACACCTTTCCTCATCATGGGCTTGATCGATAGTAGCAAACTGTGGCGAGATTTACGTTCTTCCTGTAGTTCCGGATCTCATGTTTTGCGCACTCCGGTGCCCGCATATGCATAATTTATGGATCGTCGCGACTTGCGGCGACGCAATGGAAACAACTAAGTACTCTTGCCCCTGAACTCTCCCAACTCATGTATCTTGCACCTAGAGCACTACGTGGTTGGTGTCGCCAGTTCTGAAAGAGTCATTTTAAGGCGCGGGCAGTGAGCACCTATTGATAGCGAGCCTCCGAGCCTCTCTTCCGGACGCGCCAGCTCCTCTTGACACAGTGCATCCTATGTCCAAGTTAGCGCCTATCTAATAGGCTGCTCATCAATGGGTCAAGACGGGCGTATTTCAACGACTTCTACAGTAATATAGAAACATATCGACAATAAAGATAAGTATGTCACGAATCGTGCGTAAGAATGTATAGACAACGGTAAGTGAGAGATAGTATTATACGTGAAACGTTGAGAATAACAGTGGTAGATGGATGGATGACAGAGAGAAAGACAATCAATATCTTTCCCTACTGTGCTTTTGCATTCCTCTCCTGGACAGCACTGAGGACGTGGCACAAATCATCGCGTAGACACAGTCCCTCCACCCAGCATACATCAAGATCACCATGGCCTGTCCCTCTGGGCTTCCCACCGTATAAGGGTTCCAATCGCCCCAACCTAGCGGATTGATAGCTGGCGAAACAATTCCCGTTGGCGTGATATGTTCGCCCTTTCCTAGTTCTGTCCTGATATTATCCGCCCACGGGATATATGGTTCAAAGATATCGGGTCTTAGAACCGCCATGCGATATACTACCGATGCGAGCATGCAAGAGCCAGATATCTCTGAGAACCAGGCATTGTCATCAAGGTAGTTACGAAGCAGAGGCGTGTTCGTGGGCGTGAGTGCGACTGCAGATTCGATAATCTCACGAATCCAATACGTAAGGTCTTCGATAGCGGGCTGGCGCCAAGATTCCTGGGAACTGACAAACGATTTCATAATAACAGCAAGAATGCGAGTCATGCCGGCTACGATGAGGATAATAAGCAAATGCTTGCACAAAAAAGAAAAGCAGAAAAGAAGAGAGATCAAACCCACATGTGAGAGAAACACAATGGAAAGTGACTTACCAGCCGCCCATCCATTCCCTGTACTCCACAGACCAGGATCACTCGACTGAGGGCCGACTATATGCGACCATGCGCCGTAGTGCGACTCGTTCTTAATGGATTGGGATTGCAGGATCTCGCGATAATAAGCACACTGCTTGTATGATTCCTCAAGCAAAGTCTCGTTCGAAGTATCTGCGGCGTAATATGCGATGAAAGGTGGAGCCATGAACATGAAGTCAGCCCTACGATAGGAAATGAGTCGAAGATATAAAGGCGAGGTTAAAAAGACGGACCACAACTCCGCAACATCGACCCTCTGACTGATAGCACCCGACTCATTTTGATACCTCGGTGCCTGTTCCAACAGATATTGAATCTGTTCTACCGCAGCTTGCTTATATGTGTCGTTTGTCTTACCAAGCAACCATGCATACACGCCTAAGCTAGCTGGATCGCCCACCGCACCATTACCGTCGCCCAACACATTGGCCCCCGTGCCCAGCACAATTTTACTCTGCGCGTACGCGAGAGCCTTGACTTGTTGAGGATCTGGCGCCGGAGCAGGAAAAGGATTGGGGCCAAAGACAGATAGCATAGGCGAGTAAAGCTCGAGTAGGGCCTCAGAAGCAGTACCAAACTCCCAAGTATGGCTAGGAAGAGATCCGACGAGGGAAATGACAGCGAATAAATCCCATCCGGGGTCCAACGCCAGAGGGTTGCCGAGCTGAAAGTCAATCAGATTAAATCCCGCATGAGGGGAAAATACTGCCTACTGTACAGCGAAATAAAAATGCTAGGCCGATAAGCCAGAGACCATTCCTCATCAGAGAAGAAAGCAAAGGAAAACGAAAAGAGAGTGAAGTCGCTGGGCGAGTTCGAATTCGTACTTGGTGGAAAGAGGAGATAAAAGCCAAGAAGGGAAGTGCAGGTGAACAAGATATCAAGTTGGTCCAGCCTTTCTTGGCCTAGCTCTTAGGGGTCATGAAGACAGCACGACGCTTTATGTTTTGTTGTGGCACAGAAATTACGGCGTTTCAGAGCCAGATTTCCTTCAGAGGTAATAAAGAAGACTCCATCTTGATGTTCCTGTGGTTAACAAGTAACAGGTTACCGCAGCACAGCACAGAGTAGTAGCACAGATCGCGGAGGTGAAGACTGAATAAGCGATATAGATATTTTTGTTGGCCCTTTTTTGATTACGTCATCTCTAACGCCTGCTCGTCGTCAGGGGGCTGATTGTAGCTGTAATATCCAGGCTGCTGTGTACTGCTGTACTGCATTTATTACTGTGGCGGTTTTCACTCTACCGGTCCTTCATCAACAGTTCTATCCTGCTCTTACAAGACATCATTCGTTCTGATGTATACACGAACTCACATACGAGTGGGGGAAATCGAAATCCAATTGTATTCGTTGTTGACATCACGGCTACTTCCATAGAGTATGAAACGCCGTCTCTTTTGTATTGACACATTGGCATAAAGCGAACTTCTTTTACCTGCTGCGAGACTGTTATTTAATCAGAGTTCAGGGAAGATCTGCCTTAGATTCACAACCCGGCTATTATATCTTTGTCCATCCAAAACTTACACCAATCGATTTCAACGTCCTCAGTCAAATAAAGACCATTTGTCGAGTATTATGGGACGCGACATATTTCTATAGGGAGACAGAAACATAGATTTGAACCAAGAGGGCGGTCGCTGTTTCAAGTTGAAGCAAATGTTGTCCAACATACTTTCTTGCTTAGCCTGACTCTATTGCATGTCAGAAAAAAGCGGCTTCCGTGTGCATTGGAAGCACTGACGGCGTTGGATGGGTTACTATGTCAATATTGAAGATTGCAAGCCGGTATTATGTACTCACTTTGTCCCCCAAAAGAGATAGTGGACGTCCGAGGTAGCTTCGTATAACACAGCGTCTGGTGCGACCCATCTAGGTTGGATATAAAGGCGCGAGTAAATGAGAAGGTCTGCGAGTAGGTACGTATAAGCCGAGTACGTGGTGTTCTCGCCGTAATCAGTCTTTTAAGAAACCAGTTCCATGATGAAATGATAATCACTTACGTAAAAACACTGGGGGTGAACAGCGTGCACCCGCAAGCACCAGGATTGAATATCTTTCGCGATCGTCGACACGCGATGCCATTGCGTGGAAATGGATGGATTGTAAAATACATAATATGGAGATAATAAAGTAGGCTCATATAGAATCATAAATTCATAGCAAGGGTCTTATGACGCCGCATATAGACATCGAGAGTGAGATAGGTGAGCATTTATTGCGATCTAAAAGATAAGAAACGAGGGGTGACAGTCCTTGGCAAAGACGTACAGTCCGGTGTTTGTCTTAGTGTGAGCTAGGAAGGGAGTATAAGTATTGAATGTACCATCCACAAACAAGCGACGATTACCTATCCACAGACTTCTTCCTCGTAAACGGTGCAGCCTGTATTCTCGCCTTCTTAGCATCTCCAGATCCTTGCTCAGCTGGAAGGGGGCGCTTTCGAGGCACTAAGAAAAATAGGTGAGACAAATGAAGGAATGGTATGACGATTAAATACCGAGACTGGAGGTTGTATGCAAGTTTGTGATGGGAGCCTGTGATGTCTGTGATGATCTGGGGAGACACGGATTTCGCACGGAGGTAGTAAACTGTGGTTTAATGAGCGCTAGTGTTGACCCAGCGCTTGAAGAACCGGGATTCACGGCGTCAGTGCCGATTTGGCGTGGTGCCATGGAAGATGACTGTGAACCTAAGACTATCTTGTAGTGATTCATCGATCTTGAAGAACCTCTTACCAGCTAACTCATGCAATCGTTTCCGAAAGCCATCAATCTCCCTGTTTCTTTTCATGAGTCTCTCTTCTATCTTCTTCGTTTCCTTGTCCTTCTCGGTCACCTGCTTCTCAAGCACAGTGATACGCCCTCCTGCAACTTCAAACATTCCCTTAAAAATACTGCCGATTCCTTGAGCCACCGTCAACCATTTCCGGGTCGATACGAGCAGATGATGAGGTGATGAGGGCTTGGGCACCTCAACCTTCAGTAGTCCATCGATGCCACAGGTGGGATGTATCTTGAGCAGATAACCTCCAATCTCCCTCAATTGCGCGACCGTGGGGCGCATGTCATTGATGCACCCAACGAGCTCTGGGTTAAAAACAATGCAGTTCCTTCCGTCCTTGACACTGATTTCCAGACCGGCCGGATGCAATGAAGCCCGAATGTCTTTCAGACCTTGCTCTGCTTTGGAAATGGCTTTCGCAGAAGCGCACGCTTCGGATTTAGCTTCCTCAACAGACGTGTGAGCTTGGACGAGCTGCTCCGACAGCGCGTTTGCTTCTTGTTCCTTTTGGCGGTAGAGCGACTTCCAACCGTGCCCTATGGCCAAGGCATTGGAGAGCCACTCCTTTACGGCAGTAATGAAGACCGGAAGACTAAATGGAGATAAGACTTCAGGAGACAAGGAAGTGCTGGAATGGTCGACCTCGGCCTGTGGTTGAAAGGATGCCAGTGTCTGTGAAAGTACATTGACTTTCTGATGCTCGTCGACGAGATCTGATATCTGACGCGAAATGGGGTCGGTTACTGTAAATATCTGGCCATCGGCAGCAAACTCCAGTCCCAACTGGCCTAGAGACGATCTCATGACGTTCAACTCGCTTTGGATACGGCTGGCTTGGGTCTGAGTTTTCTCTAAGTTGGACTGGGTCAAGGCTGCGCAAGAAAGGGCCTCAGCGCGTTCAGCAGTCACTGATGCAAGATGCACCTCGAGTTGCTGGATGCGAGCAGCCAACTCCGTTTGCGTGTTTTCCGTGTCCTTACGCGAAGAGTTGCGCTCTTCTTCGTGCTGCCGCTTGGTCTCAGCCAAGCTACCATTGAGCCTACGAACCTCAGCCTCAGCGGCAGCGGCAATGTCGTGTTCCTTGGTCCTTTCAGAGTCCGAAAGCGATAGTGCCGCTTCCAGTTCCTTAATACGGGCAGCTGACCGCTTGTTGGTAACATCTGCTATGCAACGAAAGTCAGAGTATTCCCCCAAGATCCGCTGATGCTCTGCCGACTTCTCCTGGAGCAGCCGTTCCGTTTCAAAGACACAGGAACGTGCAGCATCCCTCTCCTTAGCAGCAGATTGTGCCGCGTCGCGTAGCTGTGGTATCTCAGCTTGTTTCCTCAGGTATAAGCTGTGCAGATAGTTGGTAGCCTTTGCTATTTCATGTTCGAGGAGATCGGCCACCTGGTCCGACCCAGATCTGATGGCGGAAGAATGGCGATATATAAGGGAGGCTTGAGTCGGTGCATTGCTTGTCACAGAAGACATTTAGTGAAGAAGAAAGACAAAGAGTTACGGTAGAAAAGCATGAAAAGAGCACCCTATTTTCAGCCTTTGACCATTAATTTATAAATAGGAAAATAATGTTTATCGACTGTCTTGGAATTATATACTTATTTCTAGAACAAAATTGAATGGTAACCAGAGACATACGCCCAAATAAAGGCAAAGCAGGAACAATCGAGACTGAAATATTGCCTTTTTGGTGATATATTAGTCTGTTATTTTTATATTTAATCTGAAGGCATTTGGCAAAGAGAGCAAGAATGGTGATTGAATTAGTTAATTATTTACTCTCGTCAATGTATCCTGCTTCTCACATACCGCAACCTCCTCACACAACAGGCTTTTCATACAAAGGTGCCTCTTGTCAGGGCATCCTATTCGATTGACTGACACTGCCAAAGGACTACGGCCTCGTATTGAACCGTCCCAGGTTCCCTCTCCTGTCGAAGCCATCGAAAGGGACCAGGAAAGATGGCAGAATCAACCTTACATGACACTGCCCGGACAGCAACCCCCATTGTCGACAACGGACTTCCGTGCACTTGATCAAGGTATTTTCCCTGCTTCATCATAGGTTTGATGGAAGCAGAGCACTTGTCACAGGCAATTCATCGCCGAAATTTGTACGAGCGTCAACATGGGCGTTTCCTTACACATCGCGTCTAGCGTCCGATTGTAACATTCCATTGGCGGCTGTGTTCCAACCCTTTGCCGAGCTCGACACCCGGGAGGAGCCTGTACCGCTAGTGGAGACCAATCCCGCTCGCTGTGAAAAATGTAGAACATACATTAATCCGTGGTGTTCGTGGACGTCAGGTGGAGGGAGGTGGAAGTGTAATCTCTGCAGTCATGAAACAGAAGGTACGTTGCCCTAATTTCGCGCCTGAACTGTACTGACTTCCACCAGTATCCGACGAGTATTTCTGCAATCTCGACGAAAATGGGAATAGAATGGATCGACTACAACGTCCAGAATTACTGAAGGGTACGGTAGATTTTGCCGTTCCTGATGAATACTGGGCTTCACATCCTCCCGTGGGACTGACACGCCCATACTTTTCGACGGAACCTCCACCGACTGTGATACGACAGCCTCAGCCTCTAAACTATGTATTCGCCTTCGACGTTTCGAATGAAGCCGTACAGTCTGGTTTCCTGCATACAGCTTGCAATGCCTTAGTAACAATTCTTTACGGAGGTGTCGACGAGGAGAGGATGCCGCTGGATTCATGCTTTCCCCCAGAAAGCCAAATTGCCATTTTCACCTTTGACAGAAGGATACACTTTTATGACCTAACGGTGTGTCCATCATCCTTGCAATTTCCTGCATGTTTTCATTCGCTTCTGGGTAGTCTGATCAAGTACCCATGCTTATTGTGCCTGATATTGATGAAGTCTTTATTCCCTTTCATCACGGTCTCTTCGTATCACCAGCTGAGCGAAAGTCCGTATACCACATACGTCTCGTCTGTGTATATCCTCATTCCCTTCCTTAGGGATATTGTTACGAACTTTCTGGAAGCCCTTCCGGGACGATTCGCAGACAGTTATGTCCAGGAAGCCGCTTTGGGTTCTGCCATTCGTGTCTGCCAGGCTGCTCTAGTAAGTGGCCTCCTATCAATAATGTCCACTGTTTTAACTTATCATAAGGTAGGACGAGGAGGCCAAGTTGTGCTTTTTCAAAGTGTTTTGCCCTCTATAGGTGCTGGCGCTTTACATGGTCAACCCAACGAGTCCGATATGTACGATACAGCTCAAGAAAAGAAACTTTACAAACCACGCGATCCCATATGGACACAGATGGGAGAGGAGTGCGCCGAGGATGGCATTGGGGTGAATATGTTTCTAGGAATGAGCAAATTTATAGACATGGGATCTATCGGTATGTTTCTCGTGCGGCTCTTATGTTTTTATTGACTGTCGAGGCAGGCGTGGTATCATCGCTATCGGGTGGCGACATATATTTTTACCCCCGCTTCGATTCAATACGTGACGGGGTTGTTTTACGTTCACAGCTACAACGGCTTATGCGGCGCCTGGTTGGTTATAACTGCATGGTACGGGTACGATGTTCAAAAGGTGAATTAATACCTCCTCTTTTCTCTCGACAAATTTGTTGATTGTCTCTTAGGCGTCCGGGTATCTGAATATTACGGCAACTTTCATCGACAATCCCCCACAGATCTTGAGTTTGGTGTGCTTGATGCCGACAAAGCATTCTCGGTTGTTTTGGAACACACGAGTTCCCTCAGTGCTCGGGAATACGTGTATCTCCAGTGCGCCATATTGTACACGACGGTGGAAGGTGACCGTCGTGTTCGGGTACTCAATCTAGCACTACAGGTCGTGGAGTTGGCGGGGAATGTTTTCATGTACGCGGACAACGACACTGCAGTATGCCATCTAATGCGACATGGTAAGTTCAAGAATAACCCCCTCACTTCCTTTGCGATGAATGTCTTGTAGCTATAATGCATACTAAGAAGTCAAGCATGGCGCATATACGAGAAGACCTTACAGAGAACTGCTCGTCATTGCTGCTTGGATATAGGAATAAATGCGCATCTGCAACAGCCGCATCACAGGTAAAGACGTCAGGTACATTTGAAGTACCAGGAGAGGATGCTGAATACTCTCCTAGTTAATACTACCTGAAGCGTTCAGATCATTACCTATGTACACTTTAGGGATACTCAAGTCGAAGCCTATCAAAGGTATACATTTTTGAACTACCTATTTATTCTACGCAATCTAACTAACCACTCAAAGCTGGAACTGTGTCTTCGGATGTGCGGAATTATTACGCACATCGATTGATGTCCGCGAGCGTTCGACATCTCATACAGCATGTCTATCCACCACTGATTGCGCTGCATGACCTCGACAATAAAGTCGCTTTACCTGACCCTATTACGGGGGAGATAACGATACCAACTATCACTAGAGACACCCACATGTGTATGGAGCCGAATGGGTTGTATCTAATAGGTAGGCATTGGTCTTATTCAATATAAATCATTTAATGTTGTTCAATCGTGCAGACAATATGGAGGTCATGATATTTTGGATAGGCACCAGTGTTTCTCCGCAGATACTTTTAGACCTTTTCGCGGTAGATGATTTGTTGAACCTGGATATTCACATGGTATGTTGCCTTGTAGCTCTGACGCTATACATAGTGACCTATCCGTTGGAAGCCGAGGTTGCCTGTTCTACAGACGCGACTGTCATCGCAAGTACGCAACATCATCATGCATAACCGTTTGCAGCGGGGGTACATGCCGAAGATGTTAGTCGCAAGACAGAACATGGATGCGGCAGAAATCGAGTTCAGCGATATGTTGATAGAGGACCAAAACAATGGGACGATGTCCTACGTCGATTGTGAAATATCATTCCGTTATCAGAAATTCGATGCTAACTCACGTTTGCGCAGTCCTCACCGTGGTACATAAACAAATAAGCCATGTGGTGAGTCGCAAATGTTAAGCCAGGATGTCATGACCTGATTTTCTGCTCCATTCAGCTGACTGGAGGCTTCGAACCCACGGCTATGCGATCCCCCTGGTAGCGTTTTCTGGAGATTTAGTCATATCGCCCGCAAAGCTAGATGCATGCCTTACTCACCTCATTCAAAGATATTGGGTGCTCCATGTTCAACGCAATGAATACGTGGTTACATTGTCGTCATCTATCTATCTATGGAGGCGAAGTTGCGCTATATATACGAAGATAAGCTAAGCACTGGATCTCTATGTTATATTAAGAACGTGAATACTCTTTATGGCATGGCAGTGACGTTGTGCATTAATGTGACGAGCGAAGCGAAGGCCCGGATGAACGTGTTAAACTGTGTGCGAAGAGTCAAACTTATGGGGCGAAGACGCCCGGTAACTGCGTTAAATCGATTGAGCACGTCTGATGTTCACTAGATTGTGCAAAACTAACCTAGTCTTCATCTCCTTGGGCAAGTGATCGAGTGCAAAAGGGTTTGTTCGCCTGTTGTAGACGTTCCAGTGTATACGATAGTAATGGACTCCGAATTGGAGTCGTATGTCGATAGAGACAGCTGGGAAATAGTAACCAGCACGCCGAGTTCTAGAGACATGGATAGAGCCTGAAGAATGACAGTAGGATCTTTTCTGATGAAGCGTCCATAAGAAGTGCCATGTATAACAGATTGGTGCACATTGACTTGGGCAATGGGTACAGGGTCTTTTGCTAGTTGGTCAATGAGATCATAGCCATAGATATAGTGAAGCTAGACACACTTGAGTTCCTGCTGCTCTTTGGATAATGTATCCTCCAGCAGAATGGGTTTCCAGAAGCACGAGGATCCGAAAAAGATACCACAACCGACCACTTCGATCCATATCCACAATGAGTAGAGACATTGAAGACTTCTTGGAACTCAAAAGAGAGATCCGTTGACACAAATTCAGTTTTCGTTTTCCCGTGTTTTCGTAGGCGGTGACAGAAGGGATATTTTTCAGGTAGACTGGTCATAGTGGAGAGACCGCCGCATAGGCGATTACGCAGCTGGCATTTTATTTGACCTTGCTCAGCCAAAGTGGGAAAGTTGGGTCTATAGTCTAGTCGATCAAAATGTGACTCCTGTGGTTGATGCACCGCTATGAGTTTGCAGGTGGAATGCTTGCGGTCGTAGTCAAGCTTCGATTTGGATGTGCTCCGGCAAAGAGGGACGTAATACATTTCGTCGTAACATCTAGGAAGAGGCCGAGGCTGATGTGAGTAGAAGCAGGCTGCTGATGATTTAGACATAATGAAGTTTCGCAGAAAATCCGGATGTGATGTTCGAATCCTGGCAAGAGGGCAGGGAGTCAAATATAACTGGGAGCCAGCGAAGACAGCGCAAAGGATGGGTGATGTGTGGATTGCCAGATGGGTCCCGACTCCAATTTATACGTTTTTGACGATAGTTTGACATCCTCAGTGAAGACAAGAAGAGGATATCGCTAACAACGCTGAGCGCTAGCATAGTAACGACGGAATCAAAGTGCTCAGATGCCGATCCTTGTACTAGACAAAAGAATCGGTAAAGCGGGAGATGCAAGCGATTTCCTTCCCATGGTCCTGTGCTACGACAAATCAAGACGCTAGCAACCCCAATAAGGGTTGATACCATCGGGCGGAGGGTGTTGGAAAGAAGAATGGAAACTCACGCATAAGCGCATCAAACGTTTTCGGCACATAATACCCGGGCACCATGATGTCATGGGGCCCTGGGAAAACATAGGGAAACCAATTGTCACAGTATTTGCTCGAGTTGATGGTAGATACTTTGATTTACTGCGGCGAGCCCCCGCTTACAATACCTTTCCTTCTCTTACCCCGACCCAATATGAACCATTCGGCCACTCATATTCAGCAATACTTGATTTGTGCATCTCAATACTGACAAGGCATAAAACGCCGCTTTGCATCCTCAGAAAACAAGACGTACCTGTAACCTTCATCAGGGTTTGACGGGACGTTATACCTCCCACGGGAATTGATTGAACAAGGCGTCACGAAATGTTCGTGGAGATGATCAACGAACTCCAAAACGTTGCGTTCCATGGTACCCGAGATGGCAATGTAATCAATTAGACTGTTCACAGGTTAGTGCAGTGAAACTGCAGATCTCTCAGAGCCCACCTCAAATGAATGACATATTCGCACAGACCAACGCCCCCTGCGTGTGGGCAAACGGGTACACCAAACCTAATAACAATGATGAGATGTGCTGATTATCGTCAATCCCTACAATGAGCCGAGCCTTACTTGGCTGCCATGAGAAGAACACTAATGACTTCGCTGACGCCTGCAAGTCTACAAGAATCGATTTGACAAACATCTATGGCTTCGGCTTGAAGTAGCTGTTTGAATACCATGCGATTGTGGGCATGTTCGCCGGTAGCGACACCGATACCGTAAGATTTCAAGGCCTTTCGGACAGCTGCATGACCCAGAATATCATCTGGCGCCGTAGGCTCTTCAATGAACCTCAATGTGCTTATTAGGATCAGGCTCTGGTGGAATCAATGGCTACTTACCAGGGCTTAATCTCAGTCAATCCTTTGACGTAGTCAATTGCCTGTGGGACGTCCCACACCTGGTTCGCGTCGATCATCAACACTGCGCCAGTAGGTCCAGCATTTTTGCCTTTCAGGTCGTCACTGTTGGGGTCTCTTGGTGGTGCACCCGGTGGGAGGTATTGCGGATCATCAATGATGGATCGTATTATCTTTCCTCGACGTAGATCATTGGTTTGGTTGGCTCCGACTTTCATCTTGAAGTGATTGAACCCTGCCTGAACAGCCTCTTTGGTTAATCGAGCCACTTTTTCATCGCTGTATCCTGTGAAATTGTAAGTACCCTGCGTTACTCGACAAAAGCCTGTCTTACCCAGCCATCCAGCAGATGTAACATACGCAGGATATCTATGGAGAGTTATTTGAGACGTCATCAATCATGGGAATAAGCACGAACCCAAGCTCTTGAACTTTGGCCTCTCGATCCTGCTTCGTGGAAGCCTTCTCCTTGACCATAGCAAGGGCCTCTTCTTTTGTGATTGCGTCAGAAATGTAACGCCACGCCGCAGATTTCACTAATTCTTCCTAGTATGAAATGAGAAATAAATAATGCACGAGAATGGACACGCACTGGAGTGAGATCCACGACGAGCTTCCACAGAGGCTTCTTTCGGGATCGGGCATACATATCCCAGACAGCATTATTCACAGCACCGGATGCGATGTGAATAACACCTTTCTCCGGGCCAATCCTAGGATGGATGAATTCTCCGTCGGAAACGACTCATGATCACGTACCATCTCAGCTGAGGATCTGACATCATGAAATTCCAAGTTTCCCCCATATCGGCGAACAGACTCTCCGTCTCCTTTCCGACCAATCTGCTCGCCACTTCCTTGATGGCTGCGCATACCTGAAGCAGTAGTCAGTCAAATAACGACGGCGAAACGGCGCGTATAGTCCTCACAATATCGTTTCCGCGTCCAATGGTGAAGGTCATGCCATGACCGACTAGATCTGAGTCCGTGAGAAGGGTAACATATGCAGATGAGTAGTCACAGTCAGTGTTCCTATATTTCTGTCATTAACGACAGAAAAACAGTATATCAATGAGGTTGGACTTGCATAGCATCGGTACCATCTCCGGACAACGATGTAGGGAATCGCACATCTAAGCAACGTTAATAGTAATATAACAGATAAGTACCCTCATTTACCATGGGTTTCAAAGCCAGTGATTTTAGCCATGTTGGTTAGAAGGGAAGAAGAATGCCTTCATGGTTGGGGTCCAAACGTATTTAAGGGTGATTCCCGTGGTACTTTACCCGGCCGGTCCGGTCGTCACGCGGGCCGGATATTCCGTGGCCCTCCCGTGCCGTAACTTTGCTGACATCTCGAAAATACAAGGCAGCAAATCTACGGATCAGCGCTCCATAGTTAACAGCTCTGACATATATATAACGCTTGCAAGGCCCACGTCGGGGGAAAATCCTGCTACGTTTACTCCTCTTGAAAGTGTTATGATAACCTAAAACAAACTCATGTACATTTGATTGAATCTAAGTAGTCTAGTGCTGTTGAAATAAACTTTACTGGATATAATTCTTGCGGGAGAGTTTGGATCATAGCCAATGACTCAATGAGTGATTCGGATCTCAGTTTTTGCAAAAAGGAAAAAAAGGAAAGAAAAAAAAGGCATGATCAGTTCTTCAAATACTGATAGTAATAAGTGCTGCTCGCTCGCATTTTCTCTCAGAATCTCTGGCACCTGATGACTGCGAAGTCCGGCCGAGAAACTCCGTAAAGGAGCGTGATGGTAACAGATGGTCACAGGTAAATAGTAACAGACTACGACTGAGCCACACCGAATTTCTGACTTTGAAGGAAATTTTGTGCTGGGCCGGAAAAATCTTCCGGAAATAGGAATTTTGGTGACATCAGACTTCGGATTTAAACTAAAACTCGGCGACCGTCATCTCTCTATAAGACCTACTACTAACGTAGCAAGAATACAAGATCGTAGGGACATCAATAAGTACGATATACCTACCCACTTGCAAACCTGGACAGACCAGCTGCATCACCATTGAAAATGTCTTGGTCCCCGGGATTTGTTCCAGAATCAGCATACTGCCAAAACGTCGTATAACTGCCAAAGAAGAGCGTTGGCTGCTGTGGCATTAAAAGACCCAGTTCCACTTACCTCCAACCACTTGGAAGGGTTCCGATGCTGCTTGAGTATCGCGCAATCCACAGAGGATTGGTATCTCCAAAGGCCGTACTATCACCAGTGCACGTTGTCCACCAATCGGTAGTCGTATAGATAACTGAATTCGAGGCATCATCAGTGGAAAATCCGAAATATATATTAGAAGATGAGACCTGGATATCTACGTGACAAAGATATTTTGAGCTTCATCCCAGTATAGTGTATTGTAAACGACTTACCGTCCGGTAGATGCATGATATGCGTTCGAAAAGTCAGTGACCCAATCGACTATAGCTGAGGCTGTCATATCGTAGCAAGTATTGCCGCTTGGGTTGTCTGAAGACAAAGGTCAACACTGAGGTAAAAGGTTCATACTGAAACGCATGCATTCAATGTCTAGTGCACCAGGGAGAGTTATCTCGTCACTTGACCAGCCACCTAGATAATTTAGTGGTAGACGCTGAAAACAGTAATGCAGGAACAACCTCCATTGGCAAGAAAGAACTTTGCCTGCGCAGCCCCTGTGCTGCTATCAGGGTGGGCGAAATGATATGCCCCGTGAATCAATCCGGCGTTAGTGGCCCCGACGTACTGACTGTCGAACTCATCGCTAGTGTATGCTGACGGGTCTTATAATCTGTTGTCGAAAGAGTATAGAAAATACGTACTTGTTCCTTCAGTGGCCTTGATATAAGCGAAGGAGACGCCGTTCGCAACAACCTCATTCCAGTCGATACTGGTTTGATATCCCGAGACGTCGATTCCTTGGGGTGACGCTCGTTTGGATAGAGGCGTACAGAATGACGGATAAATAGAATAGAGCAAAGAGACCAGAACTGTGGAGATAATCATGTTCTAGAGCAGACCGCTGAAAGACCTACAAGCGAATATTTACACAGTGAAAAGGATGGATCTGGACTGATGTATCAGAGTGCGCCGGAGCCAAATTCATAATGGATGATCATGATAGGCCCTTGTGTAACAATATGAAAGCATGTGATGACTACGAGAGACTCCACGAACGTTTCCAGTTGAATATCACCATCAATCAAGCTTGACAGGCTGGAAGATTCGCAGTCTCGTTGATTCTCCCATAACATCAAGTCTGCAACGAGAAAATGAGTGCGTTTGGCTACGTAGGACTTTTGCATCTGGGGATTACCCACAAGGCATACCCTTATGTATCCATGAAATTTTCGCATGATGCGGTACATGAAAATAATACATGTAACGCAAGCCAAGTGACCCGTCTTTCTGATCACCACGAGGCCTGTCACTCAGAAATAGTATCAGCGTAATATCTCGACCGGTTGAATCGGACACTGATGGCATTTCCGAAAGCTTCCACATGCAATACGCTTGGCCCTCCCTTCATGATATCCATAAATCTGGGTTTCCTTGAAACGTTTCGTACGGCCTCGGTCAAAGCCATGGTTCCACAAACTAGAGTAGAATTAACATTGACCCGGGACGAGCGCGAACCATTGATACCAATCGTCCCTCCGCTGCATATACTCAGCTCTCGGTCGATGATACCATAAGGTCCGGACGCTGGCGTTTCCTGATAGTAACGAAACGACTAACGGGGGATCGCTGATACCGACTTGCAAACTTGTCGGAAGCATCCCCGCTTTCTCTTCGGGGTCTGTGGTCACCGAGTTGTCATCCCATTCCCCTTCTGTGTCTTGCGCTACCTCCGTTATGTATATATGTATGTCGACCTGGACATTCGAGACACCGCCTAGTAAAGCGTCACGCAATAATCCATAAATCCATGGCATGTGACCTTAGCTAATGTCAGGAAAACTATCTGCTACTTGAATGGAAGCTGCGTACTGGCATTACGAATATTCCACACGAACAATACTCTTGTACAAGGCGTTTTACCGGCTTTGCATTGTCTGGAGGTCAAGTTAATTACTGCAGTCGATGCAGTCCGGGGATAGCGGCGCACCTGAGGACGTCGAAGGGAGTGTGAATGCGACACCCGAACCGCCTGGCAACTATAAGAATGATGTGAGCCCTTACGAAGGAAAGGGCTACTTTTACCTGCAATCAGGATAATACTTTCATGACCCCTTAGCAATAGTGGCGAACTGTACGGCCCATCAAGGAACACAGTCGCCTTGTAGCCGTCTTGAGACTTGCTTAGTAGCCTCTTCGTCAACCTATCCCGAACGCGAATCAAAAAGACCAGTTGCTCTTCACTGTTGGCGATCTCTACTGCCGAGATTGTGAAAAGGTGTGTCTGGACCAAGGAGACGCCAGGAATAGTAAGGTAGACACTTTGTCCAGAAGTCCAACGAAGAAACTTGGGCTTGACCACTTGAGGCGCAGGAAGTGGGAGGAGAGAAAGTCAACCGTGGCGTTACCGCTTAAAACTGTCTTGTCGGTGAATAGAAGGAGACATAGGGCACGGAGGAAGCAGTCTAGGCCCCAAAGAGGATAGGGGGCCATACATAATATCCAAGTCTACCACAATGTTACCTCATTGTGAAAGCCTAGGTGCAAAAATAATTTACCCTAATCCATTAGAGTGAAAATAGGTGCTGAGAATGAAGGTGCTGAAGCCCTTCAGTGTCACGAGGTCCGAGAAGAAAAGTGAATCGCTTACGAAGCAAGGACAAGATGGACAACCTTAAAGACCTCATAACCGCATCTCTGATGGGGCGAATGGAGACGAGGCAAGTAACGTCAACGATACGCCAACGAGAAGACTGCATTGGACCCAAGGATGATCCCATGTTACAGCACCTGCGAGGCTAGGAAAAAATTATTGTTGAATTAGACCCCAGTGCGACCACATCGTATACATATCCTAAGTTTATCTGCTCAGCCCATCAATCAGCACGAAGCTATAACAATAGAATTCCATAAGCGCGCGAGAGAGTCGCAGGAGTGAAACACGTCCACAAGTAGCTATGCCTTCCGATGTGGGCTTTACTGTGCAAGTATATGTGTATACGAGAGAGAGAGAATGACAAAGTGAAACAAGAGCAACGAAGCTCGCCATAAAGTATCATACTTGCTTGGGATACTCTGCCCCCTGACCTATGCGAATTACTTGATCAGGATCTGGCTTCTGTGCGGCGACGATCTCGTCGAGTAGCTGGTAGGTAGAGTAGCTGGTGACGAAAGACATTCTCATGAATTTTCATGACAACGCCTTCCATGCTGGACTTCAAATATAGATGTACTGGGAAAAACAACTACGCTTTGAGACATTTAGGGCCGATTGCTTGTGTCGACTGGGCTCTGGGTGAACAAAACATATCCTGATAATAAGCACTAAGCAATTGGTTAAACTCTTTATCAGATAGAAGACACACCGTTATCCTGTGCCATAAATAATCATCTGTGAGGAATGACTTTTGTGCTGCGCAGCGAAACGCGAAAACAAGCCGCGGTGGGAATTGAAGAAGTCCAAGTTACAGGCTTTTGATTGATCCTAGCTGTTATCGGGTAAGATTGAATGGCGGCAAAAATGTCAGAAGAGCCTCTTGAGACAGGCCTTTATCGATAGAAGCAAAGACTGAGAAAAAAACTCTTAGGATGAAAAGGCGAGTTGATGATGCTCCATGGAAAGATGTCGTTCAACTGAAAGTGTTTACAATATACAGTTGACTCAATACATTCTGTTAATCGAAGAGGTTAGCGTGTTCCATCGGCAAAGAGAAGAGGAAGACCAGACTCGCTACAAAGGTTTTTCCATGACCTTGATCAGTTCGAATTGACGAACCTCCATGCCAAGGACACCCTCCATGACCTTCGTTCGCCAAGGGGTGTCAATCGCCGCTGCCCATTCCGGAGTCTTCAAGAAGCCTCCATTGTCAAAATCATGCACGGCAAGATACTTGAAAACGGGCTTTCCGACGGCTTCTCCGCGGCTGGTCGACGTCACCAGTAAATAACGTCTACCTCTTAACCAACCAGGAACTTTTTCCAACAGCCCCATGTGCTCCTCGTTGAACCATTTGTTGAACTCCTCTTCGAATTCTGGCTTCACTTCAAGCTCAGCTGTCAAGACATATTTCCCAGGGAAAGACGAAGATACAGAAGCTGGATGGGTGTAAACGCTAGTGGTTTGATAGATCCTACGGCTGAGGAACTGAATCTTCGGCGTAATGTCCTTCTCATTGTCTGAAGCCTTGTGCTTGAGTGCCTGGAACTCGGGGCAGTCTGCGACATCAGGATTGGAGATATTGTATGCGGTGAGGTAGGTGGGCTTTTGGGAATCTGTCGCCTGGTAGCGAGTCGCGGTAATGTACCCAGGTATGGTCAAACGAGCAGGCGCATGCTCGTTGTTGTACCAATCTTCGCACGTAATATTGATCAGTTCCACCCCGTAGTAGTGCAAATAACTGACGAGGCTCACCGTTGAAACGATCGTCTGCGATGGCCGGGCCGTTCTCAGCAAGAACGAGGACAAGACCTTGAGGTACTGTCGACATGATGGTATTAATCAGCGATTCTGCAGTCCGGTTTACACTCGGAGTCCGGATGCCAACACCATACGCAGAATGCCGACGGATAAACGTGAATCCTACTTGGACGGCAAAACTTGGGCAAAATACAAGCCCCATCCTAGCAGGAAAAATCATGAATAGTGATGCCACGGTTCCAGTTGCTGATAACAGTCATTGGTAATTCTTGAGAATTTCGATGTAGCAAACAATGGCGGCCAGCTTTTTTAACCTACCTAGACCGCACTGGCGGCAGTATGATGTGTCGTCGGGGATGTACAACGAAGTAAACGCCCTAGCTGAGTGATAGAGGACGACTTTTGCTTTTCAAAAAGGGTTTTGTGGTGGTAGGACGTGTTAGCTAGCGTAGATAGACGTAGTCCAAAAGAAAGCAATATTGACAGGAGCGTGGAAAATTTCAGCCTTGCTTTCTTCCTTATACTTTGTGGTGTCCACACATTCTGCAGGCCACTTTCAACAGAAAACTGCCGATATCGACTCATTATACGACGTCCACTTAATTGCCGAGCACCATGAGTCAACAACAACAACAACTCGGGGGCGCATCCTCTGGCCAGCCCACGTACACCCTACCACCCCTTCTCAACAAAGACATGGAGTACCTGTGTGCTGGTACGAATCTGCGATTCTCTTTTTTCCCCCCGTTCTAACCACCATGCTGGGCAGATTGTGGTGCAAAGAATGAGATTAAGTCTCGCGAGCCTATCCGTTGCAGAGAATGCGGGCATCGAATCATGTACAAGAAAAGAACAAAACGGAGTACGTCGAATCGTCGCTTCGTTCATTTTATTTGGATTGACACTGCGTTTCAGTGGTGCAATTCGAGGCTCGCTGACCCCAGCTTCGGTCTTTCGGGTGATGATATCTGGTGTAATGTTATAGGGTTGTAGTTGTATGGTAGTGCAGGGGTATTTTAGGTATGTGGATCCTTCTTTGTCCTCTGACGCACCAACTGCAGTGATTTAACGTATGTTGCAGTTTTCATTTGTACTCGTTCTGTCCAATAGAAGCTACTTGCTCATTACCATCCTTTTTGTGCAAATCCGAGACGGGCACATCAACGTTGGTCCATCAAAAAGTGGCCATTTTGTGGCACTTGAAACCGTATCGGAAGCTACTCTTCTGCATTTTGTCCTTCTCTATCGACGGGTCACGATCCCGACTCGGATATACTGCTGGTATAATAAGTATTGTAAGCAAAACATCCTCAAATGCTCCGTCAAGCGAAACGAAGCTCTGGTCGTACGGCACCACGAAGAACCAACTCTGCGATATTATGACGGGCTCCTACTTCGACTGAATTTGTGCAAAAACAGCCTATTCGTGGTTCAACACGTGTGCGCGTGGTTTCCTATCGTTTTGTGCAGGTCCAGGTTGGACATCGTGGAGCAATGGGCTCTGTATGTGATCTCTAAAGCACGAACAACAACCTTTTATCTGGTGCCAATGAAACTTGTTCATCTTTTCTCGCTCATCACTGCCAGGTAGGTAGAGAGTTCTGCTTGTTGATCCATTCGGCATCATTTCTTCGAAATTGGTTTCAGCTGACTGAACGTAGGAGCTGCATGTCCCGGGACCGCGGTAAACCGCTGGACATTTCCTCGATTGGCATATCGAGCCTTCAGCCGCTGCTCAGTGTTTCAATTCAAGTCTGGAATCAATATCCTTGCTGCTGTACAAGGCTGGGAGGGCGCTCGGACGGATCAAAATATACCTTCCTTGCGTGCGTGTGGCAGGCCCGGCGCTCAGTCCAGGATTTGATTGAAAGATCGTTACCCACTGTCCATGGCGCCAGCCGCAGACCATGGCGCAATGATATCCCAACTAATGAAACGAAGCTAATCACTGTTATTACAGCCAACCAAGCTACTCGTAAGGCTTTGCCGCTATAGGGCCTGGGTTACATGTCAAGGCTTCCGTTCTGGATAAAAGACGACTAGTGCTGTGGCGTTCATCCTTCGACCTTCCACTGTCAACAGCCAAGTGCCATGAAGTTTCTAAGTCTTCTCATGTCCGCAATTGACATCAAGGCGAGTTAAAGCAGAGCCAAATCTCATCTCGGAGCTGACTGGCCTTTAGCGCGACGAAGATGAGCGTCGTCATCTCCAGGTATGGCTGTTTGATGACTAAAAGCTGTACGCTGACCGCCTGAAAGGCTCGACACACTGCGATCATGAGTCTTGATCAACTTGGTTCGAACATGCGGTGGTTGAGGTTGAGAGTGGGCCAGTAGTTGTCAGGTCTGGAATGCGATCCAAGTTTGAGGAGGTAAGCATCAGGTTTGAAGTGGCAGTAGGACTAGCCATTGAAGATTTTTACCACTATAGGATGCGAGGAGACATTGGGATATTTACCTGGGCTTTTTCGTGCTCTTGGGTTCTTGGAGGGCGGTGGTAAAATGTTGCAGACCCCGGAGCGCGCCGCCACCAATGAACATGTGGGCTGAAGTGCTTCGACTTGGTTAGGAAGTGGGATTATTTATTAAATTCTATTGGGGAAATAATACTTGTATACGAATATATTATCTGGGCTAGTTCATCGCAGACGTTGAAAATCACCTGAATTCATTGCGAAAATGACGCTGTGGTGGCGGTGCAAGCCGGATCAAGTTGTGCTTGTTTGTAGGTATCTTAGTTTGGACGCAAACCAAACACCGGCGCTGCTGCTTTGGAAAACACGACACACGTTGATAAAAACTTGAGTTTACCATGAAGCTCGTCAGGCAAGTGTATCTCTGGGATGGTATTCAATCTTGTGCTAATTATTTCCAGATTTTTAATGAAATTGAACAATGAGACGGTAACGATTGAGCTCAAAAATGGTTCAGTCGTGCACGGCACAATCACTGGTGCGTCGCTTGCTCGATATCCATATTATCTGCTCATATTTTATTCTAGGCGTTGATATGCAAATGAACACGCATTTGAAAACTGTAAAAATGACTGCACGAAACAGGGAACCGACGACGCTCGACTCGTTGTCGATCCGGGGGAACAACGTGCGGTATTTCGTACTGCCTGATGCACTGCCGTTGGATACGTTGCTGGTAGATGATGCGCCGAAGCCGAAAGGCAGGAAGAAAGAGGAAGTCCGAGGCCGTGGACGTGGACGGGGCGGTCCTGGAGATCGTGGAAGGGGCCCTGGACGTGGACGCGGACGAGGCAGAGGAAGAGGTTTCTAGGATGCATAGAAGCTTGGCTGTCTTTGTGTTCGTCGTTTTCCTATATTTTCTGTGTTTTCTGAAGTCAGCCGTTGTACCATGACCACCAATTGAGCGCCCGAAAAAAATCTCGTTCCTCGTGACCCTTCGTTTCACTTGGTCTTTGGTGCCAGGATGTCATGATGATAAGGAGTAAGGCCCGTTCTTGCGAGCGCTGGGTTGTCCCTGGAGAAGAAGATGTAGGTATCTTCATTCCATGAATGGAGCTATTCCAGGCGTTAGCGGAATTCTCTTCAGCTCCTTGCGGGGAACGCGGGTATCCAGAACGACGAATTATATGAGTTCTTGCCTTCTCAATATTTGCGTGTATTCACGTTGAGGTGCTGCTAGGTTAGGAATACCATTTTGCTGAAACGATCGATAAAGTTCCTTCTATATAGCACTGGTAACCATTGTGAAAATGACCTACGGCTACCTACTTGAGAAATCGATAAGTGACGAGAACGGGAAGGACCCGGTCTCCTGGAGAAATTGGTCCTGGACCTAAATATTTTGAGACCTTGCCGTTTCTGGAGGTCATAATCGCGATCCGAGTATATTCCTTCCCAGAGCGCCAACAATCCAGAACGCCAAACACCAGGGCAATAGTCTGAGTTAGGTAGGATGTATTGATGATCAAAAATTGTACTAAGTACCGGGGATAGGAAATGTATAGATGGAATAACCACGTAAAATCGTCAGGGCAAGTTGCTGCTGCGAGAAATGGAGATTACGCCTATAGCTATAGCAACATTTTAGACGCCCATCTGGGCATAGGCACACATTCTCTGACGTTGTCAATACCTCCTAACCAGCCTACCAGCCGTTCAAATCCCATACCGAAACCTACGTGGGGCGAGCCGCCATATCGTCTAAGGTCGGCGTACCATCCATATTCATGTTTTCCCAATCCCAGACCATCTTTTCTCATTTTGGACTCTAGTACGTCCACCCTTTCTTCCCTGACCGAGCCTCCCACGAGTTCTCCAACGTAAGGCATTATCAGGTCGAAGCAGCCTACTGTATCGCCATCCTCATTCGCTCGCATGTAAAAGGGCTTTAGGTCCCTTGGATAATCTGTGATGAACACAGGTCCCCCAACGAAGATTTCAGAAAGCCATTTTTCATGCTCGCTCTGAAGTGTGCGCCCCCACCGAGGTTTGAACTCGAATGTGACATTTTTGGCGTCCTGGAGAGCCTTTATGGCATCTCGGTATGTCATTCTAGCCCATGTTTTGGGGAGCGAATCTTCTAAGGTCTTCCTCCGTACTTCGTCTACATCCTTCCAGAGGACCTCGACATCTTGACCGCCTATTACATCGAATGCGTAGGATTTTAAACTATCCTCCACGAGCCTACAGATACCTTGAACGCCCTCTTGGTTGACGTCCATCCACTCAGCTTCCAGCATCCAGAACTCCGCTAAATGTCGGTTCGTCTGCGATCGCTCGGCGCGAAAACAGGGAGAAAGCGTGTATACGCGAGACAGACCCGATGCTAGCGCTTCAAGATGAAGCTGCGAGGATACCGTAAGATGAGCAGGATGACCAAAGAATTCTGAGGTCTCGTTTGGCCTGTCGGGTTGTGGATCTGCGAACTGTGCCAGACGAAAAGTTTCTCCAGCTCCCTCGGCATCATTGCCAGTGAGTATGGGAGTGTGGGTAAAGTAGAATCCTTGGGTCTGAGTTACATTAAGTAAGAATCAGGCAGGAGGGGATGAGACCGTACATTGAAGTAGTTCATTACAGAATGCATGAGACCGCTACGTAGTCTTAGCATGGCGCTAATACTGTCGGTACGGGCGCGCAGATGCATGTTTTCGCGTAGATATTCTGTCGACAGCGTCTGCTTTTGTATTGGATAAGTCTGTAGAAACCATATTTGAGAAGCAAAGGTCAACACACGGCGTCAGGACAATTACCTCAGGATCACATCCTCCAAGAATCTCTACCCCATCGACCAAGAGCTCTCTATCCTGTTTCTGGCCAGGGCTGTCCTTGATTTTGCCGGTGAGGCGTACACTCATCCCGTTCGTTAGTCTACAGCCTGACATTCAGATATAGATAGGAATGCATAATAAAGGAAGAGTTAACATACCCGTCTGTTAAGGAGGTATCAGGAAATACTGCCTGGATGCCTTGAGCATGACTCCCATCACTAAGGACGGCGAAAGACACTCGTTTCTGGCGCCGTATGGACTTGATGAATCCACCTACTGCCAACGTCGCGTTAGGATTTATCGCTTCGTGTTGAAGACGCGCAATCGTAGGAGGAAGATGATACAGGACTTCACGAAATTTTGACAGTGAAGGCCTCATTGTGAAAAAAAAGGCAAGTCGGTCTCAGGCGCGCAAATTCGGGCCGCAAAAATAGTGTGACATTAGTGTGACATTAAACACGTGATCTTGACGCGTTGAACTCCAACCTTTAACGCTGTCAATGTCAGGGTCGTTGTCTCTCGTCACACTGCCGCTATGGCAAACGGTCAGAAGATCAGGATTGCCGCCCGACTTAGGCCTCGACTCAGCGGGGAGGTCGACGACGATGCTATCAAGATATGCCACTTTTTCGACGATACTGGCACCTCAAGCAGCTCGACCGCTACTCAAAGTTTCATCACTGTACCTAATCCAGCGAATGCTGCCCAGATTTTCAAGTTCCCGTCAGTCTACGCCTTTTCTAGCATCAAAACTTTGCTCACCCAGGTCTCTATGGTGCTAGGTTCTCGAGCTGCTACGGCCAGACGTCTACTCAGGAGGAGATATTTCGGAATGACGTCGAACCGTTGGTTGATGTAGTGTACAACGGCATCGTGCGTGATTATATTCCTTTCTCGCACTATCTCGCTCTGAGTCCCGTGTGATCTTGCAGACAGTAACTATATTTGCATATGGGGTTACTTCCTCCGGCAAGACCCACACCATGCAAGGAACAAAATCTGAAGCGGGCGTCATTCCTCGTGTTGTCAGAGTATGTTGCACGATGTCTTATTCTTACAGATCTCTGTTCATATACATCCCCGTTTAGTCTCTCTTCGAAAAGAAAGCCGCCTTAAACCACCCCGATACCCAGCTCTCCGTCTCCTATATGGAAATCTACAAAGATGAGGTATATGATCTCCTTGTCACCCGAGAGAATGTTCGTAAAGTTCTACCGCAACCACATTGCTCCTTCTGACCACTGCACGTTCTCAGGCTCCCAAGCTGCCTGTCCGCGAGAACGGCGCTGGGCAGGTCTTTGTTGCGAATCTATCATCTATTCCCCTTCAGTCCGTTCAAGACTTTGATAACATCTACGCGTAAGATTTACCCCACCAAGCTCTCCCATTCTGATCGAAGATATGTGATTATAGCCGAACGACGAAACACCGCTCCGTAGGAGCAACGAAATTAAATCACGCATCGTCCCGGTCACACGCCGTCCTCACGATTGAGGTTACCATGACAGACCATCAGCAGCATCGAAGTTTGCGCTTCTCTCAATCGCATCTTGTTCTGTTTATTAACCCGCATCCTTTAGCCATCACCGGGAAAATGAATCTAGTAGATTTGGCAGGCTCCGAGAACAATAAGGTCGGCCTTGTTCTATTCATTTCTGCCGCCGGTGCATTCATTCAAGGGTTTATTTCTCAGCATACGGGCAACGACGCGTCTCGGATGCAAGAATCCGCAGCCATCAACAAGTCACTTAGTGTCCTCGGACAAGTAGTTCGCAATCTCAATACCGGGGAAACGCGCATACCGTTTAGAAATTCAAAACTCACTCGAATCTTGCAAGATGCTCTTGGTGGTTCATCTGTTGGACTGCTCATTTGTAATATCGCGCCCGGCATGAAATTCAGGAAAGATACCCTCAATACCCTAAAGTAAGCCCCTGGCCCTGTAACTTGCGATCTGAGGTCTCATGTACTACTTAGTTTTGCTGTAAGCGCTAAGAATGTTGAGAACAAACCTGTTGTCAACGAACGCGGTAAGCATGCCCCTCATTTCTACCTAGTGTGCTACAATAAAGCACCCGTCTTCGTTACAACAGATTCGCGCCCTGCACCGAAACCACATTTTGCGGCACTAACAACGCAACATACGGCTCCGAAACTTGCCCACATCGCTGTACCTGCCCCTGCCCCACCAGCCCGAGCTTCTGGGTCGCAAGTGCCTCGTTCTCGGACTTCATTACTGCCTAAGCCACGTGCTTCGACATTCGGAAGTGCTAGTTTCCAGCTCTTCTCGGTGTCATCGGGGTCACAAGACAGAATATCAGCCGAAGGAGATCGTTCTGCCAGTATGGGACCTCGCCTCACGGACAAGGAAATTGATGAAAAGGTGATTCGGAGTTGTTCGTCAATTGTCACGTTTATAAATTCTATTAAAGATATCTAAGGCGGTGGAGGCGGAAGTTGCTCGGAGACTAGAGGAGCAAGAGAAGGGGAGACTAGAGAAGGAAAAGGAAACAAGGATGTCGCCTGGATTTGGCCGACATGAGTCCAGGTCACCTAAGAAAGAGTCGGCTCCTCTTCCGTCAGGCGTTCTGACGCCCCTCCTGAAGCGGCATAGGGACCTCGATGACGAGTTGAAAGCCCGGATCCAGGAACTCGAGAAGAAGTTGTGCGTTCTTAATTATAGTAGTCTGCCGATAGCTTAACTTCTTATACAGTGAACGCGACAACAAGGAAACGGCACTGGCTGATGCACTGTCCCCTGTGTCTAGGAAGAAAACGGGCAGGGCGTATGTTGCCCTTGCAAGGGCTCATTCTGATAAGTATGTCTGATCTTTCGTCACCCCTGGTAATTCAATGATATTTAACATGTTGCCATGCAGGGGTGATCTTCAAGTAGCGTTGGATCTTTACCGAAAGGCCGAGAGCTATGTTCCGGATAACGTCAAGCTAAAAGAGAGGTGGATACTTTTCGTTGTCCATGTTTTTCTTTGTGCGCTGTCTCCTGAGAAAACCAAAGGCTGACTATGTCTTCTCCCATCGGTGCATGTTGTCTCCTTTGGGACTTCTAGGATTATCGATATTGAATGGGCTGTGAATTCTGCTAAGCCATATGTGCCATCGCCGAAGAAGACCAAGAAGAAAAAAGTGAAGGTGAAGATGAAGGAGGAATGTCCCATGTCAGACGAACAGATGGATGTGGATGCAGTAGCTGAGGTACTTGGGGCAGAGTTCGGAACAGAGCTGACGAACATGGAGATTCGTCAGGACGAAAGTCCAGGAAAGAGTTCTTCCAAGCGAATTCGGGAACAAGCGATCGATGACGGCACTCCTGCGAAGAGGCTGAGAAAGACGAAGAAGGCCGCTGTTATATATAGCAGTGATGAGGAGTATGTCCCAGTTGCGCCTGTGAAAAGAAGTAGGCGGAAGGCTGCGGCGGCGTGATGGGGCAGTACTCGTGAGAGCGGACAAGATTTCGACATTATTGTGCAAGTCGAACGGTGCACAGATTTCTTTCGTCCATGTTTCTATCGATATTTCGGTCTTGCATGTCAGCCACACGTTTTCTTTTTGATTTACAGTATAATCTTCTCTGCAATGTTGGAATATCATCTGGACTTTTGTCATCGAGTGTGTTGAGTTGGGGCAAAATTTTCTCACGTGTCTTGGGAACTTCTGTGCTCAAATGGTCTTCGGAACAAAGAGGACGCGCGGACGACCAATCATGCCATCCATAATTTTGCACCTTCACTGCACCTTCACAGTATGGGACGAGGGTGCATAGCTTTGTAAGTCGTGGGGTCGAAGAGGCTATGAGGTTTCACACGAATCTAAACGCTCAACGCACGCTGCTTTTACCGCACCTTCCTGCAAAGCTTTCTAGGACATTCAGGTCGTCATGTCCCAGGTTCCGAATTTTCCATTAACGTCCATCGAGCAGCAGCTGAAAACACATGCCATTTTATGCACGACTGGATTTTTAATTTTGCTTCCCGTGGGTGTATTGGTGCCTCGCTACACCAGAATCTATACGAATAAGTGAGTGATGTCTTCCGTACACTATACGAAGTCATATATGTATATAGATGGTTCCCCGTTCACCTGGCCATTCAACTATGCATATCTGCTCCTGTCATTTTTTCAGGGTGGGCTCTTGGGCACAAGTCCGCCGGTCAGCTTGGACTTCCACATTTCACGGACACGCATCAAAAAGTCGCGCTTGTCTTGTTAATACTTTATATCGTACAGCTGGTATTGGGGCTGGGTATCCATTGGGTGAAGTTTCGTTGGGTTTCCGGAAGACCGCCTCAGAACTACCTACACGCCTTTCTTGGACTCATTATTCTGGTGTTGGCTGCGTATCAAGTATGTCTTCAACAGCCAGGTTTTGCTCGTCCGCTTTTACTGACCTAAGCGCCGTAGGTCCGTTACGGACTGTATACCGAATGGGTCTTTGCTACTGGTGGATTGCATGTAGTTCCGAATTCTGCCAAGCACGCATGGCTCGCGTTAGTTGTGGTTCGTTTATTACCTACGGAAGTGCATGATTTTTATTGATCTTTCAGCAGGTATTTTGGGTCCTTTATGGGATGGGTCTAGTATTTCTACCTCGGCAGTTTAAGCAGGAGAAGAGAATTGTCAGCTCGGACGATGGCATTCCTTTGGGTAGCGGATCTACTTTGGAAAACCGACTGTGATCTGTAGCTGTTAGAAACGGTACGCGATGGTTATATTTTGTATGACGGAGATACAGAATTTGTGTAACTGTTACTCCTAACAATTTTCGTGGTAGTTAATGATACATATGGAAGTCGGAAAAAGCAGAGATAATTGGCTACAAAGGCCTTCGCAGTGGGTATACGACCATGAACTAGAAAAACACGGGAGATAGCATCGGGCGGACCAATACGCTCTAAGGGGTACTGCGGCTGATAAACCGAGGCGGTAATACAGTGTGTCAAGGCAAGGAGAGTAAATAGTAAGATCAGAAGGGAATCATGATGTACGAAGGAGGAAAGCATTTTCAGTGCAGTAATGGCGTTAGGCGTAGCGAGAATGAGGGCCGCTGCTTTCATGCTGATAGTAAGCGGAAGGATCATCGCCTTCCTGTTTTACCATCCATGATAGAGAGCTAGTCCTTGGGTCCACTGGAGTGGATGCCGGCCCGGAAAAAGGGTCACCATGTCGATAAGGGGATGGATAGCTGGTGTTGTCGTCGGGAACGGGCGATAATGAAAGATTATGCATCATATAACGGTATTGACCAGCGGCAGGCCGCTGAGCAGAGCCAGCGCTCTGTTGTATCTGCGAGTACTGCTGGGACCTATTGTGAAAACCGGCGATTGTCGTGTTAGGGTTATCGACCGGCGATACGGGACTTAAGGATGGCGACTGGCGGCGCTGATAACGCATCGCCGTCGATGGATACGTCGAAGACAACATGTGCTCGTGAGGGCGGAAAGGACCGGAAGGTATCACGTCCCTTTGTTCCGATTGATGATATAAACGATGCTGCGACCGCGCTTGGATAACAGAAGGAGAAATTGGGATGCTGGGTGAAGTAGATGAAGGCGACACATCACCCTGGGAATTTTTCATCGCAGATAGCACAAAATCAGGGAAGGATTCTCCGTCAAGGAACAATGCCCCAACGAGCAACGCAGTGGAATTGGGTGCGGGAAATATCAGAATTCCCGAGGAAGGCGGAGCCTGGGGAGTTTCCGGTGTACTAACAGACGAAAGGGACGCCAGAGCGACCTAAACAAACTCAGAAGATCAGTTTGTGATGGCCTAAATCGGATTTGGTATAATTTTTCTCACCATCTCATTATCATACAGTATACGGGAAAGATTCCTGAAGTTGGAGAGATTAACAGCATTCGTATTCGGGTCGCGCAAACGATCGGGAAGGATCGTGCACAGAGGAATGGGGCTGCTTCTGTTCTGGCGAATGTAAGATTGCACTTGCGACGTTATTGACAGTGCATATGGAGACGCCAGGGAAAACACTATGTGCATCGGCCATGTATGAACGCGACTGACGGTACGATAGCTATCAATGATCGAGAAGTCATGAAAACAAAGTGAATAACATACTTATCTCCATCAGTCTCAACAGCGGTGACCCTGATTTCTTGATTGCTGCTTTTATCAGAGGCCCGCATACCGCTGACAATGAAAGTTCCCCGCCACGGATGCGTGAGGGCAGAGGTAGGCGCCGAAGTTTGAGCAGCAGGAGGGGGGACGAAGGATTCAAGGTTAGAGGGCAGGCGGTACGTCATGATGGCAAAGAAAACAAATGATGATGGATGCGTAAGACAAAGGAAAGGAAAGGCAAAAAGTGGGTTTAACGAGTGAGCAGGACGATGGTCGGATGAACGAATGGTGAAGTTATCTGCCTGCGCGTCTGAATACTATCCGACCGGGCACAAATGAGAGCGATGGCGTCCTTTGGAATGCAAGCAGGCTTTATAACAATGTTATCACTACTCGAAAAGGTCCAATCACCTGGTAGCCGTTCTGGAAATACACTGAAGATGCGCTGATGTCAGTCGAGATGCCCGGATTAGCAAGTCCTCCCCGAACAGCATTGAATAATTGCCAGGTCAATTGTCATTCACGACGGACCGAGTATCCAAGGCCAATTTCGGTAAACTATCCAAGGCACATCTAGGGACCAGATGCAGTCCAGCATGGGACGGTCACTTTCTCGAAAGACAAAAACTTAAAGGTTTGATTCAAGCAAAAACCATGGATACATAGATCTATGGCTGGAGATTAGTAAAATTAAAAACTGAACCAAGATGTGACCGGCCTTGATCGCTACATCGTCAGTATGTACGGGGCATACCGCCAGGAGAAACCCGGTAGGCAGGTTCTTCAAAAACGTCCCGTTGATGTCCTATGGCCAATACGAGTGCCTGAGAGACATATGGCATAAAACTCAAAACGCCAATTCGGAAGCTTGAAAGCCTTCAAGAGAATAGCAATAATGTCCCTACCAAGTACAGCAACCACTTCACAAGTTGCTGGTCACCTGTAATATGCATTGTCCGGCCAAAGGCCAATTTTTCACGCATATGAATGAGCAGCAAATGTCGTTAATTTCCATTCGAGTATGAAAGTCCCGTTATCAGAGAGGAGAAATGAGCGCAAGGGGTGTTGCTAAGATGGGGAGGCCGGTCTACAAAATCCACGTGGACTGATCAGCGTGGTGCACGCGAGGCACACGTGCTCGCGGACTTCACGCTAGCGCCACGTTGTTAAGGCACCTCTGAGGACCTTTATGCTGGAATTCTGATTACTGACGTATTCTTTGGCAAGTCGTCGTGCCAACTGAGAACCGACGGTGAAGAGAGAAAAAATCTGTATACCAGTACGCCTACGACACCCGAAATCGCCGTCGTTCATGGTACGTCTTTCTTTGAATTTATTGTTGGCGAGCTGTGGCGGGCTGGTTATACAATTTGAGCAGATTCACTGGACCTGTTACTGGACAGACTTGCTCTGAAACCATTGATTGCTGTGGGAGAATGATTTATGTGGTAAAAGAAATGACGATGACGACCCGCGGGAAGCCTGTCGGTCCTCCTGATAAAAGTCGGCAAAAATGTGGCTCTGAACGACCCAGACTGGATGTACGGTCAGGAACCAGTAGATCAGGAACGCCTTACCTACGCGCAACTTACAAGCACTCACACGATCATCGTTTCTCATTATTATGGCATTTTACTCCGTGCGCGTTGGGGATGTAATGAATAAGTCATTGCGCAGTGGTAGGTGGTGTAAGCATTTAGATTCAAGATTCTGTCGTAGATCAAATGCCCCTTGTTTCAGTCACTAAGCCTCATACTATGACGGTATAACGCACCACCATCGCTGGCAAGGGAAGCTTCGAGGAAAAGGTTTATCCGGGGCAATGGATAACTTTTTGCTACAAAATCCCGAACTAAGTACCATATGTGCTCGTTTTAATTCCCGAACGTAACGGCACAATTATAAGTAGTAGTAGTTCATAGTAACATTACGACTCTGTTGCGACTGTGGACAGTTGCAAATCGATCATCTATCAGTGCCAAGTGGTCGGGAGTTTTGCACTCAAAGGTATGCATCGAATACACATCAGGATTCACAGGCTCAAACACAGGCTTCAGAACCTCCCCACATGTTGGCAGCCGTGCCAATGAAATAGTTGCACTAAGAAGCAATACTACACACAAAACTATTTATACAGTCGCCATACTAGGAAGATGTTACGTAGGTTAAATATTTGCATATCTGTCGTACTACAAATAGGAAGTTATATCAAGATTGTAAATGGGACATAATGCGTAGTCCGTCCGAAAATTGATGAGGCTAAGAGTCCGGAAGATCCCACGAATTTATATGATGAACTATGACCTACACTTGCGTTCAAGACCGGATCACAGCCTTTCGCACAGGCGAGGGCGAAGGGTCCAGCGCGGTGACCTAGAATACGGACAGTACTTCAAAATCGCCGTCAGCCTGAAACAAAACGATATCAACTTACCTGACCCTCAAACTCGTTAAAGGCTGCCATCTGCGCAGTCTTGAGGCGCACAAACATGGTTTTGAGGCTCGATATGGTCACTTCATCAGTACGTTTAGATGCTCTTAGCTTGATGACCTCTTCTGCTGCTGCTTCAGCCCTATCCTTAGCACCCACCAGCTCATCACTCAAGGAGACCGCTCGAATCTGCTCCTGTTCGAACAATGACTGAGCGGCATTGGTCGCCGCAATCTGTGTTTCCAGGGCTGAACGAAGGTCAGAGAGTAAAGCTTGCGTCTCACACAACGTGCCAGCGGTTGTCTCGTAACGAGAGGTCTCCGTGCTGAGTGCGGTTCGTAGGCCAGCCACTGCTTGGTCCATTTCACGTATGCGTGAATCCTTTTCAGCGCGCAGAGACTCCATCGTATCATGTCCGTGTGCAATGGCCTTGCGAAGTTCTTCTTGCATGGTTTCGATCTTCTTCGAGGTCCCATCCAGAAGTAGATCCTTTGCCTGCAAGGCAGACGAAAGATCCTTGATATGAACGTCTTTTGCTTCCATTTCGATCTGACAAGCCTTGAAAGAGGTGTTCAGTTCCGCATGCTCTTTTTGGATTCCGGAAATGACGTCAAGGCGCTGAGAAGACACCGCCTTTTCTTTGCTGAGAGTTTTCTCCATCTCAGCTTTGTAATTGTTAGTCTCCGTCAATAGGGCTGCCTTTTCGAGTTTCAAAGACTTAACCTCAGCTTTCGCCGCGGCTGTTTCTTCTTGGGTGAATTTCAGATTATTACGCAAACTGTCGAGAGTGGATTTGCTGTCATCCTTCTCTTTCCGTAATTCGTTGGTTTCCTGCGTCATTTTCACCAGAGCCTCCTTCGTTGACTGCAATTGCTTGACTTGTTCTAGCAAAGTGGTGTTTGTCGAGACAAGTTTGACCTTGGAATCTTTCAACGACGAGTTATCCGACCGCAATTCTTGAATGGAACAGTTGAGATCATTGATGAGCGTAGCATTTTTCTGTCTCTCGTTCTGCGCCATCGTCTTGAAGTCAGATAGTTGATGAGCAATGTCGTCATTTTGCTTTGTCAATGCAGCATTTTTGGTGCGGAACCCTTCAAGGACAGCACGGTTTTCATTGAGAGTCTTGCTGGAATTTCGGAGATCCTCAGAACGTACATCAAGATCACGTTGTAGGGCAGTGACCTGAAAAAGGTTAGATGGAAGGGTGTATCAACATCAATGACATGCCTTGGCGTTCAGGATCGCTGCGGTCTCCACGACGTCCAAAGTTTCCTCGCGATTGGCCCGGCCATTGTCATTTCCAGCACGAGGCATCAAGGACGAGGAAAATATGTCGGGGATATCTGAATCATCCTCCCTCATGTTGCCATACTCCATATCTGGTGGAGAGCTAGGCGGGGTGGGGTGCCTGCTGATATCCGGTATAATTGTGCCCGATTGTGTGCGGGTAACACCTCCCGGGTACGTTCGATGGAGCCGCGCTCCGTGGAACGGAGCCGTGGGTGTAGACGACTCAGTGCGGCCGTCCATTTGGGTTTGGGGTCCGTCGGGCTCAGCCTGGCGACGTGCATCTTCAAGCTCTGCACGAATGTCCGCTATTTCTTGTTCGCGCATCTTCAGCTCTTCCTGTAGACGCTCAGATTCGATGGCACGGCCATCCTCATCACTAAGATCAGTGAGTGGCGAGGTAGTGCGAAGAAGGGCGAGTTCATGTGCTTTCTTTACCGAAGCTAATTCCACCTTGAGCTGCAATAATGAAGGTGATTGCATGTCTTTACGTCAACCACGACACAACTTACCTGTGTCTTTGTCATCTTAGATATAGGCGTTCTTTCAGCGTCTCGAGACACACGCATGCGTTTGGCTCGTGGTCCACTCGGAGAAGAACGACTGTTGGTGTCGAAGGCGGCTAAAGACCTTCTCAAAGAGCGCTTTGCGCCACGGTCTTTCACAGCCAGTCTGGTGACAAGATCTTCCTGAGCGGGAGATCCAAATGTTCCAGGAGGCGCAGTTGAAAGAATGCTTCGGCGTGCAGCAGTGATTCTGTGCAACAATAAAAACTTATAAGAGTCTAATTGATAATACTGGAGGACTTACGCCTTCCTTCCGCTTGGCGTGAGCATGACGCATCCTGGCCCAGACGCAGTCAGGACACCGCCATCTTCCTACTGCAAAGTCGGTGGAGTGCGATGAAAGAAAAATAGCGACGCACGAGCTTGGCAACCGTTCTCCCTACCCAATTCGACCAGTTTGGTCCGAGTCTGTCTTCCTTTTGTTCGGCACTCTTTTTGACTGCGCGAATTAGTAAATATCGGCCTCAGAGCAAAAAGAGAATTCTTACCATGTGCTCTGAGTGATATCAAATTAATTGATTGTTTCTTATGCTCCCTCTGTAGCTGCGTCATGGAACTGAGAACGCCTGCAGAGCATGATGAACAGAAGTGACAACGATAACAGAGAATAGAAACGGACGCTCAGCGTAAGTGTATTTTGCCACTTTTTCAGATTTGATGGGGGCCATGGTGGAGGGCAAGAGAGAAATAAGACGATTTGTGGGCGAGGCTCCTTTTTATATGGCAAGGCAGTGCTGCCGAGTTGAGAGTTACAGACCAGCAACGCGTCATAATGACACGCGTTTATAACGTGCTAGTCATGTGACAAATTGGTGCCGAGCCCTGAGCTCCGACAAGCGGCAAGGCCCGATTTAGATGGTCACAACTCACATGAACATCGCGTCGCGTTTAGTCACATGCGTGACACCTCCGACTTGAACCATGAATCGGGAGCAGACATTGGCTCAAGCTCAAGCCTTTCAGGACCTTTTCGAGAAATCCAGCGTTGGAATTTCTCACCACTCGCAGAGGTTTTCTCAGGCGGCAGCAGATGCAGAAGATGTAGAAGTGAAGGACCCCAGCATCATCGCTTCCGACGTCGCTGCCCAGATTGTGAGTTCTGTGTGCCAATCTATTGATAGACTTTTCTCACTCTACAAGCCAGGCCTTTTTTCGAAAGTTGAAATTTCAGTACCTCGAGCAGAATGCCAAAGACAAGTATATCAAGTCGATTGTCAGCAACATCGATGACGCACCTATCGTCACAGCAGAAGACAACAGGAATATGAAGGTTCTTAATGATCAAAGGAAAGAGAAGCTGAAAAGAGCTAAAATGAAGCTGGCTGAGGTGCAACAAAATATCAGGGTGTTGGCGCCGTCAGTCGAAACGGGTGGGTTTTATTCTCTTTTTACTGTTCCGATACTAACAGGACACCAGATTACAATCGCATCAAAGAAGCTTCATCGCAGGCTGTGGACTTGTCAAAAAAGATTATAGATGCGCGTCTTGCTCTTACGAGGTTGCGCCAATCACATCCTCAACCTAGGATGACGGTTCAGTCGGCGGACCAGAAGCTAGCCGATCAAATCGTCGAAATGCAGGAGTTGACCGACAAAATAGAAGCAGTAACACACAAAGTCAAGGAGGTGAAGGATAAAGTGAAGGGAGGAGCGCTAGAAGTGGAAAATCTGAGAATACAAAGAGCTGAAGTTGAAAAAAGTGTAAAGACGGACGTGGACGATAGCAAATGGTTGCCTTTATATGACTGGTCAGTATACGTACCGATGCATACCACCCGTCTGATCATCTTAATAGGTTCACGGCATCCCTGACACTCCACCGCTCCATTATCAATCTCACACAACTGAATAACATCTCTGACAATGAAATACGGCTCACTTATAAAGTGGACTTAACACAATCCGAGTCTCGAGACATATCGATAGCCCTCATCTTCGTTCCCGGTACCCGGAAACTAGCAGCAGTACAAGTCGGCGGCATAGAGGACTTGCACATCGATGTCACCGAAGTCATCGATGCCCACGTTCAAGTTAGTGACGTGCAGGGAGTCGTGGCAGCAATCATAACCAGGATTCGCAATGAAGCATGACGCTGGGTTTATGCGTCAGGATTATTCGCTGTGGCCGGGATGTATATCTATAATATGTACAATTATATTTCTTCGTTTCATGGAGGCCCAACACTTCTCCGACGTAGTCAACTGCTTATACGCGCGCTTGCTTGCCAAACTCCTGTCCTCCGTCTACAATTATGCCGTACTCAGAAAGGGGCAGATTCGTAAATTTAGCACCTATTTGCCTATTCCCTTGTGCAAAAGATACCAAAAGATGGTATCACAATGCTAATCTAGGTGACCAAGGCGACGGGGAGGGTTTGGCGATTGCTACTTACTCGAAGTATGAAGCTGAGGGTCAAAATGCATCGGTTAACCTGACAATAATCGAGTCCTGGCGAACATCATCATAAAAATGTGTGCTAAAATGTATCCTGGATTCATGGAATTAACGCGAATACCCTTCTTTCCATATCCAGACGCTCCTAGAGTATTGATTTGCTGTCTTCCTCCTTAGTCGATACAAGCAACACCGCTATGATTAGAGGAGAGCAAAATAGGGGCCGGCCTAAGTCCTTGACTTCTGCAGGGAAGAAAACTGAAACAGATAACATAAAGTAACCATTCAACGAAAATTTGTGCGACCGAGTTCACGCACTGCGCCGCATTTCAAAATAATTGGGTGCAAAGTGTATACAACTTATCCAGAAAACCTGACCGGGGCGAAGGAAGGATCCCCGAAGATTGAGGGAGCACATTCAATCAAGAGAGGTCTTTAAGAGGTCTAGCCGGAGGAAAGCCGAGGTTGAGGTAGCCTGTCACTGTGAATCCTACTGGTAATTCAAGCAAAAACAAACTTTTAATTTTAACCTGGGTTTACGGAAGGGGTCATTGATTTCTTGATTATCAGCTTAGCGTCACTTGAAGGTGTCCCTGCTGCCCCCTTGCTGGTGTTGCGTATTGGGAAGTTGGGTTAAGTTGGAAGCAAGTTGGGAGAACGAATTAAACGGCTCACGGGCCGCTCGCTTCTTAGTGTCAGGGTCTTGTCTCCGGGCATCCCGGCCGACTCATTACCATCGGGCACGGCCACAGAACTGAGGAGGATCCATAAGAATGCTTCATCCTCACTGTCATATAGTTATTTCATAAATGAAGTTACGAAAAAACAAACCAATCCACAGTAAAATTCAAGTGAATGGGAAACAGGGTTCTGTTTGCCCCTCGTGGAGAAGTCAAGATTCGTAAGTCATCCTAACATTAACGTGATAATCATAAATGTTCAAAGAATAGTATCGCTTATACTTTATACGTGAAATATCAGTCAGCCGACTACCTGGCATCAGTAGCGCGATGTCTTTATGCACCATGACCCATCGGTAATCTTCTCTAGCCCCGTGAAGATATACTCGCGCTCCAGGAAATCAACTCTTTGGATCGCCTGCCCATTTGCTCGCCTCTCGAAGGCAATATTGATTCTGGCTCTATGGTCAGAAGTGATCTCCACGTTGTCGATATCACGACGCCGAATATTAGTATGCAAAGAATGATCAATCTGTCGCAGAACATCGAGGATCCTGATAGCATGTCCATGAACCCCCCGGACTATGATTTCCCAAGGAAGGAGAGGGTGAAAAATGCGCATCTTGCTCACCGAGGGGTCGACGGCTAGCTGATGAGAAATATCTATATCTAGGATGCAGTTTCCCGAGAGGACTATCGAATGATAGCTCTGCCGGAGGTCGTAGTACATTGAACGCTCAGCACAAGACAAAAGAGGATGAAGTGCGACGTTTCGTGGACGGAAGCAGCCTGATTAGTTTCAGCTAGGTCCTTGAAAGGGACAGCGAGTCGCTTACAGCACAACAGTGAAAGGCATGAAGACAGATTACAACCACCCTGGCCGCAGCGTCGACCAGGTCGATAGTCTGGTCTCCAGTCCCTGGGGCGGGACTGTCGGGGACGTGTGCCCGGCAGTTGCACGAAGGCGTCTGGCGGCGGTTTTGTCAAACGCCTACGTGGTCTATGAGTATGTGCAGCTGGCGTCAGTCGGCTGGTTCCAGAAGCTCTAGGACGTTGGCATTGATGGACAGATGAGTGCTTGCTACGTATGTGTTGGGAACGTCGTGGATCATGAGAAAACGCCTGACCCATTGGTCTCGTGGAGTAAGGGGGCGGCTGATTGAGTTCGTCAATATATTGTATATCAGGGGGCGCGCTAAACCTGACATGCCGATAGTCCCGATTCTTTCGTCTACTTGGGACCCTATCCAACGATTAAGCTTGGTCCTGTAGAGACGAAGACATAACGTACTTGGGTGGATAAATCTGGCTATCGTTGCTGTAAAACGCGCTCAAAAAAAGGTAGCTAGTCATTGACGGTGCACTTACTGCAGTCCATGTAGGGGATGGGAAGCCATGAGGATAGCAAGTTGTGGAATGCTTTCCAGCTCGTGTCTCTTATGAAGCAACCACGGCCATTGTCTACGAAAAGAAAAAGAAAACAAGAATACCTAGGGATTATCTTGGTCATGATATCCCTACCACCTTTATGCGCTTGTCTTCTTGTTATAGCTGTTACGCGCCTACATGAGACACGGATCACTATAGCCATTATTGAATCGTGTCCCAGCGAGCCAGGTATCGCGCCACACCAAGCGATACAAGGGTGGTCGTGCATATAACACTGTATTGCAGGGCCAGATAAGATAGCATCTTGAAGAGAACTAATTGCTCGCTGGTTAATGTAGCAAGCATAAGAGCAAGAGGAGAGGGTTCTGAGAATGACCAGTAGTAAAGGATCTGCGCCTGAGAATCGACGATCCCAGGACCATATAGCGCTAGCAGACAAGAGAAGACAGGAAAAAGAAACAAAAGCGCGTGCTCTCTTGTTACCGTGAGAGCAGCATCCGAAAAAGGTGGCCTACGTCATGATACGGACGCGGCACATGGGCCAGTTACAACCGCTCCCTGGGGTCTAGCAATGAAGCCCCAAGCGTTAAACATACGTCGGCTTGCGTGTAGACCAATATTTCCGTGCAAAGGCAATCTGTTTTCCGGAGCCATGCGCATGCTTGCTGACCCGTTTTAATTCCCCATATATAGCTTCTTTGACATCGATCATCTCGTCCTCACAAATCGCCTTCCATTCCCTCTTCGTCAAGTCCTCACGCCTCTCCCCCCGGCCAAAGTCAATGACCCGAAAGCTAGGTGTCGAAAGTGATCGCATTGACGGAGGGACACTCAACGGTCCTGGCTGTACGAGGACGTTCCGATCAAAGAACGAGCCTTGAGATACGCCACAACGGTGAATGCGGATTGCGAACGAGTATATGAGTTCCCTGAGGATAGCGGCATATGATAAGGCATCTATTCATCTAATAGACTAAACACGCATACCTGTCTTTGGGCGTCAATCGCTTCACGTCAATAGGTGTACCGCACTCTTCCATAAGAAGGATAGGACTCAACAGCCCGGTATAATCTCGATGCACCGGTATGTAGAACCCATAAAATTTGGGGACCACGGCAGCCACAGGTACTATACCATCACCGTCATACACAGCATCCTCGAGGAAATGAAACCCGCTCCAATCCCCAGTAAGATATCGGGGGATAGCACTATCATATAGCTTAGCTTCAGTTCGGAGCATTTTATGCGACTCGTGATCGGACCGTGCCAGCTTGACAGCTACCTCGAATTGGGCGGTCGACGATCGAGCTACTAAAGGCTCAGGTAGATGAAGTTTGCCGAGAAGAACCTTGGAATGGCTACCTGCGCCTGCCCCGAGGTCTTTAGCAGAGGAGAGATCCAGATATGCAGTCCGTGGCTTCCGAGTGGCGTGTATTGTGCCATGGATATCACTGTGTATAGCGTTCTCTTTGAGGCGAGGAAAGATTCGCTTGTACACCTTCATATTTGATGAAGAAGAATGTTCCGGTAAGAAGACGGTCTTCCCCTCGGGGTCTGTCACGAAGAGAACCTCTGGAAGCAATCCAGGTGGAACGTGTTCTTCTAGCTTGACGATCTCTGGCTGCTGAGCGAACTGCACAGTGGGATCAAACAGCTGCGTCATGTGTATGCTTCAGCTATACCAAAAGTTGACTGCATAGGTCTCATACCTGGTCACCTCCATCACGCCGATTCCAATTTGACGCTGCCTTCTGAGATTCGGCAAGATGCTGGGGACACGCTTCTGCAGTACCCACCTGTCCGGAACCGAGGGGTTCATCATGGTGGAAGGCGGTCAAGTGGGGGAGAACCATCAATGAAGGCCACGGGGGAAGCTCGCGCGGGTGGGGCACAGTATTGTCATGTTCCAAGTCCAAAAAGTCCCGACTGAACGTTTTCTTGACAGATTGCTTGTTACCAGTGCTTCCGCAAGTACTCCCGTCCGAGCCCCGCGACGTAAAGCGTTGCAGGTCCTTCGCTTCAACTGCCCATCTAGCGCCGTCCGGGGACAGTACAGCAACGTCGGCTTCGACCTTGACCGGCATGGCAGTAGGAGGAGCAACTAAAGGATCAAAGCCTCATTCCAGACACGGTGCATATCATTTCAGTCATTTTAAAATTATCAATCACGCTTGTGATTAGTGTGAGTGAAAATGAATGCAACAGGAAATCATGAGCACCAAGAAACGTACTTATCTGACGCGAAGCAGTCACTGGTATCTTCTTCGTGATGGGTATTATCCAATCCCATTCTGGATTGAAAACGAATATCGCAGTGATACACGAAGCAGATAAAGGATGTCAGGACCAAGTCAGGATGACAGTTCATTTCCAAGACTGGCAGTGGCATGATGGATGGTTGTTTACCGCTGTAGGTCCCTGTCTAGGTGTGAAAACAGGTATCAAAAAAGATTTCTTCTATTGTAAACATTATTTCACAAATCTCAACAAATTCTACCAATACAGGTCAACTCCCTTTCTTTCCCCATAGCAAACATCATCACAAGGAGAAAGGGATAATTATCTCGGCGTGTACACCAAGAAGGTAAGTAAACAGGTCGTACATCATACACGGACATGGAAAGGGAATATACAGCAGACAAACGAAAGCGAGAAGACGTGACGTTCCTGTCTAATTAGTGGTATAACTCCCTGGAATATTTGTCAGTAACTTGCATGGTAACGAAAAAGTAAGCTCACATATCCGAGCCTGCCAATCCCCACTCCCAGTCGCAAGAACACTCCCCGATGGACTCAAATCTATCGAGATGACTACAGCAGAATGATGAGCGCCCGTGAAGCAGTTTCCAAGCCCTTAGCTTACCAGAATTCTTATGTCCCTGGAGCATACACTGCACTAAAGCCGTTTGCGCATTCCAAAACTGCACCCCTCTATCCTTGGATCCCGACACAACCCATTGACCATCGTGCGAAACAGCCACAGAAAGAACATAATCCTGGACTCAAACGTCAGTACGTCATAAAAGCGACCGTGCAAACGACCAACCTTGTGTCCGGTGAAGTTCATCGTGCACTGGCTGCTCGCCTTCTCACTCTCTTTCCTCACCAGAACACCGGGTCCATTTACAGGACCGCCGTTCGCGCCCTCCTTCCTGGATTTGACTCCCGAAGCACTCAGGCCACTGACATCCCAGTACTTCAACGTCTTGTCCAAACTTCCACTAACCAAGCCTTTCCCGTCAGGAGTAAAGGCCACACTATACACACTATCCCGATGTCCTCTCAACCTCTCTAACAACGTTCCCGTGGCCACATCCCATATCCGCACTACCGTGTCCAAGCTCCCTGCGGCAACAAATTGTCCATTTGGCGATATCGCCACAGACGTCACGCCCGCATCGTTATTCAACGAATCAGGGTCGTTGATGGTAAGGACCTTGGATGTGCCATCCGTCATGTCCCAAATCCGCGCGGTTTTATCGCCCGAGCCTGAGACGATCAGTCGGCCATCTTGAGAGAAGTCAAGTGAGTATATTTCTTGCTGATGACCATCGAAGACGTTGCGAATTCGCTTTTTAGCAATGTCCCAGATCTATGAAAAGGTTGATACTGGAGAAAGGATGTGTAAGACGCTGAGGACGTACCCGAATCTGTTTGTCTTCGGCGCCTGTAGCCAAGTACTTCCCATCGGGACTGAAGCACACACTGCGAATATACAGATCCCCCGCCTTGCCGACAGTTTCGTCAAGGAGAACGCTGACAGTACACGTGAGATAACGTTAGAAGAACGTAGATAGTAACACGTACCAAGTTTTCGCTCCGGTCTTCGTGTCATAAATTTGAGCGGTTCGATTACAGCCGGTCGCGAGATATTTGCCATCAGCCGAGAAGCGCACACAACACACCACGCTGAAGAACGATAATCAGCGACACGGCGATCAAAGCGAGATTCGGGGTCCACAGCGACAGATTAGACGTACCTCTCATGCATCAGAGTATGCACCAAATTGACGTCTAAAACCCTTTTCACTTTGGGGTTGAACAGCGCGAACCAGTCACTACCCTCCTTCTTCAACTCTTGAGGGACATTTTGTGGGTCAATATCATCCAGGAAACTCCCCGTACCGCTGGTGTTGGTGGGGAGAAGGGACCCCGACGAGACGTTCGGCGGATCAAGTACCATAGGTGACGCCGCAGCTGACGGGGGCCGTAATCCCTGAGATGGCATAGACGGAATTCCTGGACCAGACATAGTTTGCCCCGGTGGAGGTAATTTTGGCATGTTGGGAAGCGAAGGACTATACATATCTAGACGCCAAGGAATTAGACTTTAGAACCGTGAGGTGCGGCGATGATATACCTCCACGTTCAGGCTTCATTCGGTCAGCTTTCAGACGTTTCGCGTCCCGCTGGTCCATCAACCGCTCTCGTTCGCGCTCCCTCTCGCGATCGAGAGGGTCACGGTCAGATAGACCATCCCTGCTGTCTCGAGGACGGTTGAAGAATGGGTCGAAAGGACGACCGGGACCTATGGTGGCAGGGCCAGGACCCGGCGCCACCTGAGGGTGAGGCGTTGTAGCGTGCGGAGGGAGGTTTTGGCGCAGTGCATGGAGTTCGGCGCGGGTTCGAGAAAGTTCTTCTTCGTACTGTTTGCGAATTTTGCCATGTTGCGCCTCAAGATCATACAACGACTGCCGAATAATGTTGAGTTCATTGACTTGTCCTGACACTGTGTAAAGAGGCGCGTCAGTTTACTAGAGTAGCTGGGACCCCGTGATGGAGGGCGTTGGTGGAAACCATATAGCTTGCCAACACCCGTACGCTGGCTCTAGAGGACAAACGTCACGGGTACAAGGAAGCCGAAACCTATATGGAACAACAGCCGATGGCCGGAGGATATTCACACATGCACCCAAAGCAGGACACAGGTTGACCTTGGGTATCCCATCAACACAGTCATTGTGGAGGCTTGGAAGCGGTGACGTACAGATAAAGAAATAGATGTTGCGAATAAAGAGATCTGAAGTTAACTAGGCAAAACCATGAGCCCGATGATTTGGTAAATAGATTTTCGAAGACGCACAATAATAGAAAATGAACTCGGCGCCCGATCATACATACAGCCACCCCGTATGCAGAGCATAGAAACGACGACGGGAGATTCAGGTTGTTCATTGGGGCGAAGGCAGTCATCTCTCATATTCTACGGGGAGAGGATATGAGAGTAAAAAATAAGATTAAGAGTAGCCACGTACATTGACTCTTTGTTCCACTGGAGCTTCGCAGCAAGGGGGCCACCAGCGTATCCATCCATCACGGAGAGCAGAAAGAAAGAAGAAAGAAAACGTACCCTTGCTCTCAAACTCGTCTCTCTGGGTACGTGCGACGCCTAGTTCGGACGCCAACAGATCGAATTCCTGCCTGATGACTTCAAACGATTCGCTCAAACGATTTGGGTTGATCGGCTGGCTAGGACCAGGAGCTGAGGGGCCTGAGGGCTGGAGACTTCGGTGCTGCAACATGGTGAGAGTCATTAGAAAAAGAAACGGAAACAAACAGGCAGGCTGGGAAATAGGAAGGGCAGGACCACACGTGTCCGGCGAGACACCGGGAGATTAGGTCGCAGAGTGTGTACACGCCCCTAAGAACGCGCCGTATGGACAAGTCCACCTTGTCGATGGAGATGACGATGATAGCGAGTCCGTCGCCGTGCCCGTTGGCGATTCGCTGCTTCCTGGCCTAGGCACAAAGGAGACGTACATTGTAAATCGTGGACGACATACGACTATAACTTTTTCCCTTCAATTTCAACAACGACTGTGACTGGATAATGTGCTGGACGGCGTCACTGACGACGAGTACTGGTGGCGGTGACGACGAAAAGTGGGGATTTCTGTTGATCAGACTCCCTCCTTATAAGTCGTACCGGACATTCGGGAGCGTCCGGAAATAGCAGAATATTTCCACGAGCACTTGCCGCCGGTAGCCTTATTTGGACATCTTCTAAACTTGAATCAGATCTCCCAGGCACTTCGGCGCAACAAATTCAAAGGACCTTTAATTGGGCATGAACTTTGAAAGCTGAAATGGAACAATGATGATCCCTGGGATCTTACAAAGTCCCCCTTCAGACGGGGAACCTTGGGACCCTACATTCAATCATGCTGAAGCGGTATTCGGTTCATTGAGAGTGATTGTCTTCGTGGCCAGACCCATGTCAAGCAACGTTGTCAACTGCACGTATCTTCTAGATTCGGAATTACACCGTCTCGTGATTCTCGGTTTTTGTATGGAAACGAGTAAACAGTCCATATAGTATAGAAGTTTGGACAATAAAAAAAGATTCCGCACAAAGAGATCTTATTAACCGTCACTGATGACGAGGACGGGAGCCGGATCACCCCGGACTCCGGTTAAAGTTCAGTATGAAACACAGCGAAAAACAGAGTTATCGCCGCCCTACAATGAATTACTGTTCGCCAATAACGATATGTTCTTATCCAAGCATCTGCCTCGTTACGAACTACACAACGTGGTGGTTGCGTGGTTCGCACAGATTAAGCATAATTTTCTGTGTTTGTTTGCCGACATCTTCACGACGACCTTCTCGGAAATTCAACAACCAATCCGGTATGTAGGATAATCACCGACATCTGGTTAAAACAAGGAAAATCGAGATTGAATGAATGTAAATGACAGTGTCATCATCCCCACCGACTCTTCTTTTTACTGCTCTGACCATGACTACCGTATGGATTGTATCTGGGGAGCCGCACTGGTTCCTTCACCTTGGTCGTATTTGAACTGGTGAAATCAATCTGCGAGCGCTTCGAAGACGACTGTGCAGCCGACTGCTGCTCCGAACGTGCTTTCTGCTTCTCCGCTTCGGACGCCAGAAGTAGATTCATAGAATAAACGCACAAGAAATTATGTGTGAACACCGGCAGATACGAAGGTTCGAAAAGAAAGAAGTATCGTGAACAAAGTTGCCTGGACAGTGCATTCAAAGGCAGACGCACCGATTCGATCAGCAAACCACTCCTCATCCAGATCATTAGGATTCCAAACCTCTTTTGGGAAATTCGTTATTCGCTCATCAACATCCACGAACTCGACGAGTTTGGCGTAGAGATGAGGATTACGAAATGAACGATTGGACATGAGCGAGTCATTGAAGTGCTTGGGGTTGCTACTGTCGTCTTTCAGTGCATGGAAATGCACCAGCTTTGTCTGCAATACAAGTAAATACACTCGTTGGTTCACAGAAGGACAACAGCATGCCTCGATGGCAGGGTCACAGGGTCCCGTTGGCTCTGGTGGTATGCCCCAGTCATCCAATCCCGCCAGTGGTGGTGGCCGAAGGATGCGTCGAACCAGAGATAAGTCATTTTCAGGATCATGGGTGGTCTGAGAGGACGACGCCTCCTGGCTAGCGTTGCTTGATGGCTCAAGTATGACTGTCGTCGTTGGCGGTTCAATGATGTCTTCCGATAAGTGGGCTCTGGGATGACTCTTGCGCTGCGTGGCGGGACGTTTGATGATTATTTGTGATTTGGCAACTTTCCGCGCTATTTCTCCTGGTTAGTAGCAATCGCCCAGAGTTCAAAAAAGACCCACAGTCTGAATTATTAACATTTGTCTTCAGTGATACATCCTGACCAAGACAGAAACAGTAGCCAGCAAAGAGGGAAACGGATATTGAGAAAGGTGACGACGAAGGATCTCACATGTTTATTATGAGCGTTGCTCTTCACTGTGGATACATTTCTATCTTCCGAATCACTCTGGGAGTCGTCGTCGTATGCGACAAGACCTTGACACGATGAGTACATTGTCAACATTACGGTACATTTTACTTTACCGTGCATTTTCTGGAGGTAAAAGGGAGAAGGTAATTCAAACTCCGACAATGCGCAGAAACTTTATGAACATTCGTACCAAATTGCTCGAAATAGCCAGTGTCCCCTGATCCCATGTTGCTTCCGTCCGTCATCTTTCAGCTATTCTTGTTTCTTTCCAGTTTCTCTTGGACGGCATCTGGCTCGAAGGAGGATGTTGTTCGTGAATTCTTTGACAATAATGGAGACAATACGCCCACTGGCTCGACACATACCAATAACTGGGCGGTTCTAGTATGCGCGTCGAAGTATTGGTTTAATTATCGAGTGCGTGCAGTCATTCTGTGGCCATCGAGGCAGATTAATAAATGTATCTGCAGCACATGGCCAATGCTCTCGGAATGTATGCTTAACCAAGGTTAGGTTTCTCAATCATCGCTGATAATTTATCATAGGTACCGTACTGTGAAACGATTGGGAATACCCGACTCAAACATTATCCTCATGTTGGCTGACGACGCTGCATGTAACTCAAGAAACAAGTTTCCCGCCAATGTCTTCGCAAATCCCGGGCGGGCTCTCGATCTATATGGGGACAACATCGAGGTAGATTACAGAGGTTATGAAGTAACGGTGGAGAACTTCATTCGGGTTTTGACCGGTAACGCCGTGTGGCCTTCGCAGGAGCTCATCTCATTTATTATTCTAGGCAGAATGGAACCTTCTCTTCCCCGGTCTAAGCGTCTATTAACGGACGACCGCTCAAACGTCTTCGTTTACATGACTGGCCACGGGGGCAATGAATTTCTCAAGTTCCAAGATAGCGAAGAAATCAGTGCCCACGATATCGCAGATGCTTTCGAACAGATGTATCAGAAGAAAAGGTGTTCATCGTTCTTGATATGGCTGCAAACGGCACTAACTTTGGCACAGATATAATGAGATCTTCTTCATGATTGATACTTGCCAGGCCACTAGCATGTATTCCAAACTGTACTCGCCTAATATCTTTGCCACAGGTTCGTCGCAGGTCGGAGAGAATTCGTATTCGGTGCGTCCAGCAGTTTTTTCCAACCTTATCCGGTTAACAGCGCTGCGTAGTACAAAAACGACAACGATCTTGGCGTGTCTACTATTGATAGTTACACCCATTACGTCCTTGAATTCATGGAAGGAATCAATAAAACTAGTCGCACGACTATGGCCGACTTAGTAATTCCTCGCACCCTTATGGTATCTTGCGAAGCTGACTTTTACAGTTTGATTCATACGATGTGAAAGCTATCATGTCCCACCCAGGAGTGCGGGACGACCTTTTCCCCCGGCATCTGAATGAAACTTTGATAACCGACTTCTTTGGAGGCGTGGCAAATGTAGAGGTCTCGTCAGAGGACGTAGTGCATGGCCGGCCGGATAACACAAAATCAGCGTCTATCTCAAGGGAAACCAGCTCGGACCAGGAAAAGCCGATGCATCGACGGCAGTCTCCGATCCCCTCAAATTCCAGGGAGCCTGGAAGTTCGAAGTGGCGAACATGGGGTTCCTGTATACTTGTTGGTACCTTGGTAGGATGGGTTACCCTTACGAAGTGAACTAGATCTATTGTATGTATCTGTCAGTTACAGCCCTCTTCATATAGTACCTAACATACATATAATAATAGTATCTCAACACGACTGGATGTCGATTTTACAGCCTTGTTACGCTATGCAGTCGGTTCCGCCCGAACCTGAGCCAATTATAGGCAAATAGATTTTTCCAACTTACCTCAACCTCGTGGCAAACCGGGGACACGGGCAGCTCTGAGTCCGTGTGTTCTATTGGATCAGTAGGATTGGTCCCTTTATTGGGAAGTTGACCGTTTCTGACATCCGTATGGCTATTCTCCTTGCAGCATCATACTAGTTACTGCATCATTTCAGATCCGGACGTGTTCAGATCCAAGATGCGGCTTTTCAGACGACGGCGATGGATGTACGGCACCTCGCAGAGAAGTGCGAATCCAGCGTCTCGAAGAATACTCCTTCGCACTAAGCGCTCCTCAATCAAGAAGGAAATGAAGGACGAACGGTGGATTTTCCGGAATCAGTCATCTTACACGATCGAATTGCCATGTGCGACAAGGGGCGACATTCTTTCCAAAAGAGTCTTACCGGCGGCAAGTCGTGAGAAGGTGGAATTCCCTTCAAGCTCGATTATAAAATCGGTGCAATGCCATCAACACCCATCTTCTTTCCTTCCTTCCCGCCCACCACCCCCTCCTTGCTCAGTCGACGCCCTTCTCGCCCGTGCCCAGCCATTTACAGTGGCACTGTTGGATAATCATGTCCTCGGGTACCATCTACAATGTACGTGTCCTTTCCGTCGGAATTTTCTGCGTCTCCGTCTTCGAGGATTCGTCCAAGGAGAAGCCCATTGTATCGCATTTTATGGGTTTTGATTGATGTCCTGGTTTATTCTTCAATAGCATCGGAGCCTCCAACCTTCGGGACCACCGGCATCTGGTCCCAGTCAACCGCACGGGACTCATGGCCGGATTAATGAATCCTTCGATCTCATAAAACAAGAGTTTGACAATCTTGTAGCCGATCTGAATGTTATGCGACAGCAGAGGGATGAATATGAGACGAAGAGTGCGTTGATTCGTCTGCTCTTGGCGGCAAGGCTCTAATTGACGATTCCATTCAAGTGTCGTCCCAAGTTAACGAACTTAATATTATTCGACAATCTCTTTACGAACTGGAGACACAGCACACGAAAATTCGGTCCCAATACGAAGAGGAGCTGAGCCGCGTGCGCGCCGAGCTCCATGCATTGCGGCAGAACATCCCGGTTACAGGAGGACTTCCACCTCATCCAGCTGTCGGACCTGGTTCTGTCGGGGCAGCTGGATCTTCTACCTCTGGTCTTCGGGAAAACCTTTTGATATCTGGACCCCTTTCTTCGTCATATAGTAGCGACGCGTTTTACGGACGCGACCGCGATCTTCGTGATCGTGAGAGGATGCTCGAACGTGATCGGGAGCGAGACAGAGATAGGGACAGGGACCGTGAAAACAGAGACCGAGACCGCGACAGAGACCGCGAACGTCCTCTGGATCAGCGAGATCCCAAGCGTCCCAAGACAGAGCGTATGAAAGGTGAACGTCCAGGTAACCCTTTCCGTCCTTGATTCTCAACCGACCAATTTAACTTGAATATTGTGTTCAGACCACTTCAGTCCTCAAATGCCTCCCATTCCAGGGCAGACTCCCAAGGGCTTGCCGGGGTTGGCCGCAATGGGTCCAGGAGCAGGGCAAGGAGCGTCATCCCCACCATCACAGGCCAGCCTTCAGCCACCACCGTTTCCTACCTCGGGCCCAAGCTCGGGCGCCTTACCTCCCATGTCCGACCAAGGGCCCAGTTTCCTCGACTTGGATATGCATAGCATTCCACCAGAACTCAAAAAGGAGGCGAGCGATTGGTTTGCAGTGTTCAATCCTAAGATTGAGAGAACGTTGGATATCAGCCTCGTCCATACCCTGATACATGCTACGTAGGTTTCATGGAAACGTGGGCGTTGGCAGATGCTGACCTGAATTACTGATAGGGTGGTCTGTTGCGTCCAGTTCTCCGCGGATGGCAAGTACCTAGCAACTGGATGCAATCGGACAGCCCAAATATACGACGTGAAGACCGGACAGAAAACATGGCATGTGCAGTTTTCTTCTCATCAATCTACTCCTTATGACATCCTGATCGTCGTGTATTATTAGTGTGCTCGTTGACGATGCTGCTGGAAAGACTGGTGACTTGTATATACGTAGTGTGCGGTTTAGCCCTGATGGCAAGTACTTGGCCACGGGTGCTGAAGATAAACAAATACGGGTGGGTGATTCTTTTCTTAGAACATGAGGAATCAGAAACCGATACACCATCTCACATAGATTTGGGATATCGCGAAGAAACGAATCCGGAATGTATTTGATGGGCACCAACAGGAAATATATTCTCTGGACTTCTCGCACGACGGCCGCCTTATAGTTTCTGGGTCGGGTGACAAAACGGCACGGATATGGGACATGAACGGAGGGACTTCGAAGGTCCTGACAATAACCGATACTGACACTTTAAACAACGATGCCGGCGTTACTTCTGTCGCTATCTCACCAAATGGACAGCTGGTAGCCGCCGGAAGCTTGGATACTGTGGTTAGGATATGGGATGTCGCTACTGGAAACCTGGTCGAGCGACTCCGTGGGCACCGTGACAGCGTTTATAGCGTTGTATTTACCCCGGACGGAAAGGGAATCGTAAGCGGAAGCTTGGATAGGACGTTGAAGTACTGGGACGTTAGCGGCCTGGCGAAGGGGAAGCAGGAGGGCGATAAGCCTAGCCCTTGCACCATGAATTTCAATGGACACAAGGTAAAAGCTTTTATCACTAGACGTCGAACCATTGGTCTCATGGGTACTTAACAGGACTACGTTCTCTCCGTTGCTGTTTCTCACGACGGTCAATGGGTCGTATCGGGGTCGAAAGATCGTGGGGTGCAATTCTGGGACTCCCGTACTGCCATCATGCATTGTATGCTACAAGGGCATAAAAACTCAGGTCAGCCATCTTCGCTTCAGTGACGATTGCCAATTGAACGTATCTCCTGGCAGTGATATCAATAGACTTAAATCCTACAGGTAATTTATTAGCAACCGGTAGCGGAGATAACCTAGCGCGGATATGTGCGTTCCATTGCATTCTCCCATGGCAATCATTGACATCATTTCAGGGAGTTACAACACAAATTATAACAGTATTTAACTTGTCCTATCATGTATACGTATCTGTTCTGTTTGTCAGAGCCGTCTTTCTTACATCGATGTCGTTGACGTATCAACCGCCAACCCGAGTACCGTTTTTATCAGTGCATTGCCACCATACGCTGCATTGAGGATAAATACCGTCCGGTTCGTCTCCCGCATCTTTCAGGAGAAGCGCCACGACGCTATGTGCAGGAACATCATATGCCGTGAAGTTACGTACGGCGGTACCGTTCTCCGTGTGGGTCCATAAGTCCTGGGGATATCGGTAAATACATTCCCACGATTAGAATAACTCATGGGAAAGAGGAAAGGCGTACCCGGACTGAGTATTGTCGTCCCGCTCTAATCCAAGGGGATTCGGTCAGATTAAAAAATAGTGTGGAGGGTTCATCCAGGGTGTTTAACTAGACTTCGATCAGCCCAAGGAAGTATACGAACGAAAAACGGCTCTTACGAGCATGAAAACCGTTCCATCTTGGGTAGGGCCACTCCAGTACTGGGCTGGGAAGCTGCTGTTGCTGGTCCAATCGGGCTAGAAGAAGCACCATCAGAAATTCTTCACAGAAGCGAGAAACGACCAACGTTGATCCCCCATCTGAAAGGCGAAATGGATGCCCCAACGACTGGGTCCTGATTGATTGTCAGAATTTCTTTGTTCTTGAGGATGCTCAACGTCTCATCGGTGATTGCTGAAAGCTGGAAGAGGCATTAAAAATGGATCAAGGTAGGGTATCTATCCCGAGGCTCACTTACGTTCGTTCCGATCTACAGACTCTATTTCAATGGCTGCACAGCGATATCAAGAATATTGACGCACGAGTAGGGGCGACTTCATTAGTGCCCACGCTGTGAAATGCGACTTTGACTCATCAAAGGTAAGGTTTCCGTTCCCTCTGCAAGCCAGTCAGACATTCAGGACGTCAAAATCATTACGGGCCCATACAGTTGGAGCTACGCTAGCATTAGCATGTGTTCAAAATGTATGACACTCACACTTACCATATCTAGGTCATTGTGTCCATAGAAATCTGTCGCCTGAGTTAGGAAAGAGTTACTAGAAAAGGGTAAGCATCAGAAGTCTAATTCAGCCAAACTTACAAATTGATGATATTTGCAAGTGAATTCCACTCAGCGGCTATATCCCCCGTAGTCTAGGGTGGAATGGCGTGTCAGTATTGCAGATTACATAAACATCGGGAACTTACTCTCCAACTCTGACCGAACTGCTTTCCCCAGCTTTGAGAAGATCAGATGATATATAGACGCAGACATGCCAACTCAACATACAGCCAGACTTGACTCTAAAAGTTGAACTTGCTCAATGACCACATCCTGAGCCGTGTGATGCACATACCCATCCCCATTCGCAGAGCGATAGTAAAATAGGATCATTTTTGGTGGATCGCTGAACTTGAACGACGGCATCGGCCATACGCTGGTATCCTGTGGTGGAATTAATGTCCGAAGCGCGATGTAGTCCAAAAATACATACTTCCGACAATGCCCTCTCTAGTGATCTCATCGTATGGTACTGAGAGTGGAAACAATTAGATCTTCAGCTAACTTTAACAGAGATCCCTGAGAATGCCTTACTAGCACAGTTGTCATATCTACGCAGAAAATTGCATATTAGTAGGAGACAGAATAAAGTCACATTATCGTGCCCACTTCAGATAGTCGAAGCCCCAATCTGAGAATGTTTTCAGGTCTCGGAGTTCGTTTTGATAGGATCCTGGATATCCGGCACAGGTATACCATCCGGAATCGCTGTACTTTGTATCCAATGAGAAAGTCATATCATGTTGTGACTGGGAAAAAAAGCTCACGATGCCAGTTTTACTGTATGACAGTGAGGACAGTATACCGCGAATAAGGAGATAGACCTTACAAGCCCATTGCATGAATCTGATCAGTCAGGTTCTTCATGCCACCTCTGAATCTGACACTGTCTGTCCGATAGATATTATAGCATATGCTAACTTATGGCCGATGAAATCTTACCTGCAACAATGTCACCGGCAGTACTGCGGTTTTTCTCTGCATAGCAGTCATCAATGTTTAATTGATTATATCCGACGTCCTTAGTATCGTTATGCACTCAATAGTCTGAATGACCTATCTGAACACTTACGAGAAGACCGAGTGATTTCAGAAGGCTGGCAGTTGTAAGCAAAAGGTCCTCATCGATGTTGCACTGCAGCTCGCGTCAGTTTTCCTGTTAACATATGATTTAGGAACATTCACTTGGTAAGCATTCCAGGCTGTACGGTGGTAATTTGAAATCGTAGTCTTCAACAGAGGATTCATGCTCACTATTATATCCCAGTACTATGAAAGCTCATAAGAAAATATAATGAATGGAGCCTAGGGAGAACAATTACCTGGCAAACGTCCTACTCCGTTGTCCAGAGCGCACACGGAACACAGCAACAAGACTGCTGCTCCCAGGATATTGACAATTGAATGCATCGTTTGCGGCTATAGTCGAGCACCCAGGACCTTGTATATAAGCATGTCAGTGGATCAAAGAATCGAAGAGATTCGACCGCATAGGCCTCATGATCGACTTCGACGACATAGATTTCACCGACATTCCCCCCGACATTCTTGTGAACAGACCATGGGACATACAAGCTGCCCGGGGTTGCGCTGAATCGTAGCCATGGTTGTGTCCGATGAGTACCGTATAAGTTGCGGTATCCGAAAAAAGAAGCAAAGAAGCTAGCGAAGCTTTACTCGCGGCCCGGGAGATATCAATCGATGGTAGGGCTTTGAGGTGGCCGTCCTAAACATAAAGAGATTTGTCTGTCCAAGGCGTAAAGATCTGATATGAAAGAAGCCGAGCCAAGCTGAAGGGCTTCAAACGCCTCGGATCCCTCTTATTCCCAAGCTTCGACATAGAAGTAGAATTTTCAACAGTGCGGACATGGAGGACTGAACCAAGAATCCGATTCGCGGGGACTTTTACTTCGCACGTTGAACCTGCCATCAGAAAAAAATGCCCCGAGAAACACGTAGGTTTCAAGATGTTTGAACATTCACAAACCGAAAAGCGCAGCAACTTGAAAAGGTTTATTTGAAGTTGGTTTTGTGTAAGAATTGCTGTTGACCATGGGATTGACTTTTGAGGCGACTTGGACCTGTGAGGGGCAAACTCTATTTTGCATCCGGATATGCGGACCGGTGATCCGCACTGGGTCAATTTCTTACCTGAACATCGACTTTGGCGGCAACTACAACTGTATGCTGGCATTCTCAGCGCTTCATCACGTCAAGCCTACTGCGCTCAGCTCCGAATTCCTAACCCCCGGATATTGGATTTATTTTATCAGTCAGCCCAACGCATGCCATCGCCACCACAGCACCAGCAGCTCCGCATCTCGTTCCCAGTAGAGAACTGGCCTGGCTGGGACATCAAAGAATTATCTTTGATGCGCTCTGAGGCGGACTTTGCGCCCACCTTGGATCTGGATGGATGCGATTGTTCATGGAAAAAAACAGCCGCGGCTAAGAAAGGTGGTCACGGTGTCTCGAACTCAGCGGCTTTACCACGGGAGAAATGCCTTGCCATGGCGAGGGACATCCTCAGCGTGAACGTGGATGCAGCCACTCACGATGATTACGGTTCCGACTCGCCGATCTTTCATGGCATCGCGGTCTCGAAATCATCGCCACCGATCCACTTGGCCTTAAAATTTGCCCTGCGAGAAGACCTCATACCGGCGTTGCTGCACGAAGCTCATATGTACAGTGCTCATCTAGAGCGTGTACAGGGCCGTGCTGTTCCGTATTCCTGGGGCTTCTTCATGGGCTTTTTATGCGATTCAAGCCACGGGGCGGCCGTCGATGAAGACGGAGAGCCAATCGCATGTCTTGTATTAGAATATTGGGGCGATGCGCTTCCGATGCGCTTTGATCACTTGGAGAAGGGTGTAAGGTATACGTTCATATCTCCTTTAGAAAATGCATGCTGATTGATGATAGGGTGCATATTTTAGACAAGCTTGGAGAGATACACCGATGTGGAGTACATCACGGAGATGTTGGTGCTTGTTTTCAACTCAGCTTATATTAGTCCTGACCAACATACGCCACTAGTTTGCGGAGCGGAATGTACTCTACTCGGACAAAAACGGGGTAGACTTCCGAATCATAGACTTTGATCAGACAGAACCGCATATGTGCGGACAAGGTGACAAGGAGTGCGATGTGCTACAGCAGGTGGGGCGAGACATGGGCCTATAGAGTGTGCAAGGATGGATGATTTCTTGCCTTGGAACTGTATATATGTTTTTTCTAGTAATTCCCGCCTATTTAAAATATGTTGTGCTAATCGCGACCGAGAACTGACAAAATTATTATTTTTGGACACCGTTGGGTGACCAAAGTGACATAAATGCCCTACTAATGGATGCCGAAGATTATTTTACACTAAGACCCGAATAAGGGTTGGATGCGAGCTGATTTTGTGGGACCACAGCTTTGCCGTTCACTTCAGCTCGACCACCGTGCTGGTACAGCCACTATCGATGACGGGCTTGTCATCGAGCCCTAAAGAGGACGTAGACATGAGAGACTTCCTTCTCCGCTTTGGTTGCACTTTGTTCGGTTCGTCCACATCTACAAAGATAGTAAGAGACCGGTAAACAGATGGTAAACAGGCGGACGTACCTTCAACTTCAGGTCCGACTTCCGAATGGGTTAAAACGTGTGTATCAACTTGGATCGCCCTGCATGTCTCTGATGTGAGGTACGGTTAAGAACTAAGGTGAAAGGCTGACATGGGAGGTTGGGTGCGCATGGTACCGAATGTTCCCGAAGAAACTTCGGTGTTCCTGTCATACAACTGGACGCCGGTGGATTGAGCGACTCTCACGATGAGCCCTGAGGTGAATAAGCCGCTAGCGAGGGCTGATCAAATTCCGATAGACATACGAGACATGACCATCTCAATTCGCAGCTTGACGATGTATATAACGGGGTGGAACTTGGTATGGATGAGTGTTAAGCGAACTTGATGCCAGGTTTGTTTCAACTGACCTGGGTATAAACGAATGGATTTCGCAGAACTGTCATGCAGATGAGGAGGATGTCCATTGCGATAGAGAGGCTGATGATGCTTATGTTGAAACTGCATAAAAATTCATTAAGACTTTCAGAACGGTGAAATGAGCAGCATAACGAACCGCAAGATGTGGTCGTATTTCCTCAAGCCATGGTCAATCAATTTCTTTTTGACCGTCCGGACAAAAATGATGTTCAGAGCCAAGTCCAAGCCTAAACATGTTATTCCACCGCTTCGGTCGGATGATCATGGCGCTTACATAGATATAAACTTTTTTCAACTCGATCCCACCTATGTCCCGAGTGAGAAATTTAAAGAAATTGACGCGTTGATTAGAAGCGCACCAGCTGTTCACCTAAGAATTCGAAGATATTAGGCTAAAGTCAAGAGTAGCGCCAAATTTGAACGTACCCTGATATATTTTGAGCTGATTTGCAACTGTGCCGGAATCCCTGGAGCCCGACACCAGTGTCAGGAAACTATATGACTAAATTTAAATTGACTGACAAATGCACGCTGACGTTACTGTTATCATTAGCAAGATGATTCCAACAGCAGACCTTAGAACATTCTGCATCAAACATTAGACCGAAGGGAAATGATTTTTAAGAAAGACTTGCTCTCTCCAGGGGCAGTGACAATAGGATGCATATCCGATTGACGATGATGAACGTCAGGCAGGTTACCTAGACACTCGTGTAATCACTGCGACTACTGCCTAGGACTAGGCGCATACCTGGCAAATCCAACAAATCGCGCAAATGAGAAAGACCAATATCCCAGGGGGGAAAATGTCAATCCTGTGGGTTCATCAGGAACTGGGAATGATAGATGCATAGTTGCGGCTCACAGATATCCCCAAGAAACAACCTGGGAATATGATAAGTAAAATGTGTATTGTCATGCACGTATTGACTTACTGCAAATGTGATATTTCTAGACCAAATGGTTAGACGTGCCTGAAGAGGCAGAAAAATACACTCACGCTGCAATCTCGAGCCATATCATAAAAACATATGAGGTGAACTTGAAAAGATGTGCGTTTTCTCTCAGCAGCCTACATGAGAAGAGGGGGGCTTACTCGCCGAGCACGTATAGTCTCACGATAGCCAGCCCATACGGAGAAAAAGAGAAAGCCAGTCTGTGTGATGTCAACTGTCGTCTTCGTAGTCACGCAGATCCGTCGAAAAACATACGAAAAAACCAAAAACGATAGAACCAAGTTCCAAGTCCCTCTTGCTAACTTCTAACGGAACAAATCTGTACGTCAAATTGAGTTATACGACCAAAAAAAATTCATATAAAGATACAGGACGCACGGTTTCTCAGTTTTGAAGCGAGTAAAGACTGCGTTTAGATTGAACATTGGGATGGAAGGAGGCTAGATGAAGGGGTTAAAATTTGCGGACCTGAAGAAGTAGGTCTCAAAACGGTGTTCCATGTCTCGGGTATGGAGTGAAGTGAATGTCACTCCTATAATATTATATCCCCACAGTCGTATAGATCAAGTCATAGGACGATCGAAGTGGGGAAGCGTTACGGAGGCAAATTTTTGAAGAATGCAAAAATTTCATTCGGCTGGTCTATGCAGACAGTCTGTGAGACTTTGCAAGTCGAAAGTTTGGATATCAGGACGACTTAATTTGAACGACCCGAAACGCGGCCGCAGCAGACCAGAGCTGAGCACAGCCAGAGTTTGCAAGCCGTGTTGATGCTCATGTGACTTCGTCGGCATTCCCGATTTTTTCGGGATCTCCTCAATCAAGGACCAGTTGCACTTTGGTTTTGATTTGGTCACACTGGCGGTTTGCAAAGTTGTTGAACGTTCTAAGTACTTCTATTCAATCATAATTTCAACCTTTCAAATCAACTGAATCCAGTTATTCATGGTCCTGGGAATTTCCAACAGCTACACGGAGAGGTTGATGAGACATGTATTATCACATCAATTTTCGGCTGACACTATGTAGCTGACGGCTGGGCGACCGCGAGCATATAATAAAGCCGACTTGCCAGGCTGCTGGGTACTCTTTCATTTTCTTCGTTATCTCATGCCTTTCGTAGAAATTGGCGACGTGGATCGCAAAGCCTTTAATTATGTCGTGGTCGGTAAGCATTGTCTGATCACATTGTCACTAATGTGCTCTGACAGTCCTTTAGGTGGAGGGGTAGGTTACACCTCAGTCCTTGTCTTGCGACTCTGACAATCGGGACAGACGGCTGGTTTGGTCCTTGCGGCGCGTCTCTCCGAAAATATTAACGAGTGGAGGCTGGGGAGGCCAATTTGGACGACCCTCTTATCAGTACGCGCCAAGGCGGGTTAGTAGTATGCCTGAAAACTAATGTACTCGTTGTAGTGCGTCCTGGCCAATACGGTCACACTTTTGGTAGGACCAAGTACAGTTGGTCCTTTAAAACGGTGCGCATAATCTCGACCCCTTTGTTTTGCATTATTTCAACCAGGTGCTTGCAGGTTCCACAGAATTTTGCAAACGGCAAGGAATGTTTCTGGCCACGGCAAGTCCATACCATTTGGTTATCTTATGTCCGAAGTGTAATGTATTACATAGCGGCAAAGGGCTTGGCGGATCTTCGGCGATGAACTTGGCATCTGGTCAAAGCCCCCTAGAGAAGACATCAACGGTGAGTTCGTATTATGGCCACGGTTTCATACTAATTACAGGCTGTGAGATTGGGAAAGACCAGGGAACCATGGATGGAATTGGGAAATATACGAGAAATATTACGACAAAGCAGCGTCGTACGTGCCTCTGGACTTCTTGGTGCCTCAAGCCTTTAAGCGCGGCAGCAGCACTATGAGAACATGGCGGGATCCGCGGGGCATAGGTTATATCTGGAATCACACCAGCGTTTCTGATTTCTTATCTTGTTCCCAGGTCCGCTCAAAGTAGCTCATCCGAAAAGTGTCCCTGATGTCGACCTTAAACTGCAGGAAGTACGTAGCTGTTCTCTCCAACCTCGCACTTTTCCGACTGATATATTAGACCTTCATTAACCTTGGTATACCCTTGGCTTCCGCACCGGTCCGTCATTTATTTGCTTATACTTCTAGGATGACGCTTATATATCCACCAGGATCGCGGAGAGGTCAGTCTTGATTGTCAGAACTCGTGTGATAATCGGTTAAATAATTTCAATCAGCCTAGTGGAACACATGTCACCCCTAACACAGTCGATCCTGAAGCACATACACGCACTTACTCTACAACGGTAGGTCTGGTTAGAAATCCTGTTCCGAGATTGAAGTCTCATAGATGTTCTAGGCGTACTTGGAACCGAATCTATCCCGTCCGAACTTGCTGGTTTTGACCAAGGCGTACGCGCGCAAGGTGATCGTGGAGACCGAGATGAACCTTCTCACTGCAACTGGCGTCGAATTTTATTACGGGGAAGAGAATACTGTCTATGTTGCTCTTGTGCAGAAGGAAGTCATATTATGTGCCGGGTGAGTAAAGTGGGTATCTATTTTCTCATCTTAAATCATCAACCGTGCTTCAGAGCACTCAAATCACCGCAAATCTTAGAGCTCTCGGGCATCGGTCGCCCTGAAGTTCTGTCAAATATTGGTATCCCAGTGAAGCTGCCCCTCGATGGAGTAGGTGAAAACGTTCAAGATCACATATATGCAGGCATGGTATCCCGTATGTGTGTAGCAGAACGTATGCATACATCTTGTGCTCAAACTTCACAAAGAACTCAAAGACGACCTGCTTGACGAGACATTTAACCTCTTACGCGATCCTGAGCAAGCGAAGAAGCATGCTGAGCTTTTGTATGTTGTCCTTGACATGATCATAAACGATTTTATTCACCTTTTACAGCACCCAAGGTGAAGGCGTATCTATGATGGGTATCGTCAACCTCACCTTTGCATCCCTCCTCTCAGTCTCTCCTCGGGCTGCTGAGCTGATTGACAATGAGAAACGTGTCATCAAGGAGAACGTTAAGGCCAGGACCTATCATCCGGGCTTAGTCGACCAATATAGGTTGATGCTTGATAGACTAGATCGTGAGAAACCCGGTTGGGAGTTCCTTGGTATCCTGGTCTATCTGAGTAGCCTACGTAAGCTATAAACTCTTTGTGGTCTGTTTGACGGCTGAATATTTGTCATTTTAGGGCCACCTGAACCTGGAAAAAGGTACTATAGCATATTTCCAATATCCAATTATGCCTTTTCCAGAGGAACTATTCATGTAATGTCGGACGATCCTATGGTTGATCCTATATTTGACCCTCGCTATCTTGAGCATGACATTGGTAAAAACGCCCTTTTCTGTTAATATTAGTTTACTTATATCCACAGACTTGCAAGGGTTGGTTGATATGGTGAAATATATTCACAAGATATGCGATACTGCACCATTCAAAGATGTACTCGGTGCGTTCTGTTGACTGAAGAGTCTATTATTGTTATTTAGCGGAACCCCTTCAAGCTGCCGAGGTCATTCCTGGACCTGAAGTCCGAACTGACGACGAGATCACAGGTTTGTATATTCTGATAGGCGATTTCCTTTTGTTCTGATGTAGATTTCTTCAGCCTGGTTGAAAAAAGCCATAAGTACTGTGTTCCGTATGTCGATAAGTCTCATCTGTTTTAATCTTAAAACTGAATATACATAGATGTCGCCGGCTCCCTGTCAATGCTTCCTCGCGACAAAGGCGGTGTCGTGGACTCCGAACTGAAGGTAGGTGTGAACGCGTGCAGTGCTACAGCCCTCTTTTCCTCGGCGGTTCTTGGTCCACAGGTGTATAGAACTGCGAATATTCGGGTTGCAGATTTGTCTGTCGCCCCTCTTCATTTTTCGGCGCATCCACAAGGTAATTTCTGTCTCTCTGTCTTATCTTTTCCCATTCTGATGAATGGTGACGTCAGCCACCGTTTATATCATAGGAGAAATGGGTGCCTATCTGGTTTTGCCTTGCTTTTATTGATGGGTACGAACTTCATGTATTTCTAGCTGCTGATATAATACTGGGACGTTTAGAGCTAAGATAAAGCACTGTTTGGTACCCGTCACGTACGGATGTGAATTGTATGGGTTCGTTTCCATAGTCAACTTTAACTCGGCCTGAATTTTCCACTTTTGCGTATGCATTCTTTATCACGCAACTGAGCGCTAATCGTTGAGGCTAACTGAAGAGGTTTGAACTTTTTCAGCCAGTTGTTTAAGAGGTTCTATCCGGAGATCCGCACGTGGTGTGACGGACAAGCAGTACGGCTCCTCGGCCATCTTCCAGAGTTAGGTAAGTTCAAATTACCTTTTTTGTCCACTAGTTTATTCGACAGACCCTTGTAGACAAAAACGTTGGACTGTTCACGCCATACAGACTTCATGGATGTCATTTCATTTGTTTTGACTCGGCGCCATTGAGTCCTTGTCTTCAAAATGGATATTCACTTGTTCCGGCTACTTTCAATATTCTTCGCCGTTAGAGAGACGTCGTACTTTGCTCTTGTTCTTGCTGAGATTATTAAGGGTGTCGAGTGTTTCTTATATTGACATGACTGCGCCCCCGTAGTTTCTCGACGACAAGTATTCCCCTATGTTTGCCGGTCTTCCCGTCGCTTCGTTCTTTTTCGTCGCGGTTCTTGCGGTTCTTGCGTTTTGTAGGCCCGTCAAATCGAATGCGGCTCTTATCACACTCGTCCTGTGGTCCATCATTTGCAATATCATTCATGGGGTCGATGCTATACTTTGGGCGGACAACACGAACATTCACATACCTGTATGGTGTGATATTTGTGAGTACTATGCCATAGTCCTGTTGTCAATTGACTCACAGGTAGGATGTAGCATCAAGAATACTTTTGGCATCGCATATAGCATTTGCAGGAGCATCTCTGAGAGTCGCCCTCGACCTCGAGGACGTTTCATCAGCCAGAGCTATCTCCGAAGACAAGTATACAAAAAGAGTACGACGGATATTCAACATACTGTTATGTTTTCTTGTCCCCATGATATATGTCATACTGCGTGAGTTTCTCTTCTCCTTCTTATCTGTTGCAGCGGGGGCTTACAAGCAGCCCAGATTTATTCTTTCAATATCACCGATTTGACATTGTTCAGAATTTCGGATGCTTTGCCTCTATTCGCCCGTCCGCCTTAAGCTTTGTTGTGATGATCATTCCATCATTAATATTGTGTGTCATATCTTTCGTGGCCTCAGGTAAGAATCGCAGCTTTCTGAGACCTAAGAACCGGCTGAACATTGCTAAGGTTTCACCGCGCATCGCATTTACTGTTCTACATCTTCGGAATTCATAGAGCATCTGTCTTCGAGGACCTCGCTCACATTCTTTAGCTTCCGGTGCAGCCTCGCCACAACTACCTTGGTCACGCTAGCCACATTGATAACGTCAATTGTAACAATCGCAGCTCAGGCATCCTATGCTGTGCCCCGGGATGATTCCCAGGACAATTATCATGATGCTTTCCCAATATCCGTCGTGAAGGACAGCCGCTCAGCCCAAGCTGCATGGTGGGGTGTCTTCGCTGTGTCTCTACTCGTCTCTCTGTCCTCGCTCATCGAGATTGGGAAAGAGAAGAATTGCTGGAAATGGCTCACTGACAAGGCACTCGGGCTTTCAAGAAGAGGACCTTCTCAGAATATACTATTGCCCTCTTAGTATGTGGTAGTTACCCGTTACATAACGGACGATGAACTGATTTATGCACAGTCGGAGCGCCGCTTCAACTCCTGCCACCATCAGCCGAACCTCACTGTCTCACCATCAGCCAAAACTCCAGAAGGCCGACCTCGTCTCAGGATGGGATGACATGCTGAGCTCGAAACGGCCGAAGAAAAGCAAATCACCTCCACCTCCACCTTCCCCCGCCCTGCAGTCGGACAAACTGTCCGGAGAGGACAGAGCCTTTGCTGCAGACACGATAAGGTACCTTCAGTCATCTGCCGCTCGAAGTTTGGGTATCCCCACACTCGAAGACCGTTCTTGCGCTCCGTCGCCTTATGTTTTCCCAGAGTTCATCGTGCCGGACAGCGATGAGGCAAGTTCCGAGCTCTATCGCCGTCGTCCATCGGTCCCCGAAGATGCAACTTCCAGTATATCTTCCTTCTATGATATTCCATGGCCCTTGCCCCCACCTAAAATACCCGTTTCTCCTGGTCGCTACTCCGTTATCGATGCCGCTGAGTATCCTATAACGTGTTCGTTGCTGGAACAACGGAAGACGGCGCCGCTGCGTATTCCTTCCAGAAAGAAATACGGGGTGAATGCGGTGGAACAAAGCGCTCAAGGGCCAGACGGGAACACAATCATTAGAATGGTATCTGTGCCAACCAAATAACAGCGTATGGTCGTAGTTAGTCTCGTTTCGTCTTCAGCTTCATGTTTCGTTACAGTTATTATTTCGTCCGTTTGTAGCTGTAGCAATATTGTATTCGATTATGTAGCTCTTATGTATCTCTCCACCACCTTACTGTGCAAATATAATCTATAAGTTCATATGATTCAAGACGCCATGAAATATCGGTGTGAAAAGTAGTCTTCCATAGCCGTGTTTCCTCTCTTACCCTTGCTTCATCCCTTCCATCTGAGATGTGTAGGACAACCAGTCGTCCCAGCTAGAAAGATCATTAACGAACGTGACTGGGAGCAGACGTTAGAATCACACACTTGAATCCCCAAGGAATACTTGACCACATTTCCAGAGCATCCTCAGCAGCGACCTGGTTCATTCCGTCCAATGTCGAGTCAGCTTGGGAAGTAAAAACGTTGCTATTATAAACAGGAGTCGTGACATCCTCAAGTAGGCCAAAAGACGTCGGGTCAGCAGCCCATGACTGGGGTATCGACAACGGTAAAATCTGGTGTGTCATAGTAGGGTTGTTATCAGTAGCCAAAGGTGCATAAGAATTGCCTAGTGAGAAATCCATAACGTCAAATTGCTGGCCGTATGGCTGATCTCGCTCCGACGGGGTTGGCGGGTAATCCGAGAGAGTCAGTAGGCTGTCACTAGAGCAACGTAACGGCTGTTAGGAGGTTGTACGTAGAAGAAAAGTAAATGTGCCTACAGGGTACGTCCAGTGATGTTCCATCTGAGCAGCGAATGTCGGTTGTAGGGTTGACTTTAAATGAATGATAAGGCTTACCGTTTCGAGGAAGCCTCAAGAACCTTCAGACATTTCTGAATGCTTTCTTCTATGTCCTTCTGCTTCTGAGAATAAGAACCGGATTTCTTCCCTGTCCACATATTCATTATCAGGACGATGCCGGATGCAAAGGCTGCCATCTGCGAGAAACGTTGATTGAATGATTACTGTCAGAACCAAAAGGCTTACGCCGAACCCGAAGATCATGAGGTGGCCCTTTTGTTTCTGAACCTCCAGCACACGGATACATGCCTTTGCCGCGTTGGTACATATAACGAGGGACGGGAAAGAAAGTGGAGATGACTTGTGTATGAATGGGCGGTGGATCTGGATTTGCATATTGTAGTAGACAGTGTACAGTAATGCTGATTGATCAAAGAAAGTGTCGTATGACCTATTGGGGTCCCAACGCACTGCAAACAATGTGAATATAATGGACCTTAATGGATCGACAGACTCACGGTGATCGGGTATCATGTCAAACCACTTGTTCAGCATAGAATCTAGCTCCGATACGTTGGTTTGGGCCCAAGTGTGACCAACAAGGCCAGCTGCTTCTTTGGATTTGCGTATTGAGTAGAGAGTACGCAGAGCGTATGACATTATTTGACATAATTTTAGGTGAGAAGTGAAATAGACCATTTGGGAAGGGGTGCCTGGTGGCTGCTTAAACGGTTCGGCAGACTCCATATATTCGTCGTCAACTTCAAGAGGGAGATCTAAATCAAAACTAAGAAGATAACTTGAATGAAGCAGAGCGTGGAAAACAAGGCTACATACTCCTCATCACGAATTGCAGGTGGTCGTCCGTGGTAGAAGCTCGTATGTTGGTCAAGTAGGATCAGGCACCTGATGGTGCGTTAGACTCCGAAAGCATCGCTAGGCTAAAACTCAAGTACCAGAACGCACGCTTCTTAAGCTCACTTTCTACACTCGGATTTTCGGGCCAACGGCGATGTAGTCCCATCTCAACTGCGTAGCGGATTCCAATTCCGATCATTGTCCAGGAGGATTGCGGTGCCGAAGTACCTGTGACATATTCCGCTGACAGCTGTAAAACAATAAGGCATAATGCTTCAAGGTGCAGGAGAGAAGGCGTACGCAGCAATGTTGTAGGTCGTAGAGACTAGGGTTGTCAAAGACAGAACGAGGCATTCCCTGTGTTTGAACAAACCACTTCCACCCACATGATTGTTCCGGGGCACCCTCCAGAAAGATGCGTAGATCATCAGAGTAACGGGAGGCAACTGCACACACAAGCAGAAGTACAGCTCCGAAACGGTGATCTCGGATATGAAGCCCTGATGCGACAGAGCGACGGAAAGAAGGCTCGTGTAGAAGAGGCATGTATAGGTGGAAATAGGCGAAGTACAGATTTAGTAGATCTGCAAGGAGGTCGTCTGGAGGGAAAGATAGGGGAGCCTTTTCCAAAGCAACAAGTTCCCACTACAAAAAGGTCAGTTCGGTAAAGATGGAAGGAACTTCACAACGAACCGGCTGGATTTCCCAATTATGGGCGTACTTGTTCTTCACCGAAGCATGGCTGGTACCTGTTTGCTTTCCTTTCATGCTCAGAGCCTTCCGCATAAAGGAGAGATTACTAGAGGGTCCAAAATATCGGTCATTGATACCAGTCAGGGAAAGGTTTTTGACTTGGTCCATGAGTTCAATGTATTCGAGGTCAGATTCGGCGTCGTCGTCTTCTTCGTTAGGCGCATCTTTCATTATGGACTCATCAGCTATGTCGCTTTGGTCTGGCTGGTTCTTCGAATAATGTAAGCAACAAAAATAGTAAATTTGATGAATAGACTAACACACCTGTTGGAGTATCTCTTCCAAATGTTGTACTTTCCTCTCCAATCTGGTAATGTAGCTGAACAATATCAGCTGCAAGTGGGTTGCTTCATTTACGAATCCCTACTTGCTCTTGGGACCCCGCTTCTACTGAACAAATCAGAATGAAACCAGAGGTGGCGGGCAGAGAGCCTTCTACCTTGGCGGGAATGTTGTGCGTACACGGGCAGTTCATAATTCGACAATTGCTGCACGAATTTCCTTCCATTGTTGCACTATCGCCTGATAAGCACATCTCAGCTGCTGATCAGGATACAACAAACGAATACACAAACATTTCACTAGAAAAGTGCTTAGTCAGGGTCGTGTTCCTAAATCTATATTTCAATGTACCTTTCTTCTGCCGACAGGCATCACAAGCACCTTGAAGCCGACTCTTCTTCCAGGGTTGCGGCGGGGGAGAGGTACTTTCATCCGAAGACATGGGGGCGACGTCGTCCACAAAATGATCTTCGGCAGATTAACGTCAGCAATCGGAAAATCCCGAGAATAATTATTTAAACGCCGAAATTATGCCTTATCCCCCTTTCTCTTTCTTAGTTTTGACCAAGGTACCTATCTGCGAATCCGACGGCTACCTTAACCAAGGCAATTTACGCTATTCTAGTTGCAAATGCACGTTTTACTCGTACGTTCCTTTCAGTTATTGGCCTAGTATAGATGTTTCTGACACGACGCGTCTCGACTTCAGCTCTGAGAAATGCCAAAAGGCGCAATGATGCAGGAAAAGGCGGAAGAAGAAGGGGCTAAGAAGCCACTCATGCGATACCACCAACCCCTGCACTGGGTGTAATCACAAATTTCAAGATGGAGACAACGAAGACTGGGAAGAAGACGACAGAGATGAATGCCCAGATTGTGGGTATGTTGCTTGTGAGAGCTGCATCTTTGACACATCCAATGGCAAATACCGTTCTCTTCTCATCCTCTAACCCGAAAGTAGGCTCCTGCTACTGCCAGAATTCCAATTTTGGGGTTCCATACTGCGTAATGTGTGAGTTTCTGTACGTCATAAATAATATACCTCTGGCTGTCGACGTTAGCCCCGAGATGGTACCATCTGAGTTCTGCCCCAAGAGGAAAGGTTTATTGAAGATGGGGTGTACGAAAATAAGGCCAGAAAATGTGCGAACTGTGGCGAAATCGGCCTTTGTCTCAAGAAGGAATTCCTCTAGAAGAGAGCACACCGATCTATGCTCGCCATATCATGTTGCACTGATGATTGAACTTAAATATGGTATGGATGTAAAACATTGATACATACATATTAGTACATGTGTGGTTCACCCAAGCTGGCCGAAGCGCGACTCCAAATGACGAACCTAAAGCCAATGCAATTTAAGCCCCCATGCTGGATATATAAACACCCCAATCGTTCCAGCTGTATGGACCCCAATGAGAACCGCGTCTTTAGTCTCGGCGACAATGAACGTACCTGAACCCCATAGGCACGTTTGACCACATATTGATTGCATCTGGCTTCAACGCGGCACCATCTGTCAATGTGATTGACTCCTGCATGCCTGTGTTCGGGTCTATCACACAGAAGACGTGAGCAGCTGGCTCCTGTCTGGTAAAAACAGCTGCAGTTGGTTCTGTGACAGCCGACGACGATACGCCGGCCACCTGATTCAACGCATTGCCGTACGTGGACATTGGCTCCTGCGTTGCCATCGATCCGGTTTGCGTGGGCCACGCTGCATGCGCAAAGAAATTATTCGCATTGGAACCGGAAGCCATAAACGAAGGTGCACCACCCAAGGAGAAATCCGAGATTATATTTCCGCCTTTGAACTGGGATTCGGTTGAAGGTGGGGCATCTCCGACAATGACTCGTAAAATATCCCTAGAGAAATTTTGAGAGAGAATGGTCCCTGCTGCAAGGAAGGTCTTACACTAAGCGACCTGAGATATTCCACCTGTCATCGTAAGTAGACATTTTAGGCGGTTATGTAAGATTAAGACGACGCCGTACCGTTTGGCACTAAGCTCCAGCATACTCAAACACCTATCGACATCCTCCATCTCCTTCATTGACGACGAAGAAGTAGGAGAACCCGGCTTGGATGTGCTCCACATGTTCATAGCAAGAATAATGGCCGATGAAAAGGCTGCCATCTACAGCTTACAATGAGCATTTGTCAGTAATAGGTGAAGTATAGCTCACCGAAAATCCAAACAATTGAAGAGGAGAACTACCTTCTCTCTGGATCTCGAGAACGCGGCAACAGGATCGCGCTGCATTGGTACAAATCGCAAGTGAAGGAAATGTTGATGGTGATGACTTGTGAATGAACGGTCGATGGATCTGTATTTGTACATGGTAATACGTTGCGAATAGCAGTGCAGCTTGGTAAGAGAAGATCCTGTTTTCGCGATGCTGACCCCATTTCACTAAACCAGACTATTAAAGAGTGAGGCATGATAACAAGATAATACGCACGATGTTCAGGCATTCGAAAGATCCAACTGTTAAGCATAGAATCCAATTGCGAAACAATGTTCTTGGGCCAACTTGCACCTACTAAACCTTCTGCCTGCTTCGCTTTGCGGATGGAATAGAGCGTCCTTACGACGAAAGACATGATTTGACACAACCTCAGATGCATGATGAAATAATCCATCCTACTGTGCACACCCGGAGGTTGTATAAATTCGCATCCGCCTTCGTTTATTGTCCAGTATTCGTCATCGCAGATAATCGGAAACTCGAGGTCAAAACTGATGTCATATTGACACTTTAGCATGGATACGAAACGTCAGAAGAGGTAGGCGTACTCTTCGTCTCGAATTGCTGGCGGTCGACCATGATACAAGCACAGATGCCGGTCGAGCACATATAAACTCCTGAATGGAGGCGTGAGATATTTTCACTTGCAAACGACACCGGTAACGAACCAAAATGCTCTTTTGCTCAGTTCTGTTTCGTAAGTAGGTTTCTCTGGTCGTTGCCGGTGTAGGCCCATCTCCACACCATACCTAATACCCAAGCCAATCATAGTCCATGCGGATTGAGGTGAAGAAGTAGCCAGGAGAAACTCCGCCGATAGCTATGGCTGTGGTAAGAACGAATAGGCAGCGAAGGTCACGGGTCTTACGCTACAAAACTGTAGGTCATACAGACTTGGCATGTCGAACAGGGCTCGCGGCATTTCCCTGGTTTGTACAAACCATCTCCACCCCGACGAGTGTTCCGACATGCCTTCTAAGAAAACACGAGGATCATCGGACGCTCTTGAAGCTACAGCACATACTAAAAGTAACACAGCACCAAATCTATGGTCAATATGGTGCTGCCCCGAGACTACGGAGTGACGGAAAGTTGGCTCGTGCATAATGGGCATGTACGGATTAAATTGAGTGAAATACAGCTCCACGAGATCCGCGAGAAGGTCGGCCGGCGGAAAATAGAAAGTGTTCCGGCTCATTTCGACGGTTGCTTGCTCCCACTGTTGTTCCCGGTCAGCAATATGGGGGTATAACAGGCAATCTCTTACGGGATGGGTCTGCCAATTCTTCCAATGCTCCTTTTTAACATTGACTTCCCGACCGGTTTGCTCGCTTTTCATTGAGAATGCCTTGCGCATGAATGCGAGATTGCTGGACGGTCCAAAGTAGCGATTGTCCATCATGTGCAGCGACATCTTCTTAAGGTGGTCCATCACTTCGATGTACTCCATGTCAGGGTCGGTGTCGGAATCGTCTGTGGCAGCGCCACCATCGAGGTTATCAGATAAAGGAGAGTCTTTGTTTGAATTTTCCAGATTATTGCTTGTCCCAGTGCCAGACGCAGGTTCATCAAAATCAGGGATAGGGACGTCCAGCTGGAACTGTAACAAAGATGGGAAGTGGACAAAGGAACGACAAGGCCACTGCTATTGAGCTAACCTGCTTCAAAATTTCTTCAAGCTTCAATACTCTCTTCTCGAGACGAGTCACATAACTGAAATGAAGTTGAGACATGCTGGCGTGTTAGAGACAGGCAACATACTTGCTCTTAGGTCCACGCTTCTGATTAGATATGAGCGCTGAGCAATCATGGACTCTTGTGATATTGGAGATTACTCACCTTTGCAGGTTCGTCATGAGTACAGGGTGAATTGAATGCCCGGCAATTGGAACATTGATTACCAGGCATATTCCTGCTATCGCCTAGATGTATGCGCATATTAATATGCTATATCATCGAAAAAAATGCCACCACCATTCACGGACATTTTACTATGGTATCAGTTAGTGAAACCTAACTTTGATGACAGATGTTCCGTAATACGCACTTTTCTTCCTCCTACACGCATCGCAGGCTCCTTGCAGTCTTCGTTTCTTCCATCCCTTCTGCGGAGGCTTCTCAGTGACGCTCTCATCAGACGACATTGTGGAGAAGGTGGTGGTTGAAAGACAAGAGGTTTTGCTTTGGAATAGGACCCGCTAGTTCGTTTCACCATTGCCGATGATAGACCTGAATGACGACACGGCCGAACGTGGCTGAATCAGGAAGTTAACACGTGATGCCGCCCAAAATCAACGATCGGGATTGGCGCAGGTCTTAATAAGGGAGCTCAGATATCAGTGAGATCGGAGCATCTGGGGCCTGAGGTTCGACCCGTTCGTCATCTTTTCAAGACAGATAGGACGGACAGTAGCAACTCCCTAATTATTTTGATTTCCGATCCTGGCACAGTGAGGTACGATGCTCAACTAAGCAGTTTAATAGGCACTTGTAAACCTGCGTCATGACTGGCGGCGGCCTCATGATACTGTATTCACTGACTTCGGAAGATCTCTGTGCCCCCTTCGTCTAAATAGAGTCAGTTACCATCAATACCGAGGTGTTTTGAGTTCGAATGTCTGGTGGTCTTCAGCCTCGTATTCTTCCCGGTCGGGACAATCTGTAACAAGGCATGTTCGGAGATAACCAGCAAATGGTATTCGACTTTACAGGACGTGTTGGGCATCTGCATCAAGGCCCACAAGTCTTAGACGGTTATTGATTCATCATCGAAGCGGTACTTGAGACTCAAACAGGCATGTTCCATGTTGTTTGGGCTGAAAGCGAGCAAGTACTTATCGACATATTTTTTGACTTGTGCCACCTCGCTACATAAACATTCTGACAACGCGAGTGTAGCATTGGAAGGATCTCATGTAAATAACCCCCGGTTATGACACTGCGATCCCTTTCGTAAGAACGAAAGGAGATGACCACAAGACTCCTGCATAAATGAGCAGGGTAGACTCAAGCCGGTATCATCGCCAGTTAATGGCAAGGGCATGCGGATTGACTGTTATCAACGGATTCGGGACTGGCTCGAGTCTAAGTATGGGAAGGATGAGTACGTTGTCTCATCTTCAATGTAATTTCATTCGAAGCCCTGGAAATTTTCTTCTTGAACTCAGTATTCAATGACATGAAGTCTTCAATCAATCCTATTCCAGGATCTGGTTTTGTACAGAACGTAGTTAAAGGGTCACCTTACCTAGATTTTCCGAGCACTTTAGAATTCACTAATCCCGGAAATTTTCGGATCACGGGAAGTCACCGTTAACGTTCCTTTGACCATTGTGCGTTGTCGCTTAAGAGGAATCTTAAGGGATTTGCACTAAGTGCTAACACATCTAAGAACCTTCTATTTAAACTCGCGTCGTGCACATTACATCGAAGTTCGAGTCTCCTTCGAACATCCTGTAACCTAAAAGTTTTAACGCTACAGCCAGAACAGAGCTCGTATGGGCGTTAAACGGCCGTGCACATATTGCCAATACAAATCAAATTTCCGTATTTTTCGAGACAGTTTTTAGATATATTAATAGTAGTACATTTCTGTGGAGTATTGAAGGCCAGAAAAAGTCCTTCAGATGGTAGATGATCAAATACGATACGATACATCTAGGGTAGCGGCTCTCGACTGCTCGACAGCCGATTGAGGTGAATATACACATCTGTCCCAAACCCGTCCATGGCTATTAGTCGAAGGTCTCCACCAAAGTATCGCGCATACTACCATCAGAGACATGAGCTAGTAGTTCTCAGAGCAAACAGAGTCAACTTCACCAATCTTGATAACGGTAGCCCATAACCGAATCCTGCCATAGGAGCCTTGAAATCGCTTGCGTTAAAGTCTTCAGACACGCCTTGACCTTCCATCGTTGTATACATGTACGTCCAGATTAATGGTATGGCACTTCGGGGTATGCCGCCGCCTTCGTCGCTGATTTTGATGGTGATATCTTCCGTGCCTTCCACCACAACCACCTTTATAGGCGGATAACCGTTTTCCGCATCAACGCCAAATCTTTCCACAACCGCACGCAAAGAGTTCTTCAAGAGCTCGAACACAATATGTGAAAGATGGCCAGGTACATAAGGGAAGCAAAGGTCGGGAGGACAAATAAGTTGAACAGGAGGTCCTTTAAACATGGCGTAATGTTCTTCGCATACGAACCGCGCATTTTCAATGGCTTCTTGTACGATATCGTGAACGTTAGCATTGGTGCAAATTATCCCGACATAGTCATCGTGTGACTGCTCGCTGTTCAATGCAATATCTGGACCATATAGTAAGGAAGCGAACATATTGCATAAGGACAAAAAAAAAAAAACACACGCTGTCCAATTAAGAACCGGATGCCAATCCGTGAAAGATAAAACCGGTCCAACCATGCCTGAACGTCGAGCCCAATGTTTCTTTCCCCTTTGCTACGTTTCCACTCTAGAACACCTTGTGCCACAGTTGTTACGGTGGGGTCGTGGCGACTCTTTATCGCCTCCAGAGTTTTAGTGAAGCGCGCATTGTAGTCCCGCACTTGGGGGGGCCAGTCAATGTTGTCGGTATTGGCATAGTACCTATAGAGAGTCGTATTCATTGCAGACGGAACAGACTAGGAGGTAAAGAGATTCACCTTCTCTCCATAGGAACTCTCAACTTCAGCTTATTGAATCCATTTACACCACCTCCGTTCAGATTCGTCATGCCTTGCGATCCACCATGGTAGCTTTTGTGCAGATGGGGATTGTTGGCATAGTCTTCTACTAATTGCGCCAAAGATGGGTTCGGAACAGGTTCAGGAAGAGATGAAAGTCTGTCATCACGCGTTCCAATCAAAGCACGCCGAATATCTTGTGGAAGAACGATTTGCGGAAACGTTATGAGTTCCTGGCCGATACTTGGTTGTGAAGGGGGAGATGGAATAACTATATACCAATGACTCACTTCGAATGACTGTGCATACCAATTCTTCACCTTCTTTATCGAAGGCATGAAGCTGAGGTTATGTGGCAGTTCGTCAAGTTCTTTGACACGGTGAGCCAAACGGACGGGGAGCTCCTCTGTGTAGCACACGACCGTGAATCACATTTCTCCCGAGACAAACAGAGGATATCGTACCGGCAAGAAATTGGCTAGCTTTCAGCAGAGTTCCCTGGCTAGGATTCTTTCCAAAGAGGACCATTTGCTGTAGAGATACTGCAACAACGAGCATGAACACTGCAGAAACCTTCGACAAACTTGGCACTCACCTCCCGTTTGCGGGAAGCTAGCAAAATGGTGGATCTTGTCCCATAGGCTGGGGGTGATGCGAAACATCGAGCTCATGGTACATCCAGGCGGTGCAGGTGCAGGTGACGGCGAAGAGGAAGGAGGAACTGAAGATGAACGGACGAGGACTCCGGGGCCGGGGAGTACCCCAGATTCACATGCCCCTATATCACGTGATTAAATAGCCGGGGCCGAGAAAGCTCGAGCCTTGCCGGACCGTATGAACATTAACCCACATCTCTTAGCGTTCTCTAGTTGCAGCTATCCTGAAGGCCGATTTTTCTCTCTATGGGTCTTATATTTACAAGTATCTCCGCGTTTCATTAGCAGACGGGGACCCGTTGGTCTTGCCTCCGTATGTTTCCGGATACAGACCAAGACAAATTCCCCACCGCATCCAGGCCACCCCACACTCCACCGGGGTATCTTTGAAACCCAACTGTGCCGTCTTCGATATTGATTGACGTTCCCCAGGAGTTTTCTGACTCTTCAACGCGCTTCGTCTCATCTAGGTATCCTTGCTCCTGGGGCCCCACTGCTCAGTGCAACTGGTTCGGACTACAATAACTCAGTCGTATTTACTACGAAGTTCGCAAAACTCTAACGAAAAGCTTGCGTATGTTACGTTTGGGCCCGCAGACTCACCGTATTGGAGCGCGCCAACTTGAACTTACCTACCAGCTTATGATAGAATCCAGTTGCGTTCAAGCTTCCTGCTCGTTCCTCACACAAGCAAGATCATCCAGCACTGCGGCCAACAATGAACACAAACATTCGATTTTAACGCATTCCCAGGAGAGGTCAAGGTGAGAAGCGGGATAATAACGTTCGCGCCGTTGCAGCCTGACAATTGACGCTCAGGGATGTCTCCGACTCTCCCCAAGCGCACGGAGAACTCTGAATCAGATTGGGGCCGGCAGATTTGGGGCCGGCGGCTAACGGCGTGTTAATTCGCCGCCAATGGCATAATTTTGACGTCAACCCTCAATCTGATACTTACCGTGTTGTCGCGAAGCTCAACTCGCTAGTACAATTCTTTTTTTCGACAAGATACTGGGCAGCCCACATATCCGAAGAACCACCCTCTAAGGCTGTGACCATCGAAGCAAAAAATACAACATTAGCAGCTGCTGCAAGGACCAAAAGGTGCTGTTTCGTGTCTGACGTGGATGTTGGTTCAGAATCACTGACGGAAAAGCGAAGAAGGCAACAGGTATACCGCCCAACCACCTGTAAGGAATATACGACTCATTTACACGCCGTGAAGTCAGCACATTCGCACAACTCAGGACCTCCCACGTCGGTCTAAATGTCTCTAATTTCAACGTGAGAAGTGCGAAACATCGGAACACTTTCTCAGTCCTGACTATGATGATACCATCACAGCAGCCATCAGAAGCATCATTAATCTCTGAACCCGTCCTGCTCAAGTCTTACTAGCATCCACATGATCCAGTAACTTTCATCGCTCGAGAGTACCTGTATGGCTGCCCTGGCAGCGCGTCCTAGGAAGTCTTTGCAGCGGTACGACAGTGCTTATGGGGGAGTTGACGGTCTTTCACTGTAGTCGGCCTGGCGTTGAGGTTCGCAACACCACCTGACCCCCTCGGTGAAGCGCGCATCAATCAAAATGAACAAACATTGGGGCCTTGGGCTCAATACTCCGAATGGATGCCACAAGGTCTGTCGGGGCCGCACTGTCCAGTACCTGTTATGCCAATGAATCATGCTGATCATCAGGCTGTCAAAATTGGTTCGGGGAACATGGTACGAGAAAAAGAATACATGCATGAGCGTTTGAGGTAGGGGCGGCATTCGTTTTTTTCGAAAGAAAACAGCGCTCCAAACCTAGACCAATATTGTATCTGAGCTCTGCCTCAACCAGGATACGAACATTTGTGCCAAGGACAAATGCGGCGCTCAGACCCTTCCGTTCGGTCCAGAAATTCGGTAACCTCTTCTGTGCAGGTACCGCGTCTTTTAATCTCAAGAAATGATGTTTTTTTTCGGGACCGGTCTGGTCTACCCTAGAATATTTCCTCTATCTTCTCGTTCTCAGCCACCGGTAGTTATTCGATCTGACTATAAAGTGGAGGATTCTCTCATGAATGCATGTCCTCAAGCCAAGGTGTCTTCGAACATGAAGGGCTTACTACTGTCTTGCGCCATCGCCTTCCTCTCCTTTGGCGTCGTCTCTGCGACGCAGGTAGGCTCCTCCATTAGGTCCCCCGCCATTGTCGAGCTCGATGTTAATCTTTTACTCCCAGAATGCCGACTCGCCGATTCCTCTCCTCCGAGGATACGACGAGGCGACTCAGGACCACTTTTACACAACCAGCGCCGCGGAAATGGAGAATGCTATCACCGTGCTGAATTACAAATCTGAGGGCGATGCAGCTCGCGTTTTTGGTTCCCAAGCTTCCGGAACGGTACCGTTCTATCGCGCATACCACCCCACCATGGTTGATCATTTCTACACCACGTCCGTTGACGAGCGCAACAACGCGATTCAGAACCTCGGGTATCAAGACGAGGGTATCGTTGGGTACATCTATCCTTCGGAGTCGTGTTGCAGTGTCCCGTTCTATCGCTTGTATAACCCAACGGTGCATGACCATTTTTATACTGCGAATGCGAACGAGAAAAACACCGCGGCCCAGACTGATGGGTATGTGGACGAGGGTATTGCAGGATATGTGCTTCCCGTTTGACTGCGGTACGTGGGATTCGTATGTTTGATTAAAATATTCATTGACTGCATCGCAGATGATGATAGTTTCTTGTAGATCGTGATTCTATGGCGTCCGAATGTCATGCTCCTGTTTTCATCAGTTTCTCCCGCGGAGAGAGCGATGATAAGTTGAACATCAATCACATCATTCCAAGGTTAGAACATATATACAGCACGCCACGCCCTTCATGGGCGTATTTGGACAGGAGATATGTTGATGTATCTCAGACATTCGAGCATTATCTAACGAATACAATTGTAGTCTGCACCAGAAGAAGCACAAGTGATTTCGGGCGCTTCCATTCATTTCCATAACTCGACCACCTCATACATAGTGCACTCTAGCCTCCGGCTTCAGGTCCCAAACTTGACTAGACCTTCCATTTGTTTCGAGGCATATTTTGAGCACAGGATAAAACATTCTGTGACAATGCTGTTTCGTTCGCCAGTCAGACTGAAGACATGGAATCTAGTATACCTCAAGTATACCTGAAGGCTGATGTACAGCAGGGCGAAGTCTGATCAATTGCATCCCAAAGCTGCAAGCTGGCATATGCCGTTTTGAGCGCGAGGGAATTTTTTTCGAGATTTTAGACGGATGCTCTGCTCTCTTTGCGTGTTGTCTTGGCGAAAGACGTTGAAGAGGCGAGCCGTCAAAATACTTATTTCTTTCAGAACTATCACCAGTGTAATCCTTTTCCGTCAGGATAGCTGTGTCTGCCGGGGGATTAGCGACCATGGGTCAACACCATCATTAGTGCCTCAGGATCACTGCGGCACGAAATCAGCACTCATTAAATTCAAAATGACGGACAATCTTGAGGCCTGCCACCTTAATACTCCGACTGCCCCGTAACCTTTACTGCGAACACATCATCCACATGCACTATCTCTTGCGGCGATCAGTTCGGAGAGCATGTGAGCAGCAAAAATGTATGTGGATGTCAAGCCTACGAGCACTTGAGGCACGAACGCTGTTCGCTCAAGATTTGTGCTAAATTCAGTTAACCACCAAGCGTCTACCTGACCTCGGCCCCAACCAGGATAAATATGAACATGACAAAATCGCTCAGGTCCTTCTGTTCGATCATTCAGCTTTGCGACTTGACAGCTCTTCTATTCGCTCCGAGACGTACGCAGGAGTATTACGGAATTCTCACCCCATCTTTTCAGGTCAGTCACCAGGGAGCCTGTCATTCAATTATACTATAAAACGAGGGCACTCTCTCGTGAACACATATCTTCAAGCTAAGGGGTATCCTTCGAGCATGAAAAGCTTACTACTATCTTGCGCTATGGCTTTCCTCTCCTCGGGCATCGTCTCTGCGACACAGGTAGGTTACTTCATTCGTTCTTTCGCTGTTGTCAATTAACCATGTATGCGCAGAACACCTGCCCCCAAGACCAGGCAATACCTCTCCTCCGAGGATACAGCGCGGGGTCTCATGATCATTTTTACACCACTAGTGCAGTGGAAATGGAAAACGCTGTCGCCCAGTTGAAGTACAATTCTGAGGGTGACGCAGGCCTCGTTTTTGGTTTCCAAGCTCCCGGAACGGTGCCATTATATCGCACATACCAGCCCAGTGTCGTGGATCATTTCTATACTACCAATGAGAACGAGCGCAACAACGCGGTCCAGAATTTGGGATATAATGACGAGGGCATCACTGGATACATCTATCCTTCCGCGTTGTGTGGAAGTGTCCCATTCTACCGCTTGTACAACCCAACGGTGCATGACCATTTTTATACTGCGAATGCGAACGAGAAAAACACCGCGGCCAAGACTGGTGGGTATGTGGATGAGGGTATTGCAGGATATGTGCTTCCTGTTTGACTGCAGTAGGTCAAATTCATGTGCCTTATTAGAATATTTACCAACTTGTATTATTCTCAGATAAGAGTAGCCCCATGCTTGGTTTTAGGATTGGATGTCTTGGTTGCTTTCACCCGCCCGCAATTTTGTGACTACCGAATGATATACATCAGTTTCTTCCATGAACAGTGACGATAGAATAAGCATCCCAGAATTTCAAGCTCCGAACAGGTGATTCCCCTTGAGGTACAGTTAGGATCGCAGACCGGTGAACTGGTCACAATTCTATACAGCAACACCACGCAACGACCCCGATACAGGGCATATTTGGACAGGAGATAGTTTATGACTTCTCCATCAAATCTCATGAAGCGAGCGATTCGATCACGGCATCAATCATGGCATCTCTGTGCAAGTTTGAAGGTATTCACTTTTTTCGGACAGGAGAAGAAGGACGCCTCGAAGAAGGACACGGGTCCCGCAGTTGCCAGGATGAACGGACTCGTTGACTTCTGACTCTGAGGAAATCTGATCACCTGTCTGAGAAACGCCGGCGTCAATTGAAGGGAGAGAGAGAAATATGTTAGAGCAAGTATGCATTAGGCATTGATAATAGCCGCAAGAAATTGCTTGGTTATATACTCGAAATATTCTAGGCGCAGCGCCAGGCTATGACAACTCAAGCAAGTGTACGGGCGATCGCTGATCATGCGAGGGGTAAGCAGAACTTAAGTTGGCCACAGAGGTTTCACAGGGAGATTGTGATTCATGAGAGCAGCATATTACGTTCCGTCGTGTTAGAATCCGGATCTATAACAAGAACAACTCAGTCTCGATACGATGGTGCGTGAACGGACTATATTGTGTTGTACCTATAACAAGAGCAACTATGTACGACTCCGTAAGTAAAATACATATAGACAAAACGAAAAGATAGCGTACCTCAGTCTCGATACGATGGTGCGTGAATGGACTGAGGAAAGAGATAAATAAGGGGCTACACTACTTATATAGTAGCGAAAAACAAAGGTCCTTGGTGTTTGCCGAGAACACAATTAGGTGCCAACACTCCTCCTCACCGAGGACTACTCCTCCTTCATTGTAAGCCCATAAAGCTTCACAGACGAATGAACGCTGCTGGCTCCAATGCTTTTGTGAAGCAATCAGCAATGTTGTTTTTCATATTGATGTACGACAGGGCGATCTCTTTGCTTTCGACTCGTTCTCAGATAAAATGATATTTTATGTCAATGTGCTTTACTCTGGCATGTAAAGATGGGTCCTCCGAGAGGTTAATGGCGTTGTTGTTGTCACACAGCAGAGAGGTTGGATCTTTTTGTTCAAAGCCGAGCCCCAGCATCAGCACTCTAATCCATATAGCTTCTTTTGTGGATTCACATGCTGTGACATACTCTGCTTCACATGAAGATGTAGCGACGGTCTGCTGCTTCTTGGCATTCCATGAGACCAAGCCTGAACCTAGGCTGAAACAATATCCCCCTATGCTTCGGCAAGTATCCAGGCAGTTTGCCCAGTCAGAATCGGTGAAGCCAAGTAGTTTCAAGTCGGAGAAACCTCCGAGGCGGTGTTTGAGGTCTCTTGTTCCCTTGAGATATCGCACTACCCATACTGCTGCATTCCAATGTACAAAGGAATAGCTGTTGAGGAAACAGGACAATTGTTGGACAGCATAGGATATGTCTGGGCGAGTTCCAATGGCAAGGTATATGAGTGAACCAACAAGGGAGCAATAGGGTAGCTTTTGTAGGTCAGCTCGATCTTCAGATGAGACGCCAGTGGGGTCATTTCAATGGAGTTTCAGTCCTGCATCCATTGGGATTGACACAGGATGAGCTTCTTTTTGACCAAACTGAGAGATAATTCGGTCGATGAGGGCAATTTGAGACAGAGACATGGTTCACTTTTGGCGATCCCTGGAAATGGCTATCCGAATGCAGAATTTTGCTTCCCCCAGATCTGATATCATCCATTTTTGGTGCATCTGTGCCTTGAATCTCTCATTCTCCTCCTTTGAGCTGGTGACAGAAAGGAAATCATCAACATGAACAGCTGCTAGGATAGTGCCCATTGATGTCTTTTGGTAGTATATACAGTATTTAACACTGAGGTGAGTAAAGCCTCACAAAACCATTGCATTGTTCATGGTTCAGTTCCAGATTCGGCCACTTTGTTTCATGCTATATAGCTCATGTTGAAGTTCCCACACCCAGTCTTCTTTGCCAGATTCTTCGAAACCTTTTGGTTGCTCCATGTACTGTGTTTCATCCTCTGGGAGTAAGCCATAGAGAAAAGCAGTCTTGACATTGATTTGTTGGGCATCCCAGTTGAGTGTGGCTGTAATATGGAGCAGAATTCTCCAGGATTCCATGTGGGCTATAGGCGAGGTAGTTTTGGTATAGTCTCATCCATATATTTGCTCAAAACCTCTGAAGACTAGATGTACTTTCCATCTGACTGTGACACCATTTTTGTCATGTTTTATACAGAAGACTGGGTGATCTTTTTGTATCTTATGGCCTTGAGGGACAGCAGACCTAGGGACCAGCTTGTAGATGCCCATCTTCTTCAATGACTTCAGTTCATCCTGTTATCCTTCAAGCCAATGTTGTGCATCTGCAGAGGCCTGTGTCTCTTTCCAGGAATTTGGTTCATCCTCCAATTGAATGGCACTATAGGCACTGTGTCTGAGTGTTGCAAAGAGATCATCAAGGTACTGAGCATTTTCAGGTCCTAGACTCTCAGTCAGGGTTTCTCTGAGCTTATGTTGCATAGCACCATCAGTGAGCTTGGAGTCATGGGGTGGGACTGCAGCATGGAGTTCTGCTAGAGCTCTTTTTCATTCATCTCATACAGCCTTGACACAAATTGCACTTTGCCATGATTCTTCAATAGCACATTCAAGGCAGGACTTTTGAGTAGTAGTGTTGTCTGATGCATTCCTGGAGGATCATTATAGAGGGTCAGGATTCTGGTCTTGATCTGGTTATGGCACTGGCAAATCAGGGATTGGTTGTGCATCTCTGAGAATATAGTTGATGGGATTCTGCTGTATGTCTGTATCATTGACATCAGTGGGGTCCTCATTGATTATTGATGGGGATTTGGGTTTTGGAGACATTGCAGGAATATTCTGGGCTGCACTTGAAGGTTAAATGGTTGGGATAGGGGCAGTCTGATGACTCTCTATGAATGACACATTGTACAAGATGATGATCTTCTTGGATTCTCAGTGGTAGCATCTATATGCTTTAGCATTGGTTTCATATTCTACCAATACACACTCAATGGAACCTTCATAGATCTTTGGATTATGCTAGTTTTGAATAAGCACAAATGCATGGCAGCCTATCTCATAGATGGGACAAATTTGGCTTTGTTTTGAACCATTTTTCATGAGGTGTTTGGCCCTTTAACAACTTAGTAGTTGTCAGGTTGTTAAGATATGAGACTGTCATATAGAGTTCATCTCATAGATTTGGGGGGAGATTGGTGTGTATTTGCATTGTTCATGCCTTATTCATCAGCGTTTGGTGTCATTATTCAGCTCTTCTGATGTGTGCAGACATATATGATGCTGTAAACTCTTGGGTTGCACCTCATGTTTTTAACTAAGCTTTCATTTCAGAGGATTTGAGTTTGCTGTTGTCCCATCCTGTATTTTTCAACCTTGAGTCCAGTCTCCTTTTTGCATGCCAGTTTCCAAGCCTTGAGTTCAGGATAGCTGTCATTCTTTTTTGCCAATGGTATTGACCAAGCATGACTCATATGATTGTCAACAATATCTATAACATAATTACTGCTGGTTCTTGAAGTTACAGTATGTTGTCTACTCAAATCTACCCAGACTATTCCCAGCAGCTGTGTAGCTCTATACTCCTCCTCACATTTCTTTGGAATGACTGTTTTGGTCTGTTTTTCAGAGATACAAAATTGGCATTTTAGGGTAATATGGGATAGGTCAATGGGTATACCTTCAGCTGCTTATGATTGAAATATCTTGACTATAGCTTGATAGTTTGGATGGCCAAGTCTTTTGTGCCAGGTTTCAAGATTTAGCTTATGCTTCATGATGATTATAGTATGTTCAACTTCTGATGACAATAGACTGAGATTGTAAAGGCTTCACATGGGACTCAGTATGCTATGAGCAATGATTGTACCAGTGTTCTTGCATGAGAGCCAACATGAGGTATCATCAAAGTGAGTGATAATTTAAGAATGATGGGCTAAAGCTGGAATGGATATTAGTTGCATGGTTGTATTTAGAATAAATAAGATATTTTCTAAGACAATGTTGGTGTTATGATTTTTCCATTATCTTATCTTATCTGAGTCATAAGGATGACTCATCCATCTAATCAACCACTGATTCCAACTTGTATCCAACTGCTTGCCAACCATTACCCTTATTCTCACTATCTGTCACCCCAGACACTCTCTATTGGACCAATGATCCTTTCAGACCATCCAACTTCGACACTGTTCTAGCATGGACTGAACTGTTTCATCTAAATATATCACCATACTTACAGTATATAAACAGAGTAAACTACACTGTTGTACTCTATCTTTTGACTAAACTTTAATCATATACCACTTACTCTCACATACCAAAGACTATGCTTAAACCTCTATTTGGGTAACTGTTTGAACATGTAACAGCCCATAGAGGTCAGCTGACATCCCAAGTCTCATGACTAAGTCAGGTCCTAACATTAGTCAAAAGATTAACCTCCTGCTTCTTTAAACGCTAGTCATAAAGAAGCACTTCCTCATGCCCAATGAGGAAAACCGACAAGAACCCCAAACAGTTTCTCTCAGCATTGCCATTGGTGGTGCTATCCTTTTATCCTTTTTTATGATCCTTGCTGTTCTACTTTACAAGAAAGAAATACGAACCCTCCTTCAACAGAGGTGGGTTCGCCAACTGAACCTACCACCCTGACCCCTACAACACCCTAAACATGAGCTTCCCCAGGAGCTACCCACTGCCCAATTGGGACAAAGAGAGGTGATACCACTCATCCATCCTAGGGCCCGCTTTACAATCATGTCCTCCTCTGAGGGGAGCACCAATGATGAGAGGCCCCCAACTCCTGGGCCCTTCTCTGCCTGTGTCCATAATGCATGGGCAGTTCTACTCCAGTATCAGATGGAATGACCCACCCCCACCCCAGCCCAGGAATATGTGAGGAACGTTTGGGCTCAGGATGATGATGCCCCACCCCCATACCCTGGTCCTCCCCCTCATCCTGCAACCTCTGCCTTCTGCCAGCAACACTGGCATGTATGATCTCACTCCCCCTCTCCCAACAGCAACAATGGGTCCTATTATGGACCATGAAACCCTGATGATCCCACAATGGATCAAAACCACCCATACAGTCCCTGGGGCCATGAAAACTGGCCTTGAGGAGGGACCAACTCAACCTTCTCTCTCCCCATCATCAAAATCTCTGATGACAAGTCTGACAGAGAGTGCGACGCTCTGGCCCCAGCCACTCCCAGTGCCTCTGACAACCCCTTCAACCCAAATGGGGGGGATTACATTTGGCCCGACCTCTCTGAGGTTGATCAAAGACTATTCGGTCTCTTCAGGACTGCAGCATGGGAAGTTCGATGAAGGAACGTTGAAGCAAGAGACCTCTGGGATGAGCCCAGACCTGAAATGGATGAGTGGCTAGCACTCAACTGAGGAGACCCCATCTGGGGCCCAGACCCAGCTGCCATCCTTCATTTATGGATATGAGCAAACTAGGATAGAAGCATATTCTGCCCCTCTGCCAGGGATCTATTTTCAGGGCTTTAAGCCAGAGACGAGGAGGAGCAGAGGGACCTAGAGCGGACCCTCTAACACCTATGAAGACTGGAGGTGGCAAGAGAGGAGTAGATGGGGGCAAAGATCTCAGTATGATATGTTAACCTATGATACAGGTTACTATGGCAGGATGGAATACCACCATCCTCAATATGAAACAGTTCTGGACTACTTGCCGGACACTCCAGTTGTGAACCCACGACCACTTCCTGACTTGCCCCCACATCATCGGGCATGTCACCAAGGCTACCACCCCTATCAGGGTGGCAGTCTTCTCTTTGCAGAGGCAGGAGAAGACATGGAAGCAGAAACTGCCCCTGCAGGAACCACCACTGCAGGAACAACAAGAACCTTGGCAATGGCAGAAGAAATTCGCCAGCAGATGAAAACCATGCTGGCTAAGAAAGAAAAGTGCATCGCAGAGATGTGCGAAGAGCTCAATCGGGAAGAGTCCACCTGTAGGATGATAATAGACTATCTCCATGATCAGGAGAAGAGGAAAGAGCCTGAGAGGGGCAGACCCTCAGGTGAGCCACCAAGAGGCTACCCAGGTCCAAGACCAGATCACTATTCGATCCCTAGACTGCCCCCCAGCAAGGGTCCTCCTGACCCTATCCCCAACCCTGTCAGGAATGCCACTGCTGATGCCCTGTATTTGAGCATCAAACCAACCCTCGTCAAGGTCCCCTCTCTGTTCAAGGGGGATCATGATGATATTGAACACTTCATCGGCAATTGCATCACCTACTTTGAAGTGTTCTGACACTACTTCCAGGTGCCATTGCACCTGGTACTATTCGCGACATCTCACTTTGAGGGTGCCGCCAAGGACTGGTGAGTCTACAAGAGACCCAAATTCTGGGTAGACAATTTCTATGACAGGACCGCTACCCATTTCTGATATCCCAACTAGACTGACTTCATCGATATGGTCTCACGACAATTCCAAGACCCTATGATCGAGGAGATCCACGAAAAGAGGATGTTCAACCTTCGAATGGAAGCACAGCCTGCCTCCCATTACTTTCAGAAGTTGGAAGAAGAAGTGAAGCTAGTGGGCAGAAGGACTGATGAGGCTGAGCATGGTGCCATGGTGAAAGCCGTCCAACTAGGAGTACCATCCTCCTATATGACTTTCATCTCAAACATGGGTATCAACATTCTGCACTCTTACCCAGAATGGAAGGAGCACATTCTGCACATGTATGAGGAGAGACAGTGGAAATGGGTCTTCGATCAGACCACTAGTATGCCCCAGGATGGTCAGAAGAAAGACACCTGTCCATAACAACAGCAGCCCAGTGGCAAAAACACTGCTGGGGTGACAAGTTCATCAGCCCCAAAGCCAACTGCCAGCAGTGGAACCAGTTGAGATGCTGGAACTGGTCGGTAGATGACTTACAGAGGGGCAGGGAAGCCCATGGACATTGATCGGCAAAGGGCCAAGGGACGATGCTTCAGATGTGATGAGAAAGGTCACCTGAGCAGAGATTGTCCCAAGAGAAAAGAGTTGAGGGATGTTAGATCCTTGGGGCCCACTAACAAAGTGGTGCTGGTTACGTCCAAGGTCGAAGAAGCAAAAGACTAGGTCGACAAGGGTTCGATTCCCCTTGCTCGACCAAGTCTGAAGGTGAGTCCTTAGTTTCCATGGGTTGGACTAATTCCTATAAACATGGACAATTACATGCAAATACGAATATCTATTCTATGACTTCACAGACCCCAAAGCTGAAGACAACCAAAGAATCGACAACAAACAGGTATGTCATCCTCCTTCAAGAAGCTGACATGAGTATCTGTAGTGACAATTCCTGAGCCCCCAATGAGGTGCGGGACTTGCCAGGTGGTGCTGGCACCACCATAAAGTCCAACAAGCTTAGCTCACCAGATACACCACTGAGTGATCAGTGACAGGCAGAGACTAGTAGGTGGGACTCCCTTGGGCCTCCCAGAAGTCCAAATGTCCCAGTGCCCTCCTTGAGCAGAGGGACAAGTCCACCAGCCTCACCAGGGTCAGCAGGGGACCAGGAGAGCACCCACTAAGGCCAGGACTGGGGCCATGTGCTAGCTGGACTGGTGGGAGAACAGCAGACCACAGAGCCGCAGGCAATGCTGATGAGATTTGCCTCGGATGCGAAAGCTCAGTACTCTGCTGCAATGGCTAGTAGAAGCAGAACCTCGAATGCCTCAAGCTAATACCAGACTCCTTCTGAGGCCTGGCAAGTTCCAGAGTGAACTACAGCTGAAGAACAGAGGGAAGTTGCTAGTGCCCAGGTGATAAAGAGGGGGCACTCCAGTAGGACCACCATCGTCAAAGTACCCGATGAAGATGACAACACTGCCTTTAAACTGTGGCAAACAAAACAGTCCAGAACTGAAGTCCTGCCTAATCAGGAGGCACCAAACCCGAAATTCTGCCTAACAAGAGGGTACCAAACTTTGAAGCCTTGTCTGAAAGAGAAGCACATGATCACCAATGGTATAGACCATTTGGTATTGACTGGACTCTGTGCATGGTTCACAGCTCCACAGACTTGGCCACTGCTAAGGCAGTTCTTTCCATTTGGGTTCATCCCAAATGACTTGGAGAGATAGACAATGAGCTTGTTCAAAGCTTAAAGACTGGAGAGAGCCTTGTGCGTGAGCAACTCTACAAACTCCACAAACTGATCTGCTATATCCATGGTACCAAGAGCTCAGGACAAGATTTCTTGGTGGATATCCAGCTCACTTCTTGTACCGGGAAGCAGATGTTGACAACCCATGCATTGTTGGATAGTGGTTGTACAGGCAGCTCTATCAACCAAACTTATGTCCAACAACATTGGTTGGACACATGAAAGGCCACTGCCCCAATTCCAGTTTACAATGCAGATGGAACCTGCAATAAGGCCGGTGATATCATCAAATTTGTGGAACTCCGAATGACTATCGGAGACCACAGCAAATGAATTGACCTTGTGGTCACTGACCTGGGCTCCAAGACCATGTACTTGGGCCATGACTGGCTTAAATGCCACAACCCATTCGTCAACTGGAAAGTGGGAACTATGATATTCGGATGATGTCATTGTGTCCAAAATCACTTTATGCTTCCCAACACAGATGAAGAAGACCAATGGGATGAAGAGCTAGAGGAAGGCAAAAGTATTCTTGCAGTCAATATGCAAGAAGAAATAATTCTTCACACCGTCCATCATACCAATGAATTAGCTGCTGCTGCAAATGCAGAGAAACCAAAACAGACATTCAAGGAGCTCATGCCTCCTCAATACCAAAGCTTTAGAGATCTATTCTCAAAAGAAAGCTTCGATGACTTACCCGAATGAAGACCCTGGGACCACATCATCAAGTTAGTCCTCAACACAAAATCCACTCTAGACTGTAAGGTCTATCTGCTCAATCGAAATGAGCAAGAACAACTCGACAAGTTCCTCGATGAGAACTTAGACTTGGGACAAATCCATCTCTTGAAATCCCTATTCATCTCTCCTTTTTCTTCATCAAGAAAAAGGATGGCTCGCTATAACCTGTTCAGGATTATTGAAAACTGAATGAAATGACAATTAAAAATTGTTATCCCCTTCTCTTAATCTCTGAGCTCATCGACAAGCTATGGGGAGCAAAATATTTCTCCAAATTGGACGTTTGATGGGGATATAACAATGTCTGCATCAGAGATAGAGATGAAGAAAAGGCCACATTCAGGATGAACCAAGGACTCTTTGAGCCAATGGTTATGTTTTTTGGTCTTATGAATTCACTGGCTATGTTCCAGTGGATGATGAACAATATCTTCAAGGATTTAATCACTGGAGGAAAAGTCACAATTTACCTCAACAACATCCTTATCTTCATGAAATCCTTGACTGAGCATTGAAATGTAGTTCAACAAGTTCTCCAACGTCTTCAAGAGAACAAACTGTTCCTCAAAGCCAAGAAATGTGAGTTTGAAGTACTCGAGACCAAATACCTGGGTGTCATCATCAGTGAAGACACTATTCGCATGGACCCAGTCAAGATTGCGGGTATCGCAGAATGGCCCACTCCCATGAAAAAGAAAGAGCTTCAATCATTCTTAGGATTCATGAACTTCTATTGCAAGTTCATCCATGACTATTCCAAAATCATATGTCCTCTTACCCAGTTAACTAGAAAGGTGGACTGGACGTGGGGATTGGAACAAGAACAAGCATTCAAACAACTCAAAAGTTTGATGACCATGAACGTAATCCTCACAATCCCCTCAGATGATGGAAAATTTTGAGTAGAGGCTGATGCCAGTGATGGAGCCATTGGTGCTGTCCTAAGCTAAGAACAGAATGGCAAATGGAGGCCCATCGCCTTCATGTCAAAAGCGCTAACTGTCACCAAGTGCAACTACAAGATCTATGACAAGGAGCTGCTAGCAATCATGCTAGCTCCAGAAGAATGGTGCCATTATCTCATGGGCACCAAGGAGACTATCGAAATCTGGATAGATCACCAGAACCTCCAATATTTCTGGAAGCCACAGAAGTTGAACTGTCAACAAGCTTGGTGGGTCACAGAGTTAGTGGAATACCACTTTGTTCTTCAACACAAAGCTGGGACTGTGAACAAGAAGGCCAATCTTCTCAGCTGATGAGATGATCATGATCAGGGAAAGGAAGACAACCAAGATGTTGTTGTCCTTTCTCCAGAATATTTTTGGGCATTAATATTGCCTACCACCGAAGAATGAACCATGTGTATAAGAGACGCAACCCAACAGAAGAACCAGTGGGACCAAGGGATAGAGAAATCCCTCAATCATGAATGAGGAATCACACAAGAAGACGAAGTCCTATGGTATGATGGACAAATTTACATTCCTCAGGATTCTTCACTTCATGGAGAAATCATCACTCAATACCATGATCATATCACTGCAGGACATCCAGGAATTGTAAAAATGAAGGAACTCATTCTTTGCAAATATTGGTGGCCCAAAATAAAGAAAGACGTCGAGTCCTATATCAAGGGATGCAAAATCTGCCAATGAACAAAGAGTGATACACAGGCCAAGGCTGCACCTCTTCATCCCAACATCATCCCTGATACCCCATGGACGTACATTTCTATCGACATGGTCACAGGCCTTCTGGAATCTGAAGGCTTCGATGCTTTACTTGTTATTGTGGACCGTTTTTCCAAAAACATCATCCTCATTCCATGTAATGAAGAATTATCCACTGAAGGATGGGCATTGATGCTTTGCAACCATGTCTATGCAAAGCATGGAATGCCACAAGTGGTCATATCTGACCGAGGACCCCAATTCATCTCAGCATTCATGAAGAAACTCTATCAAATGCTAGACATTACACAGAATGCCTCAACGGCATACCATCCCCAGACAGACGGACAGACAGAGAGAGTCAACCAGGAGATGGAAAAATACCTTTGTATCTTTGTCAATGATCGACAGATGGACTGGGTCGCATGGTTGCCACTCGCTGAATTTTCCCACAACAACCGAATGCATTCGGCTATGGGTAAAAGTCCATTCATGGTCCTATATGGATGAAATCCTCGACTCATCCCCAAGTCAATCCAGAAAACCAGCTTTGCAAATCCTGCAGCTGTCGACTTCACTGAGACAATGGCCAAGATCCATAAGGAAGTTCATGACACCTTAGAAAAGGCAGTGGTGAAAATGAAGGCGCAATATGACAAACAAAAACTGTTAAAGATGCACTCAGCCACATATGGCAATCTGGCAATCGGAGCAACGTTGAAGTGCCCGAACCTTCGCGCACCTTCTCCTTGACTCGATCGCCTGTCTGCTCACTCAGCAATGAGTCAGACATGGACACTAGTAGATGATAGTATATTCTAGAAGTACCCACCTTGTAGTATATATACTGGGCAGACCAGCCCACAAATAAGAACAGATTCATATTCTTACTCTCACCCACATCTCTCACACAGTCAAGTCTCATAGTTTACCACTGCACTCATAACCACCGTTACACACTCTTTTACAACAGGTTATAGGCCCTGGCCCTAACTAATCTACAGAAGACTCACCATAATTAATTACCTCGCTGAACTACAATCCACCCCCATATATCATGTCCGACACCACACCCTCATCACTATTCCACATTGAGCTACTCCAGGAGCACAACTGGATTCCGTGGAAGCATCGCGTCACTGCAATCCTGCGAGAATGAGCCCTGTTAAAGTATGCCAATGGAACATTGAATAAACCGGTTTCGACAGACCCAAATTCGCCAACTAAGGAAGAAATGGATGAAATCACAAAGTGGGAAGAGGGAGATGGATGAGCGCAGACTCAAATCGAGCTCACGTTAAGCAACTTGCAGATGATACACATTGCGGGGGCAAAAACATCAGCCGAAATGTGGACACAGCTCAAATTAGTAAAAGAAGCTAGAAGAAAATTGGGAATACTTGCACACTGACACCATCTTTACTGCATTGTGGCTGATGAGTCCACAGACATTGTTGAGCACACCACAGAAATGCGCTGAATCCAGGAAGAGCTTGGCATGCTGGGGAGTATCATCACTGATGAAGACTTCCTAATGCTGCTCATATCATCACTACCAGAATCCTGGGACCAGTTCACATCAGCATACCTAGGATCCACTGGAAATAACCCAACAGTCACATCGCATGAGTTCATTGCCATCATTCTGGAAGAGAACCATCAACGGATCGAAAAATCTGGTGGAAGTGAAGCCGCCATGTATGGGTGCAATAACAGAAAGACAGGCAGTGGAAGTAGCCAAGGGAACTCCACATCAGGGAAGGTCTCTGATGATGTTGAGTGTTGGAACTGCCACAAACGAGGCCACACATCAGCACAGTGTTGGTCCAAGGGTGGTGGCCAAGAAGGGAAAGGTCCAGGAAGAAAGCAGGGAAAGAAGAAGAAGGAAAGGTCTAATCAGGCAAAAGATTCAGGAAATGTGAAGGATGATGTTGTCGAAGCTGCTTACAATGTAGAGTCTAAGCCCTAATTTGATTCACATTTCTCCACTTACAGCTGGCTATCTGACTCTGGAACAACCTCACATATCTCCAATTGCTGAGAAACCTTCATAGACTTCAAGCCACTCAAGGCCATGACCATCGCAGGCATTGGAAATACATCTGTTCAGGCACTAGACCGAGGAACAGTCCTGTTAGACTGCAAAGTCAATGGGAAAACCATCACTCACAAACTGAAAGATACACTCTATGCACCGAATGCTGTAAACAACCTAATCTCCATCAGCAGGCTCAATGATGCTGGTATGGAAGCTTCATTCAAGAATGGCATAGTCCAATTTCTCTGAAAGGATGGGAAAATCCTGGCGGAAGGAAAGAAGACATGCCATTTGTATTTGATGAATGCTCGAGCACGTGACACTGTACGAGAACAGTCAAACATTGCCAACACCAAAAATACAAACACATGGGATGCTTGGCACAAATGCATGGGACATCTAGGGAAGTCAGGGTTAGAGCGATTGAAGAGGGAAGGATTGGTGGAAGGATTCATAGTCGATGACAACTCACCTCCACTCAGTCAATGCAAAGCTTGCATCCAAGCCAAGATGACTCTTCGCCCATTCCCACAAGAAGCAAAACATCGAAGTGAGAAACCAGGGGAAACCACACATGGTGACATCTGGGGACCAGCCCAAGTTGAGTCCCTGCAGAAGTCAAAATACAACATTATACTCATGGATGATGCAACCTGGCGATGTACACCTGAATTCATGAAATCGAAGTCAGAAGCATTCCAGAAGATTAAAGAATATGTCACCTTCATCAAAACACAGCATGGATTCACACCAAAGACACTACATGTCGACAATGCAAAGGAACTCACTAGTGGGGAGGTCAAACAATGGTTGAAGAAGAAAGGAATATGACTACTCACACCAGCACCATATGCACACTCATCTAATGGTGTAGCTGAATGCTTTAATTGCACACTAGTGGAGCTAGCATGAGCCATGATGATAGCCAACAACGTACCATCATTCCTGTGGGAGACAGCAATAGAATACATGGCATACATCAGAAACCATGCACCAATGTGAGCTCTTGATGGGAAAACACCTGAAGAAGCATGGACAGGAAGAAAACCCGATGTCTCACACCTACAAGAGTTCGGTTGTGCAGTCTGGATCAAACGGGAAGGAATCAGTCTTTCAAAGCTGGGCGGAAACTCAGGAAAAGCAAAGAAACATACCTTCATGGGATTCACAGAGGATGCAACAGTTATCAAATACTACGATGCAGAACTTCGCACAATCTGAGAATCCCGGAACTACAAGTTTATTGAGCCCATGGCTATAGAACAAAGCACAGACAATGTGCGGCTTGAGGGGGAGGCAGCAGAGATGAACAACCCACCATTGCCAAAGAGAGCTGAAGAAGGAAGTCAGCAAACCACATCACTACAGCCCGAAACCAAAGAAACCCCTGAGCCAACACCAGAAGCAATACAATGCACCTCACGTATCACTAGTAATCATGACTACCACAAGCTCAACAACCCCAATGCATGGAAAGCAGCACCATCACGAACTCCATTGGCCCTATCCGAACATCCCCCAGAATCAACAAATGTTGCAATGAATCAAAGCTATATTGCCAGTAATGGCGAGCACATTAATCATGACAACTTCCCACGAAGCCTTGCAGAGGCACAAGAATCAGCAGAATGGCCTGAATGGAAGAAGGCTATGGATGAGGAAATGTCAATGATTAGAGAAATGGGGACTTACAAGCTTGAGGATCTACCAGAGGGACATGAAACCATAGGCTGCAGATGGACCTATGTGAAGAAATACGATGAGCACAGAAAATTTCTATGCTACAAAGCCCACCTCGTAGCACAAGGCTACTCACAGATTCCAGGAGTCGATTTTACAGAAACATTTGCACCAGTCGTCTGTCTCGAATCTGTTTGTGCTGCACTAGGTATAGCTGCCATCAAAAACCTCGAAATTGGTCAAATGGACATTAGAGGAGCTTACCTAAATGGAGAACTTGAGGAAGAAATATACATGCACCAGCCTCCAGGCTACGACAATGAATTGGGACGTGTCTGCAAATTATACAAGACCCTCTATGGGTTAAAACAGTCAGGATGCGAGTGGAACTGTGAATTCAATAGGAAACTCACCTCCATTGGATTCTCAAAGCTCGAAGTTGACCATTGCATCTATAAATGCATCCAAAACAGCAGGACAGTATTCCTGACTGTATGGGTTGACGACCTGCTGATTTTTGCAGAAATACCTGAGGATCTAGACAGAGTAAAAAAGGAGTTAGTAGGGCTATTCAACATCAAAGATATGGGAGAGCTGAAAAAAATCATTGGGATCGAAATAGAGAGGAACCGTGACCACAACACCATCTCATTATCCCAGCAACAATACATCAAGGGAATACTCACCTGTTTCGGCCTCCACAATGCATCACCCATTACCACTCCACTTGATCCTAATGTCATCCTGTGAAAGCGACCAGCCAATGAACATGTCGAGCCTACCATCCAAGGCAGATATCAGTCTGCTATCAGCTCATTGATGTATGCCATGATTTGCACACGGCCTGACATTGCATACGCCATACAGTTGTTAAGCCAGTTCTCAAATAACCCAGGTCCCGAACACTGGTCAGCTGTAAAGCGAGTGTTTAGGTATCTATCTGGAACTAAGGACTTAAAGCTCACCTTCCGAGCCAATAAAGAACACGAGGTTCTCAGTGCTGGTTACACAGATGCAGATTATGCATCCAACCCAGATGACTGAAAGTCAGTCTCAGGCTACACCTACCTGTTGGGAGGTGGAGCATTCGCATGGTCATCCAAGAAACAGTCGACCGTTGCCTTATCGTCCACAGAAGTAGAATACACAGCTCTAGCACATGCAATGCATCAAGCAATCTGGAATCGCAATTTCTTAGCCAAATTGGGTTACATTCAAGAAGAACCTACTCTGGTATTTGAAGACAACCAATCCATGATCGCCATTGCCAGAGATCCACAATATCATGCACAGTCAAAGCATTTTGATGTGCAGAATCATTTTGTCTGTGAAAAAGTAGAATCCGGGGTTATTGAACTATTGTATTGCCCCACCGACGAAATGGTTGCCAACATTTTTACAAAAGCATTGCCGAGATCCAAGCATGAGAAGTTCATTCGCGAATTAGGCCTATTGCTATCTTGAGGGGGAGTGTTGAAGATGCGCTCAGCCACATATGGCAATCCAGCAATCGGAACAACGTTGAAGCGCCTGAACCTTCGTGCACCTTCTCCTTGACTCGATTGCCTGTCTGCTCACTCAGCAATGAGTCAGACATGGACACTAGTAGATGATAGTATATTCTAGAAGTACCCACCTTGTAGTATATATACTGGGCAGACCAGCCCACAAATAAGAACAGATTCATATTCTTACTCTCACCCACATCTCTCACACAGTCAAGTCTCGTAGTTTACCACTGCACTCATAACCATCATTACACACTCTTTTACAACAAAAACAATCATCACAGGAGTACCAAATTGGTGATAAGGTCTGGCTTGACACTGCCAACCTTCATCTTCCACAACCCAAGAAGAAACTCAATGACAAATGAATGGGACCATTCGAGATCATTGAAAAGTCAGGAGCAGCAGCATACAAGTTGAAGCTGCCGCCTCATTGGAAAATTCATCCCTGATTCAATGAAAAGCTATTGACTCCTCATGCCACACCTTCATTCCCCAATCAACAGCAACCACTGCCTCTCCCTCCAGACCTTGTCAACGGTCAAGAGGAATACAAAATCGAAGAAGTCTTGGACTCATGAACCAAAAAGGTACAATCCAAGAAAGGACAACCATCCAGGGAAGTCACAGACTACCTGGTCAAATGGAAAGGATGGACTCATGAACATAACTCATGGGTCCAAGAAAATGAGATGACAAATGCATTGGAAGCGATCCAAGAGTATCAGGCTAGCATAAACCATGCCATATACACTCCAAAAATCGTAACCAAGGACAAGATAGTGGTCAAGATCTTAGACCATGAATACTCAGAAAACGGTGACATAGCATATCTCATGAAATGAAAAGATGGATACACCAAGTGGATTATCAATCCCAATAAAGACTTATGGAAAAAGTTGACTGATCAGTACTGGATCAGCCAAATCAAAATACAGTTTGATGCCCCTAAAGAAGAGCCTTAGCAGTCGGGATGACTGCTTTAACAAGGGAGTAATGTTATGATTTTTCCATTATCTTATCTTATCCAAGTCATCCTTATGACTCATCCATCTAATCAACCACTGATTCCGACTCGTATCCAACTACTCACCAACCATTACCCTCATTCTCACCATCTGTCACCCCAGACGCTCTCTATTGGACCAATGATCCTTTCAGACCATCCAACTTCGACACTGTTCCAGCATGGACTGAACTGTTTCATCTAAATATATCGTCATACTTACAGTATATAAACAGAGTAAACTACACCATTGTACTCTATCTTTCGACTAAACTTTAATCATATACTGCTTACTCTCACATACCAAAGACTATGCTTAAACCTCTATTTGGGTAACTGTTTGAATGCATAACAGCCCATAGAGGTCAGCTGACATCCCAAGTCTCGTGACTAAGTTGGGTCCTAACAGTTAGCACTATGAGCATTTTGTATCTTTATAATGCCAATTTCCAGTGCTATAATTGATGAGTTTTTGACACTCTTTATAATTTTAGAGAAAATCACCTTGAGAGTCAAGAAATCAGATTTGTCAGGCATGATGTGGGTGGTAGCTGCAGTGTTCAAAAAGTATGGGTAGTCCTCCATTGATAAGCTGGTATGAGAATTTTGGTCCAGTGGTGCAATGGTTACAGCAGCAAAATCAACTTCCCTTCTCCTCTCATTCTAGTCTACAGCAGTTGTTATCTCATTCTCAAAGGTGAGCCAGCCTTCATACTCCACAAGTTTGGCTGAAGATATGGGAGGCAAGGATTGTAAGAAGGCTGGAGTAATAATGTCAGAGGCAAGTGCAGTGAATTCAATCATCTTAGATTTTAGTGAAGCATTGAAAACAGATACAGGAGTGATAGAGCCAGCATTCACATTAAAGAGGTAGGCCTTCCCAGTGTTGTCCTTCATGATTGACAGTATTGACTTCTTTGATCTGTTTTCACTCTTCTTAGTTTCCCAGTCATGCCTCTTTGCAGCTCTCAATTCCTCAATCATTTTGTCTTTCATTCCCCCATCTTCTGCTACATAATATGGCATGGTATGGTCATTTGAAGTTGGACACTTAGGATTGAGGCACAAGTTAGTAGACAAAGAAGCATTGCACATATGATTCCAGTTGCTGGTGGTGGTAGATAAGGTGATATCCTTAGATTTGTATTGTCAGTGTCAAACAACTGTTGCTGAGTGTTGAGATCATGCCAAATATCTAATGATGAGACTAGATTGGCCTTCATGGAATGATTGATAGATTGTACAATAGAAGTTTGAACAGATGCAAGTTCACCAGAGAGAGAGTTGAGCATGAGGATGTAAAGAAATAGGTCTGGGGTGAAAGATTCCATGTTTCAGATTCATGTGTTGATCTTGATGAGTTTGGAAGTGGTCATGACAAGTTGTTTAAACTAGAAATAGCAAACATTAAGTGCTTCCTGAATTAAATTGACTTGTACAATTGACCCCTCTTATTTATAATATGTTTTGAGGACATCCCATACAGTCTTTGAAGATCTATAGTTACTTATAAAATCCTTCTCAGCTTTGATAGCTTTGAGGTTCATAAATATGCAAATAGTGTTATAATTTTTCCACTTATCTTATCTTATCACTAGCACCTGTCTTATCTTATCATTAGTATCTCCAGTTACCACTATCTCCTGCAGCTATCACCATTGTCTTACCTATATTAGACTACTTTAGCAATTATACTGTAGCTCGCAATAGTCACTCACCCAATGAATCTTTCTTATTGTTTCATACATGGACTACATGACTACTGTATCTGCATTTGGACTCCTAGTTTTAGTATATAAGTAGGGTAGCTCTTGCTGTATAACCCCAGCTTCAAGCTAAAGTTTATTCATATCAACTCTTCACTTCTAGAACTTGGCTAAGACTTAGCCCTTCTTCATCAGGTTCAAAGATTATAGCTGCATTACTCTGGGTGATTGTCTGAACACAAGACAGCCTGGGGAAATAGTGTATGTCTGCAGATCACATGAAGCTTGAGTCTAACAATTAGCTTGAAGCTTCACATAGTTTCTTCATTGCCAGCCATAAAGATACCATATAAATGACCCTGAACTTGAACAATGAATAAATAATTGCTATTAGTACTGCTATCAGGAGTGCTATTTTAATTTTCTTCTTTACTGCTCTTATCTTCCTGATGTGAGGAGAACAAATCAAAAACTACCTATACTGTAGATGTGTTCTTCACTTCTAACCACCACTCTCCTTCTCTCTCTATTATGTTCTCCCCACTATCACCTAAAGGATGGATCCAGCAGATTTGGCATCCTCTCTGGAAGAAAACCTTGCAACTCACTGCATCTTCTTTCTCTATCAAGCCTCCAATGAATCCCCACTATATCAGGAGGAATCCATACAGTCATCAACCCTCAGTTCTAACTATTCAACCAGAATAGAACAACCCTCTACTGTGGAAGAATATGACAGGGATCTACAGACTCAATTCAGAACTCCAAGCCACTCACCCTCACTCTGCATGCCTGCCTGCCCCACTCATGCAAGAGTATGATACTATAATGACTCCAGGATGGTGTTACTCTATCTCAATCACCTCTATAGGCCACTCAGGATCATATCCAGATTCTCCACCTATCCTAGAGGATGACTACCACCATCTCAACCCTGGCTCACCAATGAGGAGAGTAGCAACTCCAGCTCCTTCCTCCCCCTCATCAAGCTGTCAGATGACATCTCATCCACTCCTATCCTCCAAGCCAAGGACAACCCCCTCAATCTCTGAGGATCTGATTATAAGTGGCTAGAACTCACTAACACTGATCAGGGAATTCTTGGTCTCTTCAGAACTGAAGCCTGAAAACTCTGAAGACAGGATGTTGAGGCTAGAATTCTATGGCCAGGAATTCATCTTGACATGAATGAATATCTTGCTCTCAACTAAGGAGATTCTATCTAAGGCTCTGGCACTAGTGCCATTATACATGCCTGGATATATGCCAACTGAGACTGTAGCCTATACCCCTCATTGGCAGAGAATAGACTACCAGAGTTATAAATAAGAATAGCTGATGAACAGTGAGACTTGGAGCATGCTCTCCTGGTCCTCACCTGCAGGGAAATGGATCAGCCAGACCTCAATGGTAGAGGGGTCTAATTTTGAAAATAATTTTATATACACCTATGGTAGATACTCAGGGCTAAAAGGAACCCAGCTCAAATATACTTCTTTTGACCTATATGACTATTCACCTGATACTCTTCAAAACCTCCCACAACCTCTTTCAGACTCACCACCATTGTTGCCAAGGAGCTAAATTTGACAGCAAGACTTCTATCCCTATCAGAGAAGAAGCTTCCTATTTGTGGGAGCAGGAGATGAGGCAAGCAGAAGCATAGCACCACTAGGATCATCACAACTGACCAAGGAAGAATGTCTTCTACAGACCAAGAAAGAGCTGGTCTGAAAGAAACTGAGGATCAATGAATTGAGACAGAAACTTGCTGTAGCTGAAGAACAGTAGGATGGCCATGCAGCATTATAGTAGTTCCCTGTCAAAGGTAAGCAACTAGAATGAGGACACCAATGGAACCCACCTTCTGATTCACTCTCTCACCCTGATCAATATTAAATTCCATATCCTCCATCTGATTGGGCACCCTCCAACCCTTATCTCTATCTAGTTAGTAATATGCCTGATAGTGCTCCCTATCTTGATATTAAACCTATTCTGGTACAACCCCCAAAGCTTTTTAAAAGTGAACATGATGATATCAAGTAATTTGTAGATGATTGTATTGCCTACTTCAAGATTTTCAGGCACTACTTCCAATTACCCTCCCATCTAGTGCTCTTTACCACCTTCCATTTCAAAGAAGCTACCAAGGATTGGTAGGTATATAAGTGGCCTGAATATTGAGTACTGACCAGTACCACTAGTATCCCTGCTCATTTCTAGTATCTAGGATAGAAAGACTTTATGGAATTAGTCACCCAACAATTCTGTGATCCTACTATCAAGTAAGTCCATAAAAAGAGAATGTTCAACCTCCACATAGGAATATAACTGGCTAGCTACTACTTCCAGAAACTGGAGGAAAAGACAAAACTTGCTGGATGACATACTGATGAGAATGAGTGTGGCACCTTAGTAAAGATGGTACAACTAGGAGTTTCCAGCTTCTATACCTTCTTTATTTCCAACATGGGTGTCAATATCCCATGAACTTACCCTGAGTAGAAGGAGCATATCCTTCAGATATATGAGAAATGCCAATGAAAGTGAGTATTTGACTAGATCATAGGTGCTCTGTGTGATGATCAGCACTGGAAGGACTGCTGACCTCAACCAAATCCTAGCAGTAAACTAACTGCTAGAGTGACAAGTTCAACAACAGCCAAACTAGCTGCTAGCTCAGGAATGGATCATGATGCTACCACCAGAAGATGGACAACATACAGTGGCCAAGGCCAGCCAATGAAAATTGACTGATGCAAGGCAGAGGAAAGGTGCTTTCAATGCAATGAGAAGCACCATATGGCCAAGGACTGTCCCAAGAAAAAGGAATTCTGAGATGTATGCTCATTAGTGGCAATACCCAAGGTTGAGGAGAAGATGGACTCTAAGGTAGAGGAGGTAAAAGAGTAAGTCATCAAGAGTCTGATTCCCCTTCAATGATCAAAGACTATCCTGGTGCACTGCTGTCTCCTGCTGGTTAGGCTTCTGATACATTCTTAGATACTTCTATACATACTACTACACATATTTCTACCAAGGACAATACTACTGCTTTCATCATTTCTTGCACAATTGGCAGACTAGTACAAGAATCAATAACCCAAAACCAATATGACACACTGTTAAATAGTGATAACATAACTATATATAATATATTTTGATTCTCCAACAAAGCACAGGATATGCCAGATGGTGCTGGAGCCACAACACAAGCTATGCTTGGGATGGAGACAAGTAGGTAGGACACCCTTGAGCCTCTGAAGCCAAAAGTCTCAGCATCTCTCAAGGGGTCAAGTCATATTTTGCTAGGGCCAATGGAGAAATTCTCAAGTGCCTACCAAGGCTCAACAGGAGTAATAAACTCCAACAGGACCATCAGTGATGCAGCAAGAGCAGCCACTTCCCAAGTCAGTAATCCTGGAAGCAGTTCTCATGTATCACCAGATCTGAAGGAAAAGAGACAAGCCAATCAGTCAATAGATTGGGCCCAACCCATTGTCTCAGAGTGACTCTTTGCCTACAGGAATGACTCCTCTGGAAACCATGATTCCTGCCCTGATGACTCTCTATTGGATGCTGACACAGCCAAAGAAGAGGGAGGATCTGCTAGCACTCAGGCAGTAAAAAGGAGGCTGAAGATCACTATGATTGAGGTACCCACTGAAGAAAAAGTCACTATCTATCTTGATGATATCCTAATCTTCATAAGAGATCTAAATAAACACTGAAGGGTTGTATGCCAGGTCCTCCAGCAACTACATGAAAACAAACTCTTTCTCAAAGCAGAGAAATGCAAATTCAAGGTCTTAGAAACCAAATACCTAGGCATCATCATCAGCCAAGACTTTGTATGAATGGACCCAGTCAAGGTTGTGGGAATTGTAGAATGGCCAATCTCAACCAAGAAAAAGGAACTCCAATCATTCCTAGGCTTCACAAATTTCTACTGCAAGTTCATATGTGATTATTTAAAAATTGTCAAACCTCTTACCCAGTTGACAGGCAATGCTGAATGGAAATGGGAGAAAGTGCAAGAGCAGGCATTCCACAAACTAAAAAGGCAGATGATAGATGATGTAGTCCACCCTCAAACTGTTACAGCCCTGTCTAACACATGACTTGGGACATAAGCTTCTCTCTGGGCTGTCATGCATTTGGACAATCACCCTTTAGTAGAGAGGTTGGCTAAGTCTTTGGTTTTGTGTAATAGAAGGTATATGAATGCAATTTAGTTGAAAGGTAGAGTACAATGGTGAAAACTACTCTACTTATATACAGAAAATACAGCATTATTAATAGATGAAATGGTATCATTCATGAGAGAATGGTGTGTAAGTTGGATAGATCATGGATGAATAAGAGTGAACTAGGGTAGGAATCGTTAAGAAATGGGGTGATCATCAGTGAATGCATTGATACTGTCTGAGATAAGATGTGTGGTGTCATGGATATGATGAAATAAGATAAGATAATGGAAAAATCATAACATTACCCTCTTGTGTTAGGCACTGACTTGGGCACATGACTTGGGGCAGTCAGCTGATCTCTCTGGGCCATTACACGTTCAAATGATCACCCAAAGTGAGAGATAGAAGCTGAAAGCCTTCTGTGTTGTGCAGACAAGAAATGTATGATGATAATTAAAACAAGAGATAGAGTACAACTGTCTAGTTTACTCTGTTTATATAGTATTTCTACGGTGTTATAATTAGGTGAAACGCGAAAGTCCATGCACAAACAGTGCCTACAGAGGTCGATCCAGGAGGATCATAGAACCAATGGAAAGCGTCTGGGGTGACAGACGGTGAGAATGAGGGTTGTAGCTGGCGAATAGCTGGATACAAGTCGGTTTCTTGGATAGATTAGATGGCTGAGTCATGGATATGACTCAGATAAGATAAGATAATGGAAAAATCATAACATTACCCCCTTGTTAAAGCAGTCATCCCAACTGCTAAGGCTCTTCTATAGGGGTGTCAAACTGTGTTGCGATTTGACTGATCCAGTACTGATCAATCAAATGTTTCCATACATTCTCATCTGGATTGATGATCCATTTCATATATCCATCTTTTCTTTTGGTGAGATAGGCTACGTTGCCATGTTCCGAATATTTATGGTCCAGTATCTTGATCACTATTTTGTTCTTGGTTACGATTTTTGAAGTGTATATGGTGTGGTTTACACTGGTTTGATACTCTTGGATCACTTCCAAAGTGTTCATCATCTCATTCTCTTGGACCCATGAGTTGTGTTCACAGGTCCATCCTTTCCACTTGACTAGATAGTCCATGACTTCCCTAGATGGTTGTCCTCTTTTGGATCATACTTTTCTGGTGTGAGAATCCAAAACTTCTTCAATTTTATATTCTTCTTGACTGTCGATGAGGTCCAGAGGAGGAGGTGGCGGTGACTGTTGGTTCGGGAATGAAGGTTCAACGTAAGGGGTTAACAGTTTTTCATTGAATCAGGGATGAATCTTCCAGTGGGGCGGTAGCTTCAGCTTGTATGCTGCTGCCCCTGACTTTTCAATGATCTCGAATGGTCCCGTTCGCTTGTCGTCGAGCTTCTTCTTTGGTTGAGGAAGATGAAGGTTGGCGGTATCTAGCCATACCCTATCTCTGATTTGATATTCCTGTGGAGTCTGTCTTCATTTGTTGTATTGCACCTTCATTTGCACCGCTGCTTTTTCTAAAGCATTGTGTACCTCTTTATGGACTTTGGCCATAGTCTCGGTGAAATCTACTGCTGTGGGATTTGCGAAGCTGGTTTTCTGAATTGACTCTGGGATGAGTCGGGGATTGCATCCGTATAGGACCATGAAGGGGCTTTTGCCCATGGCCAAGTGTACTCAGTTGTTGTGGGTGAATTCTGCCAGAGGTAGCCATGCTACCCAGTCGGTCTGTCAGTGATTGACAAAGATGCATAGGTATTTTTCAACCTCCTGGTTGACTCTCTCTGTCTGTCCATCGGTCTGTGGGTGGTATGCTGTGGAGGCATTCTGGGTGATGTTTAACATTTGGTAAAGTTCCTTCATGAATGCTGAAACGAATTGTGGTCCTCTGTCCGATATGACCACCTGTGGCATCCTGTGTTTGGCATATATATGATTGCGTAGTATCAACACCCATCCTTCTGTGGAAAGTTCCTCATTACATGGAATAAGGAGGATATTCTTTGAAAAGTGGTTTGTGTTTCCAGTGTTCTGGGTATCGGGGTACTGGCTTTGGATTGGTTGGCTTGCCACATCCTAAAGGCAGTGTCATCTTCTTTGTCGGGTACTTCGATGATGGTTGTTCTGCTGAAATGCCCCCTATTTACTGCCTGGGTGCTAGCAGCTTCCTTTCTTTGTTCTTCAGCCAGCACCACTCATGACAGAGTTTGAATTTCCTTGGTCATTGACTCCCAGCTAGTGCCTAAGGTGACCTTCACATGTTCATATCCTGCACCATTCCAGTTTGGGAAATCCTGCCCCCTTTTTATCGCCTGGGCGCTAGCAACTTCCTTCCTGTCAGCTTTGATCCTGTGACTTACCGGCTCAGTTTGGTACTCAGCTTTGTCAAGTTTTCCACTCCCCAGACCGGTTAGTCCAGGTCGTCGGTCCTGGCCCTGGTTAGAGGCACTGTCCTGGTTCTCTGCCGACCCTGGCAGAACTGGTGGGCTTGCCCCGCCACTCGAGGCAGGTACTGGGATGGTCGGACTTCTGGGAGGCCCAAAGGAGTCCCGCCTACTGGTCCCTGCCTGTCGCTGTGCACTCAGCAGCGTATCCAGTGAGCTCTGCTCATTGGACTTTGTTGCAGTGCCAGCACCATCTGGCAAGTCCCACTCTAGTTTGTCGGAGGCTCGGGATTTGTCACTACAGATACTGGTGTCAGCATCTTCTAAGAGAATGATGTACCTGTTTTTTCTTGTTGATTCTTGATCAGTCTTTGGCTTCTGTGAAGTCATGGGTATATTCTTTTTTGTGCATAATAGTCTGTTTTTATAATAATCAGTCTGACCTGTGGAAACCGAGGACACACCTTGAGACTTGGGCATGCAAGGGGAATCGAACCCTTGATGCCCTACTCTTTTACTTCCTCAACCTTTGAGATGCTCGGCACCACTACATCAGTGGGCCCCACGTATCTCACAATGTTCTTCTCTTTTCTTGTAGGGCAATCCCTGCTCAGGTGACCCTTTTGGTCACACCTGAAACAGTGCCTCTTGGCTCATTGCCAGTCTAAGTCCATGGGCTTCCCCATCTCTCTGTACGTTGTCCACTTACCGGTTCCAGCATTGCAGCTGGTTCCTCCACTCCCAGCAGTCGGCTTTGGAGCCGAGGAACTTGTCACCCCAGTGGTGTTCTTGCCACTGGGCTGCTGTTGTTGGGGATGTGGGCCCTGCTTCTGGCTGTCCCGGAGCATACTAGTGGTCTGGTCAAAGACCCACTTCCGCTGTCTCTCTTCATACATCCAGAGGATGCGCTCCTTCCACTCTGGATATGAGCATGGAATACTTATGCCCATGTTAGAGATAAAGGTCATATATGAACTAGGCACTCCTAGTCACACTGCCTTCACCATCGCGCCGCATTCAGCTTCATCGGTCCTTTGGCCTGCTAGCTTGGCTTCCTCCTCAAGCTTTTGGAAATAGTGGGAGGCGGGCTGTGCTCCCATATGCAAGTCAAACATGCACTTTTCGTGGATCTCCTTGATTGCAGGATCCCGGAACTGTCATGTGACTAGGTCGACAAAGTTGGCCCAGTCAGAGTATCTGAAATGAGTGGCAGTGCCATCAAAGGCATCGCCCACCCAGTATTCAGGTCTCTTATAGACCCACCAGTCCTTGGCGGCACCCTTGAAGTGGGATATCATGAATAGTACCAAGTGTGACAGCACCTGGAAGTAGTGACGGAACACTTCAAAATAGGCGATACAATCGCCTATGAAGCGTTCAATATTGTCATGGTCCCCTTTGAATGGAGTGGGGACCTTGATGAGAGTTGGTTTGATGCCCAAATAAGGGGCATCGGCAGTGGTGTTCCCAACAGGATTTGGAATGGGGTCAGGGGGACCCTGTCCAGGGGGCAGTCTTGGGATCGAGTATCAATCTGGCCTGTACCCTGGGTGGCCTCTTGGCGGCTCACCTGATGGTCTTCCCCTTTCTGGTTCCTTCCCCTTGTCTTGATCTTTGAGGTATTCCGCCATCATCTTGCGGGCCGACTCCTCCCTGTCAAGTTCTTCATGCATCTCTGCAATATGCTGCTCTTTTTCCATCAGTGCGGTTTTTGTCTGCTGATGGATTTCTTCTGCTGTGGCAGGGGTTCTTGATGCCCCTGCAGTGGTGTTTCCTGCAGGGGCTCCTTTGGCTTCCATTTCTTCTCTCACCCCTGCGAAGAGAAGACTACCACCCTGATAAGGATGGTATCCTTGGTGATATGCCCAATGATGTGGGGGCGAGTCGGGAAGTGGTCATCAGTTCGTGACTGGGGTATCCGGTGGGTGATCCAGATATATTTCATATTGGGGATGGTGGTATTCCATCCCACTGTAATAACCTGTATCATAGGTTAACGTATCGTACTGGGGCCTTTGTCCCCAATCACTCCTCTCTTGCCACCTCCAACCTCCATAGGTGTTGGAGAGTGTTCTCCAATTCCCACTGCTCATCTGGATCTCTGGGCTGAAGCCCTGGAAAGAAATCCCCTGCAGAGGGGCGGAATATGCTCCGGTCGCAGTTGGCGCAAATCCGGGTGGTGATGATATCGGACCTAGCAGAGCTGGGCCCATTGATTGGGATCCGAATGGGATCCCCTTGGTTGAGTGCCAACCACTCATCCATTTCGATTCTGGGCTCTTCCCAGAGGTCTCTTGCTTCGATGTCTCTGCATCGAACTTCCTATGCCACGGTCTGGAATGGACCAAAGAGTCTTCAGTCAACCTCGGAGAGGTCAGGCCAGATGAAGTCTTCCCCATGTGGGTTGAAGGGATCATTGGTGGCACAGGGAGGGGCTGGGACTGGGGTGTTGTCTCTGACAATGTTATCATCAGAGATTTCGATGATGGGGAGGGAGGAGAGAGAGATTGACTCTCCTTCCTCAGGCCATGTTTCTCATCCTCATGGTCTGTAGGGATGGTTTCGATCCATGGCAGGATCATCGGGGTGGTGGGGTCCGGAGTGGCCGGGCCTTCTACTGTCATCGCTGTCAAGCGATGGGGAATCTGATCATTCCCTCCAGTGTGATATGCAGAGGGCGGGGGTTGGTGGATGAGGGGGAGGGCTGGGGTAAGTGGGTGGGGGATCATCGAGCACAAGCCGAATGTCCTGCGCATATTCTTGGGCCGCCATGCATTCAGCTGTTGGTCGCTCCAGTGCAATGGTGGGTCATTCCATCCTGTAGCAGAGGAGGACTGCTCACACATCATGTACACGGGCGGAGGAGGGCCCAGGAGTCAGGGGCCTTGAATCTGAACTCTCCTCAGAGGAGGAGGCAATCGTGAAGCGGGGACAGGGATGGACAAGTGGTATCGCCACTCGTTCTCCCAATCGGACAGGAGATAACTCCCTGGGAATGACATGGTCCAGATGTCTAGGAGGTCGGGGGGGTAGGATGGGTTGTCGGGCATGCCTTTGCTGGAGCAACGCTCAGATTTCTTCCTTGTAGATTAGAATGGCAAGGACTGTAAAAAAGTCAATAGTATGGCACTGCTGATGGCAACGCCAAGCAAAATGGTTCAGGGTTCGGAGGGGTTTCTTTCTTCTTCAGGCATAAAGAAGAGCTTCTAGATGGCAAGCATTGAAGAAGCAAGATGGTAAATATCTCTTGTTTTATGTTAGGCACCAACTTGGGCACGTGACTTGGGGCAGTCAGCTGATCTCTCTGGGCCATTATGCATTTGAACAATCACCCAAAGTGAGAGATAGAAGCTGAAAGCCTTCTGTGTTGTGCAGACAAGAAATATATGATGATAATTAAAACAAGAGATAGAGTACAACTGTCTAGTTTACTCTGTTTATATAGTATTTCTACGGTGTTATAATTAGGTGAAACGCGAAAGTCCATGCACAAACAGTGCCTACAGAGGTCGATCCAGGAGGATCATAGAACCAATGGAAAGCGTCTGGGATGACAGACAGTGAGAATGAGGGTTGTAGCTGGCGAATAGCTGGATACAAGTCAGTTTCTTAGATAGATTAGATGGCTGAGTCATGGATATGACTCAGATAAGATAAGATAATGGAAAAATCGTAACATCTTGTTAAAGCAGTCATCCTGACTGCTAAGGTTCTTCTTCAGGGGTGTCAAGTTGTGATAGAACTTGATCGATCTAGTACTGGTCAATCAAGTTTTTCCATGTTTTTTCATCTGGATTGATAATCTATTTTTGACCTCCATCCTTGCATTGAGCAAGGTATGCAACATCTCCATCATCAGAACATTCGTGGTCTAGTATCTTGACCACTTCCTTGTTCTTGGTTACAATTTTTGGAATATATAAGGTGTAGTTTATGCTGGCCTTGTATTCTTTGATTGCTTCCATTGCATTTGTCATTTCTGATTCTTGGACCCAAGAGTTGTGCTCTCTGGTCCAACCCTTCCATTTGACTAGATAGTCTGTGACTTCTTTGGACAGTTGTCCTCATTTGTAACATACTCAATAAGTATGTGAGTCTAAAACTTCTTCAATTTCATATTCTTCTTGACTGTCGATGAGGTCTGGAGGAGGAGGAGGTGGTTGTTGCTGATTTGGGAATGAAGGCACAATATAGGGAGTCAACAACTTCTCATTGAATTGGGGATGTATCTTCCAGTGAGGTGGCAGTTTTAGCTTGTATGCTGCCATACCTGATTTCTCAATGCTTTCGAATGGTCCTGTTCATTTATTGTCGAGTTTCTTCTTTGGTCATAGAAGATGAAGGTTGGTGGTATCAAGCCATATCTTATCACCAATTCAATATTCTCAAGGTAACTTCTTTCATTTGTCATATTGCACCTTCATCTGCATCACTGCTTTTTCCGAAGCATTATAAACCTCTTTGTGAACTTTGGCCATTGTTTCTGTGAATTCTATGGCTGCAGGATTTGTGAAATTGGTCTTTTGGATGGACTCAGGAATGAGTCAGGGATTTTGTCCATATAAGACCATGAATGGGCTTTTGCCAGTGATAGAATGTACTCTGTTGTTATGAGCAAATTCTGCAAGGGGTAGCCATGTGACCCAATCTGTCTGTTGATGGTTGATGAAGATATGGAGGTATTTTTCAACTTCTTGATTGATTCATTCTGTCTGTCCATCTGTTTGTGGGTGATATGCAGTGGATGCATTTTGTGTGATGTTCAGCATCCTGTATAGTTCCTTTATGAAAGAAGACACAAATTGAGGTCCTTGATCAGAGATAACTGTTTGCAGCATTCCATGTTTTGCGTAAACATGATTTTGGAGCATAAGAGCCCATCCTTCTGCAGATAATTCTTCATTGCATGGAATGAGAATTATGTTCTTGGAAAAATGATCCACAATGATGAGTAAAGCATCAAATCCCTCGGATTCCAGAAGACCAGTAACCATGTCCACTGAGATATGAGTCCAAGGAGTGTCTGGAATTGTATTTGGATAAAGAGGGGTGGCTTTTGCCTGTGTGTCACTCTTTGTTCTTTGGCATGTTTCGCATCCTTTGATGTAGGATTCGACATCTCTTTTCATCTTTGGCCACCAGTATTCTCACAAAACAAGTTCCTTGGTTTTGGTGATACCTGGGTGTCCTGCCATGATATGATCATGGCATTGGGCAATGATTTCTCCATGAAGAGATGAATCTTGAGGAATATAGATTCATTCATCATACCATAAGAATTTGTTTTCTTGAGGGATTTTTCAATCTCTTGATCCCATTGTGTCTTTTGTTGGATTGCATCTCTTATACACATCATTTGTTCTTCGGTTGTGGGCAGTATTAATGCCCAAAAATGTTCAGGAGAGAGGACAATCACATTTTGATTATCCTTCTTTCCTTGGTTATGATTGTCTCTTTGACTGAGAAGATCAGCTTTTTTGTTTGTGATTCCAGCTTTATGTTGAAGGATAAAGTGGTATTTGGCTAGTTTGGTGACCCATCGAGCTTGTTGACAATTCAGCTTTTGGGGCTTTTGGAAATACTGGAGGTTTTGATGGTCTGTCCAGATTTCAATTGTTTCAATTATGCCTATAAGATAATGGCACCATTCTTCCAAGGCTAACATGATGGCCAGCAACTCTTTATCGTAGATCTCATAGTTGCATTTGGTGACCATCAATGCTTTTGATATGAAGGTGACAGGCCTCCATTTGCCATTCTATTCTTGGCTAAGAACAGTGCTGATGGCCCCATCACTAGCATCTGCTTCTACTTGGAATTTTCCTTCGTCTGAGGGGATTGTTAGAACAATGTTGGTGGTCATCAACTTCTTGAGCTGATTAAACACTTGTTCTTGTTCTGATCCCCAAGTCCAGTCTACCTTCCCAGTCAATTGAGTGAGAGGTTGTACAATTTTGGAATAATCACAAATGAATTTTTGATAGAAATTTGTGAATCCTAAAAAGGATTGGAGTTCCTTCTTTTTTGTCAGAGTTGGCCATTCTGCTATCCCAGCAATCTTGACAGGATCCATTTGGATTGCATCTTTGCTGATGATTACTCCTAGGTATTTCATTTTGAGTACTTTGAACTTGCATTTTTCTGCTTTGAGAAACAATTTGTTTTCTCATAAGCATTGAAGGACCTGTTGGACAATGATTCTATGTTCTGACAAGGATTTTGTGAAGATAAGAATGTCATTGAGGTAGATGGTGACTTTTCCTCTGGTGATCAAGTCCTTAAAGATATCGTTCATCATCCACTGGAAAGTGGCTGGTGAGTTTGTGAGACTGAAAAACATGACTGTTGGTTCAAAGAGCTCTCAGTTTGTTCTGAATGCGGCTTTTTCTTCATCTCCTTCTCAGATTTGTACATTGTTGTATCCCCAATGAACATCTAGTTTGCTAAAGTACTTGGCTCCTCGTAACTTATCAATAAGTTCTGAGATAAGAAGGAGAGGATAACAGTTTTTAATCATCACCTTGTTCAGTTTATGATAATCCTGAACTGGTCATAAGGAGCCATCTTTTTTCTTGACGAAGAAGAAGGGAAAAGTGAATGGGGATTTGGAAGGGTGAATCATTCCAGAATTGAGATTTTTGTCAAGGAACTTGTTGAGTTGTTCCTGTTCATTTCAGTTGAGAGGGTAGACTTTACAGTCTAGTGTGGACTTGGCATTTGGGGTTAGCTCAATGGCATGGTCCCATGGTTTTTGGTCTGGAAGTTTGTCAAAGCTCTTTTTAAAAAACAAGTCTCTAAAGCTTTGATACTGAGGAGGCATGAGCTCCTCGAAAGTCTTGTTTGGTTTTTCTGCATTTGTGGCTGCTGCCAATTCGTTTGCATGATGTACTGCTCAAAGAATAATTTCTTCTTGCATATTGACCACAAGAATAGTTTCTCCTTCTTCTAACTCTTCATCCCATCTGTCTTCTTCATTGGAATCAGGAACTGTAAAGTAATTTTTTGCACAATGACATCATCCAAATATCATAGTTCCTGACTTTCAGTTGACTAGGAGATTATGGTGTTTGAGCCAGTCATGGCCCAAGTATACTGTCTTGGAACCCAAATTTATGACTGCAAGGTTGATTTGTTCAACATGGTCTCTGATGGTTATCCGGAGTTCCATGAATTCAGTTATGTTGCCTGCCTTATTATGGGTTCCATCTGCATTGTAAACAGGAATTGGGGCAGCAGCTTTTCTGATATCCAACTGGTGTTGTTGGATGTATAATCAATTGATAGAGCTGCCAGTGCAAGCACTATCCAACAATGCACAGGTTGTCAGAATCTTCTTTCCCATACAGGGAGCAAGTTGGATATCCACCAAGAAGTCCTGACCAGAACTCTTGGTGCTATGGATATATCAAATCAGTTTACAAAGTTTATAGAGTTGCTTGCATGCAGAGCTCTCTTCAGTGTTCAAGCTCTGAATGAGCTCATCAGTTATCTCTCCAAGTCATTTGAAATGGACCCAAGTGGAAAGAACAGCTTTGGTGACTGCTAAGTTCTTGGTGGCATGAATTGCCCATAGAGTCCAATTGACTCTGAAAGATTGGTACCACACATGATTGTGTATACCCCTGTTAGGCAGGATTTCAGGATTTGGTACCCCCTTGTTAGGTGGGATTTCAGATGTCAGGGTTCTGGCTTTGGACTGTTTTGTTTGCCATCGTCTAAAGGCTGTGTTGTCCTCTTCATTGGGTACTTTGACAATGGTGGTGTTTCTACTGCTATGCCCCCTCTTTACCACCTGGGTGCTAGCAGCTTTCCCCTGTTCTTCAGCCTGAGTTGCTTTCAGAACTCGAACTATCTTGGGAGAAGATAGGACTTGGCTTGCTGCTTCCAAGGTTCTGCTACTACCTGTTTCAGTGGAGTTGGCCATGGTGCCAGGTGCAAATCTTATCAGCATTGCAGTTAGCTCTGCCACTAGGTTTCTCTCAACTGGATCAGATAGTGTGTGGCCCCGATCCTGGCCTTAGTGAGAGGTGCTGTCTTAGTCTCCCACTGACCCTGGCGAGGTTGTTGGACTTGTCTCCCTGCTCGAGGGGAGTGTAGGGGTGTTTGGACTTCTGGAAGGTCTGAGGATGTTCTGCTGATGTGCTTGGTAATGGCGAGTGACAAAAGAATTAGGGAACAGCAATGAACACCAATCACACTAAATCTCTTACTACTCTACACTTAATCACCAATATTAAATTTGGGTGGTTTCGAGTATAATGGAAGCACTCTTCAGACTTCAATAATCAAGTACAATTGTCTTAAAAGACATTTTATTTGTTACTAGTGAGTTTATACAAAGTACTACTCATATTAGTGAGGTTGGTAAGATACAATTGGGTAAAAAGTGACTTGGTTTGAGCTACTGCACTCATTCTGACTGAAACTGCTTTGAACTAGTGGCTCTCTTGGCCCTATACTGCTTCCTACAAGTGATAAACACTTGACTAGCCACACTCTTGGCTAACTAGTGGTGCTCTTGGCCTAAGAATAAACTATAACTCTAAGAACTTTGCTTGAACTAACTTCAAAACACTCTGGACCTTTGCAGGACACAACAGTGACTCTAATGGACTTCAATTCAATGCAATACTATGGGTGACTTAGCGACTATTAATCACTTCATTGAGGTTAAGCACAAAAGCCTTTAATTGGGGACACCAGTTACTACCAGTGAGGGCTCAACTGCGGGGATGGCTTGCCTGCCTTGCATGAGTGCCCATCCCACTACTTATATACTACTGAGGCAGAACTATAAATATCATCTGGGTATAGGGTATATTGGTAAGGATTTCTTGGCTAGTCATGAATAATGGTGAATAATCACACAATAGTCAGTCTAGTCTGTTTTCTTTTCAAATATTTGGTCTAGAGACTCCACAGTTGGTCTTTCCGCACCCTTGGCACAACTACATGCCCTAGTAATGCAGTTATATGGATATCCAGATATTGGTGCCTGTAACAGCTATCCGATCATGATCGAGAGTGCAGTCTGGCTCCACTAGTATCAATCATAAGAGATCTATATCACAGTAGTCAGATCTGGGCTCAAGGTTAATCCATTTCTAATTTATTTCTAAGTCCTGTTTCAAGATTGCCATGTGACTAGTTATCCTGACTTAGGCATTTATGCCCAGTCTGGGCTGCTAGTGACAGAACTTCATGAGATCTGTATACTCTGCTCCTGGGTTTTGTGTGCTAATAGCATCCTTCATTTGCTAGTGGTTGTATTTCACTTAGTCCTGCTAGCATTTGAGTTACTAGTCTGGCCAGCTGGTAGATTCAACCCACTAATGGTATTGCATCTAAGTCCTGACTCTACCAGTTGCTTACTGCTTTTAACTATCAGCTCAAAGCCTCAGCTATAGTCCTCTACGTATCACTAGTATAGGATAGATGTGCAATAGTATTGTTACAAAATCGCAAAATCTAGGTGTGAACGCATAGATGGCATATCACCACCTACTAGCCCCAGTCTGCAGTTTTATCTGTGTATCTGGTGAGTTTCACTGTGCTAGCTTGGTGGACTTTGTGGCAGTGCCAGCACCATCCAGCAAATCCTGCACCTCATCAGGGGCTCAGGAATCCCTATAGATTATGGTATCAGCTTCTTCTAGAAGTGTGATGTACCTGTTCTTTTTCAATTCTTTGTCAGTCTTCAGTCTTGGAGTCTGTAAAGTCATGTGATACTAATTGTTCATAGGTAATTGTCTAAATGCATGTATATCAGTCTGACCCACAGAGACTGAGGACTCACCTTTAGGAGACATGGTCAAGCAAGAGGAATCGAACCCTTGTCGACCTAATCTTTTGCCTCCTCGATTTTGGTCATAGGCAGCACCACTTCATTAGTGGGCCCTACTGACCAAATGTCCTTGAAGTCCTTTCTCTTAGGACAATCCTTTGTCATGTGACCTTTCTCATCACAGTGGAAACATCTTCCTTCTGCCTTGTATCAATCAATTTCCATGGGCTTTCCCACCCCTCTGTATGTCATCCATCTACCAGTTCTGGCTTCCTAACTTACCCCTGTGTTAGCCATCAGCTTTGGAGCTGAGTAACTTGTTGCCCCAGTGGCAGCTTTGCCACTGGGGTGTTATTGTTGGGTGTTGGGATGGGAGTCCTTCTTCTGTCTGTCCTGGGGCATGCCAGTGGTCTGGTTGAAGACTCACTTGCATTGGCATTTCTCATACATTCATGAGATCCACTCTTTCCACTTTGGATATGAGCACAGGATATTGATGCCCATATTTGAGATGAAGGTCATATAGGAGGATAGTACTCCTAGATGAATGGTCTTCACCATTATGCCACACTCGTTTTCATCAGTCCATTGGCCTGCCAATTTAGCTTCTTCTTCCAGCTTCTGAAAGTAATGGAAGGTGGGCTGCATTCCTATACAAAGGTCGAACATCCATTTTTCATGGACTTCTTTGATGGCAGGGTCTTGGAGTTGGCACAAGACCATGTTGACAAAGTCACTCCAGTCAGAGTAATGGAAATGGGTGGCGGTCCTGTTGTAAGCATCACTGACCCAGAATTTGGGTCTCTTGTAGACCCACCAGTCCTTAGCAGCTCCTTTGAAATGAGAAGTCATGAATAACACCAGATGCAATGGCACCTGGAAATAATGATGGAACACTTCAAAATAGGTGATGCAATTATCTATGAAGTATTCGATATCATTATGATCCCTCTTGAATGGCTTGGGGGGCTGAATGAGGATTGGTTTTATCCTCATATAAGAGGCATTGTTGGGAGCATTGCTGATGGGATTGGGGATAGGATCAGGTGGACCCTTTCCTGGGGGTGGTCTTGGGATCAAGTATCAATCTGCTTGGGGTCCTGAAGGATATCCTCTTGGGGGATCCATTAGTCTCCCACACTCTGGCTCCTTTGCTTTTTCCTTTCTAAGGTATTCCTCTATATCTTCCTGGGTGGCTTCTTTCTTTGCGAGCTCATCACACATTTCTTGAATATGCTTTTCCTTTTCTGCTAATGTGTTCTTGACATGCTGTCATAATTTCTCCGCATTTTTCAGCATGGAGAAGGATTCTGCAGGGGTGGGATCTGCAGGGTGAATGTCTGTCATCATATCTTCTCCCACTGATATGCCATCTATGCGTTCACACCTAGATTTTGCGATTTTGTAACAATACTATTGCACATCTATCCTATACTAGTGATACGTAGAGGACTATAGCTGAGGCTTTGAGCTGATAGTTAAAAGCAGTAAGCAACTGGTAGAGTCAGGACTTAGATGCAATACCATTAGTGGGTTGAATCTACCAGCTGGCCAGACTAGTAACTCAAATGCTAGCAGGACTAAGTGAAATACAACCACTAGCAAATGAAGGATGCTATTAGCACACAAAACCCAGGAGCAGAGTATACAGATCTCATGAAGTTCTGTCACTAGCAGCCCAGACTGGGCATAAATGCCTAAGTCAGGATAACTAGTCACATGGCAATCTTGAAACAGGACTTAGAAATAAATTAGAAATGGATTAACCTTGAGCCCAGATCTGACTACTGTGATATAGATCTCTTATGATTGATACTAGTGGAGCCAGACTGCACTCTCGATCATGATCGGATAGCTGTTACAGGCACCAATATCTGGATATCCATATAACTGCATTACTAGGGCATGTAGTTGTGCCAAGGGTGCGGAAAGACCAACTGTGGAGTCTCTAGACCAAATATTTGAAAAGAAAACAGACTAGACTGACTATTGTGTGATTATTCACCATTATTCATGACTAGCCAAGAAATCCTTACCAATATACCCTATACCCAGATGATATTTATAGTTCTGCCTCAGTAGTATATAAGTAGTGGGATGGGCACTCATGCAAGGCAGGCAAGCCATCCCCGCAGTTGAGCCCTCACTGGTAGTAACTGGTGTCCCCAATTAAAGGCTTTTGTGCTTAACCTCAATGAAGTGATTAATAGTCGCTAAGTCACCCATAGTATTGCATTGAATTGAAGTCCATTAGAGTCACTGTTGTGTCCTGCAAAGGTCCAGAGTGTTTTGAAGTTAGTTCAAGCAAAGTTCTTAGAGTTATAGTTTATTCTTAGGCCAAGAGCACCACTAGTTAGCCAAGAGTGTGGCTAGTCAAGTGTTTATCACTTGTAGGAAGCAGTATAGGGCCAAGAGAGCCACTAGTTCAAAGCAGTTTCAGTCAGAATGAGTGCAGTAGCTCAAACCAAGTCACTTTTTACCCAATTGTATCTTACCAACCTCACTAATATGAGTAGTACTTTGTATAAACTCACTAGTAACAAATAAAATGTCTTTTAAGACAATTGTACTTGATTATTGAAGTCTGAAGAGTGCTTCCATTATACTCGAAACCACCCAAATTTAATATTGGTGATTAAGTGTAGAGTAGTAAGAGATTTAGTGTGATTGGTGTTCATTGCTGTTCCCTAATTCTTTTGTCACTCGCCATTACCAAGCACATCATTGGTTCAGTGTCTAGCCAGCTTAGCCTCTTCTTCCAGCTTCTGGAAGTAGTGGGAGGCTGGTTGGGTTCCTATGTGCAGGTCGAACATATGCTTCTCATGGACTTCCTCAATGGTGGGGTCTCTAAATTGTCAAGAGAGCATATCAATGAACTCCTCCCATAAGAGGTATCAGAAGTGGGCAGCAGTGCCATCCCAAGCATCATCAACCTAAAATTTGGGCCTCTTATAGACTCACCAATCCTTAGTGACCCCCTCAAAGTAGGAGGTCACAAATAGTACCAGGTGCTATGGCATCTGGAAATAGTGTTGAAACACTTCAAAGTAGGTGATACAATCACCTATGAAGCATTCGATATCATCATGTTCCCCTTTATATAGCTTTGGGGGTTGGACAAGTATGGGCTTGATACCCAAGTAGGGGGCACCCTCAGGGGCATTTCCAATTGGGTTAGAGATTGGGTTGGGAGGTCCTTTCCTAGAGGGTGGTCACAAGATCGAATATCAGTTCAGTCAAGAGGTGAAATATCCTCATGGTGGTTTGGTCAGCCTTCCTCAATCCAGTTCCTTATCTTTCTCCTTTTGGAGATATTCTATCATCTTGTCCCTGATGGTCTCTTCCTTTGCTAGCTCCTTGTGCATGTCAGTGATACAATATTCTTTTTCAGCCAGTGTGGCCTTTGTCTGTCTGTTGCCACTGTTCTTCAGCAGTGGTGGATGTGAGTTCTGCAGGGGTGGAAGAACTTGCTTCAGGTTCTTCTCCCATGTCTGCAAATATAGTGCTACCACCCTGATAAGAGTGATAGCCAGATTGTCAGATTCACATTGGTGGTGAGTCTGGAAGGGGTTGTGGTAGTAGAATGAGAGTATCAGGTGGGTAGTGTGAATATGATATATTTTGAGGCTGGAATGTTTCCAGCCCACTATAGTAGCCTGTCAAACTACTAAAATTGGGTTCTGCACCCCATCTACTCCCTTTGATTGGCCTCCCTTCTTGCCAGGTCCTGGAGGGCATATCCCAGTATGTGCTGCTCCTCAGCTGTCCTTGCTCATAGACCTGGGGCCAGGTCTCTGGCTGTGGGCAGGTAAAGCTTATAAAATCTATTTGCTCATATGTGTATATAAATGTTGGGTCCTAGATTGGGTCCTCATATGGGGTCACCCCTGTTAAGGGCCAGCCACTCATCCATTTCTGGGTGAATTCAGGGTCAAGAGGTCTGAGCTTCTACATTGGCACATCATAGCTCTCAGGCAGCAGTCCTAAAGGGGCCAAATAAGCCCCTGTCAATGTCAGATAACTCTGGCCACTCATAGTCAGCTCCATCAATATTAAATGGGCTGTTGGCAGTGAGGAGAGTGGTCAAGGCCCCGCTCTCAGAGGAGTTGTCATCGATGATTTCAATAAGGAGGAGAGAGGAAGAGGAGTTTGTTTCTCCACTGGGCCAAGAGCTTTGCTCCTGGGTTTCGATAGCCCAGGGGCCATAGGGATAAGTGTGGGAATGGGGATCTTGAATCCTAGCACTGTGGTGGTGTCCCAGTGCATGGGCAGAATAGGTGGGTGGAGTGTAAGGGGAAGAGGGGGACTCTCATCATTGGATCATAACTCATATATTTCATAGGTGTTCTGGCATAGGGAGGAGGGTCATTCCATCCTCTTGTTGGTGCCAGTGGGGGACCCATTACATGTCAGGAACTCCTCAGAGGAATTTGCAAAGTGAGCCTGGGGATGGGGGAGGTTTTCTTAGACTTTGAGATCCATACTTGTGGCTGCCACTCAGGTGACTTCAGATCATCAGAGAACATGTAGGGGGTGTCAGGGTAGGCAAGGTGGAAGTTGGGGTTGGTGGTTTCTTTGTTGACATAGACATGCCCTAATTTCTTCCTTATAAGCTAGTATAAAGAGTGTGATGAATATCACCAATAATATTGCTCCACCAATGGTGGTGCCAAGGGTTATTGTTTGTTGCTTTTCTCATTCTTTGGTCATGGGTTTTGTGCTTCATTGTATCTAGCAGGGATGAAGTGATTTGGAAATCTTCCAACTAATATTAAGACCCAGTTATCATATGATCTTGGGACTCTACACTGTTTCCTGGGCTGTCTTGCATTTGGACAATCACCCTTTAGTGGAATAGCAGTTTGGTCCTTAGAAGCATGGATAATAGTATAGTGATTTAATTTAGTTGGAAGATGCAGAACATACACAAAAACTATGCTACTTATATACAAAAATATGATGCATGTGTATATTTGCATGTTATCCACATGGTACAGTCAGATGGTCAAAAGAGGGTTGCTTCATGGCAGAAATAGGGTTAAAATGTGATGGCATGAGTGAATCTGGTGGATGAGTGATGCCAGATGACAAAGGATGATAAGATTCTAGATTAGATTTGGAAAAATGGAAAAATCATAACAATGTGAGACAGCCTGGGGATTTAGCATGTCTAAAAGATCATGTGAAGTTTGGGTCTAACACACATGAGTATTAGAAGATGATATCACTCCAGAAGAATCATTCTAACATAGAAAGCCAGATATTTCCACACTATAAAAATTTGGCTCAGCATGTTGAGTATTACTGCAGGATGCAAAGCACCAAAAACTTGACCCCAAGTCACAAAAATGCATATTCATAGGACTTAGTGATAAATCTAAAGCCTATAGATATTAGTACTCAGACTCTAGAATGATACAGACTTTAAGAAATGTTTTATTCTCACTCTACAATACTGCTGATACTATAAAAGAGGAAAATTTTGTACCATCCTCTATGCAGCTTAAGAGAGAGAATAATAATGAAGTTGAGCTGCATTATAGCAGTAGCACTAAAATAAAAGCATCCAAAATAGCTATTGATCTGAGTGATCAAACTGATTGTAGTGATGATGTCATTCCCAAAGCTCCATCACCAGCCAATGCAAAAGCACCTATATGACATGAAAAGCCTATAGAACTATGTGAAAAGTCAGAGTGAATTAAATTAGTATCAAACACTTCTGATTATTGCCTACTTAATAACCCATCATCTTGAGACAACAAGCTATGAGAACTGAAGAACACAAATAAAAATACTCTATCTGACATTGTAAATGTTACTATGCACCAAGATTAGACTCTAATCTTAGAATCCATGAAGAATTTGAGTGATGAGCCATTAACTTTAGAAGAGGCCAAGCTCAGACTAGATTGGGAGCATTGGAAAAAGACAATGAACACAGAAATGAATTTATTAACATCTCTGGGGATATGAATATTGGAAGATACACCTAAAGACAGGACTACTATAGGTGCAGATAGATATATAGGCTGAAGAGAGATGGAGAAGAGAATATAGACAAGTACAAAGCCAGGCTAGTAGCCAAGGGATATTTACAAATACCCAGAGTTGACTTTTTTGAGACCTTCACACCTGTTGTCCAACTTGACATATTTAGACTATTATTAGCAATAGCTGCTCAAAATAACCTTATCATGCATGACATGGATGTAGTTGATATGTACCTAAATAGCAAACTTGATGAAACTATTTACATGGCACAGCCACCAGAATATTTAGATAGAACTGGGTGAATGGCCAGACTTTGACTCACCCTATATGGATTAAAACAATCTAGATGTGTCTGGAACATCAAGCTAAATAACACCTTTTTGAGACTTAGATACAATCACTCACTCAATGACCAGTGTGTGTATCTAAAATGGACTGCCAAGAGACCAATTATAATTGCCATACACATTGATGATATGACAATCTTGGCTCTGAGTAATGACATCATATCCTAGATAAAAGAAGAACTCAAGACAAAGCTGAATGTAACAGACATGAGAGAGCTCAATCATATTCTAGGCATGAAGATAGAAAGAAACTGGGAGAAAGGTACTATTACTTTATCTCAGAAGGCATACCTAGAAAAAGTCCTTAAAAGAATAGAAATGAAGGACTGTAAACTGGCAAAAATGCCAATAGACCCAAATGTATGGCTCCATAAAATTCCCAAAGGAGATCCAAGAAGTGCAGATGAAGTGACCCAACAGTCCTACATAAAAGCAGTAGGACCACTTATGTATGCAGCAAAAGAATCTCACCCTGGCATAGCATTTCCAGTCTCAGATCTAAGCAAATATGTCCAGATCCCTGGACCCAAGCACATCATGGCCTTGAAGCAAGTATTTTGGTACCTAAAAAGGACACTCAATTAAGGAATCACATATGGAACCAGAAAAAATAGTCTCATACCTTACTCTGATTCAGACTGGGGAAATGATCTTGATGACAGAAAATCAATATCAGGCTATATATGCATATATGCAGGAGGAGCAATTACCTGGAGCTCAAAGAAACAACCAACTGTTGCACTGTCAAGCATGGAGGCCGAATATATGGCCCTCGCACACTGCACCAAAGAAATAATTTGGTTGTGAGCACTGCTCACTGAATTAGGGTTTGCACCCGATCGAGCGACTGCAATCAACACGGACAATCAATCAGCCATCAAATTTAGCATGAACCCAATATTCCACGCAAGATCAAAGCATATCAACATACGACATCATTTCATATGAGAATGGATAGCTTCTAATGAAGTTGAAGTTCACCACTGTGCATCAGAGGATAATTTTGCAGACCTTTTACCAAGCCACTGGCTAAACCTCTGCATGAATATCTAAGTCAAAATATATTAGGTGTGTACCCTCGAAATTGAGGGGGAGTGTTGAAGAAAGCAATTCCGAGCACTTGCGAGAATGTCCTCGAAGGTTCAGTGTTAGTCAGCAGCATGAACTTTGAATCGCAAAAGTAGATATATTTAGTAGTCTATAGTAAATTCTAGAAGTACACGAAATGTATTTAAGTAGAGCGTCTCTCGCTCGAGAGACTCAGTTAATTCTCATTTTCCATACACATCCTCTACTGCTTACAATAAAGTATACCAGATGAGGCACAGGAGAACCAAGTCTGGGAGCCGAAGTCGAATTGTTGCAAGAGCGGTATACATCTCCACTACCTATGCCCACTTTACGCATGATATGAAGAATGCAGCTCTAGGAGCTCGAATAATCAATAAAAAATCAGCAACGCCTTCAGACTCGTTAGAGTGACCGAAAATTGTCTCCATTTCCTAGGGAAAGCCAGTATAAAGTGGGCTCGAGGATACTCAGAGCCTTACTAGGATTCTCCAGACTCCGCAAGTAGAATGAATTGCCCGCTGACGTCAATGAATGAAGGATATAGCGGAGAGGTTTCAAGGGTTCGCACTCCACGTCTGCAGCGAAACGTGGAGAAGCAAACAGAAAATGTTCTCATGAAATGCAAGGTGCTATTATATTAGAGTATTGCCATGTCCACGTCTGGATGTGCTCTATGATGACGATCGTAAGGGGTGGTGGCTCCATAAGTGCCAAGTACTGTTAGTTATTACCAACGGATTCATGCGGCTAGCCGTTGACTGAATGCACTGAACCTAAAAACCGGATGATAGCATGGTTAAATCATTGGCCACTAAAATACTTGTCCCACAGACATAGCAATTCTGCTTCATCGCGTGTTCAACAAAAAGCATTCAGACCGCCTGTATACCACTGAAGACATCGCCTCCACCGGTTGGAAGCTCGAAGGAGACGCTGCTCGCATCTACGACTTCCAAGCTACCGGCACCACGCCGTTCTATCGCATGTACTCGCCCACAGCCATTGATCACTTCTATACCACCGACAAAGCTCAGTGGAAGAACGCAATCAATAATCGAGGGTACAACGACGAGGGTATCGCTGGGTACATTTACCCTTCAACTTCTCAAGTCTGCGGTGGTGTTCCGTTCTATCGCATGTATCGGCCAAACATGCATGACCATTTCTACACTACTCATGCAGCTGAGAGGGATAACGCCGTCAAGAACGGAGGTCATCAGGAGGAGCAGATTGCGGATATGTTCTTCCTATTTAATTGCAGTAAGTCGGTGTCATCTTCCTGGAGTAAATCTACATTGACCAACATTATTTCCCGGAAGGTGTCTCCGACCCGTCGTGCAGACTCCCTGCATAGTCTGTTTTGTACTATGAATTTATACTGCTAAAAAACGAGTTGTTTCCCAACATAATCTGCTCGCTTGAAAAGCGCAATGACAAATGAAAAAGCTCAATTCGTGGTACAAAACTATAGTCAAAACAATACAGGCGACAAAACTACAGGTCAAAGCCATACAAACAACGGAATATCAAGACAAAAGAGATCAAGTAGATGATGATAGAGCGGTTGCCGCCTGGATCGGCATAAAGGGCATAGATGAGCATAGATAGGCATAGATGGCATAAACAGCATAAGTGGCATACTGGCGGCAACCGGCTCTGGAGGACGGTCTATACAAGGTGGCGCAGGAAATATGAAATGAAGAAGAAAATCAACAAGAACCGAAAGAAATAATTCAACGCAGAAGAGTTGCGTGGTGCTCGGCGGGCTTATATCTTTGAAAGGGCATTAGTTTAAACAAAGATATGAAAGTGAAAAAGATCACTCACAACACAAGTTCTGAGCTGTCTCTTATCGTAAGGGCATTGGCACTCCTGAAGGATCCACCGACGGTTCATCGCTGCAACAAGAAGCCTAGTCTCTTTGGCGACCTCGTCCTCTTCGGAATCTTCTTCGACCTCGACGTCAACAAAGGCGGCGAAGGACTTCGATCTCCTCAGTTTCGGAGGTTGCTCGACTTTTGGGCAGCCGTGCGACGCGATGTATGAGCGGGAGGGACACGTCTTCAAAGGTAGCCCCCCAGGATGGAGAGTTTGAACAAAGGCCGCCGGTGAACCTGAAGGAACACCGGAATCGTTTCCTACGCCCGCCCCCTGTGCCTTGGTTACAGACTTGAGTCGAAGCAAGACGCCTGCAGTCTTGGCGAACTTGCGTGCCGTGGAATCGGTCCTTTGACGCGGAAGCCTGTCGACGACTGGAGAAGGCAGAGAAGGCGAAGGGAGCCTGTCCACGTTTGAGGAACGCTTCAGGCGGAGGAAAGTGGGAACGGTGGCTGCAGAGCGGATGCTCATGGACCTCTGGGCTTTGATCCTGAACTTGGTGGATGCCAACTTGACATTGCGCTGCTCGGGAGACGCGACCATAGTCTTATCTGAAGAGACTGACATAGAGCGCAGATGGTAGGCTCGAACGGACGACGTGCGTGAAGTCAGAGAGTCGGCATAGGTGGCGTCATCGGAACGAATGTGGGAAGGAGCCAACTGGAAAGCAGCAGGCAACATGGTGTTCTTAACGATAAACTCGAACGGAAAAAGTGGGAATTATGTCTCGTGGATTATATAGGCCAGCCTTTTGTGTGTTCGGGTTTGGTCATTGACTTGGTTTCTTTGTCCGGGGGATGGTCGCATGGTAGCAGCTATTGTTTCCATGCTTCGACAATATCTTTGCTCTATCGTGCTAGGCAGTGTTGATTTCAAGCCTCAAAGGCCCCAATTTCGGATCCTACGTTCTCTGTGGAGGCTTCGATCCAGAAAAGACAAGCCTCAGATGATAAGCTGAGTCGTAAGACTTTTTTGCCTCCATTACTTAGCAGCACGAGCGGATAATTACACCGATGCATTAATGGTCCAAGTGGAAGAAGATCGACATCAATTGATACTGTTGTTATAATCGGAGATCCGCGTGTATACCAAGACACCTAGGAAGACGAGTCACAAGGCAAGTTTTGCTGTAAAAGTAAAAACATAGATGATCAATTGGCTTTGGATACTTCAGTGTGCACCCGCCGTAGTCGTGTATCGTAAACGCCAGAAAAAGGAGCATCAGCATAGCCCAACGTCCAAGAGCCTCCAATATATGGATAGAGTTAATTGTCCATCCTGGCCTCTTTCGCTGCGATTCAGCAACTTCAGCTTCGTTGTGTTGGTCAAGTTCAAAATTAGATCCGAGTGCTGTGTCGTGACAAACTCCGATTGAAGACCCGAACTCCGACTCGCATCACTAATCAGTTTTGTAAAGACATTACTCATCCAGCCTGAAGGCATAAAAGGGCGGCTGCGCGTTCAACTGTTCACCCCCTCCGACCGTCAGACTCAGAACTCAAGGTGAGTGCTGTTTCTCTATGTGCTGGCTGAAAACCGCGTGTGGATGGAGGACTGGTGGGCTGGATTAGGTTGGACGAACCTTGGATGACGCAAATTGGGACCGCGTCGCTTGCATATCTTGTGGAGCTCGTTGGAAGGCTGAATGCTAACATTGAGCCATCTTTTACAGATGGGTCGCCGACCAGCTCGCTGCTACCGCTACTGCAAGAACAAACCGTACCCGAAGTCCAGGTACAACCGTGGTGTCCCGGATCCCAAGGTATATATCTTCTACCTCTCTTGCTTGTTAGCTGCGATTCTAAGGTTTGTTCAGATCCGTATTTTCGACCTTGGCAGGAAACGTGCCTCTGTTGATGACTTCCCCTTCTGCTGCCACCTCGTCTCCGATGAATACGAACAGCTCTCCTCAGAAGCTCTGGAAGCAGCCCGTATCTGCGCCAACAAATACGTCACCAAGACCAGTGGAAAGGATTCTTTCCATCTCCGTGTTCGCGTGCACCCCTTCCATGTCATTCGGATTAACAAGATGTTGAGTTGTGCTGGAGCCGATCGGTAAGTGGTACCATTGCCGCAGTTCTCGTCTGGTGTGCTAAGATGCTTTAGACTCCAAACTGGTATGCGTGGCGCTTGGGGAAAGCCCTATGGCACCGTTGCGCGGGTAAACATTGGACAGATCATCTTGTCCATCCGATGCAAGGACGCTAATGCCCCCGTTATCATGGAAGCACTCCGCCGTGCTCGGTACAAGTTCCCTGGCCGCCAGAAGATCATCGTTTCTAAGAAGTGGGGTTTCACCAACGTCGACAAGGCGGATTACCTCAAGCTCAAGGCGGACAAGAAGGTGTTGCAGTGAGTATCACGTATTATTACATCCATACGAAGTGGTTCTGATGTGGATTGTTCAGGGACGGTGCCTATGTGCAGTTCATCAGGCCGAAGGGTCCTCTTGAGCAGAACCTGAAGAACCAGCTGAGGGCGTAAGTCTAGATGTATATGTATATTGCATACGCTAGTTCGGAGGTAATCAACTGTCATCATCTTTGCTGCCGTTCTGTTCCATTTTGCGTTTCTTCGGCGAGCTTCGTGTGATTCTTGCCCTTATATTCACTGGTCCATCTATTTACACATGGATGATCTCAGGGGAAAGGGGGCATATATTGATGTAAAATGTAGTTAAGCTATATGTTTTTCTGACAGTGACGAGTTGATGTCGTCTTTGTTTGGGCCAACTACACATTCTAATAATAATATTATCGTTGAATTACGAATTGCGAAAATACAAATGATATCGGATTTGATTTTAATTTTGGATGCTTAGCTAAGATGATTTTCTGATTTCATCAGTATGGAGCCGCCCTGCTTGCTGTCTCTCCACGACTATCGGACCGACGTCGGCACCTCAAAATGGACCATGCCTACAGACGCGGTCAGTTCGACAGGGAAGGAGTATATCATCGAGAGATGTATACCTCAATGCCCTCAGTTTCCTCTTCAAATGCATCACGGCCGCCGATAACTATCCAAGTGCCTCAATTTATGTATACTGGTCCACCAACACTGGCGCCGGGCGGTGGAGCCGAAGTCTTGGCTCCAGGAATGCTCAGTGAAGGCTCGTGGATGGAGAACAACGGGTTCAGCAGCACCGAGCTGTCTTCGTATGCTAGTCTTCCTGTTGGGTGGGTGCTGACATTTATTATCACGCAAGGTACTCGACGTTGAAGAATTATAACACGGTCCCTACACCTCAAGAGACGATCGAGGACACTCAGCGGGAATCGCGTTCGGCGCCGTTCGACTTTCCATCTTCGTCAGTGACCTCGCCAGTATCTACGGCCAGTCTCCCAGCCCTGTTACTGCAGCCAACACCTATGGCCCTGACCACGCCAGTTCCGTCCGTAACATTCACATCTGTTCCAAGCGCACCTTCAGCCCTTGGCCTTCCCGTTTACTCCACCTCCGGTTTCGATATTCTCTCTGTACTCGCTCGTGTTGCTACTCGGCCAAACCCCACCGTCACCCTAGGGCCAGTTGATCTTACATCATCTTTCGTTGTTGTTGACGTTCGACGGCATGATCATCCCATTGTATACTGCTCTCCAACATTTTGCCAGTTGACAGGTTACCCGGAGCGGGAGATTCTAGGGAGGAATTGCCGTTTTCTGCAAAGTCCTGACGGCCGGGTCAGAAAGGGCGAACAACGACAGTACACGAGTAATGAAGCCGTTGCTTATCTTAAGAAGAGCCTCAGCGCAGACAAGGAGTGCCAAATCTCTATCGTCAATTACCGCAAAGGTGGAGGAGCGTTTATCAACCTTGTGACCATCATTCCCATCCGTGGGGGCTTCAGCGATGCACGCGCCGACGAAGACGAGGTTGTGTACCATGTAGGCTTCCAGGTAGATCTGACGGAACAGCCCAACGCTATTCTGGAGAAGCTCAAAGACGGGTCTTACATCGTCAACTACCCCCTTCAGACCGCGCTGCATCCCCTCGGTGATCTCCAAACACTATGTATGGGACCAACTAAGAAGAATAGCATACCACCATTAGTGATGTCGTCACACCTCAAGTCCATCCTTCAAACGTCGTCTGAATCCAACAATGAGAAGACGGAAGACGGAAATTTAAACCACCCCCTTTCCCTTTCCCTTCTTTCGCACCTACCTGACTTCTTTCTCGTCGTTTCGCTGAAGGGTGCATTCCTTTATGTGGCTCCTGCAGTGCAGCATGTACTCGGGTATACTGCCTCGGAGCTCATAGGAAAGGCTCTCGGAGACATATGCCATGCCGCAGATGTTGTCCCTCTGATGAGGGAGCTGAAGGAGAGCTCGTCGTGGGCCACACCATCGCACGGTCAAGGCGACTCGAACAAGTCTGCTGATTTAGACGGGAAACCCAAGACAGTCGACTTACTCTTCCGTGCACAGACTAAGGCTGGCGTACATGTCTGGATGGAATGTCGCGGGAGACTGCATGTCGAACCAGGAAAGGGGCGAAAAGCGATTGTGCTTTGCGCGAGGTCCAGAGCAATGTCGTCGTTATCTCTATCCTCTGCCTCATCTCTAGACGGTCTGTGGGGTACGATAAATAGAGATGGCGTTATTCTTATGGTTGGAAGTGGTCATTCTCGAGGCCAGCGGGTCGGATTGCGAGACCAATGGGGCTGGTCAGAAGCTGAGCTCGTTGGGAAACCTCTAGCTGCTGTCTTGGAAGGCATCGATACCATGTTATATCGAGGCGGAGGTAGAGGTAGAGGAAGGGTCCTGACCAAGGACGGTGGGAGTATCAACGTGGAATTCTCTCTCTACGATACTGGCAGCTCACCTAGTGCTGGAGTGGGCGAACCACCCCTGGTATACCAGATCTTACCTCTGCCTTCAGTTGCAGCCGCCACAAATTACGGAACCGCTTATGCTAGTGCGTCAGGTACCGGCCCTCCTACGGCCTCCAGTGCTGCCGATGCTCCAAGTGCTACCGTAGCACTCTTTGCTGACCTTGATACCTCACTCGCTTCAAGTTGGCAATACGAGTTGCAGCAATTGCGATTTGCAAACCAGCGGTTGGTGGATGAAATTCGTGGGTTAGAGGTTGAGCGAGGCGCAAATATGACCTCGCCGACGAGTTCGTTCACGACAAGTTCTTGCTCGTCTCCTTATTCGGCAACTAAGGGATTGTTCAGCAACCCCTTTGCACAGTATACGAATATTGGAGGATACACGGCCACGAGTCAGCCTATAAGCTCGGAAGGGTTCTACTCGCCTGGTGGGTTCCCTCAGGCTAACACTGGATATTCAAATTTCCAATGGCCAACGGCAATGTATCCTGGTGTAAAGCGATCGTGGGATCATCCGATTTGAAAACATATCGCCGTCTTTATAGGTCCTAAACTCTTGGAATTGAAATTCATCAGTCAACGCTCATCTCATTCTACTTCACCCTTGTGACGTCCCTGGATCCAGCAACAGCGGCATCCACGGACCTACAGCTATACTATACACGATGTATTATTTTCATATTGCTTTCTTGTCGCTTTCAACGTGTCACTCCCAATGTATTTATATCACCTCTGACTACCTCATCTTATTACGCCCACACTTACCTTACGGGAAATGATTAATAGGCTGAGCTTTGGATGACTGTATCTGGATAACTGTACCTAATCAAACTGCATGGAATGAACTTCCTTTGACAATCAGGAGGTTATTCGACCGGTTCTTAGAAATCAACACGTGCTATTGTATGTGTAGACGTATTTTCATGTTTCCCCGCTGGTCTTCTGGTAAGTTCCGAGGGACATCTATCGACCGGGACACAATCGGCTTTATGCTCAATCCATCAGAGCCTTGTTCATGTATGTAGAACTATCTCCCACAATGAAAAGCGGAAATTGATAGCTGTTTTGATCCGTTTTCGCGGCATGTCTTTCTTGAATGACAAATGGTGGAGTACGGCGCGTTCCTGACGATTGTCGGCCGTCGGGATCTGTATAAAGGAAGACCCCCAAGCTATACCTCTAAATCTGAGTCGAGTATTTCAGTATTCCTTGGTTGGATAAGAGTATACAGGAGCGGGAAGGTGCCATTCGAATGACAGTCCATATCGATGGGCCTGATAATCATGAGCTGGATGGGTTCTGGTTCCCGTGAGCGGTGGTCCATCAATAATAGATCGATAAACATAGACCACAGGTCGCAAACGTGTGAGTCGAATCTCTGGTCCATCAGTTAAGCACTGCGGATGCCGGGAATCATTAGAATCAAACTAAATGAAACATGGAGACTCCCTTTTGCGCTCCCGTATTCGATATTACTGTAGAGGTTAGACGCGGGTATGAGAGTGGATAGACGGATTACGAGATCCGAGATCACTCGCTTGCCATCGATTTCAGCGCTATGCTTATCACCTGATTTCCAGTACTCAAGGGGAACTCAAGGTACATAGACAAGACCAAGGAGAGGCAGCTGTCGACATGGTTACAGCCCGAGTTTTATATTCATCAGTTAACAAACCTTGTCAAGGAATCTCACCCGTCTTGTGTCGCAGTAAACCGCACGGTGACCACGGTAGACGAGCACAGGCTACCTGGCAGGAGGCTCGCACTCGGAATTCCACAATTGAATTGAATGAACGTTATATAAAAATATCGCGCACGCGTGTATATATCAGATCGCGAATGAGAGCACAGCAGTGACCCGTCTGAGCAGTCCTCTCTTGGAAGGACGTTTCACGATGAAACAACGAATGCGACTGGCTAAGTAGTTGCTCGATAATCGCGTCGCGCAGCATGTATGAGAGGCAGTGCCTGTGTGGCGGTGCCGTTTGCAAATAAGGCGCAACTATGAACCAAATATAGATTTGTCTTAAATTCCTTCCAACGACGACAATGTCTTTGCCCCCCGTACCACCGCGTCCCTACGACTACGACGACGCCACCCCTGGCCCGCCGCCGCTCCCGCCCCACCCGCCAGAAATCCGGTACCATCCCTACGAGGTCGGCATCAGCGCCGCGACACCTTTGCCCGCTCCTCGCGCCCACCAAGCCACCAGCGTCGCCGCCGACCTAGACGCAATGTCGCGTGTCATGTCACCGCCTACAATGTCGTCGTCGATAAACTATAATCCTGGATTCGCTCTACCGTATCCTGGCTCGCCCTCGCCGCCGTCTCATGTAGACGTGACACAGTCCATCGCCGCCATCGGTAGGACACCGTCGATGTTCTCCACTTTTGGACGGCCGCCCCTGCCGCCAACGCCTCCACAAACGTCGCTCACAGCGCCGATCCCCACGATACCGTCGCTCGACTCTGCTCTGAGCACCGTGCAACAGCTTTCTCACGACCCTGCATTGCGCATCGCTTGGTGTCGAGACGTGCTGTATCTTGTAGACAGACACACTCACGCTGCGCCCAATGAGCCCGTCGTTGGTCCAATAACGATAACAGATCCGAATCTTTCCCGCTTAGTCCAATATGCTATATCAATCATCCTGTCACTTGCCTCGTCGCAGCCGCCGCAACCAGAAGCGCTGTACTTGCGAGCTACACTCGCTGCCAGTGGTGCATTCCCCGACCAGCTACCACCCAACCCACGGGCAGCGTTCAGGGACTTCGAGTCCGCTGCTCGCGCTGGATTCCACAAGGCGTGGTTCCGTCTGGGCAGAGATTACGAAACATTCAATGACCTGACCCATGCCCGTGACTGTTTCGAACGCGGTGTCAAGTTTGGCGTCGAGGCGAGCATCTACGTGCGTTCGTTCTTACTTTCTTCTTGATTTAATCTAATTCATCAAACAGCGGATGGGCATGGCTCACTTGCTAGGCCAGCTTGGTCTTCCTTCATCGCCCCAGACTGCTCTGCCTCTCATTCAACGTGCTGCTACTCTATCTTCTCTGGAAACGCCACAGCCTGCATACGTGTATGCACTTATTCTTCTCAACGAATTCAACCTTGTCTCCGTTCCATCAGCTCTTTTACAGCCTCTCATACCCGCTGGTTCATCTCCAGCCCTCGAAGCCCGTACTCATCTCGAGCGGTCAGCTTACCTTCACTTCCCTCCCGCTCAATACAAGCTTGCACATGCGTACGAATTTGCCCAATACCCCTGGCAGTTTGATGCTCTTCAATCAGTCGAATGGTACTCCAAAGCCTCGCAAGCGGGGGAGGTTGAGGCTGACATGGCACTCTCGAAATGGTTCCTGTGTGGATCAGAAGGTGCATTCGAGAAGGACGAAGGCTTAGCTTGGGTATTTGCGGAGCGCGCTGCAAAACGGGGGCTGCCAAGCGCAGAATTCGCCATGGGTTACTATGCCGAAGTAGGCGTAGGCGGACCGATTGATGTAGCTAAGGCTATCGATTGGTACCAAAAGGTGAGTTTGCTGTCTCCATTTTCTGTCTTTGTTCTGATCTTCTTCGTAGGCTGATTCGCACGGCAACACTGATGCTCGAGATCGACTTGATGCTCTTACTCAGTCACGTCCAGCTCCTCTTTCCCGCCAGGAGCACGACGTCATTACCGAATCCAAGCTTGTGCGGACCCGAACCCAAGCTCGTCTGAAATCGGAAGCACAACCCCGAGGCGCTCGCCATGGAACGACTTCCGGCAACCCGAATGTTGTTGAAGTGATCCGCAAGAACACGCTTATGGATATGCCTCAGTCGACGCCACCACATCGGAGCAGCATTAGCATGCCTCCACCAAACAGTCCTCCTATGCCTCCACCAGTGAGAGGGAACAGCGGGGGAACCCTGCAACCGCAGCAGATGCCGGGACGAAACCGGTACTCACTTGCAGATCCGGGTTTCAACTCGGCTCCTCCGTCAACATCATCATCGCCTTCCCCTTCGTTGAGACCACAAAGAATGGAGTCGCCAGTGGGGATGGGGAGAAGAACAGGCAGTCCGGCTACAGGTAGAATCCCTAGTGGCGTGGCTGCGACTCCACAGCCTCCTGCGCAGGATAAACCTAAGCCGCCCGGTCCTGCTACGTTCGCGGAGATGGGCTTCCATGGCGCGAAGGCTGAGGACAAGGAGTGTGTTATCATGTGAGCTACGGGGCATTTTCTACGGATGCCTTGATGATGAGTCTGATACGGATGCTATTTATTTATTGCATATCTTTGATACCTCTTTTCTTACAACACTAAAACCATCGATCATTAGTATCTTACAATGGACATTTCTCGTTCGTACACTTACATAGTATCCAGTTTTTGTCTGTAGGATAGAATTTGTGGAAGAAGTACAAGTAATGCGGAGAAAATAAAGTCGAAGCCGATCACGTCTCACATCACGTCTCATCTCACCATTACAAGGCACGCCGGACGCAAGGACCACAGGTATTGGACTACGAAACCCCATCCTCACTACCTTGTAGGCAATCCAAGCTGTTGTAGAATTTGAAGCTTGAAGATCTATGGAAGGGAAACCCGAAGTCAATAACACTAAGAAGGTCCTTGCATCAAGGCAATGGCACAGTAAGACCCTTGTTAAAAACTGACATGGCACCGGCCCGTGAAAACAACCGTTTTGGGGCTTACATTGCTCAGTAGTTCCTTATGACTATGAAGCAGGTACAGCTTGTCGCTACCTTGTTGCTGCAACAATTTTCCATGCATTTGAAGACTAATTTTGAGTGCAAGTCAATGTAGTCTGGCGTTAGGGACCACGGGTCAAGCAGCAAGCAGGTATTTTTGATGTCGATGTACCCGACGCTTTTGTTCAGATATGTTCATTGCGATCTTTTTGTCTGGCGTGTTTCTATGGTTGTTCTATAGCAGTTTGGCCAGCCAGCGTTTTGAATGCTTTCCAGGCTTATTGTCTTTTGATCCGTGTCCCGATAATGGCTCATGTTGGAGTATCAAGTGTCGTGCATCGCAGTACAGTTGGCATCGTGATCTTCGGTTGTCAGGCAAGGAAGCCTGTTCTTCTCCTCGGCCTTGTTTACTACGTAGTATTACTTCTATTAAGTGTACAGTGTAGATAAATAGCTAGATGAACAACGATAACCCTCGCCTGTTTGCGAGGGCCCCCTGCTATATCCGGGTGAGCGGCTGGAGAATTACCCGCTTATCTCAATAGCTTATTATTTCCGCATCTCGGTCTGTCCTATTTCAATGAGGATATAAACTTGGAGATGCAACGCATAAGTCAGAAATTTTCCTCCGCTTCCCTTCGTCTCATAATGCAGTTCCTCAACTCCTCTCAAGAAGTGCGACTTCTCCGCATGAGAAAAGTACTACTCCATGGACGACTCCAAGTTGGATCTCATGTATACAAACACAGAGCTGGTAGATCGTGTCTACGTAGACTTCTCCTCCGAACTCCGAGACACACCTCCAGAGCTGCTATATTTATGCGCCATCGTTCAGGTATGTGGATGTTCCTACTCATGAGCTTCATCTAAATGGATATCCCGTAGACAGTGATAGTCGTTCCAAGAATTAATTTCTGGTACATGCTCGAACACGCAATACTCTCATCGTAAGTGCACTTAAGCCTCGTTAATCATTCCAGATATTGACTCATCCTGATTTACAGACGAGGCGAACTCTTCTTCCAGTATTCCGTGCATGAGTCCCTAAGCAATCCATGTCACTCTCTGCCCGTTTACACGAATCCTGTCTCCCCCGTCTTGGCATGCCGCAGGTTCACATTTCCCATCGACATAGAGAACGTTGAATCGTTGAAACACTGCGCCAATGTTCTGCGGATCATGATTGCGAACGGTTCACTAACCCAGGATGTACTTAGAGCCTGCATCGCAAGAGACGATCATAACGGTGCATGCTATAGGACAGGATAATATCGAAGATCTGCACCCCGCCTATATGACGGACTTAGCCGTAGAATGTGTCCAACGAGGAATGTGGGGCCTTGTAGAGATTCTGAGTGATGGTGTTGATCTAGAAGCCAACATGTATTGCGAAGTCGCAGGAACGACAGGGTATTATTATTCTGGTTACGGACTGGTCAGGAATGTGGAGAGAGACGAAGAAACCAAAAAAACTTATTATCGAGAAATAATTAGATGGGTAGAAGACAAAGACGGGGAAGATGAGGCGGATTGAGGCAGACGAATAGGATGTACAATGTCAATGATTCCATTCCGAAAGATAGAATAAATACGAAATGATATTTTTACAGTAACTTTTTTTCTTCTTATCCAATCCTTGACTCATTTACTTCTTGAGGTCGAAAACAACACGGCCCGCAACCTTTCCGGCAACCATTCCGTCGTAGACGCTAAAGGATGATCAATACCTGTCGGGATGAAAAGGATGAACTTACTTTTGGAGCTCCTTGAGGTCCTTGGTGACGAAGTGAACCTTGACTTGACCACGAGCGGCAAGGTCGAGGGCCTCCCGTGCATCCTGTCGGTTTCCGACGTAGGAGCCGAGGATACTGATACTCTGAAATAGATGTTAGACCGGCGGGAATGAGAGCGGACGCCAAAATAAGTACCTTGAAGACAGTGAAGAAGATGGACGCGTCCAAGGTGGAAGCTCCGGGGAGACCGACTGCCATAAGCGTAGCACCGGGGCGGAGGTAGTCGAGTGCCTGGGTGTAGCCGGAGCTCTACAAGACAACTTCAGATGGAAATTCACGAGGAAAAAAAGACGGTCGACTTACGTGGGCAGCAGTGACAACAGCCGAGTGAGCACCGAAACCACCAGTGGCGGCCTTGACATCTTCGACGATGTTCTTGGATTCCTTGAAGTCGATCCAAACCTCAGCACCGAGGCTCAGGCAAAGTTTCTTCTTCTCGGCGCCGCTATCTGCGAAAGAAGTCGGCAAATTTTTGGAAAAATGCATAATACTGACATACCGATAGCAATGACACGGAGGCCACGAGTACGAGCGTATTGGACAGCTGCAAGGACGGTTAATTGATATTCAAGAGGGATGCTTGTAAAGAGCCGCACCAAGATGTCCGAGACCTCCTCCAGCACCAGGAAGGACGATCCAGTCTCCGGCATTGGTCTGGCTGTATTTGATGGCACGGTAGACGGTGACACCCTATGAAATACTGAGACAATGACCGATATCACCAGAGGGGATAAAAACGTACAGCACAAAGGATGGAAGCAGCAGCATCGGAAGGAAAGCCTTCGGGGATGGGGGTAACATGGTTGACGTAGGAAACCACGTATTCGGCGAAGGTACCGTCGACGGTGTAACCGCTCAACTTGGCCTGAGAGCAGTCTGAGAAAAAGAGTCAGTCGATAGTATAGAAATATATACTGAAGTGCTCACTCTGTTCGCGGCCTTTGCGGCAATCCTCACAGTTCAAGCAAGAATCAGCGAGCCATTTGATCCCGACGCGATCACCCAGCTGAACAGGCCTATCGAAAGCTTAGTTAATAGATTTTATATCATGCGAGAGTAGACATACGACGCGTTGGTGTTGTTTCCAATGGCTACAACAATGCCAACACCTTCATGTCCACCGATGAGGGGGATCTTGGGAAGGACGGGCCAGTCACCAATGGCGGCGTGCAAGTCGGTGTGACAGCATCCTGGAAAGATGCTCAGAACCGCTAAAATGGGGGATGAGAAATATTCACGAACCTGAAGCTTCCATTTTGACGAGACATTCTCCGGGAGCGAGATCGTTCTGCTGCTTCACGGGGTAGTTGTTCTTGATCTTGATGGTGCCTCCGGTCTCCTCGACTTGGGCGACCTTCTGGACCTTGGGGATCTGGAAGTTGGGCATTGTTGATAAATAAAAGCTTTAATTTCAAGAGGGAATGAGAGAAGGAGTGGATTGGTGAAGATTGGGACGCGACCGACGCGCTTTTATATCCTCTAGGCGGGCTCAAGCTGGGCGGATGGCCACCCCTGCGGGATTCCGAGACATGCGCCATTTGTGAGACAGTCCTACCCCACGGGGCACACCTAGGGGATTCAGCTGATCACCTACGCGCCCCTTTTGAACGATCACTGTGGGGGTGAAAGAGGGGTTTCGAGCGCGAATGCATTCCTGGCCGACTAAGATAGGGAACTTTGTATGTCTGATGCCAGAGCTATTCTACAGAATACGATCAAGCTAAAAGAGAAGATAGTGTAGAAAATCGAAACCAAGCGCACCTTGAAGCGTTGAGCACTTTCAACGTTTGGGTGGCTTGAAAAAAGTTTGGAGCATCATTAATTTTCGTATTTTGGCGCGTTAGGCTAGCCTCCATTTGTAAACGCGCGCAACTTGCCATCTGGGTCACGAGTACTGCCCTTTGCAATTAGAGTTGCATCCTGGAATGCGACGGAAATCCTCACCCGCTTTTTTCGATCTTTTATGAAATCCGCTGTGTGGCAAATTGCTTTTTTCCCGCATAATACATTTCCGTGTGACCGTACTGTGGTGGTGTCTTGGATTCGTAATCTTTCCCCCCCCCTTTTTTGCATATGCGCCCCTACTTGGTGTTCGCCTCTTGGAGCCCTGACCAGAGTTTTTATCACGGATAACGGCTATCTCGGATTTCATCAGTCGATATTCCAAAAAAGCTACGGGGTTAAGTGGAAACACATAAACTGCGCTGAAAGTACATTTTTAGAATGGTCTACATTAGGCCCGTTGTTTATTTTCTTCACCGACACCTCTTGTCAAGTCGGGTAGAAACGCTGATGCATTATAGTGATAGCAGCGGAGGTGGATTAACAAAGAAGCAACGTCTTGAGAAGGACCAAGGTCAGACTTGTTCTGAAACGAGTTGTTTATCGCAACGGCTAAAAGTTTGCGTCCACGAAAGACCTGTTCTGGAATAGATGATTTCTGACGATATGAAGGGAAATAATGAGCATTTGTGTTACATATACGCCACGGAAACATCAACCTTGCGGAGTGATAAGCCATCGACTTCATTCAGTCACAACTTCACTTCGACCCGACATGAATGACAATTTTCCAGCTATGTTTTTGACTCTCCGAGTATGCATGCAGTTTCTTTGAACGGGAATACCCGACGCATCGACTCGGGACGTACAAGTAAGAGACGGTTCTTGGACTCGAAACTTTGTACAGAAATTAGTACGCGCAAGTATCCCCCGAAGGTTGATAACATTACCAAGACATGACGCTCAATGATACTGGTCAGTGCGGCAGGATTCCTTGTCACGAACCCGATGACATGCCAGATGTATCTCCCAAAACGAACAGCCAACATGAATATTTCGAGAGTTCCATATCCTCGAAGCTATGGATCGCCAGTAATACCGAAGGAGAGGGGAGTGTGAGCTGGCAGAGATGGGATACACATAGAAATGTTACCCGTTCCAAGAGCACAATCAGACTCGGAGTCGACTGGTACGGAACCTACAAGCGCCGTCAACTAATATTCTTTCGGCTTCTGTAGAAGAGGCGAGAACAGCGGTGAAGAATAACCTTATGCTGAATTCAGTTTGCTTCATATTCAAAGTACTCAAGTAATAGCTAACCCTTGATACGCGTGTAGTATTCGCACCGGAAAATGTTGGCGAAAAGGCGTGAGAGAAGACCTTAGCGGATTTCGCGGTATGCAAATATTGAGGGTGTTCGATACGCCATCAAAATCGTCCAACTTCGCGTTTACCGCAGAAGAGACGCGCAGCCGCATGCAAGGAAAACTCGTCGGTGGGAGGTCGTGGTTACAGTGTGACTACCCATTTTTAGTCATCACCTTCTCGTTCGCCGGCCCGATTCCGAATTCCGAGCATTCAATATGAAGACTTTAAATTTATGGCAGGCTCTTGCACAAATGTTGAATAAAACCAACCCTACATTGACACGCTCGTAGCCACGGTATAAACCGATGCATAAGATAGTATCATTCGATATCGGAGCGCTATTTTGACCTCCACCTCAGTCCCCGGGTCCAATCTTCCTCCAACTTCCAAGACATCTCCGGGTCACATGTTTGTCTGCAATTTGTCTGTAATATTTTCAATATTAGTATCATGGCAGTCACGGAAGCATGACACGCAAGTAGTTTCTCGATCGTTTCTTCTTTTCAGAGTCATCAGACTCGGTTCCGTAAATGTGCGATTGTAAATTGAGTCGGGGCCGGAACGAAGGCCAAAAATGAAGGGAATGCTTCCTATGTCCTTTCTTTGTGACGACATTTAAAGTTCATTACCCAAACAGACTTCAACTTGACAAATACCAGGGTATGCCCAAATCTTGAAACAAAATACACCAATGCATCTCTTCCAAGCATCTCTTTCAACATTATTCAGTCATAGGCTAGTCTGAGGTCAAAGTTGCAAACAATTCTCATCCAAAACATCTATAGTTTCACAGCAAGTATAGTTTTCGTTCTACTAAAACAGATAAGTTGCATATCAATTTAATGAGTGTGTCAACTAAATATAACAGATGCGATAATTAGCAAAGTAGCGCCTAAACGGAGAAGAAACAGACAAAGGTTAGGGAAAAGGTAAAATAAGGAGGGTTGGGATACTTGGAAATCCATGATGGTATGCAGTATGTAACTTGAGAAATGAGAAGGAAAAAGGAAAACTTAAAAAGTAGAAAACTGTCCCTAGAGGTCTCCATCAATCGCGTCTACAACATACAATACCTGCTGCGGTCTCACAAACAAACCTCGACTCTCAGCCGCCTCGCTATCACTTCCTGCAGGACTGGAACTTCTTATTCGTTTCGCCCGTCCACCTATACCTTCCGCAGGTCTCTTCACTCCCTTCACAGTCCCGTTCCTGGGCATATGCACCCAATCAGCTTTACGTCGACCTCCAAATCCTGATCCCGAGCCATCCCCCCACTCACTTCCTGCTCCCCCCCCAATATCGAAATATCGGACGCCACCCCAGGAGCCATCATTCCACTCGCCACCAAGGTCGCCAGCGAAATTTCCTGGAACCTCAACACCGACCCAGCTTCCTAACTCTCCCTCGACTTCTCCGATATACCGAGCGTAGGCCTTGAACCGCTTCCGCCGCGAGGAAATAATGCAAGGGATACCAATTTCTAGGGTTGCGCCCTTCGCCTGAGGGGACACAGGTGAACATGGAGTAGATGAAATGGTGGCGGGTTCGATAGGCGGCGTTTTGGGAGCAGTGGTGGTTTTGATCGTATCTGACGAACCTTTGCGTTTGAGCGTTGATGTGCTGCTGCTTCTGCTGGCCACGCTTTCTGTCTTCTTGTGCTCTGATGCCAGACTTTGCGCGCGCGTAGTTTTGGGAGCTGCTTTCGGAAGGGGAGGCACAGGAATTTTTGCTTCCTTTTTCGCTGGTGTTCCCGAAATACTTCTCCTGGTAGTTGACGTCGTTGATGTGGTTGAGCGGATGGACGACGCGACAGACGGTGCCTTCTTGACAACTGGACTCCTCGTGGAAGGCGATTTTGAAACCAAACTAGCCGTTGACTTTGTAGTCCTCACAGAAGAAGTACTCAGATTGGACGCGGTCGAGCTCTTCCGAGAGCGCGAAGTTGCCGTTTTATATGCCGTGCTAGCACCATCGTTCGTTGTGTTCGTGCTCGCCGTCGAGACTCGAGAGCTCGGCCGTGATAATGCAATTGATAACTGCGGCCGTAAACTCGAGGCAGGCGTTGATTTCCGAACAGTCGAAGCCTGGCTCCTGACTGTCCGAACAGATGCAACAGATGCCGTGGATTTTGGTCTAGACAATGAAGAAGCCGATGTCAGAGACCGTCGCGAAGAGACAGACGAAGGTCCAACTATCTTCTTGGGCAAAGGTGCACTTGGTGTTGTGCGAGCTTCTGTTTCCTCTGCGGGCTCATTGAGCGAGGGAGTAGGAGTAGGCGAAGATGACTTGGGTGGAGTAAGCTTTGAATCCGGTCGCGGATCTGTGACCTTCCGCCGTGGAGACGAGGCAGAGGTGGAAGTGGAAACTACAGAAAATCTAGATGCAGTCGTACGCACGGTCCGCACGGAAGGCGTGATGGATGCGTTCGATCGTGTTGGAAGATTGCGGGAGAGGACGCTTACACGCATAGACTGCATGTCGCTGTCCTTGTCGGCATCCTTTGGAGAGCTCAAGGAAGCTCGCGGACTATTCCTTGCACCACCATTCAGGGCGGGCTTCAGAAGATCATCGACAGGGATTTCAATATCTAAGCGGCGTTAGAAAAAGCAGCTGAAAGGAACAGCCATACTCACTATCACTTATTTCTTTAATGGCCCATCCCTCTAATTCCTCAAATCCACCTTCATTCCTCACGCCCAACCAGCGTTTGCGTAACCAGGATAAAACATCCAGTCTAGTCTGCTCTACCTGAACACGTACGTGGCTCGTTCCGGGGAGCATGGCCTGGTCGCTCTCCGTCGGATGGGGTCGTAACAGGATGTTTGACACCAGTGTCTGATACACAATAGCAGCATTCTTGTCATTTACCCCTCTCTTAACGGACGCCATGATCCAGTCAACGCGTTCGCCGTCCTCAAACCGCACTCCGTCCGTCTCCATCAGCTCGAGCCAGTCGGGTTGCGAGAAGCATGTATCAGATTGGGAAGCCAATACATTATCAATCGTCTTTCGACCCAATAAGATCATATCCCGGACTGAATCCGCCCAGGCATCGATGACGTTGTTTAACTTTCCGAGAGCATGCTCAGCGGCGAAAAGCAACGCAAAGACGTTCTGCGGGGTGGTCCGCTTGCCAACACCCTTGAGTAGATTATCTTTAATCTTTTGAGGGAGAGTAGAAAACTCTGATGTACACCAGCCCTCGCCGAAGAGACCAACTAATGCTCGCCGGGCTCCGCGGTCAAGGTGAGCGTTCTTAACGTCATCTGATAGTGCGAATTCAAGGACACGGGGTGCGCGTCGGGCGCACTGGCGACATCTGCATCCACCTGTGCCCCATTTGCCTCCAGTTAGACGCTCATACTCGGAGAATTCCAGGAATGCATGATACAAGCCGTGCATCATCTCTTGGACAATGCGTGCTTGTATTTCATCATAGAGAGTTTGAAGAGAGAGGTAAGTGGCAGATCTAAGGATATGGAAGGCGGTATCGAGATCGTAACTCCGATGTGAAAAGACGAGGGTACCGGTATATATAAACCCAAGCGTGAAATGCAGTGATGCGGGAGTAAACGGTGGGGAAGGAAGTGAAAGAGTGAGAGGTTCGGAAGAGGTGGACTTAGAGGGTGCAGATGGCCACGAGATGAGGGCGGTGTGGAAATAGGAACATCGCGAGACCAGAATGAATCGGTGCGAAGAGAAGATTGCAGTCGTGTGTTCAGGACTGGATGATGAGAACGTTCCTGTGAGCTCAATACGCACGTCAGAATAAAGTCGGGATCGCCACATGAAAACGAGGTCCTTTCGCAGTTTGTCGATACGTAGCTCTTCAGCATCGCCTTCCTGCCGCGACTCCGAGGAGTCAAAGAGAAATTCAAAGGCCTCTCCAAATCCTTGGCCAGTATAAAGGTATTCAAGTTCGTTGGAGAAAAGAGCGGGATTGATGGGGGTATTTAAACGTAGAATGGTGCCCGTCATCGAGGAAGGTGCTGGCGACGTGACTCGCATTGGCGACGAAGTACGCGAGTCGTCATCGCCAAGATGAGGAACGTCGAGTCCTAGAGAAAGAGAAAGGGCCGATGTGGTTGGTACGGGTGAAGAGTATCCAAGAGGCGAAGGAGCGGTATTTGGTTTGAAATTGAAGTAGCGACTTTGGAAGCTGGGAGGTGCCCGGGCATATACGATAGCTTGTAATCATTAATATCAACATATATCGACATCGTCAGGGCCATCGTACTCACCTTTATGCCCCCACACCTCTTCCGTCTGGTCATCTATCCCAACTTCCCATACAACATCAGGAAAGCGGTCCTTGGCATGGTGAAATAATGACTCCAGGTCCACCTGCCATGTCGTAGTCGAGTTTTTGGTAGCTTCTTGCAGCCCAGGTGGCGATACCACCAGCTCCATCGGCAAAGAAATGAGTGAAAGACAGGTCTAAACAACGGATTTTGTCAAAAAACACGAGGCGGACTAGGGACCAGTCACGTGAGAGGGTCCCGCTCTCGGATCCTCGGACCGCTCAGCCTCGAGATTCCAAGATGATACCGTGAATTGTCCGTTTGATATCAGACGCCTTGGAGCCTTGGAGTACATATTCCTCATTTGGTGACCTTCTCTTCTTTTTCATGTTCGACTCTACCCTGACCAAAGCTTCATTTCCGGTGGTAGAACACTCAACGTTCAACGACCCCCAACAAGTTTATTCGAAGACTGACGTATGATACTTCCGTTCTTCTACTTGACGTATACTGTCAGCCCTCCGGTAGCGGCTGCGCAGAGAACATCCCGTTCCACTCGGTACGAGGAAGCGGAACACCTCACTTTCTTCAAGTTCTTGCTTCATAGCCGAATAGTCTGTAGAACGTTACTGAAATGGTAGCGCTGATACTTCTCAATAAAGCTAGGCGGCTCCTTCTGCTCACGTCGTTGCGCCTTGTGCACGAGCCAAAGTCGCCGTATTCCATGTGCATCTATGTGCTGTGGTTGAGGTGAATGTCAAATTCCATCTGTTCTCTTTGGAATCCCGGCAACTATGATTTCACTCCGTCAATACTTTCACATACCTGTCCATACAGTAAGCACACGGAGGCTCATTGTCTCCGACCGCGTACCTGCTGCCTCTAAAATACCGGAAAAAAAACATGGACGCGGGGCTTACTTGCTTGACGTCGCCTATCAGATGCTTGAATGAACGGAGCCTAATGTGAAGACTAACATGGTTTTCTAAGAGAGGTTTTCTGTGTATTAATCAGCCACGTCAGACTCCGCGTACTGTTCAGTTATACGCGTGTTAATTTGACAAGCTGACACGAGGTGAATTTAACTGTGATTTGACGAACCCTGAATGTCGTTATTGGGTTGACGGAAAACGAAAGGTGACACAAAAATATCAAACGAGTCCGAAAAGAATTTCTGCGCCTAATATAAGTCACCGTCACCGTTCCGACATTTCCAGCACAAGATGACCTTCTGTGTTTTAGTAAAACTTACTTGGGAAGGAAAGACGTCGAGGAGGAGGTCTGAGCACTTCTGGGGGTAGGATCTTAGCCGAGCCCGACGAAGGACTTCGTTTTCGAGTATTTTCGAGTAATAAGTGCTGAAGAGATTCTAGGGACACATTCGCATCGTCCTTCGTTGGTGACATGATCAGCAAAAATAGCCCAGTTCTTTCCGCGATGGACAGCTTTGGATGGTCTCCTGACTTTCCTTGAACAGTGAGCTCTGTCCATGCCCTCCCCAGCATCACGTAGCATTGCAGACACTGCGGCCAAGCCATGGACGTAGAGCGTGTTCCTGAGTCGGGCCGATGAGTCGTGTTTCTCAAAAGGCTTCCTGCAAAGCGAATGCGCTCCATCCAATGGGCCCGGACAGTGTATGCATCTCGCCAAGTTCACACGACCCTTGACTTCGGGGTCCCACAAAGGAAGAATTTCTGGTCAAGTCGCACAGAAAGAGCGCTTGAAGAAGCTAGGCATGGGCTGATTGACCGTCTATACTCCATGGACTACGGATCCATTTGAATGAAGACTAGCGTCAGGATTGCCAGAGATAGCGCTCTAGATCGACCGAGAAACGATCGAACATGATAATGTCAAGGAAACAAGGCCTTTCTTTTCCCAAGGATACAGTCAAAGTGGTTCAAGAATCACTTGCTCTGACGGATCTAGAATAGGGTTATCAAGACGCGGAGTACAACAAATATCATCGTTACTTACTGGCTGAGTTAAAATGATGATGATCCTAGCTCAGTCTGAAAACGATGAGTATGGACGAATGAGACTCCACCACAGAATGACCGTCCCTCTTTATATCTTCCAGGTAGATCCGTCACTGGCACTCTGGAGAAGCGTTCATTACGTGTAGGTATTTTTGGAGTCAGCATCCTCAGAAACAAGGCTAGGAATGAGGAAATGAAATAGGTGTGGCACGTTAGTTTTCTACATACTTAGGTACCTGCAGACGATGAGCCGAATACAGCTCGTTCCAGGATCTGCGCGGTGGCCTGTCACTCGGCCGAAAAAAGGTTACCTAATCCCACGTGGCCTGTTTTGCGCGACGGCCCAGGTGCCTGTTCTTGCTTTTCTTGGCCCGTCCACCGCTCTCGCCTCGACTCTCACTAGTCGCATTGTACCCTATATTCCTCTTGTATTGCTCTACACGGCAGAAACGTCACCCGCTCACCCATTTTTACTATTTACGTCTCGTTGTTATCACTTTTTTACCCCCTCCCAGGTCACTGCGATCACTGCACTGTTTCTGTAAAATATCCAGATCATGGCTGGAGACCGTAGCGACTCATCGTCCAATCTCGATGCTGAGCGAGAGAAGGAGCGAGACAGAGATGACAGAGCCGAGAAGGGGTCCAAGCAAACAAAGTCGTCGTCGTCGAAAGGTGCGGCACCGTTGATCCTTCTTTCTTCCGCAAAATATTCATTTTTTTCATTCCAACAGCCAAAGATCTCTCCCATGTACCATGCAAATTTTTCAAAGTTGGATCATGCACCGCCGGCTCATCCTGCCCTTTCTCGCATGCTTCTCAAGAGCCGGGAGGTCAGAAGGATACTTGCGCTTGGTTCGTGAAGGGCAACTGCAAATTTGGGCACAAGTGCGCACTTGCTCATATTCTACCTGGTCAACCTATGGCCATGGATAGGAAGAATAAAAAGGCTGCCCAGGTGGCTGCAGGCGGCGGGAGGGAGAAGGGTAGTCGAGGCAACAGGAAAGACAGCCAAGCACCTCCATCCCGTGCTTCGCTTGCACCTAACCGTGGCTTACAGTCATCGAGGCCACCAATCACCATGTCACTCAAAGCCAGCATATCTCCGTCAGCGCCAGCGCCGGCCCTTAAGGACACCGATTTTTCATCCTTTGGCGCTTTGGAGGAGGCGTCCAAGTTGTCTGACGCTCCTGCCCAGAGGAAACCAGACGCAGATTCGACTCCTCCTGCTTCTTCCCAGGCTGACGTTACTCCGATTATCTCTACTGTCCCTGCACCAAAAGAACAGCCCAAGCCCGACGGAACTTCTTCCTCTCCTGGCAGCCTTCCCGTATCCACGCCTCGACGAACGAATTTGTCTCCACACAAACCTCCCATTGACTTTGGTCCAATTGGTTCACCACCTCGTGCAAGCTCTAACGCTGCATCACCTCATTCTCGTGTAAACGGCAATGGCACTGGTACTTTCTCTCCAGGAACTTCACCTGCTCAGAGGAATCTCAATGGTAATTTCACGTCTTCATCCCCATTTTCCGCTCCACACACCTCTTCTGTGCTCTTCAATTATCCTGGAGAGCAAGGGAGAGCTGGTTTAGCTGCCAGTCTTGGCACAGGCCTAACGATGGGCGGTGGCTTCGGAGGTCGCAGTACCTGGAACGCTGACGTAGGTGGTATCTCTTCTAGCCATGTTCCCAGCTCGAACTTGAACGCATTCGGACGTGGGGACTTGGATGACGATTCACGAGGCGAAGATAAGGTGACGGACGGGGAAATGTTTTTGCCCGGGTCACTCTCTGAGTTGCTGACGGCCGAAGAGATCAATAGGAGAAAGATACAGCAGAGTGAAGTGCAGGCAGAAGCTCCACATCGGGACAGTCAGCTTGGATTAGGTGTGCCTATTCCTAATGGACCACAAGCGGCTACGAGTGGACATCGACACTCACGTTCCGTCCCCGCTCCCTCGTTACTAAGTGACGTAGGCTCCATTTGGTCAGACACGTCCCACGCGCCGCCTGTTCCGCCAATTCCGGCCGGTTTGCCGTCATCCCCTACGCGTCTCGGTTTTGGCAATGGTACGCCCACATCGTTCACGTCGGCGGCGTCTGGCTTTGGCGGTCGTTCGTATGATCCACTCGGCGATGGGGAGTCGCTTTTGGCTCCAAGCAATGCAAGTGGTGCATTCTTGCCAGGATTACACCAACAGTACTTCCAGTCAAAGCAGAACAGTTCCTTGGCCTTGGGAGGTTCAGGACGTGGTGTCCGTAACACCAGCAATCCCATCTTCTCTCAGCCAGGCGCCACCGCCGCTGGGATATCAAATTACTTACAGTCGGGTCCGGGTGGCGGTACTTCCCAGCTCTCTGGCTTTAATGCATCACGCCAAGCAGCTTATGATTCTCATCCTCCGACTGCTAATAATCCCTCTCAAGACAATTATCTACCCGGCGGTCGTCCAATACCTACCCAGCCGCAACAACACCAGCCGGAGGATCTACACCTGATGTCTCCCAACGCACGGGCTCTACATGCTCATGCACCAGGTCAAAGTCTTCCTCAAGGTCTTGCCGCAGGTTATTCTCGTATTCACGCTCAGCCACCCGTTCCTGTTGCTTCACCTGGATCTACTGGTATCGGCGGATTCAGTATGTCACCAGGTCTCACGAACGTTTTCAATCCAGGACCTTACGGTACCAATACGTCCGATGAGTGGTCCAACAGGCAGGCGGGTCTTTCGCCAACTCTCGTTGCGGGGGTAAATAGCGGGAACAATGGGCTGGACTCGTTTTCGAAACTATCATATTCCGCTGCTGCTGCGACAAGGAGTTCGTCATCCAGTGGCAGTCCCGGCAGGAATGTGATGGGATCATTCTCTCATCGACCTCGTCTTGCGTCCTCTGGTGGACCGTTGAGTCCTTTGAGTGGCCCGGTTGTGACACGAGATGACGTGGACGATGATGGAGAACTGTTCAGTATGGATGGGTAATCGCAGGGCAAGCGATCGAACATTTTTGTCGCCAAAGTGTACGTATAATCGTTGTCGGACCGTTGCTCTGAATTCGTCTTTGTTCAAGTTCTATCTATTTCTTCTACCCAACTCCTTATTTCTCCTAATGCCCGCCTTGCATATATCCGCGCCTTACCACGTCCACTTTCTTTCTTTTACTTATTGACGTACACTGCTTGCTCGGTCTCTATTTTCCGCTGATTCTTGCTTGGTTTACTCAGCCTAGTGCTGAAACAATTCTGCTCTCTTTTCCTTTGGTTTCCTATCCTCACCCACGCATGCATAGTCGTAGGAACTATATAACGTCCGCTCACGACCAAAGTAGATCTAACATATAGTTGTATCAATATTAGCCCCAAAATGAACAGAAATGTTTTTGTCTTTCATTGGTCGCTAGCTAGCGATACTTTTTCGAAAAGGGAAAGAAAATACGATAGACGTTTGCATGGTACTACGTAACTGACACCGGACTAATTCAATTCACTGCAAGAAGACAACACGTCAACGAGAGTAATGCCAAGATAAACTAGGACGCTAACCATCCCAAACGTCTCAACGTGCAACACGATGCTCGGTTGGCCCGTCATGACATTACCAATTTGAGGTGCTCCGAGGGCACTACGGACCCCTTCAGTGAGGCCGAATGGACCGCATACTAGGTTCATCAGCAAGTCTCCCACTGGATCGAGCCAGAAAGGACTAACCACTGACTCCCATCCTCCCATCCTTGACGTTCGACATCTCGGCACGTAGCAGGATCGGAAAATCAGGTCGTTCACCTTGCTTGACGTTCACGGCCGTGCTTGCATTTAAAATGCTGTCGCCGCCAAGCTTACCCGACTCCGAGGAGGGCGTATCAGTGCCAGAGTTTTTCTCCTCCCAATCTTCACTCAGCTCCTCACGCCGCGCAGCAGAGCCTGTAACGTAGATTTTGATAGAGACTTCCAGATCCTTAGGAAGATCGCTCAATGCATTGACAAGTGGTGCAGAGATCCAATTGATGTGCTCTTGATTTCGATCATCAGCTTGCTTGATAGTGATCTAACGCTGAGAATAGATAAACACGTACCCGCATCGCGGATGGCCCATACGAAGAGTATTCTGCTGCAAGGGAGACGTTTCCCTTGTCTACTCTGTCTGTGTGTATGATCCAGCGTGAAAGATCGACAACGAGGGAAATGATGTAACATACTGTAATAAATCTAGCAGGAGAGGCAATGTGAAAGCTACTCCGGTGCCACCTAGAGATAACACTCAGTGCAGTCCCGGTGCGGATGGAGATCAAGTTACCTGCAATCAAGACGACGCTATCAAAGCCTCTTGTCATGGGTGGAGAACTGTATGGCCCATCAAGTAACAGCCTCATCCTCTGACCGTTCTCAGCTTTGTTCAGAAGCCTTTTTGTGAATCCATCATGAACACGGATGAGGAAGATCAACTTGTCTTCCTTGTTCCTAGTGTCAACGCTCGAAATAGTGAACGGGTGAGCTGCTAGACCGACGCTTGGGACGGTCAGATAGGCGCATTGCCCCGGACTCCAATAGAAAAATCTGGGTTTGTCGGCGATCACACGTATGAAGCTCGGGGATAGGACGTCAACGGATGCGTTATTGCTGGACGAGAACTGCGTGAATAGCAGCATACGACACCAACGGACAACACGATCCAGACCCCAAAGAAGTATCGCAGGCCAAACATAGTAGCCTAACCTTAAAGAATTACTAGTCAGTCGTAATCGCAAAGGCAGTCAGCAACAACAGTCGTACTGCGCCTCAATTTGCATGTGAAAGTATGCGCCGAGAAGGATTATCCTGGAAACAGTTCGTTCGTCATGGCATTCTCAGGGAGATGGAGTAGACAGCTCACGATCCAAATATAAAGTGCACGATTTTGAACAGGTCGTAACGGGCACTACGGAGTGGCCGGATCGATACGATTGACAAAACCGTGAGAGAAGTAAGGGCCAGAATGCCGCATTGAAGCCATCGCTCTTCGCGAAGTATTGAGGGGCTTATTGACCTGGAAGAGTATCATTAGAAAGGTAATTGGCGGTCACGATGTCACCGTGATTTACTTTTTGGCCAACCCAATCTTAATCTGTCCCAGGGGTCAGAAAGGTGCTAGAGACGATATTAAAAGTACCTACTCTTCCTGAAGCGTGTACCCATAAAATTACGCATAGTGCTCTTGCTACAGTCCTGTGGAGGATGCTGAGCTGCACGAACGAAAGATAAATATCAGAGCCAGGAACAAACGTAAAGCTACGAACCTTCTCAAACGAAACCCCCGTTAAAACTGCGTGATTGAGGGACAAACGTCAATTCATTATAGCCGATGAGAGCTTAGATATTGACTCACAAGATAAGATATTATTTTTCATACCTAAAGCGACGAGTAGCGGAAATTGTGATGCAGCTATTGTACCAGCCCGGTTTGCCCAATAGTTCGGATCAAACTTGAGTCCCGTTGTGGCCGTCGCTGGAGATCAGATAGTATGCAAGCATTGAGATAGAAGACGTCAGAGCGGCGTACTATTTATCAACGTCCACGTAAGCATGGCAGTTAAGTACATGACCCCGAGAAAGATTTCCGCGAGGTTCACAATATGTGAACGACCCAAAGGGACCGTCCAGCGAAAAGCGAGGATGCGGAAGACATTGACAACAGTGGAGGATAGACGCAGGACCTTGGACCGATCTCGCGACCTGCGAGTATATGCATACACCATGGATAAGATGTGACAGAGCGAAACCAATGCAATGAAACTAGCGATGAGGTACCAGTACTGTTTGGGATATGCTGCAGCCCGGGCAACGCGAATGTCGCGATCCGGGTTGAGCGCCTTTGCCAAAGAAGCATAGGATGAGTTGGGAGGAGACATGTGGGTTGGTAGGAATCCTAACTGGCACGGCGCAAGGTTCTTTAACAAAACTGGGGTGGGAGGAGCTACGTTTTGGGACTGGTAGAGGGCTATTTTATGCTGTTCCCACTGGGAGCATAAAGGAAGACCAGGATATTTGGACGGGGAAATCTTTAAGAAGATATTCTTGCTGACTTGTGTCAAGGAGTTAAAAATAGATACAGATGGGAAAATCGTCGAGATCGTTATCTGATAAGTGACTGATAAGACTACGATTAAAAAACTGAAGCCCCCTAGTCGCCCGAGAACACACGCGGTCCAACCGAATTTCGTAGCAGGCGCGAAGTAAAAATACGAAAACAGGAGCACTTCAGCGTTTCGGAAATGATTCGGACGTGACCAGTAACAACGCCCAATAGTGTTTTTGCCCGGCCAGGGTCCCTCTTTGAATGAGGCCTTGGCAAGAGGCAGGTCACGGACAGATATCACCGAAGCATGGTATCGCATCAGCGAGAAATATCAGAGAAAGACGCAAAGTTACAATTGCACGAACACTTGGCGCGGAGACAGCCGCTATTACAAAGTAGTGAGATGAGTTTTCAACTGAGAAATGATCCGCAGAAAACCACTCCGGAAGCTAGCAAGCTGCTCTGTATACAGAAAAGACATATAATCCGGCTCCGACCTCCCCATCGTCGTTGCAAACGCAAGACTCAGTGTCATGGGGCAAAGGAAGCTGAAGAACAAGCCTAGACTACTTGCGGTAACTTGTAAGTCCAACGAGTGATAGGGCCAATGAGGATAAGGGTTTGATAACCATGAGGGGCAGTGCCTGAGAAGAAAACGACTGGATAGGTATATATCTGTTGGAGTTTTTCTTGCTGCTTCCTCATGAACTGTCCAACGAATCAACAGTAAACGCATGGACGCAGAGAAGTTCGGATCAGCATATGCAGTAGATAGCCACTCTAGGAGACCAACCGGAGCATTAATCTGCCCATAAATACACGCGAATCATCTTTAAGTGTGTACTAGCCGCAAAAGAAAGGGATTTAGGTGTCTGGATACCAAGTAAGGGTCGACACGTCAGAGATACCTCAATTCTATGGGGAAAAACACGCGTACAATTCAAGAATAGAGTTCAAGAAGATAAGCCTTGAGAAAAAGATAGCATAGCAAGCAAGAAGATACCGTTCGCCATTGGACATGAAAGTGGTCCAATGGTCGTAATGGTTCTGTCGAAGTTATGTTACTTCGATCTCTCCTGAAATTTGAAACATGGTGGGACCGGAGACCGGACCGCCAGACGTGCCAATCAGCTACATACTTTATATGAAGCTCACTGGTACTTTTTTTTTGTTGAGCACTTTATAAGCTAGCGCATCTTACATGACATCATGAATGCATCGTAGCTGATCATCCGTTCAATATACATAGTTGAGGTATAGAGCATAGTTGGACTTGCGACACAACTTGAACGCGTTTAGATTTTTAAGTCCGTTATTCAACCAGAAATCACTGCTGACTTCCATAGTAAGCCAGTAAGTCGCACACAATTCTCGGATGACCTTGAAATAGGTCATGGAAAATCAGCGAAGAATAGCAGAAGAAGATGCAGCATCATATCTCTGAGTCGTGGAGACAAGACCAGCTTAGATAGGTCCGGATAAAAATTAGACTGCAAGCGACGAATTTCCGGATTGTTTATGGAAGTGAATACTACCGAGTTTCTGAAGAAAGTTAGGCTCACTGCGATACTATGATTGTACGCATTGTTATACCGTTCTTTACCACGTTAACCCGGTTTCGACCACTCAACAAACAAACAGACGTCACCATAGATGTACGCCAACGACGCCTCGTTCCCATACGCGACATAACCCGTTTCGACGACATTCAAGTTCTGGCTTCTATCCGTAACCCACGCCATCCCTTCCCCATACTCTTCTTGGACTACGTCCATAGACCCCTCCATCGCATCATCGATATCCTCCACCTCAAGATCAAAGTATGGCCTCTCCCCACTCAGAAAGAGTCGCTCCCCGTTTTCTTCCCGGTACAACACTTGCAGCATCACGTTCAACCCGAGTTCTGTGCACGCCGAGTAAATCGCCGCGTCGCTACCCTTGAGGTTCCCAACTAGGGACTGGACAGAACCGTTGGGTCCTAGCGGATACTGGTGCCTCAGCCCAAACCCTAGGCAACCACCATCCGGTAGGAACGTCTCATCCTCCATCAATCGCTTCAATGTATCCATCAGTATCGTATGCTTGGCATCCAGCACAGGCCCAGAAGTGAAAAATCTGGGAGCTTTTTCAAAGTAGAGGTTGTACGTGAGCGTGATGCGCGCGCCAGAAGTCACAGGTGAAACTTCATGTTCAACGTCGCTGTAGAATGCGACATAGGCAATTGAGGGAGAGGCGGGGGAACCGTTCGCAAGAATCGTGCCCGCGTCAAAGGTATAACATTCCGAGTCCTTTTTTGTGTCTAAGGGTAAGCGCTCCACCCATGTGTTGGGTAGGGAACACAATGACAAGCGAGCCAAACATATTCGGAGCACACGGAATGTCCTTGTGTGCCTTGAAGAACGCGCCTTTGCCTACAAGTTGGTTAATGATTAGTCGAAGTCACGAGAGATTTGCCTACTATAGACATTGAGTATACGGGTCAGCTCTAATGACATGTTTCTCTGCTCGCTTGCCTTCGATTAGATCGTGGTGAATATTTCCCAGGATAGCTGTGTTGCAAAACTCGAAAGAGGTAGCAAAGTGTGAAAGATCGAGTCAAAAAAAACTTGCCCAGAGCAGACGAGACAAAAACGAGAATTCCAGATGAAAGACGTCAATGGTGACTTTTTAGCGGACCTGCCAATGTAGCGTAAGAAACAAGATCGATGATATTGCTTCAGCCAAGTTTCAGTAACCCAAGTTCTGCAAATTTCTTTGCCGCCACTTCAGTGCACGGGATTCCATCGTTGTCCAAGATTTAGTTGAAAGACAAAAGGATGGTATCTGTGGTAAAATACCGGGAGGAATGGTCTCTGTTTTGTTTTCAAGTTCTCCACGTGGGCATCGAGTCGTTGTCGAATCGATCAGGCGACCATTGCAAACAGTTTGTGATACATCATCTTGTTTGCCCCGTACAAGTTTCTGGTATGCGTCAATACCTGCAGGACGTCGGAATAGCTTGGGATTCCCTTTTTTTAACTTTCTGCTCACGACCTCTACATCGATGTTCCACGTGAAGTCCCTAAAACTCCCGAGATGACGGAGGAGCCCACATCCTCGGGACGGCACGTGCAAAGTTGGCGGTCTACCATTAACTCGTTTCTCGGGGGCGTCATGTATTCCACATTTCTGGGTTCCTGCTCTCTGGTTCACCTCATTCTGGTCCTGTATATGGCCGCAGCGACTTCTCACCTTCATCCCAATGGCCATCACTGTCAAATCGTTCTCGACGACGCTGTGGACTCACGCTAAAAAGCACACAGGCGTCGGGCTTGTATGTGCAGTAGCCTATTTTGATCCGTGAGTACCTTTTCCTTGAATTTTCCCAGCTCTGACGATCCTGTGGATTCTTCCAGAGGCAACTGGGGCGTTGATCTGCAAGCAGGGTCGTCGTACGGATACCGACTGCTTTTCGTCGTCCTCCTGGCTGGGCTGTTCGCTGTGTTCTTCCAGGTACATTGGCTATTGACTGGCTAGATATTTGCGTGCTGATTTCATCGATTAGGTATCGGCCCATCGACTGGGATGCGTAACTGGCCTTGACTTGGCTTCGCACTGCCGGGTGCTGCTCTATCCTCGCCCTGCTACCCGATACCTACTACTATACCCCCTCTACATTCTCTCGGAGACAGCAATCGTAGCGACGGACCTGGCGGAGCTACTCGGGTCGGCAATTGCCTTGTGTCTACTCTTTCCCGCTCTCAAGATATGGCACGGCGTGCTGATCACCGCGTTCGACGTCCTTATCATCCTCGCTCTCGGCGATCCCCTTCGTGGACGGCCCGTGCGCATCTTCGAAGTCATTATAGCCGCACTGGTAATTGCTGTCTTGATTTGCATGTGCATCATCATTGCCCGTGTGGACGTCCACTGGCCCGACGCATTCCTTGGATATGTACCGTCAAAGTACATATTCAAAAACGGAGCTCTGTATACGTCGGTGGGTATCCTCGGAGCGACGGTCATGCCGCACAGTCTTTTTCTCGGCTCAGCGCTGGCAACACAGGACCGTGTGATGGCCAAGTCTGTTGATGAAGAAGAGGAGAAGCCGGAGAAGCTCCGACAACGGATCCGGTCCGCCTTCCGCATGGCGCCCATTTCCCCACCAGAGACATCAAATAGCAACTCGCTCTCTTTTATCAGGCTACATTTGTACCACGGCATCGCTGACGTCGTCCTCTCACTCCTTTGTTTTGCGGTCGTGATTAATTCCCTCATCCTCATCCTCGCAGGCGCCACTCTTCCTGCCGCTACAGACACCGCCTCCCTCTTTGACGCGTATGACCTTATCCGCACCGCTGTATCTCCCTCTGCCGCCACCCTCTTTGCCCTCGCCCTCCTCCTCTCCGGACAGTCTTCATCCCTCATCGCCACTGTCGCAGGCCAAGCTGTGTCGGAGGGATTTTTGAACATTCGCCTGTCTCCCGTGTTCAGGCGGCTTATCACCCGCCTGCTGTCCCTCGTACCAGCGCTAACCGTCGCTATAGCAATAGGCAGAAGCGGCATTGACACCCTCCTCGTCGCATCGCAGGTTGTTTTGTCCATCGTCCTGCCCTTCATCGTCTTTCCACTATTGTGGTTTACCAGTAACAAAAGTGTCATGTCGGTAGAAAATAACGATGGAGGCTCCGTGAATTTCAGCAACAGTATACCTATTACCTTGCTGGGTGCCGCGATTTGGCTCCTCGTTGTAGTGGCGAACATTTACGTTCTTGTTAGCTTGGGTATGGGGACTACATAATGCTATTATATCCTAGATGCTAATACGAAAGGCTTCTTGCCGTCGCGTCATTTCAATGGAGGATACATTTGCGAATCATGACCTTGACTTTGCAGCCCTCGAGTATGGTGTATCACAGATTTTACATCATCTAATAGGACATTTGGCAAGACACCTGCTCTTAGCAGTACCCATTATGGTTTTCTCATCTAACTCCTTCGTCTGCTCTAACGCCCATAGTGCCCCTATCCCGGGACTCAGGCTAGCAAGGCACGTAAGGCAGCTACTGGCCAGGCCAGCCCAAAAATATTACAGTAGAAGGCACGAACCAGGTTCGCATCGGTTAGTTCGATCACTGACGACTCGAGCTGATCTGCAGGCTGTTTAGGATCGCAGCTCTATTTTGGCGTCTAGATCGTCTTCCATCTGAGTGTTAACCCTGCCCTGATCACCCTGCAACAGCTCGAGTGCCCAGACAGTTTAGCGTTTCATGTGCGCGTCTGATCTATAGATCATATGCGTGCTCGGATACAAGTACTCGAGCATCAGATAGTACAACTTTCTTTTTTTCACGGGTGGTAACCTGGTTCAAGTGAAGGTATATTCCGGGCCAAAAACCCCGAGATTTGACGGTCATGCTGGATATGTTGGTATAATCACAAGCTACTGCGCGGAGAACACTGATAAGTTAGAATTTCGGCCAAAAAATATGCACCGAAGCGTACGAGATTAAATTCATCAGTCGAATCGAATTGCGGACAGCTACAACTCAGAATCCGGAGAACGGAAAAGGAGAACGGGAGAAGGAACCGATAGTCCTCATAACAGCATTGTTTTAATTGATACCGATGGACCGATACAGCAGAGCGAGGGACAAGGCCGTCTTCATACGATTATATAAAACCCTGTGCGCAGGCCCTTCGGGCTGAGCATGTGCACCTACCTACCTACCCAACCGTACAGTCATGGTCGACTTGAGCCCGATATCTCTATATGGTGAACGATTCGGTTCGCTTCTACCTAAACTGATGGGATCGCTGTTCAAGTATCCATCCAATACAAACAGTGTATCTTCTTTCCTTCTGCCAGGACTTTCCGAATTGCTGTATTAAAGCTGCCGCCCGACATGGTTTTCGCCAATGAAATCAAAGAGGTGTTCTTGTTCCTGCAAGGATTGAGAATAGAGCCGTGAGTGTCCCACTGAGATCCTGAGCGGCTCGAGCCACGAATGAGTCGACATGCATTGAAAGAGTGTCGTGAGGAGCTATTAGCATGTCATTTTCTCGCCGGAGTGATGGAAGGCAACGAGGGATATGCTAAACTAAAAAAACTGCCCAGGATGGGTCCATGAATATGATATTCAGAATCTCGTAATCCCTGACATTGATTCGGTGATTTCTTCATAACGCCATTTGAAAGCTTTGATGGAGAAGTTCAGCTGCGGACTTCGGTGATCCGGTGAGCTAAGTGGTACAAAATGTCTTTTTCGTTCCCAGCTTCGCCTATAATGAGAGGTTAAGTTGACGACTTTCCCAACATGCACCCACCAGAAGGGACAGAAAAACACCTGGTAACTTTTAGCCCTTTCCATGGACCTCAAACACATCGACCCCGAACTTATCATCACTGCCGTTTCTTCATGGGGCTCCCCTCTGTCCATCTTCGCCGTTATTTTCCTCGTGTCACGTCTCTTCATATATCCATTAATCCCACCGTTTGCGCCCGGTCGCATACTCAGCGAGGACGAGTATATGATAGAAGAAATTATCTTTTTGTTCGAAGACTATCTCGAAGAACTCGCCGACACTGGGTTGTATAGTCGCTTCACAATGTACGTCCTTCATCCCATATGATATTAATTATTTTGACGTTCCAGAGGTAGCCTCAGAAATAGGAAGCGTATTTTGGGCCAAAAAATTCAAGACGCGAACGAAGAGGCCGGCTTCTCTTCCTTGTACACATACGTCGCGAGCATGGTAGGATTTTGGAAGGAATCCAAACAGTGTCGGCAAGAGCTGAGGGCGCTGCGACGGGAAATACAGGTCGGTCAGGGATGTAATCATTTTGTGCAATAAAAGTTCACACAGCTCTGGTTTCAGAACGTCATTGAAGGTGACGGGCGTGGGAATTTAAGACCTGGAAGGAGTCTACTGCGTCGAAGGAATCACATGAACTCGGTAGGCACCACGCGTCGATTCATGGGAGCATGGTCTGACTTGAAGAATGGCCAGTAACAGAATTGGATTCCCACCTCGACGTATTTGTGTCTTTGGAGCGCTTATCTTGAATACTCATGAAAGTATGTAACATATTAGTGGACCATATACAGAGTAGAAAATACTCGCCAAATGTAAAGTAGAGATGAACCTGTTCATACGGGATTCCGTTGGCCTTTGTTTGTGCGTGGGATGCAATTGTAGCAACGAAAGGGTAGAGCCGACTCGTATTTCACCGTATACGAAGAGTGGATGCCGCAACAACCTGTCCATTCTAAGATAGATAAAGCTTGATCATAGAAATTGTCGTTAATTACTCTTCTTGATTGTTGAATACTTACTTATTCATGTTCTGTTCGTCAACAGAACAGGCCATCCTAGTGAGGAAGGAACTCCGGGACTGCATGGCTATTGAATGATATGACAACAACAGCCATGCTCCGTGATGTGAATAGGTGCCATTACTGAAATACGGAAATATGGACAGCGCTTGAAGGATGTGACGGGAAAGGAGCGACTTCGTTAGAAAGCGGTGCTGATTAAAAGTAAGTTGGCGCCGGCGGCAATCCTGACACGAGCTGGTTCGTCTGTCCAAAAAGGCTGTACATACAAGAAGAGAGTTCCCACGTCTTCATCTTTACACTTTTTCCCATTCAGCCGCGCTCCTCTTACCTCGTCCCCGCCATTTTCTTCGTCGCTATCGTCAGCAGCACCCGATACTCGCCGTTTTCGATCTATTGTGTGCATTCCTTTACTTCGCCCAATACCCGTTCATCTTGCACCACGTCGTATCCCTCTTGTCCTCTCATTTCAACGAGAGAGAACCACCGCGATGGACGGCAATAGATGTATATCCATTGAGCAGTCTGAGTCCTTTGACGTCGCATAGATAGCAACTGGGATGTCTTCCAGCCTACAGGATCTTCATGTCTTATCATCCGCTAGGGAGCATGTTCCATCGTTGTATTGTGGGTCACACTACGGGTCATGCTACTTGACAGCAGATCTTACGTTACGAATTCTTTGCCATTTGTTCAGTGTTTATCTTGTCTTTTTCATCTGTCCAAAATGCTTCTCACGACATTTTGCTGTAATAACTTCCAAGAAGGCTGAAACAATCACGAGCAAGTTGTCACCAGATTCAATATACACGTACGCCACAAACAACTTCTCAGGGCCGACTCTCTATCTCAATTTCTTGACAGGCAGGGGCTAGTAGTCGAGATTCGATTCCATAGTGTCGCATCAAGATCATACCTATCACGACAACGCAACTTGGCTAGTACTAAGCGCTAGTCGTTCGCTCAGCACTCAAATTCAGACTCACTACCGAGCTACATACTTGAAAATCGATATCCAAAGACCCTGTCACGACTGCGCAGATAATCTTGTCCTTTGCTCCAGTCGTTGCCCATGTTAAGAGTACGATTAGTCGAGCTAATACACGAGTTGATAAATACCTAAAGTAAAGCCCAAGTCATAGTGACAATGAGAGAAAGTCACGTTCCGATTACCAAGAGGAATCTGAAAAGGACGCTAACAAACGCTAGTGTTTTTAACAAGGGCGTCAGCAAGGACTGGGCGTAGTGTGGAGATGAATAAATTGTCAAGGACTGGAATCGCGAGGCTTGAAGGCGAAATAAGCGAGAAACAGGGAGTAAATATCTGTTGCAAACTTGCAAACGAAAACGAGATGAGTCATAGTATATACTACATGAGTATAGTCCTTTAAGTGACAGTTTTATCTAAAAGGCCGTGGGGCATAAGCGGCGAATTTCACGAATAAGTACAAACTAATGTAATAATGTTATCAAGAATGTGAATGAGCAGCGACTGATCATAACCACTAATATTCGTACAGAGATTATGGGGGTTCGAAGATGAGTTGATTTTCTGCTGTACAGACATATTTGAACAGAATATATCTAGTATCTACATGTCTTCTACTGTAACTTCTAGCATGTAAAGATAGAGTTCTGAAACATTCGTGCTACACCTGGAAGGATAGTGCTGACTCGTAGTAGCCGATTAGTCCCCCTGAAAAGCTTTGAAACTCGATGATAGTCGATGAGTTGAACTTTCCGCATGGTACACTGCTTTATTGACAACTCATCAAGTTGCGGGGAGGGGGGGGCGGGCTGTCTGAGTCCGTCGTAGTTGGTAATAATCCGCAACAACGAGTTTAGCGTTCCCTTTCGGTGCTCGATGCATTTCATTCCAATAGTTCTGTAGGTTTCCTTGGATCCTAGGATAAAAGCCTGGCCTTCTAGGTTTCTATCCCCCATCATATTTCAATGGCGTGCTCCCTTCCCTTGATTTCCCCCCTACTTCTCATATCACTGTTCTAACGTCGTAAGCGCAGCACCTTCTCCGTTCAGCTGCACGAATCAGATGAGGCACATCGGCCACCGAATTGGCGGACCGACCACCGCAGAGGCTATGATTCGGGGTCGAGGTGTCTCTCTCATTCTTAAATCCATCGATGCGCGATATCGACGACCTGTGACCTATCCCGACACTGTAAGCCTTCTTTTCTTCGATCGGTTCAGAGGAAATACTAACTCTGTGTCACAACTCATATTAGTAAACCGACCTGTTGCTTCCGATGACGCGGACCCAGCCGCTTTTCATTTAGAAGCTTCAGCCTTTCCCCCCCGCCAACGTGCAATGGTGACCCATGTCAAGGAGGTCTCGGTGTGGTGCGATCGTGATGTGTTGAAGAAGTGCGTTCCAGAGGACAGATATATCTAAGCCGTCTGGAACAAAGAACCTGCTGGCTCAAAAAAGAAGTCTGTGTAGTTGATTTTCAGACACATAGGTATCTTCATCATGATAGATTCACTTCACTTACGTGCAACGTCTGTCTTAACTTGTCACCATTCTTGCGACTGCGTCACGGAGGAAGCAAGGAATAACCTACCTTCTTCATCGTCGCCTTGAATATCCTACTATGTATTTACCTCTTGTATTTGTGACATTGGCCTGTCCTTCGCTCTCTGCTCGTGCAGAGATTTGATTACTGACCCCAACTGCTTCCTGCAACCGAAAGATAACTTGAATGTAATGAGTCCCGACATCACCAAGCGCCCGTCCCACGTTTTAGTAGATCTTGTTCCAGCTTGTTCCGCTAGAAATAATATTAAATAATGCCACAGCTAAACCGAAAGCAATGCAACAAAACCAAATGATAAATGATACAGATATGACTCTACTTCTCCGCTGCCTCGACCTGCTTCAACAGCGCCTGAAGCTCCTCGATACACTCCTCCAGGCGCCTCTTTACTTCTTTGGCGTTATCCAACAAGGGCTTGATATTCTCCGGGGTCATCGCTACCGCAGGAGTTGGTGGCATCGAGCGCACGGAGCCGGATTTTAGCACCCCTTTGCCTTTGATGTCTAATGGCGGAAGCGACGGCGGTCTGGTAGATCCATTTACAGGTCTATCATGTGGATGAGATGTCGACCCATTCGGAAGTGGTGGCACCACAGTCGATGGTCCAGGCTGTGAAGACCCCTTCGACCTCGCCTCCTCCTCAACATTCGACAACCGATTCTTCACACGAATCGTATCCACATGCTCTTCCCTATCGTCGAAATGATCCCATCCATAATCCGAGCTTGTCGTAGGTACCAACGATAAGTTAAGATTACTTTTACTCGCATCTGCACCACCAGCCACGCTGCTCGATTTGGAACTTGAGGTTTTGCTCGATCCAATCCGGAAGATAGATGCAAGTGAGGGCCTTCGCGGACTCGACGCAGGTTTTCCATGTCCATTCGATAGAGAAGAATAGGACTCGTATGGCTCAGTCGATGTCTTGGCGCGTCGACGACCGTACGTTGGAAGTCTGGCATGAGGGTACAAATGACTATCGTTACCATTCGAGTGCAGTGACGAATTTGATTGATTTTCGCTCTGACGCTGATCAGGGTTCTGGTGGTGATGATGGTGACTGTACTGCCATTTCAAGGCCTTCAATACATCTCTTAGCCCTCCCAAACCAAGCCTACTTCCCCGTCTTTTCTTCCTAGCATCGTCCTCGGGGCCTTGGTTTGACGACTCTTCTGACTGCGACGGGAGTGTTATGGTGCTGTCTCCCCAGCGCCATTCACGATTGATTGTAGTTAGATGCTGGGTTTCAGGTGAAGCCAGCATCTCATGCAGTAGATGCAGTTGGCGTTGGCTGAGATCATGTCGGCCAGTGGAACCGCGCCAGGCAGGAGAGGGAGAGGCCATAGGCGGGGCAAGCGGTGGTGGCGGCTCATCCTCTTTTCCTGAGGTCATTGTAGAGGCTATGGCTGGGGCACTGACACTTGTCGACGGCGCACCAGTCCCTAGATCAACGAGAAGCTCGGCACACTCCCAAGCAATTCGATATTTCGAATTAATGACATAGTATTCCGCTGCGAGATGGTTCGCGCTGGATTTTGACCGTCCACGAGGACGGAAAATAGGAATGGAGGATGAAGACGAAAGACCAGGTGGAGGGGGTTGAGTGAGAAGAGGGTCGAGTTTAGTAACAAGAGCCTGGTAGGTGGTTTGCAGGGCTTTGAGTTCTGATAATGTTTCAGTAAATTGAAATACGTGCCAACAAAGTCATACCGTCAACGCTCTGTGCAAACTCCCTGACCAGGCCCAGATCCCTGCGTAGGCCGACTTGTGCTTGTGCTACACGGGCGGGAATCTTGAGGTCACCCAGAGAATTACGCCGTGTTACAGGCGCAGTGCTCGGAGCGGCGGTCCGTCCTAGTGAAGCCACCTTTGATGGTGACGACGGCAGTAGCTCCACCGAGGGAATATCAGGACCTGAAGTACCGGGAGTACCAATAGATATACCCCGTTTATGCTTGCCCCCGAGACTTAGGCGTCGAACATTGCCCATCCAACTGCGGCTACCTTCTTTTGGGGTTGGTGTTGCATTCAGCTCAGCCTCCAAGTCTGCAGGCAATCCTGACATTGATTTTCGCTTGTTTATTGAAGGAGAATGAGCGAACCATGGTGTATCTGTGAACTCGTTAGACAGAATAAAGCAGAATAGCTGTAGAACGCACCGTGTCGTTCGTCACGAACGACCTCACTTGGCGTCGCGCTCGCTCGTTTTCGTCTAAGGCCCCACTTTGACTTGACGCTCCCAATTCTCGTCAGGACGGTTGGCGAAGTCGGAGGATCATCGTCCTTCTCTCGTGCCGCCGATAACTCCTCCTCGCTGAACTCCTGCATCTCAAACATTCCCATCGTCTCCGGAGGCCGGCTCTTCTTCTTCAATCTTCGTCGTGCGACAGGCAGTGAGGGCGGTAGATGTGATAGGGTCGAGGCAGACGTCCGAGAGAACGTTGGCCGAAGGTGAGTGGATGAGTTGTTGGCATGGTATGACGGTGCGGAGAAGAGCGAGGCTGTGGGTGAATGCGGCAGCGACGAAGGAAGTGGGGGCATGGGTGGCGGCGGTGTCGACGGCTTTCGCGACGAACGAGCAGTGAGAGTACGGTCCTCGCTGTCCCACAATCCAAAGTCGTCTTCATCGGAAGAGAGTTCGTGTGACGTCCGTCGGGGTGGCGCTGTGCTGGTGCTGGGCACCGGCTCGTCGAGCTCGAACTCATCATCCCATATTTCAGGCTCCATCGACGACGACGGCAACGACGAGGAGGAAGTTGTTGCAGTTTTACCGCGTTGTTGGGGGTTGTTGACCGTCGGCCCTGAAACGGACAGTTTGAGTGACGCTGCTTCTTTGCCTTCGATCCGCACGACGTCCACAAATCGGACCATGCGTAGTTTGGTGAAAGGCGACTGCATCAGGAAAAGGAACATTGAGGGGATAGAGACAAGTAGGTATCCCAATTATTATCCTTCCTTTTTATCTTGTCTTGACTCTGAAACTCGCCTCTTTGTCCAGAATGCAGCTTGGACCAGGCCAAATTCAAAGCTAATGCATTAATTCATGCATCAATGAGCGCCGCTCGCCACATCCAGCCAGGTATCGCCAGCAATGGGCTGCTCAACCGACGACGTGATATCCTTGCTCATGGCCGTGGAAGCGCCGTCGTGAGTTAGTACCGTTGTCGGCGATCAGCGGACGGTATGTCGAGCTTGCTCATTGGTGTAGCCTACCTACTACATTGTCCGAATATTGTTCTTGTGTCTGTAGCGCTGCTTGCTGCTTCTTTGACCTCACCGCTACCGAGCAATAAATGGATATGCATGATGATCGCCAACATCGGTCAATGCCATGCTCACTATCAATCCTCGACGTCGATAACTCCTTAAATTCAAGCGATCGATCTATGTTGTTCAATGCAAGGTACTGAACTATCTAGTGGCACTATATTCTGTTGACATCGTATCTATAAGCATATGCTCGTTTAGCGCTACACATTCCCAGCTGCACGAATGGCGAATGACAAGTGAACTCTTCGTTCATAATTCGGCTCTCTTCATAAAGTACTGCTGGTTCTGCTAGACAACAGTAACGAGCGAATACTCTAGCTTTTGGGCGGAAATAGTGCGTTTCCTAACTCAAGCAGGTGCCATACGTAGCATTTGAAGGACAATCCGACGCTACTCGACTGATGCTCTACTGTATGAGACCGGCATGAAGAACGTCTACAGTCTACGTGGCGCTTCTGTTCTGTTGATAAAGTACGAGTGACGCGAACAGACGAGCGTAGCATGAGGTGCAGGTCTTCGTACTAGCTGAAACAACTCATGTATCCCTTCGGCACCCGCATCTCTAAAGCACTCTATTCGAAGCAGCCGGTCAGCATTCACTTGTTTCTTCTTGAAATCGATGCTTAATCCTTAATTACCAAGTACTGAATTGTTAATATGTCGATCTTATAACTCGCAAGTACTGGGGCGTCTCGGAGGCGACTGCGCTCAAGTCGACGGTGTCGTCTTTTGATACATGTTATCTGTTCTCTTGAGGAACTCCATCGTCAGCTGGAGGTCTAGAATAGAGGAGCCGCCGCCTGCTTTCTAGCGCGGCTGTCCTGGTAACAGATTCTCAATCACCTTGGATACATACAATTACCCCACCTCATTTCACTTTGAATATTGATGTTAGCGATACAAATCAAACCCACGATCCTCACGTCCAAGCAACCCCACGTCCATTCCCTCCTGTCACATGGTCGGCTCCGTCGTCATTTCTTTGTCCTGGCGACTATCGCTCCTTCATTCCGAAGGGATCGGTGTGGGTTGGGGCCTTCGGTTCACGGAATAAACGGCTAACCCCAAGAGTATTATCTTCACCCTATGCCCTGTGGATGTCGTACGGGAAGCGGGATGAGAAAGTACCGGTGTCACGGTAGCGCGAGTATTCGTTCAACTTGGCTGGTCCTCCTGTTGATAAAGATTGGAGAACAATGCTGCAACGGGAATTTACCGTTCTTAATCTAGCCTGTCGTGACGCTCGTAGACCGGACTCGAATTGAATGATTCGTAGTATGAAGATAAAGTCGTTCAATGGATGCGTCTAGATCACAAAAGGATATCTCTTCCAACGTGCGAGCCAATACAGAGAAGGCGGGTATCGATCGTCGGGTCCCCAAGCCGATGCAGGGATGATCGGCCATAAGCACCGGTTCGGGAGGGAGCGCCCTGCACTGCGGCTTCCGCTGGTTCCACGCGGTTCCACCACAAAGGAGAGGCCTAGAATCCATTGGATGTCGACGTTGGACTTCAGAGTCTCAGATTTACGGAAGGAGAGAGATTTTTGGCGCAGGTAGCCCTTTCCTCTTGCATGATCTACAGGCAGCCCAGGAGCCCATATCCTTCACCAGAGAAGCATAGAAGAAGGATATTTCTAGAGGGAAGTGGCCAAAGATGAGCAGACCCATTGCCCCCTTCCATCGGTTGGCACGCCCGAACGGAGAGCGGCCTACCGAAATTCATGAATAGCATTAGTCCCACGTACGATCGCAACGCCCAAGAATCCTCCCCCCTCTCAGCCTAAGCCCTCAAGAAACACCCATTCAAGTTTGGCGCTACTCTGAAACGTGGTGGCACAGAATAAGAAGTCACTATCTTGTTGCCAAGTTATGCTGAGAGACGGTGTACAGGACTGGACACAGGCGGTAGTCCCGGATAGGTAAATTTTGGTAAGCTTGACTGCAATCAAGTAGATGTCAGACTTATACCATGACAGCGATAAGCAAGACAAAGGAGGCTGAAACCTCTTACATACAAGTACTGGCCTATCTAGCTCATCCATGTTTGGACGTCGCTGCCGGGGTCCGCGGGTCGGTTTCTGCGAGGTCGTACTGTTCAGTTCTGGGAACGTTAATTGGAGACCGCGGTCTCGACGTAGGTTTCCAATCTATCATTCAATCTGCAGCTGTTGCAGCCCTGCAGTTTCCAGGGAATATATCCTCAATTTTCCATCATTCCATGCTTCTCGAAGATAATTCTGACTTACTTTTCCCATCTGAATTAGTAAAGGCAGTTTGATGCGTTGTCGCCGGAGAGTTCTTGTAAGGAAGCGCGGTCATTTAGATGTAGAAGCACGAAACTGCACAATGGTAAGCATTCAATATTCAATATGCATCAGACGTCACATCAGCGTTCTGTTGAACTGGGATTCGTCTCCCACCGGCGTGTCCTTGGCGTCGCGTCGTAATCACAGAATGACACTCTCCCAGTTCAAATGTACTCGTATGCTTGAGCTGACTAGCCTCAGTACACTCTGACGGACGTAGAACGGGCATCGGGTTACATCGGCTACTTCCCAACCCTACCGGCGAACTAATTTTCCCTTTTTATGCCTCATTGATAGACACCTAGGCCTCAAAGTGGCGGCTAGAAATGTTCAGCTCCATGCTCTATCCTTAGCATCCCACATTCTGGGTGCTCGAACTATTTTCAATCAAGTTTCTTATCAGCTAACCGTACCTCAATGTTAATGTCCTACACCTGTCATCTTCTCGTAACGCATGGTCTTTACCTAGAATATCCATGCAATCTCACTGTCAACCACACCCCTCAAACAGGAACTTTCCCCCTCCTGAATACCGGGTCGGGCATGGTCGATCGTTCTTGCGCGAGGCGTTGCTGCGGCTTCCCGTATATAATATCGGAACGATTCCAGATCTAATTTACGCCGTCATCTCAATGGCTAGTATTTTCCAATCCCCACCATTCCTTATCTTTGACCACAGGGGCCGCCTCGGTAATGTGGAACAATGTCCTTGGCCTTCATTCTAGCTTCATGGAGCGAACCCGACCTACATGCAGTTGACATGGACTGCACTGGCCTGCTGATCCGATATATACCACATACAATTATATCTCAGCGCCAATGTTCTGTTGATGCACGCCTTCAGTTGATGATTGAGGCTGGTTTCACATGATTTCAACTCTTGGATTACGTGGTCTCAATGGGTTATTTGATGGTAAGCCAATAAATTTGAACGCATAATAAATAACAGTTGCCCACGGCCATGTTTTCCAGATTCCTTCCACTTCCTTCTATCGTTTTAGGATTTTCGTGGCTAGGGACAGGAACGGAACGCCAAGCGATCATTCGTGTATCTTTATTGGACGATAAAGAGGCAATTATGTCAGCAATTCAACATCTATACAAGCGTTCAGAATGGCGTTCAGTAAATTTCTTCTTACCACCCCTTCCTATCAACCACGATGGTCAACGTCACTTACGACGCATGTGAGGCCTTATTTTTTTCCAGTCCTTCAGTTTTTCTGACCTATTCTCAGCCGGTACTCTCACCACGACTGACGCAGACGGCGTCGTGAACGTTTACAACAATGGTGACATTGCATGGACCCTCGCTTCCACTGCGCTTGTGTGGGTCATGATCCCCGGTGTGGGATACTTGTATTCGGGACTGTTGAGGAGGAAAAATGCGCTTGGTCAAATTTATATGAGCGTTATGGTCTTGGCCGTCGTCTCTTTTCAAGTGCGTATGCAATACCTTCCGTTTGATTCATATGTTCAATGAGTAATGCAGTGGTTCTTCTGGGGATACTCCCTCGCCTTCAGCGAGACTGGTAGCAAATACATAGGCAACCTCAGTATGCGTCTCAAATTCCTCGTTGGTGCATTATCTTACTCCTCGACAGAATATTTTGGTCTCAAAGGTGTCCTTGACGCTCCTTCGATGGGTAGTGTACGCATACCCGCACTCGTTTTCTGCGTCTACCAGCTTATGTTCGCTGCAATCACCCCCATGCTTGCGGTTGGCGCCCTCGCAGAACGGGGACGTTTGGGTCCTGTACCCATATTCGTCTTCGCCTGGACGACGCTCGTCTATGATCCCATAGCTTGCTGGACCTGGTCCGCGAATGGATGGTCCTTCATCATGGGCGGTCTCGATTTCGCTGGTGGAACTCCAGTCCATATCTCCTCAGGGACTGCTGCGTTGGCTATCAGTATTTATCTTGGAAAGCGAAAAGGCTGGGGCACTGAGCGGCTATCATATAAGCCCCATAACACCAGTTATGTTATTCTAGGTTAGGCTTTTCTTATCATTGAGTCTTCGCTAAAGCTAATACTTATTCTCAAGGCACCGTGCTGCTCTGGTTCGGGTGGTTCGGGTTTAATGGCGGTAGTGCCCTAAGTGCCAACTTGAGGGCAGCCCAGGCGTGCATAGTAACTAACCTCGCAGCAAGCGTCGGTGGCCTGACATGGATGCTGTGGGATTATCGCCTAGAAAAGAAATGGTCTGCAGTCGGTTTCTGCTCTGGTGCCATTTCGGGACTAGTGGCAATCACACCCGCAAGCGGTTTCGTAGGAGCGCGTACGCAGTTGATTCCCCTGCATATCGCTAGTTGCTAATTATTTTTTTTTACAGCCGCCGCGGTACTTTTCGGAGTTATGGCCGGCACATGCTGTAATTTCGCTACTCAGCTCAAATTCGTCTTCGATTATGATGACACTCTCGACATTTTCGCGTCCCATGGTATTGGTGGTATCGTTGGAAACATCTTGACGGCGCTGTTTGCTCAGGCCTCGGTCGCTGCATTTGATGGCATCACTGTCATCGACGGGGGTTGGATCGATCACCATTACATTCAACTTGGGTACCAGCTCGCCGACAGTGTCTCTGGTGTTGCGTACTCGTTCACAATGACAACAATAATTCTTTGGATCATGCACTTCATCCCTGGATGCCGTTTGCGCCTCAGGGAGGAGGTCTCAGAGGAAGCCCAGGCAGTTGGTATGGATGACTACGACATGGGCGAGTTTGCGTATGACTACGTTGGACTGGAGCAGGAGCTCGCTGGCGAAGACAAGGATGCATTTGGCGTGACGACTGGTGGTCGGGAACCTCATCATCATGTCCATCAACATCATCACGATAGCGGATCCAGCAGTGTAGAGGAGAAGAGAGAGGTTGTAAGCGTTACGCCTGCATAAGCGGGCTGAAAACGTGTCTTAGTTTATGCCTGTTCTTTATTCAGTTTTCTTTTATAACAGCTCTCGAACCGACTTATCTCTGCGCTGTATATATTATTTTAGTTTTCATATATAGTCGAGTAGCACTAGTGACGTATAGTTTCAACGGAATTCTGTTTGGATAATAAGCCAAGCGTTGTTTGAGAGAGAGGGAGAGAAGGAGAGTACACAACCAGATACTAATGTATATGGGTGGCTTGTCTAAGACTTGGACTTCGCAAATGGGAAGAATGAGGAGTCAATCAGGCCGAAGGTGAAAGTTGCGTGAGTATCTGGGCCGACTTGCAGTGGGGATCCTGTCGCGAAGTCTCAAGTCTGGAGCGCTTGGTGAACCAGAGAGTGGAAGGACCGAATCCAGCAACACCAGACGCTGAAGGGCGTAGGTAGGTGGGTCAATGAAGAGAATTGAGTTGAGGCTGAAATTTGCCAGCAAACGGGTGGAGGAAAGACCTTGGTGACGCGTCGAAGGACTCGAGCGATTCGATCATAAAGGGATATTTGTACATGTATTAATTGAAGGCCTATAGCTTCGAGCCTCTTGCTGCCTTAGCTTATCTCGGAACTTTGTATACTTACCATCTTGTAATGGAACATAGCATTTAGGCTACGACGCGTCGGTGGCGATACAGGAATCAACATTACGCGATTTATTACGTAAATACATGATGTCATTCCCGCGCCGCTGTCTGAGTCTCCACCCTGACAGTGATATATACCCGGCGTCGTCAACGTTTGCTCGTTACTGCCACCACCAAATCATCATGAACGAATCGGCCTCGATATCGCGCGCAACATCCGTCTCTCGTGCCAGTAGAAACGGCTCGATTTTATCTCGCAACCAATCGCTCATCAAGAAAAACGTTGCACCTCATGATTTGAAGCCGTCCGACGTGCTCATTGAGCGATTTGTGGCATGGAAGGCTATTGTCAAGCAGCTCATTGCCTATTTTGAGGTTTGTCTTCTTCACCGTGGCTGCACGCTGGGACTGACGGCTTGCAGGGTGTTGCGGATATCGAAAACAACACTGCGAAGGAGTTGACAAAGTTGGGAGCCGTCATTCAGGTTCCATTTCGAGCTGGCAACCAGTTCTTGGGCGAGGGCGGGCTTCAGGTATGCTCACTGCCCTGCTGGGATGTAGCTTAGCAGTTAATTTTTGTCAGGATATATACTATGGCATTCGTGACAAGACGCGTGTCATCGCAGACCAACATGCGAATCTTGGAAGGACCATCGACAGCTCCATTGTTCAGCACTTGCAGAAGCTTAGGACAGAGATTAAAGCTCATATAAAGGTGCGTCATACATACATTACTATCGAATTGTTAATCGACTTTCTACAGAATATCCAAAATGACACAGGAAGATTGGCGACTAGTGTTGCGAAGGAGAGGGAACTTTCGACGCGCTGCATCGCCGAGCTCGCTACCAACATTTCTGCATATAAGAACACGCCCATGAGCGTTACGGCCAAAACTGATCCGTGCGTTGACAGCATGTTCACAACATGTTCATACTCAACACAGCTTTTAGGTTTGTAGCCAACACCGCCGTCATCCGCCAACTCCAGAAACAAGTACATGAAGAGAATCTCCTTCAGAAATCCATCATCATCATGCAACAAAATTCAGCAACTTTCGAAGAAGGCATAGTACGTGCCATTCAGAGCGCTTGGCAGACGTTCGACGAATGGCAGTCGCGCATGTCATCGTCTGTGCAGGATACATGGCAAAATTTAGGGACACAAATGGCTTCCCTTGCCCCCGATAGGGAATGGATTACGTTCAGTGCACGTTCTGATCACCTCCTCGACCCTGACACGCCTTTGCGCAACCAAGAGACTATCATGTATCCCAGTAAAGAGGACCCAAGCGTCATTGCAGTGCACACAGGACTGCTCGAACGGAAGAAGCGGTTTACTCGGTCGTACCGCGAAAGCTACTTCGTCCTTACCCCGGCGGGATTCCTGCATGAATACGCGTCAAGTGACCCTCATGAAGCTCAGACACCCATGTTCTCGCTGTTTCTTCCTGCGTGCACGCTCGGCCCTCCGAGTTCCAATCTGAGCAAGAGCCACAAGTTCCATATCGAGGGACGAAAAGATGGTTTGGGGACGACAAAGAGCGGAGGCTTCCTGAAAAGCACCAGCCAACATGCATGGAGTTTCCGTTCTCGCAGCCGAGAGGATATGATGGAGTGGTGGAATGACATTAGGATGTTGTGCGCAAGGTATCTGGTGGCAAGCGAGCAGATGGAGAGGAGTGGACCGGTTGCTGCTGCTGTCCGAGCTGCGGGGTACGTCAGCGAAGAGGAGGAGGAAGGGGAGGGTAGCAGTGTCGAAGAAGAGGACGACGACGAAGAAGAATACGAGGACGTCGGGGAAGATATCAATCCGCCAAGCTATTCACATCCAGAGAAAGATGGTTATCCTGTGGGTTTTCGTTCTTCTAGTCCTAACTTACTCAAGCTTTCATCAGATTGACAAGAAGGACCATGATGGTTATCCGGCCGAAAAGGATGAAGGGGCTAATGTTTCGAGAAGGCCAAGTAAAAGACAGATGGAGAAGGCACCTGAAGGACAGCCTCCGCATGCTCAGGACGGGGACGGCAAGGTTGAGAGCAAGTTTACGGAGGAGTTGTAACATTTCGAGTTGGATCTGGATTCTGGTTTACGTGTAGCCTACATTCTTCCGGTATAATAGATGATCATCATATGGGATTATATCGTCTACGTCGTCCCACTGTACAGCGAAGGTTTGACAGTTTCATCGCGACCGGGATGTCCGCCAACAGATCACATGTTGGTGCTTCGAACAATAACAAGCTAAACAGGCAAATGCTCTTTCAAGGCATTCAAAATAATGCATGTTTCGCCCTGGGCGCCAACAGAATAAGCGTAATAATTGGTATCATATCTCAATACATCAGTTACAAACCCCAATATATATAAGAGCGCGGACGCATAAAGTCCTGCAAATTATGGTATCTATCATGAATACGAAGTGCCGAGAGGGAAAGGAGCGTCAGGGCCTGAGGGGCGCGTTATTTCTTCATATATTAGTACTGTTTCAAGTGTGTCAGATGGGGAGAGGAGCCGAGAATATATACAAGGTACAGACCTTTGAGCTCTTCTTTTCGCATGGGGGCACCGTTGTCAAAGTGGAAGAAAGAAGGATCGAGGGGTTCTGCCGTCGGTTCGTCTTGTGGGTCGTGGTAAGGCTAGACGGACGTGAGATGGAAAAGGAAGAACCAAGAGGTGAGAGGACGTACCTGAAGATATGGATGCCTCAGGGCCTCGCCGACTTCGATGCGACGTTTAGGGCTGAATGTTAGACACTTTTCCATGAGGTCAATGGCCTAGTATGATATTGAATTAGTAGATGAAAGAGAATAAAAACAAAGGCTGACGAGTGGATTAGCCTTGGGGAATAATGAAGAAAAGCTCTTCTTCTTCCGAAAAGGCAGTGCACGGATGTACTCTCTAGATCTGCTGGACGATATGGCATAAAAGTCGTCTATTGACGGGGTGCCGAGGATGTCAAGAATGATGGAGAGTTGGTGGTGGTAGTCGCGGCCAGGGAAGAGGGGTTTTCCGCTGAGCATTTCTGCGAGAACACATCCGACGGACCACATATCAATGGCACGGGTATATTCCTTGAAGGTGAGCATGACCTCTGGGGCCCGATACCATCGAGTGGCGACATATTCGGTCATAAAGGTGCTGCTGTCATCGACGTTGGGCGGGGGCCGGGCTGAGCGAGCGAGGCCAAAGTCACAGAGCTGGGGGATAATGAGAGCTAGAGGACGAAGATTTGGAGATGACGCACCTTGAGATCGCAGTTGGCATTGAGAAGGAGATTGGATGGCTTGAGATCGCGATGAAGCACGTCTGCTGAGTGAAGCGCCTTGAGCGCTCGGAGAGTCTAGAGAGAGGTGAGGATGGATCAAAGGGAAAGTAAGGATACACAAACTTGGTATATAAAGTACTGGCAATGGTCGTCACTGAGCTCCTGGGTACGGATGACACGGTGGAGATCTGTCTCCATGAGTTCCTGGACGAGATAAACTTCGGTAAAGTCGTGAAGAGACGGTGGACGAAGGATATCGAGGATGCTGATGATGTTCTCGTGGTGAAAATGGCGAAGTAACTTGATTTCACGAAGAGTACGAAGGCAGAACATAGAATGGTCGAAGGGAGTGATACGCTTGATAGCAACCTTGCGCTGTGTCGGGATATGAATGGCTGAGCATACAACGCCATATGCGCCTTCGCCGATAACGTCCAGAGGTTGGTACGACGATCCCACCATGAAGTGGGTCATTTTCTCTTCTAGTCCATTCATCGCTGCGGTGACATATAAACAGTTAAACTCGGCTATCCCCGCCGGTACCCTCTCCTTTCAATATACCACAACAACACGTCCCTGACCCTTTCGGCATCTTCTTGCTAAAAAGGAAGAAATACCGGCGACTGACTCATTACTTTTCTCGCTCTACCTCCAGTCATTCCCTCCAACCTATCTCCATGGCAAAAGGAACCACAAGCCAACATCACCTCGAAACCGGCGTGGACGTTGCCACTTTGAAAATGACCTCCGTCTGTACTCCATTTTGGGGCCGAGACTCTGATATCCTTTGTCTCTTATTCTCGCCATTTCAACTAGTATTTACCTTTATCCGCCTTTAATTATTTCAGCCGTGAAATACGGAATCTCTCCTTTGCTTTGTCTCTTATTGTCAAAATGACAGGCATCAAAAAGTCTCTGACCCTAAAGCCGCCACACTTTCATTCACGCGGTCTCTTATTGTCCGCCCCGTATTAATTTCATTCCGTTACTACAGTTGCCAGTGTACCTTTCGTACTAGAATTTGTTATTAGCAGCTTTGTCTCCGGAAGTGCTCCCTTTCTCATCCGATACATCTTGTACTTCTGACCCCGATTCCATTAACAGCATGTCATCCCTACGGTTCCGCTATGCCAATCTGTCTCAGGGTCCAAGTCCGCAGCGACAACAGATCACCGCGACGGCTGACCAATAAACCTCATTCTCATTGTCCCGCAGTAGTAGGACAGCCTTTACATTCACTCCACCTTCATAAATGGGTTTTTAGTTTGAGTTTAGCTACATGCGCAGACACACCGAACAAAGAACTAAGAGGTGAGCTCGAAACTGCACTTGTCGGCTAATGATATAATTTTCGGACCAAAAGAGATCTTCTGCAAATCGATTCTTGGATACGGAAGCCGCACGCACACGCGACAACCACGCGTCTCGCAGGGACTCGACGCCTATCAAACGCCGGAAGAATGGCAGGTTCACGACCTTGACCCGACTAACTGAGCCATCTATTCAATTAAGAGCGCTGCTGCACATGCCCTCCGTCCATACGTACGGAATGATATGCTGCCTGCGGTCACCTCTGGTCGCGGGAACTTTAACCTTACGACAAACGAAGCGGGATATTAAAAAGTCCCACTGAATTGGTTACCAAGTTACCCTTGCCTCATCCAGTACATGGCTCGACTGTCGGCAATTTGAGAGCTACCCAAAGGCGCAAAGTCTTGGTGGGGAAGTCGGCGGTAAGACCTTTATGACATACATGTTCATTGCTCGTCAATACGACCCGAACTAAGGACAATCTTCGTTGGTGGTTACCATGGTCATGTCCATGTATCGGCCTAAAAACGCCTCATATACTGAGGTTCGTACTTATGTAGAGCTAGAAGCATGATGAAAAATCAAGTGCCAGGTGCGATGTGCACTAATTAGTTTCCGCTACAACCGAAGAGATGTACTCACGACAACAAGGAAGATGAATTCAAGCTGTTAAAGATAGGGGATCGTGGGAAAAGATAAGATCTATGAATCTGTTGATAAGATTCTTTGATTCCTTTGAGTCAGCGTCTCTTACTCATTCTTTTTCCTTTTTTCTCCCATGACTAGCCTGCTCAGCGCGCGGTTCTTCGCCTGCCAATCTCTGCAGTGCAGGCGGTACATTCACCATTCGCCCTCAGGTAATCCTGTTATGTGTCTCCAAGCATCCATAATGACTCACCGACCCAGCGCTGGCCAAGGCCAAGGCAGCAATCACCGATTTCGACGAGCTCTTTGGCGAGAGCACCGATGGCGGTGACTTGTTCGACGATGCGACAGCGCTAGCGCAACCATCCAAAATCAAAGCTGTGCCACAAAAACCGAAAAAGGCTGCTCCTGCGCCACGGAAAGGGATGGATCCTTCGCGGCGCGCTGCAGAGTATACTGGTCTGTACGACTTCGTCTCACCCAGGCTGCAAGAAAAGAATCACCCAGATTTCACCCATCCACCATATGTGAAAATCGCAAGCCTCAATCGACTCATGGACCTGGCCACTACAGCGGAGCAACTTTCGAGCATTGTTGATCTCATCCCGTCTTGGGCCAAATATAATGGTAGAGGGATAAAGACTTCGACGGCGGACGTGTTCGTTCGTGAGTTTATTGTATCGTATATTTAGCTTCTACTTACGTTGGTTCTCGTAGGTCGATGTGATGACTTCAAGTGTCCCCAACTCGCTCTCAAAGTCTTCGGAAACTTCCCATTGTACCAAGCAAAGCTCACTCGCCCCGCCGCGCAGCAGCTCCTCTACACTCTACACCGTACATCCGCGCCATTGGAGGACCTCATGCTCACCGCGGCCTTCTTCCCGATCTATCAGCTCGGCCCTCTTGAGAACGATATCGTTTCGCTGTCCATTCTCGCAGCAGCGTCGGTCAGAGCCGGTAAACACGATCTGGAGACGGCTTTGTTGACTCGGATTTACAAGTCATTGGGTATCAAGGAGGGTTCGAGCGGGGTACACGTCGAGGGGACGGATCTAAGGGCCAAGTGGGTGATGTGGCATTTGAGGGAGATTGATTTGGTGCTCGAGAAGAGGGATGGGCGTCCGCTCAAGTGGTTGAGGGATTGGCGGCACAGGTCGCAGACTTGTGGTACGTCGAAAGTGGAACCCAAGGCTGTTGCAAATTAATTCCAGTAGGCTCGGAGGATGTGGGCTTCATGAGTTTTTGCAAATTATCCTCCGTGACCTGTTTGAGTTAGGATGCGAGCTATGTGGTTTCCTCGACATTTCCTCCGGCGCCCACGGATGTTCACAGAAGTTATTCCGTCCGCTCAGGATCTAGAAAACTTGTAGCGGCTAATGTCTTCTCACGAATAGCGGAGCAGTGGCCGTATTCAGTTCTATTCTCCTACATTTGTGTAGCCGCAAACACTTCGTTCGGCACCTCGTGGCCTAGTCCCAAGGATTGGAGCGTTTGACTGCCGGATGAAGATCAGTTGACTGAAAGTATTCAGTATGAGAAGCCATTATCCTTGTGCAATCACTTTGGAAGTGCACTGGTTCATCCTCCTAGCTCTCATGCGGTGGACTTTCGGAGAATTGGATGACTCAATTTCATGGTGGAGTCATACTCAAGTTCAAACTTGGCCGCAGGCAGCGAGGCAGTTTACTACTTGTGTATTCAAATTCTCGGTTCAAAACCCGCTTCCGACAATCCCGTCCTACGGCCGCCAGTTTTAAGGTTAACGATGTAGTAACGTTGTATAATAAGTACTTGTATATAAATGCGGACAGGGTGATACCTGTGCAGACCCAAACTTATAGGAGAAATCTCATTCGACAGCGTTTCATGCACGTTGCCTGGTAGCAGTGTTCTTGTACATCTTTACCATAGATACGGGTGGTTACTTTGTAGCATATATGCACTTTTGTGAACGACACATTTCATTGATCTAATCTTATCATCGGAACCGGGTAGATCCGCATATATATTCCCAGGCACCGCTGTTGTACTCTGTCCATCACTCCCCGTTGTCTTCGATTCGATTCGATTCTTTCTTCTCCAACATCTGTTCTCCCCACTGCGACACCCTTTCTCTTTCGTTTCTGCTTTCGCCACTTGTCGTTTTCCTCCCGTGAGCCGCAGCGCGAGATGGGTAACTGCGCGTCTCAGTCAGACAAAGAAGAGAAGGCGCGGTCAGATCTGATAGACAAGCAGCTGGAGGATGACAGCAAGAAATTTAAAAAGGAGTGTAAGATATTGTTGTTGGGTTCGTTATCTTTTTTCTTTCAACTCGTGTCCTTCTTTGATAGTTGTATCTTTTCTGTTAAGGATCTGGGGAGTCGGGCAAGTCTACAATTGTGAAGCAAATGAAGATTATCCATCAAGGCGGTTTTACCCCTCAGGAATTGGATTCGTATCGAGGAACGGTGTACAAAAATGTGCTAGAGTCAGCGCAGGCCATCGTTCAGGCTATGAGGAAGATTGGGGTCGATTGCGAAAATTACTCAAATCGAGTGCGTCCTTGTTTCTTCGTTCAAAACGCTTTCATTTTCCTTCTTTATGCCTTTGAATACGTATAGTTCACGGACGTAACTCCCTCCCTTCATTATTACACCTGACTTTATTCGCGCCACATGCCCTCACCCGTTTTATCACCATGTTCTCATTTAACTCCCTCCCCGCTCTTCATTCTTCAATCCTCCTTTCATTAGCCGCCTTTCCCCGACGTTCTTTTTGGGGTTATTAACTCACGGTCATTCAGGTGCTCGCAGAAAAAATTCTCGACTACCGGCTCGACGAAACGACCGCATTCACCCTCTCACCCGAGATGGCAGACGCCATTCATCAACTATGGCAAGATCCCATCATATCTCCCATGATGGAAGAACATTCAAGCGAGTTCTATCTTATGGACAGCGCCTCATAGTGAGTGCATCCATATTTTCATCAACGTTACCCCGGTCAATCATTGATACCATCCAGCTTCTTCACCGAAGTCCTTCGCATCGGCGCGCCAGGGTATAGGCCTACCGAGACTGATGTCCTGCGTGCGCGGGCGAAGACGACGGGCATCACAGAAACGCGATTCAACATGGGCCAGCTCCAGTATGTTCTTTGGTCCGTATGCTATCTATAGTACTAACGTGCATCTAGAATACACATGTTCGATGTCGGCGGCCAACGTTCGGAGCGGAGAAAATGGATACATTGCTTCGAGAGCGTGACGTCCATAATCTTTTGCACGGCGCTGAGTGAGTATGATCAGGTGCTATTAGAAGAGCGGAATCAGGTGAGCGTGGCTATCACTTTCTCGTCCACCCACCTTCTTAGAATCTTATCTAGAACCGGATGGCCGAATCTCTAGTCCTTTTCGAGTCGGTTATCAATTCACGCTGGTTCCTTCGGACGTCTATCATTCTCTTTTTGAATAAGATTGATGTTTTCAAGATGAAAGTGTCAAGAGTACGTTTCAGCTTTGGTATTTTTCCGTACTGTCTTCTCACCTCTATTAAGGTTCCCCTTGAGCGATATTTCCCCGAGTATACTGGCGGAAATGATGTCAACAAGGCGGCCAAATACATTCTCTGGCGGTTCATGCAAGCGAACCGAGCGAGACTCAGCGTGTACCCCCAGTACGTGATCAATCCGCAACCATCATGGAACAGTCTTTGATCAATTCTGCCAACAGCCTGACGCAAGCGACCGATACGACGAACGTACGGTTGGTGTTTGCCGCAGTGAAGGAGACGATACTACAGAATGCCCTTAAGGATTCTGGTATTCTGTAGAATGGCGGAGATTTTTTTAAAATTTTCATTTACTCGATTTGTCCTGCATCTGTTGTGCTCACTGGTATGTCATTTCTTCCTGTCGGTATTATCTTGGCACTGATGTGTATCTAGCATGTTCATTACCTGCTAAACGTGACCCTGTCCATCCCACGTACACTATATCCTGCTCTCCCACTGCGTCTTTTTTAAAAGGACTCATTCATAACTTAGGACCGCCTTTATATTTATATCATGTCTATCGTATGTCTATCGCAATTTGTATACTAGTTCTTCTGCATATGGATTGAATTTTGTGTATGTACATAGACACATCGTGATAACTTGAATGTGTACTTGGGATAAACATCGATCAAGACCGGAGTTGGTTACATATTCGTACGGTGACATCTCACTCGACACAGTGCCCCTAACCACCATGGCCCAAGCCCTACCACAAAACCCCTTTAGTCCACTCTCCGTGTCAGTCTTGTCTGAGCCTTGAAACTGTTGGCAGCAGCTAGGGTGCGGTACTAGATGAAACCGCTGTCATGTTTGAATTCAGCGCAGAAGTTGTGGCGCGAGTCCTGGGCTTCGGACTTATTTATTCTCCTTCTATCCAAGGTAGGGCTTGCCTAGCACGAGACGTATCCGCTTGCAATGATAACGGCGAGTTTCTTGCGGGCTTGTCTTATTTGTATGTTATGGGTATAATTAGGATCTGTACGTTCAACTCGTATTCGTCAGATTTGACGCAAGAGTGATGTAGTTAAGGGCGCCCCCGAACATCCTCGACAGAGAATCTTGTATCGCAGCCAAGTCGCAATGCGAAAAAGCTGGTAAGCAAAAACTTACGGCCTAGTTCTTGGCTAATCCTCTCTAGGCTTTGATGCGAGACAAATTATCAGTGTATACTGCCAAGATCAGTGGACATGGTCAGCCGTGACAACGACCTGACAACCATTAATGTGACGGCCGGGTCGGAGAGGCTAAGATCTATAGAGCTTGGTCACATATTCCGTGAATCGACGACAGGCCATATAGCCGGACAGTGACAGATGCCACGCAGAAAAAGTTTGTCTACCATTCCCTCACATCTTCCATCTAACCTCACCTTGCTTGCCAGCTGGAGTGGACATCTTCTGCCGCAGCTGTTATTCAACGATTTGCAGATATTTCAGTTGACCAAGAACTCAATCAAGGTAACATTCACAGAGCGGAGAATACGTTCACAATAACACCCGATTTCCATAATCCGTATGGTGAGTTCAGCATCTCTCTTCATCCGGTTGAGCATGTAAACGAATTAGTTTTCTTCCTCTTCCTTCTGACTGAACACGAGATCTGTATAGGATGACAGCAATATGTATGAAATTCATACTTATCCTCCAAACCTAAATGCTGAGTACGGATTTCCGGACCGAGTGACGCTCACGGATGCGACGGGCGGGGAAATTCCCCTTCCCAGCCATCGTTATTTTCCGACTCCACGATAATTGTGCGAAGATTGCCCATTTCTCAGTTGCGGGGAAGGTCATGGAGCAGCTATACCAAGATGTAAAAGACCTAGGGGTCCTAGCAGAGGATGGAGGATCCCACCTTTTGTCTTTTGCAATTTCATGACGCCTGCAGGCGCAGATTTATACTGGTTGGAACAGAATCGCAAAGAAAAAATATATGTACCGCGCAGTAAATGACAAGAACGTTCAAGGTAAATGATGCTGGATCATGCAATATTCAGAGTTTGCAGGTCAGAGGCAACCTAACCGCATCCTTCTTCAAATATAACGGCTCGTAATCCAAGCAGCTGGGTCAGCGTCGGACTAGTATTTCGATAACTTGACTTAAAACGGCAAATATCCGTATAAGAGACATACGTCGCCCTCACGAAGGCTCGGCTCGGCTGACAGCGGTCAGCAGTGAATAGAAGAAGCCAGATGCTAGTACAAGTATCAGACGTTGCCCTTCACATGTAAAGTAAATTTAATTCGTACCTGACGAAGTGCATGACTATTCATAAACATCTTATCACACTCTTTGCAATAATGGTGGTTCTTCTTCGCCAGGCAATGGAGACGCAGCCCATTTTGTGTGCGACAGTCCTTCAGACACTGACTGCATTGAAGGACGTCCTCCCCTCCTCCGCCATGAGCTATCGAAGAAAGGTGCTGGAATTTATATAAAATATCATAGTGAGAATGCGAAAGAAATTTGTATGATGATGGCAATATATACCTGTTCGAGAAAACCTGCTCGAAGGAACAGTCTGCGGCATTCGATACAATAGAAGTGGTTCTCTTTGTCTCTGCAGTGCGAATGAAGACCTCTTTCGGTTTTGAAGGTCCAGTGACAGGCTCGACACTCATGCATGGGGGGGGGGTAAAAGATTCGCAGAACCGTGCGGCGGTGAGTCACATTATATACCGTCCGAGAGGAATGGGAAGTACGGGTCCCCCAGAACGTGTAAACCTCAAGGCCTTGCAGTAAATAGCAGAACCTGTGATCTATCTTAGGGGAAGAAGTATACGTCCTGCAGAGCATTTTTTTGGGCCAGGCGATGATAACCAGGATATCAAATCAAGTCAAGTGCACGCAAGTTTCCCGCAAGATAGTCTGATAGCAAAGGCATTGTAGGATGTACTCTTCTCCTAAGGACCGTGAGGAAGAGAAGCCGGTACTTGGTATATCCATTTACGCATGACGGAACGACCTCAGGTGGAAGAAGCCGTATGACGATCTAAAGTTATGTTCAGACCCCGTTGCATTGGAGAGGAAGAAGCCCTCACTTTCAAGTTCTTATCTAAGTTGGAAGTGCGAAGTTTTTGAATCGAAAGACACGAAGCGACTACTCAGTCGAATGTGGAAAATTCGCAATTGTTTGCAAGTAAAGAACTGTGGGAAAACCGTGCCACTGTCCTTACTCATCAACTTCATCGCGCCGTATTAACCTCTGCCTCAATATCGACGGCCATGTATGTATTCCTCAGAATGAATCAACGGTACTTTGTTTCTGACCTGAGAAAAGGACAATGCTGATTATAATTGTACAGGCTACGTCGCGTCGCGCATGTTAACCTAAAAGCTCGATTTCGGTGTTATCAGACATATTCATCAAGCCTACCAGTCGCCTACTTCAACGTGAAGAAGAAACCCTGACCTTGGCCGGGATGCTTCGAGGTAACGAGCAGCCAACTTTCCCTGATCTACTGCGAAATGACATTTTAGACTTTGGCTTTTCCTGTGATATGATTATTGCCACGTGCCAAATACTCTTGGCCCCTGCAAGATGGGATATACCTGAAGTCAGAAATGGGAACGTCCTCGGAAAAAAACGAGAAGAAAGTTACCCTCCATGAGACCGTGATTGATTTTGACAGGTTGTTCGCCGCCTTGACTGATAGATCTTATATGATTCCAGCCGTTTTTGTCGTTGTAGCAATGCTACCGCCGGGATAACGCGTTGATCGGATATAAGCTCATTCCGACGAGTAGCCCTATTCAGGGATTACTACACCTTCTGATCAACTCTTGCGTATGTTGTTATACTCATATCATTGATGAAGACGCGGCACGCCTGGACTCGGTTACAACAAGTCAACATCAGTTCCTCTCACTTCACCGTGCTGTTTCAGTTTCGCAGCAGATGATTATCACGACGGAGATTAGAGACGATAAACGGCGTCTGCTGCAGCATATCGCCCAAATGAAAGGTAGGACAAGGACCACCTGCTACAATGAATCGAAAAGTAGAAGCCTGGACCGGGGCAGAGGTTTCCCGTGTGGCGCTCGGGTTGTTGAAAATTGCAGTGCGTTTGAATTGTCTATTTCGTATAGGCTCTGGGTCTGTTGGAGTGCCCTGGCATCCTCGAGCATCTATAGCTTTGATGCAGTCATGTGTGATATTCGTCTTGGTGTTGGCCAGTGTGGACGCGTCACTGACATAATCACAATGCCACCCAGACATTCTGTCAACGCGCCACTCGACGCTTTTTTGCATCTAACCCCGACCATGGATATATCCTGCTCTTCAACATCAGCCTGCACCTCTTTTCCCCAGTACACTGCTCGTCAATATGTAGGCGAGTTGGAGTCGCCGGCGTCGAATCAATTCCATCTCTTCTTCAACGGGGACATCCCTTTGTCGGTGCCGTGTCTTCGGGCTCTCTCTCTTTACGAACAGGCACTGCAGGTTGCGAATGACGGATCATCGTAAGTTTCGATGTTCTTGTTCTTGTTCACCTCCTTCCTGTTGAATGTCCATCCTTTAGATCATCTGACTCTTCGTTTTCCCCTCACGCCACTGCTGCCTTTAATGACTTGCATCCGCTGACCCCAGCTCAGCTTGCTACCTTCGCCTGTCTTGAGATGAAAGCTCTTCTCTCCTCCGATCCAGTCTTCGTTGTCAGCAAAAAATTCTCCACGCTTGATGACTTCGAATCTGATCCAGAACTTTATCGTAATTTTCTTCTCGAGGACCCATGGATAGCAGTACGTGGGATATACTCTGACTTCGTTGTGTGCTCTGGATGCAGGAGCATTATCGCCGGCGAAGAAGATTACCGACGAGATGTCGAGGCATGGATATTACATCGAGATTCATGCGCAGGTATAGAGGATAAAATTCTGAACGCTATCGTTCAAAGTTGGGACGCCCTAGATGCGATGTCGCTGATGTGGGAAACGGTACGCCAAGTTTGTGTATATACATCTCTACCTTCGTTAACCGCAAGTCAACAACAGGCAAGGTCGTTGTCCTCACGGACTGACGTCAAGATAGACCCTCTTCCACATTTCTCAGAAGGGGTTAGAAAGCCCGATCATTTTGAGGTGTGTTATTCGTCAACAGGAACTATCTCCATTGACAGCAGTTTCATGACTATAGGAGCGGAGACGAAATGTTACCTTTGTCAGAGAGTGGCTGGCCCAAATTGAACCGTGACCTTTGTAAAGTGTATGCAAATTGTGTACACATTTGATTATCTGACTCTGTAATTCCATTGACCTAATCATGCCTGACACCAACATCAGCATAATCACCGCGTGATATTGATTCATACTATCAGATCTTCTAGCCGATATTCAGTGTCGGACATGACACATGGAATCGCGCTCCGCACCTTGCAGCTCCGGTTCCCAGGCGACTCCATGTTTGATCTCTGGTTGCAATTCGGTTGCAGCCTTTAAAACTCCTCCAAGATAGCGTCCATGAATTCACTCGATCCCCTGTCATGTCCGTGGCTATCGTGACCGGCGCCGGCCAAGGAATTGGGAAAGCGATTGCCCTCAGACTTGCTGACGATGGCTTCAATGTAGCTATCAACGACCTTCCTCGCAAATCAGAAGCACTGGAATTGCTTTCAGCGGAAATCTCGGCTAAGGGTAGGAGGTCGTGCATAATTCCTGCTGATGTATCTGTGGAAGAAGATGTGGAAATTATGATCACTAAAGTGGTCACAGAGTTAGGTCGATTGGATGTTGTGCGTTCCAGGTCATTTTTCGATGCGCGCCTGGCCTTCTCATCCGTTTCGTAGATGGTTGCTAATGCGGGAATGGGTTTTGGCCGGCGACTACTGGACAGTGCGTTATACTGTCGTCATGGAAAGTATTGAATTTTTGGATTTTTGTAGCCCAAATTGAGGACTGGGATCGCGTACTAAATGTCAACGCCCGAAGCGTTTTTCTCTGTTACAAACTGGCTGCAAAACATATGATTAAACAAGGGACTGGGGGTCGAATTATTGGAGCATCTTCGGTCCTTGGACAGCAGGGTTAGGCTTATGTTACGTTCACCATCCAAATATTAATGTCCCTAACTTCTTAGGTGGAAGATTCGTTGGCGCTTATAGTGCTTCCAAATTCGCCGTTAGAGGTCTTACGCAATGCGCAGGTTCGTCGCTTTTATCTGTACTTTTTGGTTGACTTACTTTCCACGTCGTTTTAGCCACTGAATTTGGAGAATATGGGATCACAGTAAATTCCTATGCTCCAGGTACGCCTCGCAATATGCTTGCTTTCTCATGTTTTGGCTAACATGGGAGTAGGCGCGATAGATACTCCTATGAGTACGCCCTCACATCGTTAATTTTCGACCGTGCCACGAGCCTGATCCTCGACTACAGTGGTTGAAGCCGCCCAAGAAATGGGCGGTGTCGACGCATTCTACGAGAAAGTGGGTGGCTTACAGACTGAGGTACACTTCGGCCCTAACTATGTGGAAGGAGAGAAACAAAAACCCATTGGGAATGATGGGCGAACCTTGTGATATTGCTGGCGTTGTTTCTTACCTTGCTTCAAGAGACGCTCGCTTCGTTACAGGTAACCAATCTCTTCACTTCGGGTCTCTATCCTTTACTGAAAATGGGGTCTACTGCCTAGGGCAAACAGTAAGGTCTTTCTTCTCCTTCGTGACATCTAGAGCTCACTGTAACTTGAAGATACCGATTAACGGCGGTAGGTTTTACTCCTAGATGAGGGTAGTGCACAAGCTAGAAAATATTTTCGCCACGGTGAACCATCCGAGCTGATTGATAGTACTTCTCCGCACTCCTCAGTATTGTTATAAAATCAGATTACAGAAAGCTTTATCCTAGCTTCAATTGGATCTACTCTTGTTCATTCACCCAGTGAAATTATTCTGTCCGCGGGATCAAAGTGCCGATCGATCAGCGCTGCAGCGAATCCTAGATGATCGATCGGGGTCGACTTCGAGATTTTTTCTATCTATAAGGCGATAATTTGTCAATATTGGACGTCTTTCTGCGTGGCTGTTGGCAAGACTTTAATAGGCGAGCCTCTCAGAGCCTTAGCTTTGAGGTCTACATGATATACTACTATACCCACGGTAAAAATATGCTTCGTAACTTCTGGTTACCTATTTCGAGGCTCCACAGTTTTCCCTAATAGCCATGACGACTCACGCCCTTTGTGAAGCTTTCGAGTCAAACAGAATGGCTTTTCGCACCTGGATATCTCTACCAGGCTACTTTCATGCGTGAACGGTAGCTCAAGCCAGCACCCGACTTTCGTGGGTAATGATAGACTGCGCCAAGTACCGCTCCACCAAAGCGTCTCCGAGAGCGTCGCAGCTATTTATTTAGCAGGAAACGGGGTTTCTAGTGCTTTGGTATGAGTCCCTGCCACTGGGATCAGTTCGAGCACCAGTTGGCAGATCAAGTATGCCCTCGATGCAGGAGCCCGCGGAATCTTGGCTCCTATGGTACTCTATCGCTTTTTTAGGTGCTTACGTTTTAAGTACAATGAGGCAATGGTCTAGGTGTCTTCAGCAGAGAAGGCCAAGGAAGTCGTGATGGATAGCCGATTTCCTCCCGCAGGGAGGCGTGGATTTGGGAGCCCCTTCACCCATAGGACGTGGGGTTTAACGGCCCACAGTATCTTGATTCGGCGAATAAAGAGGTTACTGCTATGGTTCAAATCGAAGCCGAGGAAGGGGTGGAAAATATGAAAGACATAGTAGCTGTTGATGGAATTGGTAGCGTTGACTTTATCTACTTACTTCGCTGTATGAACTGACGACTCATAGATGTGCTATTTATTGCCCCATGTGATCTATCTATATCCATTGGATATCCACCGCCGTCGCCGGATCCGCATCCAAGTATTGAGAATGTGATCAAAGAAACACTTCGCGTAGCTCATTTCGAAGGAAAGAAGTGGTTGGTTGACGTTTCTTGTGTGTCTCTCCATACGCTCATTTGAATCACTCTTAATGCTATATATTGCATATCGGGAGAGCAAGCAGCGAAGCGGTCTCAAGAAGGCTTTGACATGGTGAGATTCGCGTTCTCTCTAAAACTAGCAGCCTGCATGAAAGTTTCTCATCGTCCACTCTAGATGAACGTCGTTACTGATGTAGGGGTAATTTCGGACAGTATTTCCTGCCACTTGCAAATAGCTTCCGCTGGACACGACCAAGATAATGAACTAGTAAGGCTGACCGGCTTGAAATTATACAAATGTACTACGTCCAAACCAGCTTTCAATCGAAAAACAACCCGGAGTTAACCGATATCTATCCGTGATAGGTGTGAGCAAGTACAGCTATCGATCGAGGATTTTTGACTCACGCTTTGACCTGCACATCAATTGCTCAACGAGAGTTTCCATCAGATACGAATTTACCACCCACCTGTTAAGAGACGTGTTTCACTAGAGACGAGATAAGATACGATGCTAGCAATGTCAGCAGGCTCCAGAAGTTGTCCTCTCGCACTTATGGCAATTTGCTATTGAAATTACTGTTAAGCTCCGCGGTCTAGCTGAAAAGGTCTTTGACTGACCGAATCATAAAAACTCTTCTCGTCTCCTGTAGATTTACCAATGTCGGTAACTGTAGTGGAATATTAGACTGCGGTCTGAATATTTAGGGCAACGTACGCATTTCAGTGTAAGTTGGGCCTTGCGGAAGTACGTTCAGCGTTTTCGATCAGAGGGCAGTTTGATGAACAATAAGATTTACCAGGTGCATATGCATTCACTGTGATACCGTACGGTCCGAATTCTCGGGCTACACTTGCAAACATCGGTACTTGCGCATGAGCATGGAGGAGGAAACCAACGAACCAGCGCTTTGTGTGAGCAGGCGGATGGCGCCTTTGGATGCACTATAAGCAGCCAAATTGGCATAACCTGGTACATGTACATCAGTCTTTGAACCAAAGGCTGGTGGATATGCTGACCTTGCTTCCCCGCAATGGAAGAAGCGCCCACAATACGTCCACCATGACCCTGTTTAATCATCTGTTTCGCGGCGTACTTGTAGCAGAGGAAAGTTCCCTGTCCATTTACAGTAAAGATGCGATTCCAGTCTTCAGTAGAAGCTAAAGGAGCGTAAGAGTTATTTCGGGTCACAGCAGGGGCTTGCGACTTACTGTCCATGATGCTACGCATGGTACAAACACCAGCGTTGGCTACCATCTACATCGTAGAGTAGTGAGTATCATAATTGATGCATATGTGGAGATTCTGCTGACAACATTCAACGCCCCCAGTTCGTGAACAGTGTTTTCTATGATACTTATGACGTCGCTTTCAACAGAAACATCTCCCGTTACGACGCACGACCTCCTCCCTTTCGCGATGATGTCGGCTGCAAGGGCATCAAGCTCCATAGTTTTCGAGGGCAGGTCGTTGATAGAGACGTCGAATCCATCATCTACTAGTCGGAGGGCGATAGCTTTCCCCAGTCCTTGGCAGGAGCCAGTGATCAAAGCGACACCCTTAGTAGAAGCCATGAATAGTCGAGTGCGGCATGGGTGACTGCTGGCGTTTATATACCACCAGGACAGGTATAGTCCTACTCCAAAGTGAATCAAACTATAATGACCGCAGATCCGGATCCAGGAATATTTGACGTTATCGCCAAAGGTATGCTACCCGCGCTGGGAAGATTTCTAATGGGTGACAGGTTCATCAGCTATGCTGCCCGTCAGCACAGAATGTCAAAGAGTCGGCTTTTGACTCCATCTTCCTTGGTATTTCCCACAGAAGTTAGCGTCACACATTCGCTACATAACCGACTTGAGCATCTTTCAGTGAGTATTTGTTCTCGAAAATGCCAAGTGTAATGTACCGCTTGTGTACTCGCCACATCTTGGTAGGCTATTCGTACAGTGATCTCGTGCCAGAATTAAAGCATCAATGAATCGGATCACGAAAGTTCATCATCAAGATTTGGCTGAATCGAAGCCCTACAGGTGTTTCAGCACTGTCAAATAGTACGAGAAGTTCGATGGAGTACGCGGCGGGCGGGTGAAGCAATTTGGATCGCATGGAAGCTGGTATTGGTTACCGAGTAGTGCGAGCAATGAGAACGAAGGATCTCGGAAGGGAGACATGAAGATTGGCTTGCAGGTGGGCATAGGCACAAACACCTCAAAATCCTGGGAAGGACTCGATTGACTTGAGTCGGAGACGGTGGAAGATCCGTTCGGTAAAAGACCCGTACTCAGTATAGATAAAAATATATGGGTCAGTGCCTGACAGGATTATTGCTTGTACTTATAACTCCGGTGAAACGAAATGAACTTCAACCGACAAACTTACCAGTCAATAGGTCACATGATTGTCGGTATCCAAGCATTTCGAATCTCAACATCTGAGTCCAAATTAATCAGCACTCGCAGTCGAAACACGGAACACGTGTCTACTGAAATGAGGTTTTGCTTTCTTTCTTAAATGTTCGAATCAGTTCAATGTGCTGGCTAAAGCGCTCAGGATCGGATTCAGTCCTTACTATGCATGAACACTTGACCTCATTCAGCGAACATGTGAGCTCGAAGTTTCGGAATTAGCGGATACAGAGTTCCGTGCTGAGCCTCAACGAGTTCGACTACACGTTGTATTAGGGCCCATTTTCGAGGTTCACAGTACGTAACTTTCAAGAATCTCGTCCACCACGAGACCCAGAAGTGCATAGCGAAATTCGGGGTGCAGAAGACCCAGCCCCTCCTGGAATATTGGAACACGAGTGCTGGTCATATGATGCTTCACCCCCCATCTGACTCTAGACAACTCCAAGAATGCTCTTCTTTCCCACCCATCCGCTCTTGGATACGTACCACCACCATCCCACTGAACGCACCCAAACTCTCTTCCACTATGTCGACTGAAGTCACTACCCCTGCTACCATCGAAGTCAACGATGCGTATTTCTGTACTCACTTCAAGGAAGTGGTTAGTGGCTTCTCTTCGTCGCTTACCCAGGTCGTCTGACGATGATCATAGTGTGCAGTCTGTGGGTACGATGGAAGGGAGGAAAATGATGCGTTCTTTGGGGTAGGTCATCTTCTCTGTTTTCCATTCTTATCGGTGTTGACTGCGTTCATACTAGTTTGATCCCATCGACCGTGAGGGCATCGAATGTCCCCCAGCCATCATAAACAAGGATGGCGTCTATCAGTGCAAGAAGCATGCATTAACAGGTCAGAGACGCTCCTTGCTACCATCGGTCGGGCTGACTGTTATCAAAGGTTGTAACCAGTGCTACGGATGGAAGAAGCAGATTAATCGGGCGAGGACGGCAGCAAAGAAGGCTGGCAAGAAATAAGGCGAAACAGCCGTAGGCACAAGATCTTGACGTAATGTTGTCCTTTGGTGAGGCAACTGCGGGAGTCTCAGTACTTACTTCCGCATCAACGATACAAATCTATACATGAATCTCAATAGAGAAACAAATGCTAAGCACTTTATAGTTCAATAAGACGACTATGCGATGGAAAATCTCGCAACTCTGTATCGTCTTCATCAAATTGAACTGTGGCAGTCTGGACTGTTCGAAATGTCAAGTCATTGGTAGGAAAGCCTGCGGAGAATATTCCAACAGTTGCTGTCTGATGCAGATTCAACATGAGCCGAGACATCATTGTTACAGAAATACTAGGGCCGTTATTAGCTTTAATGAATGACAAAGCATGAAAACATACCAACTGGCGAAGGATGATAGAGATCCACGGAGAAACGGCTGCGGCGGAACGGGATGATAAGAAGGATTACGCCCAGGAAAAGAGTACTTACCGGAGCTAACTGAAAAAGAAATACAAGTCAAAAAGTGATTGACATGCGAACGCAAAAAACGTACGTAAAATGTAAGAATATTAGATAAATTAGCAAGGGCCATAACGCTGCGAGAGTAGCTGTAGCGTGCTGCAAGCTGAAATACTGACAAAACTGCCTTACGCAAAGTATATAGCGCCTGACAAATCCGCCTTAGAGAGTCGGGAGTTTCCAAGATTCAGTGAAAGTTGCTCACCATCTCGAAGGATGAGGGATAAAATGTCAGGCGTAACACGGTTCCGTCGTTCTTTGTACGTTTTGAAGAGCGTCAAGCTAAAGAGAATGGTATCGTATATGAAGAGCGCTTCCCACGCTGACGCTATGTCTGCAGGAAGAATCATGCTTCGCTGTCCAAGCGGGAGCAGTCAGAGCTGCTTACGAATTGCGCTGGAAAGTCCAAGTTAGCCGATGAAAGACTTGACCGACGACGAGACGTACGTATCTCGGTCCAAACCGATGTGACAACCGGACGAAGGCTTGAAATCGACATGTTTTTGACCGGAGAGAGACCACTGGACATAAATCAGAACAGGATCTCTTGACAAGACGTTCTGACACGCACACAAGAAACACTGGCCAGAATGATGGCGCTCACCACCATATAGCAGAGAATGCGCAGGCTACAAGCATAAATAGCGTATATTCGCATCGTTAAGAGAACTGCGAGGAACGTCAACATTAAACTTAGGAAGTGTGAGATACTGACTGCAAACGATAATTTGGCTGATAATTAACAGCACTTGGCGGACCAGATTATAGCGTTGGCAGCTGATTTGGTGGACGATATTAACTTTATGCCACCAAAGAAACTCCACTAAACGCACCTCTGTACATTTATTAGCCGTCAGTTGAAACACTGGAGTAGGGTGCGTACCGTCACGGATAATGTCGTGAACGAAAGCACTGTTACACATATGTTCCCAAAAAATGCGAGATATCTGTTCAGAAAGAACAATCGAGCACTGGGTGTTTTGGGCTGCTTCCATAGATACTCAATCTCAGTGTCTACAACAAGTTAATATTGCAGACGAACGAGAGAGGAGAAAGACGGACCGAAGGTGATGAAATGATCCCAGTACACAAAAGCTAGTCATGTACGTCAGTGACATCCACCACTAACGAACGCGATCGAACGAACACATAGCAATCATGTGCAGGTAATTGTGAAACAGTCTACATCAATCATCTTAGTGCTTGCGCCACTGAGAAGAAGGAAGTAGGTACGTGCATTTCTTCAGTAGACGACACATTGTCAGACATAGTAGTGGTGAGCAGTCAGGAAGAAAAAAAATCCAAATGAGAAGCAGGGACGTCAAGCATCGAGATGTCGTATTCGAAATGTTGACAAGGACGGGACAGTATCCTAGAACTCCCCGATTGAGGGGGGGAAAGTGGGGAGCGTCCAACCTTCAGCCGTAGAAGGTGAGTCCAGGTAGTATCATATAGCCGAGAAGTCCGATCCGTCGCTAGATGTCAAAGAGCTTATTAGTCCAGCTAGGCGGGCGGTTCTAGTGAGAATTTACCGGAACATACCAGAGAGAAGCTTGACACAACTAAAAAGCGCAGCTTCGTATTTACCTGCAGACGGTCGTTTAGGAAGCCCTGGTTCCGCCACGGATCTGATTCTATAGCGAGGTCCATTAAAAAAATAATATATCCTGGGAGAAAGAACCAGGAGCAGCACGGCTACCACAACTTCTTCGGGTGGAAAACAACATGAGAGCGAAGATTGAGATCGAGATGACGCCGCCGTCATTCCAATTTGACCATGTCGAATCTTTGCCACGTGGTCCGGAAGGTTGTGCCGGTCTGCCAATGGCTCCAGACTCGGAGCCAATCTCCTGTTGATCACACTACCGCGACTGCCCAACATCAAGTGTTTTAATGTCTCGTACATCCACCAACTGTCAATGTTGTCAACGTATATACATTTCCATTTGTTCAACAAGATCCCAATATCAAGCTGGGTAGTACTTGAGAGATGCTTGTGAGTAGCACATTCACTTAATCTCACACTCCCATGGATAACAAGGATTCCAATGAGCAGGCTTGGGAAGTGTAAGTCAGCCAGCTTCTCTCAGCATGAATTGATGACGATGTTCGTAGACTGCATCATGGGTATCTCCAAATAATCTCAATCTGTATGTCTGCTTCGCCGCCCCAGGATTCCAAATATCAATGCTTACCGTTTGTCCCATTTTCAGCATTTCTGTACTGGGACCATCTGATAACCATCGGTATGGCTGTCCCCCCGTTGCCATGCTACACAATTCTGACCAGTGCAGATGATGAACTACGTCTAATCTGGAATAAACCGAAGACGTTTGGTTCTTATTTATTTTTCACCAATCGATACCTGGCGTTTTTCGGAAATATAACTGTCACTATTCTAGGATTTACGACATTATCACCAACGGTGAGCTGTTCACGCCTATCTGAAGTATTAATCAGGGCTCATCGTCGTATTTAGAGGTATTCCGTTTTCTGATTTCGTCACCATAAATCCAGCTGTTGACGGGCTTTGCAGTTGTAACAGATACGCGCTTTATCGCCAAATCCTGCTCGTTTCCACCCAAGTTGTCGTATGCAGCAAGTCCTTTCTTTTGCCTGTGTTTAGAACTCCTTCCGCTGATTCCGCGAAGCTATGTTGACCATGCGTATCTATGCATTGTATACACGCAACATCAGGGTATTAAAATACATGCTCGGAAGCGGAGTGATACTCTTTACAGTGTCTTGTGTGCGTTCTATCTCCGTTTGACGACAATCTTGCCGATTCATTTTTCTGTTCAAAGTGGGCTCTAACGGACCAGAAAGGCGACCGATGGGAGGATTCCGGATGTCACATCGGTTTGCCTCGCGTAACGTGCATTTCTGTTCATCTGTTCTGCCGGGGTAATTACTGACTTTGTTTTTTCATTAGAGCCATCCGTCAGTCTACGTTTATATCGTTCCTTTGGGGCACACATACTTATCAAATCTTTGCCAGGTATCGCGACTGCATGGGAGGCGCTTTTCATCTACGACTCGATGCTTTTCGCCTTCACGTTTTATAGGGCATATATATATAGAACAGAAAATATACCTCTTTTGTATCTCGTCTTTAGAGATGGTACGTCTGCCGCCTCTGATGGCCGAGTTGGTTAACTGATGAGCAGCTGCAATGGCAGGAGCTATTTATTATGCGTTCGTCCCTCTCCTGCACAATTTCGCTTCCTAATAATCAAGCTCCATTTAGGGCTATGGCGTTAGCCACGCTTTCCAACGTTCTCACCTTCTATGTGTGTTCACTCTCCTCACTGATAATGCTTAGATTGACGTGCGGACAGCTAGCAGGGGTACCTCTTCTACTCTATTGTATTACCCAGATGCTGATATTGTTGATAAAGCCCTTTCTTAGAGGCGGCCTTTCCTCTTCCGCCAGTAGGTAAGGCCGTACATGTCCTTCTTTGTCTTGGTGCCATGTTATTAATATCCAAACGGTACCGTAGCGTATCTGTGACCTTGATGTCCCGGCTCAGCCTCAATCTTCATCAAACAACTGACGTAGGCGGTTCGTCGGACAACAGTGCCGCACCACGCGAGGTGGAAATTAGTCACGAGCTGGACACTCTGCCTCTGAGTGACTTCGAAGAGTAGTCTTCTGATAATGAGACTGACTCGGAGGAATTCACCGCATGATTGATGTTCAGATTTTCTATATTTCTATATTTCAATACACGTACTGTTGGGTAGTCAATTTCACTGATAAATGTTGTACTTTCCTTAGGGAGCGGGCGTCTCAGCTTAGTTGTTTACCAGGATTAAAGGAACTTTCTTCGGCCGTGGAAAACGAATATTACGCTGAATTTCCTCTGAGGGCTTGCTTGATTCTCTTGCTCTCAGCTGATCGTATCACTCGTCACAAACCCGCGGATTTCATGTTTAGCGCAAGCCGTCATCCTTTACTCACAGAAGGGTCGAACAGAATAAATACGGAAGAACTTTCATACAGCTTCTAGGCAAGTTTGTATTCGGATAGTTTAGAAGTACTTCTGACAACTCAAGTGACCCGTCCGAGGGTCCATTTTTCATGTCATAAGGGCATTCAACATTATCACAGTCTTTGAATACGATCGTAAGCAAGATCAGAGGGGGAGGATATATCGCCTCGATACACGCGTGACGGTAATAAGGAAACGTGAAACCATAACCGCTGAAATATCCACCACAAACTCTCTGAATATAGGATTGGAAGCCTAATAACGTGCCAACGTCTATACGACGACGACATTGTCCACTTTCCCCGCTGTCTTCCTTTCCTTTGCCAGGCGTCTGTTCCCCTTTTCGGTATCATAACTGAAATACCATGTAAAGAGGACGGCAAGCAACGCAAGTGCAAAGAATATGATGCACACAATGTAGGGGATGGTATCTGTACGACCAATCAGATCGGGTTGTTAAGAAAGACGAGGCACTCACATCTTGGTGCATACTTCGATTGAAAAATCTGGGCAGCAAAAATACTCGCAATCTGGCCCACGCTATTATGGAAGGCGAACGCAAAGGAAGCATATGATGATCCTTTGGTGCTCTGGGAACGCCAAGGATATATCATCGTCTGGTATACTGCGTAGGGTATCGCGGTGAGGAGAATGAGCGTCAGAAGACCCGGATTGTTCCGGCACACGGCGAGACCAATGAAGGTACCGATAAGAACGACGAGAGAAACGAGCATGTACACGGGCCGGGGTATTTTGAAGCTATGGTCAGAAATCCCTCGATATTAAAGTTACTATCAGTATGGAAGTCTAGGTAAGAAGAGAATGCCTTACAAGCAAATGAAAGCGCAGATACAATATATATAGCTGCAGGAGGGATGTTGAGGAGCTGAGCATTCGTTGTGGTTGTAAATCCGTAGCCGGCAATAATTGAGGGAAGCCAGAAGGTGTACTGTAATGGAAGATGGATTAGTATGCTTGCGACGTAAGATGAATGACAAACTTACTCCAGCAATGCCGGTCTGCTGGCAAAGCAGGATAAAGCAGAATCCATAAGTAAGGGGGTCTTTGCACGCGGCCCTAACATCAGCCCAATTGAAGTTAGCGTCGGATTGGCGGGGTGAGTTAGGAGGAAGGCGGTTAACTATGAACTTGCCTTCCTCCGAAGTGAGGAACTGCCTGTGACCCTGAGGTGAATCGGGGTAATCAGGGAGAAATAGGAAAATGAAAGCTGTGAACACGAATCCTATGCAGCCGACTTGAAACAAAGTCAGCTTTGTGCCAAACATCATGCTGGAATAAGGTAACGCACCGATAATGAAGGCCCACTGCCAGCCTGACAAACCGTGACGTCCGTCGATATAGGCGAGGCCGTATGCAATCAGAGCGTCAAGGATATTACTAAACTGTCCGAGAATAGTGATCATGGCCATGCGGAAGGCAAGTTCATCTGGACGATACCAGAATGTCATTTGGAGGAGAATTCCGGCTGCATATGATTATAGTTAACATAATATTACGGAGAGAAAATCCAGGACGTAACATACGGAAAAGACCGGCCTCAAAGACGCCGAGAAAAGCACGGGCAGCATAAAGGCCACTTTTGTTTTTTGCCGCAGCGTGGCAGCAAGCAGCTACGGACCTGAAAAAAAATTGTAACTATACTAGCCACCACGGGTAATGTGTTCACGTACCACAAGAATATGATGCGACAAAAATGTAATCGAGGTGTAGACCACTTTAGAATCAAATTCGAAGGGACTTCGAACGCCAGGAAAGTACACTAAACGGGTAATATCAGTACTATGAACCCTCGTTCCATCGCAATGGGACTACGTACCGTAAAAATAGTGGACAGGTATCCATACTCATCCGTAGTCATATGAAGTTGCTTCAGGATATTCGTGGACTTTCCCGTGTTAACGGTCTTGGCATACGAGACGATGTTGGAATCAAGGTTCTGTTAAAATACGATTTAGGCTGGATTGAACAGCCACCTGAGAGCCGAACCTTGAGCAGATACGCCAACATGAGGAGAGGAAGGAGATGTAAGTCAGCCTGATCAAAGGTGGTTAGGCAGCATAAAGGAGAGATTTTATTAGTGGTACTCACTCTTCGTAAAATCTTCCTCGTCTCCGCGAATGTGTACTGCGGAAGTACTTGTTTGTCTGCCACAACTACCGGGTCCTCGACCTTACCTTCCTTCGAGTCAATACTGTCATTATTCAGCGACATCTCGGGGCATTGAGGTATTTCTGTCAAGGGCCGCTTCGTATTATTTACAGAGATTCAGATGATTTTCAGGGAAAGTACCCGCAGCAATCAAAATCGATTTTCGAGCGGGGTAGAACGATAAGGAGATATGATAAAGGGATTGTGCCCTAGTCAATTAGCAGACGCAGGTTACGGTGAAAGGGATTCAATTATGGACGCTAGCTTGGAAACCAGCTTCCATCAATCAACGTTTTTTCGACTCGATCCGTTCGTTCGAGCGAGACGGGCCGCTTCCGCGGAAGCTCCGTGCGAGACCCGCAAACTGAACTTAGCATTTATCGATGATGATCTTGCTTCGAACTCTCAGCCTTAGCTTCTTCCTTTCTTTATACCGACATGGCACCGTACGATCTCGAATCTTATGGAACGGCAGACATCCACGATGTATTCTCCAAGCTGACCGTAGCTGAAAAAATTTCTCTGCTTGCTGGGCCAGACTGGTGGACAACGACACCAATCCCGCGCGTCGGTGTGCCTCATATTAAGTGTTCTGACGGTCCAAATGGAGTGAGGGGCAGTTCACATTTCTTGGTGATTTCTTTTTCTTTCTTTTATGCTTGGCCACTGACTGGTGAACAGCCTACTCCAGCCCAGTGTATTCCATGCGCAACAGCCCTTGGGGCGACCTTTGACATCAGTCTAGTAAACGAAGTGGGGGGGTTGTTGGCGCGAGAATGTAAAGCAAAAGGGAGCAGTATCCTCTTGGCGCCGACATGTAACATACAGCGAAATCCGCTGAACGGAAGAGTGAGTCTCACTTTTTTTTTTTTAACGAGACTGACTGATCGACATTTTGCAGGCTTTTGAAAGTTTCAGCGAAGACCCGTTTCTCTCTGGGATGATTGCTGCTTACTACATACTTGGTCTTCAAAATAACGGTGTCGGCGCTGTCATCAAGCATTTTGGTGCGTCATTCTCTGCATTCCAATGAGGGTAAAAATAACTGTTTTAGTGTGCAACGACATGGAACATGAGCGACTTTCCGTTGATATTTGTGTGGGAGAACGAGGTACATCTTCTTGATCTCATTCGTGTCTTATTTCTCAAGTGACAGCACCAAGCTCTACGCGAAATATACCTCATGCCTTTCATGCTAGCTCAGAAGATCGCTAAACCATGGGCTGTCATGACCTCTTATAGTCGTGTCAATGGAATCCATTGTGCGTCTTCTTTTCTCTATATTATCTGTCAAAGTAAACGACTTTTCGTAATTGATAGGTTCAGAAAATCGTCGACTACTACAAACTATTCTCCGTGAGGAATGGGGATTTGACGGTATGGTAATGAGCGACTGGTTCGTCAACTCCTACCGAGCTTTCTCAACCATAGCGTAAGATTCAATATCTGTTTTCAGGAGTGGTACCTACTCTACTTCAGAGGCCGTCGACGCTGGACTAGATCTCGAAATGCCTGGACCAACACGCTGGAGAGGGGACCTCATCAATCATCTTATTCATGCTGGTAAAATATCTTTTGACACCTTGTCCTCGCGGGCATACGCCATCCTTCAAATCGTTCAGCGTGCAGTACGCGCTGATCCGTCTCTCGTTAGGAACAATGCGCTTCCAGAACGTCAGCTTGATTCTCCTGATGACATCATTCTCAACAGAAGAGTGGCTGCAGAGAGTATGGTTCTACTCAAAAACGATCTTGGAGTCTTACCCCTTGATGTGAAGAAAATAAGAAAGCTTGCAGTCATTGGACCAAATGCCAAGACAAGGACTGTCAGTGGTGGTGGATCAGCATTTTTGCTGAGTAGCTATGTCGTGACACCCCTTGATGGAATCGAGGCGGCCCTTGAGGGGACCGATATCGATGTCGTATATTCACTAGGATGCTATGGTAGCCTTCTTCTTGTCCACCTTCTCTGCTCTTTTGATTTCGTTCTACGCAGCACATCGATATCTCCCTATGCTCGATGGATGGATCAAGACCGCCGACGGCATAGACGGCGCGAGTCATTTATTATATTGCTCAAAGGACCAGCTGATCGTAATACTGTAGTGGACTGCAACGTTCTACAATTCTGACCCTGACGCCGGCGCTTCTCCCCTTTCAAAATACACTCTCCTCTCAACACGCCTCCGTATCAATGATGAGAAACCTAAAGGTACGATCTAATTAAAAGTTGTTAAGGGTGTTATTCATGATTATATTGTAGGTTTAGCAGAGCATTTCTACATCATACTCCGTGGATACATTACTGCACAAGAGAGCGGTCCTTTCAATCTAGGAATATCGCTGGTTGGACGTGCGACTGTGAGTCTCGATGGAAAGTTGGTCGTGGATAATGGCATGAACCGTCCACAAACTCCCGGTGATAGTTTCTATGGCAAGTTTCATTCTGAAAGTGAATCCACCGTTATTGACCCTCTCTAAAGGGCTGGGAACTATGGAAGAGATCGCTACTGTGGACCTCGTTAAAGGACAAACGTACGAGATTCTTGTAAAATACACTAATGTGCGTTTCCCCTTCTAGTACTGGTTCACCCTACTGATTATGATTCCTTGTGGAAGACGCCGCTTCCTGTCTCTTCCGACCAAGGGGAAGCCAAGCAGCCTCCGCTCATGATGGCTGCGCTTCGTGTCTCCGGTGCGCCCGAAATTGACCCTGCCACAGCACTTGATGATGCCGTCGCCATCGCCCGTGATGTTGATGCTGTGGTATGCGTTATTGGAACCAATATGGACTGGGAAGCCGAGGCAAGCGATCGAAAGGGGTTAGATCTTCCCGGACTCACAGATGAACTCGTGCGACGGTTACTCGACGCGAATCAGAATACAGTTGTGATCAATCAATCGGTAAAAATTTGTCGACGTTCCCCCTTTATGCTCAAGTTTACTGAAGGCAACTATATAGGGCTCTGCAGTGGCGTTCCCTTGGGTGGACAGGGCGAGCACCGTGGTACAGGCATGGTTTGCAGGAAATGAATGCGGTGGGTACGCTTTTCCTTGCCACTACGGGTTTCCTAAATGAAATAGGAAATGCCCTTGCGGATGTCATCTTTGGCAAGGTCAGTCCGGCTGGCCGGTTACCTCTTACGTTCCCCAGGTATATCGAGGACTGCACAGCGCATCTCAATTGGGGCGCTGAGAGTGGAAGAGTGACATATGGTGAAGGCATCTTTGTGAGTTGATCATGATCATCGTCTCTATGGTTTCAGCAGAATTCAATGACCTCGTTCAAGGTTGGATACCGTGGATATGAAGAAACCAAGCGGGAACCAATGTTCTATTTCGGTCATGGACTGAGCTACACCACATTCAGTTCGTTTTAATTCCCATCTTCTAAGATTTCGCTGACAGGGAATCCTTTTAACAGAATGGTCCCAGCTTGAAGTTGGACTCACCTGTGCTTCGACTGAAATTAGTGCCAAAGCTAAACTCACTGTTACTAACACGGGGTTGCTACTGGGGTCAGACGTTGTCCAACTATACGTTACCGATAAAATGTGCTCTTACCGACGGCCCAAGCGCGAACTCAAAGGATTTGTCAAGACTGGGATACTCTCCCCAGGACAGTCACAAGAAGTGGAGATCACGCTGGACAAGATGTCGTTCTCATTCTATAATGATGCGCAAATGGCTTGGGTGGTGGAGAAGGGGTTGTTTGAGATCTGTGCCTCTAGAAGTGCCAATGAGGCGGACGTTATGAGTGTTGCGGAGGTGTTGGTTGACGAAGACCTCATTTGGAGTGGTATTTAAGTGGTAGCCTTGGGATCCACCATGTGGATACTTGCAATAGTAAAGGAGGGAAGTTGGAACCAATGTAATTAGATGATTCCCAAGTGCAATTCTAAAGAGAAGACTTCACAAGGGGGAAATCATAACGCCGCTCAGGCCAATGAAGAATGCGTCGACCTCTTATGGATGAACTCGCTTGGACGTTGTCCGTGCTTTATGGTCGACAAAGTAGCCCAGCGCGGCTTTAGGCCCCAAATATTTTGATTGGACATGGACCACAACGCTGCATGTCAGTCCAAGTCTGCCGTTGCGTGAGTCCATCCCCCTTAGTGCTCGCAGATTCATCACACCGTCAGCAACTGAACTCATTGCATGCTCGTAAAAGAAGGCAGTGCACGATAAAATGATCTGCTCCACCAAGCCACGAAAATCGGTAACAATTAGTGCCCATGATAACTCACCGCGTCGGTCAGCAATGGTGAGAAGATCATCCATGAAGACTGTGCCTTCTTTACGGAATCAATTCCGACCTTTTTGTCCCGTTCGTCTGTGGCAACATAGAACCTGATATCCATCAGTTAATGGTATGGTTTTGACCGAGCGAGAAAAATATGCACCACTCTCCTGCTAACGGTGCCTTTTCCTTTAGAACTTCCATGCCTGATCTAATTTGTAGTGACGCTGGGATATCGCAGGTCCTCAATGTCTCATCCGTGGAATATTGTTGACCCTATGGCTGTGCAAGCTGGCGCGATGTCCAGTTAGCCCGAGTTCTGCTGAGTAAAGGATTGGTAAAGGATTATTAAGAGAGAGAAAGCACTAGAGGGATACATAGAGTATATAAGTAGCTAGATTTTGTAGTGTACTGTACTTGTTTGCCTCCCTTCCTATAAGCAAACTTGAACTGCTCGCTGGGCAAATGTGCCTCATCTTTGATCTGCAGTGTGCATGTTATCCAACATCTTCCCCATTTCTCAGAACCCTGACAAACTCTATGCCTTTCTTCAAACGGTTCTTGATCCTGGCCATATGTTCTTTTAGGGTCTTCTCCAATGCCAAGTTGTGCCTCGTAACTGGGCATCATGAGCATCACTCATTACAGTCAAAATAATGATTCACAGTCACCACAATGCATGTGTGCTGCCATCCAGAGTCTCCTTTCTGTAAACATGTGCATGCACTCAACCATTATATCTGCAAGAGCTCAAACAGCATCAATCCTGCAAATATCATCTAACATCAAACTGACAAACTGATCCAAACCAGCACACATTGTAAATCACATAGATATTTTGAGACAGAAGAACCATGATGAGCATACTGGTTTTTGTCCATGATGTACCTCTCCAGCAAGTAGCACAACTTCTTTCTTGCAGCCTTTAATGCTTTTCAAGGTGTGATCTGTCAGATGGGTTCCACTATTGCTTTACTGTATTCTATCCCTAATCTTTATATATATCAGTTGATGGTCCTTTGTTGCAGTATAAGAAGAACTGTTAGCCATCAACTTACTCAAATAAAGTCAAATAAGTAAGTGGTCTCATGTTTGGACAATCACTTGTGTTGTGAAAAACAGAGGATGAAAAGATCAGTTTGTTCCCAGTTAGTATATGCATGGTGTCAGGCCAATAATATTGCACTTGGCTGAGCTCTGCAAACACATGCAGATATACACTACTGTACCTACTTATATACTAAATGCTAATTTACTAGAATCTTCTACAAGTTTCCTAATACTTCTCTCTTAATCAGCAAGTTTGGCATGATGCTGGATTGTTATCATCTTGGCTCAACTCTCAAATTCCAACAACTTGGCTTATCTGCAATAGATAGGATTAAGACTAAGCACTAAGGCCTTAGTTTAAGAGAAGCAAGAGAGCAAGCTGAAAGAATAAGTCAGATTAAACTTTAGTCCAAAGCTGAGGTCTTTGGATGATACAAGTGGTCCTTAAATACTATGTAACTAATAATAGGTACTACTAATGAAACTAAGAAATAAGTAGTCATCCATATATGAAACAGTAAAGACAGAATACTAACTATTTATAAAATGATAAAGGCTGGTCACTACTAGTATGATGCAGCAAAGAACAATGGATTGTGTTGGGATTTGCAACTTCAAGCATGTGCCGGAAGATTCCCGAACCTTCGGTACCATCAATTTGGCACGATACTAGGATATAATTAGGTACTTTAGTAGAACATTCTAGATACATTCTGTAGTATTTAAGGAGCTCGTCTTGAGCTCTAGTAGCTAACAATTTAGTATTCTCTACTCAGCAAGCCTCCCACTGCAATAGTTACAACAGATTGCTATGTGGTGCAGCCATACACACAGTTCTCATGCTGGAACTGAAAGGTATCCATCCATTAAACAAGGAGAGCTGGCTAGTGATGAAAGGTGGTGACTGTACTAGAAGTGCAAAATATCTTAGACCTGAACTCTGATATAACAAACAAGGATAAACAGAGGGCTGTATCATGTTTGTACAGTCACTCAATGAGTTCCAAGATATGGCTCCATGAGTTAAGAGACTAGTGAGAGGATTGAGTCTGGGAGAAAGTTTGGTATAGATAAACTTTAGCTTGAAGCTGAAGATAATACAGTGAGAGCTATACTACTTATATACTAAAGTTTTAGTTCTAATAATAGCTATGTCTGTAGTATAACCATGCATGAAACAATGAATACAAGATGTTGGATAAGTGATGGTCATGAGCTATAGTACAATGGCTATAGTCATTTGATAGCAATGAGACAACTGGTCTGTGATCCATGATAGACACTAAGATTAGATGTGATTAGATTATGATAAGATAAGAAAATGAATAGAAATCATAACAATACTCTCTTGTTAAGACAGGCATCCCAACTGTCATTATGACCTGATCACTGGTCCTTCAAGAAGGCTCCCTCAAGTGTTCTGTGCATTTTTGTCTCCATTCTATTGATCCTCTTCTCTATCATCATCTTGATTGTTGGCCTTTTAGTAGGCATTAATAGGCTCTTTAAGATCTAAGAGCTTATCTTTGTGATACCAGTACTTGATGGCAAGGTGTTTTTAACCAGATATTACCATTCAAAGCTTCTCAGACTGCATGGTCTTAGGGAACATAGATCCTTTGGTCATAGTATAATAGACCATCCTTCTGGATGCCTTTCTCATGATTGAGTGATGTTGCAATCTCTTGATCTCATTTCTGGTGATTGCAGATCACTCTTTTAATATACTTATGGGCCTTATCTACTGTGAGCATAATTATAGCATTAAAAAAATCAGGTTTGAGAATGACAATCTCTTTATTATCATCCTTACCCTATTTGTGATCTGCTCTCCTGCTGAGGAGATCTACCTTCTTATTGGCAGTACCAAGCTTGTGGTGTAGCATAAAGTGATACTCTGTGAGTTTAGTTACTCATCATACTTATCAGTGATTGAGTTTCTGAGGCTTTCTGAAATACTGGAGATTCTGGCAGTCTGTCCAGATTTCAAAGTCAACAGCTGTGCTCATGAGATAATATCTCCACTGGTTGAGCACAAGCATGATTGCAAGTAGTTTCTTATCATAGATCTTGTAATTCCACTTTGTGATAGTTAACACTTTTGATAAAAATGCTACTGGCCTTTATTTTCCATCTTGTTTTTAGCTTAAAATAGCACTAATTACCCCCTCACTAGAATCCACTTTCATACAGAATTTGTCTTTCTCTATTGGTGTAGCTAATACTATATCTATTGCCAATTGGGTTTTGAGATGCTGAAAGGTGACTTGTTGGGCTGTTTTTCAAGTCTATATTTCTTTGTCTATGAGATACATTATCAGGTACACTATATCACTATAGCTCTTGATGAAGTGTTGATAGAAGTTAGTGAATCTAAGGAATGATTGCAGTTTCTGTTTCTTGGTTGAAACAGGCTATTTAGTGATATCTATGATCTTGATTGGGTTTATTCAAATGAATTCTTTGCTGATTATGTTAGGGCCCTGTCTATACATGTGACTTGGAATGTAAGTGTCTCTCTAGGCTGTCTTGCATTCAGACAATCACCTGTTAATGAGAGGTAGACTTTTAGTCTTTGGTGTGATGCAGTAGAAGGTATATGAATCTAATTTAGTCAAAAGGTAGAGTACAATGGTGAAAACTACTCTACTTATATACTGAAAGTATGGTGTTATTAATAGGTGAAACAGTATCGTCCATGAGAGAATGGTGTGTAAGTCAGATGGATCATAGATGAATGAGAGTGAACTAGGGTATGAATCATCAAGGAATAGGGTGATCATCAGCAAATACGTTGATACTGACTGAGATGAGATAAGATAAATGGAAAAATCATAACATTACCCCCTTGTTAAAGCAGTCATCCTGACTGCTAGGGTTCTTCTTCAGGGGTATCAAGTTGTGATAAAACTTGATCAATCCAATACTGGTCAATCAAGTTTTTCCATATTTTTTTGTCTGGATTGATAATCTATTTTTGATATCCAACCTTGCATTGGGCCAAGTATGCAATGTCTCCATCATTAGAATATTTGTGGTCCAGTATTTTGACCATTTCCTTGTTCTTAGTTATGATTTTTGGAATGTATAAGGCGCAGTTTACGCTAGCCTTGTATTCTTTGATCACTTCTATTGCATTCAATTATTGTGTGCAAATTCTGCTAGTGATAACCATGTGACTCAGTCAGTTTGTCGATGATTGACAAAGATTCGAAGGTATTTTTCAACCTTCTGATTGACTCTCTCTGTTTGTCCATCAGTCTGAGGATGGTATGCCATGGATGCATTTTGTGTGATATCCAGCATTCGGTAAAGTTCCTTCATGAATGCTGATACAAATTGAGGTCCTTGGTCTGAAATGACCACTTGTGGCATTCCATATTTTGTGTAAACCTTGTTCTAGAGCATTAAAGCCTATTCTTCAGCAGATAATTCTTCATTACATGGAATGAGAATTATGTTCTTGGAGAATCGATCCACGATGACCAGTAATGCATCAAATCCTTCAGATTCTGGAAGTCCCATGACCATATCGACTGAAATATGAGTCCATGGGGTGTCAGAGATTGTATTTGGATGGAGAGGAGCAGCTTTGGCTTGTATGTCGCTCTTTGTTCTTTAACATGTTTCACATCCTTTGACATAAGATTCAATGTCTTTCTTCATCTTTGGCCACCAGTATTCATGAAGAATAAGTTCCTTGGTTTTGGCGATTCCTGGATGTCTAGTGGTAATATGATCATGATACTGTGCAATGATTTCTCCATGGAGGAAAGGGTCTTGAGGGATATAGGCTCATCTGTCATACCACAGGATTTCGTTTTCCTGTGTAATTCCTCATTTGTGATTCAAGGACTTCTCTATCTCTTGATCCTATTGACTCTTTTGTCAGGTTGCATCTCTTATACATGTAATTCATTCTTTGGTTGTGGGCAATATTAATGCCTGAAAATGCTTGGGGGAAAGGACTGTTACATCTTGATTGTCTTCCTTTCTCTGATCATGATCATCTCGTTGACTGAAAAGGTCTGCCTTTTTGTTGGCAATTCCAGCTTTGTGTTGAAGAACAAAGTGGTATTCAGCTAGTTCAGTAACCTACTGGGCTTGTCAGTGGTTCAACTTCTGGGGTTTTCAGAAATACTGGAGGTTTTGGTGATTGGTCCAGATTTCAATGGTTTCTTTTGCACCCATAAGATAATGGCACCATTCTTCTAAGGCTAACATGATAGCCAACAACTCCTTGTTATAGATCTCATAGTTGTGTTTGATGACTGTCAATGCTTTTGACATGAAGGCAACAGGCCTCCATTTGCCATTCTGTTCTTGGCTAAGAATAGTGCCAATGGCCCCATCACTAGCATCTGCTTTCACTCAGAATTTTCCTTTGTCTGAGGGAATCGTTAGAACAATGTTGGTGGTCATCAACTTCTTGAGTTGATTAAATGCTTGTTCTTGTTCTGGTCTCCATGTCCAGTCCACTTTTCTGGTTAACTGGGTAAGAGGTTGTACAACCTTTGAATAGTTGCAAATGAATTTTTGATAAAAATTTGTGAATCCTAAGAAGGATTGGAGTTCCTTCTTTTTTGTCAGAGTTGGCCATTCTGCTATTCCAGTGATTTTGACTGGATCCATGTGAATTGCATCTTCACTGATGATAACTCCAAGGTATTCAGTCTCAAGTACCTCAAACTCACATTTTTCTGCTTTGAGGAACAGTTTGTTCTCTTGTAGACATTGTAGAATTTGTCGAACAATGATTCAGTGTTCAGACAAGGACTTCATGAAAATGAGGATATCATCGAGGTAAATGGTAACTTTTTCTCCAGTGATTAGATCCTTGAAGATATTGTTCATCATCCACTGGAACATGGCTGGTGAATTAGTAAGGCCAAAGAACATGACCATAGGTTCAAAGAGTCCTCAGTTAGTTCTGAATGTGGCCTTTTCTTCATCTCCATCTCAGATCCATACATTGTTGTATCCTCATCACACATCTAACTTGGAAAAGTATTTGGCTCCTCATAACTTGTTGATTAGTTCCAAGATGAGGGGAAGAGGATAACAGTTTTTAATTGTCATTTCATTCAGCTTTCAATAGTCCTGAACTGTGTTATGATTTTTCCATTATCTTATCTTATCCGAGTCATATCCATGACTCATCCATCTAATCTGGCCCAGAAACCAACTTGTATCCAGCTATTTGCCGGCTACAACCCTCATTCTCACCGTCTGTCACCCCAGATGCTTTCTATTGGTCCTATGATCCTCCCGGATCATCCTACTTCAACACCATTTGTGCATGGACCATAGCGTTTCATCTAAATATAACACCGTAGAAATACTATATAAACAGAGTAAACTAGACAGTTGTACTCTATCTCTTGTTTAAATTAACATCATATACTTCTTGTCTGCACAACACAGAAGACTTCCAGCTTCTATCTCTCACATTGGGTGATTGTTCGAATGCGTAACAGCCCAGAGGGATCAGCTGATCATCCCAAGTCATGTGCCCAAGTCAGTATATAACAAACTGGTCATAAGGACCTATCCTTTTTCTTGACAAAGAAGAAAGGAGAGGCAAATGGGGATTTTGAAGGATGAATTCTTCCAGAGTCAAGATTTTCATTGAGGAACTTGTCAAGTTGTTCCTGTTCATTTCAGTTGAGTGGGTAGACTTTGCAGTCTAATGTGGATTTGGCATTGGGAGTTAGCTTGATGGTGTGGTCTCAAGGTTTCCAGTTGGAGAGTTTGTCAAAGCTTTCTTTAGCAAACAAGTCTCTAAAGCTTTGATACTGAGGAGGCATGAGCTCCTCAAAGGTCTTCTTCAGTTTTTCTGCATTTGCAGCTGCCACCAATTTGTTCGCATGGTGTACTGCTTGAAGAATGATTTTTTCTTGCATATTGACTGCAAGAATAGTTTCAGCTTCTTCTAATTCTTCATCCCATTGGTCTTCTTCATCAGTATCGGGAATTGTGAAATAGCTTTTTACACAATGACATCGTCCAAATGTCATGATTCCTGTTTTCCAGTTGACTAAGGGATTATAGTATTTAAGCCAATCATGGCCCAAGTATACTGTCTTGGAGCCCAAGTCTATGACTGCAAGGTCAATTTGTTTGATGTGATCTCTGATGGTCATTCAGAGTTCCACAAATTCAGTTACATTGCCTGCCTTGTTTCGGGTTCCATCTGTATTGTAAACAGAAATTAAAGAGGTGGCTTTTCTGGTGTCCAACTGATGTTGTTAGATGTATATTCAGTTGATAGAACTGCCTGTGCAGCCACTATCCAACAATGCTCAGATTGTCAGTGTCTTCTTTCCTGTACAAGGAGAGAGCTGGATATCCACCAAGAAGTCTCATCTGGAACTCTTAGTACCTCAGATATACCGGATTGGTTCATGAAGTTCATAGAGCTGCTCACATGCAGAACTCTCTTTATTATTCAGGCTCTGAATGAGCTCATCAGTTATCTCTCCAAGTCATTTGGGATGAACCTAAATGGAAAGAATGGCTTTGGCAGCTGCCAAATTCTTGGTGGTATGAATTGCCTGTAGAGTCCAGTCGACTCTGAAGAGTTGGAACCGCATGTGATTGTGTACCCTCTTGTTAGGTGGGATTTCAGATATTGGGATATTGGCTTTGGACTGTTTTGCTTGCCATAGTCTAAAAGCTGTGTCATCCTCTTCATTGGGTACTTTGACAATGGTGGTTCTGTTACCATGCCCCTTTTTTACCACCTGGGCACTAGCAGCTTCCCCCTGTTCTTCAGCTTGAGTTGCTTTCAGAACTCAAACTATCTCAGGAGGAGATAGAACTCAGCTTGCTGCTTCCGAGGTTCCACTACTATCCATTCTAGTGGAGTTGGCCATGGTGCCAGGTGTGAATCTAGTCAGCATTGTGGTCAGCTCCACCACTAGGTTTCTCCTGACTGGACTGGATAGCATGTGGCCCTGATTCTGGCCTTGGTGAGAGGCACTGTCCTGGTCCCCCACTGACCCTGGCAAGGTTGTTGGACTTGTCTCCCCACTCAAGGGAAGCTTGGGGGCATTTGGACTTCTGGAAGGTCTGAGAATGTTCTGCCTACTAGCTTCAGCCCATGGTTTTACCTACATATCTGGTGAGCTTCACTGTGCTAACTTGGTGGACTTCATGGCAGTGCCAGCACCACCCGGCAAATCCTGCACCTTGTCAGGGGCTCAGGATTCACTATAGATAATTGTGTCAGCTTCTTTCAGGAGTGTGATATATCTGTTCATTTTCGATTTTTTGAGGGTCTTTAGCTTTGGGGTCTGTGAAGTTATGTGATATATATTGTTTGTAGATAATTATCTAGAGGTATGCATATTAGTCTGACCCACAGAAACTGAGGACTCACCTTTGGGAGACTGGGTCGAGCAAGGGGAATCAAACTCTTGTCGACCTACTCTTTTGTCTCCTTGATCTTGGTCATAGGTGGCACCACTTTGTTAGTGGGCCCTACTGACCAAATATCCTTGAACTCTTTTCTTCTAGAGCAATCTTTGCTCAGATGACCCTTTTTGTCACATCTGAAGCATCTGCCCTCCACTCATCGTCGATCTATGTCCATGGGCTTTCCCACCCCTCCATATGTTATCCATCTTCCTGTTCTGGCATCCTGACTCACTCTGGCATTGCCAGTCGGCTTGGGGGCTAAGTAACTTGTCGCCCCAGTGGCAGCTTTGCCACTGGGGTGTTGTTGTTGTTGCTGAGGATAAGAATCCTTCTTCATCCCATCCCTGGGCATGCCAGTGGTTTGGTCAAAGACCCATTTGCACTGTCACTCTTTGTACATGTGCAAGATACATTCCTTCCACTCTGAGTATAAGCATGAAATATTGATGCCCATGTTGGATATGAAGATCATGTAGGAGGAAGATACTCCTAGGCATATGGCCTTCACCATGGTGCCACATTCATTTTCATCAGTCCATCGACCTGCTAGTTTTGCCTCTTCTTCCAGTTTATGGAAGTAATGGGAGGTGGGTTGTGCTCCCATATGGAGGTCAAACATCTGTTTCTCATGAATTTCCTCAATCACAGGGTCTTGGAATTGATGCAAGACCATGTTGATGAAGTCACTCCAGTCAGGGTAGCAGAAATGGGTGGTGGTCCCATCATAGGCATCACTGACCCAGAATTTGGGTCTCTTGTAGACCCACCAGTCTTTGGCAGCCCCTTCGAAGTGAGAGGTCACAAACAGTACTAGGTGTGATGGCACCTGGAAATAGTGATGGAACACTTCAAAATAGGCAATACAATCACCTATGAAGTGTTTGATGTCATCATGATCCCCTTTGAATGGGGCAGGGACCTTGATGAGGGTCAGTTTGATGCCTAGGTATGGGGCATTGATGGGCACATTCCTAATGGGGTTGGGAATAGGGTTGGGAGGACCCTTTCCAGGAGGCAGTCTTGGGATTGAGTATCAATCCACTCATGATCCAGCAGGAGGGTATCCTCTTGGGGGATCTGTCAGTCTTTCATGCTCTAGCTCTTTCCCTTTCTCCTTCCTAAGATATTCCTCCATACCTTCCTGAGTGGCTTCTTCTCTTGCTAGCTCATCATGCATTTCTCCTTCTCAGCTAATGCATTCTTGATGCACTATCATAATTCCTCCATGGTTTTCAGCATAGAGAAAGATTCTGCAGGGGCAGGGTCTGCAGGGTGGATGTCTGTCATCATGTCTTCTCCCATGCCTGCAAATAGAAGACTACCACCCTGATAGGGGTGATATCCTTGTTGATGTGCCTAATGATGGGATGGTGAATTGGGCAGGGGACATGGTCTTGTGACTGGAGTATCAGGCAGGTAATCAGGAATATTCATATATTGGGGCTGGAAGTAGTCCAGCCCACCATAGTGTCCATAATCAAAACTGGGCATTTCACCTCTTCTCTGCCTCTCTGTCTGTCTCCAGCTGCCATAACCTTCAAAGGGAACATTCCAGTTCTCACTGCTTGTCCTCATCTTGGGGTCGTAACTCTGGTAGTAAGTCCCTGGTGGTGGTGGGGAAAAGATTGCAGTGCCTGTTTGTATGAATGTGGGCATGGACAGTGGCATTTGGATTGGAGCCCTGAATGGCATTGCCCTGGTTGAGTGCCAGCCACTCATCCATGTTGGGTCTAGACTCAGTGATATGCCATCTATGCATTTACACCTAGATTTTGCAATTTTGTAACAATACTATTGCACATCTATCCTATACTAGTGATACATAGAGGACTATAGCTGAGGCTTTGAGCTGATAGTTAAAAGCAGTAAGCAACTGGTAGAGCCAGGACTTAGATGCAACACTATTAGTGGGTTAAATCTACCAGCCAGCCAGACTAGTAACTCGAATGCTAGCAGAACTAAGTGAAATACAGCCACTAGCAAATGAAGGATGCTACTAGCACACAAAAACCAGGAGCAGAGTACACAAATCTCATCAAGTTCTGTCACTAGCAGCCCAGACTGGGCATAAACACCTAAGTCAGGATAACTAGTCACATGGCAATCTTGAAACAGGACTTAGAAATAAATTAGGAATGGATTAACCTTGAGCCCAGATCCGACTATTTTGATATAGATCTCTTATGATCGATGCTAGTGGAGCCAGACTGCACCCTTGATCATGATTGGATAGCTGTTACAGGTACCAATATCCAGATATTCATATAACCGCGTTACTAGGGCATGTAGTTGTGCCAAGGGCGCAGAAAGACCAACTGTGGAGTCTCTAGACCAAATATTTGAAAAGAAAACAGACTAGACCAACTATTGTGTGATTATTCACCATTATTCATGACTAGCCAAGAAATCCTTACCAATATACCCTATACTCAGATGATATTTATAGTTCTGCCTCAGTAGTATATAAGTAGTGGGATGGGTGCTCATGCAAACCAGGCAAGCCATCCCCACAGTTGAGCCCTCACTGGTAGTAACTGGTGTCCCCAATTAAAGGCTTTTGTGCTTAACCTCAATGAAGTGATTAATAGTCGCTAAGTCACCAATAGAATTGCATTGAATTGAAGTCCATTAGAGTCACTGTTGTGTCCTGCAAAGGTCCGGAGTGTTTTGAAGTTAGTTCAAGCAAAGTTCTCGGAGTTATAGTTTATTCTTAGGCCAAGAGTGCCATTAGTCAGCCAAGAGTGTGACTGGTCAAGTGTTTATCACTTGTAGGAAGCAGTATAGGGCCAAGAGCACCACCAGTCTGAAGCAGTTTCAGTCAGAATGAGCGCAGTAGCTCAAACCAAGTCACTCTTATCCAATTGTGTCTTACCCACCCCACTAGTATGAGTAGTACTTTGTATAAACTCACTAGTAACAAATAAAACGTCTTTAAGACAATTGTACTTGATTATTGAAGTCTGCAGAGTGCTTCCATTGTACTTGAAACCACCCAAATTCAATATTGGTGATTAAGTGTAGAGTAGTAAGAGGTTTAGTGTGATTGGTGTTCATTGCCATTCCCTAATTCTTTTGTCACTTGCCATTACCAAGCACATCACTGTAAGCCATCCACTGACCAGTTCTGGCATCCTGACTAACTCCTGTGCTGGCAGTCGGCTTTGGGGCCAAGGAACTTGTCACCCCAGTGGTGGCTTTGTCACTGGGCTGCTGTTGTGATTGGGGGCAGGAATCCTTCTTTTGCCTGTCCCAGGGCATACTAGTGGTCTGATCGAAGACCCATTTCTGCTGTCTCTCCTCATACATGTGCAAGATGCGCTCCTTCCATTCTGGGTATGAGCATGGGATATTGATGCCCATATTGGAGATGAAGGTGGTATAGGAGCTTGGGACTCCTAGTTGTACCGCCTTCACCATGGCCCCGCACTCCACTTTGTCAGTTCTTCGGCCTGCTAGTTTGGCCTCTTCTTCCAGCTTCTAGAAGTAGTGAGAGGCAGGCTGCACTCCCATGCAGAGATCGAACATCTGCTTTTCATGGATCTCCTTGATCGCGGGATCCTGGAATTGTCAAGAGACTAGGTTGACAAAGTCGGCCCAGTCAGGGTATTGGAAGTGAGTGGTGGTCCCATCATAGGAGTCACCTACCCAGAATTTGGGTCTCTTGTAGACCCACCAGTCTTTGGTGGCACCCTCGAAGTGGGACATCGTGAATAGTACCAGGTGTGATGGTATCTGGAAGTAGTGTCAGAACACTTCAAAATAAGTGATGCAGTCACCTATGAAGCATTCAATGTCATCATGGTCTCTCTTGAACAGAGAGGGGACCTTAATGAGGGTTGGTTTGATGCCCAAGTATGAGGCATCAGTGGCAGTGTTCCTGATGGGATTGGGAGGACCCTTTCCGGGGGGCGGTCTTGGGATCAAATAACGATCTGGCCTTGGGCCTGGATAGCCTCTTGGCGGCTCACCTGAGGGTCTGCCCCTGTCAGGCTCTTTCCTCTTCTCCTGATCACAGAGATAGTCCATCATCATCCTTCAAGCGGACTCTTCTCTATCGAGCTCTTCATGCATTTCCGCAATGTGCTTCTCCTTCTTGGCCAGTGCAGTTTTTGTCTGCTGGCATATTTCTTCCACCATTGCCAGGGTTCTTGATGCCCCTGCAGTGGTGTTTTTGGCTTCTATGTCTTCTCCCACCCCTGCAAAGAGAAGACTGCCACCCTGATAGGGGTGGTAGCTTTGGTGATGCGCCTGATGGTGCAGGGGCAAGTCAGGTAATGGTCATGAGTTTACAACCAGGGTGTCCGGGGGGTAATCTGGAATTGTCTCGTATTGGGGCTGGTGGTATTCCAGCCCACTGTAGTAACCTGTATCATAGGTTAACATATCATACTGGGGCCTTTGCCTCCATCTACTCCTCTCTTGCCACCTCCAATCTCCAGAGGTGTCAGAGGGTCCTCTCCAGGTCCCTCTGCTCCTCCTGATCTTGGGCTTGAAGCCCTGGAAATAGATCTCTGGTGGAGGGATGGAATATGCTTCTATCCCAGTTTGCTTGTATCTGGGCATGAAGGATGGCAGCTGGATCTGGACTCTGAATGGGATCTCCTCAGTTGAGTGCCAGCCACTCATCCATTTCAGGTCTGGGCTCATCCCAGAGATCTCTTGCTTCAACATCTCGATGTCGAATTTCCCATGTGGCAGTCCTGAAGGGACCGAATAGCCTTTGATCGACCTCAGAGAGGTTAGGCCAGATGTAGTCCCCTCCATTTGGGTTGAAGGGGTCATCAGGGGCACCAGGAGTGGCCGGGGCTGGGGCATTGTGCTCCCTGTTGGACTTGTCATTGGAGATTTCAATGATGGGGAGAGAGGAGGTTGAGTTGGTCCCTCCTCAGGGCCAGTTTTTGTGGCCCCAGGGGCGATAAGGGTGGTTTCGATCCATTGCAGGATTGTCGGAGTTTCGGGGTCTGTGGTAGGACCCATTATTGCTGTGGGGGGAGGGAGAGGGGGAACGTACCCACCAGTGTTGCTGGCAGAAGGCAGGGGTTGCGGGATGAGGGGGAAGACTGGGGTATGGGGGCAGGGCATCATCGTCCTGAGCCCGAATGTCCCTCGCATATTCCTGGGCTAGAGTGGAGATGGGTCATTCCATCCTGTAGCAGAGTAGAACTGCCTGTGCATTATGGATGCGGGTGGAGGAGGGCCTTGGAGTCAGGGGCCTCTCATTATTGGTGCTCCCCTCGGAGGAGGATGCAATTGTGAAGTGGGCCCAGGGATGGATGAGTGGTATTGCCTCTCGTTGTCCCAATTGGGTGGGGGGTAGCTCCTGGGGAAGCTCATGTTCTGGGTGCTGCGGAGGTTGGGGTGGTAGATTTGGTTGGCAAACCCACCTCTATTGGAGAAGGGTTCGTATTTCTTCCTCGTAGAGTAAAATGGTGAGGACCATTAAAAATGTCAAAAGAATGGCACCCCTGATTGCAATGCCGAGTGAAATGGTACAGGATTCTTGTTGGTTTTCCTCATTGAGCATGAGGAAATGCTTCTTTATGGCTAGCGTTTAAAGAAGCAGAAGGTTAATCTTTCGACTAATGTTAGGTACCCGCTTAGTCACAAGACTTGGGATGTCAGCTGACCACTCTGGGCTGTTACGCATTCGAACAGTTACCCAATTGAGAGGTTTAAGTGTCAGTCTTTAGTATATGAGAGTAAGAGGTATATGATTAAAGTTTAGTTGAAAGATAGAGTATAATGGTGAGTTTTACTCTACTTATATACTGTTTTTACGATGATATATATAGCTGAAATAGTATAGTCCATGCTTGAATGGTGTCGAAGCAGAATGGTCTAGAAGGATCATATGTTCAATAGGGAGCATCTGGGGTGACAGATGGTGAGAATGAGGGTAAGGCTCAGCAAGTGGATGGATACAAGTCAGAATCGCTTGATGATTAGATGGATGAGTCATCATGATGACTTGAATAAGATTAGATAATGGAAAAATCATAACAGATCCCAGATCTAACTATTGTATATCACAATAGTTAGATCTGGGCTCTGTTATGATTTTTCCATTATCTAATCTTATTCAAGTCATCATGATGACTCATCCATCTAATCATCAAGCGATTCTGACTTGTATCCATCCACTTGCTGAGCCTTACCCTCATTCTCACCATCTGTCACCCCAGATGCTCCCTATTGAACATATGATCCTTCTAGACCATTCTGCTTCGACACCATTCAAGCATGGACTATACTATTTCAGCTATATATATCATCGTAAAAACAGTATATAAGTAGAGTAAAACTCACCATTATACTCTATCTTTCAACTAAACTTTAATCATATACCTCTTACTCTCATATACTAAAGACTGACACTTAAACCTCTCAATTGGGTAACTGTTCGAATGCGTAACAGCCCAGAGTGGTCAGCTGACATCCCAAGTCTTGTGACTAAGCGGGTACCTAACATTAGTCGAAAGATTAACCTTCTGCTTCTTTAAACGCTAGCCATAAAGAAGCATTTCCTCATGCTCAATGAGGAAAACCAACAAGAATCCTGTACCATTTCACTCGGCATTGCAATCAGGGGTGCCATTCTTTTGACATTTTTAATGGTCCTCACCATTTTACTCTACGAGGAAGAAATACGAACCCTTCTCCAATAGAGGTGGGTTTGCCAACCAAATCTACCACCCCAACCTCCGCAGCACCCAGAACATGAGCTTCCCCAGGAGCTACCCCCCACCCAATTGGGACAACGAGAGGCAATACCACTCATCCATCCCTGGGCCCACTTCACAATTGCATCCTCCTCCGAGGGGAGCACCAATAATGAGAGGCCCCTGACTCCAAGGCCCTCCTCCACCCGCATCCATAATGCACAGGCAGTTCTACTCTGCTACAGGATGGAATGACCCATCTCCACTCTAGCCCAGGAATATGCGAGGGACATTCGGGCTCAGGACGATGATGCCCTGCCCCCATACCCCAGTCTTCCCCCTCATCCCGCAACCCCTGCCTTCTGCCAGCAACACTGGTGGGTACGTTCCCCCTCTCCCTCCCCCCACAGCAATAATGGGTCCTACCACAGACCCCGAAACTCCGACAATCCTGCAATGGATCGAAACCACCCTTATCGCCCCTGGGGCCACAAAAACTGGCCCTGAGGAGGGACCAACTCAACCTCCTCTCTCCCCATCATTGAAATCTCCAATGACAAGTCCAACAGGGAGCACAATGCCCCAGCCCCGGCCACTCCTGGTGCCCCTGATGACCCCTTCAACCCAAATGGAGGGGACTACATCTGGCCTAACCTCTCTGAGGTCGATCAAAGGCTATTCGGTCCCTTCAGGACTGCCACATGGGAAATTCGACATCGAGATGTTGAAGCAAGAGATCTCTGGGATGAGCCCAGACCTGAAATGGATGAGTGGCTGGCACTCAACTGAGGAGATCCCATTCAGAGTCCAGATCCAGCTGCCATCCTTCATGCCCAGATACAAGCAAACTGGGATAGAAGCATATTCCATCCCTCCACCAGAGATCTATTTCCAGGGCTTCAAGCCCAAGATCAGGAGGAGCAGAGGGACCTGGAGAGGACCCTCTGACACCTCTGGAGATTGGAGGTGGCAAGAGAGGAGTAGATGGAGGCAAAGGCCCCAGTATGATATGTTAACCTATGATACAGGTTACTACAGTGGGCTGGAATACCACCAGCCCCAATACGAGACAATTCCAGATTACCCCCCGGACACCCTGGTTGTAAACTCATGACCATTACCTGACTTGCCCCTGCACCATCAGGCGCATCACCAAAGCTACCACCCCTATCAGGGTGGCAGTCTTCTCTTTGCAGGGGTGGGAGAAGACATAGAAGCCAAAAACACCACTGCAGGGGCATCAAGAACCCTGGCAATGGTGGAAGAAATATGCCAGCAGACAAAAACTGCACTGGCCAAGAAGGAGAAGCACATTGCGGAAATGCATGAAGAGCTCGATAGAGAAGAGTCCGCTTGAAGGATGATGATGGACTATCTCTGTGATCAGGAGAAGAGGAAAGAGCCTGACAGGGGCAGACCCTCAGGTGAGCCGCCAAGAGGCTATCCAGGCCCAAGGCCAGATCGTTATTTGATCCCAAGACCGCCCCCCGGAAAGGGTCCTCCCAATCCCATCAGGAACACTGCCACTGATGCCTCATACTTGGGCATCAAACCAACCCTCATTAAGGTCCCCTCTCTGTTCAAGAGAGACCATGATGACATTGAATGCTTCATAGGTGACTGCATCACTTATTTTGAAGTGTTCTGACACTACTTCCAGATACCATCACACCTGGTACTATTCACGATGTCCCACTTCGAGGGTGCCACCAAAGACTGGTGGGTCTACAAGAGACCCAAATTCTGGGTAGGTGACTCCTATGATGGGACCACCACTCACTTCCAATACCCTGACTGGGCCGACTTTGTCAACCTAGTCTCTTGACAATTCCAGGATCCCGCGATCAAGGAGATCCATGAAAAGCAGATGTTCGATCTCTGCATGGGAGTGCAGCCTGCCTCTCACTACTTCTAGAAGCTGGAAGAAGAGGCCAAACTAGCAGGCCGAAGAACTGACAAAGTGGAGTGCGGGGCCATGGTGAAGGCGGTACAACTAGGAGTCCCAAGCTCCTATACCACCTTCATCTCCAATATGGGCATCAATATCCCATGCTCATACCCAGAATGGAAGGAGCGCATCTTGCACATGTATGAGGAGAGACAGCAGAAATGGGTCTTCGATCAGACCACTAGTATGCCCTGGGACAGGCAAAAGAAGGATTCCTGCCCCCAATCACAACAGCAGCCCAGTGACAAAGCCACCACTGGGGTGACAAGTTCCTTGGCCCCAAAGCCGACTGCCAGCACAGGAGTTAGTCAGGATGCCAGAACTGGTCAGTGGATGGCTTATAGAGGGGCAGAGAAGCCCATGGACATCAATCAGCAAAGGGCCAAGGGACAATGCTTCAGATGTGATAAGAAAGGTCACCTGAGCAGAGATTGTCCCAAGAGAAAAGAGTTGAGGGATGTTAGATCCTTGGGGCCCACTAATGAAGTGGTGCCAGTTACATCCAAGGTTGAGGAAGTAAAAGACTAGGTCAACAAGGGTTCGATTCCCCTTGCTCAACCAAGTCTGAAGGTGAGTCCTTGGTTTCCATGGGTTGGACTAATTCCTATAAACATAGACAATTACATGCAAATACAAATATCTATTCCATGACTTCACAGACCCCAAAGCCAAAGACAACCCAAGAATTGAACAAAAACAGGTATGTCATCCTCCTTCAAGAAGGTGACATGAGTATCTGTAGTGACAAATCCCAAGCCCCCGATGAGGTGCAGGACTTGCCAGGTGGTGCTGGCACCACCACAAAGTCCAATGAGCTCAGCTCACTGGATACACCACTGAGTAATCAGCGATGGGTAGGGACTAGTAGGCAGGGACTCTCTCAGGCCTCCCAGAAGTCTGAATGTCCCAGTGTCCTCCTCAAGCAGAGGGACAAGTCCACCAGTCTCGCCAGGGTCAGCAGGGGACCAGAAGAGTGCCCACCAAGGCCAGGACTGGGGCCACATGCTAGTCAGACCAGTGGGAGAATAGCTGACCATGGAGCCACAGGCAATGCTGATGAGATTCGCCCTGGATGTGAAAGCTCAGTACTCTACCACAACAGCTAGTAGAAGTGGAACCTCGAATGCCTCAAGCCAATACCAGACTCCTCCTGAGTCCTGGGAAGTTCCCGAGCAAACTAAAGCTGAAGAAGAGAGGAAAGTCACTAGTGCCCAGGCAATAAAGAGGGGGCACTCCAGTAGAACTACCATCATCGAAGTACCTGACAAAGATGATGACACTGCCTTCAAACTGTGGCAAACAAAACAGTCCAGAACCAAAGTCTTGCCCAATTGGAAAACACTAAACCTGAAGCCTTGCCCAATTGGGAAGCCCCAAACCTGAAATCCTGCCTAACAAGAGGGTACCAAACTCCAAAGCCTTACCCAAAAGAGAAGCACCGAACCTCGAAGCCCTGTCTGAAAGGAAGGCATATGATCATCAATAGTACAGACCATTCAGGATCGACTGGACTTTGCATGCAGTTCACAGCTCCATGGACTTGGCTGCCACCAAGGCAGTTCTATCCATTTGGGTACATCCCAAATGACTTGGAGAAATAGATGATGAGCTCATTCAGAGCTTAAGAACCGGAGAGAGCCTTATGTGCAAGCAGCTCTATGAACTCCACGAACTGATCCACTATATCTGCAGTACCAAAAGCTCAGGATGAGACTTTCTGGTGGATATCCAGCTCTTCCCTTGCATGGGGAAGCAGACATTGACAACATGAGCATTGTTGGATAGTGGCTGCACCAGCAGCTCTATCAACTGAACATATGTCTGACAACATCAGTTGGACACATGAAAGGCTGCTGCCCCGATTCCAGTCTACAATGAAGATGGAACCCGCAACAAGGCTGGTGACATAATCAAATTTGTGGAACTCCAAATGACCATTGGAGACCACAGCGAATGAATCGACCTTGCAGTCACTGACTTGGGCTCCAAAACCATGTACTTGGGCCATGACTGACTTAAATGCCATAATCCTTTCATTAATTGGAAAGCAGGAACTATGACATTCAGATGATGTCATTGTGTCCAGAATCACTTCACACTTTCTGACACAGACAAAGAAGACCAATGGGATGAAGAGCTAGAGGAAGGTGAAAGTATTCTTGCCATCAATATGCAAGAAGAAATCGTTCTTCATGCCATCCATCATACAAATGAACTGGTGGCAGCAGCAAATGCCAAGAAACCAAAACAGACATTTGAGGAGCTCGTGCCTCCTCAGTATCAAAGCTTTAGAGATTTATTCTCAAAAGAAAGCTTTAATGACTTACTAGAATGACGACCTTGGGACCATGCTATCGAGCTAGTCCCCAATGCAAAATCCACCTTAGACTGCAAGGTCTATCTGCTCAATCGAAACGAGCAAGAACAACTTGATAAGTTCCTCAATGAGAACTTAGACTCGGGACGGATCTGCCCCTCAAAATCTCCATTTGCCTCTCCTTTCTTCTTCGTCAAGAAAAAGGATGGCTCATTACAACCTGTTCAGGACTACCAAAAACTGAATGAAATGACAATCAAGAATTGTTATCCTCTTCCTCTAATCTCTGAACTTATTGACAAGCTACAGGGAGCAAAGTACTTCTCCAAACTGGATGTTCATTGGGGATACAATAACATGTGCATCAGAGATGGCGATGAAGACAAGGCTGCATTCAGAACCAACCGAGGACTCTTTGAGCCTACAGTCATGTTCTTCGGTCTCACAAATTCACCCACTACATTCCAGTGGATGATGAACAACATTTTCAAGGCCCTGATCACTGGAGGAAAAGTCATGATTTATCTTGACAACATCCTGATCTTCACGAAATCCCTATCTGAACACAGAGACATTGTCTGACAAGTACTTCAACATCTCTGGGAAAACAAGTTGTTCCTCAAAGCCGAGAAATGCAAATTCAAAGTACTCAAAACCAAATATCTTGGAGTCATCATCAGCAAAGACGCTATTCACATGGACCCAATCAAAGTTGCTGGAATAGCAGAATGGCCAACCTCAACAAAGAAAAAGGAACTTCAATCCTTTTTAAGATTCACAAACTTTTACCGAAAGTTTATCTAAGACTATTCCAAGATCGTGCATCCTCTTACCCAGTTAACTGGAAAAGTAGACTGGATATAGGGGTCAGAACAAGAACAAGCATTTAATCAACTCAAGAAGTTGATGACAACAAACATAGTTCTAACGATTCCCTCAGATGACAGGAAATTCCAAGTGGAAGCTGATGCCAGTGATAGAGCCATAGGCGCAGTTCTGAGCCAGGAACAGAATGGCAAATGGAGACCTGTCACTTTCATGTCAAAAGCGCTAACAGTCACTGAGCGCAATTATAAGATCTATGACAAAGAGTTGCTAGCAATCATGTTAGCCCTAGAAGAATGGTGTCATTATCTCATGGGTGCCAAGGAAACCATCGAAATCTGGATGGATCACCAGAACCTCCAGTACTTCTGAAAGCCACAGAAGTTGAACTGCCAACAAGCTTGGTGAGTCACAGAGCTGGCAGAGTATCACTTTGTCCTTCAACACAAAGCTGGAACTGCAAATAAGAAGGCCAATCTTCTCAGCAGATGAGACGATCATGATCAGGGAAAGGAAGACAATCAAGATATCATCGTCCTTTCCCCAGAACATTTCCAGGCATTAATACTGCCCACAGCTGAAGAACAAACCATGCATATAAGAGATGCAACCCAACAGAAATCCCAGTGGGACCAGGGGATCGAGAAATCCCTCAATCATGAGCGAGGAATCACCCAAGAAGATGAACTCTTGTGGTATGATGGATGAGTCTATATTCCCAATGACTCTATCCTACATGGTGAAATCATTTTCCAGTATCACGACCACATTACCACCAGACACCCAGGGATCACAAAAATGAAGAAACTCATTCTTCGGGAGTACTGGTGGCCGAAGATGAAAAAGGACATCAAGTCTTACATCAAAGGATGTGAGACTTGTCAATGAACAAAAAGCAACACACAGGCCAAAGCAGCACCTCTCCATCCAAACACCATTCCTGATACCCCATGGATGCATATTTCCATTGACATGGTCACCGGTTTACTGGAGTCCAAAGGCTTTGATGCTCTACTCATGATCATAGACCAATTCTCCAAGAACATACTCCTAATTCTATGCAATGAGGAATTATCTGCTGAAGGATGGGCATTAATGCTACGCAATCATGTATACACCAAACATGGCATGCCACAAGTAGTCATCTCAGACCAAGGACCCAGTTTGTATCTGCATTCATGAAGGAACTCTACCGAATGCTAGATATCACACAAAATGCCTTGATGGCATACTATCCCTAGACGGATGGACAAACAGAGAGAGTCAACCAGGAGGTTGAAAAGTACCTCCGCATCTTCATCAACCACTGACAGATGGATTGGGTAGCATGGTTACCCCTCACAGAGTTCACCCACAACAACTGAACTCATTTAGCCATGGGCAAAAGTCTCTTCATGGTCCTATATGGATGCAATCCTCGACTCATTCCTAAGTCAATCCAGAAAACCAGATTTGCAAACCCTGTGGCTGTTGACTTCACCAAAAAATAGCCAAGGTCCATAAGGAAGTTCACGACACCTTGGAAAAAGCAGTGGCACAAATGAAGGCACAATATGACAAATAAAAACAGTCATTATGGGAGTACCAAATCAGTGACAAAGTCTGGCTTGATACAGCCAACCTCCATCTTCCACATCCTAAGAAGCTTGACGACAAATGAACAGGACCATTTGAAATCATTAAAAAAGCAGGAGCAGCAGCATACAAGTTGAAACTGCCACCCCACTGGAAGATTCATCCCTGATTCAACAAAAAACTATTGACTCCCTATATCATGCCCTCATTCTCCAATCAGCAACAACCACTGCCTCCTCCTCCAGACCTCATTGACGGTCAAGAGGAATATAAAATCAAAGAAGTTCTGGATTCACACACTCAGAAAGTACGCTCGAAAAGAGGACAACCATCCAAAGAAGTCACCGACTATTTGGTCAAATGGAAGGGATGGACCCATGAACACAACTCATGGGTTCGAGAAAATGAGATGATGAATGCATTGGAAGTGATCTAAGAATATCAGGCTAGCATCAACCATGCCATATACACTCCAAAAATCATAACCAATGACAAAGCAGTGATCAAGATCCTAGACCACAAATACTCAGACAACAGCAACATCGCATATCTTGCTGAACAAAAAGACAGATACACCAAGTGGATCATCAATCCTGATAAAGACCTATGGAAAAACCTGACTGATCAGTACTGGATCAGCCAAATCAAAACATAGTTTGACACCCCAGAAGAAGAGCCTTAGCAGTCGGGACAACTGCTTTAACAAGGGGGTAATGTTATGATTTTTCTGTTATCTAATCTTATCTGAGTCATACCTATGACTCATCCATCTTATCAACCATCGTTTTCAACTCATATCCAACAACTCGCCAACCACTGCCCTTATTCTCACCATCTGTCACCCCAGATGCTTATCATTGGACCAATGATCCTTCTGGACCATCCTACTTTGACACTGTTCAAGCATGGACTGTACCATTTCATCTATATATAATGCCGAGGAAATAGTATATAAGTAGAGTAAACTTAGCAGTTGTACTCCATCTTTTGACTAAACTTTAATTATACACCACTTACTCTCATATACTGAAGACTACACTTAAACCTCTACTTGGGTAACTGTTCAAATGCATAACAGCCCACAGAGGTCAGCTGACATCCCAAGTCTTGTGACTAAGTCAGGTCCTAACAGGCTCAAGGTTAATTCATTCCTAATTTATTTCTAAGTCCTGTTTCAAGATTGCCATGTGACTAGTTATCCTGACTTAGGTGTTTATGCCCAGTCTGGGCTGCTAGTGACAGAACTTTATAATATCTGTGTACTCTGCTCCTGGTTTTGGTGTGCAAGTAGCATTCTTCATTTGCTAGTGACTGTATTTCACAGGGTCCTACTAGCATTCAATATTTACTAGTTTGGCTGGCTGGTAGATTTAACCCAATAATCATGTCACATCTAAATCCTGGCTCTACTAGTTGCTTACTGCTTTTAACTATCAGCTCAAAGTCTCAGCTATAGTCCTCTATATATCACTAGTATAGGATAGATATGCAATAGTATTGTTACAAAATCGCAAAATCTAGGTGTGAATGTATAGATAGCATATCACTGGATGATGGATGGACAAGAATGAATGAGGAGCAATGGTGAAAGCCATATGACTAGGAGTACCATCCTCCTATATGACTTTCATCTCAAATATAAGTGTCAACATTCTCTGCTCATATTTAGAATGGAAGGAATATATCCTTCAGATGTATGAGGAATGACAATGAAAGTGGGTCTTTGACCAGACCACTAGAATTCCCCATGACAACCAAAAGAAGGACAGCTCATGACCCCAACCACATTCCAGCAGCAAACAAACTGCTGGGGCATCAAGTTTATTGGCTCCTGAGCCAATAGCCAATATGGGTTCTGGCCAGGATACAACCATGGGAAGATGGACAACCTATGGAGGGCAGGGGTATATGGCCAAGGATTGCCTAAAAAAGAAGAAGTATAGGGACATTCAATCAATGATAGTCACTAAAGAGGAAGAAAAGAGCAATGTGAAGGTCAAGGAAGTAAAAGAGTAGGTCATCAAGGGTTTGATTCCCCTTGTGCAACTAAGACTCCCTTTGGTATGTCTCCAATCCCTGCCAGTCAGTCTCATGTATTATCTGTAGGATATTCTATACATACATGCATTCAGAATAATGACTTTGTTTACAATTCAAATGCACTAAAAGAATCAAAAGAAAACTGATATCACGCACTAACTAAGTGTGACAACATAATGATATACACTGAATCCCACCCCTCCAATGAAGTGCAGGATATGCCAGGTGGTGCTGGCACTGCAATACAAGCCATGCTCAGGATGGAGATAAGTAAATAGGATGCCCTTGGGCCTCTGAAGTTAAACATCTCAACACCCCTGAAGGGGTTAAGTCCTGCTTTGCCAGGGTCTGTGGAGAATATCTCAAGTGCCCACCAAGGCTGAACAATGCAAGAACCCTCTGACAATGCTGTAAAAGCAACCACTTCCTGAGTCACTGACCTGGAGTCCTAGACTGGACCACACAACTTGAAGAAAAAAGGAAAAACTAAACTATCAGTGCTGACAACCTGGGTTAACCCTGCTGGCTCTGAGTGACTCTTTGCCATGAGGACTGGCACCTACAGGAAATGTGGACCAGTTCCCCAAACTCCATTGAATGGCATTGACATCCCAATAGACAATAAGAAAGCTGAAGAATAAGCAGGATCTGCTAGCACCCAGGCAGTAAAAAGAGAGCATAGGGTTATCATTATCAAAGTCTCTGACAAAGAAGATAACATGGCTTTTCTCCAATAGAAAGCACAACAAGCAGAAAAAAAATCAATATCCATTCCTGAGGTATGCTTTAATAAGGGGGTACCTGATCATCATTGGTACAAACCATTCAGAGTAGATTGGACTCTATGCACCATCCAAATAGCTAAGAATACAGCCACCACCAAGGCCATCCTATCCATGTGGGTTCATTCTAAGCAACTTGGAGAAATTACCAATAGCCTTGTCAAGGACTTACAAGACAAAGAAATGGAGGCATAGAAGTATCTCTATGAGCTTCAAGAACCTATTCAGTATATCCAAGATACCAAGAGTTTCAAGAGGGACTTCATGATCGACATACAACTTGCCCCATATATGGGGAAGAATATCCTTATCACTAGAGCATTACTTGATAGTGGCTGTATGGGTAGCTCCATCAATTGATTCTATGTTCTCCAGCACAGCCTAGACACTCAAAAAGCCACCATCTCCATCCCTATATACGATGCCAATAGAACCCACAACAAAGCAGGGGATATCACTAAATTCATTAAATTATGAATGATCATCAGAGGATATACCAAACAAATTGACCTTACAGTCACTGACTTAGGTTCCAAGGCCATTTACTTGGGACATAATTGGCTAAAATGCCATAATCCAGTTATCAATTGGAAAACTGGAAAGATAATTTTCAGATGCTGTCAATGTGTAAAAAATCCTCTCCCACTTCCTAATACAGATGATAAAGACAGGTGGGACAAAAAGCTGGAGGATGGTGAAACCATCTTTGCCATCAATATGCAGGAAGAGTTGGTAATCCAGGTGGTACATTATACCAATGACTTAGCTGCAGCCACCCATGCCAGAAAACCAAGAAAGACCTTTGAAGAGTTGGTACCTCCTCAATACTGAAGCTTCCAAGACTTGTTCTTGAAGGAAAGCTTTGACAAACTATCAGAGTGGAAACTATGGGACTATGCCATCAAATTGATACCCAATGCAAAGTCCACATTAGACTGTAAAGTCTATCCTCTGAATCAAATTAAGCAAGAACAACTTGATAAATTCCTGGACAAAAACCTAACCTCTGGACACATTTGTCTATTGAAATCCCCTTTTGCATCCCCTTTCTTCTTTGTCAAAAAGAAGGATGGTTTTCTTTATCCTGTTCAAGACTACCAAAAACTGAATGAGATGACTATCAAAAATTGATACCTGCTCCCCTTGATTTCTGAGCTTATTGATAAACTATGAGGCACAGAATACTTCTCCAAGCTAGATGTCCAATGAGGATATAATAACATTCAAATTTGAGACAGTGATAAGGAGAAGATGGCATTCCACACTAATCAAGGACTGTTTGAGCCTACAGTCATGTTTTTTGGATTGATGAATTCTCCTGCCACATTCCAATGCATGATGAATAATATTTTCAAAGATCTCATTGCTGGAGGAAAGGTCACCATCTATTTAGACAACATCCTCATCTTCACTAAAACCTTGGAGAAGCATTATTAAATCATCCAACAAGTATTCCAATGATTGCAGGAAAATATGCTTTTTCTCAAAGCAGAGAAATGCAAATTCGAAGTATTGAAGATGGAATATCTAGGTGTCATCATCAGTGAAGATGCCATATGGATGGATCCTGTCAAGGTTGCAGAAATAGCTGAATGGCCAATTCTGACAAAAAAGAAGGAATTACAATCCTTCTTAGGATTCATGAATTTTTACTAAAAGTTCATATGGGATTATTCCAAAATCATCTGACCTCTAACCCAATTAACCAGGAATGCCAAGTGGAAGTGAGAGAAAAAGCAGGACCAAGCTTTCCAATGATTCAAACTACAGATGATAACCAATATAGTTTTAACTATCCCATCAGACAATGAGAAGTTTTGAGTTGAGGCCAATGCCAGTGATGGAGCTATAGGTGTGATACTCAGTCAAAACCAAAATAGTAAATGGAGGCCCATTGCATTCATGTTCAAAGCCCTAATGGTCACTGAATGCAACTATGAGATCTATAACAAAGAGTTGTTGGCAATCATGCTTGCACTTAAGGAGTGGCAACATTACCTAATGGGCACCAAGAAGGAAATTAAAATCTGGACAGACCACTAGAATCTCTAATACTTTCAAAAACCACAAAAGTTAAATTAGTGACAAGCTCTATGGGTAACTGAACTTGCTGAATACCACTTTGTCCTATAACACAAGTCTGGGACAGCCAACAGAAAGGCTGGTCTACTTAGCTGAAGGGACAACCATGACCAAGGGAAGAAGGACAACTACAATATGGTAGTACTCCTTTCAGAACATTTTCAAGCATTAATCCTGCCCACCATCACTAAAGAACAAGAAAAGATCAGAGACACAACATAACAGAAGGATTGGTGGGACTCTGGTATTTTTAACTCTCTTGATCATGAATGAGAAATCACCCAGGATCAGGGGATTCTGCATTATAATGAACATATTTACATTCTCCAAAATAAAGTCTTATGAGGTGAGATTATTGTCTATCACTATGACCATATCATAGTGAGATATTTTAGAATAGCAAAAACCATCAAACTTATTTTTTGTCAATATTGGTGGCCCAAGCTAAAGAAAGATGTAGAAAGGTATATCAAGAGATGTGAGACATGCCAATGCACTAAGAGCAGTACTCAAGCCAAAGCCACACTCTTACACCCAAACATGGTTCCTGACACCTCTTGGACCCATATCTTTATTAATATGATCACTGGACTCCCTGAGTCTAATGGCTACAACACACTGCTGGTAGTGGTGGATCGATTTTCAAAAACTATCCTATCAATTCCCTGTCATGAAGAGCTCTCAGCCAAAGGATAGGCACAAATCCTTTGTGATCATGTCTACACCAAACATGGGATGCCTTAAGTAGTCATCTCTGACTGGGGTCCTCAATTTGTATCAATCTTTATGAAAGACCTCTACTGTATGCTAAACATTTCCCCAAATGCTTTCACAGCCTACCACCTACAAATAGATAGGCAAACAGAATGAGTTAATCAGAAGATCAAGAAATACCTCTGGATCTTCATTAATCATTGACAGAATGACTGGACCAAGTGATTATCTCTTGCTGAGTTTGCTCATAACAACTGAGTACACTCAGCTATGGGCAAAAGCCTATTCATAACCCTATATGGAAGGAACCTCTAACTTCTGTCAGATTCTAGATGGGAAACTCCATTCGCAAACCCAATGGCTGTGGAATTTATGAAAACCATGGCCCAAATACATAAAGAAGTATATGAAGCACTGGAAAAAGCAATGACCCAGATGAAGAGACAATATGATAAGGGAAAATGAATAGCACAAGAATACCAAATTAGCAACAAAGTCTGGCTGAATACTAGCAACCTCCATCTTTCATGGCCAAAGAAAAAACTCAATGACAAGTGAATGAGACTGTTTGAAGTTCTTGAAAAGATAGGAGCAGCATACAAACTAAAACTGCCACCTCATTGGAAGATACACCCCCAGTTCAATGAAAAGTTACTAACACCCTATATCACAACCTCCTTCCCAAACCAACAGCAACCACCACCACTATCACCATTCTCAGACCTTATCAACAGACAAGAAGAATACAAAATCAAAGAAGTACTGGATTCCTGAATATGTCATGTAAGAGCCAAGAAGGGGCAATGGTCCAGAGTAGTAATGGACTATCTGGTCAAATGGAAGGGCTAGACATGAGAACATAATTTGTGAATTAGAGAAACAGAAATAGCAAATGCACAAGAAGCTGTCTCTGAATACAAAAAGAGACTACAAGAAGTGGATATTGCTAAAATCATAATACAAGAAAAAGTGGTAACCACCATCCTCAACTATAAATACTCAGAGAACAGGAATGTAGCCTATCTTGCATAATGATGAGACAGCATTGAAAAATAGATGAAAAACCCGGACAAAACTCAATGGAAATCATTATTGAATACATACTGGACCATCTAAGCAGCATCACAATATGATACCTCTAAGAAAGAACCCTAGCAGTCAGGACAACTGCTTTAACAAGGAGGTAATATTATGATTTCTCTCATTTTTTGATCTCAACCTCCATCTAATCAATCAGATCACTATCACTCAGCTAATCCACCACCCATCTCCAGTTTCTGTTAAATATAGATTATCTCATTATAGCCATTCATTTACCACACTCCTTTCTCTCTGCTTACATATAGATTACTCATGACCAGTTCTATATTTAGTTTTTCACTTCACATATATAAGTAGTGTAGCTATCTGTATATTCTGCATCTTTCAACTAAAGTTTATCTTATACCACATATCCTCCACATTGATCTGCAGACCATAGTCATAACCTGAAGGTGATTGTCTGAACATGAGACAGCCATCAGGACTATGCATATCAGAAGATCATGTGAACCATAGGTATAACAGTTTATCAGATACAGAGGATTGTTATGATTTTTCCATTTTCTGACCTTATCTTCCATCTAATCAACTGAATCATTATCACTTATCTTATCCACCACTCATCCATGAAATCACCACATTTTCTGCTAAATACAATCATCTCACTACAGCTGTTCATTTACTACACCTCTTTCTTTTTATTTACATATGGATTACTCATGGATAGTTCTATATTTAGCTTTTCAATTCATATATATAAGTAGCATAGCTATTGCTGTATATTCTGCATCTTTCAACTAAAGTTAATCTTCATACCACATACTCTCCACAAAAAGATCCAAAGACCATAGCCACAACCTAAGAGTGACTGTCCAAACACAAGACAGCCCAAAGGATTGTGCATATCTGCAGATCACATGGACCATGAGTCTAATAATTAGTTGAAAGATTCCACCTCTGTCTCTCCACCACCAGCTACAAAGAGACAATCTGTATGACAAATAAACCATCATTCTCAGCAACACTATCAGTGGCATTTTCTTACTCATATTCTTCACTGCACTTATATTCTTAATATGGAGAGAACAAATCCATAACTATCTATGCTGATGATGGGTCTTACAATCACAATCCCCATCACCATTCTCTCTTCATTATGTCCTACCCAGGAGACCAACTTCCATAAGAGTGAATCTAGCAAGTCTGGCATCCTCTATAGAAGAAGACCTCCCAAGGCACTGAATTATCTTCATCCCCCAATCCTTGGATGAATTTCCCATGCACAGGGAGACTAGCACCAACCCCCCCTCCCAGCACAACAGGCTGGAACAATTCTTCACCATGAAGGAATACATGTGAAACCTATGGGTTAGATTCCAAACCTCTAGCCACTCACCTCCCCTGTACACTCCCACTCACTCAGCTCATGCAAGGGTATGATATACAAACAATGCTGGGATAGATATACCCTATCCTAATCACCTGTACAGACTCTGGGCCACCACTCAGGAATGAGTCCCCTGGCTAATCAATGGAGAGGATAGCAACTTCTCATCCTCCCTCTCTCTTCTCAAGCTCTCCAGTGACTCCCTGCCCCTGGTCACTCTCAGAAACACTAATGACTCTCTCAATGCTGAGAGACCTGATTTTGAGTGACCCAAGCTCTCAAACACCAACCATGCTATGCTCAGACCCTTCTGAAGTGAGGTATAAAAGCTTCAAAGAAGCAAGATCAAGGCCAGAACCCCATGGCCTGGCATTTATCCAGTCATGGATGAATACCTCATCCTCAATCAAGAAAAATCAATTTGAGGCTCTAGGGCCAGTGCCACTATCCATACTAGGATATATGCCAACTGAAACTATAAGCTATATCCCCTAGCCACAGGAGATTGGATATCAGGGCTACACCCCAGAATAGAGGAGCAGCAGCAGAAACTAGAATGTGCCCTTCAGATATTGGCCAGAAGAGAGAGGGACCAGCCAGACCTCAATGGAAGAAAGACCAGATTTTGAAAATTTTATATATAACATAGGATACTATGCTGAGCTGGAAAAATACCAGCCCCAATACATGCCATTACCAAATTATCCCCCTAACATGCCAATGTACCAACTCTAACCCCTTTCAGACTCATCACTACCTATAGTTGATATAAATATGTCACCACCTCTGATTGATGTTTTCCATCATCAGAACCTAATCAACCAGACTCAACAATCAGGCTCCTACCCATACTTGGAAAGAAGTCTTCTATTTGCAGGAGTAGAAGAAGACCCCAGGACCAGTTCAGATTCCACAGAAACCCCACAACCAATCACAGAAGAGCAGTGGCAATTAGCTAGAGAACAATTAGCCTAAAAGGAGTGATGAATAGAGGAAATCCATCAAGAGCTGGAAGAAGCTGAGACTGCACAGAATCTCCATGCTACCATCTGGCAGCTCCTGAACAAAGAAAAACAGCCAGAACATGGAAAAAAGTGAGAAGCACCAAAAGGGCCACCCTCTCAACTCAATCAATATTCTATTCTATGACTCTCCCCCAGACAAGCTCCCTCAGACCCATACCCAAATCTTATCAAGAATGCACCTAATGAGGCCCTCTATTTGGGCATTAAGCCCATCTTAGTCCAACCCCTGAAACTGTTCAAAGGTGACTATGATGATATTGAATAGTTTATAGATGATTGTATTGCCTATTTCAAAGTCTTCTAGCATTACTTCCAACTACCATCATATCTGATTCTATTCATAATATCCTATTTCAAAGGATCTGCCAAAGACTGGTGGGTTTACAAGAGACACAAATACTGAGCCATAGACAGTCTGAACAGAACTGCCCCCTATTTCTGATATTTGAACTGGAAAGAGTTTGTTAAACTCATCACACAACAATTCCAAGATCCTGTGATCAAGAAAATCCATGAAAAGAAGATGTTTGATCTTTGCATGAGTATACAACTGGCAAGCTATTACTTCCAGAAGCTGGAAGAAGAAGCTAAATTAGCTGGACGATGAATGGATGAAAATGAATGCAGCACCATGGTGAAGGCAGTACACCTAGAGATACCCAGCTCCTATACCATCTTCATCTCCAACATGGGCATCAATATTCCACATTCATACTCAGAATGGAAGGAGTAGATTCTCCACATGTATAAAAAATGCCAATGCAAGTGGGTCTTTGACTAAACTGCTAGAGTTCCCCATGACAACCAAACAAAGGATGATCTACAACCATAATCCCACTCTCACAGCAAACAAACTGCTGAAGCATCAAGTTTATCAGTGCCAAAGCCAACAGCAAGTATGGATCCCAGCCAGGATACAACAACTGGGAGGTGGATGATATATAGCAGACAAGGGCAGCTAATAAAGGTTGACCAACAAAAGGTGAAAGGTTGATGCTTCCAGTGCAATGAGAAGAGTCATATGGCCAAGGATTGCCCAAAGAAGGAGTACAGGGATATTAGATCAATGACAGTCATAAAGAAGGAAGAAAAGATCAACATGAAGATAGAGGAGATAAAAGAGTAGGTTGCCAAGGGCTTAATTCTCCTTGTGTGACCAGGGCTCCAATATGTGTTCTCAGTTTCTACCAGTTGAACTTATGTATTATCTGTAGGACAATCTATAAAAACACATACTCAACATGACTTTGTTATCACTCCAAATACACTGAAAGAATCAAAGGAAAACTGATACCATGCATCAACCAAGTGTGACAACATGACAATCTACACTGAGTCCTGCTCTTCTGGCAAAGTGTGGGATTTGCCAGATGGTGCTAGCATTGCAATATGAGCAATGCTCAGGACAGAGACAAGTAGATGGGATGCTCTCAGGCCTCTGAAGTCAAAAGTCTCAGCACCCCCAAAGGGGTCAAGTCCTGCTTCACTAGGGTCTGTGGAGAATATCTCAAACATCTATCAAGGCTGAACAATGCAAGGACCCTCCAATGACACCACAAAAGCAATCACTTCCCAAATCACTGACCTGGAGTCCTAGACTGGACTGCATGACTTGAAGGAAAAAAAGAAGACTGAACTGTTGATACTGATGACCCAGGTCAATCCTGCTGGCCCTAAGCAACCCTTCACCATGAGGACCAGCATCTACAGGAAATGTGGATTAGCTTGTCAAACTCTATTGAAGGACATTGACATTCTCTTAGATAATAAGAAAGCTGAAGAATAAGCAGGATCTGCTAGCATCTAGATGATAAAAAGAGGGCATAAGATTATCATTGTTGAGGTATCTGATGAAGAAGAAGATATGGCTTTTCTCCTTTAGAAAGAATGGCACATGAGGGAAGAGAGATTCTGAGCACCCACATCTGAGACATGCCCTAATAAAGGGGTATCTGATCACTTCTGGTATAAACCATTCAAAGTTGACTGGACACTGTATGTCATTCAAACCACTAAAACTATAGCCACCACCAAGGCTACTCTCTCTACATAGGTACAACCTAAGTGACTTGGAGAAATCACTGAAGAGCTTGTTAAGAGCTTACAGAATAGAAGGAGTAATGCTTGAGAGCATCTCTATGAACTCCGAGAACCCATCTGATACATCTGAGAGACCAAAAGTTCTGACAAGAACTTCATGGTCAACATACAACTTGCCCCATGCATGAGAAAAAAGATCCTCTCCACCAGAGCACTACTTGATAGCAGGTGCACTGGAAGTTCCATCAACTGATCCTATATTCTCCAGCATGACCTAGACACCTGAAAAGCTGCTGTTTCCATCCCTATATATAATGCAGATGGAACCTGCAATAAGGCAGGAGACATTACTGAGTTCATCAAACTACAAATAATTATAGAAGGTCACACCAAACTAATCGACCTTGCAGTCACTGACCTAGATTCCAAAATGATTTATTTGGGACATGACTGGCTAAAATGCTATAATCCAGTCTTCAACTGGAAGACTGGGAGTATGATCTTTGGACAATGTCAATGTATCAAAAACCCTCTTATTCTCCCTGATGCAGATGATAAAGACAGATGGGATGAAGAACTGGAGGATGATGAGACCATTCTCACCATCAACATGCAGGAAGAACTAATAATCTGGGCAGTATATCATGCCAATAATTTAGCCACAGCTGCTCATACCAACAAGCCTAAGAAGACTTTTGAGAAACTAGTTTCTCCTCAGTATCAAAGCTTCCAAGACTTGTTCTCAAAAGAAAATTTCAATAAAATACCCAAATAAAAGCCTTGGGATCATGCTATTGAGCTGATACCCAATGTAAAATCCACTCTAGACTGCAAAGTCTACCCATTGAACTGAACTGAGCAGGAACAACTCAACAAGTTTTTTGATGAGAATCTCAGTTCCAGATGCATTCATCCATCCAAATCCCCATTTGCTTCCTCATTCTTCTTTGTAAAAAAGAAGGATAGTTCTCTTCATCCCATTCAGGATTACAGAAAACTGAATGAAATAATGATCAAGAACTGCTGTCTGCTCCCTTTGATCACTGAACTCATTGACAAACTACATAGTGCCAAGTACTTTTCCAAGCTAGATGTCTGCTGAGGATATAATAATATTCAAATTCAAGATGGTGACAAGGAGAAAGCAGCATTCCATACTAACTGAGGGCTGTTCAAACCCACAGGAATGTTCTTCAGTCTGACCAACTCACCAGCAATGTTCCAATGGATGATGAACAACATCTTCCAGAATCTTATTGCAGGGGAGAAAGTCACAATCTATTTAGATGATATCCTCATCTTCACAAAGACCTTGGAAGAACATCAACAGATTGTCTAACAGATAATCCAGCAGCTGTGAGAGAATATATTATTCCTCAAGGCTGAGAAATGCAAATTTGAAGTACTAGAAATAGAATACTTGGGCATCATTATCAACAAGAATGCTATACAAATAGATCCAGTCAAGGTCATAAGGATAGCCAAATAGCTGACTCCCACCAAGAAAAAGGAATTACAATCCTTCTTAGGATTCACTAATTTCTATCACAAATTCATATGAGACTATTCCCAAATTGTCCATCCCTTGACTCAATTAACTGGAAACACAGAATGGAAGTGAGAGGAAGTGCAGGAACAGGCCTTTCTTCTACTTAAACACCAGATGATGACCAACATCATCCTAACTATCCCTTCTAATGATGGGAAATTCTGAATTGAGGCAGATGCCAGTGACAGAGCAGTAGGCACAGTACTCAGCCAGAACCAACAAGGCAAATGAAGACCAGTGGTGTTTATGTCAAAAGCCCTGACAGTAATAAAGCACAACTATAAAATATATGACAAGAAACTCCTAGCAATTATGCTCATACTTGAGGAATGGTGGCACTACCTAATGGGCACCAAAGAGGAAATTGAAATCTGAACAGACCACCAGAATCTCCAATATTTCTGAAAACCACAAAAGTTGAATCAATGACAAGCTTGGTGGGTAACCAAGCTTGCTGAATATCACTTTGTTCTACAACACAAGTCTGGGATAGCCAACAGAAAGGCTGATCTACTCAGCCAGTGGGATGACTATGACCAAGGAAAGAGAGACAATCACAATGTAGTAGTCCTCCTTCCAGAATATTTTAAAGCATTAATTCTACCCACCATCATCAAAGAACAAGAGAAAATCTGAGATGCAATGTGACAGAAGGATTAGTGGGACCAGGGTATTTCCAACTCCCTTGATCATGAATGAGGAATCATTCAGAATTAGAGGATTCTGTATTATGATGGGCACATTTACATTCTCCAAGACAAAGTCTTATAGGGTGAGATTATCACCCATCATCACAACCATCTCACAGTGGGACATTCTAGAATAGCAAAAACCACTGAACTCATTCTTCATGAGTATTGGTGGCCTAAGCTATAGAAAGATATAGAAAGATATATCAAGGGATGTGAAATATGCCAATGCATCAAGAACAGTACACAAGCCAAGGCTACACCCTTACACCCAAACACTGTCCCCAACACCCTCTGGACCCACATTTCTGTTGATATGATCACCAGACTCTCAGAATCCAATAGCTACAATGCACTATTGATAGCAGTAGACTGATTCTCCAAAACCATCCTACCAATCCCCTGTCATGAAGAACTCTTGGCAGAAGAATGGGCATGAATCCTTTGTGATCACATATATGCCAAGCATGGAATACCCTAGGTGGTCATCTCAGACCATGGGCCCTAATTCATATTGATCTTCATGAAAGACCTCTACTGTATGCTGAACATTTCCCTGAATGCCTCTACTGCCTATCATCCACAAACTGATGGACAGATAGAATGAGTTAATCAGGAGATTGAAAAGTATCTTTGGATTTTCATCAATCACTGACAAGATGACTGGAGTGATTGGCTATCAATGGTGGAGTTTGCCTATAATAATTACATACACTTGGCCATGAGGAAAAGTCTATTCATGGCCCTCTATGGAAAAAACCTCTGACTCATAGCTGGCTCAATACAAGACACCCTGTTCACCAACCCAACAGCCATGAAGTTCACTGAAACCATAGTGCAGGTTCATAAGAAGATATATGATGCACTAGAAAAGACAGCTATCTAAATGAAGGGACAGTATAATAAGAGAAAATGGGTAGCACAAGACTATCAAGTCAGTGATAATGTCTGATTAGACACCAGCAACCTTCATCTACCACAACCAAAGAAAAAACTCAACAACAAACAAACAGGACTATTCAAAATCCTTGAAAAAGCCAGGGTGGCAGCATATAAACTGAAGCTGCCACCACACTGGAAAATTCACCCCTGTTTCAATGAGAAGTTACTAATACCCTATCTTATGCCTGCTTTCTCTAACTAACAATTATCATCACCACCTCCAGACCTTGTGGATGGACAAGAAGAATACAAAACAGAAGAGGTGCTGGACTCATAAACCTATCAGATATAATCAAAGAAGGGACAACAATCAAAGGTGTTAGGTACCGCCTTAGTCATGAGACTTGGGACATCAGCTGATCTCTAGGGGCTGTTATGCATTCAAACAATTACCTGAGTAGAAACTTAAGCATAGTCTTTAGTATGTGAGAGTAAGGAGTATATGATTAAAGTTTAGTCAAAAGATAGAGTACAATTGTGTAGTTTACTCTGTTTATATACTATTTCTATGGCAATATATTTAGCTGAAATGGTTTGGTCCATGTGTGAATGGTGTTGAAGTATGGTGGTCCAGAAGGATCATGTAACCAATAGAAAGTGTCTGGGGTGACAGACAGTGAGAATGAGGGTAGTTGTTGGCAAGTAGCTGGATACGAGTTGGATTCATGGATAGATTAGATGGCTGAGTCATGGAGATGACTTGGATAAGATAAGATAACTGAAAAATCATAACAAAAGGTAGTGACAGACTACCTCATCAAATGGAAAGGATGGACTCAGGAATATAATTCTTGGGTTAGAGAAACAGAGATGACAAATACACAGAAAGCAATCACCAAATATGAAAAGAACATACAACAGGAATGAGTTGTGGACATCACCAAAATTATAACACAGAATAAAGTGGTAACCACCATTCTTGACCATGAATATATGGAAAACAGAGACATAGCCTACCTTGCACAATGAAGGGATGGAGTCCAATGATGGGTAAAGAACCCAGACCAGGATCAATGGAAATCATTATTGGATGTATACTAGACTGCCCAAGCATCATCACAATATGACATCCCCAAAGAAAAACCTTAGCAGTTGGGACAACTGCTTTAACAAGGGGGTAATATTACAATTTTTCCATTTTCTGACCTTATCTTCCATCTAATCAACTGGATCATTATTGCTCATCTTATCCACCACTCATTCATGAAATCACCACATTTTCTGCTAAATACAATCACCTCACTATGGTCATTCAGTTACTACACCCCTTTCTCTTCATTTATGTATGGACTACTCATGAATAGTTTTATATTTAGCTTTTCAATTCATATATATAAGTAGCATAGCTATTGCTGTATATTCTGCATCTTTCAACTAAAGTTAATCTTCATACCACATACCCTCCACAAAAAGATCTGAAGACCATAGCTGCAACCTAAGGGTGACTGTCTGAACATGAGACAGCCTAAAGGATCATGCATGTCTGCAGATCATATGGACCATGGGTCTAACAAGGATCATATCTGATCTTACTTGTCATGGTTTTTGGACCAATATCATTAAACAACCATTACTGCCAGGATGCTGGTTCTAGCTGGAGACATGTGCATCACTAGTTCTGGACTTTCAGTTCCTTCAAAACAGATCATTGAGTTGCTAGTTCTGTCACCTATGGCTCAGACCATTCATAACTAACTCTTACTGACCTAGTGGGGCTTTCTGGCTTCCAGGTTATCTTTATATAAACTTTCTTATGGGTACAGTTACAAATATAGTTTGTATATTAGTAAAATTGAATTTTATATGTATTTACAGTGGTGGATAGCTGGCAAGCATATTAGTGACTATATGGTGCAGCCATAGTGTGAATCCATCTGATGGAGACTTGATAAAAGAGTGAATCAGGTCTTAGTGTCTAGATATGATTAGATACTTATGATAAGATAAAGATAGGCACTAGTAATAAGATGATAGTAAGTGCTCAAGATAAGATAAGGTGAAATTGTAATAAGAACTCATAGGAGCTGGAAAGTATATATGATTTTCCATCTATTATCAATGACCACCCTCTCAATATTGTATGCTAGAACTTTTACTCATTTCTTTTATATTATCACCATGTCTATATGAGGTGGTTTAGTCTTTCTACTGTGATATGTGAATGCTATCATCTTTTAATTGTTTTACATATGATTATTGCATGGATCTCATATTATAGTTCTATTATTAGATACATTCTGAATAGTATTTAAGTAGCATCACTAATGGATTTAAGCCCCAGCTTTGGACTAAAGTTTAATCCACTTAATTTAACTCTGAAAGCTCATGCTCTCATAAACTAAGAACTTAGTGGTTCTTCTTGACTTACACTATTTACACTTGTGATGATTGTCTGAATGTGAGACAGCCTTTGTGTTTGATTCTATTTGTTGAGTTGGTTGCTAATAATTAGTCTGAAGCATATCCTGCTCCTTAACTGGAGTCTTCATGATCAATATCACAACTCTCATCATCTTTCTCAGATTTCTAGCCTTAGGCTCACCATTGTCTCCCTCCTCATTATCTGATACTGCTAAAATGTTCAGAGACAACAACTTCAGTGATCTCACATAAGATGCATGTCACACTACTACAGACTTGCATACCTGAGTTAGCCTAAGCTGAGTCACCTCACTGACACTCTAATTCAATTCATATGATGCCAAGAATTCTTGATGATTGAGGACTTTCCTGCACTCTCAGATAAGCCAGAAGAAGAAGTTGGCCAAGGCAATAGTAGAGAAAAGTATCAGAACATTCTTCTTTCCTTCAGCAAAACCTGTATCACTAGTTATAGAGACCATGAATCAGATGTTATTCTCACTTCCAGATCCTTATCTCCTGAATACCATCCATAAACTCTAAGCAAGTGATCTCTTAGCCTAGAGGCTCAATGGGTTTTGGCAGAAGAATGTCATATAAGCCTCCTCACAGCAGAAAACAGCCTGGACTATTATGCCAGGTCAAGTGCTGGATTTTGAATTCAGCACTATTCTCCCACCCTCAGTGAATGCTTCCTATCTTCTGACCACAGAACCCCTTCACCTGAACCTGCCTATTCTGACTCTCTGACACTCCCCACTGACACTCTCAGAACTAATATACAGTGCATCATTGAGCTCTACCTCCAACAGGTCTGTGAAAACCACTTTCACTAAGCACAATAAGTCATTGTTAGGGAACCTCCAAATGTTCTCCAATATCCCAGAGAGAAATCTTCCTCTCCTTCCCCCAAACACAGCCCTGTCATGAGTAGGAAAGGTAGAGGTAGAGATAGAGGGACTGTCTGAGTAGCAGTATATGCAGAGGCTAACTAAGCAAGGATGAGAGATACCTTACAGTCTTATCTGGTCACTGAGGGACATGGCTACTACTGAGGATGAAGCAGTGATAGAAGCTGATGATCCCACAGAGCTGGATCTACAGAGGGGGGAGGACTATTTAGAACCTATGATCTGTGACTAACCATATGGATTCTTCAAGAATGATTTGTTGAACAGAATGGGATAGTACTGCACAGAGGCATAACAAAGTTATCAGGCAGTATGAGTCTGACAGGACTATTTTTTTTGCAAATAATATATTATACATTGAAGTCTACCACAGAACATCCACATTCTGGAATCAGATCCATCTGATGAACCCAGTTAAATAAGGTCGACCAGCTTAAAAGCGCATGATTCGTGATAGGATAGTGATCCTGGCCCTTTTTGCGGACGCTGAGTAGGCACGGGAGTGGAACGAAAACTTCTTCGTTTGTTATGTGGTGACATGTCAGAGGCACCGAAAATCAAAAAGAAGTCGGGCTCTAAGCAGGCATTAGATGGGTTCATTTCCTTTCTCAGTCGTTTTTTCTAAGCAACTCGCGACGATCGAACGGTCGACCATCCGTCACGGCAACTCTCCAGTATAGAACGCTCACTCATTACCTGGAGCATCGCTGAATGGGTGCGAGGCATCCTTTTCGACTTGAAAAGGCAGGTCAGCTAAAGATTAAAGGAAATAAGAAGTCTTACATCCAACGCGTCTATCTCATCAGTTGGATCACCTAATTGAGCCTGTCTCTTCATGCAAAGCGCGATGATGGAGGCTGCGACATCTGCTATGATGCGATCTACTACACTAGCAGAGCTTTGGTCGTCTAGTCCCTCGCGCCCAACTAAGCGATCTGCTATAATGACAAAGGAATAGTCGAAGCGAAGCTGTACACAAGCCAGCAAGGCATAGAACAACCACACATAATGCGAAACTCTTCCATCACAGTCAATGTTGAAGACAGGCTTCCCAGGATAATAATGTACGATCTCAGATTCAGAAAAGCGATCTTGCCACGTCTCCGTTGGAATGTCGATCGAGTGCCAGACGTCGAATATGTGTTCTGGAGTGTCCGCCAGTAGCTCCTCTATATCCCAAATGACTTGATCATTGTCATTCACGTCTAGAATGAAGCCATATCGTAGAAGTAGCTGCGCGTTGCTGAGGGTTTCGCCATATGTGTTGAACACTTCCCCATGGGATGGAATGTGCGTGTTGCTGACCATTTCAAAGTGATCCTCAAGGTCCTCTGGCTCCGGTGAAGGCACATCGTCATGAGCACATTCCTTGAGGGAACCACATTCAGGGCAGACATCATATTCGCTCTGTATCATGGTGAGGTAGAAGAAAGTAAGGCATAGGAGTTTCGTACCTCGAGATGTACATGATTTTCCTGAGAATGATTGAAGCTATGAGCGATAGGTCAGAGAAGACCAATAAAGTGCACAGACACGACATACGCATCTGCAATAGGCACCATTGAAAGCCCGTGATACGCATCAACAAGGAAGGCTCTGGATGAGACCAGCGAATATGCATGGTAAAATCCATGTAACGAACACTTGGCGGTGGGCGAGTCTCGGAAATACACTTTGAATATGGGCTCTGCCACTTCATTGTAGTATTGGTGTAGTTCATCCTTATGATAATGCTTCAGTCAAATCCACGCGATGAGAGAACCCTACATACCAGGCGAGTTAGGCCATCCACACGCGCCAACAGGTCCTTTTCCGCCTCCGTCCCCCTTAGCCACCTTAAGGCATGCTTTCTATCCGTAGAATCCATGAATTGGTCGTCTGTTTGCCACAGAGTGGGAATATCCACGATTTGCGTCGGGAGTGATTGCAGATAGCCATGCCACCGCGATGATACGCCTTTCGCTCTACCACATATCACAAACAGAGCTCACGAGCAGGACTAAGCAACGTACAGTTCAATGTACAAAGCAAGCGCCAACGACAACTGGGCTTCGTGTCCAACAGGGCTGGTAACAACGACTGACGAAATAGAGGACGATTTTACCGAAAGAACGGCATCTTTTGGAATGTGCACCACTATGGCCGCCAATGATAATGAGCGGCTGCGGCTGCATAATATTCGATGGATATTCACCTGAAGAAAAGGGAGTAATCTCCTCGCCGTTAGAACGAACGCTGACACTCTCATCGTGGCAAACAACGTGCAGCCGCGGATCGATTTTTATACCGTGGGATGAGCACCAATCGAGCAGCACAAATATCTTGTCCGGGTGCCCCATTAACTGGGATAGAATGCAGGCATAAAAAGGATTGAAGATCAATGAGGTGATGGTAGTGCAAAGGCAAGTTCGAAGTGGGCTTGTTCAGTAAGACGACAAGCATATGCGTAAAATTATTATTTCACTGATATTGGATTTCCCTATCCTGCTTGGAAATTTCTAATTCCTTCATTCCGAAACAACTACCATACCACTGAGTTCACCTATCCCAGTCCTCTCTGTCTGAGCCTCAAGTTCGCACACATCTCCTACAATGTCATTTCTTGTCAAAGAAGCGACGCTTCCTCTCCAAGAGTCAACCGGTCGTGCATGTCCTGCCGCGACGCGCCCGATAAGAAGCGTTGGCGCAACACCCTACATGAAATGTCTATTCGATGTCAACGGAACGCAAGAATATTTGCTCACCCTTGCAAATGCCGCAACTGAATCCCAGTACACTAATGCCGAATTCGAGCTGTCGTGAGTAAAAAGGCCCAGATATAGGATTAAGGACACCGAATAGAGAAGTGAAGATTCAACCAAGACTTCTATGACGTGGCGATAGATTCCAATACCACCACGACTTGTCCGTCCCACATCCCAAATACGATAGATGATAAGAAAGGTACACCATAACGTTGTCGCCAGGATCAAACATGAGTATAGTTTCACACCAAGTTCATAGTCAGTTGCGTTGATAAATCGTTGAAGTACATCGATCATTTTAAAGCCTATATCAAACCTGAGATCAGTCGGAACGATGGCAGATCTAGGACATCATAAGTACCAATTCCAGACAGGAGGAAAAATATAGGGAATACGGCGACACGCCACCGTCGTCCCCATACCATCCAGCAACGCCAAATCTATAATTCAGATAATAGTGAGTTAACGAGAATTTTCCGCAAACAGCGTCGCACACCATGGTAAAGTCGGCAAGGATAACAGAGACAATAGCTGTTATACCTGTCGCTAGTGTTGTTGTGGCAGGACCGTTTACTGCCAGAAATATAGTCCCGAAACTCTTTCCATTGACCGCGAATGCAGAGCGTCCAATGGACCAGATGAGGGTAAAATCGATGGTGGCCAAGATATAAAGGGATAAGATAACCATGAATTTGCTGCAGTGTCTGTTTCCACTAGTATCTGTACGATACAGGTTAGCTTTGAATGCCACAGTGATAACGTCGACTTACAGATATACCACAAGGTTACAGCGATGATTCCAGTGTATAAACCTATATATGTGCATCCATGAATATGACATGGTGACCCAATATTTGAGAGAAATTGCACACCATGCAACAGCGCGTAGAGCACCTCCAAGTTTAATTCGGTGCCAAAATCTTTGAGTAATAGGACTTTGTTATCATCGGTCGGTGAGGTATGAGCAGCCATCATCCACGTTTGAAAGAAGGACAAGCCCGCTGACAGAGTGATCGGTGAAGACAACAGAATCAATCAATCTCATTAAATAGAATGCCCCGGAATGATCACGAATATGTGTAAAGATTTCGCAAGGATCGTAAAACATGATCCTGTTGCAGTCATCGAGGAAGTGAATGCAAATCACGAGAACTGAGCCGTGGAGAGATGAACAGTATCTGAGGAGTAACAAGGAGTCCACCGGCCTAGCTGCTTCCGAGATCCATGATCATGGAAGTTCTTGTTGTCAGATGATTGGCGCTGGCGATGATTACAGACCACGAGCAACGGAGGGGCGAAACACTTTGCCACTACTCATGCAAGGGATATAGCATAACTGAAGATTCCGGACTGGGGATGATATGAACACTGGTTGTGAAACGGTTACGACTAGGTTTGCTCGAGATGTAGACGGTGTTAGGAGTTGTTGTCCCATATGCAGCCTGTTATTAGACGAAGCATGAAACAAATATTACATACCATCACTAGATAACAGTCGCCAAGAACTCCGTGAAGACATACTAGCGCATTTTAACCTACCGCAACTATGTACGTCTCAGCTTATTCGAAATCCCACTTGCGATTTGATAAATCTTGGAGGTAAAGGCTTGGCCCCATCATTTGGCATCACGCATCATACAAGATAATGTCCAGGAGATGAGCCTGATGAGGATGAATGGGTAGGCGGCTCCAAGTGCATAGACTAAAGGAGTAGGTCTTCCAACAAAGATCACCACTTCCTGTCATGGCGCCACTCGTAGTCAAAGAGAGATTGGGTCCCTGCTATTTTGCGCAATGTCGCAATGAATAAGCTTGCTGTGGATCTCCAAACCTGAGATAAATTAGCATTTGCGACAGTCGATGATCAAAGAGGCCTCTAAGCAAAACGTCAATACAAGAGAGCTCAGATCCCAGTTCTGCTGTTACAAGTGTCCATTAGAAAAGCTGAGACAAACCGTGATTATAATTGACCTTTGGAGTTGCAGTTATCTGGAGAGATACCACTGATGGTAGAAAGCAACTGGAAAAGGCAATCACCGCTTCGACTTGGATAATACCATTCGGGACATGATCGGAAAATCGGAGAGACCGTAGCTGTCGCAACACGCTGTTATGAGGCAAGTTGGAGAGATGAGACGAGATGGTTTGTTGGTGGTGCAAAATCTTGGAAAATCCGCATTTTCTGCCCCTACAAACATACAAATTTAGCGTACAGCGCAGAAAAAGTTCAAAGTTTTCCGCTCATATCTCGTTGTCATTTTGTTTTCTCTTGAACAGTCTGGACCCATGCCAACAGGTTCTGGTTGAGTTCATCCTTAGCCTGCAGTTGAACCCAGTGCCCGGAATTTTAAACGTGAATGGTCGCGTCCTTGCACGTCTGTTCGACGGTCTCCTTATGCATATTGGCTCGACAGACAAAATTCTTGGAAGCACCACCGAAGAAAACTGGCGTATTCAGTTTAATGGTCTTCGGAGGGTTCTCTTTGGAGTTTGTAATTGAGTAGATGGGAAGCTTTACGCGCATGATACAAGACCCTCATCTTTCAGATCTTCAGCATATATATTGAAAATCATGGCTTTATAATAACATAACCCTGCGGCTAGTCCACTGCTACGCATTCCCCCCTTGTGAGTATGTTGATCCTGAAAGAAAAATCAGGCATCGCATCACGTATTCTAGCAGTCGACTTGCCTCTTCTGTGATGGACGAACCGACTTTCGTCACGCGATTATTTTCGACCCATCTTTCTAACCCACCTGAAGGATTCATGTACTCCTTCCAGAGCTCAGGGTCCTCGCAGTACGCAAGGCTGTAGAAGGAGCCAAGGTTCTTCTCCAGTTTGGTGTGGGCATCGTTTTCAGAAAGGACTGACCAGTAGCCGTACAACTCCATGCCAATGCGCTTTTTCAACTGGTGAGGAGGTTAGTCCGTCGAAAGACAGAAGCAAATAAGGTGCGACGCACTATGATAGCTTCCTCGTATGGCTTAGGTAGATTAAGAGGGTAATACCCCAGAGCGAGGAATCCAAACGCTAAGAAGCGATCTGGATAATAGTTCGCCAATCTGCTCGCTGTAACTGCGCCGCTGGTGCATAATCCGGAGTTGACGCTACTATCCACTGAAAAATAGGTGTGCTCACCAGTCCTAGTCATACCCAATAGCAATGATGCGGTCAGCGTTCTCAGCGTCTAAAAGCTCGACGATGTCTTTTGTAATCAATCTCTGTCTGTAAGCAGATGGGTTCTTGGGCTTTGACGTCTTTCCATATCCCAACATGTCCGGATCGATAAGGCGGTATCCTCTTGCTTTGACGAATTCAACCTGGTATTTCCAGTCATAATATGTACTGGGGAAACCTGCAAGAAGAGCAAAATGGGTTTATTGTTGTCACCAGAGAAGGCCAGGTAGTAGTATTGAAGTCCTCGAGACGCAGTAAATTTCTTGTAAAAAGCTGGATCCATGATGGTAGTGGCACGAAGAAGGTGAGCAAGCCAGCAAAGCAAGCGCCATGTCTTCCGGTCTCAGACCTAAAGAGCATTCAGTGCTCAGCTGCGAATTCAGATGATAATGATGGTGGTTAGTAGTAGTAGTACTAATACTAGTCGCACCGGCAAGCGGTCCCTAAAAAGGAAACAGCCAATGTTTTCTGCACCGTTGTTACCAAGCCGTCAATACACTTTATAGTAGCATCGCAGACGGCGCAGGACCTACCGCTGTGACTGACATTATAGTGGCGGGAACCATGAAGCGTCTCACGGGATCGGGTCCATACGAAGGGACTAGGATGTGAACGAACTACAAGTATTTGCCTCTACGAAAGTGTCGATGACATATGTATCAACTATATGGACTAGAGTCACTGCAGAGCAGCGAAGGGAAAGAAACTGCATGGTATGATAGTAGCAGACATCCTCCTGATGACTTGGCATAAACACGAGCGAAGGGGGAGTCCAAACTGATAGCAGTCTGTATAGTGTGAATTAATGCAATGGCTGTGAGTGCATGGGGATAAAGTAATCCAGGTGCAGGGCAGCGAACGAACATTCTGAGACATTTTCAGCGAGAGTGAAAAGAGGTGTAAAATGTTGCGCCCTTCCAATGATCAACAAAAAGTATCAGCCAAGCCTCATGTACATATTGCAAGCAAATGTGCTGGCGAGAGGCTAAAAAGGGAAGAACAGAAAATCGATGGTGGTAGAGTTTTGTAACAGTGGTTAAGTCTCCAATTTTTTAAATATCTTATCCTAGACATATTTGTCATTCCTCTCCAGGAAGTGCGATTGAATGTGGTTATATTTATAATGGACCCAACAGAAACCCCGATAGCTATATATATGGGTGACATAAAGGTTTCTATATAATGATACCTTACTGTTTAAGACCGAGCTGGATAGCCTTCATCTCGAGCGCCTATATCACCTTATTTAGATTTTACGAAATTGAGTCACAGTATTTGAACTCACCATGCGCTTAGAGAGGAATCGGGAGTTGCCCAACTCACCCCCTGCGAACCATAACTAGGGGTAAAATGAATAAGAATCATCACAATTGGTATTTTTAAAAAAGTGTGCTTACTCCAGGATACCCAGACGGTTTATAACAGCCTTTCAATTCACCCTCCTCGTCGAGCCCCCAGATTTCTCCGGTGCGTTTGATGACTTCTTCCCCAAATATCGACTTGATGGTTTCCTTGACATTGTGATAGCCAGTACTACGAATTGGCGTCAGATTTTACCCAGAATGATAAAACAGGAAAACATACGCGTAAATCACAACATCGGCATCCAGCATGGAGCCATCGGTGAAGACTACACCCTTGTTCAAATACCGCTTAACTTCGACACCGTGTTTAACCTTGACTTGACCCGTTGTGATGAGTTCGGCACATCCAACATCGATCCAGAAGCCTGAAAGAACATTCAGTATTAAATACGTAATGATAGCAGCAGTCTTACCACCAGATTTCTCGAAGACCATAGGGAATTGGCCAGATCCATCATCCCCCATGTTAATATGAAGGCCGGCCTTCTTCAACCCATCATGCAAGTCCTTCTCGACCGCTGCTATGGCGTCTGCCTGGGAAGCAGCAATCCGTTTACGCAACAAGAGAGGCAGAGCCTGAAACTTAAAGTCGCAGACATCTACAGGAACGTCGTCTGGCCAAACTTTGAGCAAATTGTTGGTGTAATTAGGATGTTTTGCGACAACGCAAGTTGAGGAACGCTGGACAATGGTCACAGATTGCGCGCCCTGTGTGACAAGATCTTGGCAGATATCCGCGCCCGAGTTGCCCGCGCCGACAACGATCACGCGTTTTCCGACGAAGGGTTTACCTCCGGGGTAGTCCGCGGCGTGGAGCGTCCGGCCTTCGAACACCTCCTTATCATCAACGTGGGGAACCAGCGGGGCACCCAAGATTCCGAAGGCAGTGACAATATGGGACGGGTGTACGGTGGTGGGAGTTCCTGCATGATCGATGACGACAGTCCATTTTTTGGTTTCGGGATCGTATGTGGGGGTTCTGGATGTGCGTGAATTTGTCCAGATGCTAAGGTCTTGACTGGTGGCGTATTGTTCGAGCCAACTCGCTACCTTATCTCGTGATGCGTAGATCGGCCAGTTCTTTGGATAGGGTTGGTATAGCACTGAAGGAGAAATATGTGGATTGGCATTTTATATCGGGAGATAAGACGGAAATGACAACTAACATTGAAATTGGGACCTGGGACTATGCAAAGTGAGTGTGGGATATCTGACCCGCCAGTTATCACCGACACGGGCATGGGATTCGACCACAAGGGTGGGCATATTCATCTGTTGGAAACGGGCGGCAAGGATCAAGCCGGTCTGTCCAGCACCGACTATTTCAGGGTGAGCACCAAGATTATTGCGGCGGTGTAAAAAAAATGACACCCACTGATCAAGACATACGGGTCCTTCTCCACCGCTTCTCTGCGCTTTCGATGAACTTCGTCCCAGGATAAGGTGTGGTCCCCGTAAATCCCGAGCTCGGGGCCCTCCTCAGGGTGTCCGTGGATTTCATCAAGAATCATGAACACCGCTAGAGCTTTCCATACACCCTGAGCGTCGGGTAGAAGATGGAAATATCCTTGAGCTGTGCCTGTCGCAGTTGAGAACGTGAAACCCGACGCGACAGCAGTTTGAGTTGGGGTTACATGAGCAAGCTCGGGAGTAAAGTAGGGACGCTTGTCAAGGGCAATGTTAGATATCTTGGCTGCAGCGAAATTTGCAGCCAGATGGTCCTTGATCTTCTCTTGGCCAATGAACGTGCGGTTACTCCAATTAAAGATTAAGACGTCGCGAAGCCAGCCGTCGGGAAGAAAGCATGATACGATACCGTCTACATCTCCTAGTTCGGCAAACTTGGAGAAGTTTTCCAACCAGGATGCAGCGATATTAGAGATAGCGGTAGAATCCAGAGTAGCCATTGGCGAGTTGATTTCGACTGTAGCCATTGTTCGGATACTTATACGTAGTATGGACTTGAGTGTGGGTGTGTTAGTTCAAGTCGTCGATCGGCCAAGATCTTCAATTAGTGAATTGGTACCTAGTGGGTTAGTATCAAGACTTCTGGTGCGTGGTATGATACAAACGAACCACCCACCTTCTACCCGACCCAGCGTAGCCCGGTGGTGTCCAAGTATAGTTGACGGTGCCGAGGGCCAAAATGTTGCACGAACCGAAAACGTCAAAATTACATACTTGATGCCGTGTACAGAGCGGCCCATCTGAGCCATTTGAAGCTTTAGGTTTCAAGTCCCCCACATCGTGCACGTCAATTTCCGAGTCATACGAGTTGAAATGACCTGTGGAGGACGGTGCTTGCTGTGGCAACATGAGTGCAGCATGGGCTGGTGGGTTACCTTGGGACTAGGCCTACAGAAAACAGATAGAATATAATCAGAAGAGATCTAGATTTCAGGGGGCTGTCGGGATGTACTCACCAACACAGGATAATCCCTGGAAAGCTGTAACGCGGAACAGAACAATACAACGCCACAATTCTATCAGGAACATGTATATCCACATATTATAAATAAATGCAGATATTGCAATTGAGCTGTGTTTGTGGTCCGACCTGGTTGAAATAGCTAAGATACACTTATGAAGAAACGTTCTTACAATTTACTAAAGCGGCTGCAATTCTTCGGAAGCTGTGCGCCTACGGAAATATGACTTTTATCTGCAATCCCGTATCGCCGATGTAAATCTAATCTCTTCTTTTTCCGCCATGGTGGGTAGAATTTTCATACAGTTTTTGTTCCTTTCGAGAGGCCAGCGACAATGGAAAGTCGATTCGCAGCGTGCCGGTTATCCTACTTGTGAAGAAGTTCTACGAATGAGTAATCCGCAAGTTTTCTTGTACGATCCATGGCAGAATTATGCAGCAAGACATAACTGTACCAGAAAATTAGTGGGTGGTCGCACTTATGGTCGATCGTGACGATGTTTGGCAGAGGCAATGGCGCCACGTCAGAAACACGTACAAACTTGAAGGAGGAAAGCTTGTCTTCCACCTACTATCACCACTATGGCGTCGCCTGCTCAACAGTTGCCGGCAGGCTGGACTGCTGAATGGTGAGTAACAATTCACTCAGAGCGATACTTGTATTTTGACGAATTTTAGGGACGCGTCGAACCAGCGATACCTGTTTATTGGTACGGAGTTGTTTTTTCATCCCGGCGTGTACATTAACGACCAAATACAGAATCGTCGACGGGCCACACTCAATGGGAACCTCCAGTTGATCCTGCTCTAATGGTTGACCAAACCCCAGCTGTCGCGCCTGTTGCAGGTCACGGCTCGAAACGGCGGCAGTATGCTGCTGGTCAGACTCAAGCTTATTTCGGTACCGTCGGTGCTCCGGACGCGTTGGGCGACGGCGGATACGGAACTGCAGTACAACAAGCGCCTGTTGGTGGCCAATTCTTCACTCCAGGCTTAGCGGGTGCCGGGGCGCAGCCTCAAGGTCCTCAGCAGCCCTACTATGACAGCAGGCCAGAGTACATAAATGCCCCGGACCAGCTTCAGCCGCAGCAGGCATTCGTACAGCCTGGCATGGGTGCCCTTGCCGATCAGTTCAGTCAGATGGGAATGGGCGGGCAAAAGCCGTTCCAGCTATACACCACAAACCTTCTAACGTCACCACCAGATCCTCGCGAGCTTCTCCTTCCTCCTCCAGAAATCCGTCTACCGCCTAACGCATCTATTTCACCATCACCAGCGGCTAATGCTGACCCATCCTACCAACGATCTACCTTGAATGCGATCCCGACAACGTCATCGGTTCTCGGCAAATCCAAGATTCCTCTCGCTTTGATCATCACGCCTTATCGGACGCTCAATGAAGGTGAAGAACCTGTCCCAGTGGTAACGGATACAGTCATTGCTCGGTGCCGGAGATGCAGGACGTATATTAATCCCTATGTTCAGTTCATTGATGGCGGTAATCGGTGTGTTGCACCATCGAATTTCCGGTCTATGCTAAACATGTCGTTAGGTGGAGATGCTGCATGTGCAATATGTCGAATGAGGTGCCCCAAATGTTTGATTGGGACCAAGCCCGAAACCAGCCAGGTGATCGATGGGCCCGCGCAGAACTCAACCATGGTGTCGTAGAGTTTGTTGCACCCACGGAATATATGGTCCGGCCTCCACAACCAGCCGTGTACATATTCCTTATTGATGTCAGCCATGCATCAGTCCAATCAGGCATGGTGGCCACAGCAACTCGCACCATCCTTGAAAACCTTGATCGCATCCCGGACGAAAATGGGCGGACAAAAGTGGCCATCATATGTTACGATGTGTCGCTCTACTTCTTTTCCATCCCTGTACGTCAGGATCCGTTAATCTAGCCTGTCCCTCATTGTTTTGTAGCCCGGATCTACAGATTCATCCATGCTCGTCGTATCCGACACCGATGACGTTTTCTTGCCAAAACCTACTGACCTTCTTGTGAATCTCGCCGAGGCGCGCGGATCTTTGGAGGCTCTCCTGGGTAGGATCAACGACATGTTCCAAGATAACAGTATAATCGGGAGTGCAATGGGGCCGGCCTTGCAAGCGGGTTTCAAGTTAATGGTCAGACTTCACCAAAAAAAATTTCGCGGAAGACTGATCGTGATTCATAGGCACCCATCGGTGGCAAAATAATGGTGCTCTCGGCAAGTCTCCCCAGTGTGGGTCCTGGCGCGCTGAAGAACCGTGAAGACCCCAAAATACTTGGTACAGCGAAAGTACGTTTTAGCTCTCCGTTATGTGCTTCTTTTGATGTCCAACATTTTTCTACAGGAATCTGGACTCTTGCAGGCTGCATCGACATTCTACAAGGCGTTTGCCATCGAATGCTCGCGGGCCCAAGTTTCGATCGACATGTTCTTGTTCAGTACTTCGTATCAAGACGTTGCGAGCTTGGGTGAGTGCTTAATACATACGCTCCCACCAAGATTCTTATACCCTCTCAGCATGCCTACCTCACTACACATCCGGCCAAACATACTACTACCCTGCATTTAATGCTGGTCGCTCAGAGGATGCGCTCAAGTTTGCCCACGAATTTGGCGGTGTTCTGGCAATGCCAATTATGTTGGAGGCTGTGATGCGTGTACGGGCTTCTAGAGGTGAATTTCTTACGACTATGTCATAAAAAACCTGACACGACATAGGTATTCGGATGAATTCTTTCCACGGCAATTTCTTCGTGAGGTCGACGGATCTTCTAGCTATGCCTGCTGTCCCGCAAGACCAGTCATATGCCATCGAGATCCAGATCGAAGAAACGGTCACGTCTCCTTTCGTCGTGTTGCAAACCGCTGTACTGCACACTACATGTTATGGTTGGTTTTCTAGCTTCTATGGGACTCAGTCCATTAACCCATCTTCCTAGGTGAACGTCGGATCCGTGTTATAACTACCGCACTACCCACTACCACTAGTCTCTCCGAAGTATTTGCATCCGTGGATCAGGTTGCCCTAGCGACGCTGTTTGCGAACAAGGCGGTGGAACGATCTTTGACCCACAAACTGGAAGATGCTCGGGATTACCTATATCAGCGACTTGTGGAGATACTGATCGCCTACAAGAGCAGCATGACTGCTGGTGGTGCAGGTGCTAGTGCACAGCTGGCAATCTCTGAGAATATGAAGATGTTGCCCGTGCTCATCCTTGGGTTGCTGAAGAACGTAAGTGTTGCAGTGTTTCAGATGAATGTCTTAACGATGGTATATCGCATTAGGTTGGTGTACGTCAAAGCGCGCAGATTCCGCCTGACATTCGAGCTTATTCGCAAGCATTGTTGACGTCCCTGCCTTCGCAAGTTCTCATTCCTTACATCTATCCTACTTTCTATTCGTTGCATAACATGCCTCCCGAGGTATGCGGTTGTTAAGTCATTTGTTGGAGGCGTTACTCATGCAATTTCAGGCTGGCACCGTCGGACCCGAGGGCGTTATACTACCGCCAGCCTTGCCGCTAACGTCTGAAAGACTAGAACGGCACGGTCTGTTCCTTATTGAAGATGGACAGACCATCTTCTTGTGGATCGGACGGGACGCCGTGCCTCAGCTGGTCATGGATGTATTCGATCTCCCCAATTATGAGGTACTACGAGGTGGAAAGGTGTGCTTCTCTTCCAACTTTCAATCCTATCTCCTGAAATTTTGTCCTAGTACACGCTTCCCATCCTTGAAAACCCATTCTCGCAACGGGTGAATGCCATTATACAGAAGACGCGTGAGATGCGTCGCGGGGTGTATTATCCACATCTGTATGTCGTGAAGGAGGATGGGGAGCCACCGTTGAGGTTGTGGGCATTGAGTGCTCTCATCCAGGATAGGCTGGATGTTCTGCCTAGCTATCATCAGTTCATTGGGTCGTTAAAGGATAAGGTGCGTGATTTTCTAATTATTGTAGTCATTGTTGCTGATTGTGATTCCAGGTCAATGGTAGCAGTTATTAAAAGCTCGAAGGCGGGTTAGAGTTCGTTTTTTTCAGTCATATATAGGATGTGCACATAATCCCTTTGTTTTGTTCCTGTGTTCGTTACGTCACCATAACGAGGCTTTCGAAGTTCAGACAGATCAACGTCGGTGGTAGCTGGCAAACTATTCAGTGGCATTCAGCTTCTGCGACCCCAGTGACTGGGGTGGAGATAATCTGTATCGTCAAACAGGCTCGACTGATAACGGACATCCACTCACTGACTCTTATCAGCACCACATATCTCTCCATATGTATATGAATATTTCTGAATGTTTATTGCGCCCTCTTTCGTAAGCGGCGCCATGGAAGAGTAGTGGTGTAAACTCAGAACTCAGCCACGTTCCTTCTTTAGGCTTTCAATGTGGTGCCTATTCAATTTGATCTCATCGGCGAGGTGCACATCTTATGAAATACATGAATCTGCACTCAGGCTTCCGAGAGGTACCTAGGAAGAATATTCTTACCTCGCAGAGAAAGACACAGCTCCTTGGAGGGCCGACCATGGTGACAGTATACTACGAAATCATTTTTGCACGTTATTGTCCTGATAGGCTATGCGCTTGAAATACAAGAAGGTCAGTCTGCTCTTATGAGATTAAACCAAAGAAACACGGATTTTTCAACATCAACACGGCCCTTGTAAACCAAATGTTCCTCTTTAATAACTATGCTAATTGCTAATATGTACGACAGTAATTTCTACGCGACAACAAAATGCAATCAAACTCGACTGGAACACCTCACACATATCATGTAATATTCAAACGTACCCGAAAGTCTACCCTAAGAACTGTAAACATTATGACGAACTAAATTCAGCGACTTAAGTCACTTTTCAACCGAACGGATTCTCCTTTGTAGTAGATCCATATAGGGAATGGAATGCCTAGGAGGATGCTCAACCCTACATGAAGGAATGCATGAGGCGGGTTCCATACACTAGATAAGGCTCGGGACTTACCAGCCAGTAATGAGTTTCCGCCTCCAAGCCCGAGAGTGTTAAACATCTGTTCACCAAACAAAGGGAATGCGAAGCCTAGTAAAGAACGGAAGACCTGTTTTCCGTGTCAATGACTTATTCCGCTTCGAGAGAATAGGACGCACCGACGCAGCAGCAAGTGCACTGGCGGCGTACTTGAACGTATCGACAAGATACAGCTGTATAGGAATGCTAAAAAAATCGTGAAATCAGCTTTGAGGAACCCAAGGGTACCATAGAACTAAGGATAGGTCAGTACTGACAATGTCGTCATCGTACCTACAGAAAATAAGTAAGGAAAATCAAAGCTCAATATATTGCTGAACCACGTACCGAATCCAAATATACCAGAGCCAATGATTGGCATGATCCAGTGAATATGGGCCTGGGCAGACCATCCATACCAGCTGATGAAGACTGTCAGATCGCTGTAACGCAATATATAGCTTGGTAGACTTACAACAACCCAATGGGCACAAAGAAAGACCCAAAGAACAGTGCAGGAATACGCATTTCTGGTTTACCGACGCCATTATTGTCCCTCTTTGCCAACTAGATGGAAGAAAGAAAGATCAGATACTTTCCTGGTGCTTCATGGCCACAGACTCACGTAGTGGTAGATCTGGTCAGCAGTCTTAGCACCGAATGCTGAGGCGGCGATAAAACCGAAGCCTATTCCAAGATATACAAGTCCTCCAACGCCAGTGTTGAAGCCGTATATGCCATCGAAAACCGCTAGACAGAAGCGTCAATATGCTTAGCCTCGGAATATGTGGCGGTACTGACTCGGGAATGTCGTGAACATCAGGTAATAGATTCCTGGTAGACATTATGCATCAAGATCCGTGTCAGTGATTTTAGATACGACACTAACCATACATACTATGAAGCATTGTTAGATGGTCGAAGAGGGCGCGACAAAAGAACTTACAACGCCATGTATAGACTCAAAATGAAGCAGATAAAGCTTCGGAAGAGTAAAATAAGGGGCCTGGAAATATTGATCCACAAGTACTCCAATTTATTCACTTGCGAAGCGGTATGGTGGAAATGCGCAGCCTTCTCGAAGTCGCCCGAGCGTTTGGCGAGACGCTCTCGGATAACGGGTGCGTAAGTTTCCTTCAGCTGAATCAGTATACCAGAGGCTAGAACAAGCATAGTCCAACAAACCTCTAATAGCGGCAACGCAATGACGGCAGACAACAAGCATAGTCCTAGCAAGAGCGTTAAAATAGAATATGGAAGGAATGCAGGGCCATATGTACCTGAGATGATCACGAAGACGTATTTGGTGCCTATTGAATTTGCAATAAACCCGCCAGCAACGGGTCCAATTGCGGGACCAACGAGTGGACCAAGACTATAAAGAGCCATGGCAGAAGCACGGTCACGCTCTGAGAAGAGATCCCCAATGGTTCCTCCACCACATGCGATAGGCGCACTTCCTGATAGACCAGCTAATTCCATCAGGCCAGAACCAATCAGCCTATCAAGAAGAGAAGAGAAGCACGGCACCCACAGAGGAATCGAAATCCTATCAGAGCTCCCGTGTCAGGCGCATACGCGCAGCCCATGTTGAAGGCCAGGGAAAGCAAGTTCCCAATGTGCAATACCTGGGGCATATGATGGTCAGCAGGCATCAGACACGGTGTGTTGGGGGCACATACCCATGTGCGACCATACATCTCTGATAGAGGGGCTAGAATTAAAGGCTGGGGATACGAAACGCGTCAAGTAATGAAGGTTTGATTCAAGATGTCAAACTTTCTTACCCCAAGGGCAAAGGCCAGTAGGAAGATGCTGAGTGTTAGAGCGATGACAGTTTCATTGGTGATCTGATATCGCACTGCTAGGAGCGGTAGACCTGGGTGGCGTCGTAAAGAGGTGTGTTGGTAGGGTAGAGATGCTGTACTTACCTGGCGCCATCATGGAACTAGCAAGTGGCGAGACAAAGGTGTAAAGAGAGACCTGGGTTGTACCGTAAACTCAAATTCAGAAAAGAAACTGAAGGGGAACGCACGATTGAAACTGTGATCCATTTCTTCCTCAGAGTCCAATTTCGAGGATTTCTGAAATCGTCTTCCCAGTCGTCTTCATGTCGCTGTACATCTTCCTCTTTGGGGTCTACAGGGATGGCAGATCCACCATGACCTGGTGAAACGAAACGCTGTAAACGAATAGTCGCCTCTGCATCGAGTGGGAGAGTGATCGAGGAATGAACGGAGGAAGCTCTATGCCCATCTTCAACCATTATGAAGAAGAAATCAAGGGAAGGAGAAGGTAACTTGAACAGCTAGCTTAGATTCCCACCGCATTTTATATAAAATATCCACGACACCATTCGCGCCTTGACATTATGATCTATTGGTCAAAACCCTGTCAGATTCGGATCACGTGAAGTTTGTTTAGTCGAGGCCCGGTTTTTTGCTAATCGAGAGCGGGTCGGGATTGAGCGCAAAACGACACTTTCGACTGAATAGACTCGTTCACAACTGAGGCCTACGCATCCTCAGTTGAAGACTAAGATATCGCCTTGAATATTGCAGTAAGATGCCTGGTACCGGCGGATCTAATTCAGGGTAGTCACATTTACGCAGCTCCGCGGTCCATCATCTCGGTATCTATGACGCATAACAAATCAAGTGATGAGGAACAGGACATCCGTGAATCGGTCTATAAAACCGAGGATTTACATCAAGATGGAGAATCAAGAGTCCCTCATGAGAGCCGATTCTTGCAGATCAGGTCGACTCAAACCTCTTGAAGATGTACCTTTGACTTCAACAAAAGAGGTGCTTGAGGTTGAGCGAAAACTTACGGCAACTTGAACCCCTAGATATGTTTGATATGTTTAGGACGCCTTTGAAGCACGTACAGCAAGCTTGTGATGATTAGTCTCCTATTACCTCGCTCCTGCCGTTAGTCTATAAATTACGGTAATTGTAATACTACTACGGCACATGGAACCACCTAGGCAGCCTCGGGATAGGGGATCATGCGAAATAGGCGTCGAAAGTCATAGGCGTACAGGTACTTGAGTATGTAGTAGGGGAAAAGTCTAGGTCTAGTGCTGTAAGCACCCAATAAAATCTGCGATTAGGTCCTCGGCCTCGAAGTGTATCAATAAATATGCAAGTAATGTGTGTGCTATGCAACAAGGTCTCAAGAACGAGAAAGAATATCACGGACAGTCTGAGCAACCAGGTCAGCATTCACGATCATCGTCGCTTCATCATTCTCGGGTTTTGAAATGGGTGGTAGGTTGTCCGACGTATATTTTCTGAAAGGGAATGTAAACAATGAGAGGATAGGCTGCAACAGTAAGGATACACTTACTGGTCATTGCACCAGGCAACGTAGTGCATCCCTAGCCCATGCGCCATAGTCGCTCTATCCCTCACAAACCTGTCCTGTGGGAAAAACTCTATCACAGTCGTCTGCGGTGTTCGTCGCATGAACATGCCATCCATAAGATCATTCCCATGCGCACCCAGAAGCACGGTGGACCGCGCAATCGAAGATATCCTATCATGCCACGACGTCTCAAAATCTAGCGCCGAAACCACGTTGAACTCATGACCATAGGAATACGCCATCTTCTCCAGCTTCTTCACCAACAGCCCATGGTCTTCGGCCCTCAGCTTTGGTGTTGGTGGGTCCCAGTCGTATTGGGGATACTGATTCTGTCTATGGACGTAGGTAATAACCTTTTTCTTCGATTTCTCGTTCTCCAAGTTCAAATACGTCGCAAGCTGTTTCCGGATGGGCTCCCACCAATATGGCGACACGACTTCTGGTAAGATGTTGCCCGAGTTTCGGTCGACAATCACCATCCGCTCAACGACATATGGGACCTCCATAAAGTGGTAGTCCATCCAGTCTTGGTCGAACATAACCGCCATCTGGGGGAACGCAGCTTTGACGAGGAATGGGTGGAAACCAGTGTCTGTTCGAGGACGGGGCAACATGGGATTCTCATAAGGTGGGTCTGGGTCCGTAAAGGGGTGAAGGAAAGGCATGAAGATTCGATGAGGCTGTGGCAAGATAGTCCTTCCCTCCGCATCAATGGACGAGTCCAAGGCGCTATATGTCCGCCACAATTCGTGCAAGGTAGAATTGGCGGGAGAGGGATCCGTGGATATAAATGTTACACCTCCCAGACTGCTCAATGAGAATTCACATAGTATTTGTACGATATGAGTAGCACTTACCGGCCACCGTAAGTACCAAATTCCTCAATCGCTTCGGCGGTGGAAATCTTCGACCAAAAATTTGGTGGTGATACGATGGAGCTGAGAGATGGGAGACCGCCTGGATCGTCGGTTACGAGGTACACGTTGCCCTTGAATAAGATGACGTTGTCAAGGACGGAATGCCCTGAAAATGCAAGTCAGCAAGGACCAGAGAATGCATAGTAGCAACACACACCTGGAGTATGCTGCATAACCTTCACGGTCGGCACATTTCTTCCCCACGACACGAATGGTTGCATTTTTATGCCATTGACCTTGGGCGCCTCCTTGACCGACATCCACATGGCATGGTGGGGCTCAACACCGAGGCCTTGACTCCTCTCCAGGCCATCTCCAGCAATCTGTCCCGAATCCCAGCCCCACTCGCCAAATATCAGATTCTCGACAGCATCTCTCCATCTGGCAAGTTTCCTTCCGTCACCGCCAATTATGTTTGAGGCGCCAAAGCCGAGGCTGCTAAATCCGAGCACGCCCTTTGTCGCAGCGGCGTCAATACCAAGAAATCGAGAAGAGTTCGTGAAATTGTAGGCGAAAGTGAATATCGTCAGACAAAAGATGATGAGCGTGATTTCTCTACGGTCTGGAGGAGCCAACCACCGCATGGAGGAAATGAAAGAGGAAGAAAGAAACGGGAATAGGCAAGTGGTGACAATGCGTCCGATAACCAGCCCGCTGTGTTTTTAAACAGGGAATAACAAATTCACGGGAAATACTAAGACACAGCGCCTCACGGCGCTCGCCAATAAGATGGCATTCAATTCCAAATGGCGAAGACGTTATGTTCGTACAGATGTATAGATAGATTCTAGACAGATACGAAAGTACAAGGTTACATGACAGTAGAATATAAAAGACATAAAATAGAAAAAAGCTACTGATACAGTCATTACACCTCTTCGCCCTCTTTACGGCCCTTGCTGTAAAGTGATCTGGGTCAACACTGGCGCCACGTACAAGCTATCATCACTTACCCAGACTTAGTTGGCAGAAGTTGAGATTCGATGTGGGGCACGACACCGCCCTGCGAGATTACGACATCGCCAAGCAGTTTGTTCAGTCTGGTGGAATGTTAGATTCAGCAGAGCAGTGGGAATAGAAATAGCGTACTCTTCATCATTTCGGATAGCAAGTTGTAGGTGACGTGGGACGATACGTTGCTTCTTGTTATCACGGGCAGCATTGCCAGCCAACTCGAGAATTTCAGCCGCAAGGTACTCCAAGACGGCGGCAAGGTAAACTAAAACAGATAATTGAGCTCCAAATGTGCACATGAAAAAAGTGACGTACCAGGTGCTCCAGCACCAACACGCTGGGCATAATTGCCCTTCTTTAGGAGACGATGAACACGACCGACGGGGAACTGCAGACCCGCCTTTGCGGAGCGCGACTGCGACTTGCCACCTTCACCACCAGCCTTTCCCCCAGACGATTTGCCGGATTTTCCTGCTGCATGGTCAGAAATCTTGTCACCATCACCAAAAAGTCGCTCGCGTACCCTTTCCAGACTACCAAAAATGCATTCCTTTAACATTTTGCTACCAAACACGAGACTTGAAACGCACCATGTCAAATATTTAGAAGAATATGCACAAGATATAGGTGGCACTGAGGAGGTGGTGGTAAGAAGACAACAGAAACCGAATCAACAAACTGGCACGCGTTATATTTATTACTCGAGTCACGTGTATTCCGGGTGCGCCCGTCACTATCACGTTGTTGTCGCGGCCAAAAATGGCAACTTCCACTGGCCTTTGGACAATGGCCACTTTTTTGCATGTTGCTCATCAATGGCAGCGTTGTGGCATTTGTCGCACTTTCCATTCTAGTAGGGTGTTCTGGAATGAAATGCCAAAATCCGCATTGACCGAAGGCGTCTTCGGCGAAAAGAAGGAAATTTATCACGACCCCTACGACGAAGAACCGTTACCGTGTCTCAGCAGGCCTCTAGGGGTGCGGCATCGACCAACAACGACACGCTTGAATACCACAGAAAAGCTGAAGGGCTATTTGGATGCTGACAAAGTCATGGCAGAGCGGGAACTCTTGTACGTTCGGCTTTATTTCGCGAGTATGGTTCTTAGTGTCGCCGCAGGGTAAAAGAGGCTTCAAAAGGGTATTTCCACGATTTAAATCGAACAAGAAGACACGAAGGAAAGACCTGGCTTGCTCCCAAGAGTCTGATACGGGAAGACGTCGGTGCCAAAGTGTTCTTCATCTGAATGCTGCCTGACATATGTTGTTCAGCAAGCCCTCTATTTCCCGGACATCCAGGGTAAAAACCTCAAAGGATTTAATCAGCACACGACAGATCTCTGCATTGGCCGAATAACGGTGCTCGCCATAATCACTACGCGAATATCCGAGGTGCGTAGCATCCGATATTCTTAGCATCCGGGTCCCGATGTATGCACAGTTCCATGTCAAGGGCTTTTCGGAATCAACCAACAACCGATATCTGTCCAATCCACTATACCAATTCGTCCAGATCAATCTACAAGAAAATCTCCTTAAATCGTTGCTGGTCAACCTGTTCGTCAACTCTCTACGTTCCGTCATACCTCCAGAGTTGCACTCCACGTATCTCGTGTCGAGTCAGAATATGGAGTACGAGCGAGATCCACTGAGCATGACGAATAGTCGAGTGGGCTACGTGTATCTCGTCGATGAAAATCTTAAAATTCGCTGGGCTGGCAGCGCAGGTGCCACCGTCGAGGAAGCGCAGACCCTCGAGATATGCACCGGTGTACTCTTGAAGCGTCTGGAACAATCAAAGCTGGAGTCTTTGGCTTGAAAGTCCATGTATGCGATTACGCTTCACTACAAGTCGATGCTGATGTTTTTCCGTCTAGAAGGCTCGCCATAATCATTGCTAATCGCTCTACCAAATGCCGTTATGAACCAGACTATTCAATGTTCTGAAGAACTCATTGTATGCACTTGGAACTCAGTGATCTGACGTATGTTGACTAACAGCCAACACTGGTCATCAAGGCCTCCGTTGTCGTTAACAATAAGTGTTCCTTATACTATGAATGACAAGATGATGAAGATAACTTCAGCAATATACTAACCAGAGGGCGTCAACATAGTCGCTGAATACAGCGGACCACCCGGGCGAGGTCTTCTACAGATCCCTGAAGCCAGGAAAGCTCTCCAGATCGTTATGGGTGCAGATTGAGGCCGTCTGTATTTTTTCAATGTCTGCCAGCTGATTTTCCGGCAAGCCAACGTCATATTCTCACCGGGAAGAACAGCCTAGCCCTACCTACAGTCAACTCTGCAATAACCGATATTTTCTCCGTCGACGCTCGGAGCTATAGGTTATTACAGAGTATGGGGTCCCAGAGAGGTTGTTATAAGGTGTTCTCCAGCACTTATAGCATTAATTGTATGTATTTAAAGAGCTATAAATGATGTATCTAACTAATTCCAAAGGGAAAAAATCAGTGATTTCGATGCTCTGCGTTTCCTGCATACCCTTAAGTCGACTTTGCCTCCCAAATGAAGCAAGAACCGTCTCCAGTTGCCGTGTAAATGAACTATCTATCTCTGCGACGTACTTCTGAACAGTCATCCCAAGCCTCCTGCATGAGACGGTCCGGAATCTGATGTGTCATCATCGCAACATGTTCTCTTGCACCGCTGCTGCGCTTAAGACAGCGTTACATATTTCCTAGAAATGGAAGCAGAATCAATCAAAAACCCCCCATCTTCTAGACAGATATGGGTTATGACAGAGGTGACTGTAAACGGAAATCAGAAAGCACACAGTTCAAGAAATGGACGCGGCCATCAGGAAACATCCAGGGTCAAAGTTCTAGCAGGAGGCGGGTTCAATCTCTCATCAATCGTGTATACCGTTTATTTCGGCTGATCAATTCGTTTGAGGTAATGTTTCCGAAGTCGCTGCGATGTGAGATCCGCGTGAATCTTGCTACAGTATATTATTATCATACCCTTGTCTTCCCAAGTTTTTCCTTGCCTTAAAGACCACAGTGGCTTCGAAATGCCCATACATGCATTATGAAGGACGCTGCAATTATTGCCAACGCCATCAGTAGGCCCTCCGAACTGTATAAGAAGACATTCTGCCGCAGGAACAGCCCTTTGTCTTTCCCGTCATCAGGACCTTCGCTGGCGGGCCACCAGAACGTTCAAGGGCAGGTGAGTTCCGTGCCGCCACTAGATTGAAATCAATATTGAGAGTTCTGCTTCTGTTCATCTTTAATTCTCCGTTTGACAAGGGTCCCTTCGGGGAATATAAATGAACCTTCCTGACCTCTTGTTGCAACCAAATATCACTCCTGTATTGGAGTTGACGTCGCAAGGCAATAGGAGAGGATGACACACTGCTTGGTCAGTCTTTATTGTCTTATCGTTTTACCGTGTATGATTTGATCACCGACGCAGGCACATTGTTAATTGGCATATTTTGCGAGGCTTTTCCCCGCGCGTGTTATGAGTAGGAGCTGATAAGACTTCAGTTAATACGTATCTTTTCGGGATAGTCACTTTCCGGTTCGATGTATTATGGATCCAGTGAGTTGAAGACAACATCTGGCGGCGGGCAGTTAGAAGTGGCATTTGGACATAGAGCATAAGGATCCGTTGTGGATCAGGTACGCTTGATGCCGTTACCGTGCTATGCCATTTACTCACTCCTGCGGCTTTTATTTAGGATTACAGTACTTTTGCTTTTCTTAAATGGCTCGGTACATTCTGCAGCGTACGTGCTGCGACAATGCTGCAATTTCTGTGATCTAAACACGCTGTGCAGGGAGATATACATGGCTTGGTTTTACTGGTTCGTCATGTTCTTCCTGAGACTGACGCCTTAAAACTGATACAAGAGGTCTACTACGAAGCATTGAAAATTATACCAACCCTGAAATTCTTCTCGGTGCGTGTCTCCACCCTTTCATTCTGGGCTATGCTCACGCTAACCAGTCGCGCCTTGGCCTTATCCTCTAACCGCCATAAGTGAGGCTGTTGCTGCCGTCCTTGTCCATCACTTTTTGGGCTTTCGGTGCGCTATCTTTGACTTTCGCTGTCCCTCAAGTCCAATCATTTCGTCTAGCCTATATCGGTTTAACGGAAAGCTGTACTTGTATGTCGGTGTAATGGTATGTGCCGTTATAGTCTTTGGCTTTGGCATAACAGCGGGTGTCAGGGTGTGTTCAGCCACGGCGTCTACATCTTCCGCTTTGCTCATGTTACATTTAGGCCTGGATCATTCCTGAGTGCGTGAAAGAACTATCGCAGATACTTTTCTCATGAAGAGACGTCTGTCAGGGTGTTAAAGCCGATAGTTTTGAAACCAATCATCATTATGTGGCTTGTGGGCCAAACAGTGATGGACTTATTCCTGACAAGTGAACTTAGCGTCTCCTCCGTCTTTCGATGTTATTACTGACAGAAGACATATTAAGGCTCGCTACCGTTCGTGCTTACAAATCAAGAACAGGATCCAGCACAACGGAGTCGGCTATCAATCAGCTCATTCGTGGCACGATTCAAACTGGAGTCTTCTCGAGCATCTTTACGTCGGCTCTTTTGGTGTGCTACTTCAATAATTCCCTTTCTATCGCCGTGTTTCCAATACTTACCAGTGCTGTAGGTTCGCCGGCAACGAACCTCTATGGTATGTTTGCTATGCCTGTCGGACGAATCTACACAAATGTACGTCCTTCTCTATTTTACGTGTTTTGACAGACATTCACAGACCCTAATGGATACACTAATTTGCCGAGAGAAGTTGAAGGAAACCCAATCGTCTCGAGTTCGGCTGACTGAGAGCGAGTGTAGCCAAGGAACGGGCCCCCCCCACACGGTGAGAGGGACCCAGGTGGATTGCGTCGTGTATGAGTCGCAGGGTGGGAATACAAACGATGTAGCTACGTGGCATAACGTTCTGTATGGTACGTGGTCTGTGAAGATGAAAGACAAACAGGATATGAACAGGAGAGACGTTTGAGGGTGGGTAAAGACGTAAACTACCGAGGCAGTGAGAACTAAGCAACAGAGAGAGAATGTTGGATCATACCTGGCGAGACGGTGAGGGCGCAACGGAGAGAGGCTGGTCTCTCCATTTTTCCCCGCTCGCCAGGTGTCGTCGCTAAATCAAATATGCTCTGACTCCGCTTGCGACCTGTCTGGTGGGAGTTACCGAGCGCTGTCAAGATAAGAGCGGGAGTTCGACTCACTTATATTCTCCTCACTTGCGGCCTCAAAGGCGGAGGGAATATAGACTCGCTTGCGACCTGAGTTAGGTGGAGAGTGAGGGGGATGTGGGAAGCGTTGGTATAGCAACAATTCACGCACATTGTCCTTCTCGCTTGCGGCCTTGCTAATGCAAAGGCGGAGAGGATTTGTGTCTCGCTTTCGGCCTGAGAGGCGGAGACACATGAGTGGAGTGGGTGAGCATCGGTACGTGGGTACTCACTCGACGATTACCCTTGTGTAAACTACGTCTAAACCCGATCTAACATCAGAATCCATTGATGTAGGTCGCCGCTGTCATTCTCCTTTCTTAGGCTCTTAGGGCGGCGTCGTTCTAGGTCACATCTACGGTTATTATACGAATGAACAAGGGTCGACAAAGATCCAACGACAGCGTTCCGAGTCAGATACCTGTTGTTGTGAATGTCTGCCGAGACGTCTACTCTGAGACGGATGCTACAGAAATGAACCGGCTTGACTTAGCAGTCCGAAAACACCAGCCCCTCGAACATGACTTTGAGGGCGAGATGTGGGCGTCGGGCTTCAAGCTATGATGACGAAAAACGCAATCCGTTTAATGAAACAACATATCGTGCTGCCTAATTTTTATGCTTTCGATTGCTTTCCACTAGTTACAAGTAAAGAATAGATACAATAAACGGTTACTCGCTAAATTTATACGATTTTGAAATCTATTTTTGGGAACTCGGCCGGCATATTTGGACGAACACGTCGCACTTGATCATTTCAGTTTCTTGCTCCTCCATGACCATGTTTTCCTTTGTGTCCCTGCTGCTGCTTTCAGCGGCGGCAAATGCGTCTATACTGACCCTACAGTCGCCCAGGTTCGCTGTTACCTCTTCTAGCGGTTCCCAACTTCGTTCAGAACCGTATGTAACCATCCATCTGCCTTGCACTCATTCGACTGAAAGCTGGCCCAGAATCTCATTGGCACACAAAGCACCTGAACCAGTCACTCTTTCACCAACAGACACGCTGAAAATCACATTCCAGACCGTCGATGCGGATAGTGGGAAAGGGGTACAACCGCAGCAGACGTTCCTTCGTTTCTATGATGAGGAGTCTGGGGAGGAGGGTATCCAGCCTGTCCGAGTGACAAGTGGTGGAAAAGCAAAATTCGAGCTGGTGAGTACAGCTGATGCCTGTCCAACTTGCCATGAACTCAGCGGTGGAATCAGAACATGGCCAAAGTACCGCCGTCGCTGCCAGCAACGTCGCAGGCGCCCTTGAAAGTCTCGTTAATCATCGGAACACCGAAATACTCGCCCCTCAAAATCAGTCTTTTCGACCTTTTTGTGCCGGCATCTCACCCCATCACGCCTCACCCAGACGAGGCGTCGTTCCATTCTCTTCCCTTCATTGAACATACATTCCGGCCTGAACCAGCTCAACCACCCAAGCCTGTGTCTGCTTTTTTTGCCTGCCTTGTTCTTTCTCCCTGGGTCGTTTTGTTGGGATTGGTACGTGTCTTCCAATGTTGTTTTCACGCCGTTCATTAACCAAGGACCAGTGGGCGCAGATATCGCCTCGTGTGCCTCGGCTATTTTCTGCAAAAATACTTCCTTTCACCGCTACCCTTGGTGCCTTTGAGATTTTGCTTCTCTGGTACTGGGTAGACCTCAAACTGGGAGACGTCTTGTTGTACGGGGGTGTCCTGGGTGTTTTCATGATTTTTACTGGGAAGTATGCCCTAGTTAGTATCTCTGAGCGTAGATTGGCATCCCAAAAGTAATAGAATGTCGTACTGGTTGTCGAGATTTTGCAGACTCAAATATTCAAATATTCATCGGCCGTACCGGGCCGCTGAAGTATGTAAGAGACCGGCTACTTTTTTCTCTTCCCACTGCTACGCTGTTTGGCTTCAATGCAGCGTCATCGTGTTCCATCATAATAAGACATTCCAATATGTGCATAAAACGACGTTGCTTTGAAGTCGATATACTGATTCTCTCTAGATGCTGAACCGCTTTCGACTCCTTCAAATACCTCGGCGACATTTCAGTTCTACCCTCAGACTTTCACCTGCCAAAAAATGGCCCACCTTTCTTACTGAAGGTCTCCCTAGTGATACGACGGCCTTGATTCTTCGGACAGTATGTGGAGCCAAACCATATGGCCCCAAGGTGGTACAGAGCCTGCCACAAGCTGGAGAGTCTTGAATTCCATGATATACACATGAAATTCCGAGGACCTCTTGAGGGCATTATATTCGCAGCCGGTTCAATCCATCCATTTTTTAAATGCCAAGTTCGAAGATCAACAGAGCTTTTCGAGGTTCGTCGGGCTCTTCCCGCAGCTAACAGACCTCAATTGCCATCAAGTTTCCGTCAATAATCCTCGTAGGATGCTGGTCGAGGAACACATCTCAGCTCTTTAGACATTCAGAAGTAACCAGTCCCTAGACATTTGGCGTTTAGCTCTGAACGGATCCTTGGGTTCGAATGACATTCTGCGCAAAGTCACCTTGAACGACGTTACCCATAGTGATATTCCATTCGTCGGTCTCTTCCTTCAGCGCTCTTCTCCAGCTGGTGCCCTCGAGGAGCTTAATGTTACACATGACCATGCTCGCCAATCGGGTAAGCGATTTCTTCCGTGCCTCTCTTCTTTCTTATTCACTGCGCTTAGCTGCAGTCAAACACGCTTGGAAAGAAAAGCCTCCAGTTTTTGATGTTTCCCATGTTAGGAGGCTCGGTATTGACATCCATGGCCGCGTCAAGGATACCTACCTGCGTAATCCTCTCGAAGTCGTGCTACAGTGGTGGATGAAATCACTCGCACCGCCGGGTAAGCAGTCGTCTCTGGAGCAGCTGACGATCGTAGTGAGGATGAACAAGGGATCCATCTACATCGTGCAGGATGCTGGGATGACGCGGAAGGCCTTCGATCTCCTTCTTACCGATGGTCGATTTCCTGCCCTCCAGTCTGTCCGTGTCGTCATCAAAGTGTGGAAGCCGACCACTCTCAAAAAGGGTGAACGTCAAAAGGGCCTGACCCAGAAAAACTTCCCTCGTTTGAAAAGGTCCAAGAAGTTACAAGTCACCATTGGTCATGTCAAGGCCAAGGAGAACTATTTCATGAAGACACATCTATCCTGATGAAATACCAGCTGGTGTGTGGATGCTCTTTCATTGGTTGAGTTGATGATGCTCATGTTTTCTTCAGTCTAGCCTTCCCACATCAACAGAGCATGGATGTTGCAACGACGGCCAATAATGGTACCCCCCAGCCTGACGGAAACAACTCAGGGCCTACCTCGACTTTAGAATGGGTTGCAGGTGTGACAAGAGCGAAAGGAAAGTTCTAGACAGTCGGTGGTATCATAAATGGATTACGAGGAGGGGGACTCAAGATCTGATGGCATTTCTTAGGTGTTTGCTTTTTCGCGTACTTGATTCCAACATTCATGATCTTCTCCAGCACCATCAACATCATCATGCTACCACGACGGAGGGTCGACGATACTGTCTTGAGGTTACCAGTGACGATCTTCGTGGATACTATGCTTTTAACACTGTATTTCAGTTTTCTAAGTCAGCTTTAAAGCGAAATCGCAGATCTTCCACGTTGGGCCCAAAGCGGTGTTGGCAGTAAGAATGCATAGGTGTTTAATATACAGGCGTATGAGCTGCCTCCTCTATGGGCCTTGAGGAAGTAGCATAGGATTCATGAACAAGCCTCCTCGTCCCTTGGATGTATAGCTTCTATTGTTTTACCAAACCCAGTTGAATGCCTTTCATTTCGAGGGCCTACACGAATCGTGGATATAAGCTTGCGTATAAACCGAAGAGTAGTAAGTCTTACCATACGTTTAGAGAAAATCCGACATAGGCTTATATCACCGCCACCAAACCAGAGCTGAGAGAAGCGTAAACTAGCGAAGAACGATGATGTGCAGACATGCTCACGCCTGGATGACCAGAAGGTTTGAAACAACCGTTCAATTCGCCCTCCTCGTCAAGGCCCCAAATATGACTTGTACGCTCCGTGATAGCTTCGCCGAACACATTCTTGAGGGTATCACGGATGTTATGATAGCCGGTCCTGCGAATGATCAATGATAGGTCTTGATGGGGTTTAAGAAAGGTACCCACGCATAGATCACAATGTCAGCGTCCAGCTTGGAACCATCTGTGAAAACGACGCCATCACTCAGATATCGTTGAAGCTCGACACCTTGTTTGACTTTCACTCTCCCTGAAATGATGAGCTCTGCGCAGCCGACGTCAATCCCTAGAATTACCTCAATGAAGATTGACCTCCATGTATCAGAAACGCGACTCACAATAACCCCCAAGCCTCTGGAACACCATTGGGAATTGACCCGATCCATCTTTTCCCATGTTAACATCGAGACCCGCCTTCCTCAAACCTTCATGCATCTCACGTTCAGCCTCCGCCAACTCCCTAGCATGAGCACTGGCCATTTTTATTCGCAACGGCAAAGGTATGGACAGGAACTTGAGGTCGGATATCTCAGACGGAACACCCTCAGGCCACAAACTCTGCAGGGCATTGGAAAAACCAGGATGCTTCGCAACGACGCAGGTTGACGAGCGTTGAACCATGGTCACGGACTCAGCGCCCTGCGCGACAAGGTCCTGGCATATATCAGCGCTAGTGTTTCCCGCGCCTACGACGATAACTCGTTTGCCCCTGTAATACTTCCCACCATATTTCTCTGCATGAAGGACGGTTCCCATGAATACATTCCTATCTTCGATGGTAGGTATTCGAGGAGCACCAAGAATTCCAGACGCGCAGACAATGTGGGTAGGATGAAGAGTGGCAGGAGTGCCCTGGTGGTCGATGACAATGGACCACTTCTTCGTTTCAGGGTCATAGGTGGGAATACCAATAGATTGAGAGTTTGTCCATACGTGCATGTCCTGATTAATAGCATAGTGCTCCAGCCAATTCGCTACCTTGTCACGCGAGGCGTATATCGGCCAGTTGGACGGATATTGATGATACAGAACTGTGCACCGTAAGTAACATACAAATAAAGGATGCGCATATTACCCACACTGAAAATGAGTCCGAGGAGTATGCAGAGTAAGAGTAGGATATCGAGCTCGCCAGTTGTCACCCACACGTGGGTTAGATTCTATCACCAGCGTAGGCAGATTCATCTGACGAAAACGAGCTGCGAGAGTCAAGCCTGTCTGACCAGCCCCAACTTTTTAAAACTGCTATCAGCACTGCGATAAACACAGAAGATGGGCGTACTTATCAGGACATGAGGATCCACTTCGACACTTTCCCTTCGCTTTTTGTGAACATCCTCCCAAGCTAATGTATGTTCACCATATACTCCAAGCTCAGGACCATCCTCAGGATGTCCGTCAAGCTCGTTAAGCATCATGAGTACGGACAGTACTTTCCACACACCTTGCGCATCAGGAAAGAGATGCACATATCCGAGTCCTGTGCCCACAGAGGTGTTAAACGTAAACCCCGACGTAACCGTCCCCGTCACTGACGTGTACTCCGGCATCAAAAACTCCCTCGTATCCAGGGCTACATTGGATATCTTTGCTGAAATGACTCTGTTGTTGCCATCGCTGTTGAGATACGTCGAGATCTTTTCATGTCCATGTAGGGAGCGGTTAGCCCATGTAAACACAAGGATGTCACGAAGCCAGCCGTCAGGAAGGATGCATGATAGTATGTTGCAAGTTTCTCCAGAAGCAAGAGCTTTGGCGAAGTTATCTACCCAGGTAGACGCGATATCCGAAGCATAGGATGAGTTAGGCATGGCGAACAACGTGATACCTCATCAGCAATGCGCTCTTGTTCTTATACTCCGACCCAGCATTCTGAATCTTCCACCGTGGGGGTTCCACCATCATCTGATGCAATGCTTACAGGCGTGAGAGGCCCGACAATGAATGGTGGTATCCTTCATCCGGAAACGGAAATGACCAAGAGAGGACGGAAACAATTCGCGGGACCGGACTCGGTGGGAAGGGAGTATATACTAAGAAGGTGGAATAAGAATCAGTCAGTTTTTCGGTGAGTTAGGCTTCGGCAGATGCCGCTATCCTAATGTGGAAGTTATCAGTGGATGCCACCCTCATGTCTTGCCCCGACACGTATCGGCGCGTCGTGTTGGACCCTGGGCCTACAGATATCACTAACTGGCCATCTAACGATTTGGAAAGTACGACGACCGACATATCAGATATCCATGAGCCGCTCCATGTGACGACAGATATGCCATACTCGATTCCAGGTATGTAACGATGCTCGTTGCTGTTTTGATCAGACTCTGATCCTTCACTTTAGATATTCAATCTAGCAACGAGTTCTTCGCGGACTGGGAGTCTTTCGATTATTCTGTGTTTGCTGACGATTCATTACATGTGTAATATAGATAGGACTCGTATACCTAATATAAAGTTTAAACGCATACTGTCCGGACTCAGAATGACATTATTGCTTTGTGAGCCTCCAGATCTATGACATTATCACTGTCAAAGACCATTCCACGGAAAAACAAATGACCAGATGCGAAACCCACCGAAAAAGGCGCGAGTCCCCCGTCATTCCACCGTTTTGGTCACCCCTCGTGGGAAGGAGGCCACCTGAACTTCAGGAATTCTGTAAAAATGGACAACATCATATCCCTGTAGAAAGTTTACATCTTGTTAAGTCGTCATAGCTTCTGCATTATTCTGCTTCTAATCGTAATTCCATAGTACCACTGACGGCGAGTTTTGAGTCGACTTAGTACTTTTGTATAACATTTTTTTGCATTGATAATAAATACGTTTCATTGTTGATCCCGAATCAGGAAGAATTAGGGACTCGGCGCTGGCGCCGCTAGCAACATAGAATCGGCTGCTCTTACACTAGAGTCAAGATGCCTGAAGGTACGTGCCGTGTAATGATGAGATGAAATGAGATATGCATTGAAATACATACGTAACTTCGACGTGATGTAGATGCTAATCAGGTTGCCGCGCCAGCTTCTCTCCAACTCAAAGGTCCAGAACAGTAGAAATCCTCATCTCGAAGGTCTGCGACTTTGTGTCTATTCAAAGCATTTGTTCACCTGGATTGCTCCCACAAGTTCAACTAGCACTTACTTTGTTTTCAAATGGGACCGCAGTCCGTTGAATGTCAAGATACACTCATGTCCAGACTCCTCCATTGGCTTCTCCGTCGACGTTGTCCGCACCTGCAGGCAATGGCGACACCCATAGATCTTGTTCTCTCGCAACACCTTCGCCCGGTCTTCCGGGCCCATGAGCCTTAAAGCAAGTCCCTTCGTTAATGGATGCTTTTCGAGGACTGGGGCTGGGAGAAGAGACATTTGCATGTCCTCATGACGGTGGGAATGACCAGCCTGTAAACGAAGGAATAACGAAGTCAATTAATTAGCTTCTAAATGTTGAGAGGGGAATGCCCACGACGGCAGAAGACTGCAATACGATAGCCGCGGTGCAGCTGTTGCACAAAACTCTTGCATCAAGTGCCCCGAAAGCATTGATAGACTCTTGTGACTCGGTGTTAATTGAGGCAATATTAGCCAACTTTGAGATAGCCGTGCAGGCCTGCAAGTATAATTATGATTCAGGTCAGACGGATCTGACAACCATGGCTAACCTTGTCATCTTTCAAGAATCGTGTAACGTCCCATTCTTGTTTCCCGCGCCATTTCTTTGAGCATTGATGGGAACAAACGCCGAAGAAATCAAAACATCCGTCTTCTTTATACTTGTTCTCTGTATGAACACACTTCTTGCACCGAAAACGGGCGTTGATCCTATCCACGGGATGCAGGCGTTTGCTGCTTGCCGACTTCTAATTTGCGAAACCCAGAATAGCAGCTAATGCGTTCTTAGCTTGACTTCTCCAAGCTGACAACTCGCTCTTAAGAAGCGCTGAGACAAGCGGTGTCTGCAGCTGTTTAGCAACGTCAAACTCAGGCGAAGGAGGGGTGGTCTGAATAGTATGAATGATAGGGATCCTGCGGAAACTGGCTAGCGGTGGCAAAGGGACCTCAACCTTCTTGCAGCGAAGCCGTTCGTAATGTTTCTCAACGAGTTCCCGTGACTGTTTATAGTCTGCCTCATACTTGGACCGTTCCCGCGCCTCCGTCACTTTGAGAATTTCGGCTTCGACAGCTTCATGGATTATCTTGTAGTCTGTCGATTACATGAGAGTGGGATTCAAGAAGATAGGGTAATACCATACCAGAACCAGTTACCTTCTCTAAGGTTGTATTCTTGTTTCGATGTAGTCTGGCGTAGCTGGGCGCTTGCATGAGATCCCAATAATTATAACCAACCTTCGTCGCCAGCATCCTGGCACTGAGAAATTTTATGAATGGCATCAATATCCTTGAAAGACAAAATAACACTTACAACCCATCGTTGGATGCTTTGTTCGCATCCCGGGCTTTAACATACTTCTCTTTCCATTCAAACAGTTCCAAAAATGTGGGCATCATCAACGATATCCTTTTCGCTATTTTCGCCCGCCACTATGATGCGCATTGAGTAGGATGACAGTATAACAACGCGGTCAAGACCAACCTCTATTTCGGCATCCAGGTCCTCTGGAGAGTGAGAGGCGTCGAGATACTTTTGCACGGCGGCGGTCCACTCATTGACGCGATATAGCTTTCGACAATTGGGCCCTGGGTGAGAATGAGCTTGGAAATGAGGGTTAACGCGTAAAAGGACATACAACCCGCATTATCGGAAAAATATGAAGACGAAGCTGATAGACGTAAGTACACGGGAAGAACGACGGAGATGGAGAGTGCGTACGAGTGCAGTCAGAGTGTTCGGGAACCAGAAGAGACTCCAAGATGATTCGGTGGTATTCAGGCTGTGCTTGGGGAGCAGTAAGCTTTGTTCTAAGTATAGAGGTCAGCACAATAACCTAGAAATTGACAGTGGGAAATTTTACTTCAGAAGCTGTGTCCGGCATTGGCCCTAGAACGGATCAATACATATGAATTACTTACTACTCAAGAGACTCACCAGGCCGCAAGTGCGAATCCTCATAGCAAATGAGTCATACATCAACTTACTTTCTTTCCCGCATTCCTGTGTTTTCGATGAGGAATATCGACACAAGTGATAATAGAAAAATCTCACCTCGCATTTGCCTTCGTCAAATACAAACGCAGCATACGACGCTTCCGTGAAAATCCGCAAGGGCTCCGGGAGAGGCGCAGGCCTGCAGTTGTTTCTGGTATATCTCCAGATATAATCTGAAGACCTGCTAACGAGGGTTGCGCAGAAGAATTTGTTGCATCGGGCCAGTGCAAGGACATCCTTGGGTGACCGGGTATACAGGAGCACTTCAGCGATAAGCTCAAAGGGAAGACGTGTAATATGGCATCGCTTTGGCTGGTCGTCTTCGACGGTAGGCTTCGCTTTGGCTTTTTTCTTAATGTGAGGCATATAAGTGGTAGGAAGAAAGGAGTTGTAGGTTCTCATTGGCTGGACAGGGGGCGTTCCCTATTGGCTGCTCTTTCGGCCCGGTTTGGTCAGGAGGTTATCAGGACGCGCTTTATATGCCATTTCAAATTCTCCCTATTGACGCCAGTACTACATCTTCCCACCTCGAAATCGCTATGCAGCACTCACACACTGCACGTACTCCCAGCACACTTCCTAGTGGGCCTTTGCTTTTCGATGACCCATCTCCGCAGAGTTTCGCTATTGATCTGCACGGCAACCTGGTCGATTAGAGACATATATCTGGAAGTGTCTCCGTGATTTGGCGCAAGACAGATCACTATAAAATTCCCTTCAAAATTGACGCAAGTAGTGATGCACTGATGACCAAAGTGGTGTCCTATTTTACGCTATTTTTGCAGGAGAGTGCTTCAGTGTTGTCTCTGCGCAGGGGCTAGAACTAGGCCCCAAGGACGTGCTATCTTTTGCCTTGGAGGAGGCAACCCTTTACGGAGACTTGTTGGAATACAAGACAAGCATCCAACTGAAGGCGGTGAAGTCATACAAAGATGCAAGAAACGGAGGTCGCGTTATCGACACCTGGCTACAGAGACGTGAGCTTTTCTTTTGTCTGTAAAGTTTTTTATCGCTCAAGCCTTCTATCTGCGCTAGACTCCATAGACGAGAATTGTTATTAGCGCAGTGACACGCCGGACTCTCAGGCAGACCTCCCTTCCACTCCCCAGGTAAGCAGGTTTAAGTTCAAGTGGTTAAGTTGGCATCAAAAGTCTGATATGGCGCCTAGATCCCCAATCTCATCAGATGTGACACACCCATAAAGCGTTTGCATGCATTAAACGTCTCAACCGTTACGCTAGTTCCCGCAAAGAGACCCAAATATGACACGGTTGTCAGGGTCACTGAGAAACAAGAGCCCCCGAAATTGACGAAGAAACAACAGAAGTTCCTGAGAGCTCAACGGCGGCGTGATATAAATTCAGCATTGAACGATACAGCAACTTCCTTGTCGGAGGACGTTACACCTACCTCGAAGCCTAAATTCACTGCCGATCCCATCAGCGGCGGCTCTGCTACGTAGAACGTTCCAGGGTAGGGTGGCTTTTCCAAGGCCGGCCACGACTTCCACTGCGGCTGATACCATAGGTAAATGATCCCCTTCTTTGAAACCAAAGCGTACACCTGAGCAGAGTTCGCTGCGCCAGGAAAATCTTCGCCTGATTCAATCTCACTATTGGAAGGTCCCCTTTCCATGAACGCTGGGTTGTACTTCGGCTATGTAAGTGGTAGACGTATGCTATCACTGTCGGTCTCGTCTAATCATTCTCGACCCTTAGATACAATGCCTTGCCTTGAAGGAAACGACAACGATGGTCCCAGATACGCAACTACATCTCATAGACGTAATCAAATACGTATCTGAACCATCTCTGGCCTCTAATGGCCAATGTAAGACTTCGCTTTGGACCCTTTCTATTCGTACATAGCCGAACACTGCTTGCAGATCTATTTTGCTTCATAAAGATCCTTGATCCAAGCGTTTGCTCCGCTGACGATAGTACTCTGAGCGGTTCAGACGCATTCAACGTCAATTGTTTCACGAATAAGTATAAATGCTGGCTTCCCGCCCTGAAGTGGATGCTATCGTTATTCTTCGCAACGTCAAGGTAGTGCAATGTTCCATCTACGAGTAAGTATGCACAATCAAATTTGGTGCATATCACAAGGTTCGACGACCGTCCCTCCGCCGTAGGATACCATGATAAGCTCCAATGAGCAGTGTACAAGCAGGAAACAGACGAGATAGTTCATAACAGAGGTGATGCTCCTCTCTCTGAGAGTCTTGCATCAAACAGCATGGGTATTCGATTCTCTTCTTTCCCCCAAGAGATCGAGTATTGCTCCGAACTCTCCACTTGGTGGCGCGCAATACTCGAGAAGAGACAGGCACGTTCCGAGTTAGGCATGATTCATCAAATTGGCGAAGAGAACCAGGACATGGCATTGTTTCCTCTACTCGACGGGTGCATAAGCCCATCCGCGATGTGAACCACAAAGTACTTCACTTCCCTCTTTCCCTTACAAAGAAAACATCGTTTACGAGTTCTAGGTGCTTTCCAAGTCTGACAACGGAGGTAATAGCCCGCACGAACTCTATGTTGGCCCTCGTCTCTTGCCAAAACTGTGCTGAAGATCAAGATGTGGGACCGCGCGCGCCCAATGGGGAGGACGATGGAACGGGGAAGAATATACAGAATGAAGAACCTAAGAATGATTGTCAGCAGAAGCGGGGTCTCGAAACAAAGATATGTGAGCGAAAGGTTTTCGGGCCGCTGGATGAGGGTGATGCCAGTTTCGATACGCATCTGCAAGAGTTTTTAGAGTCGGTCTCTCCTTTGCACATAAATGTTGTTCTCGGCTGACGCCGTCATTCAGGCGCAAGGAGCGCTGGCAGAGTAACGATGAAGTCGCACAACTGCATGATTTAATACAAGAAATAGTAAGGTGACCACTATAATGGATCACATCGCCAACGCTTTTTCAGTTGTGATGTTGAGGTCTGTCACTTTTTGTTTAGTTCCTCTTACAAGGAGAGCAGTTTATATGATGCATTCAACGCAAGACGTGGTACACCGCGGACTATAATTCGTTATGTGGATCCTCTGTAGCTGAAGACACAATAGCGTCGGTCGTTGTAGTGATAATTGTATTTGGTAGAGACATCGTTGCTTCGATAGCGGGGTCTGTTGTACTGGAGTCCCATAGAGTGCTTGAGACCGGCACTTCGACAAGAGAGGACGTCGCTAGGGATACCGCTGCAGAGATAGTGCTCGTAACAGCCGACGTCAGCGTCGTAACTAATGTCGTTGCTTCAATCCCTTCTTCCATGGACACCAGGACTTCGTCACTGCCAAAGTCCGGGATGAACCGCGTCCACCAGAAGACTATTCGAATACCCCGATCCAACAACCTCTGTTTCAAGATGAGGAGAACCACAAGGGTGAAGAAAACCAATCCGGATATGATCAAAACGCGGTCCATCCAGTCAGTTTTCTCCAGGGCGGTGATAAGTTGCTTGGAGGTGTCCAGTATATTTGTGAGAGTATCATGAGTCGACGATGTAGCACGCAGGGAGGCTGAGGAGGTGTCTGGATACTATGATGAACAAGAGCGAGACTAGAAGACAGAGAGACGCACCTAACAGTTGAGTGGCTGCAACCGACCGCTCCAGTTCCCCTTGCATGAGGCCAATTGTCCGCCGCAAGGCCTCCGTCACAGTCTGATTGGCCTGCATCAATGTATCTTCCCTGCGGAAAAACAATCAAGAGCGACCCAATAATCAGAAAGCGTCCACGTACGTTACTTTCTCGTCTGATTTCTCAGTGACGGCCGAGGATTTCAGTAGCTCCTCTCGATTCGACCTGTTCAAAGTATCTATGGTGCGCTTGGACTCCAGAAGTGCTGCTCGTGTATCCTTTTGAAGACTAAGAATATCGTCAGAGCTTGACAATGCACAATGCTGGTGCAGACTCCACCTGCTGAGCGTCTGTTTAAATCCATCCACTATTTGTTGTAACCCTCTCCGATTCTTATCTCCTTTTTGGTATCCAACCATCAAATCTAGTCCCTTGTGAGACCTAAGAAGAAGAATTGTGGCGAAGAAGAACAGGACATACCTCCACTTGTCGCGCAATGGCATTAAGGTCCTCTCTCAACTCTGCTGCTAGATTCTGCTGAGCAGTGAGCGGCCCTTTGCACGCGCGCAGACGTGGTATTTGGAACTGTAAGATATCATTCTGACGCCTCTCAATGGACGCAATTGTCTGCGAGGTTTCTTCGTCGAACGTGGAGGGAATGGCAGGCATTAGGACGTCGCGTGGGTGTCGCGTGGCAGTTTCAGTTTCAATATTTATATGACATTGTGCAAATCGGTCTGTTTGGCTCAAAGGCGTGCCTCCATCCCTAAACCCTACCACCAGGTTTACTTCTGTTGGGATTTGAGAGTTGAGCCGAGATGATGGCAATCCGGCATCATGCCGAACTTGATGATTAAGAAAGAAATATTAGGAAACTTGTAGAACATTCTAGTAAATTAGTATTTAGTATATAAGTAGGTACAGTAGTGTACATCTGCATGCGTTAGCAGAGCTCAGCCAAGCGCAATACTATTGGCCTGACACCGCGCATGTACTAACTGGGAATGAACTGATCTATTCATCCCCCGTTTTTCACAACAACTTCAATTTTACTGGTTGTTGTCAGCGATTCCCAGTGGTACTCGGTTGTTTGTCTGCCGGCACTCTCTTTTTCGAAAGGGCTTGCCGGTTTGGTGGTACTCGGTTTCCCATCCACAAGCACTTTTTTTGTTTGCGAAAGGGCAACCCTGCTTGGTGGTACTCGGTTGCTAGTCTGCTCACAGTGTTGTTTCGGAAAGAGTGCATACGTTCAGCTCTGCTGCATTTTTCCGGCTTGTCGTCGTCGACGCTGGGTCCGTGCGCTGTGTCTCATTAACCTGTATGCACCTATTTCGCTACATCTTCATCCTCACCGTTCACTTATGCTCTACATTTAATATTCTCACCATTGACGTACTCCATGTCTTATTTTCTATATCCTTATCTCATGCTTCCGCATCTTTTTGTCTCTCTTTCAATGGCCGATGTTATAACTGTATTTTTACCCTTCCATCTTTCTCACCATCATTGTCCCCCCATGGATGATAACACAGAAGAGGGCTATCTTCAGACCCTTAAAAACCTGCCCGGGCTGCCTGCAACCGGCCTTGTGGAGGATTCATCAACTCAAGGCAGTAGGTGTGGTTCTGATATTCCACTACTACATAAAAGCGTCCAAAGCGCGAAACTCTGTTAACGCCTTGTTCAGTGCAGAGAAATTCGTGAGCACCGTCCCTCCCAAAGATGGCATGGACATATAAATGGCTACTGTCGATCCTCATCTCTCAACAGTGTGATTACAACGGCATGAGCCTTCGCAGCCACAGCGCATGGCTTGCCATGCTAGGGCTGTGGACCCGGCTGTTCCTTATTGGGACCTGGCGCCGGTAACACTACCATCACCACCATGATCGTGACCTTAAGCCAGTATCCAGATCCAAGTCCTGCATGCCATTGCGAACTAATGCCCAAATACGGACCATTTTTCACTTAGATATTATGATTTATCAGGATTAAGTACAAGGACTTCTTGCATTGATATATTGATATACATATCCGAACAAGTTTTTGAGCAGTTTGTTATCCGCCATGTGCTTTCTACAGCACCCCACAAGGATTTTCGGGAGTAAGTAATATTCCCTCAGCTTCAGTCTTTGTTGACTTATCATCTTCTCAGTGCAGCTATGATCTATGTAAAAGTGCCGAGACCGTGCTGCGCAGTCTTCAGCAATTCCGTGGCAGCCGACTGACTTCCCACCATTATGCCCCCCAGCTGACCCTGCCACCCGCTCTCGTACTCCAGCCATGCGCTTGAATTTTCTGGTACTGTGTTACTGCGCTATCCTTGGCCTGCAGGGTGTCGAAGCTCAAGTCACGGTCCACGGTCAGATTCCGCTAGGGAAAACTATATCTCAGGATAGCAGTGGTACTTCCACCTCCTCTGTTGCTGCGGCCACCTCAACGTTCGCAGCCTATGATGATACTATATTGGATCCGCCCTCAGTACCAGATCCTGCGCCTTCGACAGCCTTCACACTGACGATACCCACTGTGAATACGTCAGTAACTGGACTATCGATCGCTCAGTCGACTGACTCTTTCTATGGCTTCTCAATTGAGATGTCAGTCCTCACACAAATCTGTAAGTGGGCGTACCGTTCAGGGTATCATTACACTATTTGACATATGCATACAGTGGGCAAGAATTCGTATGTCTTGTTTAGGTCATACGAGGTCGGGATAATCACTAATGTGGCTCGGTTTTAAGCACCCACATTCAACTAATCTTTTTAAATCTGATGGCTCTCATCGCACAGAGGGGCGGCCGTGTACGAATACGTGCAGGAGGTATTACACAAGAGTTCGCGACATATGAAGAAGAGCTTCCAGATGCCCACGGAAAATGTATTATCAAACAGTCAGCCAACTCGCAAAATCCTGTTTGTATGCCTGCTGATGTCATCAACGATGATCTCTAACCCTTTGTTATCTATAGACAGAAACACCTGCGGTCATCTACAACATGGACATGTTCTATCTATTCGCCAATGTTTCTTCATTGGTTGACATTGCTTGGTTCCTAGGTTTGTAAAACGCTGTTAATATGAGTGTCCGCTTATATCTGCGCAGGTATACCTTTCAATGATACCTCGAACTGGAGACTTGCCGTTGCTGAATACGGTGAAAGTGTCCTGGGCGACAAGCTACTAGGACTCCAAGCCGCTAATGAGCCTGATCTTTACATTGAGTACGTCTCAGTGACTGCGAACTCTACGTTTGTGAACTGACGGACCATTACCAAAGTCACGGACATCGAGATGAAGGCTACGATGCGACATCATACTACGGCGAAATCCAAGAGCTGATCAGTGCTATAAGTATAAACGGTGATATACCCACGAAGAACAGCCTTGTGATACCTAGTGTAGCTGGAGATTGGACGCCTGAACTCGCTTGGAATACCGGCATACTTGATACATGTATTGACAGCCTCTCCGCTCTTGCAGTTGAACAGTAAGCAGTCCTCACTGTGTCTCAGGCCATAAGTATGCTCACTTTCGCATCAGCTATCCGAACAACAATTGCTACGCCATGTACGGGTCAGGTTCATACGTGGACCCGCAGACAGTCTTTGCTGACTACCTGAACCACACTTCCGGTGTTTCATTAGTTCAGCCATATCTAAACTCTTCCTCCATTGTGCAGACGTACCATCGGCCATTCTACATGCTCGAAATGAATACGGCATCATGTGGTGGTTTCCCTGGGATCTCGGATAGTTTTGGCGCTGCTCTGTGGGCTCTCGACTATGGATTGCAAATGGCTTACGGAAACTTTACCGGGGCTATGATTCACGTTGGTGGTCAGAAAGTTTATTATAATGTAAGTGATAAGTTATTCGTTTGCACTCGCTCATCATTGCATGCAGCCCTTTACAGGTTCGGCCCCGATTATTCCATTCTGAGCTATTAAAGAAGCTCTCAACAGCACCCCCACAAATGAATCGACGTATCACCAATGGACGATCGGTCCGATTTTCTACTCTGCGCTAGTGATTGCCGAAGTGTTTGGCACATCGGGAACCTCACAAATCATGGACCTTGGAGGAAATAATGGCAGCGTTTATACCCCGCAGTATTCCATCTATGAGAACGGAAATCTGGCCAAGGTCGCCTTATTCAACTACATTACAGACGAATCCGGGTCCAGTGATTACACCGCCACGATTACCATTGACGGTGGGACGGTCCCTGAGAAAGTCTACGTCAAGTGAGAAAGTGTCTACTCTGCTTGCTTTAGAATCTCATCGTCCCTAGATATCTTCTATCGGATTTGGTGTCAACGAAAAGCAACATTACATGGGCCGGTCAGGCAAGGCGCATCCTTTGTTCTCCCCAGTCCTTTCTCACCCTTTCTTTCTCGAACTCAGACTCTGGGAACAAAATACACTGTCGACGGTATCCTCAAGAACGACCTAAACGTCGTCACCATCACGTGCGACACCTCCGCCAACACTTGCAGCGTTCCTGTAAACGCTCCCGGATTCGCCCTCGTCTTCCTCACTGAATCGGACGTCTCCGAAGCCACTCCCGAGTCAGCTTCCACCTTCGCGACGACGGCATACACCAAGATCATCAACACACAGACGATCGATCCAAGTGTCCTGGCTACTTCCAATGGGCACTCTGGCGACTCGTTTCCAGTTATGGGGAGCACGAGTAAGAAGAGTCAGTCTGGTGCTCTTGGGATGAACGATGTTTTGAAGGGTGGATCAGTGCTCTTATTGGCAATTACTTGGGGAGCAGTAGCCGTGTTATTTATCCGGTAAATCAACATTTCTAATGACAAGGACGGTCAATGCTACCCCGGCATTTTCGTATGTAATGTGTTATTCAAAACCTTTGTCTGCTGTCGATCTACTTTGACCCCCAGGATACCAGGGACATTCCGCTTTACGTTCGATACATCTTGCATTGTAATTTCGCCGATCAAACGCACGCTCTTTACTAGCTGGGCCGTCTTCAATGACCTTCCCCCTGTTCTAAACGCGACCTGCATAGGTTCGAATCAACCGCCACTGACCGTATCAAACAGTAGCCCGGTCACCCCCTCCGGATACTTGAGGTTTCTGCTGATACCAGGTTTCAAAAGAGTGATGAATAGTCCTCGAATCCTTCACCACGTCATAATGATAGTCGGAGGCTATTTTTGCATTCATACGCACCGTTGTCAGTGGCCAGCGCAGTCTGCCAGAGCTTAGAAAGCTAGTTCAAGATTGCAAATGGTTGATCATTAGAGAGGGACACCTCTACAGCTGTAAACTACAATAAAAGCAATATCAGACAAGAGTCCGCGACGCTGGCTCACTGAAAAGCTAGGATTCAAGAGAAATCATATTCCCTCTGACATTTTAGTCCTCTCTTCTGGGAGTGTTTCTCCAACATCGTCCGCTCTTTGATGAGACTGGGCTTCCAAGTCATGGGGAAACCCAACGCCCTGCATGTCGTCTTCCTGGAAGCTGGTCTGATTGCTGCTCTGCAAATCCGACCTGAAGCGAAGCGACTGGGAAATCATGCTTCCCTGCCAAGAGCAATCTAGGTGTGCATGCCCCGCCGCAACACGTCCCAAAAGGAGCGTCGGCGCAATTCCCTGTGTGGGTTTCAGGTAAATTCTAGGAGAAGGAAGTTGCAAACGTACTCTCATCGCTCCCATCAGGCTATCCATGTATAAAAAATTCGGACTTTCCATAGCGCGGAACACCAGATATAGGATTGAGGATGCAGAGTAAAGCGCTGAAGATTCTACGAGGACTTCAATTATATGCCGATAAGCATGAAGTCCATTTCCTGCCCTATTTGCGACCGTCGAAATGCGGAAAATTATGAGGATGGTACACCATAGTGTTGTTGCCAGGATCAAAGAAGAGAACAGTACCATACTGGGTACATAATCTTGTCCCAAGCAGAATTTGTAGGTATCAAATATCTTGAGCCCTATGCAATGTCTTGAATGAAAAACAAGGATATTGGAATAAACGGGCCACCTCACCGACTGCAGCAGCTAGGAGAAGAACAGGAAGCACGACAACAGGCAGGCGACAGCCCCAGACCAGCCAGCAACGCCAAATCTGGTGTGAGATTAACACTGTAGACGGGAAGGAAAGCGCAGATAACATCGTCCATACCAAGACCGAGTCTACAAGGACGGTACATATAGCGCCCATGATCCCCCCCGCCAAAGTCAACCCAGGAATAATGCTCGCCGTATCTTCAGCCCAATAATTTATGCCGTTATCGGCAAATCTCTGACGTGTATCTATGCAGTTTATGGCGAAAAGGATGGCAGTCAGTATGTAGAGGACGACAATAGCAGCAGCCAGGAGTTTTCCGACAGGCTGGGTTCTCTTGACAACTGTGTGGTTCAGCTTAGGTGGCACAGAGGACATAGGTAGCTCCCTCACAGATGTTCCATGAGGCAACAAAGATGATGCCCGTGTATAAACCTATGTTCATGGTTAGATGGCCCAAATAATACCAGTAAAAAGGATACCAATTAATTGAGCAAGGAGAATCTTTGCACCCAAAATAGCGTCGAGAGATTGAAATATGGCTGCTATATCATCGCTCGTAAGTTCCGTTAAAGCATTTGGCTGATCAGCCATAAAACAGTCTGGAAGAGATAGTATGAATGAGAAGGTTGTTAAAGAAGGTTAGGAAAACGCATCACATGTGCTTCGATATATAAGACGCGTCGTCGTCGGCACCGCCCGATAAGATCCACTTCGAAATGCAGATACAATAGCTGGTGATGATGGAACCTTGCGTTAGATTGCTTCCATTGTAGAAGGAAGAGTTCCGTGAATATATTCCCTCAATGTCACCATTAAGCGGATCGCTGACTTGAAGTGAGGCATGTTATGAATGATGGTGACTTCTCGACGCGAATGATGGTCGGAACCAGTTGCTCATGATTCTACGGCTCGCAGACGTTACATACATAACGCTCTCCAAATAGCAATAAAAAACAAGGACTCGTACAAGAAGTCTTCGAACTGTCCAGATACTATCTCATGGCGAGTTGACACGATGACGGTGGACTCCCCTTATCAAAGTTTTACGTGCTACGACGTAGTACGCCGACATGGGGAAAGCGAAGCTATGCGAGAAAAATGTCCAGCATGCGGTCATCCCCAAAGCCACAGAACAGAAGCATCTGCGTTACGGCCCATCCAGGTGTAAGATGTATATGTGGCAGTTGTATGGCAATTGGAATGGACAATTTGAAATTGGTCAAGAGTACAAAAAAAGCTATCACCGCTTTCGATTTGGGATTTCGACGCCCATTGAGTCATTCACTGCTGGGCCCGGTATGTTTTTAGGCCCTAAAAAGCGGCTAAAAACGTCGTGACTTTCTATTTCGACAGGAGAAAGGATCTCCTAAAAACAAGATAAAAACCTCACTTTTTCATGTTCATTCAAGTCACGACATTTTTAGCCGCTTTTTAGGACCTAAAAATATATCGGGCCCAGCAGTACGTTCAGCGCATGCCAGAGTTCTCAACTGGGCCCAGAACAGCGTTGCAATGAATTTTTTAATTCCAGGAGTAGGTAAATATAGCAGGGGAAAATTATGCACAAGAATAGCCAGAGAGAAGCCTACTTAGCCTAGCGCCCCGGCAGTCACTTCCAGATAGCAGAACTACGGCGATGAATGACCCAAGATATGGGAGCAATCACATAAATGCGACGTAGTTAGATAGAAAACAGAAATCTAAAAAAAACGGCTGCAGCAACCGTTAAGCCCCCTCATTCACTTTATCCAGTGGTAACAAGATCATCGATTCCGAGTCTCCAGTCAAGTACGGTGTCACGCGTGGAATTCAGAAACTTCCTGGGAGACGATCTGAGATCGATAAGCTTCGTCTTTTCTGTCCAACTGAGCTTCGAGATCAACACCGTGAACAACGGAATCTCTCCGGGAGCTCGTCTGAGCACGATCCTTCGAACGCATCTGAAAGTACAGCGATGATATCACGCTGCCCTTCCAAGAGTCGTCTGGGCACGCGCATCCCGTAGTAACACGTCCAAGGAGCATTGGAGCAATCCCCTACACAAGATTAGTCCAAACCAAAAGAGGGAAAAGATAAATTGCTCACCCTTACGATTCCTACCACTACGTCGAGTCAATAGTACGCCCAGTGTTTACGAGCATAGAAGTACACGTGAGTGATCAATGTTATAGAATAGAGAGCAGAGGATCCAACGAGAATTTCAATGACATGGCAATAAGCTCTGTATACTTTTCCGGTTCCATTCTTTGCAACAGTAAGAATGCGGTAAACAATCAACATAATGCATTAGTGTTTCAACAAGAGTGAAGGATATGTACAGAACAGCGCCGAGCGGATAACCATGACCTATAGCGTACTTTTGATATATACGGATTATTCTGAACACTGTACCGGACCTTGGCTAAGTGGGGAATAACGAAAGCGCCAGTAATCGTACCTAGCCCAGATATAAGGAGGAAGATCGGAAGTAAAAATGACTGCACAGCGCCGTCCCCAGACCATCCAGCAGCATAGTAAGCCGAAGTTAAGGTCCCAGTGATTCAGTATCACACACCACGGTGGAGTCTGCAAGGACAGTATAGATGGAGGTCGTGAAACCCATCCCTAGCATGATGCTTCCTGGGTTTTGGGACGCCAGATACTTCGACCAGAAGGTCTGCCCATGCTCGATGAAAACGATATATATCCGATACCAATCGAGTCCAAAATTGATGATAGTCGTAAGAAAGAGCAGGACAATCGCAATAACCATGACCCGTCTGATGTGCTGCAATTTGTGCATGACTGCTTTGGTATGCTTCATCGGCTACAAAGGCAATCGTCATAGTATTGTACGTACAGATACTCGACAGCGTGACAGCAAAAATGTCAGTGTAGATGTCAATAGAGCAGCAACCGTTAGCAACGACGGATGCTAAATTGAATAGAGATTGTACCATGCATCAGAGCATAGAGAATGTCTGAGTCCAACTGAACGCCTGATAATTGAAGCCAGCTATATCATCAGTAAAATTTGGCGGCATGTTTCGAGCAGTCATTGATAATATTCTGGAGGAAGGGAAGGAATATGTGGAGGTTTGCAGGATACACACATACCATATCCCTCATTATATCCTAAACATAGCACGTTGTAAAAGCTCAACGAGACCGAAAGCTGTAAAGATGATCACTATCACTAGTAGAAATCAGCACGTCAGGTCTTAGGGCAAAGGAAAATCAAATATTTTTGATATTCAGAACTTGTTCGTGAATTTGTTGATGTCAGGACGTTGTTTGGGGTCAGATGATAATGTATCTATGCCTCACCAAAGGTCGGCTCGACGTTTGAGACCCATGAAGGCCACAGCAGTAGCAACTAGCGAACGTTTCTAGATTCATTAGAGAAGTCCCATCTACTCTTGTGAAAGGCCGAATGATCCTCTAGAGATGTGGGAGATTGAACCTAGAATGCTGGGATGAAAGGGATCGGAGTGAAAGATCTTTGAGTGGATTCTGGCAGAGGTATGGTCGTGCCATTCCTAGGAAGATCCACAATTTGAGTCGGCAACGGCGAGTGGTCACCGAGCCTGAGCTCAAGCCTCAGACCACTGTAACCTTTCCCGTACAGGCGTCTTGCACCCGTTGAGTGGATGGCTGGCCGCCGGTCAGAAGATCACCCAGCGTTTATTGATATGGGAACGACTGCCATCTAGGCAATAGTGGTGTGATACCCCTGGAACAACAGAACGTTGACCAACATTTCTGTGACAAGACGAAAACGCACCTCAACAGCTGAACAGTCCCTTCCTATCTAGACAGAGAACACTGATGCGAGTTACCGTAGCCCGGCGGGAAAGATCAGCGTGTCAGATACTTCATGTACGAGTTACTTCGTCGTTTATCCAAAACCTCGTCACTAGCACACGATAATCAAAGTGATTGTATAGCTTCTGTAATCATACCGTTAAACCAGCCAGGCTTCTACCTCTAGCCCTCGTCACAGAGTCATAACTGCGAATACCTGATCCCTTCTGCATCCTCCTCCCTGGTCCCCCGGCACCATCACCCATACCCAATGGATTATGCCCACTCTGCAGCATCCGCAGCGCACCCTGCAAAATCAAAATCGGATTCCGGCTCTTCCACACCTTCGCACTGATATCCTTGATGCCTGCAGCCTTGAACAGTCGATGCAACGTCGGGCCGCACCTCAGCCCGAACCCAAGGGGCCGTGGCCGCATCAGGATCCTCGTCGAGCCAAACTTGCTTTCTACCTCCGTCCACACTGTCCGGTCTTCGAAACGGTCCACGTAATCCATATTTTTTATCGCTTGAGAGTACGATTTAATGGTAGCGAGCGACATGTCGGCATGGGTACCCCGACCCAGCCCGACCAATCCATTCCCATTCCCAATGATCGTGAAGACCTGCATGCTTGGTATTCGCCCTTTGCCTGTCTGCTGGATGACACGACGAGTAATCCTGTAGAGGTGGATGCTGGGGTCACGAAGCTTGAAACGTTTTGATATGCCGGTCCGTTCATATATCTCAGGAGCTGACCTACCCAAGTCTGTTTGAACCGGCTGGATTTTTGGGTTGTCAAAGTCAAATTTGTTTTCTTCCATCAGTTCATGGAACATCGACTTGTGATTGCGAAGAACGACTCGGTTGTGGAAGGGGCTCTCCTTCGTTGGAGGGAAGTCTACAACGTCTCGGGAGTCCATTAGAGGATCTGACGTCATGAGATTCGGCCAGTGGTGACCTGGCGGGATCTCTTCCTGATTGGAGTCTTCATCTGTGGGAATTCAAACATCAAGGACCGACTAGATAGAGACAAAATTGGTATTTACCAGGAAGGAGAGTGTGGCCTGTCTCCACGTTTATGTCGCGCTCAGCCAAAAATGACAAGGCGTAAGGCAAAACCATTTCGTTTGCAGCGCCTTCCGAGTCCATTTGCGAGAGAATTTTTCCGAATTCTGTCTTTTGGTCGGGTTTCAGCCCCTTCATAGCCGCTTGAACTGCGGGTTGTGATAGTTTCACAAAAAAGTCGTGAACGAAGGCAGCTTGTTCGGGCGTCCATTTCAAAGTCTGTTGGAAACTAGGTCTGCTCGGGGAAAAGCTGCCAAGACCCTTGAGGTAGGCTTGTCGTTTTGGCGCTTCAGGCTCTGTCAATAGCAGTTAGCTACGGCAGCATTGTTTAATAGGCACACAAACTCTTATAAAAACGCTCGGGAAGGTCAGAAACGTCGAGAGCAATTCCATGCTGGGACAAGAAATCCACGATGGCAGGAAACCACTTTGGATCCGCAAAGTTCGTTTCCGACGCGTTTGTTATCAGGCTCAGCAAGTCCGTTCGAGTGTCGTGATCAAACTGGTCGATGGCCTCATCGACAGAAGGTTCGTTGAACTTGTCGAAGAAGGCTTTGACATACTGCTGATGCTCCTTTGCGGGATCTAGGCTAGCAGACGCTGAATTTGCGTCTTGGGGAAGCGGTGAAACCGCTGCACGAACACATGAGAACTTATTCCTTTGCACAACAATAGCACTCACGTTGTGGGGGATCCGATGACTGCAAAGAATTTGAAGGCAGAATTTGAGATGATTCTAGGACATTCTGGGACGCAGCAGGCGGTGATGCGAACGTTTCAGCTTGTGGTGAGTTGAATTCCGGAGTAGAGGATTCCAGTGTCGGGAGTACAGCCAGCACAGGCTCGGGTAGAGATGGTTCCGGTACGAGAGGTTCAGACGAAGGTGACTTTTCCAGAGTTTGTGTTGAGTCTTGTACAGCTGATTGCGATAGTCTCAGATCTGAAGGCGGCACTAGCGACACCTCCAGGTCCTGGGTAGGCGGTACAAAGGGCTCAACTGGGGGTGGAAGGTCCCCCGAGAATGGTGGTTCTGTGACGGGTTCACTAGAGCTGGAAGCTATGGGCGAGAGTGACGGAGACTCTTCTACGGGTAATAGCTCTTCCGGCCGTGGTAGTGAAAATGAATTGACTCTCTGAAGAGCATCTTCATACTCAGAGGACAGGACTTCTAACTCTTCCGGTATTGATTCGCCGGGTGCTTGAGTATTCCCTGTAACGAAGATGAGTTAGTGAAATGTTCAAGCCTTGGAAAGCAGCCCATGTCGGAAAATGTGACGCGACATTTGAATACAACTTACTTTCATAGAACACCCCTGGCAAGTTGGAAAAGTCAACATCAATTTCATTCTCCCGCAGAAAATCAACGATATTGTGGAACGCGCTCAGGTCCGAAAAGTCATCGTAAGGCAGCGCGGTCTTGAGGTCCAATAGTCGGAACTGCTTGTCCTCGTCGAGAGACTGGAGAGCATCCTGAACGTGTGGCTCCTCCAATTTCATAAGAAATGTGCTGGCGGCCTCGGGAAAGTCGATTTCTAAAGAATCACGAATGGAATGGAGAAATTTACGACGGGCAGCAGACGCACCATTCGAGTCCAAACCGCCTTCCAGGAGGAACGTCAACTTCTGTCTATCCAGACCGGGATATTGCTCTTCAATTTCTATGTATACAGCATCCATATATGCTGGTGACGGCGCTAGCCCCTCCAATTCCCCCACCAAAGCCGTCAACTCATGGGTAGGCAGTCCCGGTCGGAGCCGCGCGCGAATTTTGGAAAACCGAAACTTTTGCTCCGCATGAGGGTCCGTGAGGCAGCGTCGAGTTACGTGAAAAGAACGAAGGGCATGTCGCGACTTGGGCGGCAGCAGACGGTGCACAGATGTGCGCGTTACGAGCTGCCTCGACAGCCGTAACATGAAAGAAGGAAAAAAGTGCGTCCCGATTTGGAAGCCCCTTACTGACGACGACGATGGCGGAAGAGAATTCTATCGCTGCAACGCTGGACGGCCTGGAGCTCTCGAATCTCTACGGCGTGATAGATAAAGACAAGTGAGCTCTCTGCTTGCTCTTCTTGTGCAGTTCAAGCGAACGTGGGTCTCATCAAGTGTCCATGGCCTCAATCTGACCGTTCCCGAAGATGCGAAAGCCGTCATCAAACCTTGGGACCAAAGAGAAGATGACAGGAAATACGCAGAATCTGGCGTAGACGACCAGGTGCGAGGCAAGCAACTGTAATAGCGAGCAGGGCACTAATCTGGGCCTCTAGATCATTATCCACGTACCGTTCTCGCAGAACGTTAAGATAAAGTCTGTCCTATTGAAGCTGGGTGCGTCTCTGCGTTGTTGTTTCCTCAATTCCGTGTGATTTTATCCGAAATGTCAGGAAGAGGAGAGTCGACGCCGCGCCACCTACGAATTTATGCAAACCACCCCACCATCGTCGATTTTGCAGATGCCGAGAATACCAAGCCTCAAGTCAATATCAGTCTCTTAGAAGGAGAAATGGGAGTGACTGAATACCCCTTGCGAGTTGCAGCATTCACCAGCATAACTTCGCTAAGCCTATTCTTCGTGAGTCTACTATGTCTTCACGATGCTCTTATTCATCACGGTGTCATTAGAGTGAATCAGTGGGCGAAGAAATGTCGCGAATATATTATATAGGTTTCAAAGGCGAGCTACGGTCACCACAGAAGGATGCCAATACCAAACTAGATATACCTGCCGCGAATGCTGCTGATGCACCACTAGTGAGCAATCTGAGGGCGCAATTGGCTAGATCTGTGCTAATGTATCTTTCAGTTTGACCGACTGTCAGAGAAAGCTGGGGGCCAACAAACGACAGCACGATGACGAAGAGATTCAAGATTCGTTCTCAAGAGTAGCACATATATTGCCTTGGTTTAGACGCCAGTGACGCAGAGAATCACGACGGTATACAGATATAAGTTGAAGGATACTAGCCACAAAACTTGGCTTGGCCCTATGATATGACGTATAGAATCCTTCGTACTAGGGATAGATGGTACTCCAAACCGTGCGTTCTTGCAATGAACCGTAAGCAAAGCGAATGCCAACCCTGAAACCATGATACTCACTAGGCTTCCTATCAACTCTCAAAATTCCTTTGCTATGTAAAATAGGCATATTTCGTGTTACCTCCCAAACGTCAATACTATCATCAGCACCACAGTGGCAGACGGCAAGGCTACAACCCAAGTCCCTGGAAACGTGAACATCCAGTTTGACCGAGAGTAGCGAGGGTAGATCCTGCTCCCCGATGAAAGAATCTATCACGGACCACTTGTAACAATCTGGGTACATCTGCGATTTGAAAGATACTTCAACAGTAATTTCCTGCACGGAAGGGCTCAGACGTGTGAACGGAAAAAGATCTTGGGGCATATCAATCCCAATATGCACCACCCGTAGGTTACGACATAGATACAAGTCAAAGTAGTTGTATCTCTTCTGGAACTCTATAGCAGTTACTATCTTCAGGTCAGAAATGGAATAAGAAGACGTGTGAAATCAGGGCTGACTTTGAAGTGTCATCTGCAAATCAAGGTATTCAAGCGTGTCTTGGAATTGTGTTAAGAGATACTGGATATCAAGCACGGCAGAGTCGTCGTCCTCGTTCTCCAGGGTAGCAGAAAATTGTCGTACGAAGCTGATATCAAGACCAGCATACTGAGATTTCTTGATTAAATCGAGATTGAAATGCCCAACGGTAAGAGATTCCAACTGCGGCGAACAGAAGGGGACCCGATCATTACTCTCCCAAAGCCGCTCGGGGGAGGACCAAAGAATGGATAAATGCTTTAATGAGCTCCATTCACCTATTCTCAAACAAGTGCCTCCACCAAATGCCATATGCCCCATGGCCTCTATCTGAAGGTCGATAATCTTGGATGCATGCCAGAAAGCGACGATAGAATCTTGAACACGAACTGGGAGGGAATTCCAATCGAATATTAAATTGGTCGCTGAGAGAAGGAAAAATCGGTGGACATTGCATAAGAGAGGCAGAAACAGAAGAATCTTCTCGAATTCCTTTTCTTTGCTGTCATGGTGAAAGCTTAGTTCGAAGGAGGTGATGAAGGGAGCGATATGCGGGTAAGTTGACAGTAGAGTATGTAAATTCTCGAAGGAATGCCCGCGGAGCGAAGATGGAGGACTTGAGGAGACATGAACGCAGGAAAAAATGCCCTTCTGACTCGAAGGTAGAAAGGCTCTGGAGGTGAGCGCGCAGGATTGTAATGAGGGTATATCTCCATGAAGGTGGCCGATGATCAGATCCACAAGCTCCTGCGGCAACATAGTGGCTGAAACTATATTTGTTCTGATAATTCCAAGGTGAAATCGAGTTTTTTTTGCACGTACCAGTGACCTACACGTTGTTGATGGTCGAAGAGGCGGCAGCCGGCAGCCATAGTGGCCCGGTCTGGGTTATCTTCGGCTAAATGTCGGGAAATTGAGTCGGCGACAACTCATTTTCTCGCAGACTTCTCATTGTGACTATTGTGATCTGCGATGTCACTCAACACCTGATCGCTACTCCTCATCTCGCGATAACAGTTCGGCGTGACGGGTTACTAGAAATCTTAATATAAAGCCTTCTAAAATTTTCACGATCGGCGCCACGATACTACTTCGATAATGAATGTCCCCGTCAGTGACCCTTCGGACACCGAAAAACAGGTTCTACCAATTATTAACCTTGATGCAAAATTGGAGACCGATCTTCCCCAAGAAGATAACTCAAAGGACTTTAAGGTACATGTACAGTTCGCGGCCCTATGTTGGAGCATGTTTCTTGCAGGTTGGAATGACGGGACGACTGGGCCTCTTTTACCTAGGATGCAAGAGGTCTATAATGTGGGTACTAACTACACCATTGATTGTTTTTCTGTCTGATCTGCGTCGCAGGTCAATTACACCGTCGTATCACTGCTTTTCGTCTTAGCTTGCGTTGTATGTCGCAACTCCGAATCTGTTCCTTATCTTACCTTTCCAGGGATTTCTCTCCGGAGCTTTCATAAATATTCCTCTCACGGAAAAGCTAGGCTTCGGCAAGATGATTGTACTTGGTGAGGTGTTATCATTATTTATCTACGGTATCAATGACTGAAACGAAGTTCAAAGGTTCTATGTTCCAGGTCGTCGCTTATGCTCTCCAGTCTGCCGCCTTACCTTTCCCCGCATTTCTCATTGCATACACCATCAACGGCATCGGCATGGCTTTCCAGGACGCTCAAGCAAACGGCTACGTTGCGTGCTTTCAGAATGACCCAGAAACAAAGATGGGTATTCTGCATGCGACATACGGTGCCGGCGCTCTATGTTCCCCCCTTGTCGCAACACAGTTTGCATATTTGCCACGCTGGTCATTTCATTATCTAGTATCCCTCGGTGTAGCGCTGACGAACACAGTATTTCTGTGGGCCGTGTTCCGATTGAAATCTCAGGACGATTGTCTTGCAGAAATAGGGCATCCCCCCGGGGAGAAGGGAGACAACGAGCATAGTCCATTTCGTCAGATTCTCACCCTAAAGACCGTCCATCTCTTAGCCTTCTTCATCCTGGTGTATGTCGGCGTAGAGGTAACTATCGGAGGTATGTTCTTTTCTTTCTTTGTAACAATCCCCTCGAAATTTTTCAGGGTGGAGTGTCACTTACGTGATAAAGATGCGTAACGGTGGCAAGACCTCTGGGTATATCTCGTCTGGTTTCTGGGGGGGGCTCACACTCGGTCGTGTTGCACTACTATGGGTGACTAAGAAGGTCAGCCAAGTCTCATGCGTCGTTTTAAATTTGATGATTTATACAACGATTGTAGGTCGGCGAACGACGAGTCTTGTTCGTTTACTCCTTTATCGCCATCGGGTGGGTGTCATACTTTCACAATATAGTATCAATCACCAACTTTATCAGGCTTGAACTAGTAGTATGGCTGATTCCATCCCTTATCGGAGGGGGAGTGGCTATTTCCCTCGTTGGCATGGTCCTGGGACCTATTTATCCAATCGTCATGAACCACTCCAGTCGTATCCTCCCTCCTTGGCTACTCACAGGATCCATCGGCTGGATAGCGGGCTTTGGACAAGCAGGAAGTGCGCTCTTTCCCTTCATCTCTGGTGCACTGGCGAATTCGGTTGGTATCTCGAGTTTACAGCCCTTGTGAGTACCTGAAATCGCTGCTTAGTTTCATTGGTTGGTGACTGATCACGACTGTATAGGTTGGTTGCAATGATGGGGTTCATGATAGTACTATGGGCACTTGTGCCAAGCGGTCGACCTCCCAACATGACACCTCAATCTACCACTGATGCTATTTAGACGTATCTTGAGCTGTATAGAGCGTATTTGAGTATGCGTGGACCAACCGGTGTATAATTTTTTGCGCATTTCACGTTCACTTATTCAATACCGGCTAAGGTCACTGGGAGTACGCAGGAATAAACACAGACTACGATATTCGCTATTCGCTCATTTGAATTGTGCTCTTGCTTGCTAATATTATATATGACGCATGCCGTTTAGCTCACGACGACTTCACTGAATTTTGTCAACGCTTGATCGAAGCCATGCTCAAACTCCCAGACCATCTCGCTGTCCCCTTTCTCCCGTCGGTGAGCTGCAGTCCTCAATTTCTTCCACTGCCCCTTGAACCCGATCTCCGATCCAACCAGCTCACCTGTAATCGACCCCCAATAAAACGCCAAGCAATCCTCCCATCCTTGATAGTAACCCTGCTCGAAACGCCAGTGCTCAAAGGCCCCGGGATTCTGAGAATTATGATTCCACCAGCCAACATGCCCTTGCATAGCAGCCTGGAGCTCACTAGCACCGACGCTTCGCAGATGTTCGAGTGAATGGCGAGAAAAATTGTCTTTAGCTCGATCGAGCGAAGAAGGCAGAACGCCTTTCTCGACAGCGGTATAGTAACACCATCCAGGGTCAGACCCCCCCTCCTTCTTGAGCGTCCAGAAGAAATATCCGCCACAGAAACGCTCATAAGCTTCCCACTGAGCGTACCCCCATTCCCGCTGTGCGGCAAGCTTCGCATCTTCATCCTGATAAGAAGAGAAGGACGCGGGATTCAATGCAGCACTCCATTCACCGATGACAATCGAACCACTTGAGGTACCCGAGGCACCAGACAACATAGATGTAGATGGCGCGTCTGGATTCGCATGATGGACATTTGCAGCATGCTGTGAAGCTGATAGCGCTTGATCATCTGATGTAAAGCATCGGTAAAGATGATGGTCGAGAACCAAGAACGTCCCCGGGTTGGAGCGGCCGGCAATGAATTGGGCATAGTGCCCGGTGGCCCAAGCGTCTGAGAGATACAACGGTATTTCACTGATCTCTGGTGAAATGCTCTGCAGCGCAGATATAGCCTCCTCGTACCAACTCTGAAGCCGGCTTGTATTCTTCGGTTCATTTAGCACTTCCAAGCCCACTACATTCTCAAAGCGAGCAATCTCCTGTGCCAAGGCCACCAAGATCTGTACGGTCTTCCTTTGCTTCTTCTCTGAGTGCCAAAGTCCGGCATCACCAGTGCTGAGGCCAGAGTGATTATCCGGATTCTGGGCGCCAGGTGCAGCGTGGAGATCAACAAGGACCCCAATCTTGTGCGCTCGTGCAGTCTCAATGGCACGTACGATGTATTCCCACGTATTTACGTAGACATCAGCGTACGGCGCGTATTCTGTGCCCTTCATTAAATCGCGCACGTCCGGATTTGGGTGGCCGCCGAGGAAATGGAAGTACCCGATGGGTAGCCGAACGGTGTTGATGCCATGAGATGCCATCCACTCCCAATCCCCGTCGTCAACGAAGTGCCCCCAGTGGTGCTCAAGCATGTTTTTAGCGACGTCTTGAGACATGCCTTCCAAGATGTCCATCTCGCTAGACTTGCGGCCGGCTGCTTGTTGGAAGAGACTGGGGGTGAGCCAGTCCTCCAACGTGAACCATGAGCCGAGATTGACCCCACGCTGCTTTCGGAAACGATAGATCTGCCGCAAAGTTGGCGGTTGGTGGAGAGGAGGTACCAATGCAGTAGTTGCAGGAGCCAAAACGCGTTGGTCAGGGCTTCCCAGGTCAAGATGTTCCTCGATCTTTGCTTTCATTTTTTTCAAGTACTGGGCGACAGGAAACAATTAACATGAGCATTCCATGAGAAAATAGACTCACCTTGTCCATTATATCTTAGCCAAACCGTCGTAGTATTTGTATTATCGTGGCAGAGGAGCAAGGGGAGTTACGAGCAAACTGCGATGACATCATCACGGGATCAAATGTGCGGATGCCAAGGTATTATTCAAAGTTCGACTTTTGACTGAGAAACACAAGCGGTGAACATTCTGGAAGGATCGATGCACAGTGGTACATGACTAAGGGCAACTAACGTGCATCCCGACTTCATCTACTTATTGACACCCACTCTCCTAAGCTCATTGCAGTAGTCTCAATTCTTGAGTCAAAGTGTCCGTGCTAGGAAGACAATTCGCATAAGGACGAACGAGCAGATGATTCTCACTCACTGGACTTGACGACAACATCCAAAATACCTCTTTTATGCAATATGGGATCTCCCGCCTGATTTCCTGAAGATTGACACTAGCCTCATCCGGGTCGCAATAACAGTAAATAGGAAGGCAACTATCCCTGGTTGAGATTTCTAATTTGAAAAATTGTAGAGCGAAAAAATCCTGGCTTTCAATAAACGAGTCGATAGTTGACCACTCTGTCGTTGCCCATTCGGAAAATTTGCCTAGGTGATATGCCACTTCTAAAGTGATGTCTCGAACGGAGGGACTGAGCTTGGAAATTGGGAAGACATCACACGGAGCATTCAGGATGAGATGAATGGCTTGCAGATCAGGAAATGCATACAAATCCATATGGTCGAACTCAGAAAGAAAATGAGAAGCGGGCGCTACAAGCTTTTTAGAGAGTAGAAGACAGAAACAATACAAGACATGTACCTCAAATCCTTATGTCCAAGCAGATACGTTGTAGGGTGCTGGAAACCTGGTGCAGCAGGGTATGGACTTGGTCGAACTGGCATTGCGGGTTATCACGGCAGAGAACTCTCGTAAGGACTGAAGACAACGAGAGAATGGATCGAGTAACTCGGGGCTAAAAACGTCGGTAAAGTCGGATTCAGCATATATCTCAGAGCTTCCATTGATCCTATCTGAGCCGGGTCTTTTCATCAAAGACGATGAAACAGATGTCTTCGAGTTCGAAGTCCACGATCTGGGACGTCTGCCAGTACTGAACAAGAGCATTTTGAACGTAAGGCGGGAAGTAGTGCCAGTCGAAAAGCTCGCAGGTGTGAGAAAGGCGGGATCATCGGATTGATGTCATATACGGCAATATCGGTACAATTTGCACCAATTCTAGGTTTCGGTCATGGACATAGAGTTCAAGAGTGATAATCCGGGGCGCAATGTGAGGGGAGCTTAATAGCACGTCGAGAAAATTCTTGAAAGTGTGAGGGTGGAGTACAATAAACTTTTCGATGCAAGGGACGATGCGTTTCTGGCTAGATGGAAAAAAAGAATGAGAGACGAGGGCACATGCTCTTTGCGAAGGAAGATCATCATGAAGATTGGATACGACGATATCGATGAGTCCCTGAGGTATGTGTATGCTTTTGCTCATCTGAAGGAGTATGAACGGGAAATGCAAGGCAACAAAAAGAACTGCGCGCCTGAAACTGAGCGAGTGTCTGCTCTGAGAGAAATATGAGGGTGCAGATGTCGATATTACGGATAAGGCATCGTCAAAGTCATTTGCATAAATGCCGAAAAGCAGGACCTGGTGGTGGGAGAACGGAAGTCTTCAATTTGGCTGTGTTTGGCAGAGCAAATTCGTATCAAGGTTCATGGGCTCCGTTCTTCCCTTAAACCGCTTAACTCGTACTTGTATTTTTTTCTTCATCTCTCCTGGCTACTTCATGGTTAAACTCAACTGGAGTCTCTTTGTCAACGCGCTATGTTTATGAATCAGCTAACGCGACGCGACTGTCACATGATTATGTCTTTGCCAAACAACAACAAATTGCATGAACGTTTCTTGTTCTTGTTCTATTTGTCCGGTGTTTACTCAACGTCGTGAACGGCAGCAACGAAACTAGCTGTAATGGAGGACGTACGTGCTCAGCGTTTCCGAATATTCATTCAACTCTGAACCACTCACAGGAGATTCAATACCTTCCCCGAGGGTACCTCAGTTACTTCGATGTCACCGACGAACTTTTTCCGTGGCAAGATAATGTTGTCCAGGAAATAGAACGACGACGAGCATCGCTCAACGACATGCTCCTTTTTGACATTCTTTTGTCACTGGGCGGCATACGAGAACCCGATACACTGTACCCGCCACGAGATGTGCGGTCCCTTGAACGCCTGCTGGACGCGATTTCCGCATCTCAGTACGACGTACTCAAAAAAGACTGTCTCGTTTATTTCCTTCTTAAGTGGCATGAAGACGGTCGGGAGGGCAAGTTTGAGCAGGCCCGGTCGATACCACCCCAGTTCTGTGCGCTTTCGGACGCGTACTGGCATTTGGATGCGGGGCTCAACGTACAGGTGAGCTTCACAGGATTTCTAGTGTGCTTCTCGAAACGATTGGCTCTTTTTAGCGTGCAGTTGCCCTTCTTTCTGACTCGCGCTTGAACCGAGACTATGCCTCAAAAATTCTCCACGCCATCTCTCTCTCCGACGACCCGACGACCCTCATACTCAAGTATGTTCGAACGGCGAAGCCGCTTTTGACAGAACCAGAGGATATGAAACTCTACACTCTTGCACTTGCCGACTCTAATTTCTCCGAAGCATGGCAGTATCAGCGATCATTCAACGAGTCTGACGAGATGAGACCACGTCTGTTTAAGGCTTTGCTAGAATGGTGTATAACACGTCAGTCTTTGGTCTTTTTTTTTCTTCCTGATTTCTTCTGACACTCCTCCAGCGCCGGCTCGGTCTGCTGCACTTTCGCAGCTGTTGGATCTGCCTCTGTCATCCTTTGAGCAGTCCATTCTTCACACTTATGCGCTTCAAGCACCACCTGATCTTGCCCCATCAGCCATTGCTGCCCTACAAGACCTCATTTGTGTCCGCCTTATTGAAAGCGGTAATTATGCTGAAGCTATCAAAGTTGATCGACAATTCTCTTCAATCTCAACGCTCAAGGGACATCACATCACCCAAGAACGAAGAAATATGATCCAGGAAATCTATGCTTCTTTACCCCAAGTGGAGCGTACGGTATTGGACCTGGAATTGGAAGCTCAGGATGCTGCTGCTTCTACCAGTTTCACGGGACACAACAGTCGCAATGGTGGCGATGTCAGCATGTCGAATTCATGGGAGGACATCAGGCCAACGCATTTAATGCCCACTTCAATCAATGGAAAGGCCTCCATACAATCCCCGACTCTAGATCGGTCAACAGGTTTCCATGCTGTGCCTTCTGGATCGACAAGTAACCTCTCTCAATCCTTCTCATCGGTTCACTCTATGACGACTTTGCCAAACGGTGCCTCATCGTCAAACACACGTATACTTCCTCCTTCAATACCACTCTCTTCTTCGACATCTTCGACCCTTCACCAGTCCTTGAATCGATCACAGCAGTCAATACCTTCTACATCGGCTCCCATACCGTTTGAGTCTGCAGCCAAGCGGCAAAATGCATTCTTCCAGCCTCAGGACCGCAGGAAGAGTGGGGGACAGATGTTTGGTCTCGCCAACGGCAATGCCCGTCTCGAAAATGCCATGGAGCAAAACGATACCGATATACAGATGCACGAAGAGTACGACGAGTCGTTGAGCCATGACGAAGATGATGTCCCCCCTCCTCCAGAGCAGTCGTTCTCTGAGTCTTTGTTTGGCATCACCCCAGGCGTTCCCGAGTCCATGAGCAATGGGCGACCGCTGGCAACGAACAATACATCCAAAATGCCTCCCGGAGCATTTGAAGATGCGCATACTGACGAGGAAGTCCACCACGAGGTCCCTGCACAGCCAATCAGAATGGCAACACGGCATCGTGCTGTCAAAGTGCGGGACGCGAATTTGAAGCGGAGTATACCTGGTTCATTGATGGATGAAACAGATGACTCAGAGGAAGAGGATGAAGTACCACCGTTGCGATCGCCTTCACCTCCGCGTAGGGCGCTTCGGAAGGGGCGTACGTCAACAACTGAAGCCCGAGTCACAGCAGAACAGGGTAGAAGGCGATCATCACGTTTATCCTCGGTGCCCAACCCGGAGCCCGTGCCTCCGCTCAAAAAGACGGCGAAGTCGAGAAAGTCCAGTGTCGCCACCACCGCCACGACTATGGCCAAGGCCAAAAGGAAACGGTGAAGCATGGCTGTAATATTACATGTTTATAGGTTTGCCGCACAATACGGTTCATATATCCGACGTTAGTATAATCCTGACGCGTCATTTTACGCTATCTTTGTTTTTATCCATTATATGTGGAAAAGACGTTGCGTGTCATCCAAACTGAGTGCACGGACGACACATCTGTCTCTTTCTGTACAACCCTTGACTCCCACTGGTGTTGATTAGAAAAATAATATCTTATGGGCGCCATTCGATTGCCGTGTCTTTCACTCGGTACAATCACCCATAATACCATCATTAACCCCATCATTACAACAAGCCTATAAATATGAATCAATAGACAGCTCAAAAGACTTCGCAGAACTTACATTGGCTGCAGATCCGAGATCTCCACCGTATGTGCCATCGCACCAGTGATGAACGGAAAAATAGCAGTCCCGGCTTGTCGGAACCCAGCGATCCATTCGATGCAGCCTGAGAGAAGCCACGGGGGTGGGATGCGAGTCGAGTGGTTCATGACAATTGGATACATAGGTCCAAGAAGAACGCTAATGAGAGGTACGGCTGCTCCATCCCTAATGAGCCGGGGGACACGCTATACGACTATTTCGAGGCTGATAATCGGGTATTAAGTCTTGGGGTGTACAGCTGTCAAAGTTCAGTTGTAATTTCAGCGATAAACACCAAGTCGTGACAGATAAGCAACGTACCTCCAAAAGTGAATTCTACCCCCACGTATACCAAGATGAAGGAGGCAAGGAGATAAACATTTCTAAAGTGATATGATCTGACAGAGTGGGTTGTGCTGGCTGGCTCCCCTCTCTCCTGAAGACTTATCAAAAAGGAATGTGCTGCTCTGGACTAGACGAACCACGCAGGCCAAAACCAAGATAAGTGAAACCAGTGTAGTTGACCTTCAGACAGTTTTAGTATTTTCTACAGTCCTCTGATACGTGGTATACTCACATCATAAATCGTCTGCATCCTGGGAATGAGAGGTCCTACTGTCCTATCATTCCAGCTACGCCATGATTGGAAGCCGTCTTTTGTTACATAGCACAAATTACCGACCTGCAAGAAACATGAACCAACAGAGAGTAACATAGTGGACACGCACTCTGATACGCTTGCGTTTGTCCTCGCTCGGTCCTTCGACAACCGTTGAGTTGTTATCGGAGTGGATGTTAAGGCTTGGTGCATAAGCCTCCCGTAACTCGATGATCTCTGCTCGAGAAGCCTCATGAATGGTGGCAATAGACGTGAACATCATATTCAGAAGGAAAGAAAAGGTAGCCTCCGATTCAGCGACTCGTCCCTAGTCCAAAGAAGGCGCCGTAGCAAGATAGATTTGGGGTCTGACACTGTTTATGATCATTTGTGGCTCCTACTGCCAAGAACAGAGGCGTACAGGTCTGCCCTCCTGTGGGGAAAAAAAAAAAACAACCAAGGTCAGTGGCAGTAAGTATTTCCGATGAAACTCCGAGTCTGAGAATTGCTACGTGACTAGTACTGGCACTGGTGTTATGGTCGCATCCGGCGTAAAAATGGAAGTAACAGAAAACGGAAAGCGGGCAAAAGTCGGTAGGAACTATTTTGAATTTTACGTTTGAAAAAAAATGGTGCTTCAATCGCTAAAAGTGAGTAGGCCACGTATGTCACGACACAAACCGGTCGGCCCAGGCCCCAGTATTTCAAATTCCCTCCTTGCTTTCACTCAGCTACGGGCGTGCCGCTAAATGAATGCCCAATTTTGAGGAGGTCATTGGGTACGTTCACGGTCAAAAATTGTTTGGGACATCCGTGACGCAAAATTTTTTGCTACAACAATTCGGGCACCATTTCCTGACACCTTGAAGTTATTATGATTCCAAGGAGGACATTACCCCCCGGTACAATTGCCTCTACAGTGCTAAAAGTCCACCGCTTTGCGCACAATGACTTTTACATGACTGCTGAAGGGCGGAGGAAACATATCAAGTCCCCCGATTTTTTGCCTCTTCAATATCTATCCCAGGAGGAAAAAAAAAGGCTGTCCTCTGCCCCGCCGGACCCTAGCGAACTTAAGGACCTGGTGCTGCAAGGGCAGTATGAAGGCGCTCGACGACTACGGATTCATCTATTATCGCTCCAGGTACCCATTAAACGCGACATCATATATGCCGACGCTGCCTTCCATTATATCGAATCCCACCCCAAAGATTTCGTGCAGGAATTCGTGAAGTGGTTGTCCCTTGTCCCCCAAAAACACGACGTGCCGAATTGGCGAAACCCTTTCTCTAGAATTCAACGACTTATATTCAGCACTGGTGTTCCGGATGACAGTTTCCCAATCGTGACCCAATTCAGTGTGATTGCTGCATCAATGGGGTACCTCAAGGACATCTGGCCTCGTCTCGGCCAGACACTCGCTCTGCTTGCTGACCCAGCCTCAGGTCTGAGCTATCTCATGGACTTAGAACGGGCGGTGGTCAAGTATGAGAAGGAGCTGCACCCAGAGCGCATGCTACAGATAGAGCAATATTACCGCGCTATGATGATCGATGCGTGTTGCCATATGGGATGGTTACAGCAAGCCGTCAACCTTTTACACCAGAGTGACGAGATACGGCTACCTCAGGACACATATCAGCTGATATTGCGCAAGCTCAGGGAGGACGGCGACGAGGATGGTGTCGAGATTACGAAGAAGATCATCGTCGCGCATGAAGCGAGTGTGGCGTGGCGAATGCGGTTTACCCTACTCATGCCGCCTCGCTATCATCGTTACTACGGAGCTCAGGCAATCCAGAAGCGATCCGACGCCGAGTCTTGATACGCGGTGTGGAGTAACAGCGTACAATGTATTAACTGTGAGCGGGTCAGCCTGATGGCTTATAACTGCTCTCTAAAATCTTTGCTTAGCGCTACTGTGGTTTTTTTCATGTTATGCAATGATCGCTCTGTATGCCAAGCCGATCTACGATCTAGCGGAAATCGTTGAACGCATTGTGCTCATTGAAACATTCCTCGTCCTGTTCCATATGTGAGGCATGTGGTAACAACTACGCCGATGAAGACGTTTGTTTCAACAACCTTCCCGGATGATTTCGTGCGAGGTTAACGATTCCGAGGTTCTGCGCCATCCGCCGGTTCTAGACGGGGTTCGTCCGAAGGCGGTGGAGATTATACGTGTGGGAAGTTGGCGCCTTGTTGAAAGTACCAATACAGATGTGTATCCAACCCCAAAAAGGTATAGGTTCAGCAAAGAGTACTAGAACCACTCACTCCGTGCAGGGAATGACCGAGCTCGGTGGCTGATCTTATCAGATCCCGCCGAGCTCTGATCAACGTCTGAATCACCGATCGCGCCTCGGCGCGCTCGGAAATAGCCTTTAAGCGTGCACTTAAAGTATGACTTCGTCCGGTTGCCGGGCCTAAAAATAAGACGTGAGCGCGATGTTCGTTCTCGCATTCAAGTGGCAGTGATATAGCTGAAACGGAGAATCAAGTAATCTGATGATATGCATGGACTAATATGCTACAAAAATTTAAGGTACAGTCTATGTAAGAGATAAGTTAACATGGTGTAATGATCTTTGTATCGCCGAAAGAATTTCTAGCAACCTCTGCATGCGTCACATTTCCCGGGGACCTGTCAGTTGAATGAGCAAAGGGTGAAGGTGGTAGCAAAATGCAACTGACTACCGCAGTGATTTTCCTCACGGGATTGTCGTAATACCGTCGGCAAGAGCAAGGGGCCTTGCTCGTTCCACAGCGTGGTGGATGTATCGAGCTATTGAAACACTTCGGATATCGACAATCAACGGCTATCTCTCCAATTTTGGTGAGATGTGCGCAGTCTTTTGACTGTTGGAAAAGCAACTGTCTATGGCACATATTTCTGTAGGTGTCGAGTGTTAAAGGGGGGCATGTTTGAACAACCAACACTCACTTCTATTAAAGTATGTCCAGTATTGAGTGGACTAGGAAGGCCTGCAGGTCGGGGTAGTCTGCTACTGCTGGTCTCATGATTGCATCAGGTATCAAATCTTGCAGACAGCTGGTGGACATACATAAATATCTCCAGGAGCTGTTGCAAACAACAGCGAGCAAAATCGTTTGGCTGAGCTCTGCAAGACGGCATCCTTTTAAATGGCACCTTCGGTATTTGATGCCCGACTTGAAGAACGAACATGGATTGCAAGCATGAATAAGGAGGAAACAATTCCTTGATGAGAACAGAAGGGTAGATACGAGGTACCAGGGAGGGCCATCGCGACATGAGGACCGTGATTGGCGTGTGATTGGCAATTGTATAATGGATACCTTGTCATTAGAAACGGATGCCACGCTGGAGACTCTTATTCGAAACATATACTCGTTTGCCGTGTCTTGGAGACGATCGCCCACAGGGTAGAGGAAGGGCCCGCCAAACAGAAGCGCGACCAAGAGACTCGGAGCGTGTTTGGCCCAGGCTCTCAATCCGGGCCCCGCGGAGCGGGCACACCTGGCAAATAAGCTAAAGGTTCTACGTATGAACATATCGCAATCTCACCTTTGATCCGGGGCTACCTTTTGTGACCCACCCATAACCTCGGAAGATCACAAAAATCGCTCGCTATACGACTTGTACTTGGGTCCCTCGAAGATCGATGTCCAGCTATGAATGAGAGGCATTGCATGGCTTACAAGGGACATCACCTACACGCGGGGTTTCAAGTTCCTATCAATTGGGTAAGCTGAACAGCGCAGTCACGCCTCGATTAGCCCGTCTCGAACTGTGACGATACCTGAAGTAGCGTCGAGGAGGGGCACACATGGTGAAGCTCTGATGGCTACATTGTTGAAACAAACTCAGGTTTCATAGCAAGCTAAAAGATCCTCATTAGTCAATGTTATCTAAAAATAACGTGGAGTTTGAGAGGATGTCTGTGAACGTCGAACATTCAAAGGAGGGATAGCGGGTTAGCTGGAGAAAGCGGCAGTGTAGCTAGAAAAGCCTTATGTCGGACTGGAATCTTTCTCCGACTCTAGGAATTCGAACAAACATTTGACATACAGGGTATAACCAGGGCCCAGGGACATGGTTTCCCCGCATATACAGCCCGAAGGTCGTTAAGGACCTAAGAAAGGTATACGCTGAACTGATCGTAGGTAGTATATAAGATACAAATAACGCACCTCCGAGTATCGAAGATATCTTGTACGGGCCGAAAGCGAGTATCCAGTGCGAGCTAGAAAATTCTGCGAAATCGCGGTCGAATACACCCTGGGCGGGAGCAACCGTAGTTGGCGCGCGTAGAGAATGAAAAGTCTAAATCGGTTGTCGGAGGTTGTTGTTCCGTGTCTACCACGTGTATATCTGCAAAGCGGGTCCTCCGTACCGCCGCGGGCATATTAGGAAACACCTGTAATCACGTTTAACGGAGCCCTCGGGCCATACATATGGACTCACCACAGGATTACTGAAAATTTTTTGGGGAATCTGTTTCTGCGCACTAAGTGCGTCTTTTCTGTTCCCAAGAGCGTTAGCAGGTGGCGAATGATTTACCTGGCGCTTGGTATTGGTCTAGATGATTCGTCCGACTTCACCATGTCGAGTCGCGGCCATTTGCTGAAGGTCTTTTCTCCATCAGTCCTTCTTTTCATTTGCGGTCGGCCGCCAGATAAATTAATCACATACGTGTCCATAACTCTTCAGGGCTAGCTTCATGGACCGGAACTTCAGTTTAATTTTATTGGTAGAGTAGTAAAACAAACGCACCTCGACCTATCTCCGACTAAAAACTTTGCTAAAATCTCGTTAGAGACGTTTCGGGAAGGGCTATTTGTCACCATATGTAAGGTAAAATCAGTATGAAAAGAGTCCGAAAATATTGGAGCTGCCTTTTAGGACGCCAGGATAAAATAATCTGTTTCTTGGCGGTTGACGAACAGATCAGTTTCCACCTTGCCCCAGCGAGTTACGTGCAATTTTACAGAACTCCCCGTTTCTTCCTCCAGAGGTTGGTAAATCCTGTTAAAAGCCTGAAAGGCATAATTTCTTGATACAAGTGATGGTGCTGATTTTTGCCGCTTGGAGTGCATGTGGTTCGCTCTCAGGTCAAGTTCAAAAATTTCTTATTTCTGTTCATCGTAGCGTAAGGGGCCTATGTGTGTGCCAGTGAGCATCTCGTCGCATTTGCCATGAATTCATACACCTTTTCAATCTCATTAAACACCGTGGTGTACAATGGAGAGAAAACAAAATCCTCATGCGCCTGTACCATCCAAAAAATATTTGTTGGAAACACGGTCGTGTTGGTCAGACGACAAGAAGACTCCGTGACGCGCCGACCCGTGTTCCAGCCCCTAACTTTCTGCTTATGTCAGGGCAATGCCTCGCCCCCCAGCTTGTTCATGCTCCTCCGTCTCTATTTTTTCATTATCTAGTATATCCACAAACTCGACGCTGAAGTATGGCAGCGCCTTTGTATACCACTGCCTCTGGTCTTCTCTTTCACGCTGGAAAGATCCTGGTTATCACCGTCGGCTTACCAGCACGAGGGAAGACGCATATATCCCGGGCTTTGGAGCGATATCTGCGATGGATGGGAGTCAAGACACAAGTCGTATCCCTGGGAGACTATCGAAGGAAGACTTTGGGAGGTGCTCAGCGGCTTCCGCCGGATTACTTTACACTGGGTGAGGTCTGCCAGCTTGTAATTGAAATCGTGATTTCACGGTATGTCGTGTAGGCGAGAAGAGCCCTGAGACCATCGCCCTTCGCAAGAAAGTTTCCGATGGCTGCGAAAAGCTTATATGGGACTTCTTCGAGACAGGGCAGGTCGCAATCTACGATGCGAACAACGGGAGCCGGGCTGCCAGACAGGCATTGGCCGAGAAATTCGACAAAGCCGGAATTCATGTCATTATTCTTGGCGAGTAGCTGTTGTTAAATTGTGAGTATATGCTAAATATTTTGTTTAGAATCTCTATGCGACAACAAAGAGATCATTGAAAACAATATTCGAAGTGTCAAGATTTCTTCGCCAGACGTGCGTTTTACTGCTCTGCCGGTTCATTTTTGGCCCTCATTTCCAATCAGTATCGTGGATGGGACCCGGACAAGGCTGTACAAGACTACTATACACGAATTACTGACCACGAGAAGTACTACGAACCCGTTGAAGAGACGACGTGGCCGTATATTCGAATTCTGAACGTGAGCCTTGAATAAATGTTTTTAATGTCTGCATCTTATACGTGCTGCAGGTCGGAGAGAAGATAATGGTCAACGTGAGCTTGATGTTATCTAAGCCCTATCGAGACTTAATTGTCGGGGTCGACTAGGACATCAAGGGATATCTTCAATCTCGAATCGTATTCTTTCTCATGAATATACACAACAGATATAGGACGATTTACTTTGCTCGAGTGTGCTCGTTTTCCTTTTCTCTGTGTGTACCGGCGTAATCTTGACACCCTTAGTCCGGGCAATCTTTAATTGAACATTCCTACAAGGCGGATTCGGACTTATCACCAGCTGGCTGGGAATATGCCGAGAAACTCAAAGAGTTCGTCTTAAAGCGTCGGGAAAAATCGCTTGAACAGCGTGGCCTTGACCCAAACTCTTCGAGGCTTGTGGTAAGCTCCTTCGCTATTTAAAGAATCGGCCCAGATCTCAATTGCGAAAATTGGTAGATCTGGACGTCGACGAGGCGCCGCGCCCATCACACCGCCTGGCCATTCCTAAATAACCTTCAGTTGTCTCATTCTCACAGTGTTGAAAGAGTACCAGGTACACCCGCTGAGCCAGCTCCTGGTCACAATGCTAAAAAGTCGACATCGATATATGCACCTGCGCTGAATGTCAAAGTCATTGAAAAACCGCAAATGTCCGAGATAAACCCTGGTATTTGGGACGGACTGTCGCCTGACCAAGCTCGAAAATATTACCCACAAGATTGGGAGCGCTTTGTCAAAGATCCATATGCGTTCCGGGCACCTAGGGCGGAGAGTTACCATGACCTCAGTGGTGCGTAACTGTGACTGTCATGGCAGTGCATAAATATGCTCATCGTAATGTTTATAGTACGACTAGAGCCTATTCTTATCGAGTTAGAGCGTGAGCGGGAGGACCTTCTTATCATTGGACATGCCTCTGTCATTCGCTGTCTGCTAGCCTACCTAATTGGACTTCCCGCATCAGAAATTCCGGCAATTGAAATTGCGCGAGGAGACCTGCTTGAGGTAGTCCCAGCATCCTATGGCGTTCACAGCACGGCATTCCACTTCTGGGACGGACCCGGAAGACATGGCGGCGAAGATGCAGATTATGCTGGCAGCGATGGTGACAACGAGAGCAACTTTTACGAAAATTACGCCGAGGATACGAAGGGTAAACGAAAAGCAGTTCCGGAATCCGGGAGTTTTGAAGCCTTGCCTGTCGTGGACTGTGTATAATGGGGTATTTGGTATTTGTATACAGAACTATAAGTGTAGATTGTGTGCGGACTAGATAGAAAACCCGATAAAAGGTACAATTAGCTTACGCATTATAGACCTTAATGCCTACATTGTCTGCCTTATCCTGGGAGAAGGTCTCTGAGGACGACCCTCGCTCAGAAACATCCACCTCTTTGAACGACGAAGTCACGCCAAGTACAGGGAAAGCACGATTGAGACTCCAGTAAATCAAAGAGGAGACACCAAAGCCGGTAAAGAAGGACATGTCGTATATTCTTGTGGCCGCGATTGGAACTTTTCTTCCCGCTAATGAAATGAAATGGTCAATACAAATGGCGGAATTGGCGGGATTACCGAGACGACTTACTTGCTCCGGCGAACCCCACGACCTATACAATGCATCATGAGCAACTTCGGAGCACACTGATCGAGAGACATACGTTAATCAAAATTCCCGCAATATAAGCGGCATAGGCACTGCATCGAAATCGGATTCAGATCTCGTCTGCGTACAAAAGATCCATGATTTACCGCCAGTTGATCCCGAAGGTATAATAATACCACCCATCCTTTCCTGAATGGTAAAGGTCCGAGACGCGGTAGTGCCCTTTTCGAACCATGTAGTATTCTGTGATCTGACCCACTCATTCTGATCAGAGTAAGGACGAGGAGGAAGGAGACGCACCATTACACCCGTTATCGAGCTTAGGAAGACCGAGTAGGCTGAGAGATACGAAGTGAAACTATTGCTATCTTTCAGGACTGAAAGGGGCGTCGGGTCAGGTTAGTGTCAGATGAGTGTTGCACGGGACCTACGATTCCATGGGAGCATGAAAATTCCGACAATGGCAGCTACATAGCCTCCTCTTCGGATGTTCTACAAGGTTCCATACGTGAATCTCTCGAGAAAATAGAACCTCAATTGAAGACACACAATATATCGCGGAAAGAGCGCAGTAAGGTCACAGCCAGAGCTTACGGAATTTGCCGAAATATTGGTTCTTTCGAACGTGCTATCAGTGAAGAGGAGGTATTACTCATCCATGAACGCACCCGAGCTGCGGAAGAAGCATTAAATTCTAGCGAGACTTAATCGACCAAAAGAAACCTACCTGTGCAATGATAAATGACGCCGAAATAAACCAGACCTGCCATACAAATAAGCATAAGTCACTTCTCTGATAACAAACAAATCTAGAGCGTACACCAAATCGTGTGCCATTGGATGGAGAATCGTCAAGGAAATGCCCAAGAAGATCGATAGGTGACCAGATAGCCTCCCCGAATATTGTCTGTGATGAAGAACTGACGACAATGCCTACAAAGCTAACTAGCGAAAATGTAAGTGGCACTGAAATCAGTTGCGGCAGCAATGCTGCTGATGGACTATTTGCGCGCGAAGCAAAGTCAGGCGCGTTTGTGACGAGCGTGGCCATGTTGCTGATGCACGACATAAGGCTTCTAACCATCTCCCAGGCCAACTCAGACCCGTGAATTTGCGACGGTTGATACATGATGGGCCCGATGCCCTGGGCTTTTACTATGCACCAGATGAAGAATGTGATTCCTGCAGTAGGTGCAACAATGGCCTTGAGTGTAAAGAGGTGTCGTCTACAAATTTGTTGTTAGGCAAGAGGTCCAGCACCGCGGGAATAAACCAGGGGCACACATTTGGTGGATAGGAAACCAGATAGCTGGCAAGGATATGAGCCAGAACAGGAAGAAACACATGAAGTCTTTGGTTGTCGTTCCGGATGAAGCAGGAAGATGATTGGCTAGAAGGGAGCAGCATCAGAATCAGCTTTTGACAAAAAGAGTTCAACACCAACGTATATTGTTAACACTGGGCCACATTGCCCTCAGCATGACTAGCACACAGGTGCCGCCAATACTTGCTTGCACTCCGTACCAAATACTACAGGAGAATCAGGCACAGCGACGGAACCCCACAATCGCTTGACCTACCAAGCCATAGCGCCACGATTAAATGTGCACCACAAGCTCCCATAAATTCCAAAGCTCGTACGCGCAACCACAGGGAAGGTAATGTGAAACTTCGCACCAGGACGAGCGTTCAAAACTATAAAAGGCGCAACGACGCCGTACCCGATCCAAACGCAGATCCAGGCTTGCCACCACGACAATTTGCTCTGTACCATCGACGAAACGATCATCCATCTGTATCCGGTATGAACTTCCGTTCTGAAGTTGGGTAAAGGAGCAAGGACATACGTGTTCATGTTGAAGCTATCTGCAATCCAGCTGTCAAGACCCCCATCAATATCCGATCTGTGCGAAAAAGGCGCATACCAGGACCCACAATGTGACAAAGTTGATGCTCTTCCATGTCTGTTTCTCTGGAGGGACCGGCTCCAGATCCTCATTCTACGCATGAAGAATTATGAAGCGCAGAATTTTCCTATGATGACACCCACGTTTAAAGACAGCTCGCGATTCGTCAAGCCCGGTTCGTGAGGGACTTCAAGTCTCTTGAAAATGCCCATTGCGACTAGAACGCCGTTAGTTTGAAGGTATGGAGGAAGCAGCAGCCCGGGCATGGTCTCACCACTATTACATTCATTATCTGGGGCGCATATACTCCTTCAGTTCTCCATATTGGTATAGATAAGAGCTGGCCGGAATTCGCCACAGCATCACTTCAACAAACTTAGCTTCTAGAATTGACTTCGGTGATCCCAACATCGAGGCCATCACATCTAGTTGCAATTGATGCCTGCAAATTCAACAATACTCCTAGGACGTGGACCTAAACCAAGGACAAACAGCGAAGGCAGTTGAAGAGACCCAGAACTCGGTGTCTTGCTCAAGACCTCTCACCAACACGAATATTAGGCGGAATGTGATTTCGGATCTACAGAAACGTGGAGAACAATGTAGGACGATGTAGCAGATGAGATGAAGAAAGATGATAGATAATGATAAGCCAATGTATGTGCGATGAATGGGACTATGGATGGGGAACATGATAATGATGGCAGTTGGAAATGATGCAATACAGATACGTAGATCGATAGCAAAAATGTACGCGTATGATGCCTGTAGATGGATGTAAATGTTAAACTGATCAAAAAAAAAAAAAACGAGGCTATGATTGTGTTTTGGCGGGGCTCGAAATGATGAGTCGCGGAACAGATGTTGACCTGGTAATTTTAGCAGGGCGTCCGGGTGAGGGTGATGCGAAGGTGAACGCATGATAAATTTTTTTGCGATCGGGAGTGGTGAACAATTTCGGTTCCTGAGAGCCGACCGTGGAGGAAGAGCGACTAGAGCCAGCACTGGCATAGCCCAAATGGGCAGGAGTGAAAAAGTCGCGGAGCTCGGGTTCCTGAGATGTCTCCTACACAACAAAGGTTGGATTCAGTGATGAAAACCTTGAAGAAGCAGAAGACGCACCTTTACGAACTGAACCTTAGACTCAAGATCGTCTTCTGGGACATCCGCAAACCACTCCTCAACACCAGGGACTTGCTCGAAAGCCTGGGAGACATCTGCCAGAGGCTTGACAGTAAGCTCATAGCACTTGGCGTTGATCTCTGCTTGCGTCAGAGACGGCGTTGGAGCAGCATCGTTGCCCTCTGGGGCGATATTTTCAGCGACCTCTTCCTCGACCGGAGGAAGGGGTGAAGCTGCACGCAACGTCTTGTCCATCTTACGAGCTGAGGTAGGACCTTTCCCTTCTCTCTTTCCCTTCACCTTCTTAACAGACGAGGCAGACGACTTGCGCTTCTTCAACTGAGGCTCCAAGTCTTCCGGTAGCTTTTTTATCTCGACGCAGGCAAGAGCCTTGGAAGACAATGTACCGTTCTTGCGCTTCTTGCCTTTGCAATTAGAGCTGGCATTAACCCGCCCGCCAGTCAACGGGTCGAGGTTTTCCTTGTCCGCCTCTGCAGACAGACCAGACAGTGTGATAACCTTGTCAATATTCGTCGCGGACGTGAATGAGAGAACTGAGGTCGTGGCCTTCAAGACCGATGTCTTTGGTGATGACGGAACGTCCTGGAAGATGGTGAAGGAACGAGCAGCCATTGCTATCGATGATGAGGAGGTAAGAGACTGCCGCGAGTAACGCAAAGGAATAAAAGATGACGCTAAGCGCTGTGAGGGTCGATAAAAGACGGACGATATCGCCAATAATGCCAACGATGGTTGACGAAGACAAGGAAGAAAGTTTGGATCTCAGTTCGATTTAAGGAACACCCACGTGGCAGCCAAATAAGTCGCAACACTGCAGGCGCGTCAGAGACGCGGTATTATCACGTGATAATCGACCTTTATCGCCTTTTTAGGACGCGGCCACTATCTGAATGGATCAATTACCGTTGGTCCGGGACAATGTAATGCCTCAACAATTGTCAGCGAAACGATATATAGTGATGGGTCAATAAAGGAGAAGTTGTGAGATCTTTATTGTCGGATTTGTAGGCCTTGGTCTGCTGCTATGCCCGTTACATTAACCGCCTCTGACACCTAGAAGCGCTCTGCCCTGGCCCCTAAGCTAAAGTCATTTCAATCTACACCTTAATTATTGTAATGCCTTGGAGCGGGCTGTCACGGTCAGTGCTAGGGCTTTGATACTCCTCTTGGTTCGGACTTCGCGTTGTTCAAGATGCTATGCTGCCTCATGGAGTTGGTCATAATGTTCGTTGTCACCCTATTTTAGCACGAGAACTACTCGTGCTCCTCAGCCGACTGAAGTCGCTTTCAGTGCGTACTAACGAACATGTCAAGCCCCTGTGCCCCGTCACTGACTCCGACACGTCTAAAACCTAGTCCTTGACTCAATCATGCAAATTACTAACAGCACGTTGGTAGCATGATCCTTATTTGTCGTCTTGTCCGGACAAGCTCGCAGGTTAAACACGTCGTTTCGGTACCTCATTACCGACTTTCCGTGCTTATGCTCCATGATCGCTGCGATGATCGCCAGAATTTTCCAGATGTGAGGCTTGATTCACTTTTTGCCTATTCCTGGTACCTTCCGCATGATGTATTTAGATCTATACTAAAACGATCATATCTCTCCGGCTCGGCAGCGATATATTCATTCAGTATGGCTCATATGCAGAACACCGGACAGCCTGGTCAAGTCTCGCCCCCCCCCACCCCCAAAACTGTCGTCCGTATCCGCGAGAAACATCTGCGACAGGTTTCGACGTGAAGCTTCACAACCATCACATCGCCTGCCTCTGACCGCGCGTCGGGTGAGTAATTGCCACAGCACCTCATGTCCTCCACGCTCCAAAGGAGTGTCTGTCACGTTTGACCAAAGTTCGCTGTTTTCTTCCTTTATATACGGGCACTCTCAGTTCGTTATGCATTAGGTGCTGACCACATCCCTCTGTCTCCAGACTTCAACGAATCTTATGCCTTCAAAGACCACGCCCTCTGTTTCCTCCTCCAACCACCCAGCCCTGGGCACCATCATTGACGAAGGCACATTAGAACTCGTCGAGGTCCTTGGAGTTGGAGGTTATGGTGTTGTCTACCGTGCAGAGGATACCTTTACCTCTTCCCCAAAGTCTTACGCCGTGAAATGTCTCATGCACTCAAACCTTCATTCATCCCGCCAACGACAACTCCACATCCGAGAAATTACCCTGCACCAGATCGCCAGCGCTCATCCTAACGTCGTTTCTCTGCATCGCGTCGTTGAAGACCACAAATACACCTACATCATTATGGACTACGCTCCCGACCACGACCTCTTCTCCCAGATTCTCAACAACTGTCGCTACTTAGGGCGCGACCATCTCATAAAACATGTTTTCCTTCAGCTGCTCGACGCCGTGGAGTACTGTCATTCTCTTGGCATCTATCACCGCGATCTGAAGCCCGAGAATGTTCTGTGTTTTGACGATGGCTTACGGATAGCCATTACAGACTTCGGTCTCGCTACGACGGACAAGGTTAGCACAGAGTTTCGGACAGGGAGCGTGTACCACATGAGTCCTGGTATGTTTCATTCTTATCAGACCATTGTAATGTCGCTAATAAGTTGTCTACGGTTCACAGAATGTCAGGGCGGTGAATTTGCCGTTTCTGGGAGCTACTCGCCCATGGCCAATGATATCTGGTCACTGGGTATCATTTTGTTGAACTTGGCTACGGGCCGGAATCCATGGAAGTCTGCGACAGCGTCGGACCCGACTTTCCAGGCGTACCTCCGGGACCCCCAAGGCTTCCTGCCTACGGTGCTTCCCATCTCGCAGGAGATCAACAGCGTCGTAGTCAGGATGCTCGATATTGATTGGCGGGAGCGTTTGACGCTGTCAGAGTTGCGCCAGGTTATTGAGGATATATCCTCGTTCTATTCAGACGGAGCTATCTTTGAGGGTAGTATGGCTCGTTGCCCTTGGGAAGCCGATATGGATATCGACACAGACTCGTCGAAGGAGCTGCCACCAGTCAATTCTCACCATGCAGAACTGAAGTCTCACTGGAGCTCGGATACCGACTCAGACATCGTCTTTGCCAGCCCGTCCACGACAGCCGAGTCCAATTACGGTCAGTCTTGGACACAAGACGCTGCATGTCAGGCTATGTGGGAGATGGACTCTGTCGACACGAGGTCTTTGTTTGTCAGACCACGTACCCCAGCATCGTCACGCTCCCTCTTATCTCCGTGCAACTCCGGCTCTGCGTGTTCCTTTCCCAAAACACCGAATAGCATCGATCACAGCTTTGGGGGCAGAGCTCATATTCATGATATACGATCACGCCAGAGAGTTCCACTGACTATCGACACCAACTTTTGTCGTCCACAACACTATACCAACCCCAGTCCGAGCATGAAGTCGTTCACGACTGCGTCGTCCGTCATGCAGACTGCGGTTGAGTATGATCCTTACGATTCATCGTTCTTTCTCGCCAGCGCTGCGTCGCCTTCTAAATTATCCGAGATGCCAGAATCTGTGATTTTGGACTCTTTTTCATATCATGATAAGGCTATGTCTTCGCCCTCGGTCTACTCTGGGACGGATATTTCTCTCAATTCGAGGTACTCCTCAACAAGGAGTTTCTTCGAGATTGCTACAGAGGGACGTTCAGACAGTGTTTCGCCAAGCATTCACACACACCCCCTAGTGCACATCCAGAACTCCCCCTCATCGAATGGTTCTACCGATCAGGACGTGACCCCTCCTCCCTCCCTCCCTCAGAAGAGCATCAAGCTTCTCAGTGAGAAAACCAAAACGAGATTCCTTGACCTATTTCCACGGTCTCGCTCCCCATCGCGTTCCCCTTGTCCATTACCAGCCGCCATCCCCCTTGCACCCCAGCGTACTCATGATTCCAATTTCAAAGACGCTCCTCTTCCTGAACCCTTCACGGCATTCACGTTCGGGCAACTCACCCCTTCGCCGCTCATGGAGAACTGGCCTGGTTTAGCTCTTCCCGAGACTCCCGCAGTTCCCGAACGCCACGTTTTCGCACGCACTACTTACCTTCGTTCACCACGTTATTGGTTTTTACCCGGTAAATTATTCACTTCGTCCGGAGCTTCTTGATATTAGTCTATTCTTTTGCTGTATCTTCTGAATAGCATAAAGCGTCGCTCGTTCCGTCTCTCGTCAATGTACCTAGACAGCAACTTCTCTTCCTTGTAGCTATGTATGTAAAACACCTGGAACTTTAGTGTACTGTAAATTACTTTCACTGGTAAATCATCGGGCCAATCAATGCCTTATATACGTCATTGCGATTAACTGTTTTCCACCGATCCAGAACCCGTAAAGGCCTTGCATGTTGCCGTGTACATACAGAGACGGGTGTTACAACGTTGCGGTTCAAATTATGGAACCTGACGGTCAGACGGTGTACCTCTGTTGTGAAAAACGGGGGATGAATAGATCAGTTCGTTCCCAGTTAGTACATGCGCGGTGTCAGGCCAATAGTATTGCGCTTGGCTGAGCTCTGCAAACGCATGCAGATGTACACTACTGTACCTACTTATATACTAAATGCTAATTTACTAGAATCTTCTACAAGTTTCCTAGTATTTCTCTCTTAATCAGCAAGTTCGGCATGATGCCGGATTGCCATCATCTCGGCTCAACTCTCAAATCCCAACAACCTCTTCGTGCCCAAAAACATTCGGAATAAAGCTGTTGAAAAAGGTTACAGAATTGAATTGTAGATGGAAAGTGACGCGTTTTTCTTGTAGTGTCTATACGTGACTTGATGTATAAACAGTCACCAGGTTTTTCTACTTTGTTGCACAATCATGCATTTGACCATGGTCGGCTTTAGGTTGGCCAACGGTTCATTGAACATAACTGGAATGTCGGTGTCTGTACACAAGAACTATGTGTTCTCCTTTCTCATCCGCCTCATTGTCAGTGCCAATCGACGCAATGCTAGCAAAGTGTGAGCTCATCACCTCGGTCTCATCTAGATCCAATTCTAGATCTACCGGGTCAACGTTTTCTTCGAAATATCCATGACCGCCATTGGTGTCGACAACCACGTTCCTCAATCTCCCAACTTCCTGTCTCAACCGCGTGATTTCCTCGTTTCGTCTCTCAACTCGTGCCCTCAGTTGTCGAATAAAGTCAATACCGCACATCAGTAACTGTAGCTTGCTCACGCCCTTATTGGGGCCTTCTGAGCCTGCTTTCGGCGGCCCCCGAGGCGGTAAGGCACCCGGAAGAACAGGTTCGTCCAGCGGATATTTATTGTCGGACGGAAGGGGAATAGGCGGTAGCAGTCCACGTAGGTCATCGAACGTGGTCTTCAAGGAATCTCGGCGCTTCTGTTCGGCGAACTTGTGTGTCTTTTTCCGTACTACTTGAAAGATAGGGGTTGCACCTTCAACAGACAATGTCTGTCCACTATCTAGGACTAGGATGAAAGGAAGAAAAAGGACCGTAACCGAATTCTTACCAGGAGAGATAGGTTTTAGCGGAGCCGGGGGAGTCAATGAAGCAGGTCTAGAGGCAGTGGCATCATCCCATGTGACGACCATATCCAGTTGCTTTGAGGTGGCCCCGCCGCTATCAGCTTAGGAGTTCGCGCAACTTACGAATCTCCCGAGGTTCATGATACTTGCAGGGGTGACAGGCGCAAAAGGCGTGGAAGGAATATTAGCGGTAGGCATGTTTTCCATCAAGTTTACCTTGCTAGGAGGGGCGGCCGGGGCACATCGACAAGTCTACTGTCGAAGGAGAGTCACCGTAAAACTTGTTATTGACCATGTCATCAGATCTTAATCTCGCGGATCGAAGAAGAGGAGTGGAACTGGTGGAATGTGACCCTCGATAATCAGGCATCCTTCGCAACAAGGAAGGGCCTTCATTATACAATCGTATATCGGAAGATTTCTTTTTTCGCGACGGTTGAGAGAGAAAATTGTCGCCACTAGGAGAAGTCGGTCATTTTATGAATTCTCTGTGACGCTGAGAAAGTCTAAACCGGTTCTGTTTGGCACCAAGCCATGGGCTGATCAGCAGTGAAATATCATCGTCCAGCTCAAGGTCGCCGGGATATGGACGAAAGGGGCTGTTTTGAAACACGATGTGCCTGGGTGCCCACGAATATCCTCGGGGTGCAGCATTGGTCTGGTGAGTTTGAGCATGACCAGGCATTGGAAGTGCCATTGAATCGTCGTGACTTTCGTGAGGTATCTGCGAATGATTGAGAGCCGTAGGCGACACAAATTCCAAGGGTTGTTGCTGAGCATGTAACTCTGTGGGAGAAACTACCAGTGGAATTCAGACAGAGAGCCACAGAATCCTGCATAGACAATATACGCACTGGGAGTAGGAAGGTCGTAACTATGTTGCTCCTGCACATACGTGCCTGTAGGATGTGTATGACCATCCTGGCCGACAATCAGGGATATATAAGAGAAAAGGAAAACTTAAAACTCTTAATAGCAACAGTTACAACAAAAACACGTAGACACTGGCTATCCTGTCATCACGTGATCGTAGGAGGTACCCACCTGCTGCTGGAATATTTGGTTTGCAAATCCTGTAACTGCTGAATATGGGCACGTTTGAGCTGCCAGTCCATCAGGGAATGCTGGTTGAGGTAATTGGCACTTGTAAAATGGGCTTGGGAAGGTGATAATGGCGATGTCTGGTGGGGGCTGTCAAGTCTCTGTAGGGACATCAAGTCACCGAGAATCTCCACATCGAACTGGGCCGAAAAAAGTGATCCTGCCGTCGTCGATTGTGAAGCCTGAATGTTCATCGAAGGTGACATGACGGCCAAAGTTGCTTCCATTCCGCAGTGTATCGGGGTCAAAGAAAGGCGCAAGGCAATCCTTTGACTGAGGCTCTTGAAGGTGGGATTCCATGGACGTCACGGCCGTTTTCGTGCTGGTGCTCGAAGTGCTCAGCCAAGGGGGAAAAGTAGCTCATATACTCGTCGGCCCACGGAACGGAAGGATTTGCCCTATTTGAATTTCCTTCTGCTCATGCAGCAATTTCTCGGGTTTAGACGTAGTTTACACAAGGGTAATCGTCGAGTGAGTACCCACGTACCGATGCTCACCCACTCCACTCATGTGTCTCCGCCTCTCAGGCCGAAAGCGAGACACAAATCCTCTCCGCCTTTGCATTAGCAAGGCCGCAAGCGAGAAGGACAATGTGCGTGAATCGTTGCTATACCAACGCTTCCCACATCCCCCTCACTCTCCACCTAACTCAGGTCGCAAGCGAGTCTATATTCCCTCCGCCTTTGAGGCCGCAAGTGAGGAGAATATAAGTGAGTCGAACTCCCGCTCTTATCTTGACAGTGCTCGGTAGCTCCCACCAGACAGGTCGCAAGCGGAGTCAGAGCATATTTGATTTAGCGACGACACCTGGCGAGCGGGGAAAAATGGAGAGACCAGCCTCTCTCCGTTGCGCCCTCACCGTCTCGCCAGGTATGATCCAATATTCTCTCTCTGTTGCTTAGTTCTCACTGCCTCGGTAGTTTACGTCTTTACCCACCCTCAAACGTCTCTCCTGTTCATATCCTGTTTGTCTTTCATCTTCACAGACCACGTACCATACAGAACGTTATGCCACGTAGCTACATCGTTTGTATTCCCACCCTGCGACTCATACACGACGTAATCCACCTGGGTCCCTCTCACCGTGTGGGGGGGGGCCCGTTCCTTGGCTACACTCGCTCTCAGTCAGCCGAACTCGAGACGATTGGACGTTCCGGATTATGAATTAGAAAAACCTAAAAAAGAGCTAGGTTCCTGTTCATGCGGTACCGACTCGTTTATGCAGGTCTACGCTCCACGATGTACTTACATCCCTGTTCTTTGCTATTCCACTTAGTCGACTCGTCGTGTCCTTGGTACAAATGTCCAGACGGCCGCCATGCACATCATCGAAACGACTCTACACACAGATTCCAGTTCAAACGCGGCGCTTACAAGTCAACGGCTGCAATGATCGGATCCCATAGCGAGATGCCAATGGACCTGTTATGAAAATGAAAGACAGGGCCGCAGATCCCGACATCTCAATTCCGGCAATCTACCCGACACTTCCGGTCAGGACTCAGCAACCACACAGGCTGGGTCGCATAACCACGACAAGTATCGGGGACGCGGGCCACAACAGGAACCAACGAAAGATATCTGCCGGGGAGCGCAGGTGGGTGAGAAGCACCATGGGTAGAGGCTGAACGGTTCTTACTGCAACACTATTCTCCATGATGAAAGGAACAAAGCACACGGTCAGTTCCAGTCTGGAGAGACGATCAGCAAATGTACGCAGGACTACGTGGTCTGACTTACACTATGGCGATTAGAGTATATATGAAGACGACACGGTGCTTTCCGACCTAATCAATGAATTGAGCATGTTTCGACAAACTAGGGATAGTACCGAACCCTCTTGCTGAACCATATGAGAATAGACCTGGAAGGTCCAGAGTTAGTACTGAAGGATGAATATATTTGATGAACAAGGGACATTATTAGGCTTTCCTAGATATTTACTCGTAGCGTCACGCCAAAATTAGCCAGTGCCAAAACCGGAGGGGTGGCCGTGGGCATTCCATTGTGTACGACACAATTGGAATAGCGAATAGATGAACGCGACCGACAAAACGTATGTCTCTTGCTTGACTAACGAGAGGAGGAAGGCAATATCCTCGAAAGCCATGTTTTCATTGAGATATACATTAACTCCGCACTAAGGATATAAACCTAGTTTCCCATTGAGTTCCTGTAAGCATCGTAATCGGGGCATACTCACAGTGCAATTGAAAATGGAAAGTAAAGAAATAATGGAAATTTTTATCTACATTCAATTGAAGTATATCCAGTGATATTAAAGAGGAAACAAACCCAATAAAACTCTTGAATGACAAGGATCAGTGATTCTTTTTTACCGTCGGTCCACCCTGCTGAAAATACTCAGTATTCGGATGAATCCAGCATACGAGATAGCGGACCCAAGAAGAAACGCCAACAGATAGTGACGAACTGAAGATTCATCTGCCTTTTGTCGCTCTTGACAATTAAGAATCGGCTAACTGCGCTCGATAGTGAATGGCTGGAATCACTACTCCCGCACTCGTTGCGGTCGTAATACATGACTTCAGATTTCCGTCCTCAGAACTGAGAACTCCATGACGACATCTTTGGGAATAACGGTACCCGCACTTGGGTCGTTACGGTCAATTAAAACATCAAATGGATCTGGATTTATGCTGAGTACAGGAAGAATTAGGTGATACGAGGAAACTCACTGAGATATTGACAGCAGAGGGAAAAGGCAAACTGCGGGACGGTGCTGGTTGTGCCAAAATGCTGGATTATTTGCCCTTGTGTGGCGACAGCGATGACCGCAGAGAGGCGAGACGCGCCTTGCCTTGCACATTACAATGTCCTATCGACAGTCGTCTTACTCTCGTTACAACGCCTTTCACACTCCAAAGCAACAGGTCCTCGGAAATAACGCTGGTCATGTCGCCCCAGCATGGCGAGTCGCAGGATCGTCGGCCGCCAATGCTTCCGCTGGGAAGGGGAAGCAGGCAGCGAGTCAAGCAGGCAGCAAAATTTTACTTAGTAGGTTACCCGTGGACGTGAGTGAGAAGGAGGTAGAGGTAAGGGCGTCACGCTGTTTAACAGGCATCCATCTCAATATCAAACCTTTCCTTCGACGCGAATGATTACAGGAATTGTTCAGGAAGACCGTAGGGCCACTGAAGGATTCTTTCATCGTGTACAACTCCCAAGGGAAATCCAAAGGGATGGCGATAATATCCTTTCAGAAGCCAGGTGATGCTGCTGTAGCTCGGTCAAAATACGACGGAAAATTTGTAGATGGACGTGAGTTACCCTCTCCGTTTCTCAGTCCACGGTATCTGATAGTGCGCCAGGACGTCCAATCAAGATTGAAATCGTCTCAGATGATATATCACTGGCTTCCGTGCCTTCAAGTACACCTTCACTGTTTGATAGAATTGCTAGTACGAAGCCCATCGTGAATGACACTATGCCTGCTACTACCAATGGGTATACATACTTCCATGGCATGCTGAACTATGTCTGACACCGAATTTTTATTAAGGGTTAAGAGCTCCGTTCAGAATCATGCCCTACCGAGACAGGTTGCGGCAGCGGCGTCTATCGTAGCGGGACTGCCAATGCCAGTTAATCCTCGACGACGCTTGAAGAAGGGTCCTCGACGGCTGAAGAAACAGATAGTCTCAAAGTCACTCGAACAGCTTGACCAGGAGATGGAAGACTATCGGGCCGCTGCCGACGTTGGTTCCTAATGAGAGGAAGAAATGTTTAGATCGAGTTTTTGCAGTACATTCCCTCGAGGTTTTCACTGACAGGTTTCGGTCCGTGGAGCCTATAACATCTATACCTTATTTTCATCTTGTACATTATAGGCTCATCGAAATATTTTGCAGCGCAGTATTTCTTTTGGACAGTTAGCCCTCCGCGGCCAAGATCAAGGGTGCATATGCTTTACTCAAGTTGAAGAGCTGTTAGGTTTATAACTGTTCAGAGACAAATTCGCGTACGGCACGGGAGAGAAGTCATAGCACAGCCACCCTCTTCCTCCGCCATGAGGCCATAGGGCGGACCGATTGGTTTTTTGCATTATCTGAGGCAAATGCCAGCATGGGTGTTCGTTCTATATGTGCTGATCAGGACGGGTGTCGACGTTTACACCTTCTCCATGTCATTCGGCCTCAACCCGTCTTGTTACCGGCTGGAAGGAAAATTGGTGACAAGAAAATGCCGCGAAGACAGTGTTACTATGGGAAGAGTAAACGCGACCAGTGTATCCCATCAGTTTAATTGCCTCTCCGATGACCATTGGTAAATTTAATCTCTTGTCGCGGCAGGAAACGCGAAATCCGGATTGAACTAATCGTTTTCCAGGCATGAAGCTGTAAGTTGTCAATTAACGATGTCGCTGCTCTTCTCTTTGGTAGTAAGAATGAATCCAAATTGGAGCAATCATCAGCCTGCAAACTCGGCGTTTGCCTCCGTCTTTCAAAGTCCAACTGCAGCCATGACACTAACCATCAATATCATCTTCTTTGGTCAGAGCACTGTGTAGTACGGTTCTGTCGTAGAAAGGCTACGAAAGGCGCGCGGGGTAGGAGTTCAACAATGTTTGATATGAATTTAGAAAACAGCTAACGTCCCTAGTACTTATAGGCTTACTTAACATATGCTCGTCTACCGCAATGAATAATAAGAGCTGTCAAATCACGTTCTATCGCCAGGGCCGGATCTCTGTAAGCGAACTTCTGTCAATCTTTGTTACAGTGTTTTACATGACTTGTACGACATCAGCAAGAATCCCTGAGTGCTTCTTGCACCGAGAAAGACGTATCCGTATAGGTTCAATGCGCATGGGAGTACCAGATCATTTGACTCACAACGGGGATACTTGACGTGAGTATCCCAACTTTATCCCAACCCTTTGATCAGATTTGTACACTATTACTGTCTTCGGTATACGTGATAGCAGCCGCTCACCGATATTCTCATGAAACAGCTCCTCTCAGGAAGCACAACACATATTGTCTTATTCCACCTGCTTCCATGCGTGATGGAACGGATACCGGGGTACTTTTTAAACACGCACATTCCTGGGTCTTATACTGATTGATTTACATGGCCATGTTGACCCTTTTCCTCCTGATCGTTTGCTTGACGATCACCTACTCTGTCTATAAAAGATGGACTCGAATCTCGATTTCTCAGGTCCCGGGGCCCGAGTCGAAGTCTTTCTTATATGGTAAGCAATTTCCCCCCATTTTCTACTCAATGTATAATTCATGGTTGGGCTACACCAGGAAACTTGCCTGAGCTTCTTCAAGCACAAGCCGGAGAGGTAACAGTCTTCCTGACTATGGGCCTTGGCATTTCTGATTTACCTATACGACCAAGGTCGATTTCGAATGGCAGCAGATGTATGGGGATGTTATCAGGATCCGTGCACCTTTGGGCGTAAGGAAATGCCTTTCAAACAAGTGACACTCAATTGACCGTGGTGTTTAGGAAGACCGTCTTCTCATCTCAGATCCGAAGGCCCTTCAACATATCTACCACACTGCAAGCTACAGGTTCCCTAAACCCCAAAGCCGGGTACAGATATCACGCTTGACCTTTGGACCCGGACTCACTAACGTTGACGGCGAGTACTTAATAATACAGTTTGCCTACCGCGGGGATTGACGATCTTCTTTTAGGCGACGACCACAAACGCCACCGAAAAGTCATGCTCCCTGGTTTTGGTGGTCCAGAGTCGAAGGCGTTCTTTCCTACGTTCTTCGCGTGTGCGGAGAAGGCAAGTCGGGGTAACCTTAACTCCTCTGAGATACATGGCTAACCTGAGTGACGTTTGAAGATGGCTCAGAAATGGAAAGACAGCATAGAAGTCAACTCAGACCAGTCGGCTGTCATAGATGTCTCTGCATGGATTTCTCGTGCCACGCTGGATGCCATCGGTCAAGGTTCATCTGCCCTCTGTTTCGTACGGGTAAGATACTAAACAAGCCTGAGCAGCCGCTTTCGACTATCAGTTTGGCGCCTTGGATGACTCCGGCAATGCACTTGCGAAGGCGTACTCTAACCTATTGTACGTTTCGAACGTTCATTTTGCGAGATAGTAGAACTAACATGGCTGCATTAGTTTCCATCTTTTTGGTGTAATGACGAACCGTGCTGTTCTTTCTCTATCAATCATGGATCATCTCCCCTCAAAGGTGGTTTCTTTTCTCATGGGAAAATTCCCTTCGGGCCGTCTGGATCACGGGCTTCTGATCAATAAGCTGTCAACTGCGGTTGCCAAAGAGCTCGTGGACCAAAAGTTCAATGCGCTTCTTGAGGGGAAGGGTCGCAGGGATGTAATGAGTCTTCTAGGTAAGTGCCGCAGTTCATTTCACGCGTTGGAGTCTAAGCGTCTCGCAGTCAAAGCGAATGCATCTAAGAATCCCAAGACCCAGCTGGAAGAAAAGGAGCTGCTGGGTCAAATGAAGTCGGTCTATCTGATATTGGTGGTTGAACTGCTCCTGACACATCATGAAAGCATCATCATCCTTGCAGGTCATGAAACAACGTCTAATACGCTGTGCTTCGCGCTGTTCGAAATGTGCAAGCGGCTGGAAATGCAAGAGCGACTGCGCAAAGAAATACGCGCGACAGAACGGGTGATTCGTGATCGTGGTGATGCCCAGTTTTCGCCTTCGGACTTGGACTCAATGCCGTACTTGTCTGCTGTGGTCAAAGTTCGTGAATTTGAGTTGCATGTCTATTCCCAGCTGAGATTGGGCGAAGGAAACCCTGCGCTTCCATCCCGTAGCCTACAATATCTATCGGGTTGCTGGAAAGGACGATGTACTGCCATTAAGTACACCTATCACCACTACGTCAGGGAAAGTTTTGCATGAGCTGCCCATACCGAAGGGACTGCACATCGACGCCTCTGTAGCAGCATACAACAGGCAAGTACCAGATTCCTTTCTCGTACACTTGTGCTTAAATGCTTTCATCTAGGAATAAAGAAATCTTTGGGGACGACGCGCACGTCTTTGATCCTGACCGCTGGTTGCGCGATGCTTCTCCAAAGATAAAGACTGCTTTGGGCGTCTATGCCAATCTGTAAGGTGCCAATTTGGGGTCTTTCTGCGGGGCCTGATCCCTCGACTAGGTTTACTTTTGCCGGTGGCTCTCGCTCATGCATCGGTTGGCGTTTTGCGTACGTTACTCGAGCTTCTGGACATATGTTGGTGCTATCTGACCCTCGCTCGGTAGTGTTATGGAGCTCCATGCCTTTATGATTGAACTTCTGAGTAATTTCGAGTTCTCGTTTACAAAAACACAGGATATTCGCCGAGAAGCCTGTGGTGTCATGACTCCAACAATTGAAGGGCAGGTTGAGAAAGGATCGCAGCTACCTCTGAAGATTAGGCTGGCGCAGAGAGATGACTAACGCGTGTGCAATACTTTATGCAAATTGGTAACGTTCCTTTATCCCCATATGAAAACTTGAAAGGTCAAGTATTTGATAGCTATCACGACACTCCTGTGGCGTCGTGGCGTTTGCCTCCAATGAGAAATTATGTCATTAAATAGGTAGGCCTGACTCCAAAGTGTTCACTAGTCAAAACCCTTACACCAAGCAAGATAAAATGTAAAGAAATATAATCCAGATTGAATAAATCGTACACATACATCCAAAGATCCGTAACGTGAAGTAACTGGCTATTATACAGAGCGTATCATTTCCTATGTAGCTGCAAGAGGCGTCAGCAACAATTCATAGCAGACGCCTAGGGAGTACTCACTTATCATAGCTCTTCGCCGACTGACGACCTCAGTCGCTGTCTTCCATAATGCCCCCGACTCCCAATGAGCAATTGAATCGTATTTACACCTAGACCGCACCAAAGCGACGACACGATCGTCATCTCCCCACGGATGGTCCTGTCCGGGCCGTTCGTCAAAATAATACAAGAGGAGATACACGACTTCCAAAGACGTGTGCTCTTCAAGGAGTGGTGGAACAAAATCATACTCCAGGCTATTAGGAAAATCCAGAAAGCCGAGGTGAGTGAGTGAAGGTAGGGCTAATAAGCGTTCTGCTATTGCAGGTTGCAAGTGGTGCAGTTGAGCGGCTGGGATGATAATTTCTAGATGTGTTAGGCGGCGGTACCAGTTACATGATGGGTCATCGGAGAAGGGGAGATCCATGAAATACATGATTGGGATAGATAGATGGCGAAGAAATCTGAGGCTTGCAATGGAATTGAGGGAGCTGGGCGACACAGTAGTCGGGCTCCAGCAAGCCAGCGAGGTCGTGCCTGTACACTGGTGAAGCAGACGTATCGCTGATTCGTCGTGGGCATGGTATGTCAAACAGAGTCGCTTCACGACGCGCCCAAAGAATTCGGCTGGCTTGGAGCCGACTGTCTGCAGGAACTTGCAGTGGGTGCTACAGTTCAGCAAGGGTGATTCACCGCCAAGAACCACATTTTCGTATAGTATTGGTTCGACCCTGGTAGAGGTGAGCTGCATACGGGAGAGATACCAGGAGATATCGCACCAGGAATGTACCCGCCGTGCGACGAGCAAGAGCCCGTGAGCCTCTGCAGGATAAAAGCGTGCAGTGAGCTCGAATATCTCCCATTCAAGTTCGAGTGGTAGCAGAGGAATGTTGGTATGCATTGGAAATGTCGGTACAGAGGCAGAGGTACGGTATTTAAATCAAAGTCAAGGCCGGCGGATAGAGCGGAAATGATCACCGGTTTGCTAATTGTACTAGGGGTTCGGATCAATTCTCCTTAAACTCTAATCACAATAACCCTCGAGACAGTAACGGCGGTATTTCTTCCTGACAGACGCCGTCTACGATGATACAGCTTCAGTTTGACTGCTGTCATCAAGGCGAAACAGGATTGCTCAACATTGAAGAAATGAGGCTTCGGCAAAGCGCACGAAGCCGCAGCCCTTTCATCAGAAGGTGGCGGTTGCAGAACTGGTCGGACAAGTCTTTTGCGACAATAGATGCTGATGAACGCGGAGCTAAGTCAGAAAAGTGTCGTGCACGTTGCCGATCATTTTCTCAATTTGAATGGGTTACCAGTACACCTGTTCCTTCGGACACGCAAAATCTGCGCGCTGCTTCGTTGTACGGCCGACAATTGCCAGGGTCGTAGTCTGACTTCGGGCGTCATATTTCTTTTCAGCCAAATGACACGCATTAAAAACCTCTTTGCTGCGAGAACAGGAGAACTATGTCAAATTATCGGGATTAGGTTTCGTTTATGATACTAGTTGTCTTTGCCGACTTAGTAAAGGTTCATGTTGTATCTTTTTTAAGTTCTACAGTACTCATTTTCTGATGCAGATTGAAGAAGTTCTCGGTGCCATCAAAGACCGGTGATTATCACTGCTCGACGATGTCTATCACTACGGGGTACCACAGCCATTTTTCAAGACCGATCTCACTTACGTCGCCTGTGTTATCAGCCTCGTAATCATTTTTTGAAATTTGGAAAACCTCTCGCTGAAATCCATCCTCCGACTTCGTGTTTGGTTAGATACTCTACAGAGAACGTTCTCAGGGTAACAAACCGGAGCAAGGAACGTCCTGCGGCGTCTCGTACGCTAGTTATGGCAGCGATATTATAGACCCAATTGGCCCATTTACCATCGATCTTCATGTCACTCTTTGCTGCTAGCAATCAATGATTGTCCTGCAACGCTAAAAGCCTCGACCGCAGCTTAACGATCTGAGCGCAATAGTACTGGGACGCGTTCCGCGACTCAAGAATGTTACCTAGGACTATGCCAGTTATGTATAACCGTCACCAGATTCCGAGCGTAGAAGCTCATAAGTACCGGTTCCGAAGATGTCGGCTTCACAATAATAGGGTGGACGTGTATTGATATTCTATTCCCTTTCTTCTTCCTATAGTGTGCTTGCGTATTTAATACCCTTGGTAATGCAGATTCTGATGCTAACATGCGTACGAACAATCATCGTGGAAGCTTTGCGTTATATACATAGTGCAACCGGGGAGCCACCCAGAGGTCACCGTCTTCATCGAGGCCACACCTTATCAGGGCTGCCATGAATCGGGTCCAAGAAGCGTTGGGTACCGTAACACTAATTTGGCTCCCCTTCTCACATAGTAAACCACAGAATCACATCCTCCGAATCCCCGTCCATCGTACCCAAAGTGAACAATATCACGAATGCTTTTGTGATGGTTTGATCGTGATTCCTGTCAGTTTCGCCATTTTCTTACTAGAAGACGCTTGGTTAGTGAACAAGCTGAACGTCAAAGGAAGGGCCGCTGACATCTAAACGTGTTAACTAGTAGGTATTACCTTCGAGGAAGAACACTCCTTCAGCAATTGCTGCTGAGTCTTGCATAAGAGCGATCTGTTCGATCATTGTCAGCCGCCACATCAATTTTTGGGGGAATGAGAAGGCATACAATGGAGAGTGTGTGCCCTATCAAGTTCGAACCGGAGAAAGTATAAGTACGGTGAGCAAATTAAACCTGCACAGCGCTACTCACTGCATGTGTGTATAAATGATGGCAAAACAACAGGCGTAAGGGGGGAAGACAGACCTAGGCCTGCGGTAATGGCGGTGGTGATTCAGCAGAGACGAATCCGGGGGGTCCGAGATGAGAAATATGAGTCCTCAATAACATTCGGAAGCATAGGTAAATGTAGCAAGAACTAACTGTCCAAGGTTTGAATGTTTTCAAACTCATCCGCAAAGATATTATACAGTGAGTGAGTGACGAGAACGGTCTGGGAAGTCTCTACTGTGAGAAGTGAATACACCAGAAGTTTCAGCTACCATTTGTCATTGGGAAATGCAAGATAACAGATATCTACGCGATTCGAAGGTCAGTGGAGAAACGGTGTCCCGCAAGTTGGCGTACAAATTTGAATGATGCAAATTCCAAAAAAAGTCCCCAGTTAAAAATGAATCCTAGGAGCTGGTCGTGCACTCAGAAACTGAATACAAGTTTCCAAAGGCTGGATCATTACCAAAGAACCTCTCCGCATTATCAGAAAATTAGTTCGGGAACGGCTTTGTACAATATCTTCAGACTCACGCGGAGGCGACATTAAAAGAAATTTCATGTTCGCAATAAAAAAACACGACATGCGGAAACGCTAGCATGAGAGAATCTCTCGAGGCCTGTGAAGCTGGCATCGGCCACACCGGACGACGCGGCAAATCCGTAATGCCCGATGTCAGAGGGCATTTGAAAAAATGCGAGACTCAGTCAGTTTCTAGAAAAACTGGAAAACTGGATTTATTGGCCACCTTTGCTGATACAGCTCAGATAACTAAGCATAAACTAGTCTATCTCGGTAGCTCATTATAAGTTACACGTCAAGAGCAGGAAGGAGTCTTGTGCACCGGGCCGGTTGCCACGTTCGACTTGCGTCACATCAAAATGCACGACTTCTTCGACTCAAATTCGACTCGGGGTTTGAGCTCATGCGCCGAGTTACAGCGATAAGTCTGATCTGATGTCGTCTTGGCCAGATGAATGTATGCGCCTTCTCAAAATTTCTTCGTGAAAAGAAGCTGAAGAACATGAAGCAGGAGTCTAGTACTTACACTGCATCACCAGGGACGGGGACTCTCGGAGCGATGAACACGAACATAAGTCGTAGCATTCACTCTGAAGATCTCTGACTACCGGAGCCTCGATTGATATCGCGACTCAATACTGTACAACAGAGGTCACTAGCGCAACACTGGTGCCCACTGCTAGTCTCGTAAACCAGGCTCAACGATCCATAGCCATATCACCTTTATCTTCCGATTCTTGAATTAGGTTCTTATCAAAGAAAAGACCTTACTTGTTCTTGTTTTTGCTGAATGGTAGCTGTGCACTACTGAATATGCATTCTGTTGAAGGCTAGGTTCACGTTCGAAATATAACCCTACAATCATGACCACCATTTCTTGCATAGAAGTCCTTTCTGCACAGTTAGACTAACTTGTCGTAGGAGGCGGTGGCCTTTGTCTTAATGACAGGTTCGTTATCCGCCGTAACTGTAGTCAATCCAATCATTAATGCCAAAACTGATATAGATTGAGTGACCAAAGCAACCGCAGACATTTCCGGGTTATTTCGGAAGACATGGTGAATGGAAAGGAGGAAGTTGCAGGCGTTGAATTCACCAAAGAAGGCTCTAATCATCTTGTGAGTGGTATCAAGGCCGACGTGATGCTTTCTGCGCGTATCGTATTTTCGACGTCTTGTATCCGGAATCGTCTGAACATGTACTTCCAAGCACCTCAACTATCAGCCGTGCACACTGGAATCATTCATCTGATTGGTTGTTTGCAGATGAAGCCATGTTTCGTCCGCGGCTGTCGCTAGGCAAGTTTTGTTGATTCTATGACCAGAGATCCTGAAACTAGGTTCAACGAACATACGCACCCATCAGTTGATCATTCATCAGCCGAGGTTTGAGCTGGAATCATGTAGCTAAGAGCATCGTTTCGTTACTTTTGTTCTCTTGTCACTCCTGGAGGTTGTTTCATTCTCGTCTATTCTCTTTTTACTGCATTCTTTTCATTGAACTACTTCGCTCACAGCCGAAGTGGTGTTCATACTCAACACCACTACAGACGATTCTAGTCCACTCATTATCTATAGCCCTGCTGGAGACTGGGCACAAGGGGGTGCAGATGATATTGAGCTGTAAAAGTACGCCGTGAGACTTGTCCTCTCTCGACCGTTTACTCAAAAGCTCTATGTAGATATTGGGGAAGGTCATATACATATGCATCGAATGCAAGCGCTCAGGCCTCATTTACTTTCAATGACACTGGCATAACAATACTTGGCGCCAGAAGAAGTGTTCGCGGGTCTTATACCGTTAACCTAGATGGAGTATCGAAGGTACTGAACGCGACCGCGGCTGATCCTGGAGAATATCAGGCCGTTCTGTTCAACGCCATTGGTTTAAGGCAAACTCAGCATACTGCCATAGTGAAGAGCATGGACACATCAGTTGACATCGATTGTGTGTGTGGCTTTTTCTTGTCATTCCCAAGTTCTTGAGCTTCGCGTATGTCAACAGATTCATTGGTGGTCAACAGTTGGTAATGGAGAGTTACAAGAATGATCATCTGAAATGAACGATGATGCCGATTCCAATAACGAAACCGGACAGTTTGTCACCTTCCCGCTACTTTATGTTTTTCGACTTATCAAGGTGCAGCTCCACGTCTCAAGCAGGGGTATCAGTCAATTACACATTCTCAGTAAGCCCGCTTCCTTTCCAAAATTGGATGGTTCAACAACATGCTCCCAGGGTGTACAGCGTTGTGCGCATAAAATACGTCTCGAGAACTGATGATCTTCGGGTGATGCCGTTATTTGTTTTCGGTACCTCAGGTCCTCAGAATAGGATCTATACTGTTCCACTTGACGGCGGAGTCTTCGGGATTTTTTCTGCACAGAGAGACAACTATGAAACTTGCACGTTAAATTTTAGTCTTTTGAGAGATTTTTTGAGTCGGCTTGACTGGCATGATATTGGTTACTCCTTCGACGGAATAAGACACTCTGGACGAGATTGCAAAGCGGATACATGGTCCAGTCCCAATTCGATTGGTGTAGCCCATCAGCGCATACCATAAATGTCGTTTCGACTACGAGAAACGACAAATTTTATGCGGGAAACACCATCGATACTGAAGCGCACGATCCAATGTCACAAGCAAATCATGATCAACCCTTGATGCGGGAAGCACTGCCCGACAATATTCTGCCCTACGGCCTAACAGGCCAGCTAACAATCGGCGACCAGAGCCAGCTCGCTCCTGACCGCCTCGACCTTGGTTGCAGAAAACGGGCCAGATCTGAGTCGATCGAATACACGGACGATGAAGGTTGGTACTACCTCCCCCACGAGTGCAAGAAGTGCCGAGGCTGATTATAGCTGTAGTTCATGATGCAGTGGTCAGCACTTCATGAGGGTCTTTCTGCGATTCGATCACGGATGTCAGATTCTCAAACACAGCTCTTAACTAATGTCGGTGAACCCTCGTCCTTACCCGCAGCGGATGGTACTGCAGTCGAGAGAGATTATTTGCTCGATGAAGTTGATTCTCTATTCGGTGACTTTAGAGGGAGACCACAATCCACGGACAGTCAACCTCCTGGGTACTGGCAGGCTATACATAGGACCATCCCGTCCTTGGGATACTGAGCCTTCTTGCCAACCTATAATTCGGCTTCCGCTCTTTCTTCACGCTACGACGTGGATTTACTCTGCACAACGAAATATACCAGGCTGAGCGGATCTGTAGGTCCCGTTGTCATCGCTGCCAGTACTTATATATATTGCACGCGTGAAGGCATCGAACAATTTTGAAAGTGTCCGTGATTATACCATTAATGAAAGGGCTATTTTCATCCTCGTAGAAGCAGGGGAAGTATGCTCAGCCTATCCAAGCTCGATATCGGTGGGGAGAAGGGGAAGGCTCCCTAGTGCTATACTCTGAATAGCGCAAGATTAAACCTTTGACGAATGGGGTCACGGACACATATGGTACTCACGTCAGTATGGTCACTCGTATGGACATCGTCGCTAGCTATTCCTCGGTCGTCCTCCACTTGGATGCTCGTTCTCTGAGTTGACTGGACAAAGTTTAGTGTTGGCTACTGAGAACGTTGGGCAATAGTTGAGTCGCCTCTTGCTCTAGAAACATGCATACGACTATTGAGCATGACAAGGAGGTGTTGCTATAAAGCTTGGCCAGAACGAGCGCAGTTATATGGAAGTTCTTGTGCGGGAAGACTAAGAAAAGTATGAGGTCTATAACGGCAACGGTTGCTGGAAACTACAGGTTAAACTAACTGTACGGCATCGGTGTAATGCTTACCTGTCATGGTACCAGTTTCAATGGTTAAACGAATAAATTTACTGATGACCGCCTTGGTTTCCTTGTACTTGCTATCAAGTCTTGGAAGCTAACGGCTCGGATATCACCATTGAGAACTCAGTTAAGAACAACAGGAAGTCTTACGAAGTAACTCATCTGTAGAATGAATGAACCTCGTCGTATGATATACCACAAAGCGGGGGACTTACAGAAACAACGATTATAACGTCGCAGAGGGTACTCCCGGCTAGCAATATCTGCCAATAATAGGTATGAACTCGATCTGGAAGAACTTTGGGAACATTTACGGTGGTACCGAAGTTGTTCCTCTCTTGAAGATGCGAAACGTCCCCAACCGTGCGCGTCTGTGCGCCTGCTACAATGGATAAAGTGCCCTGAGTGACAGCAAGCTTGATAATCTGTCATGAGACTAAGAATGAGAGCATTCGGGCAGGATACGGACAACCGCAATGATCAATCCGATGATTCGGGACCCAGAGAGAGCAGAAATGTGATGCGCAAAATATATTTGAACAACGCCGCTTACTATATGGCAAAGGCAGGACTCAGCCTGGGTTGAATACCCCTCGTCGCTGAATATAGGAACTGCCAACCAACTCACTCGAGGACTGATGTGTTTTGGTTTGCATAAGGAGGGGGGGATAAAGCAAAATGACAAGACAGCTACTTGAAGAACGCAGCAACATTTCCGTAGTCAGTCGCGAATGCCCTGAAGAGGTCATAGGTAATCAAGGCCATCTGGATAACCTCAATCGTAAAAAGGCCGTATACGAGACAGCGCAAGTACGCCTTTTCCTTTGTGAAAGTCAGATAATACACATTTAATGATGATCAGCATGGAAGATAAAATTTCAAGGAGAAATAACGAACAAAATTGAACCGTCAATACACCGAAAAGGCCCCAGTGAAACACATATCCCAAAAGCTACTCCATTCAATCAAAACAAGCCTGGATCTGGTGCTTGAACCGCTCACAATAAGACCCGCACTGTCAAATGATAGTCATAGCTTTAGATATTGGTTTCTTCATTCAATATGCTTTACCTTTCTTCAAGGCTTTCATGGAGCTACCCACTGAACTTGCATATTGAAGATGACATGCACGTCGTGACCCGATGGACTTGGGTATTCGCAATTCAATGCATCCGCAGAGATGCAGGCGTGAGGTCCTAAGGGGAACACTGATGGACTATCGGTCCAATCACCCTCTTGCAGCAGATGATGGCGGCACCAAAAAATCTCCAAATGTGGCTCCCGGACCAAATTACCGTCGGCCCGAACGTTGAACTTATAAATGTTTATTCATAATCCTTTGGCGCCCTGGATCTTTTGCGCTTCAACTGGCAGCCAGGCAATCTGGCGCCAAGCATTTTCTTACCGAACTTACGCCGAAAAGTAGTCGCTATGATACCGCGGTGACCTGGACCTTGAATTTCATGCTTTTCTTGGGAACATGGTGTATAGGCAAGGCCCCATACACAACTTCGAGTTTTCATAGCCTCGGCTTTGTTCGTCTCGCTCAGAACGATTCGATTTTCGAAGTTTATACCGACCCATCTTCGGGTAAGCATTGACGACTATCGTTCTAGTAACTCTGACGAGATTCTGACAGGCATGAAGTCTGCCCATTACGAAATGGTTTTCGCCGTACGTGTGTCCGCTTCCAAAGCTATCATCTAGTCAATTCTGTCTTTACCGTCAGCGGGCTACTACTTGAACCCGTGAACACCGTTGTACTCAACGCCTGTTTCCAATGTCAGTCACACTCGACTTTCCTATAATTGATCCCTTCGCCTATCAATATCTATGTCATGATCTCAGCAGTGAAGGGTGTTCGTCAATTCGTTCAAGCTTCCCCGTGGAATGGCTATGTCATTGAACATTACGGTGAGCTTGGCGAAGCCGAGACGGACGAAGAGATCGAGGCAGCCATACGGAATAACGTAATATCCATCTGGTATCCTAGTTGTACCGCGCGGATGAGCGCCCATAATGCTGCTCACTTCTATCCATGGTAGCTACCTTCGGCGACAACTTGACCACAACTCTGTATGTGATTGTGGTTTCAGCCTTGATTGCGCTGTCATTCCACTCTCCCTCAGTAAAACCTGTCGCAGTGTGCCTACTAAAGAAGGGTTATGTTGAAAGCTCTATATATGTACATGATATAGCCCGGACATCTTTCATCTGAGTTCGTCTCTCCATTCTGGAACCACGAAGTCCATAACCACGTCTTCCATCTGATAGGCCAGTCCCCAAGGCACCACTGCCGGAAAACCTATCCCATCTCCCACCTTTCCGTCTTCAAATTCCCCTTTCACTTTGGTAAATCGTACCTTTTGCTTCATAAGCGGGGTAAGGACAGCCCACTTCTTGGTTCCCACCTCTTCGGGCAATGCCCCTTGCGGAAGCGGCGGTTGCGCGATTGTATTAAGACTGCCAAGGATTTTGGACGAGAACGGGATACGAAAACTTGATAGAAGTGGGATACGCCCTACAGACACTTTGAAGAACGGTGCCGAGGGGGCATCAAGTGGACTGACAGCTAAAGACCACACTGATGTGGCAGGATTCTCTGTAAATGAGAATGATGCTACCTGCTCTGGGCTCAAGATATCAGAAGTCGTGATAAGGGTCTACTTAAAGGACCTACTAGGGATGTTCCAGTTTCTTCGACCTACATTACAGTATCAGTACCGAAGGGATTCCAGGATTTGAAGAATACAGACCATTTTCCGTTGAAGCCGCAGTAGAAACGTATATCCTGGTTATTCGTGTCCCCGTGGTTCCGTCTGCATACTTCCATCGACCAGGCATGTACATCACCTCATCATCTATTCCGAATGAAAGTCAACTTTTCACTCGCTTGTCTCTTATTTCGACACTGACATGGACCTACACACTGGTGCTTAGTTTGAAAACTAACATCAAGAAACAACGACTTACCGACCGGCGTTTCTGTGTAAGACACGACCTATTCATTCCGTTAGCTTCGAGCTGTGCAGTGCATCTCGAAATAGCCAACCGTGATCAACCCCGGCCCTCCTATGAATTCGCCACCTCCCGCCAAAACTTCCGCCTCGTAGGGCGTCGCCCATCCTGCTGGGAAATTTGCTTGTTTTGATAGAGGCGATAAAACAAAGGTCCAACTTCGTGCTTTGAGATCCCACGGGCTAGTTTCTTCATGTTCAGAAGAGCTGTCATGACGTGGAGATAAATAAGCGTACGCTGGTGCCACAGGGATCCCGCTCTTGCTGAGCGCTTGTGCAGTGGTGCTCTCGGTGTCAGATGTCATGGTGTGAATGTGAAAGGTTGAAATGTGTACAACAGACCTATTCACGACAAGACCTTTGGGAAAAGCTGGCGCGTGACCGGCCCATTTCATTACCGGTCGCTCAATTTGGTCGCTGTGCCTTCCATTTCGCTAAGAAATTGGGCGACCGGCAATGAAATGGACCGGCCACGCGCCAGCTTTTCCCAAAGGTCTTACTGGGAGGTCCGTACTGAAAGTAAACCACGAGGCGGCATCAGTTCTTTTGATGCACTCCTGACAGGCAACTGTTTCCCACTGATCAGAATTGTGCACCAAAACAACCATTACCATCTGTTAGAGTAATAACAGCTATATGAATGTAGCGTAAGAAATATGTAGGCATTGATAATAGAAATGGTATACGCACCTCAGTCAGTCACGTAGTTAAGCTCAGTAGATGAAACAACGAAACGTCGGGATAGGCTGAATCTCCAACACCATCCATGTCGAACGCAATACCGCTCCAGTGTGCACTGTCCCATTCCATAGGCAGGGTTGGATATCCTTGACATCGTGGAACGGGCTCGCCCTCAACCATAATATACGGTCTGTGCAGATCAGGCCAAAAGCTTCTACTACAGAAGTTATCGGAAAAGTTGAGCACATGGATCATGGGTGCGAAGGTCGATAGGTGGCTGTACACCTATGAGGACTTGATTTGGGCATCACCGCCCGGTAGAAACATGCAGCTACAGCATTCCCATCAACTCGGATAGCCTTTGTGTCAATAAAATTGGTCTCTTCTTTATTGTGGCTTCTAATTTGATGCCAGCTTTTGAGGGAAGAGACCTTAGATTTGGCTGTTGCTTTCCGATCATGTCAGCACTCAGCACTACACCATGATATAATTTTCTCCTGCCAGGTTGCCTTGGACCACTTCGAACGAGAGCTGATATCATGCATATAGTTTATTGTAGCAGGGTCGACCAGAAGTAAAGAAGTACAGGATCGAAGTTATTGGAGAATCACTGACAAATGCATGGTCAAAAAAGCCACACGATTGAATATGAACAGTAACCATGTGTGCCGCAAAATGCAAAGTGACACTGTACCAGGGATAAAATTTCCCCTTGAACCAGTACTAATGTCACCGTTATGATCATTTAGAACGTCGAGGGGACGTGAAACAAGCGGAAGGGTTCAGATAACTCCATCCTGGTCACCGGGTCTGTTCGCAAAATTTGTTCGGCGCCCTGAACGCAAATCACGGAGGCTATGACCAAATGTTAATCCGGATGACAATTTGTTGAGCAGGCATCTTGATGCCATGCAGTTTTTCTTCTTCCTGATTTCTGCCTAGACGCATTGACCGCCGCCGACCTCGTGAGAAGGCCAATGTCTTGGCTACCCTGCAGGCTTCTGCAGGAGAATTTATGGAAAAAAGGACACGGGCACAGCGCGACCTGAGAGTCCAGGTCAGACGAGTCCAAAAAGCATTATCTTCCGACATTAATACACCATCACCCTATCGGTTACTAGGTATATGGTACATTTCCATTTATCGTGGGTTGTCGTGGGTATTTCTCTTCCTTATTGGAATGCGGATGACAAACCTTTGCAATGCTGCCACGCGACATACCAACAAAGCAGTGGTGATGTAACCATCCTTGTCATCATTTGCCTCCTAATTTCCGCAAACGGGCAACAGTCACCATAAATTAGAGAGGTTTTTGCCTAGATGCGTCATTTGCTATGCTTATCGCATACTGCGTACCGCGTAATCTATATTTTTCGGCCCGTCAATGCCGGGTTGAACCACCTTGGCAAGAAAGTACAGATGACAACGTGTTTGGGGGTATAAAAGCAAGATATTAGCAGTCAACAAAGTACGTCGTTTCCCTGTGTCCTGAGCAACGAGTACCATGCGTTTCTACTCTCTGCTCTTCGCGGCATCGCTCCTCTCAAGATCCCTGGCGTTCGCTGCAGCTGTCCTTGGGAAGCAAGAAGATGCTGCCGTGGAGACACACTCTCTCGATGAGCTGTACAAACTCGCTATCGCTGAAGGGGGTCAACTCGTCGTCAAGGCAGGTGGCGATGAGAAGAACCAACAGGACTCTGTCGTCCAAGCTTTCCAGGAGAAATTCCCAAAGATCAATATTACCCTTACTGTTGACCTGTCAAAGGTAATGCTGTCTAGTAGATGTTCATGGCTACAGCTTATTGACTTGACCTTGCAAGTATCATGACGGTGTCATCGACCGATCGCTGAACCAGACCGGGTTAGCGGGCACAGACGTTGCTCATCTGCAGACACTCCACGACTTCATCAGGTGGAAGGAAGAAGGGCGTGTGAGTAAACAATGACATTTCAAAGTGATCATCCTTGTGCTAACCGATATTTCCCACAGCTCCTCGCATACAAGCCAGCAGGATGGGATCAGATTCCAGACAATATCAAGGACGCTGACGATGCTACCTATGTGTAAGTCTTTCCGAGCTTCTAATTCCGCGGCATCGGCTGAAGACCGGTTGACACGTAGAGGAATCGCGTACTACTTGTTCACCAACAACTTTGCCACGGCCAAAACCGACGTGTCTGAGGCACCTACTGAGTTCCTGGACTACCTGGATTGCAAATGGGAGGGAAAAATTGTGTCGACCTATCCCAATGACGACGACGCGGTCCTTTTCCAGTGGGCTTTCTCGTAGCATTCTTCTCTGATTTTACGGCTGATAAACCGACAGGTTCTACAAAATCCAGCAAACGCATGGCTGGGACGCAATCAACAGCTTCATCGCACAAGACATCCAGTGGGTCCGTGGAACCGCCACCCCCGCCACCATCCTCTTAGCCGACAATGATCGCGCCGTGTCATTTACCACTAGTACCGGTTTCACAAATGGCAGTTCTGGGTTGTTCCAGCAGTTACCCGGGAGCGATTTTAGTCACATCAGTATTTGGGCTCAACGGGCGGCGATATTTGAGTCAGCAGAACACCCCAATGCTGCGAAGCTCTACCTCAACTGGCTCCTCTCTGAAGAATATCAGACTGGCCTCGGTGGATGGAGCGTGCGTGATGATGTTGCACAGCAAGACGGGCTTAAAGGTACGTTTAAGCCATTTCCTGAAATTGTCACTGCAGGTTAACCTTGTTTCCGCTGGCAGCTTTATCCGAATATAGTGGACTGGACCCGGCCGCTTTTGAACGATTCATGGTGGACCGCGCTCTTGTTGAACGTTATCGATTCCAGTTTGAGCAGCTGATTGGCACGGCGCAAGGTCTCAGCCCGCTAGACGATGTCCTGTAATTGTTGAGAAACGACCTTCTAGTCTACGAGTAGCCACGTACATTATGTAATCGTAGCGTAGCATAGGGGGAGATCGAAGGTCAGGCTCTTCAGTTCTTGACCTTCATCTCCAGTCCTGGAACTTACCGCTGCGTTAGATCACCTGCTTTCAACAGTAATGAGGCACCTTGGTATATCCTAGAAATATAGACCGAAAGTCATTGTCAAAATCATGAGCATGGTGGATCAGCACTGAAAGGGACGTTGAGAGTCAATTGGCAACAGCCGGATCGTGAAGAGAAAGATAAAACGTGGCCAATACTTGAAACAAGTTGTGCTGGCGGAAGGGCATCATATGTAGGGCGGAGACTGTCCCAGATCGCGTCAGGCTCAATCTGCTTGGCCGTGTCAGCCGGATCCGCTGACATCACCGTGGCCGGACTAGCTTGCAAGTGCTAGAAGATGTGACAGTGGAAGAACCATGGGTCTGAGGGATAGTAGTCAGTAAAGCAAGAAGAAAACTGGCGAAGAGGACATGCCAGGTTTGTCAGTCCTGAACCGAATCATAGCACCAGCAGCACCAGCGGCAACAATATCACGTTTGATGAGATCTTTAGTGTTAATCTTGTCGGTGGTGTTGGATTCGAAGTTCATCTAAAGGGGTCAGGGTAAGGGCGATAACATCGACAATATGTGACTAGGAACGTGCGCCATGCAAATGAATCGCTACGTATAGATGTCAGTATCAAGGTCGCGGAATGTGCAGAGTGGAAAAATTCACGGTGAGCGTCATCATCGTCGCTATTAGTCGCCATCAGCATGGCACACACAAAGGATACAAGCAACTTACTTAGCTGGGATGGTCTTGTTGGCAGGTAAGAAGGTGTTCTCTGTCTCGCTGAAGTCGGATGCCTCAACTTCGCCGTCGATGACCTTCAAAAGGGCCGAGACCACAGGAGGGAGGTATGACACGTTGGTTGACGTTCCAAATAGCTTTTCCAGCAATGTTAACAAACTCAAGCGTGATGTTCACGTCGGCTGGTGGGGCCTGCGAGGAATACGTCAGGACGCGTAGATACACTGAGAGTAAGCTTTCAGCTTACCGGTTCTGGAACTAGGGGGCGGAGGTTGCCTTCGATCAGAGGAACCCTGTTAGCTGGGCCCACAGTCATGGGAGTAGTAGGGTTTTGCCTAGGCGCACCGGCGTATCGCAAGATTGCTCGGGATAGAGTAGCATTTTCTGTAGGCGTTTGAGTGCCACCAGCTTGAAAGAGAAGAGAGACGCACGGTTTAAGTTGTTCAAAGGGTTACCCCCAGCCTGAATCGAAACGTGTAAATGGGCTAAACATAATACGCGCAAAGAGTTCCTACAAACGGTGCATTAATCCAGTAGTTGCCGCCACGTTGGTTGGCGTGGACCTGTTGACAAATGTAATTCTCAAAGATGACCAACTTCGACAATGAGCGCGACACTTACGACCACGGAGTATCGTTGACCAGCTAACATCTCGATGCTGTCGACTATCGAAGGAGTGAGTCCCTCTCCGTCAGCTTCAACGACCTATGCCGAAGCAAGCATCAGTATCCAGTTACAACCCAGTCTGGAAGGACGGACCGTCAAACGTTGTTTGTCGATCGAGAAAGTGAAGACGTTCCGGGCCGACTCGTTAATGATGCGGAATCGGTATCGCTTTCCTGGAACGACGTTAATCACCGACCAATCGAGTTCAGGACCGCCGTTGAAGCGGCCGATACCGTTTACTGTGCCAGAGTCGGAGACGCTGTGGGAGTGGTTCGTCAGAGACACTGGGAACGAATATCCGACAGGCTTACGGGATGATACCAGTAGCCTCGCATTGTTGGAGCATAGGAAGCGTGCTGTTGTGCTACCAATCACCGAGTTGGATAATCTAGAAAGTTGGATAAGTGGCAGGGAAAGAATTTGTGACAGGTTTGTATTACCGTGGATTCATCATCAACATTGTAGAGATGGGTCAAAGGATCCTTGGGATCTGAATATCGACCTAAGCTATAGATTTGTGGAATGATCAAAGGCGACGGACCGTAGATGGTTAATGGGCCACGGAACCCCTGGAAAAGAGAAGCTTTTGGTAAGTATGGTTAATGATCTGGCGCCAAAGCGTTGTTGACGAGGTCAATGTTGAACTCCTTCAAGCTCGACCCACCCTTCCCGCCACCTTTAGACGGTGCAGGAACCGCCACACCCGCAGTAGGATGGGGGCACAAGAGAGCAAGAAGGACAACCGATGCAAGCAGGGAGAACATAGTGTGCTGAGTTGTCCTTGACCGTCTCTAGAGTAGTTATACCTTTGTTGTTCTTCCACGCTCGGGCCGGTCGCAAAAATGCAGCAGAGGCATTAAACCCTCCTGTGAATGCCAGAAACACGAGCCCCATGGAACGACGCATGTAGGAAAAACTATACAATGAGATTTGACTGAGAGAAGCGCACTTGTTATCATCGTGAGCAGAGAATAAACCAGCTGGAAGTCATGGTAAGCAATAAAGTAGATAGGTAATGAGAGCGCTTGGGCGTACATAGCGTTCGTGTGAAGTGATGAAATTATGGAGTTATTGATAGAAACCTTTCGAGTCACTGATCTTGGACACAGGGTAAAAGCGAAGATTTTAGCGTGCGGAGGCGGAGCATTGGATGGACAACTGTCAGACCGTCGTCCTACAGTCGCAAAAATGCTGGTTGGTGGCAGAACGTGTACGGAAGTAGTATCATTTCGTGCTGTCTAGCACGCGGAACCCAGACAAAGAGACAATAGCAGCTGTACAAACATGCCTTGTAAAAAGATGAACAGTTAAAACACGCTCCAGCTAAGCATAAGTGAACAGAGTTCCAATATGCTCACCGCAGCACGATTTCACCAGATACGTCACGCGTCCAAAAAGCCAAAAATACGTGGGCATGATCCAAAAAATATTCCACCAGAAGGTCGCTTGAGATGATAAGCAGAGAAAGAGTTGGACGTTGGCCTAAAATAGTAGCAGACCATGAGTAAAGTAGTGGTGTTTAGGCTGGTGCCGATCTTGATGCCGAGGAAAAGTGGGGGTTCAAAAATAGATTTCTCGAAGATTATAGATAGAGTATTTCCTTGACGCTTTTCAACCAAGTGCCATGTACGAAACTGGTCATGAAAAAGGAACATGCTTTCTACTTTTCACATGGTGGGGAATCATCAGCTTGCTCGTAATTCCGAAATAAATGCGACTTTTGAACGAAAGACGGGGTCAAGGCAACGGTGGAAGGAAGCAAAAGAAAGTAAATTCTGATCGTTGGCCGATAACATAGTGACTTAGACGGCCGGACCTGTATGCACTCTGCTCTTCCGCTCGAAAGGGAGCGCTTCCAGAATCTCGAGAATCCCCTTCCCACAGACTGGGAAAAGTGGAACACTTCAAGAGTGAAGATCGTAAAGTGGAACACCAACCTGGCCTCGCCAACAAGCTAGTCTACAATGTCCTGGGATGGGACGGCATAGACAGTATCACACCATTTCTTTCCTCAGATCAAACCATCCTGATCTCCAAGATCCCCCTCTCGCGCAGCCTCGGCATCTGCAACGAAGTAGCGACCTCCCTTTGTGTAAATGCTGCGATGCCCTCCAGACTAATGACCACTTTTGACGTCGCTCTGATAGCCGCATCGTCAAACTGTTCCCACCCACAACTGATGACGGGCCCGGGCTCTATCCGTTTCGCAGCGCTCCCTCGCAGTACGATAGACCTCAGCGGAGCTTCATCAGGAATGGTATTGATGGTCATCGCAGCCCAGGCAACGAAGTCGGAGCGTGTGTTCCCCACAAACTTGATGTCCATGCGAAGCTCGAAGGTCTCGAGCTTACGGTTATTTGTGAGGTGAATGATGGATTCGTTGGAGGGGTTATATCGTGCTTCTACATTTACTATGTCAGCGTCGTGCAGGTGTGGAATGGAAGGCGTTTACGGTATGCAATGGGAGCGAATACGAAGTTGATGAGGTTCGGAGCGGCGCTGAGGATGTCGTCGGATACACGGTGTAGGTGGCGGGGGAAGGAGATGTTTTGTTCTTTTGATGGCCATAGGGTGAGGTTCGTAAGGGAGGAGAGGCAGCCGGAGGCAGTAGGAGAGGATAACCACCTCAGTAAGGTCATGGAAATGTCGTGTAAAAGAAGTTCTTCAAGGGGCGTCGTGGTTGGGTCACGGTCGAGAAAGAGGCCATCGCAGTGCAGCACACCGAGGTACGTCAAAGAAGGTGACGATAAGACGGTGGATATGGGAAAATCGTTGAACCTCTGGACGACGACGGAGCGAATAGTGGGAAGAAGGAGGACCGCGGTGATGCCCTGTTTCACGGCTTCCGTCATGTCCTGCCACGACAGGTAGTCATTGTGACCGTCGAGATGGAGAGCCTGCAGCCTGGGCAGAGCAACTAGCATGCGCGCTAGGTCTTCCTCCGTATGCATCCAACCTCGCCTATACTGACGTCGCTGGAGCTGGGTCGCCTCCTCCCACAGGATGAGCTTCCGCACGTACAGGGCGATGTGAGGCGAAGTCTTGAGGAGGTCATAGAACCTACGGAACCGTCGGACAATGTAGGTCCCAGAATTGTCGATGACGGTCGCTGGTTGGACAATAGGGACTGTGCGAAAAATCTGGGTATATGCAGCATCCTTCATGCAGCGGTGAGCCTGGAGACATGCTTTACAGGACTGGATGTCATCGTATAGGTGGTCAACGATAGAGTCAATCACTTCCTGAGGGAGTCCTGACATAGGACGTCAAAATGACGCCGCCATGTTCCCACGTACGCACAACGTTCAAGTCTCGCTTAACCGAGACAACATTCACTCACGCATCAAGAATTAAGGAAAGGGGAATAAAAATAAAGAGTACAGATACGATAGAATACAAGTGCAATACAAATCCAGAGATTACTTGGCACCTGCCGAAGAGAACTGAAAAGCTTGTCAGACAGGTTCGATATGCGAACAGAAGATAACAAACCTTGGTCACTGATTTGGTTCCCTCTGAAATGGCGTGCTTAGCCAGCTCACCAGGCAGAATCAGCCGCACTGATGTCTGGATTTCACGGGAGGAGATGGTGGACTTCTTGGAGTAGGCAGCGAGTTCTAGATACAATGTTAGTTTGCACGAACGGTGGGAAGGTGAGTCAACGTACTGGAAGCTTCAGTGGCAACCCGCTCAAAGATATCATTGACGAAGGAGTTGAGAATGGCCATAGCCTTGTTAGAGATACCCGTATCAGGGTGAACTTGCTTAAGGACTGCAAATACGAGTCAATCGATGAGCGATCACCGAGGTCGATGATCCATGTACCTTTATAAATGTAGGAAGAGTAAGTTTCCTTTCGCGACTTTCGGCGCTTCTTCTTATCACCATCAGCCGCTGCAGGCTTGGAGGTCTTTTTAGCAGCTTTAGAGCCTTCGGACTTGGCGGGGGCCTTGGAAGCGGTGGAGGCAGGGGCTTTGCCGGCAGTGGAAGCAGGTTTGGGAGCCATTACTGATGAAGAGGTTGAAGGTGAGGGAGGTTGGTGTCGAGGAAGTGAGTGCCGAAAGGTAAGTGAGAGACGGGAGCCAACAATGATGCAGCGGGGTTTATATCAGAACGCGTCACGTTGTTCTTGTTTGGTTCCGACGCGTCTCGTTGCTGATTGTTGACAAGAATCAACAAAGAGAGACTGCACGTGATTGAACCTTATTTGCACTCACGGTATAAATACTGGGTTCCCACTGTCCTCGACCCTTGTTCACTTCCATCTCCTCAAGCGCTTCAAGCTTCTCCTCGAAACTACCTACTCTCTCACCTACTTAATAAACCCACTCCCATCACAATGTCTGGCAAAGGTGGCAAATCCGGAAAGACTGGCGGCAAGGCTGGTGGTGATGGTAGCAAGTCGCAGTCGCGTTCGGCCAAAGCTGGTCTCCAGTTCCCTGTCGGTCGTGTGCATCGTCTCTTGAAGAAAGGCAACTATGCCCAGCGTGTTGGTGCAGGCGCTCCTGGTAAGCTGTTGTCTTCGTAACATTTTTGTCCTTTTCTTCTAACGCGTCATTTTCTCTAGTTTACCTCGCGGCCGTCCTCGAATACCTCGCGGCCGAGATTCTCGAACTCGCTGGCAATGCTGCTCGTGACAACAAGAAGCAACGTATTGTGCCTCGTCATTTGCAACTGGCCATCCGGAATGACGAAGAGTGAGTCATCCACATCGCTTGTCTACTTATCGCTGACTGTTATTAGGCTGAATAAGCTCCTCGGTGACGTCGTCATATCCCAGGGTGGTGTTGTCCCCCACATCGAATCACAACTTTTGCCGACAAAGTCTGGCAAAGGCAGGAAGGAGGATGGTATCAGCCAGGAGGTTTAAATCTTGTCCTTGGTGGGCTGTTGGATTTTTCTTCATCGTTTTGTATCAGCAGATGTATTATTTTCCCCATCATATAATTATTCGTCCTTCAAGCTTCATAGATTCATGTCGAATGTGTGATCCCTGCAAGCCTCGGCCTGTTATGATAGTCGTCTTTAACCCTCATTGTCCCGATCGGTCTTGAACTTCAAATTGATGAGGTTGGTGGCTTGGTACGTGCGAATATAATGAGGATAACTTGTTCTCTTACACGCCATATTGCAGGTGGATTTCACGCCAACATCTACCGAACTGAGTGGGTGGCATTTGGCCAATACGGTCATTTAGTTTCTGGATGTGGACCTTCGGATCCTGTACGAGAAATTCTGCGTAAATGGCTGTTTACTTCAACATACACTTCCGGGAACCTCGGAGAGACCGTCCGTTGGCAGTCGTGGAAGCTTGGAAAGCGTATAACTAAGGCGCCGAGGCCACCTATGGCTTTCAGCGGTGGCTCATTTTCACCTTCCTCCTCAGTACTGCGGCGAGAACTCTGGTTAAGTACCCACCTATAATGTCCGCAGGTACATTTGTCGACCATGGCCGTTTGGACATCCAGGACTACGAACAATAGCGAGGGGCCAAGCCTGCTTGGAGCGACAATACGGGAATCATGTGGTAGGCAGTATGAGAAGTGCCTTCAGGTCTATCGGCAGTCCGTGGGGCGTTCAAGCTAATCACGAACCACGATGGAGCTGCCACCACGCTGGGACCGTTCTCGACTTGTTACTTTCATCTTCGTTGGACGGTATACTATCTATCGATCGCCCTTCCTAGACTCTTATTGATTAGGGATAGCTGGTTTTTTTCCGGGACTTGCCGGACAGCTTCACGCCCCCATCTACATCCATACTCCTACCTCTGCATCCTCAATTACACCGAACCCATCATCGCTAGGGAATTCTGGAACTGGAGAGGTGTTACAGACATTCTTTGGAGCGTCAACGAACCGACGACGACGAAATCAGCATCATAGAAGCGGGAAGGCATCTAAGGAGAGCGAAATATGTAAGTCTGGTAAGGTGTTATTGGTCTATGCGTGATCGTCATTATAACTCGATATATAGATGATCTCTGCGGGATGCCAACATGACCTAAGCCGATATTGGTGTCATGGGTTGCACCGTCACCTCCATGATGTCGTATACAGGTTCCAGTGGTATATCTGCCACCTACCAGGGCTTACGGTCGTCGGAATAATGAGCCTATCTGTGAAGCCTTGTCCTCGTCATTGCTGATCGATCATGCATCGTCCCTCGATCGCAGTCTTGACCAATCTTTGGAGCTGCCTGACCACTTTTCTGTGCAACTTGATTTAACTGATTCCCGCTAATGGGTCCACGCCATGTCAACATTGGCCTCGAGATCGGTATTTGCTTCTATTGGTGGGCAGTCTATTCTCTCAGCATTGATCCGCAGGCTACTTTTGCCCATCCCAGCATCTAAGTAATAATCAATGAAGAAATAATGACGCGAACGAGGGTAGGTTGACTCTGAGACATTATGCAACGCCCTATCTTTAAAGATTTAACAAGTACTGGAAAAGGGAAACAGCGTCGGGAAGAGACTGGGTTTCTTCAAGCTCATGGAGTACGTACTGTATTCGCTTCCCCCGCTTTTCTGATAGATGAACCAGTTCCAGGGTAGAGTTTCTCACATCGAGTGTATTGCCATGGGATCCCATCTCTGTGTAACGAGCAGACGTCGATACCCTTTCTCAGGATTCAGGATTCGTCAGCGTCACGACTGTACCTGGCATCGAAACCTTTTTTCTGTCAATTTGAATGGATCTCAGGGTTCCCGCCATGGCGGATCAACATCTGCGCTGAGATCATACCAGGATGGTTACCCTGATTCTTTTCCCAGGATGCAGCTTCTTCCCTGATCTAGCACCACAAGAACACACCACGAGAACATATCTCTCAGAGGCCCGCCGTTCGTATAACCAGATCTCTTCTTTCCCTACTACATACGGCTTCCTCCGGCACTTCAGGTCGCACCTCTGTTGCGGGTCGTGTTGTGTCAAAATACACGGCAGCTCATTAAATCGCCGAGCACACTCGGTACCTAAGGATTCTGCTCCGACTTGATACCGATGATCTTTGCAGCAGCCAATGAGCATCGCCAGCAACTGCATTGTTATAATGAGAGGGTTGGTATGTGTTATTCTCATAAACCACTACCCCGCTGTTTTTCCTTTCCTCATGGCGATTCAAACAGATATTCCGTCAGACCTTACAGACGACGATAAAGCTCTCTTGTTTCAATATTTTGACGCTGATCTGAATGCCCACATTCTCTACGCGCTATTGCATGGTGGACAACGTCGTCCAGTGTCTTGACATGTAAACATTTACTGATGACCGGCCTATACACCGGTATTCTTGCTGTTACGTTGTGAAATATCCGTGAGCCAGGAGCATCTCCACTACGACAACAAGCTGAAGTGAATGGCACAGTCATCAATGTTGGCCGATTCGACGAGCCTTGGTCGTTGTTATCATTCTCCTCCATGTTCTGATTACCATCAATTTTGCTGCCTATTGGACATATATACGCTCCGCATTCATCGAAAATAGGCAAAGCTTTCGGACTGTATATTCGAAGCTTAGTGGTGCGGCCTAAGCAACCTCTTGGGAGAGGGGTATCACCACATCCATCAGTACGATTCTCACAGACTTATATATGGTGTGTGTACCTCCGCTGAGGATTATTTATATCAACTCGTCGTCATTTCGATTATAGATTTGGTGCTGCTGGACGGCCTGGGGATGGCGCTGGCTTGTTATTCTGCTTCCAATCCAATCCTTAATTTCCGCGACTGGTAAAGTGTCCGATTTCATCTACTCTCTTCATATGTCCATGTAGTGTCGAAAATCATTCAAGTATATCATGAGTACCTCAATGGATCCGCCGATTCGGTAGTATTCCGAACACTTTACATATGCTTCATCCTGGCGACAACCTAATGGTGTACTTTGCTCATCATTTACCGCATTTTAACTGTGACTGGGGTTAGACGCGGAGCAGACGGCCGACTGAGAGTTTATCGCCGTTTTATTGAAGTGCTAGTGGAATCCTCCGCACTCTATCCCATAGCTCTGATCCTATATCTGGCCTTCACTATTTGTGTCAATTTTGGAGTGTATTACCTTGATATCATAGCTGCCATCGCGAAGGTGCGTTTACTATCTTAGACTCCTTTGTCATATATTAAACGCCTTGCGTAGGGAGTTGCACCCACACTCCTTCTTGGTCGGGCAGCAGCAGGACATACGCGACCAAATGATGACTCTGATCAAAGTACGGTGTCGACACTTCATTTACGGACACCTTCGGAATCTTACACGACAAGCGTTGAGGAATCTACCATTCGGAGCGTAGTCCTTGAAATGGACATTGGAGCTCAACCGGAGCGGTCGGATGAGCTCGTGGTAATTGTTGAAAGAACGCAATAGGGCGAACAACGAACAACCGAAAGTCGGGTTGAGAATTTGGACTAAATTTGGACTGCTATCTTTTGTCATATTGTCCTTTTTATATACCGTGCTTCCTACTTTATTTCTCGATTGATTATGCAGTAAGTATCTAAACCTACTCATTCCCTTCGGGTGTTCGCGCTATGCATAGCACTTGGGAAATACGGCGCAAAGCATCGACGCAGTCATAGATGGCATTACGGAGGCTCATCCACAGATACCACATCAACCCAAAGGAAACAGACATGGAAGCCAGGGATTATTTCATAGTCCGACTCGCGACTGTTCTTTCTGGCATTCATTATTCTTCAACCCCCCTTTCGATTAAGTAGCCAGATTCTTCTGTGTCTGCACATCGTTTTGTTTCCATGCCCATGCCCCAAGAGCCTTGTAGCCTTGGTGGTGATTGCCACTTATAGACAGGGATTTCTCCGGGATCTACCGGCTGGCTTCATAATACATTGTTGGAACTGGAGAGGCATTACCTATCAAGTGGAGGGCTATGAACTTGCTCTGGACAGATGCCTGACATCAACAATCGAACAACGGTGGACTCTAGGACCTCAAGATCACATCCTATCTCTCCAACAGCATTGTTCTCATCAAGTTCTGGTTATAGAACAATGACAGCATTTAGGTGCGGATTTCAAGTTAATGCCCATGGCTTCTATCCCTTATATGTAATATTGCAGGTGAACTTCTTATCAAACATCAGCACCAACTGACCTCTGTACTTGACATTCTGGGGAAAGTGTGGTGAAGTAGATTTTATGCGGAATCTTGGCAGTGTTAGGTAAGGATGCATCTTGCAATTCTGTGTTGGCAACTTAGTTGGTGTCAAAGCTTTCTCCAGCTTGTCAAGTTCTCATAGATCACCCTGGTCAAGTCTTTCATTCACATATAGTGGTCAGAGTCAGGGCAATTATGATGATGATTATGGTCCATAATCAGCTTCATAATCATCCATGATCCCTAACTCTGACTCCCCCTAATATATCAGCCAGTTTATTTCTGGACTTCCTCATTCACATATCTGCTATCTACTTCATTCCTTCCTTTCAGTGTTTATATACCTGTACTTCAGCTCAGACATGGCCCTACTCACCATTCATGAAACCTCACAGTTTTGATAGCCAATTGTGGATGCTGGAAAAAAAAATCCTTGCAAGTTGCTGGTTAACTTGCTACTAGCTGCATCCATATCTCTACCTCTGTAATGCCTAATCCATTATTTTTGAAGCAATCAGGAACTTTAGGCATTCACTATGGATGCTATAAAGCCTTGCTTGAACAGATACCTGCTATTAGGCCCACACTTCATGTGATCTGCAGACACATGTTAACTCCTTGGGCTGTCTCATGTTTGGACAGTCACCTGTGGATAACAGCTATGGTCTTTGGACCCTATGAAGAGAGGCTAGACTATTAGCTGAGTTCTTAGAGAGAGATGATGGTATAAAGAAACTTTAGTTTGAAGCTGAAGTATCTACAGTGAGAACTAACTAGTTTATATACAAAAACTGGACAGTTAATAATAGGTATGCCCATGAGTAGGTTGTGCATGAAACAATGGAAAGTGTCCATCAAGCAACTGTCACTAACCCTAAGCACAATAGCTGAGGGCACTCCTTTTGGATGAGATGATGTTGGCAATCACCATGGATAAAGACAGAGATCAGGAAAAAGATAAGTGCTAGTGATAAGATAGGTGCTTTGGAGATAAGATAAGATAAGGAAAAATTGTAACATTACCTTCTCATTAAGACAGTCATCCCAACTGTCAAGGTTCCTCTTCTGGGGAATCATTTTGGGAGTTTGCTTGGTTAGTCCAGTATTTGTCTAGTAGGATTTTTCAGTGGTTCATGTCTGGATTTTTTATCCACTTCTTGAATCCATCCTGTTGTTGAACAAGATAGGTAATATCCCCATTGTTGGCATACTTGTGGTTAAGGATTATGCTAATGACCTTTTCCTTGGTTACAATTTTGGTGATATCTGTTCTCTATGTGTATCATACTTTTTCTTTATACTTCCTGATTGTCTCCTGTGTGTTTCTCATTTCCATCTCTCTGACCCAGATGTTATGCTCTTGGGTCCATTCTTTCCACTTGACCAAGTAGTCAGTACCAACTTAGAGCATTGTCCTTTCTTGGCTCATACTTAGTGTGTTCTAGAATCTAGTATATCCTCAACTTTGTATTCCTCTTGGCTGTCAATGAGGTCTGGGGGAGATGGTGGTGGTAGTTGTTGATTTGGAAAGAAGGGTGCCATGTATGGGGTTAGCAGCTTTTTATTAAATCAAGAGTGAATCTTCCATTGTGGCAGTAGTTTTAACTTGTATGCTGCTGCCTCTGTTTTCTTGAGTATTTCAAATAGTCCAGTCTGCTTGTCATTGAATTTCTTCTTCAGTCTTGGAAGGTGAAGATTACTCATGTCCAGTCAAACCTTATCCCCAATCTGATATTCTTGGGCCAGGCATCTTCTCTTGTTGTATTGTTCTTTTATCAGTGAGGCAGCCTTGTTTAATGTATCATATACCTTCTTGTGAACTTGGGCCATAGTTTTGGTGAATTCTATGGCAGTTGGGTTGGCAAATGGAGTTTCTCTGATGGAGTCAGATATCAGTTGGGAATTCCTTTCATAGAGAACCAGGAATGGGCTTTGCCTAGTGGCAGAGTGTACTTGGTTATTGTGGGTGAACTCTATCAGAGGTAGCCAGTTGCTCTAATCATCCTGTTGATGGTTGATAAAGATTCAAAGGTACTTTTCAATTTCTTGGTTGACTCATTCCATCTGCCCATCAGTTTGTGGGTGATATGCTGTAGACACATTTGGAGTGATGTTTAACATTCTATACAAGTCCTTCATAAAGTTTGAGATGAACTAGGGTGAACTGGGGATCTCAATCAGAGATGATGACTTGGGGCATTCCATGTTTGGCATATACATGGTCTTGGAGAATTCAGGCCTATCCTTCTGCAGAGAGCTCTTTGTGATAGGTGATGGGGATGATAGCTTTTGAAAACCTGTTGATGACCACCAATAGAGCATCATATCCATTGGACTCAGAGAGTCTGGTGACTATATCAACTGAGATATGCATCTATGGCTCCATGGGAATAGTGTTTGGATATAATAGTGCTATTTTTGTCTGGGTGCTACTCTTAGTATGCTGACATGTTTTTCACCCTTTAATGTATTTTTCCACATCTGTCTTCAGCTTTGGCCACCAGTACTCTCAGAGAATGAGCTCAGTAGTTTTGGCTATACCTGGATGACTAGTGGTGATGTGATTGTAGTTACAGGTGATGATTTCACCTTGTAGAGACTCCTTTCTGGGTATGTAGATGTGTTCATCATAATATAATATTTCTTTTTCCTGAGTGATCCCTCATTCATGATTGAGCAAAACTGCTATGCCTTGATCTCATGATTTCTTTCAATGTATAGCATCTTGAGCTCTTGAGTGTTTCTCAGTAGTGATGAGCATAATGAGAGCTTGAAAGTGCTCTGGATGGTGGATGATTATGTCATGATTATCCCCCTTTCCTTGATTGTGATCATTGCATTGACTGAGCAGATCAGCCTTCTTGTTTGCTGCTCCAGGTTGGTGCTTGAGAGTGAAATAGTATTCTATGAGTTTAGTGATCCAGTGGACTTGTTATCAGTTTAACTTCTGCCATTTCTGGAAGTACTGGAGATTCTGATGGACAGTCCAAATCTCCACATCTTTAGTGACTCTCATGAGATAATGGCATCATTCCTCTAGAGTGAACATGATAGTGAGTAGTTCTTTATTGTAAATTTTGTAGTTGCATTCAGTTATGGTTAGAGCTTTAGACATGAATGTGACAGGTCACCACCAGTTATTCTGATACTGACTTAGTACCACACTGATTGCCCCATCACTGGCATCTGCCTCTACCATGAATCTTTCATTGCTGGTCAGGATGACTAAAACTATATCTTTCATCATCTGCACTTTCAATTGAAGGAAGGCCTGCTTTTGGGCCTCTTCTCATTTCCATTCAGCATTACCCATTAACTGAGTGAGAGGTTTGATGATTTTTGAATAGTTGCATATGAATTTTCAATAGAAGTTGGTAAACCCTAAGAAGGACTAAAGTTTCTTCTTCTTGGATAGCATTGGCTATTCTGTGATTCCTGCCACTTTGACTGGGTCCATTCATACTGAGTCCTGGCTGATGATAACCCCTAGATATTCTATCTTCAGGATCTTAAATTTGCACTTTTGTGCTTTGAGAAAGAGTTTATTTTCTCATAAGCATTGGAGAACCTGGTGTATGATGAGTTGGTGTTCTTCTAAGTTCTTAGTCAAAATTAGGATGTTGTCTAGGTAGATGGTGACTTTTCCTTCAGAGATGAGATTCCAGAAGATATCATTCATTATTCATTGGAAGGTGGTGGGGGAATTGGTCAATCTGAAAAACATGATAGTTGGTTCAAATAGTCTATGGTTGGTTCAGAAGGTGGCTTTTTCTTTGTTGTCTTCCTGAATCCACACATTGTTGTATCCCCAGCAGACATTGAGTTTGCAGAAGTATTTGGCTCCTTGTAGTTTGTCAATGAGTTCAGAGATGAGGGGAAGAGGATATCAGTTTTTTATGGTCATTTTATTCAGTTTGCAGTAATTCTGTATGGGATGGAGAGAACCATCCTTTTTCTTGACAAAGAAAAAGAGTGAAATGAATGGCAATTTAGAGGGTCAAATCCTCTCAAGCTGAGGTTTTTGTCAAGGAATTTATTAAGCTGTTCTTATTCATTCCTGTTCAAAGGATAAACCTTATAGTTCAAGGTCATTTTCAAGTTGGGTACTAGCTTGATAGCATGGTCCCATGGTTTTCATTCTGGTAACTCATTGAAACTTTCTTTAGAGAATAAATCTCTAAAGCTTTGATATTGAGGAGATACTAATTCCTCAAATGTTTTCTTGGGCTTTTCTACATTGGCAGCTGCACCCAAGTCATTAGCATGGTGTATGGCATGGATGACTAATTTCTCCTGCATATTAACAGTGAGAATGGTTTCATCTTCCTCCAGTTCATCATTCTACTTATTGTCATCATCTGTGTTAGGGAGGGGAAGAGGATTTTTGATGCATTGGCAATGTCTGAAGATTATTGTCCCTGTCTTCCAATTGATGACTGGGTTATGGTGTTTTAACTAGTTGTGGCCCAAGTAGATTGTCTTGGGGCCAAGATCTGTGATGGCTAAGTTGATTCATTCTATGTGTCCACTGATGATCATACATAGTTCAACAAATTCAGTGATATCACCTATCTTATTATGGGTTCCATCTATGTTATACATAGAAATAGGGGCAGTGGCTCTTCAGATGTCAAGGTCATGTTTGAGAACATATAAATGATTGATAGAACTGCCCATACAACCACTATCCAGTAATGCTTTAGTAGTGAGAATTTTTTTTCTAGTATAGAGGGTGAGTTGTACTTCTATCATGAAGTCTCATTCAGTGCTCTTTGTACTGCAAATATATCATATGGGTTCATGAAGTTCATAGAGTTGTTCTCAGGTGTCCTTTGTCATAATTTTTTCATTTTTCTTATCTTATTCAACATCTAATCATCATTTTTCATTGATATCACTATTGTCCATCAATAACAACTATTGATTCAACCATGTTGTCACTTTATTCTCAGATACTTCATTATAGTCACACTATAGTCACACAATCCTACTTGTTTCATGCATGGACAATATATGAATACAACTATTATTAGCTCTCCTCTTTCAGTATATAAGTAGAGTAGTTTTTGTATATATTCTCTATCTTTTGACTAAACTTAAATCATATACTATCTTCTATATTCATCCAAAGATCTAAGCTGCTCTCTTATTATAGGTGATTGTCTGAATGTGAGATAGCCCAAGAGTAGTGTCTGATCCAAAGATCATGTGAGGACTGAGTCCTAACATTAGTCAAAAGATAAACCACCTGCTCCTTCACTGCCAGTCATAAAGAAGTATGATATATGCTAGAAGAACAATGTGAATGACAAACCATCACAATTGGTACTGCTATTGGTGGTACCATACTACTAGTAATATTTACAACACTCTTTGTACTCATCTATGAAGAAGAAATCTGGGCATGTCTATGCTGAAGACAAAATCCATCTCACCTCCCACTCTGACCCCCTTGACCCTCTCTTCATATTCTCCCAAGGAGACCCACCCCCACCCAGATGGCTTTCACAGATCTAGTATCTGGGGAAGAAGAAAGGATCTTCCACCCCTGGGTCTGCTTCTCAAACTCCTCAGAGGAGTTTCCTATATGTGGGAGGACCTCTGCCAACTTAAATGACTGGGTGGAATGATCCTCCTCCTCCATGCTAGAATATGAGAGGAATATATAGGCTATGCTCTGATCCTAAGAGTCTTCTCCTCCCCCTTATACCCTGCCCCTCTATTCAACCCACAGTTGGGTTCAACAACCAAACAATCCTAGGATAGGTCTACCTTATCTTCACATTTATTCATATGGCCCTTGGGCCATCACTACCCAGGAGTGGGGCTTCTGGCCCAGCAGAGGAACAGAATCCTCATCCTTCCTCCCTATCATTGAAATCATTGATAACAACTCTAACAACACCAAAACCTTGGCCACTCCCACAGCCCCTGATGATCCATTCAATATCAATGGGGCCAATTATGAGTGGCCAGACCTCTTCAATATTGATCAGACCCTATTCAGCCCCTTCTGAACTGCTGTCTGGGAACTTGGGCAAGCAGACGTTGAGGCCAGAACTGCCTGGCTCTGCATTTATTCTAACATGGATGAATGGCTGGCTCTCAACTGAGAGGATTTAGTATATGGGCCAAATCTAGGCCCCAACATATATGCCTGAATATGGGCCAATTAACACTAGCAACTATATCTCTCTACCATAGGAAACTTGGCTCCTAGCCTATGCCAAAAGATAGTGGAGGAATGATAGGAATTAGAATGCACTCTCAGAGACTTGACTTGAAGAGAGGCCAACCAGCCAGCAGAGGATGGGCCTGAGGCCCAGTTTTGATATGTTTACATATCTCACAAGCTATTATGGTAGGCTGGAATCTTTCCAGCCCTAATATATAAATTACCCTCAATACCTGCTCAACACCCTGGCTACACAGCCAAACCCCTAACTTGCCATCAATCAGGCAAGTCCAACAACTTAGCTACCACTCCTACTAGGGTGGCAGCCTTCTATTCATAGGAGCTGGAGAAGAATCTGGACTAAGTTCTGCCCCTGCAGAAATGCTGCAGCCATCAGCCAAAGAATGGCTCCAAGTGGCTAGGAAAAAGCTAGCTGAACATGAGTGACAGATTGAACAAATCTGTTAAGAACTCATAGAAGCAGAAGCTGCCAAATTGTCCATGTAAAAATTTGGCACCTTAGTGATAAGAGGAAAGAATCTAAATGGGGAAGACTCATCAAGCCTGCATGACCCCCTCTAACCTCTAGGCCAGATTGATTTTCAATCTCAAGACCACCCCTGGGACAGAAACTCCTGGAACTGATACTAAATCCTGTCAGGAATGCACCTAATAATGCCCTATACCTAGGGATCAAACCCATACTCATCCAACCCTCTAAACCATTCAAGAGGGACTATGATGATATAGAGTATTTTATAGGCAACTGCATTGCCTACTTTGAAGTATTTCACCAATATTTTCAACTACCATCATATCTAGTATTATTCATAATGTCACACTTCAAAGGATCTGCCAAGGACTGGCAGGTCTATAAATGACCTGAATACTGGATAGGAGAAGCCTGGGATAGCACCTCTGCCTATTTTTGCTATCCTAGCTGGAAAGATTTTGTTGATCTAGTTATCTGACAATTCTAGGACCCAGCCATCAAGGAGGTCCATAAAAAGTGGATGTTCAACCTCCACATGGGAATGCAACCTGCTTCCCATTACTTTCAGAAACTTGAGGAAGAAGTCAAGTTGACAAGATAACAAATGGATGAATAGGAATATGGCACCATAGTAAAGGCTATCTGACTAGGAGTACTAACCTTCTACATGACTTTATCTCCAACATAAGTATCAATATTCCATGCACCTACCCAGAATAAAAAGAGTGCATCATGCACATATATGAGGAGAGACAGTGTAAATGAGTCTTCAATCAAACCACTGGCTTCTCACATGAGGGACAGAAGAAGGATACTCACCCTACATACCAACAACCCAACAGCAAACCTGCTGTTGGAGCAACAAGTTTCTTGGCTCTGAAGTTGATGGCCAATATGGGTCCCAGTCAGGATTCCAGTACTGGTTGATGGATAACCTATAGTGAGTTGGGACAGCTGATGGAGGTGGATCAATGGAAAGCTGAAGGAAGATGTTTCCATTGCAATGAGAAGGGCTACATAGCCAAAGGTTGCCCTAAGAAAAGGGACTTCAAAGACATTCAGTCAGTAAGTACTTCTAACATAGTGGAAAGTACTGTGGCCAAGATTGAGAAGGTAAAAGATTAGGCTGTCAAGAGTTTGATTCTCCTTGCATGGCCAAAGCCTCTATTGGTGAGTCCTTGGTTTCTACAGATCAGACTTATATACATGCATTAGGATAAATACATACACAAAAAATATGACTTTATTATAGATTCTGACTCTGAGTACCCCTACACTCCTGCTTAGAGAGTCAAGTCATGCTTCACTAGGGATGGTGGAGGAGCCAAGTGCCTACTAAGGCTAAACACTAAGGACCTCCAAGGATAAGATCAGAGTACCTGACTTATGGAATTATGACCACCCAAGCATGAAGCATGATGGTCACACTGACTGAGAGTCTCACAATGAATCACCTGACTTGGCAGGAAAGAGAAAGGTTGAGCCATTGGTGCCAACAGCTTCTAATCCTGATAGCACAGAACAAATGCCAGCTTCACCAGTTGACACCTTCAGAGACAGTGATGCAGCTGCTCAAACCCCATTGCAGGCAGTGACAGCTGATGAACAGAGAGGATCCACTAGTGCCCAGGCAGTAAAGAGGGGACACCTTTATAGAGTCACCATCATTAAAATACCTGATGAAGAGGATAACATGGCTTTCCTACTATGGAAAGCATAACAGTCCAAATTGAAACCACTGACACTGAGACCTGAATCCAAAAACCCACCTAACAAGAGGGTACCCAATCATGTGTGGTATAAGCTGTTTAAAGTTAACTAGACTCTATATGCTATCTGTACCATAAAGAACTTGGCAATCATCAAAGTTGCTCTCTTCATATGGGTTCATTCCAAATGACTCAGAGAGATCACTGATGAGCTTGCAAAGAGCTTACAGACTAGAGAGAGCCAAGCTTAAAAGTGGCTCTATGAACTCCATAAACTGATCCAGTACATCCAAGGCACCAAAAGTTCTAATTAAGACTTTATGGTGGACATACAACTTGCCCCATATATGAGGAAGAAGGCCCTAATGACAGGGCTCTACTGGATAGTGGCTGTACAGGCAGCTCTATCAATTGATTATATGTCCTCCAACACCAGTTGGACACCCAAAAAGCTGCCACTCCTATTCTGGTATACAATGCAGATGGAATCTGCAATAAGACAGGGGACATCACAGAATTCATTGAACTCTGAATGACAATTGGTGGCCACATTAAATGAATTGATCTTGCAGTCACCAACTTAGGATCCAAAACAGTGTATTTGGATCATAACTGGCTGGAACACCATAATCCAGTTATCAATTGGAAAACTGGAAGTATGATCTTTGGATATTATCAATGCATCAAAAACCCTCTCCTACTTTCTGATGCAGATGAGGAGGACAATTAGGACAAAGAATTGGAGGACAGCAAAACTATCCTCACTGTCAATATGCAGGAGGAACTCATTATCCAAGCCATGCATCATGCAAATGACTTAGCAGCTGCTGCTAATACTGATAAGCCAAAGAAGACCTTTGAGGAAATAGTACCTCCTCAATACTGAAGCTTTAGAGATCTATTCTCCAAAGAAAGCTTTGATGAACTCCCCAAATGCAAACTCTGGGACCATGTCATCAAGCTGATACCCAATGCCAAGTCCACATTAGACTGCAAGGTCTATCCACTCAACTGAGTCAAACAAGAACAGCTAGACAAATTCCTTGAGGAGAACTTGAGCTCAGGCCATATTTGTCTCTCAAAATCCCTATTTGCATCACCCTTCTTCTTTGTAAAGAAGAAAGATGGTTCTTTATGTCCCATTCAGGATTATTGAAAACAGAATGAAATGACTATCAAAAACCAATATTCCCTTCCTCTTATTTTCAAACTCATAGATAAGTTACATGGAGCAAAATACTTTTCCAAATTGAATGTCTAATGGGGATATAATAACATATGAATCTATGAAGAAGATGAGGAAAAAGCAGTGATCTGAACTAATTGAGAGTTATTCAAACCTATGGTTATGTTTTTCAGCCTTATTAATTCACCAGCCACATTCTAGTGGATGATGAATGATATTTTCAAGGATCTAATCACTGGAGGAAAAGTAATGATCTACCTTGATGACATCTTGATCTTCACCAAAACCCTAGATGAACATTAACAAGTCATATGGCAAGTTCTCCAATAATTATGGGAGAACAAGCTATTTCTCAAAGCAGAGAAATGTGAGTTTGAAGTACTTGAGACTGAGTATTTGGGCATTATCATCAGTGAAGACATCATTTGAATGGATCCAGTTAAAATTGCAGGAATTGCAGAATGGCTGACACTGACCAGAAAAAAGGAATTACAATCATTCCTTGGATTCATAAACTTCTATCAAAAGTTCATACATGACTATTCCAAAATCATATGACTCCTTACTCAACTCACTGGAAATGTGGAGTGGAAATGGGAAGATGAGTAGGAACAAGCATTCCTACAGCTCAAACTACTGATGACCATGAATGTTATCCTGACAATTCCATCTGATGATGAGAAATTCAGAATTGAAGCCAACTCAAGTGACAGAGCTATTGGAGCCATCCTTAGTCAGAAACAGCATGGCAAATGGAGGCCAGTAGCCTTCATGTCTAAGGCATTGACTATCACCAAATGCAACTATGAGATTTATGACAAAGAGCTGCTAGCAATCATGCTTGCCCTGAAAGAATAGTGCCATTATTTAATGGGTGCAAAAGAAGAAATTGAAATTTAGACAGATCATCAAAATCTCCAATATTTCCAAAAACTGCAGAAGTTGAACTGTTGACAAGCCAGATGGGTCAATGAATTGGCTGAGTACCATTTTACTCTCTAGCACAAGATAGAAACAGCAAACAGGAAGGCCAACTTACTTAGTCAGCATGATAATCATGATCGGAAAAAAAAAGATAACCAGGATGTGGTTGTCTTAACCTCTGAACACTTTCATGCACTCATACTACCCACCATAGACAAACAGACCAAATGCATATGAGATGCCACCCAATACAAAGACCAATGGGATCAGAGAATAGCCAAATCCCTCAACCATGAATGAGAAATTTCTCAGCAGGATGAAATCCTATATTATGATGGATGTGTATACATTCCATGAGACAAATCTCTCCAAGGAGAAATCATCACCCATTATCATGATCATATCATGGCTGGACATTCAGGAATAGCCAAGACCATAGAACTAATACTCAGAGAGTACTGGTGGCCAAAGATGAAGAAAGATATGGAACAATATGTTAAAGGATGTGAGACTTGCCAATAGACCAAAAGTAATACCCAGGCCAAGGCAGCTTCCCTTTACCCAAGCAAAGTTCCAACTACCCTATGGACTCATATCTCAGTTGATATGATCACTGGACTCTTTGAATCTGACAGCTATGATTCACTGTTAGTCATCATAGATCAATTTTCCAAAGCTATCATTCTGATAGCTTGTCATGAAGAATTATTCACAGAGGGATGAGTGCAGATTCTTTGCAACTATGTCTATATGAAACATGGGATGCCCCAAGTAGTCATCTCAGATCAGGGTCTGCAATTTGTCTCCATCTTCATGAAAGAATTATACTGGATGTTAAACATCATGCAGAACACTTCCATGGCTTACCATCCTCAGACTGACAGACAAACAGAACAGATGAACCAAGAGATTGAAAAATATCTTTGAATCTTTATCAATCACTGACAAACAGATTGGAATGAATGGTTGCCTCTAGCTGAGTTCACTCATAACAATCATATACACTCTGCTACCAGCAAAAGCCCTTTCATGATATTATATGGCTGAAACCCTTGAATCATCCCCACCTCCATTCTAGAAACTCCATTCACTAACCCAGTGGCCATGGAATTCACTGAAACTATGGTGCAGGTGCACAAGGAAGTACATGACACATTAGAAAATGCAGCAGTGCAAATGAAGGCACAATATGACAAAAAGAAATGAGCAACAGAGGAATACCAAATCAGTGATAAGGTCTGGTTAGATACAACCAACCTCCACCTCTCATAGCCCAAAAAGAAGCTCAACAATAAGCAAACAGGACCATTCATAATCCTTGACAAAGCCAGTGCATCAGCTTATAAACTAAAGCTACCACCTCACTGGAAAATACACCCCCAATTCAATGAAAAATTACTAACTCCATATGTCACACCTTCATTCTCAAATCAACAACAACTGCCTCCACTGCCTCCAGATCTTGTTGATGGACAAGAAGAATATGAAATCAAAGAAGTTCTGGATTCATGAATCCATTGAGTACAAGCCAAAAAGAGACAACCATCAAAGATAGTCATAGACTATTTCATCAAGTGGAAAGGATGGACTTGAGAGCATAATTCTTGGGTTCAAGATACCAAGATAGGAAACATGCAGGAAGTGATTGCTGAATATAAAAAGAATGTTAACCAAGTCATACACAGCACTAAAATCATAACACCAGAAAAGGTGGTGATCAACATTCTTGACCATGAATACTCAGAGAATGGTGATGTTGCTTATCTTGTGCAATAAAAGGATGGCCTCCAAAAATGGATAATTAATCCAGACAAAGACCAGTGGAAAACACTAATTGATCAGTACTGGATTGAATAAGTAAAGTCACAACTTGAAATCTCTGCAGAAAAATCTTAGCAGTCAGGATGACTGCTTTAACAAGGGGGTAATATCATGATTTTTCCATTTTCCTTATCTTATTCAACATCTAATCATCACTTTTCATTAACATCACCATTGCCCATTAATAACAACCATCAATTCAACCATGCTGTCACTTTATTCTCAGATGCTTCACCATGGTCACACTATAGTCATGCAATCCTACTCATTTCATGCATGGATAACATATGGATACAACTATTATTAGCTCTCCTCTTTCAGTATATAAGTAAAGTAGTTTTCATGTATATTCTCTATCTTTTGACTAAACTTAAATCATATGCCATCTTCTACATTCATCCAAAGATCTAAGCCACTCTCTTATTATAGGTGATTGTCCAAATGTGAGACAGCCCAAGAGTAGTGTCTGATCCAAAGATCACATGGGGACTGGGTCCTAACATCCTTTCTCCCTTTCTTCAACTCTTTGATAAGCTTCTTAGTGATTTCTTTTAGTGATTTGGGATGAGTCTATACAGATAGGGCAGCCTTTGCACTGGCCATGTCTTTTGTGGTGCAAACTGTGCATAATGTTTAATCAATTTTGAAAGGTTTATACCAAGTGTGGGTGGATACTCTCTTGTTAGGGGAAGGGTTGATGTAAGGCTGGCAAACTCTCTGGTGAGAGAATTACAGTTTGCTTTTGCAAGATCTTTTGTATACAATAAGTATATGAAAAGGTGCAAGAACCACCCACTTCTGATTGGTAAGGATCTGCTTCTGATAGCAGAGAAGAGTGAAAGAGTGGGACTTAATGTCCTTTCAAGAGATTTAGGTTTTGAGAGCAATTTCTGAGCAATAGCAATGAGCTTCCATGCTGTCTGCTAGCAATACTAGGCATGAGGCTGCTAAAGTATGCTTAGCTGGAGGCTTGGATAAGGAATTTATTCCTTTAGTATGCTATGAGCTTAATTGTCCTTTTCTCTAGTTATATTGATGTTTTTGTACTTCTCTAACTTTTTACCTCTATACCTGTCTGCTCTGACAATCTTGCCAAGTAGCAACCTGCTCCATCATGTCCATCTTTTTTTGTACTCCTAAATGATTCTCCTAAGAGAAACCCATATGGGATCACCATCCTTGATGATATTAAGATGGAGACATGGGCTTCCACTGGTGGATAGTAGTGTGGATGGCAGTCCATTAGCCCCTGGTTCCTAGTCTAGTGGAAAAGCAGATTACTGACAATGGATAGCCATGCAGATGGCAGTCTGTTGTCCTCTGACCTTCATTTCCTTCATTTCTAGTGGATCCTAGTCCTGTATTTCTGTTAACTGAGCAGGTGGTTGTTCTTAATCCTGTGGCTTGGCAGAAGCCAAAATTTGATGCACACATATATGTAGTGCAGCACATCAGGTGAGGCATCCTCTTCTTCATGATGTTACCTTTCTTCAGTGAGATGAAAGGCCAAATTGTCTTCTTCATCTGGTACTTCTTCCATGGTAACTCTAAGCCCCCTTTTTATCATCTGGATGCCAGTGGATCCTCCCTCTTCTTTGGCTGTATCAGTGCCCAATGGAGAGTGATTAGAGTGAGATTTGTGGTTTCCAGAGGCATTGTTTCTCATGGTGAAGGGTCACTCAGGGATGACAGGTTGGGCCTGAGTTATCTGAGTTGATGATTCAGCTTTCCCCTTTTCCTCTGGGCCTGGCCAGTCACTTGAATCATTCCTGTGGTTGCTGACTTGGAAAGTGAGTTTATTTAGGGTCCTTCAGGTTGTTCAGTCTTGGTAGGTGCTTGGGACATCCTCCACAGGCTCTGGCAAAGCATGACTTGACCCTCTAGAGGGTGCTGAGGCTTTTGACTTCAAAGGCCCAAAGGCATTCCATCTACTTGCCTCTGTCCTGAGCATAGCTTGTATTGTGATGCCAGCACCACCTGGCATAACCCATGCTTTGTCAGAGGGATGGGATTCATAGTATATGGTCATATCATCACTATTTGACAGTATATTGTATTGGTTTGTCAATTCAAATACTGGTTTGCTCATTGTAGAGAAAGCATGTTGAATATTGTCTGTAGTATGAATGCACATAGATACAGAGAGATCTGAAGGTGTAATGTAAGTCTAACCTGTAGGATTTAAGAATGTACCAGTAGAAACTTTGGTCATCAAAGGAGAATCAAACCCTTGACAATCTAGTCTTTTACCTCCTCCATCTTGGAGTCTGTCTTCTCCTTGTTCTTTAGGATTGTCATGATTGATCATATGTCCCTGAGCTCCTTCTTCTTCAGGCAATCCTTTTCCATGTGGCCTTTTTTGTTACACTAGAAGCAATGTTCTTCTGTCTTCCATCAGTCTATTTTCATTACTTGTCCCTATCTGCTATACATAGTCCATCTTCCTATTGTGGTATCCTGGCCCAGTCTCAAATTGGCTGCTGGCTTGGTGGTCATTGAACTTGTTGACCCAGCAGTTTGTTTGCTAGGATTTGATTGAGGTTGTTGGTTGTCTCATTTCTGATTATCATGTGGGGTCCCAGTGGTTTAGTCAAAGACCCACTTGCATTGCCATTCCTCATACATTTGAAGGATATGCTCCTTCCATTCAGAGTATGTGCATAGAATATTCATGCCCATGTTGGAAATAAAGATTATGTAAGAACTAGAGACCCCTAGTCATATCACCTTTACCATGGCACCTCATTCATTTTTATCAGTACATCATCCAGCTAACTTAGCTTCTTCTTTCAGTTTTTGGAAGTAGTGGCTAGCCAGTTATGTCCCCATGTGAAGATCAAACATCTTCTTTTCATGAACTTTCTCAATCATGAGATCATGGAACTGTTGGGTGATCAGTTCAACAAAGTCTTCCCAATTGGGATATTGAAAATGAGCAGGAATGCTAGTGGTACTAGTAGAGGTCTAATACTCAGGGTATTTGTAGACCCACCAGTCCTTGGTGGGTCCTTCAAAATGGGATGAGGCAAAAAGAACTAAATGGGAGGAGAGTTGAAAATAGTGCTGAAATATCTTGAAATAGATGATGTAGTCACCAATAAATCATTTGATGTCATCATAGTCCCCTCTGAAGGGCTTCAGCAGTTGTATTAGAACTGGTTTAATGTCCAGGTATGAGGCACTGCTAGGTGCATTTTTTACTAGATTAGAATACAGGTCTAGAGGTCCTTGATTGGGGGGAGAGTGTGGAATGGAATATTGATCAGATTTATTATGATTTTTCCATTTTTCCTATCTAATCTAACATCTTATCATCCTTTGTCATTCTACATCACTCATCCATTGATAAATCCATCGATTCACTCATGCTGTCACCCTATACAACCCTCTTTCTATCATCTGATGGACAACATATGGTTCATGCACAAACATACACACACACCATATTTTAGTATATAAGTAATGTAGTTTCTGTGTATGTTCTGCATCTTCCAACTAAACTTTAATAATGTACTCTTCTACACTCTTCTGAAGATCCATGCTGCACTCTTACCATAGGTGATTGTCCAAATATGAGACAGCCCAAGAGTTGCACCCAATCCCAAGATCACATGAGAATGAGGTTCTAACATTAGTTGGAAGATTTTCTAACTGCTTTATCACTGCTAGATGCGATGAAGCACAAACATATGCCAGAAGGATGAAAAAACCAGCAATCAATAACTCTTGGCACTATCATATGCAGTGCAATCCTATTAGTGATATTCACCACCTTATTTGTACTAGCTTATGAAGAGGAGATTAGAACATATCTATGCAGACAAAGAAACCTACAACCATGACTTCCTCCTTGCCCTTCCTGTCATCCTCTCCATGTCATCCAATGACCAGAAGCCACAAGAGTGGCAACCATAAGTTTGGATGTCAAAGTCCAAGAAAATCTCCCCTGCCCCCAGGCCCACTTTGTGAATTCCTCTGAAGAGTTTCTGATGCATAATGGGTCTCTCTCCAATGCCAACAACCAGGTGGAACAACCTACCTCTCTCATGCCAGAACACCTGAGGAACATATTGTTACAGCCCAATCTAACATGTGATCTTAGGACCATGTGTCACTTCTTGGGCTGTCTTGCATTTGGACAATCACCCTTGATAAGAGGACAGCTAGTCTTTGGAAGAGTGTAGGAGATAGTTGAAATATGCAATTTAGTCAGAAGATAGAGACTATGTACAAAAGTCTTTCTACTTATATATAAAAGTACAGAGTTTATTAATAGGTGAAAAGCGAGAGTCCATGTGTGAAGCATTAGAAGTCAGTTGACTATAGACCAATGGGATTGAGAGGATTGGGAATATATGAGATGTGAGAGATTTGGTAAGATTGAATACCAGTGTTTTGGCAGATATGATGGTGTTGCATAAGTACTGCAATGTAAATCATGATAAGATAATGAAAAAATCATAACATTACCCCCTTGTTAAAGCAGATGTCCCAACTGCTATGGTTCATCTTCAGGGGTTTTGAGTTGTGATTTCACTTGATTGATCCAGTACTGGTCAATTAGTCATTTTCACATGTCTTTATCCAGGTTGATGATTCATTTTTGAAGTCCATCTTTTCATTGGGCTAAATAAGCAACATCCCCATTGTCCAAGTATTTATGATCAAGTAGATGAGTTATGATTTTGTCCTTGGTTGTGATTTTGATGGTGTGTAGAGTGCAGTTAACATTTGCTTCATATTCTAGAATCACATTCTTTGCATTCATCATCTCTGTCTCTCAGACCCATGAGTTATGTTCCCTAGTCTATTCTTTCCATTTGACTAAGTAGTCAGTGACTATCTTGGATGGTTGTCCTGTTTTTGCTTGTACTTGATAAGTGCAAGAGTCTAGTACTTCTTTGATTTCATATTCCTTCTGTCCATTGACAAGGTTGGGAGGAGGAGGTGGTGGTGGTTGTTGGTTTGGAAATGATGGTGCAACATAAGGAGTCAACAGCTTTTTGTTGAATCTGGAATATATCTTCCAGTGTGGTGGCAGTTTCAGTTTGTATACTGCTGCTCCTGCCTTTTTAAGGATTTCAAACAGGCCTGTTTGTTTGTCATTGAGTTTTTTCTTGGGTCATGGAAGATGGAGGTTAGTTGTATTGAGCCATACTCAATCACTGACCTGGTATTGATGTGCTAGTTGTTTTCCTTTGTTATATTATGCCTTCATTTGTGTCACCACTTTTTCTAGGGTGTCATGAACCTCTTTGTGTACTTGGGCCATAGTTTCTGCAAATTCTACCACTGAGGGATTAGTGAATTAAGTTTTTTGCATAGAGTCAGGAATGAGTCAGGGATTTCTTCCATATAGAATCATGAATGCATTTTTTCCTGTTGCCAAATGTATCTGATTGTTATGTGTAAATTCTGCGAGTGGTAACTATTCTATCCAGTCTGTCTGTCTGTGATTGACAAAGATCCATAGATACTTCCCAATTTCCTGATTAACCTGCTCGGTCTGTCCATTGGTCTGTGGATGATATGCTATAGATGCATTCTGGGTTATATCTAGCATTCTATAAAGTTCCTTCATAAAGGTGGATACAAATTGGGGCCCTCGATCTGAGATGATGACCTGTGGCATTCTATATTTTGCATAGATGTGGTTTCAGAGTATGTGAGCCCATCCTTTAGTGGACAGTTCTTTGTGACAAGGGACTGGGATGATATTTTTTGAGAATCAGTCGACAATGATGAGCAGAGCATTATAGCCTTTGGATTCTGATAATCCAGTAATTATATCAATGGAGATATGGGTCCAAGGAACTTCTATAATCATGTTGGGGTAAAGTGGTACAGCTCTTGCCTGAGTATTGCTTTTGGTTCTTTGGCATACTTTGTGTTGGAATTCTGAGTGTTGCGCAGGGTAGACTCCAGGCTGGTAAAGCCAGATGTAAAGGAATTGTTATTCTATGGCTCCTACAGAGCTTATATTTATACTACTTTGCACTAGAATCTAGAATGTACTACAACTTTCTATGACTCTTGTGCTTACTCATTGACTCTCAGCATGATGCTAGATTGCTCCTTCTAGAACTTTTCAGCAAAATTCCAACACTTTGCATCCTTTGATATATCTTTCCATGCCTTGTTTTGCTTTGGGCCACCAGTAATCTCATAGTATTAATTTGGTGGTTTTTGCGATTCTGGGATAGCCAACAGTTATGTGATCATGGTGTTGGGCAATGATTTCTTTCTGAAGACTTTTATCTTTTGGGATATAGATTCATCCATCATACTAGAGAAGGTTGTCTTTCTGAGTTATTTCTCACTCATGATTAAAGGATTTCTCGATCCCTGAATCCCACTGTTTTCATAGTCAAGTTGCATCCTTGATGCATATGATCTGTTCATCATAAGTGGGCAGTACAAGTGCCTGGAAGTGTTTTGGGGAAAGAACAACTACATCCTTGTTGTCTTCTTTCCCCTGATCATGATCATCACATCAGCTGAGCAGATCAGCTTTCTTGTTTGCTGTCCCAGCCTTATGCTGAAGGATGAAGTGATATTCTACTAACTTAGTAACCTATCAAGCTTGTTGATGGTTCAACTTTTGTGGTTTGCAGAAATACTGAAGATTCTGATGATTTGTTCAGATCTTGATTTTCTTCTTGGCACCCATCAAATAATGTCATCATTCTTCTAGTGCTAGCATGATTGCCAGTAGCTCCTTGTTGTAGATCTCATAGTTTTGTTCAGTCATGGTTAAGGCTTTGGACATGAATGTGATGGGTCTCCATTTGCCATTCTGCTCCTGGGAGAGAACAGTGCCAATGGCTCTGTCACTCAAATCTGCTTCCACCCAGAATTTTCCTTTGTCAGAAGAAATCATTAGGACAACATTGATGATCATCAGCTGTTTAAGCTGGATAAATGCCTTTTCCTGTTCTGGTCCTTATGTCCAATCAACCTTGCCAGTCAACTGTGTTAGGGGTCTGACTATTTTGGAATAGTCATGAATGAATTTTCGATAAAAATTGGTGAATCCTAAAAAAGATTGAAGTTTCTTTTTCTTTGTAGGGATTGGCCATTCTGCAATTCCAGTGACTTTGACAGGGTCTATATGGATAGCATCTTCACTGATGATTACTCCTAGATATTTGGTTTTGAGTATTTTAAATTCGCATTTCTCAGCTTTGAGAAATAGTTTGTTTTCTCAGAGTCATTGAAGAACTTGTTGTACCATGATTTGGTGTTCAGAAAGGGATTTAGTGAAGATAAGAATATTATCAAGATAGATGGTGACTGTTATGATTTTTCATTATCTTATTACATTCCATGGCATGATACTTGCACATCATTCTCATATCCAGACCAATCTCATTATTCAATCTTATCCACCTGCTAGTACTCCATTCATTCCCAATAGCCTCATTGTAACTGGACTATAGTCATCTGACTTCCTCAAGGATCATGCATAGACATTACTGTTTCATTTATTATTAACATCACAGTTTCAGTATATAAGTAGAGTAATTTTGATACATACTCTCTATCTTTCAACTAAACTTTAATCATATACCTTCTACTACACATATCTAAAGACCAACTGTCATCTTATTAACAGGTGATTGTCTGAACACGAGACAGTCTAAAGAGTGATGTAAGTATCCCAAGATCATATGTTAGACAGGATCCTAACATTAGTTGAAAGATTTACCTACTGCTCCTTCTATGCTAGCTATAAAAAGAAGCACTGACACATGCCCAAAGAAAACAATAAAAACTGAAAAACCATCACACTTAGCATTGCAATTAGTGGCACTGCACTCCTCATCCTATTCACCACCCTTCTTGTACTAACATATGAAGAGGAAGTCCACACACTTCTACACCAAGAGTGGTGACTCTGCCATTCACCACAACTACCTCTCCAACCTCTCTGACACCCTGATCATGTTCTTCCCAGGAGACTTTCTCTCATATGACTGGTTGGACAAGAAGAAATACCATTCTCTCACCTCTGGGTCTGGTTCTCTGCTGCCTCCTCCTCCAAGGAAGCCACTAATGACAGGAGGCCTCTGACCCCAGGTCCCTCAAACAAGAGGATAGAATGACCCACCCTCACCCTCACACAAGAATACATGAGGAATGTATGAACTGTGAATGAGGACCCCCTGCTCCTGTACTCCTCTCCCCAACATTCCCATTCCTCTACCTCTGTCTGGCCCTACTCCAGGACCCTACACTCCGATGATCCCAGACTGGATCAAAACCACCTATATGGACCCTGGGCCTGAGAATGAGACTCCTAGCCTCAAAGAGGAACAAATTATTCCTCCTCACTCCCTATTATTGAGCTCTCCAGTGACTCTGACAGAAGCTCTGATGCTACAGTTATGACCACTCCCCTCCCTCCTGACAGCCCCTTCAACCCAGATGAGACTGATTGCATATGGCCTAAACTCACTGATATTGATTGGGAGATACTTGGCCCCCTTGTATCTGCCACCTGGGAACTATGACAGGCTGATGTTGAAGCCAGAATAGCCTGGCCAGAAATCCATCCTAATATGGATGAGTGGCTGGCCCTTAATCAGAGTGACTCTATATGGGGCCCCAATGCAGACACCATCATTTGGGCCTAAATCCATGCCAACAAAAATTGAGAGCTTTACTGCTCCACCATTGGTGACTTGGTACCAGGGCTACACCTAAGGACAGTGAAGGAGCAATGGGAGCTGGGTCACTCTCTTCGACAGCTATGGTGACTGAAACTTGCCAGGAGGGAGGAGAATGGGCAGCACACCTAATTTCAATAAGTCTATATATGACTACAAACAATATGACAGGCTGGGTTACTCTCAGCCCCAATATATGAATAGTCCTGACTACCCCTCTGATACTCCAGTCACAAGACTGCAACTCTTGCCCAATTTGCTGCCATGTAATCAGGCACATCAACAAGGTTACCACCCTTACCAGGATGGTAGTCTTCTATTTGCAGGTGTGGGAGAAGAACCCAAGCCTGCCATGACCCCTGCAGACCCTGTCCCTGCAGGTCCATCTTCTTTACCAAAGATGATAGAAGAACTTCAGCAATGAGCAAGAGCCACACTAGCTGAAAAGAAACAATGCATTCAAGAAATGCATGATGAACTTGCCAAAGAAGAGGCCATCAAGCAGCAGATGATGGATTATCTTTGCAATAGTGAGAAGGGGAAGAAGTCAGAGCATGGGAGGCTGACCAAGCCCCCAAGAGGCTACCCCAGGCCATGGCTGGATCAATTCTCGATCCCAAGACTGCCCTCCAGAAAAGAACCTCCCAATCCTGTCCCCAACCCCATTGGACCTACTCCCAATGATGCCCCCTATCTGGGGATTAAACCTATTCTGGTCCAGGCCCCCAAGCCATTTAAAGAGGACCACAACAATATCAAATGCTTCATCAGTGACTGCATCACCTACTTTGAAGTGTTCCAACACTACTTTCAGGTGCCATCACACCTGGTACTGTTTGTGACCTCTCACTTTGAAGGGGCCACCAAAGATTGGTAGATCTACAAGAGACCTGAGTTCTGAGTTGGTGACACTTATGATGGCATCATTGCCCCCTTCCACTACCCTGCCTGGGATGACTTTGTCGACATGGTCTCTCACCAATTCAAAGACCCTGCAATTGAAGAAATCTATGAAAAGTGGATGTTCAATCTCCAAATGGGAATGCAGCCCACTTCCCACTACTTCCAGAAACTGGAAGAGGAAGCAAAATTGGCAGGCCAATGAACCAACAAGAACAAGTGCAGCACCATAGTGAAGGCTGTTTGTCTAGGAGTACCAACCTCCTATATGACCTTCATCTCCAACATGGGCATCAACATCCCACGTTCATATCCAGAATGGAAGGAATGCATCTCATGGATGTATGAAGAAAGGCAGTGGAAATGGGTCTTTGACCAAACATTGAGCATTCTCTGGGATGGACAGAAGAAGAACTCCCATCTCAATCTCCAACAACAGCATCTCAGTGGCAAAGCTGCTGCTGGGGTGACAAGTTTCTTGGCTCCAAAGCTGACTGCTAATACAGGGGTCAGTTGGAATGCCAGAATAGGTCAATAGATGACATATGGAGGATCAGGTAAGCTAATGAAAATTGATTGATGAAAGGCTGTGTTAGGTACTGACTTGGACACATGACTTGGGGCAGTCAGCTGATCTCTCTGGGCTATTACGCATTCGAACGATCACCCAAAGTGAGAGATAGAAGCTGATAGCCTTCTGTGTTGTGTAGACAAGAAGTATAGGATTGTAATTTAAACAAGAGATAGAGTACAACTGTCTAGTTTACTCTGTTTATATAGTATTTCTATGGCATTATAATTAGATGAAATGCTACAGTCCATGCACAAATGGTGTCAAAGTAGGATGATCCAGAAGGATCATAGAACCAATAGAGAGCGTCTGGGGTGACAGATAGTGAGAACGAGGGTTGTAGCCGGCGAATAGCTGGATATGAGTTGGTTTCTTGAATAGATTAGATGGATGAGTCATGGATATGACTCAGATAAGATAAGATAATGGAAAAATCATAACATTACCCCCTTGTTAAAGCAGTTGTCCCGACTGCTAAGGTTCTTCCAAAGAGGTGTCGAACTGTATTGCAATTTGACTGATCCAGTACTGATCAATCAGTTTTTTCCATATTTCTTCATCTGGATTGACAATCCACTTGGTATATCCATCTTTTCTTTTGGCGAGGTAGGCTACATCGCCGTGTTCCAAGTATTCGTAGTCTAGTATCTTGACCACTGCTTTGTCCTTGGTTGCGATTTTTGGAGTGTATATGGCATGGTTTACACTAGCCTGATACTCTTAGATCACTTCCAAGGCATTCATCATTTCGTTCTCTCGGACCCATGAATTGTGCTCATGGGTCCATCCTTTCCATTTGACCAGATAGTCTGTGACTTCCCTGGATGGTTGTCCTCGCTTGGATCATACCTTTCTGGTGTGCGAATCCAAGACTTCTTCGATTTTGTACTCTTCTTGACTGTCGATGAGGTCTGGAGGAGGAGGCAGTGGTTGTTCTTGGTTTGCAAATGAGGGTGTGACATATGGAGTCAGCAACTTCTCATTGAACCGAGGGTGGATCTTCCAATGGGGCAGCAGCTTTAACTTGTACACTGCTGCTCCCAACTTTTCGATGATTTCGAACGGTCCTGTTCGCTTGTCGTCAAGCTTTTTCTTTGGTCATGGCAGATGAAGGTTGGTGGTATCAAGCCATACCTTGTCCCCAATCTTGTATTGCTGAGGTGCCTGTTTCCTCTTGTCATATTGCACCTTCATTTGCACCACTGCCTTTTCCAATGCTTCATGGACTTCCTTATGGACCTTGGCCTCTCCGTAAAGTCAACAGCTGCAGGATTCGCGAAGCTGGTTTTCTGGATTGACTCCGGAATGAGTCGAGGATTTTGTCCATATAGGACCATGAAAGGACTTTTGCCCGTAGCCAAGTGAACTCGGTTGTTGTGGGCGAATTCAGCGAGTGGTAACCATGCTACCCAGTCGGTCTGCCTATGGTTGACAAAGATGCAGAGGTATTTTTCGACCTCCTGGTTGACCCTCTCTGTCTGTCCATCTGTTTGTGGATGATACGCTGTTGAGGTGTTCTGTGTGATATCTAACATTCAATATAGTTCCTTCATGAATGTTGAGATGAACTGGGGTCCTCGATCTGAGATAACCACTTGCAGCATTCCATGCTTCACATATACGTGGTTGCAAAGTATTAATGCCCATCCTTCAGCAGATAATTCCTCATTACATGGAATAAGGAGAATGTTCTTGGAAAAACAGTCTACGATGACCAGTAGAGCATCAAATCCATCTGACTCAGGGAGTCCGGTGACCATATCAACTGAGATATGCATCCATGGTATGTCTGGGATAGTATTTGGGTGAAGAGGTGCAGCCTTGGCCTGCATATCACTCTTTGTTCGTTGACAAGTCTCACATCCCTTGATGTAAGATTCAACGTCCTTCTTCATCTTCGGCCACCAATACTCGCAAAGAATGAGTTCTTTGGTCTTGGCAATCTCTGGATGTCTGGTGGTGATATGGTCATGGAATTGAGAGATGATCTCACTGCATAGAATTGAGTCATTGGGAATATAGACTCATCCATCGTACCACAGGATTTCGTCTTCCTGGGTGATTCCTCATTCGTAATTGAGGGATTTCTCAATCCCCTGGTCCCACTGGTCCTTCTGTTTCATTGCGTCTCTTATATGTGTGATTCTTTCTTTGGTTGTTGGTAGTACCAGTGCCCAGAAATGTTCTGGGGATAGAACAACAACGTCTTGATTGTCTTCTTTTCCCTGATCATGATCATCTCATCTGCTGAGAAGATCAGCCTTTTGGTTAGCAGTTCCAGCTTTGTGTTGAAGAACAAAGTGGTACTCTGCTAGTTCAGTAACCCACTGAGCTTGTTGGCGATTCAACTTCTGGGGTTTCTGGAAGTATTGGAGATTCTGGTGGTCAGTCCAGATCTCAACAATCTCTTTGGTGCCCATGAGGTAATGACGCCATTCTTCTAGCGCTAGCATGATTGCTAACAATTCCTTGTTGTAGATTTCATAGTTACGCTCGGTGACAGTGAGTGCTTTTGACATGAAGGTGACTGGTCTCCATTTGCCCTCCTTTTCTTGACTTAGGACAGCGCCAATGGCTCCATCACTAGTGTCAGCTTCAACTCGGAACTTTCCATTGTCCGAAGGAATCATAAGAACTACGTTTGTTGTCATCAACTTCTTAAGTTGATTAAACACTTGTTCCTGTTCTGATCCCCACGTCCAGTCTACCTTTCTGGTTAACTGAGTAAGGGGACATACTATCTTGGAGTAGTCCTTGATAAACTTTCAGTAGAAGTTTGTGAATCCTAAGAAAGACTGTAGTTCCTTCTTTTTTGTTGGAGTGGGCCATTCAGCTATGCCTGCAATCTTGACTGGGTCCATGCAAATGGCATCTTCGCTAATGATAACCCCAAGGTATTCGGTCTCAAGTACCTTGAATTTGCATTTCTCTGCTTTGAGGAATAATTTATTCTCTCGAAGATGTTGGAGTACTTGTTGTACTATGTTTCGGTGTTCAGGCAAGAACTTTGTGAATATGAGTATATCGTCAAGGTAAATCATGACTTTTCCTCTGGCAATCAAATCCTTGAATATGTCATTCATCATCCACTAGAATGTGGCTGGTGAGTTCATAAGTCCGAAGAACATAACTGTAGGCTCGAAGAGTCCTTGATTGGTTCTGAACATGGCTTTTTCTTCATCTCCATCTCGAATACAGACATTGTTATATCCCCAGCGGACATCCAGCTTGGAGAAATACTTGGCTCCCCATAGTTTGTCGATAAGCTTGGAGATGAGCAGAAGGGGATAATGATTTTTAATCATCATTTCATTCAATTTCTGGTAATCCTGAACCAGTTGTAGGGAGCCATCCTTTTTCTTGATGAAGAAGAAAGGAGATGCAAAGGGTGATTTTGAGGGACAAATGCATCCCAAGTCTAAGTTCTCATCTAAGAACTTGTCCAGTTGTTCTTGCTCATTTCAGTTGAGCAGGTACACCTTGCAATCCAAGGTAGATTTCATGTTGGGGACCAATTCGATTGCGTGGTCCCAGGGTCTTCTTTCTGGTAGTTCATCAAAGCTTTCTTTTGAGAACAAGTCTCTAAAGCTTTGATGTTGAGGGGGTACAAGCTCCTCAAATGTCTGCTTTGGTTTTTTGGCGTTGGCAGCAGTGGCCAGTTCATTCACATGATGTACGGCACGAAGGATGATTTCTTCTTGCATATTGACTGCAAGAATACTTTCTCCTTCTTTGAGCTCTTCATCCCATCAATCTTCTTCATCTGTGTCAGGCAGAGTGAAATGGTTCTGGATGCAATGACACCATCTGAATGTCAGAGTCCCTGCCTTCCAGTTGACGAAAGGATTATGGCGTTTAAGCCAGTTATAGCCCAAGTACACAGTTTTGGAGCCTAAGTCGGTGACCACGAGGTCAATTCGTTCGCTATGTCCTCTGATAGTCATTCGGAGTTCTACGAATTCTGTAACGTCCCCTGCCTTATTGCGCGTTCCATCAGCATTATAGACCGGTATAGAGGCTGCGGCCTTCCTGGTGTCCAACTGATGTTGTTGGATGTAAGTTCAGTTGATAGAGCTGCCTGTGCAGCCACTATCCAACAATGCTTGGGTTGTCAAAGTCTGTTTCCTGGTACATGGGGAAAGTTGGATATCCACCAAGAAGTCCCATCCAGAACTCTTGGTACCACGAATATAATGAATTGGTTTGTGTAATTCATAGAGCTGTTCCCAGGCTATACTCCCTCCCATCTTCAAGCTTTGAATAAGCTCATCATCGATTTCTCCAAGTCATTTGGGATGTACCCAAATGGAGAGAACTGTCTTGGCGATTGCCAAATTCTTGGAGTTGCGTACTGCATGCATTGTCCAGTTGATTCTGAATGGTCTAAGCCATTGGAATTCATTCTGCTTCCCCATACATTTGGAAGCATTTGATACCCCCTTGTTAGGATAGGTGTTGGGTTCAGCGCTTCCCTGTACATTTGGAAGGCTGGTGGTCTGTGGTTCCGGTGTTCTAAATATCGGGGTACTGGCTTTGGATTGGCTGTCTTGCCACATCCTAAAAGCCATGTTGTCTTCTTCATCGGGTACTTCGATGATAGTGGTTCTGCTAAAATGCCCCCTCTTTACTGCCTGGGTGCTAGCAGCTTTCTCCCGATGGGACACAGCCACTGATGGGAATTTGTCAGCCAGCTTGCTTTCATATCCCTGGTCAATGTCCCTGTGTTCTTTGGCCAGCACCACTCATGACGGAGTTTGAATTTCCTTGGTCATTGACTTCCAGCTAGTGCCTAAGGCGACCTTCACATGTTTGCAACCCGTACCAGTCTGGTTTGGGTAATCCTGCCCCCTTTTTATCACCTGGGCGCTAGCGACTCCCTTCCTGTCGGCTTTGATCCTATGACTTGCCGGCCTGGTTTGGTACTCAGCTTCATCAAGTTTTCCACTCCCCGGACCAGTTTGTCCAGGTAGTCGGTCCTGGCCTTGGTTAGAGGCACTGTCCTGGTCCTCCGCCGACCCTGGTGGAACTGGTGAGCTTGCCCCGCCGCTCGAGGCGGGTACTGGGATGGTTGGACTTCTGGGAGGCCTGAAGGAGTCCCGCCTACTGGTCCCTGCTTGTCGCTGTGTGCTCAGTGGCATATCCGGTGAGCTCTGCTCGTTGGACTTTGTTGTGGCACCAACACCACTTGGCAAGTCCCACTCCAGTTCGTCAGAGGCTCAGGATTTGTCACTACAGATACTTGTGTCAGCGTCTTCTAGGAGGATGATATACCTGTTTGTTCTTGCTGATTCTTGTTCGGTCTTCAGCTTCGATTTCTGTGAAGTCATAGATATATTCATTTTCATACGTAATTGTCTGTTTTCATAGTAATCAGTCTGACCTGTGGAAACCAAGGACACATCTTGAGACTTGGGCATGCAAGGGGAATCGAACCCTTGATGCCCTACTCTTTTACCTCCTCAATCTTGGAGGTGCTCAGCACCACTGCATCAGTGGGCCCCACATATCTCACCATGTTCTTCTCTTTTCTCATAGGGTAATCCCTGCTCAGGTGACCCTTTTGGTCACACCTGAAACAGTGCCCCTCGGCTCGTTGCCAGTCTAGGTCCATGGGCTTCTCCACCCCTCCATACATCGTCCACTTACCAGTTCCAGCATTGCAACTGGTTCCTCCACTCCCAGCAGTCAGCTTTGGAGCTGAGGAACTTGTCGCCCCAGCAGTATTCTTGCTGCTGGGCTGCTGTTGTTGGGGACGCGGGCCCTGCTTCTGGCCATCCCAAGGTGTACTGGTGGTCTGGTCAAAGACCCACTTCCGCTGTCGCTCTTCATACATCTGGAGGATGCGTTCCTTCCACTCTGGATATGAGCATGGAATACTCACACCCATGTTCGATATGAAGGTCATGTATGAACTAGGCACTCCTAGTCGCACTGCCTTCACCATTGCACCACATTTGGCTTTGTCGGTCCTTTAGCCTGCTAGCTTGGCTTCTTCCTCAAGCTTCTGGAAGTAGTGGGAGGCGGGCTGTGCTCCCATGCGCTTTTCATGAATTTCCTCGATCGCAGGATCTTGGAATTGTCATGTGACCAGGTCGACGAAGTCGGCCCAGTCAGGGTATCAGAAGTGGGCAGCAGTGCCATCAAAGGCATTGCCTACCCAGTATTTGGGTCTCTTGTAGACCCACCAGTCCTTGGCAGCGCCCTCAAAATGGGACGTTGCAAATAGTATCAGGTGCGATGGCACCTGGAAATAGTGTCGGAACACTTCGAAATAGGTGATACAATCACCTATGAAGCATTCAATATCGTCATGGTCCCCCTTGAATGGGGCAGGGACCTTGACAAGGGTTGGCTTGATGCCCAGATAGGGGGCATCAGCGGCAGCATTCCCGACAGGGTTCGGGATAGGGTCAGGAGGTCCCTGACCAGGGGGCAGTCTTGGGATCAAATATCAATCTGGCCTAGGACCTGGGTAGCCTCTTGGTGGTCCTGTCAGTCTTCCCCTTTCCGGTTCCTTCTTCTTCTCCTGATCCTTGAGGTATTCTGCCAACGTTTTGCGGGCGGAGTCCTCCCTGTCGAGTTCTTCACGCATCTCTGTGATGTGCCGTTCCTTTTCCAACAACTCACTTCTCATCTGTTGTCAGACTTCTTCTGCCATGGCAGGGGTTCTTGATGCTCCTGCAGTGGCATTTCCTGCAGGGGCTCCTTCTGCTTCCATTTCTTCTCCTGCCCCTGCGAAGAGAAGACTACCACCCTGATAGGGATGGTATCCTTGATGACACGCCCTATGGTGCGGGGGCAAATCAGGGAGTGGTCGTGGGTTCACAACCAGGGTATCCAGTGGATGATCCAGATATATTTCATATTGGGGATGGTGGTATTTCATCCCACCATAGTAACCTGTATCGTAGGTTAACATATCGTACTGGGGCCTTTGCCCCCAATCACTCCTCTCTTGCCACCTCCAACCTCCATAGGTGCTGGAGGGTCCTCTCCAGTTTCCACTGCTTGTCTGGATCTCTGGGCCGAAGCCCTGGAAAGAAATCCCCTGCGGAGGGATGGAAAATGGCCCAGTCATGATTGGCTTGTATCCGGGCATTGACAATGTTGGCCCTGGCAGAGCTGGGCCCATCGAAGGGAATTCAGATGGGGTCGCCCCTGTTAAGGGCCAACCACTCATCCATGTCAATCCTAGGTTCTTCCCAGAGATCTTGGGCTTCGATGTCCCTTCGTCGAACTTCCCACACTGTGGTCCAGAAGGGACCGAAGATTCTTCTGTTGACCTCGGAGAGGTCAGGCCAGATGAAATCTTCCCCATGCAGGTTGAAGGGGTCGTTGGTGGCATGGGGAGGGGCTGGGACTGGGGCATTGTCTCTGATGATGTCATCATCGGACTCGTCATCGGAGATTTCAATGATGGGGAGAGAGGAGAGAGAGATGGACTCTCCTTCCTCTGGCCATGCCTCACGGCCCCAGGGGCCGTAAGGGTGGTTTCGATCCATGGTGGGATCGTCGGGGTGGTGGGGTCCGGAGTAGCCGGATCTTCTACTGTCATCACTGTCGGGCGACAGGGAATCTGATCTCCGCTGTGATATGTGGAGGGTGGGGGGTTCATGGATGAGGGGGGGGGGCCAGGGTAAGGGGGCAGGGGTTCGTCGAGCACAAGCCGAATGTCCTGCATGTATTCTTGGGCCGCCATGCAGGCAGCTGTTGGTCACTCCAGTGCGATGGTGGGTTGTTCCATCTGGTAGCAGAGGAGGACAGCCCTCGTGTTATGTATGCGAGTGGAGGAGGGCCTGGCAATCGGGGTCTGAATTGTTGAGGGCCCTGGAGTTGGGGGCCTCGAGTCTGTACTCCCCTCGGAGGAGGAGGCAATTGTGAAACAGGCATGGGGGTGACTGAGTGATACCACCTCTCGTTCTCCCCGTCTTGTGGGGGGTATCCCCCTGGGAATGACATGGACGGATGGGGGTTTGGGGCAGGGTGGTGGGTTGGGTCATTGGGCCTGTCTTTGTCGGAGCAGCACCCAGATTTCTTCCTCGTATATTAATACGATGAGGACCATAAAAAAGGACAATAGTATGGCGCCGCCGATGGCGATGCTGAGGGAAACAGTTCGGGGTTCTGAAGGGTTTCGTTCTTCTTCTGGCATGAAGAAATGCTTCTAGACGGCTAGCATTGAAGAAGCAGAGGAAGGAATCTCTTGTTTAATGTTAGGTACCAACTTGGACATGTGACTTGGGGCAGTCAGCTGATATCTCTGGGCTGTTACGCATTCGAACGATCACCCAAAGTGAGAGATAGAAGCTGATAGCCTTCTGTGTTGTGTAGACAAGAAGTATAGGATTGTAATTTAAACAAGAGATAGAGTACAACTGTCTAGTTTACTCTGTTTATATAGTATTTCTACAGCATTATAATTAGATGAAATGCTACGGTCCATGCACAAATGGTGTCAAAGTAGGATGATCCAGAAGGATCATAGAACCAATAGAGAGCGTCTAGGGTGACAGATGGTGAGAATGAGAGTTGTAGCCGGCGAATAGCTGGATACGAGTTGGTTTCTTGAATAGATTAGATGGATGAGTCATGGATATGACTCAGATAAGATAAGATAATGGAAAAATCATAACAGGCTGAGGAGAGATACTTTAGATATGATGAGAAGGGTCACATGGCAAAAGATTATCCTAGGAGAAAGAACTTCAAGGACATTCAGTCAGTAGGGCTCACTAATAAAGTGGTGCTGCCTATGGCCAAGATTGAGGAGGCAAAAGAGTAGGTCAACAAGAGTTTGATTCCTCTTGTTTGACCAAGTCTCCTAGTGGTGAGTCCTCAGCTTCCATGGGTCAGACTTATATACTTGATTTAGGATATTCAAATACTTTGTATAAATATATAACTTTGTTACAGACTCCAAAGCCAAAGAACACCAAAGAATCGAACACAAACAGGTATGTCATGCTCCTGAAAGATGCTGATATGATTATCTATAGTGAATCCTGAGCCCCTGACAAAGTGCAGGATTTGCTGGGTGGTGCTAGCACTGCCACAAAGTCCAATGAGCCCATCTTGCAGAACTCATCAGATATGCAGGTAAAACTATAGACAGGGGTCAGTAGATGGGATACCCTCAGGCCTCTGAAGCCAAACACCCCAGTGCCCCCATTTAGGGAGCCAAGTCCAAAACAAACCTCATCAGGGTCAGTGGAGGAAACAAGTGCCCACCAAGGCCAAAGACTGGAACAGAGCCATGTGTCATCCAGACTGACTAGGAGAAACCAATTGACTGAACTGACAGTGATGATGGTATCCATATCAACAACTGGTCCCAATTCTGAGTACTCTACTGGAAAAGATGGTACTATGACTCTGAGCACATCAAAATGGGCACATGATCCTTCCAATCATGTGTGCATCCCCAAGCAGATGCAAGCCAAAGAACAGGAGAAAGCTGCTAGCACCCAGGTGGTAAAAAGGAGGCACTCAACTCAGAATTGGAGTGATAACTCCTGGCCCACTTCACCTCTGGCAGCTGACAGTGACATGAAAGGCAGGGTCAGCACTTTACACCCAAACAATGGGCACAATGGTCACACTGACCAGGGGTCCCACAGCCAATCACTGGACTTGACAGGGAAGGAGAAGGTAGAGCCATTGGCACTGATGGATCCTAACTCCAACAGCATGAAACAAATGCCAACTTTGCCAGCTGACACCTTCAGAGAGGATGACAATGCTGCTCAAACCCCATCAGAGGCAGTGCTAGCCAATGAACAGGGGATATCCCATGCTTGGGAATCTGCTAGCACCTAGGTGATAAAAAGGGGGCATTCCAGCAGAAAAACCACCATCATCAAAGTACCTGATGAAGAGGATGACATGGCATTCCTACAATGGAAAGCAAAACAATCTAAAACCAATCTTCTGACACCTGAAGTCCCACCTAACAAGGGGGTATCAATTCCCGAGAACCGGCTAGTCATGGGGGTTTCCAATCATGTGTGGTATAAACCCTTTGGAGTTGATTGGACTCTATAAATTGTTTGTACTGTCAAGAATTTAGCCATCACCAAAGCTGTTCTCTCCACTTGGGTTCACTCTAAACAACTTGGAGAAATCATGGATGAACTCATCTAGAACCTGAAAACTGAGGAGAGTCTAGCCCAAGAATGACTCTATGAACTTTGCAAACTGATTTGATATATCTGTGGCACCAAAAGTTCCAGTTGGGACTTTCTGGTGGATATACAACTTGCTCCCTGTATTGGAAAGAAGACCTTGACAACCTGGGCATTGTTGGATAGTGGCTGCACTGGCAGTTCTATCAACTGAACCTATGTTCAACAACATCAGTTGGATACCAGAAAAGCTGCCACCCTAATCCCCATCTATAATGCAGATGGAACCTATAATAAGGCAGGCAATGTCACCAAATTTATGGAACTCTGGATGACCATCGGAGACCACATCAAATGAATTGACCTTGCAGTTACCAATCTAGGTTCCAAAATGGTATATTTGGGCCATGACTGGCTTAAATGCCATAATCCATTGGTCAACTGGAAGATGGGATCAATGACATTTGGATGATGTCATTGTATCAAGAATCATTTCACCATTCCTGATGCAGATGATGAAGACAAGTGGGATGAAGAATTGGAAGAAGGCAAAACCATGTTATGGCCCATCTTATACACATGACTTGGGATGTAAACTGTTCTCCTGGGCTGTTTCACATTCGAACAATCACCTGTTTAATGGAGAGTTAGGCTTGGTCTTTAGTGTTGTGCAGTTAGAGGTATAAGAATGTAATTTAGTTGAAAGATAGAGTACAATGGTGAGGTTTACTCTACTTATATACTGTAAGTACAATATATATTAATAGGTGAAATAATATGGTCTATGAGGGAATGGTACAGTTCATGAGAGGACCATGTGAGTCAGATAGATCATGATCCAATGAGAAAGAACAAGAGTGACATATCATGTGAACTGGGGTGGTAGTCAGTGAGAGTGTCAATATGAAGTGAAGACAGTAGTTGATTAGATAGATGTGTCATAGATATGACTTGGATAAGATAAGATAACAGAAAAATCATAACATTACCCTCTTGTTAAAGCAGTCATCCTGACTGCTAAGGTTCTTCTTCAGGGGTATCAAGTTGTGTTTCAATTTGACTGATCCAGTACTGATCAATCAGATTTTTCCATAAGTCTTGATCTGGATTAACAATCTATTTCTAATGTCCATCCTTTCATTGGGCTAGGTATGCAACATCACTGTTATCTGAGTATTCATGCTCCAATATCTTGACCACTATTTTCTTTTTGGTTACAATTTTGGGAGTGTATAAGGTGCAGTTTATGCTGGCCTGGTACTCTTCTATCACTTCCATCATGTTTGACATTTTGGTTTCTTGAACCCAGGAGTTATGTTCCCTGGTCCAATCCTTCCATTTGACCAGATAGTCCATGACTTCTCCGGATGGTTGTCCCTTTTTGGCATGCACTTTTTGGGTACACGAGTCTAAAACTTCTTCAATCTCATACTCTTCTTGACTGTCGATGAGGTCTGAGGAAGGCAGCAGCAGCTGTTGTTGATTTGGGAAAGAAGGCACTGTATATGGAGTTAGCAATTTTTCATTGAATCAAGGGTGTATCTTTCAATGCAGTGGCAGTTTTAGCTTATATGCTGCCATTCCAGATTTCTCAATGATTTCAAATGGTCCTGTTCATTTATCATCAAGCTTCTTCTTCGGTTGGGGAAGATGAAGGTTGGCAGTATCCAGCCATACCTTGTCACCAATTCAATACTCTCATGAAGGTGATTTCTTTTTGTCATATTTCACCTTCATTTGCGCTGCTGCTTTTTCTAATGCATCATGGACTTCTTTATGGACTTTGGCCATGGTTTCAGTGAAGTCAACAGCTGTGGGGTTGGTGAAACTGGTTTTTTGGATAGACTTAGGGATGAGTCAGGGATTTTGTCCATAAAGGACCATGAATAGGCTTTTTCCCATGGCTGAGTGAATTCGGTTGTTATATGTGAATTCCACCAATGGTAACCAAGCGACCCAGTCAGTTTGTTGGTGGTTGACAAAGATGCAGAGATATTTTTCAACCTCCTGGTTGACTCTCTCTGTTTGTCCATCTGTCTGGAGATGATACACTGTGGATGTGTTTTGGGTGATATTCAACATTCTGTATAGTTCCTTCATGAATGTTGATATGAACTGGGATTCTCAGTCTGAGATGACTACTTGGGGCATTCCATGTTTTGCATACACATGGTTGCGGAGCATTAGAGCCCATCCTTCAGCAGATAATTCTTCATTGCATGGAATGAGAATTATGTTTTTTGAAAATCGATCCATGATGATGAGTAAGGCATCAAAGCCTTCTGATTCTGGGAGTCCAGTGACCATGTCAACAGAAATGTGAGTCCATGGAGTATCTGGGATTGCATTAGGATGAAGAGGAGCAGCCTTTGCCTGTGTATTGCTCTTCATTCATTGACATGTTTCACATCTCTTGATATAGGATTTAACATCTCTTTTCATCTTTGGCCACCAGTAATCACGAAGAATAAGTTCTTTGGTCTTGGCGATTCCTGGATGTCCCATGGTGATATGATCATGATATTGTGAAATGATCTCACTGAAAAGTGAAAGGTCTTGGGGAATATAGATTCACCCATTGTACCACAGGATTTCTTCTTTCTGGGTGATTCCTTGTTTGTGATTAAGAGATTTCTCTATTCCTTGATCCCATTGATTCTTTTGTCAGGTTGCATCTCTTATACATGTGATTCGTTCTTCTGTTGTGGGCAGTATTAATGCCTGAAAATGCTTGGGAGCAAGGACAACTACATCTTGATTGTCTTCCTTCCCTTGATTGTGATTGTCTTGTCAACTGAGAAGATCTGCTTTCTTGTTGGCGATTCCAGCTTTGTGTTGAAGAACAAAGTGGTATTTGGCCAATTCTGTGACCCACCAAGCTTGTCAGTGGTTCAGCTTTTGGGGTTTTTGGAAGTACTGGAGATTTTGGTGATCTGTCCAGATTTCGATGGTTTCTTTAGCACCCATTAGGTAGTGTCACCATTCTTCTAGGGCTAGCATGATGGCCAGCAATTCTTTGTCATAGATCTCATAATTGTGTTTGGTGGCTGTCAATGCTTTTGACATGAAGGCGACTGGCCTCCATTTGCTGTTCTGTTCTTGGCTTAGAACAGTGCCAATGGCTCCTTCACTAGCATCAGCCTCTACTCAGAATTTTCCATCATCTGAAGGGATCATAAGAACTACATTTGTGGTCACCAGCTTCTTGAGCTGATTAAATGCTTGTTCTTGTTTGGACCCCCAGATCCAGTCAACTTTTCCAGTTAACTGAGTAAGAGGTCATACAATCTTGGAATAATCGCAAATAAACTTGTGATAGAAATTTGTGAATCCTAAGAAGGATTGAAGTTCCTTCTTTTTTGTAAGAGTAGGCCATTCAGCGATTCCAGCAATCTTGATGGGATCCATGCAAATAGCATCTTTGCTGATAATAACTCCAAGATACTCAGTCTCAAGTACCTCAAACTTGCACTTCTCTGCTTTGAGGAACAATTTGTTTTCTTGTAGATGTTGTAGGACTTGTTGAACAATGATTCAGTGTTCAGACAGGGATTTCATGAATATGAGGATATTATCGAGGTAAATAGTGACTTTTCCTCCAGCAATTATGTCTTTGAAGATGTCATTCATCATCCACTGGAATGTGGCTGGTGAATTGGTAAGGCCAAAGAACATGACAGTGGGCTCAAAGAGTCCTCACTTAGTTCTGAATGTGGCCTTTTCTTCATCTCTGTCTCAGATTTGTACATTGTTATATGCCCATCAGACATCTAATTTGGAAAAGAATTTTGCTCCATGCAATTTATCGATGAGTTCAGATATCAATGGAAGAGGATAGTGATTCTTGATCATCATTTCATTCAGTTTTTGGTAATCCTGAACAGGTCATAGAGAACCATCCTTTTTCTTGACAAAGAAGAAAGGAGAGGTGAAGAGGGATTTGGAAGGTCAGATCCTTCCAGAATCAAGATTTTTGTCAAGGAACTTGTCAAGTTGTTCCTGTTCATTTTGGTTGAGAGGGTAGACTTTGCAGTCTAATGTGGATTTTGCATTGGGAGTTAGTTTGATAGCATGGTCCCAAGGTTTTCAATCAGGTAATTTATCAAAGCTTTCTTTAGAGAATAGATCTCTAAAGCTTTGATATTGAGGAGGTATGAGCTCCTCAAATGTTTTCTTTAGTTTTTCTGCATTGATGGCTGCTGCCAATTTGTTTGTGTGATGTACTGCTCAAAGAATAATTTCTTCTTGCATATTTACTGCAAGAATGGTTTCTCCTTCTTCAAGCTCTTCATCCCACCTGTCTTCTTCATCAGAGTCAGGAAGAGTGAAATGATTTTTTATGCAATGACATCGTCCAAAGGTCATTGTTTCCGATTTCCAATTAACAAAGGGGTTATGACATTTTAGCCAGTCATGGCCCAAATATACTGTTTTGGAGCCTAAGTCCATGATCGTTAGGTCAATTTGTTCGACATGGTCTTCGATGGTCATTTGGAGTTCCACGAATTCTGTTACATTGCCTGCCTTGTTTTGGGTTCTATCTGTGTTATATACTGGTATGGGGGAGGCAGCTTTTCAGGTATCCAACTAGTGTTGTTGGATATAGGTTCAGTTGATAGAGCTGCTGGTGCAACCGCTATCCAACAACACATGGGTTGTCAAGGTCTTCTTTCCCATACAGGGGGAAAGTTGGATATCCACCAAAAAGTCTCATCCTGAGCTTTTGGTTCCACGGATATATCAGATCAGTTTGTGAAGTTTGTAGAGTTGCTCACATGCAAGGCTCTCTTCAGTGTTCAAGCTCTGTATGAGCTCATCAGTTATCTCTCCAAGTCATTTGGGATGAATCCAAATGGAGAGAACAGCCTTGGCTATAGCTGGGTTCTTGGCAGCATGCACTGTCCTTAGAGTCCAGTCGATTCCAAAGGGTTTATACCATATGTGATTGTGTGCCCCCATCATTGGTGAGACTTCGAGGTTCGATACCCCCTTGTTAGGCAGGATTTTGGGTGTTGGGATACTAGCTTTGGACCTTTTTGCTTGCCATAGTCTAAAGGCAGTATTATCTTCTTCACTGGATACTTTGATGATGGTGGTGGTTCTGTTACCATGCCCCCTCTTTACTGCCTGGGTGCTAGTGGCTTCCCCCTGTTCTTCGGCTCTAGTTTGCTTGGGAACTTGTTCAGACTTGGAAGGAGTCTGGCCTTGGCTTGAGGCTTCCAAGGTTCTGCTACTACCCATCCCAGTAGAGTTGGCCATAGTGCCAGGTGCAAATCTTATCAGCATTATGGTCAGCTCCACCACTAGGTTTCTCCCAACTGGACCAGATAGCATGTGGCCCCAATCCTGGCCTTGGTGAGAGGCACTGTCCTGGTTCCCCATCAACCCTGGTGAGGTTGGGTGACTTGCCTTCTGACTCATCAGGAGTACTGAGCTTTTCGGACTTCTGAGAGGCCCAAGAGCATCTCACCTACTAGTCTCCATCTGCAGTTTTACCCACATATCTGGTGAGTTCCACAGTGCAGGCTCAGTGGACTTTGTGGCAGTGCCAGCACCACCTGGCAAATCCTGCGCCTCATCAGGGGCTTGGGATTCACTATAGATTATCATGTCAGCTTCCTTCAGGAGTGTGATGTACCTGTTCATTTTCGATTCCTTGAGGGTCTTTGGCTTCGGGGTCTGTGAAGTCATATAATGTGTATTGTTTTTTGTAGGTAATTGTCTGTGTTTATAATAATCAGTCTGATCCACAGAAGCCAAGGACTCACCTTTGAGAGACTTGGTTGAGCAAGAGGAATCAAACCCTTGTCAACCTACTCTTTTGCCTCTTCAATCTTGGCCATAGGTGGTACCACTTCATTAGTGAGCCCTACTGACCAAATGTTCTTGAAGTCCTTTCTCTTAGGGCAATCTTTGCTCAGGTGACCCTTCTCATCACATCTGAAGCATCAGCCCTCTGCTCTTTATCAATCAATGTCCATGGGCCTTCCCACCTCTCTGTATGTCATCCAGCTTCCTGTTCCAGCATCCCGACTTGCTCCAGCATTGATCATCAGCTTTGGCACTGAGTAACTTGTTGCCCCAGTGGTGGCTTTGCCACTGGGATGTTGTTGTGGGTGGGAATCCTTCTTCTGCCTGTCCCGGGGCATGCTGGTGGTCTGATCGAAGACCCATTTCCTCTATCACTTCTCATACATGCATAAGATGTGCTCCTTCCACTCCAGATATAAGTGTGGGATGTTGATGCCCATGTTGGATATGAAGGTTATATAGGAGGAAGGAACTCCTAGACATATAGCCTTCACCATGGCACTGCGCTCATTTTCATCAGTTCATTGACCTGCTAATTTTGCCTCCTCTTCCAGTTTCTGGAAGTAATGGGAGGCAGGTTGCACTCTCATGCAGAGGTTGAACATCTGTTTCTTATGGATTTCCTCAATCATGGGGTCTTGGAATTGATGCAAGACTATTTCAATGAAGTCGCTCCAGTTGGAATAGCAGAAATAGGGCAGTGGTCCCATCATAGGTGTCACCGACCTAGAATTCTGGTCTCTTATAGACCCACCAGTCCTTGGCAGCCCCCTTGAAGTGAGAGGTTGCAAACAATACCAGATGCAATGGTACCTGGAAATAGTGTTGGAACACTTTAAAATAGGTGATGCAATCACCTATGAAGTGTTCAATGTCATCATGGTCCCCTTTGAATGGAGAGGGGACCTTGATGAGGGTCAGTTTGATGCCCAGATAAGGGGTATCATCAGGGGCATTTCCAACAGGATTTGGAATCAGGTCAGGAGGTCCTTTTCTGGGGGGTGGTCTAGAGATCAAGTATCAATCTGCTCGTGATCTGGCAGGAGGGTATCCTCTTGGGGGTTCTGTTGGTCTGCCGTGCTCTAGCTCCTTTCCTTTTTCTTTGCGAAGATAGTCTTCCATATCTTCTTGAATAGCTTCTTGAATGGCCAGTTCTTTGCACATTTCTTGAATGCATTTCTCCTTCTCAGCCAGCACTTTCCTGATACGCTGTCAGATTTCTTCTGCCATTTTCGGCATTGAGGAAGATTCTGCAGGGGCGGGTTCTACTGGGTTTGTGTCAGTTGTCATGTCTTCTCCTGCACCTGCGAATAGAAGACTGCCACCCTAGTAAGAGTGGTATCCTTGTTGATGTACCTGATGATGGGAGGGAGAATCAGGTAGGGGTCATGGTTTTGCAACTGGGGTATCAGGTGGGTAGTCAGAGATATTCATGTATTGGGGCTGGAAGTATTCCAGCCTGTCGTAGTAGTGTCCATAATTAAAATTGGGTGTTTCACCCCTCCTCTTCCTCTTGGTCTGCCTCCAAGATCCATAGCCTTCAAAGGGAATATTCCAGTTCCTGCTGTTCATCATCATCTTGAGGCCATAGCCCTGGTAATAGGTCCCTGGTGGCAGCAGGGAACAGGTTTTGGTGCCTGTTTGCATGAATGCAGGCACAAATGGTGGCATTGGGATTGGTGCTCTGAATGATGTCACCCCTATTGAGTGCCAACCACTCATTCATGTCAGGTCTGGACTCAGTCTACAGCATTCTTTCTTCGATGTTGGCTCATCGAAGATTCCAGATAGCAGTCCTGAAGGGGCTGAATAGGTCCCTGTCAACCTCAGAGAGGTCAGGCCAATTGTAGTCTGTCTCATGGGGATTCAAGGGGCTGTTGGAGTCGGGGTGTCAGGCTCCCCATTGTCATTGGAGAGCTCGATGAGAGGGAGTGAATTTGAGGAGTCTGTTCCTCAGGGATTATCTGGATTTGTTCAGTGCCAGAGTCTGTAGGGATGGTTTCAATCCATCCCTGGATTGTTGGAGCTTTGGGGCTCTGGGGAGAGGGAATTTGACCTTGGAGGTACTCTCCAGTTATGAGGTCAAAGAGAGGGAATTGGGGTAGTGGGACAAGGGGGGAGGGAGGTCTGTGAATGTAGCCCATATGTTTCTTGCGTATTCCTTGGCTGGGGAGAGGGTGGGTCATTCCAGCTGGAGGGTGACAATGTCTGCCCATGTCCAGGGGTCTTTGGTTTCATGTGCATCCTCAGTGAAGGAGGCAGGGGTGTTTGAGTTGAATCAGACTCAGGGATGAATGAGTGGATTCTCCACTTGTTCTCCCAGTCATGTGGTGGGTATCCTCCTGGGAAGAATATTGTTGGGGTGTCAGAGTGGGTGGGGAGGGATCGTTGGGGGTTGGGGTCATCTTTCGTGGTGAAAAAGTCTGCATGCTTCTTTTTCATATATTAATATGAGAAGAGCAGTAAAAAATATTAAAAGGGTGGTGCCTCCAATGGCAGTGCTGATGGTGATTGTTCATTGATTATTCTGGTTGTTGTTGGTCATGGATGCTACTTCATAGCTAGCATAGAAGGAGTGGAAGGTATATCTTTCAACTAATGTTACATTCTTGTCTTATCACATGGATTGGGATATAAGCTTTGGTCTCTGAGCTGCTTCACATTTGGGCAGTCACTCGTTATAAGACTTGGGCTAGGTCTTTGGTGTGTGAGTAGAAAGTATATGAGTGTAATTTAGTTGAAAGATAGAGTACAATGGTGAAGTTTACTCTACTTATATACTGTAAGTATAGTGTATATTAATAGATGAAATGATCTGGTCTATGAGGAGACAGTACAGTTCATAAGAGGATGGTGGGAGTCAGATGGATCATAATCCAATGGGAGAGAATGAGGGTGACATATTGTGTGAACTAGGGTGGTATTTGGTGAGAGTGTCAATACAAAGTGAAGATGGTGGTTTGATTAGATGGATGAGTTATGGATATGACTTGGATAAGATAAGATAATGGAAAAATCATAACAGAACTAACCAGGAACTCTTTGAACCTACAGTAATGTTCTTTGGTCTTACAGATTCACCAGCCACTTTCCAGTGGATGATGAATGACATATTCAAAGACCTGATAGCTGGAGGAAAAGTAACTATATATTTTGATAATATTCTCATCTTCACCAAGGGGCTAGATGAGCATTGATATGCAGTATGACAAGTCCTCCAACATCTATGAGAAAACAAGCTGTTTCTCAAGATGGAGAAATGTGAGTTTGAAGTACTCAAAACCAAATACCTAGGAGTCATCCTTAGTAAAGACACCATTTGTATGGACTCAGTCGAAGTAGTAGGAATTGCAGAATGGCCAACTCCAACCAAGAAAAAGGAACTCCAATCATTTTTTGGATTCATGAATTTTTATGGAAAATTTATCTGCAATTATTCAAAAATCATTCAACCTCTTATGCAGCTAACAGAAAAAGCAGAATGGAGTTGGGGAGCAGAACAGGAACAAGCATTTGCTCAACTCAAATTCCAAATGACAACCAACATCATTTTGACAATTTCTTCTGACAAAGGAAAATTCTGAGTAGAGGCAGACTCCAGTGATGGAGCCATTGGCACTGTCCTAAGCCAGGAACAAAATGGGAAATGGAGGCCAGTCACCTTCATGTCCAAAGCATTAACTGCCATGGAATACAACTACAAAATCTATGATAAAGAGTTGCTGGCAATAATGATCACATTAGAAGAATGGTATCACTACCTGATGGGTGCAAAATAAGAAATAGAAATCTGGATAAATCATCAGAACCTCCAGTACTTCCAAAAACCACAGAAACTGAACCGGTGACAAGCTCAATGGATCATGGAGCTGGCAGAGTATCATTTTACTCTCTAACACAAGGCAGGAGTCACAAACAAAAAGGCTGACCTACTCAGTTGACATGACAACCATGACCAAGAAAAAGAGGACAACCATGATATAACAGTCCTTACCCCAGAGCATTTTCATGCTCTCATCCTTCCCACAACAAATGAACAAATCAAACATATAAAAGATGTCACTCAACACAAAGAGCAATGGGACCAAGGCATAGCCAAATCTCTTAATCATGAAAGAGGGATCACACAGACTGATGGTATCCTATACTATGATGGATGTATATATGTTCCTCAAAGTCAAGATCTCCAGGGAGAGATCATCTCTCAGTACTATGATCATATTATGGCCAGACACCCAGGAATAGCAAAAACTGCTGAGTTAATACTCAGAGAATATTGGTGGCCAAAGCTTCAAAAGGACATTGAGATATACATCAAAGGTTGTGAAACTTATCAACAAACAAAAAGCAACACCCAAGCTAAAGCTATCCCACTCCATTCCAATGCTATTCCCACATCCCCTTGGACACACATTTCAGTCAACATGATAACTGGACTTCCAGAGTCAGATAGTTATGATGCATTATTAATCATTATAGACTGATTCTCTAAGGCAATCATACCAGTTGCCTGTCATGAAGAACTCTTGGCAGAAGGGTGAGCCCAAATTCTCTGGGACCATGTATACATGAAACATGGAATGCCCCAAGTTGTTATCTCAGATTGGGGACTGCAATTCATCTCCATCTTCATGAAAGAGCTATATTGGATGCTAAATATCACTCAAAATGCATCCACAGCCTATCATCCTCAGACAGATGGACAAATGGAATGAGTCAATCAAGAGATTGAAAAATATCTCTGAATATTCATAAACCATTGACAAACAGATTGGAATGAATGGCTATCATTGGCTGAGTTCACTCATAACAATCGAATCCACTCCACCATAGGCAAAAGTCCATTCATGACTCTGTATGGATGAAATCCAAGGATACTCCCAGACTCCAGTCCAACAACTCCATTTGCCAATCCTGCAGCCATAGAGTTTACTGAAACAATGGCCAAAGTACACAAGGAGGTGCATGATGCATTAGAAAAAGCAGTGACACAAATGAAACACCAGTATGATAAAGGGAAGCAAATGGCATGAGAATACCAAGTCGGCAATAAAGTTTGGCTTGACACCATTAATCTTCATCTTCCATGTCCAAAGAAGAAACTCAACAATAAATGAATAGGACTATTCATAATCCTCAAAAAAACTGGCATCTCAGCCTACAAGCTGAAACTACCACTGCATTGGAAAATCCATCCCTGGTTCAATAAGAAACTGTTGACCCCATATATTCTCTCCACATTTCCAAATCATCAACAACCACCACTGCCACCTCCAGACCTTGTGGATAGACAAGAAGAATATGAGATTGAAGAAGTATTAGACTTCCAAACCCATCATGTATGAGGAAAAAGAGGACAACCATCAAAGGAAGTTATTGACTACTTTGTAAAGTGGAAAGGATGGACTCAAGAACACAATTCCTGGGTCTGAGACACTGAGATAGATAATGCCCAGGAAGCAATCACAGAGTATGAGAAAAATATTAACCAAACTCTATACTCTACTAAAATCATAACCAATGAAAAAAGGGTGACCAATATACTTGATCACAAGTACTCCAATAATGATGATGTCACATATCTTGCCCAATGAAAGGATGGACTTAGAAAGTGGATCATTAACCCAGATCCAAGTCAATGGAAAACAATGATCAACCAATACTGGATCGATCAGATCAAAACACAACTCAAAACCCCACAAGAAGAGCCTTAGCAGTCGGGATGACTGCTTTAATAAGAGGGTAATATTATGATTTTTCCATTTTTCCTATCTAATCCAATATCTTATCATCCTTTGTCATTCTACATTGCTCATCCATCAATAAATCCATCGATTCACTCATGCTGTCACCCTGTACAACCCTCTTTCTATCATCTGATGGACAACACATGGTTCACACACAAACATACACACACACTATATTTTAGTATATAAGTAATGTAGTTTCCATGTATGTTCTGCATCTTCCAACTAAACTTTAATAATATACTCTTCTACACTCTTCTGAAGATCCATGCTGTGCTCTTACCATGGGTGATTGTCTGAACATGAGACAGCCCAAGAGTTGCATCTGATCTCAAGATCATGTGAGAATGAGGTCCTAACAAGATTGGGAAGATGGGTTCATGGGTGGATTCCAGGCCCTTCCATATTCTAGTTGTTTTTCTTTTATGAGGAACTACTAAAATTTGGCATGTCCATCCCATAATTCCTCAGCTGCAGTGAGCTCTCATCACAGCTCCTTAATTCATAGGTCCTTTTGGACCAGGTCTTCTCTTGCTTGTAGAAGTCATTCTTCTTTGGTTAGCTGAGGTGGTTCTGGTGGTGCTGTACTAGTGCTGGAGTCTTCCTCAGCTCCCATGAATAGAAGACTTTTTTCTTGATGGAAATAGAAGTCCTATTGGTAGATTTGGCTAGTTGATTCCTGCCAACAAAAGACATCAGGCAAGGGTGGCAACATGATTATATCAGCTATGAGTGATGGTGAATCAGGAAGGGGTCATGGTTGGCCTTGGAGAGTGTCTGGGAGATAATCATATGGGAAAACAGAGTGAATATATTGGGGCTGGAATTGTTCCAGCCCAGCATAGAAACCTGCATTGTATGTAAACTATCAAATTCAGCCATCAAGGTCTGGCTGATCTCTTTCTCTTTGGGCCAGAATCTGAAGAGTGCACTCCAACTTCCACTGCTCCTCATCTGTCCTTGGATATAACTCAGGTACTTTATCTCCTGCAGATGAGGGTATAGGTTATGGGTTCTGCTGGCCTGTATTCTAGTGCATATATTGGTTCTGGCACTGAAGCCTTGAACTGGGTCCCCTCTATTGAGGGCAAGGTACTCATCCATGTCAGGATGAATGCCTGGCCACAGGGTTTTGGCTTCAATATCAGCTTGATGGAATTCCCAGGCTTTGCTTCAGAATGAACCAAGGATGGCTCGATTGATGTTGGCAAGCTTAGGCCACTTGTAGTCATAGTCATTGGGGTTTTGGGGAGTGGGTGGGTGGATGGGGTTATTGGGAAGTTTGATGAAGGGGAGGGAGAAGCTGGAGTTGCTCTCCTCTTCATTGGTTGGCCAGAGAATTCATTCCTGGCCTCAGAATTGAGTTCCTCTAGTTGCCCAGAGACCATAGGGACTACAGGAATAGGGTATCATCATCCTGGCATCATCTGAGTGTCATATCCATGCATGCACTGGGCATGTGAGCACATAGAGGGGGGGGGGGGGGGAGGGGGGGAAGGTCAGTTGGGAATTGAAATCTAGTCTGTATATCCCTCATATATTCCTCTATAGTGGTGAGTCATTCCACTCTTGACTTGGTTGAGATTCAAATAGATTCCATTCTTGGCAGAAATTCATCAGAGGATTGGTTTGTGAAAGTGGTGTGGTAGACTGGGATGTTCTTCTCCAGAGTGAATATCAGATCTGCTGTTAGGATCATGTTCCATGTTACCTTCAGATATGCATAGTCCTATGGGCTGTCTCATGTTTGGACAATCACCCAGCAGATTACAGCTATGGTCTTGGGGTCAGATGGAGAAAATGTGATATGAATTAAACTTTAGTCAAAAGATAAGGAACATACAGTGAATACTATGCTACTTATATATGGTAATGTGTGAACTAACTATAGATCAGTCTGTGAGGTATCCATATGTGAAACAAGTATTGTTGTGTGTTACAGGTTGGTCATTGTGAGGTATCTAAGAATAAAGTGACAGCATGGTAGCAGTGATGAATAATAGTGATTAGATGTGGGATAAGATAAGAAAGTGGAAAAATTATAACATTACCCTCTTGTTAAAGCAGTCATCCTGACTGCTAAGGTTCTTCCTTGGGGGTGTCATATTGTGATTGCACTTGATCAATCCAGTACTAGTTGATCAACATTTTTCATTGTTCAATATCTGGGTTGATTATCCATTTTTGAAGTCCATCTTTTCATTTGGTAAGATATGCAATATCACCATTCTCCAAGTATTCATGGTCAAGAATGGATGCCATCATCTTTTCTTGTGTTACAATTTTGGCAATGTATATGCCTTGGTTGATGTTCCTTTCATAGTTGGTGATTTCTTCTTGTGTGTTCATCATCTCACTTTCTCTGACCCATGAATTGTGTTCTCAGGTCCATCCTTTCCATTTAATAAGGTAGTCTGTGACTTCTTTTGACTGTTGGCCTTTCTTTGTCTGTACTCAACATATTCTTGAGTCCAAGACTTCTTCTACTTCATATTCTTCCTGATCATCAATAAGATCAGGGAGAGAGGGTGGTGGTAGCTGTTAGTTGGGGAATGCTGGTGCAATAAATGGTGTGAGTAGTTTTTCATTGAATCATAGATGGATTTTCTAATGTGATGGCAATTGTAGTTTGTAGGCTGATGCTCCAGCCTTTTTGAGTATTTCAAATGGGCCCATTTGCTTGTTGTCTAGTTTCTTCTTTGGTCATGGAAGATGAAGATTGGTGGTGTCCAACCAAACCTTATTGCTGACTGTATATTCCTGTGCCATTTGTTTTTTTTTGTCATATTGCTCTTTCATTTGAGTAGCTACCTTGGTTAATGCATCATGAACCTCTCTGTGAACTTGTGCCATGGTTGTTATGATTTTTCCATTATCTTATCATGTCCTATGTTATATCACTTATATATCATCAACATATTGACCAAAACACTAGTATTCAATCCTATCAAACCTCTCACATTCTATCTATTCCTAATAGCTTCACCATAGTTGGCTTATGGTTGCATGACTCCCAACATTTGATGCATGGACATTGGTGTTTCATCTATTAATAACCTAGTATTTTCCATATAAAAAGGAGAATAGTTTTGTACTTACTCTCTATCTTTTGACTAAATTCAACCTATATATCATCTTCTACACATATCCAAAGACCAAGCCATACTCTTATTACAGGTGATTGTCTGAATGTGAGACAGGCCAAGAGTGATGCATAGTCCCAAGATCATGTGTTAGACTAGGTCATAATATTAGTCAAAAGATATACTACCTGCTCCTTCTACACTAGCTATAAAAGTAGCAATCATATGCCCAAAGAAAATGAAAACAAGTGAACAATTCCACTCAGCATCGCAATTGGTGGCACTGCCCTCCTTATAATCTTTACTGCCCTATTTTTACTAACATATAAAGAAGAAGTATGAACCCTCCTTCACCAAGAACAGTGATCCCACTGTTCTCAACCACCACCCTGTCCACCTCAACACCCTCAACATAGCCTTCTCAGGAGGCCTTCCCCCACCAGGCTGGCAACAGGAGAAGAAGAACTACTTTCCTGCCTCTGGGTCCAATTCACAGACACCTTCTCCTCCAAGAAGTTCACAATGCATGGCAGGACCACAAACCCAGAGCCCTTCAACATCCAGATAGAATGACCCACCCTCACCACCATCTAGGAATATGCAAGGGATATATGGGCTATGTTTGAGGATCCCCTGCCTGCATATTCCCAATGTTCCTGTCTCTATTCTCCAACCCTGTCTTGCCTCTATTTTGGGGCATGACACCCTGACAATCCAGGAATGGATCAAAACCATCCCTATGGCCCCTGAGGCCATAACATCCAGAAAAGAGGCTCCTGGCCTAGAACAAAGTCCTCCTCCTCCCTCCCAGTCATTGAGCTCTCTGACAACTTCAATGATGAGCTTGATGCTATGACCACAACCACTCCCATTGCTCCCAACAGCCTCTTCAATGCTGATGGGGCTGACTACAACTGGCCCAAACTCACTGAGATTGACAGAACCCAACTCAGCCCCTTTAGGGCCACTGCCTGAGATCTTTGGTGGGCCAACATTGAGAGCCGAATGGACTGGCCTGAACCCAGGCCCAACATGGATGAGTGGTTGGCCCTCAACAGGGGTGACTCCATATGGGAACTAAAACCAGGCACTACCATTTATGTCTGAATATATACTAATTAGTATAGAGAATTATACCCTCCTATTGCAGGGGACTTGGTACCCAGGCTATGGCCCCAAATGATGGAGAAATGACAGGAGTTGGGTCACACCCTTTAGTGACTTGGTTAATTGGAGATCAACCAATAACTGGAGGAGGGGTAGGAAGCCCAACTTTAATGGATTTACATATGGAACAAGCTACTATGGGGGACTGGGATACACCCAACCCCAATATATTGATTACCCAAACTATCCTCCAGATACCCCAGCTCAACAGCCACAATCTTTGCCCAACTTGCCATCTAATAGTTGTTAGAGCCTGTCTTAGGCATGTGACTTGGGGTGTCAGCTGACCACTCTAGGCTGTTACATGTTTGAACAGTTACCCAATTGAGAGGTTTAGGCTGGGCCTTTAGTGTAGTGTGAGTAAGAAGTATATGAATTAAATTTAGTCAAAAGATAGAGTACAACAGTGTAGTTTACTCTGTTTATATACTGTAAGTACAGTAATATATTTAGATGAAACATTTGAGTCCATGCTTGAACGGTGTTGAAGTAGGATAGCCCAGAAGGATCATGCATCCAATAGAAAGTGTCTGGGGTGACAGATGGTGAGAATGAGGGTGACTGTCAGTGAGTACTTGGATACGAGTCAGAAACGATGTGCGATTAGATGGCTGAGTCATGTTGATGACTTGGATAAGATAAGATAATGAAAAAATCATAACATTACCCCCTTGTTAAAGCAGTCATCTCAACTGCTAAGGTTCTTCTTCTGGGGTGTCAAATTGTGTCATGATTTGACTGATCCAGTACTGGTCAATCAACTTTTTCTATAAGTTCTCATCTGGATTGATGATCCACTTGGTGTATCTATCTTTTCATTTGGCGAGGTAGGCTACATTGCCATGTTCCGAATATTCATGGTCTAAGATCTTGACCACTGTTTTGTCCTTGATTACGATTTTTGGAGTGTATAGGGCATGGTTTACATTGGCCTTGTACTCTTGGATCACTTCCAATGCATTTGTCATCTCGTTTTCTCAAACCCATAAGTTGTGTTCACAGGTCCATCCTTTCCACTTGACTAGATAGTCTGTGACTTCTCTAGATGGTTGTCCTCTCTTAGATCATACCTTCCTGATGTGTGAGTCCAAGACTTCTTTGATTTCATATTCTTCCTGACCATCGATGAGATCCAGAGGAGGAGGCAGCAGTAGCTGTTGGTTTGGGAATGAGGGTGCAACATAAGGTGTTAACAATTTCTCATTGAACCAGGAATGAATCTTCCAGTGGGGTGGCAGCTTCAACTTGTATGCTGCTGTGCCTGACTTCTCAATAATCTCGAACAGTCCCATTCTTTTATCATCGAGTTTCTTTTTGGGTCATGGAAGATAGAGGTTGGTGGTATTGAGCCAGACCTTGTCACCCATCTGGTATTCCCATGGTGATTGTTTTCATTTGTTGTATTGCACCTTCATTTGCACCACTACCTTTTCCAAGGCATTGTGTACTTTCTTATGGATCTTGGCCATCATTTCTGTGAAGTCAACAGCTGCCGGATTTGTGAAGCTGGTTTTTTGTATTGACTCGGGAATGAGTCAGAGATTCTGTCCATATAGGACCATGAACAGGCTTTTGCCTGTGGCCAAATGAATTCAGTTGTTATGGGCAAATTTGGCGAGGGGTAACCATGCTACCCAGTCGATCTGTCAGTGATTGACAAAGATACAGAGATACTTTTCAACTTCCTGGTTGACTCTCTCCATTTGTCCATCCGTCTGAGGATGATATGTGGTTGATGCATTCTGGGTGATATTCAGCATTTGATAGAGTTCCTTCATGAATGCTGAGACAAATTGTGGTCCTCAGTCTAATATGACCACTTGTGGCATGCCATGTTTCACATATACATGATTGCGAAGCATCAATGCCCATCCTTCAGTGGATAACTCCTCATTACAGGGTATGAGGATAATATTCTTTGAGAATCAGTCTACGATGATGAGTAGAGCATCGAATCCTTCTGACTCCAGAAGTCTGGTGACCATGTCGACTGAAATGTGAGTCCATGGGGTGTCAGGAATGGCATTAGGATGAAGAGATGCAGCCTTGGCCTGTGTATCACTCTTTGTTCATTGACAAGTCTCACATCCTTTGATGTATGACTCAACATTGATATGCCGTCTACACATTCACACCTAGATTTTGTGATTTTGTAACAATACTATTGCACATCTATCCTATACTAGTGATACATAGAGGACTATAGCTGAGGCTTCAAGCTGATAGTTAAAAGCAGTAAGCAACTAGTAGAGCCAGGACTTAGATGCAACACCATTAGTGGGTTAAATCTACCAGCCGGCCAGACTAGTAACTCAAATGCTAGCAGGACTAAGTGAAATACAGCCACTAGCAAATGAAGGATACTACTAGCACACAAAAACCAGGAGCAGAGTACACAGATCTCATCAAGTTCTGTCACTAGCAGCCTAGACTGGGCATAAATGCCTAAGTCAGAATAACTAGTCACATGGCAATCTTGAAACAGGACTTAGAAATAAATTAGGAATGGATTAACCTTGAGCCCAGATCCAACTATTTCAATATAGATCTCTTATGATCAATGCTAGTGGAGCCAGACTGCACCCTCAATCATGATCGGATAGCTGTTACAGGTACCAATATCTGGATATTCATATAACCGTGTTACTAGGGCATGTAGTTGTGCTAAGGGTGCGGAAAGACCAACTGTAGAGTCTCTAGACCGAATATTTGAAAAAAAAATAGACTAGACTGACTATTGTGTGATTATTCACCATTATTTGTGACTAGCCAAGAAATCCTTACCAATATACCCTATACCCAGATGATATTTATAGTTCTGCCTCAGTAGTATATAAGTAGTGGGATGGGCACTCATGCAAAGCAGGCAAGCCATCCCCACAGTTGAGCTCTCACTGGTAGTAACTGGTGTCCCCAATTAAAGGCTTTTGTGCTTAACCTCAACAAAGTGATTAATAGTCGCTAAGTCACCCATAGAATTGCATTGAATTGAAGTCCATTAGAGTCACTGTTGTGTTCTGCAAAGGTCTGGAGTGTTTTGAAGTTAGTTCAAGCAAAGTTCTCAGGAGTTATAGTTTATTCTTAGGCCAAGAGCGCCACTAGTCAGCCAAGAGTGCGACTGGACAAGTGTTTATCACTTGTAGGAAGCAGTATAGGGCCAAGAGCACCACCAGTCTGAAGCAGTTTCAGTCAGAATGAGTGCAGTAGCTCAAACCAAGTCACTCTTATCCAATTGTGTCTTACCCACTCCACTAGTACAAGTAGTACTTTGTATAACTCACTAGTAACAAATAAAATGTCTTTTAAGACAATTGTACTTGATTATTAAAGTCTGCAGAGTGCTTCCATTGTACTTGAAACTGCCCAAATTCAATATTAGTGATTAAGTGTAGAGTAGTAAGAGGTTTAGTGTGATTAGTGTTCATTACCATTCTCTAATTCTTTTGTCACTTGCCATTACCAAGCACATCAATGATCTACCCCCACTGCAGCAGAAGAATATGTGCAGGACATATGGGCTAAGATCGATGACGCCCCCCCCCCCCCCCCCCCATACTCCCTTCCCCCTCATCCACATTCCCCTACCCCTGCCTGGCTCTACCTCAGGGCCTTACACTCTGATGATCCCAATATGGATCAAAACCACCCCTATGGACCCTGGGTTCAGAAGGAGCACAAACTCCTTGTCTTCACTCCCTATTATCGAGCACTCCTCCTTGGACTCCAATGGGAGCTCAAACTCTGAAACTGAGTTCATCCTGCTCACTCTGCTTCTGCTCCTCACTCCTGACAGTCCCTTCAATCCCAATGAGACAAGCCGAAACTGGCCCGCTCTCATGGCCATTGACCAAGAAATACTTGGTCCCATTATATTCATTGCCTGGGAACTCAGGCGAGCCAATGTTGAGGCCAGAATGGCCTGGCCTGAGCATCATCCTGATATGGATGAGTGGCTCACCCTCAACCAGGGTGATCCAATATGGGGACTGAACCCCAACACCACAATTCAAGCCCAGATTCACACAAATAGGAACCAGAAACTTTATCGCCCTGCCATCAGCAATTTGGTACCAGGGCTATGCCCAAGGATGGCAGAGGAATGATAGGAGCTGGGTTGCTCCCTTCAACAGTTATGGTGACTGAAGCTTGCTCAGAGGGAAGAGAATGGACCCAATATCCAGATTTGAGGGAGCTAAATATAGGTATGAACACTATGACAGGCTGGGATACTCTCAGCCCTAATATATCAATTTTCCAGACTACCCTCCCAACACCCCAGTCTCAATTCTGAGACCCCTGCCTGACTCACCACCCTATAGTCAGGCATGACAATCTGGCTATCACCCCTATCAGGGTGGCAGTCTTCTCTTCACAGGCACAGAAGAAGATATGGAAGCTAAGAATGCCCCTGCAGGATCGTCAAGTACCCCAGTGACAATGGCAGAACTTCGGCAAGTGACAAAAACCATGCTAGCTGAAAAGGAAAAACACATCACAGAAATATGTGAAGAACTCATGAGAGAAGAATCTGCCAAGAAGAGGATGACAGATTACCTCCATGATAATGACAAGGAGAAGGAGCCCAACAGGGACAGACCCACTGAGCCACCAAAAGGCTACCCGGGTCCAAGTCCAGATTGATTTTCGATCCTAAGACTGCCCCCCAGATGAGGTCCTCCCAACCCTGTCCCAAATCCCATTGGGAATATGCCCAATGATGCCCCATATCTAGGCATCAAACCAGTCCTTGTCAAGGCCCCCCTTCCATTCAAAGGGGACCATGACAATATCAAATACTTTGTGGGCAATTACATTACTTATTTCAAAGTGTTCCAGCATTACTTCCAGGTGCTGTCACACCTGGTCTTATTTGTGACTTCTCACTTCGAAGGGGCTGCCAAGGACTGGTGAGTCTACAAGAGACCCAAATTCTGGGTCGGTGACTCTCATGATGGAACTGCCACCCACTTCCACTATCCCGCATGAGACAACTTCATGGAACTGGTCTCTCATCAATTCTGACACCCTGCCATCAAGGAGGTCCATGAGAAGTGGATGTTCGATCTTCGAATGAGGACACAGCCTGCCTCCCATTACTTCCAGAAACTGGAAGAGAAAGCAAAATTGGCAGGCCAACAGACCAATGAAAACAAGTGCAGCACCATGGTGAAGGCAGTTTGACTAGGAGTACTATCCTCCTATACAACCTTCATCTCAAATATAGGTATCAACATTCCGTGCTCATATCCAGAGTGAAAAGAGCATATCTCACAAATGTATGAGGAATGCCAGCACAAGTGGGTCTTTGACCAGACCACCAGCATGCCCCAGGATAGGCAGAAGAAGGACTCCCATCCCAATCCCCCACAACATCTCGGTGGCAAAGCCACCACTGGGGTGACAAGTTACTCAGCCCCAAAGCTGACTGCTAATACAGGGGTGAGTTGGAATGCTAGAATGGGATGATGGATGATATATGGAGGGGTGGGCAAGCCAATGGAAATTGATCAATGATGAGCAGAGAGCAGATGCTTCTGGTGTGATAAAAAAGATCACCTGGCCAAAGATTGCCCTAAGAAAAAGGAGTTCAGAGATGTTAGATCAGTAGGGCCCACTAATAAAGTGGTGCCACTTACAACCAAAATTGAGGAGGCAAAAGATTAGGTCGATAAGGGTTTGATTCCTCTTGCTCAATCATGTCTCCTGAAGGTGAGTCCTTGGTCTCCACAGGTTGGACTAATATACATGCATCTAGACATTTACCTATGATGAACAATACATATCACATGACTTTACAGACTCCAAGACCAAAGAACACTGAAGAATTGAAAAAGAACAGATACATCACACTTCTAGAAGAAGCTGATACCATAATCTATAGTGAATCCTGAGCCCCTGATGAGGTGCAGGATTTGCTGGGTGGTGCCAGCACTGCCACAAAGTCCACCGAGCTAGCACAGTGAAACTCACCAGATACACAAGTAAAACCACAGACTGAGACTAGTAGGCAGAATATCCTCAGACCTTCCAAAAGTCCAAAAACCCCTGCATCCCTTATGAGTAGGGGGACAAGTCCAACAACCTTGCCAGGGTCAGTGGGGGACCAGGACAGCACCTCTCACCAAGGCCAGGATTGAGGCCACACACTATCTGGTCCAGTTGAGAGAAACCTAGTGGTGGAGCTGACTGCAATGCTGATAAGATTTGCACCTGGCACCATGGCATACTCCACTGAAACAGATAGTAGCAGAACCCTGGAAGCAGCAAGCCAAGTCCTATCTCCTTCTGAGATAGTTCAAGTTCCAGAAGCAACTCAAGCCAAAGAACAGAGGGAAGCTGCTAGTGCCCAGGCAGTAAAGAGAGGGTACAGCAACAGAAACACCACTATTGTCGAAGTACCTAATGAAGAAGATGACACTGCCTTTAGACTATGGCAAGCAAAACAGTCCAAAGCCAGAACCCCAACACCTGAAAGCCTGCCTAACAAGGGGGTACTAAATCCCAAAATCCCACTTAACAAGGGGGTATATGATCATGTGTGGTACAAACCTTTCGAAGTCAATTGGACTCTATGGGTGATTTGTACCACCCAGAACTTGGCAGTTGCCAAAGCCATTCTCTCCACTTGGGTTCATCCCAAATAACTTGGAGAAATAACCAATGAGCTTGTTCAGAGCTTGAACACCAAAGAGAGCCTTGCATGTGAACAGCTCTATGAACTTCACAAACTGATCCAGTATATTTGTGGTACCAAGAGTTCTGGTCAGGACTTCTTGGTGGATATCCAACTCACTCCCTGTACAGGGAAAAAGACTTTGACAACCCATGCATTGTTGAATAGTGGCTGTATGGGCAGCTCTATCAATCAAACCTACATCCAACAATATCAGTTGGATATCAGAAAAGCCACCACTCTTATACCCATTTACAATGCAGATGGAACCCATAATAAAGCAGGTGATGTAACTGAATTTGTGGAACTCCAAATGACCATCAGAGACCACACTGAATGAATCAACCTTGTGGTCATAGACTTGGGTTCCAAAACAGTATACTTGGGCTATAATTGGCTTAAACACCATAATCCCCTAGTCAACTGGAAGACAGGGTCCATGACATTCAGACAATGTTATTGTGTAAAGAACTATTTTACTCTCCCTGATTCCAATGAAGAAGATAGACAGGATGAAGAGCTTGAAGAAGGTGAAACAATTCTTGCTGTAAACATGCAAGAAGAAATCATTCTTTGAGCTGTACATCATGCAAATGAACTGGCTGCGGCCACAAATGCAGAGAAACTGAAGAAAACTTTCAAGGAGCTCATGCCTCCTCAGTATCAAAGCTTCAGAGATTTATTCTCAAAAGAAAGCTTTGATGAACTACCAGACCAAAAACCCTGGGATCATGCCATAGAACTGGTCCCCAACACCAAATCTATGCTAGACTGTAAAATCTACCCATTGAACTGAAATGAGCAGGAACAACTCAACCAGTTTCTCGATGAAAACCTCAACTCAGGGTGAATCCATCCTTCCAAATCCCTCTTCACCTCTCCTTTCTTTTTCATCAAGAAAAAGGATGGTTCCTTACAACCAGTTCAGGATTATCATAAGCTGAATGAGATGATGATTAAAAACTGCTATCCTCTTCTCTTAATCTTGGAACTCATCGACAAGCTATGAGGAGCCAAATACTTCAGCAAACTAGATGTTTGCTGGGGATACAACAATGTATGAATCCAGAAAGGAGATGAAGAGAAAGCCATGTTCAGAACTAACTGAGGGCTCTTTGAACCTATGGTTATGTTCTTCAGACTCACCAACTCACCAGCCACTTTCCAGTGGATGATAAACAACATTTTTAAGGATTTGATCGCTGGAGGAAAAGTCACTATATACCTCAATGACATCCTTATTTTCACCAAATCTCTGTTGGAACACAGAATCATTGTCAGACAAGTTCTCCAATGACTGTGAGAAAACAAACTGTTCCTTAAAGCAGAGAAATGCAAGTTCAAAGTACTTGAAACAGAATACCTTGGAGTGATTATCAGCAAAGATGCAATTTGCATGGACCCGGTCAAAATCGCTGAGATTTCAGAGTGGCCCACTCCAACCAAAAAGAAGGAGCTCCAATCTTTCTTAGGATTCATGAACTTTTACTGAAAGTTCATATGTGACTACTCCAAAATAGTACAACCTCTCATGCAGTTGACTGGCAAGGTCAACTGGACATGAAGAGTAGAACAAGAACAGGTGTTCATACAACTCAAGAAGTTGATGACCACTAACATGGTTCTAACAATTCCCTTGGATGACAGGAAATTCTAAGTAGAAGCCGATGCTAGTGACAGAGCCATCAGAGCTGTTCTAAGTTAAGAACAGAATGGCAAATGAAGGCCAGTCACCTTCATGTCAAAAGTGCTAACAGTCACCAAATGCAATTACAAAATCTATGACAAGAAATTGCTAGCCATTATACTTGCTTTGGAGGAGTGGCGCCATTACCTCATAGGTGCCAAGGAAACCATTGAAATCTGGACAGATCATCAAAATCTCCAGTATTTCCAAAAACCCCAGAAGCTGAATCGATGACAAGCCCAATGGGTCACTGAATTGGCTGAATATCACTTTGTTCTTCAACACAAAGCTAGAGTCATAAACAAAAAGGCCAATCTTCTCAACAGAAGAGATAATCATGATCAGGGAAAAGAAGACAATCAAGACATGATTGTTCTTTCTCCTGAACATTTCTGAGCATTGATACTGCCCACCACCAAAGAACAAGTTACACATATAAGAGACACAACTTGACAACAAAAACAATGGGATCAGGGGATTGAAAAATCTCTTAATCATGAGCAAGGAATCACTCAAGAAAACAAAGTATTGTGGTATGATAGATGCATTTACATTCCTCAAGACACCTCACTTCATGGTGAAATCATCACACAATATCATGATCATATCACTGCTGGACACCCTAGAATCACCAAAACAAAAAAACTTATCTTACAAGAATATTGGTGGCCAAAGATGAAAAAAGATGTTAAATCCTATATCAAGGGATGTGAAACCTGTCAAAGGATGAAGAGTGACATGCAGGCAAAAGCCACTCCTCTCCATCCCAATGCAATCCCAGATGCCCCCTGGACTCATATCTCAGTAGATATGGTTACTGTTCTTCTGGAATCAGAAGGATTCAACATGTTACTCATCATCATGGACCACTTTTCTAAAAACATCATTCTTCTACCATGCAATGAAGAGTTATCTGCAGAAGAATGAGCTCTTATGCTCCAAAATCATGTTTATGTGAAACATGGAATGCTGCAAATAGTCATCTCAGATCGAGGACCTTAATTTGTGTCTTCCTTCATGAAGGAACTATATTGGATACTGAACATCATGCAAAATGCATCCACTGCATATCACTCTCAGACTGATGGACAGACAGAATAAGTCAATCAAGAGGTTGAAAAATACCTCCACATCTTTGTCAACCATCACCAGACAGACTGGGTCACCTGGTTACCTCTTGCAGAATTTGCTCATAATCATAGAGTTCATTCTGCCACTGGCAAAAGTCCATTTATGGTCTTATATGGACAAAATCCCCAACTCATTCCTGAGTCTATCCAAAAGACCAGCTTCGTGAATCCTGTGGCAGTAGACTTCACAGAAACAATGGTCAAAGTCTACAAGGAAGTCCATGATGCTCTGGAAAAAGCAGCAACACAAATGAAGGTGCAATACAACAAGCAAAAGCAATCACTCAAAAATATCAAGTCAGTGATAAAGTTTAGCTTGACACTGCCAATCTTCATCTTCCCCAACCAAAGAAAAAGCTAGATGGTAAATGAACAGGACTGTTTGAAATCATCAAAAAATCAGGTATGGTAGCATACAAACTAAAACTGCTACCCCATTGAAAGATACACTCTTGATTCAATGAGAAATTGCTGACTCCATATACTGCACCCTCATTTCCAATTCAGCAACAGCCACCTTCTCCTTCTCCAGACCTCATCAACAGTCAAGAAGAATATGAAATCAAAGAAATCTTAGACTCATGCACTCATCGAGTATGCTCCAAACAAGGACAATCATCCAAGGAAGTCACAGATTACCTCATCAAGTGGAAGGGATGGACCAGAGAGCACAACTCCTAGGTCTGAGAGACAGAGATGATGAATGCAACAGAAGTGATCAAAGAATATAAGGCTAGCATAAACTGCACCTTATACATTCCAAAAATCATAACCAAAGATAAGATAGTGGTCAAGATATTAGATCACGAATACTCTGACAATGGCAATGTTGCATACCTTGCTCAACACAAGGATGGATATCAAAAATGAATTATCAATCCAGATGAAAAAGTGTGGAAAAACTTAATTGATCAATACTGGATCAATCAAGTTATATTGCAACTCGACACCCCTGATGAAGAACCTTAGCAGTCAGGATGACTGCTTTAACAAGGGGGTAATGTTATGATTTTTCCATTATCTTATCTTATCTTGTCATATCCATGACACAGGATGTCTTATTTCAGTCAGCATTGACACATTCACCAATGACAACCCCAGTTCTCATCAACAAACACCCTTATTTACTCTTATTGGTCTATGATCCATCTGACTTCAACACTGTTCACTCATAGACCATACCATTTCATCTATTAATAATGCTATATTTTCAGTATATAAGTAGAGTAATTTTCACCATTGTACTCTACCTTTTGACTAAATTACATTCATATACCTTGTACTGCACAACACCAAAGACTGAGCCAACCTCTCTACTTAAGGGTGATTGTCCAAATGCAAGACAGCCCAGAGAAAAGCTTACATCCCAAGTCACATGTATAGACAGGGCCATAACATACAAGGCTGGAATGGCAAACAAAAAAGCAGATCTACTCAGTAGATGCAATGATTATGACCAAGGAAAAGAAGACAACTGAGATATCATCATTCTATCTCCAGAACACTTTTGAGCAAACCATGAACATCAGAAATGTGACTCAATTCAGAGCTCAATGGGACCAAGAGATTGAGAAATCCCTTAACCATGAATGAGGAATTACTTAGGAGGATGGCATCCTCTTTTATAATGGACAAATTTATATCCCTAAAGATGAAATTCTCTAAGGAGAGATCATTGCCCAACACTATGACCACATCATCGTTGAACATCCCAGAGTCACCAAAACCACTGAACTAATACTTTGAGAATATTGGTGGCCAAAGATGAGATAAGATGTAGAAACCTATGTCAAGGGATGTGAAGTATGTCAGAGGACCAAAAGTAATACACAGGCAAAAGCTGCCCCCCTTTATCTCAACACAATCCCAGATGCTCTCTAGACCCATATATTGGTTGACATGATTATGGGACTCCCAGAATCAGAAGGCTATGATGCCTTACTAGTCATTGTCAATTAATTTTTAAAAAACATCATTCCCATCTCTTGCTATGAAGAGTTATCTGCTAAAGGATGGATCTGTATATTGTGAAATCATGTATATGCAAAATATGGAATGCCACAAGTCATCATTTCTGACTGAGGATCTCAGTTTGTATCAGCCTTCATGAAGGAACTCTGCTGAATGCTGAATATCACCCAGAATGCATCCACAGCCTATCATCTGCAGACTAACAGACAGACAGAATGAGTTAACCAGAAAATTGAGAAATACCTATGAATCTTCATCAATCATAGACAAACTGACTGAGTAGAATGGCTACCACTTGCTGAATTCATGCACAACAATCAGGTTCATTCAGCCATGGGAAGAAGCCTATTCATGACTCTATATGGTCAAAATTCCTGACTTATCCCTAATTCCATGCAAAAAACTCAATTCACTAATCCTGTGGCCATAGAATTTGCAGAAACTATGGCACAAGTCCACAAAGAGGTTCATAATATATTGGAAAGAGCAGCAGCATAAATAGAGGTGCAATATGATAAAAGAAAACAACTGACTCATCACTAAGTCAGCAATAAAGTATGGCTTGATACAGCCAATCTCCATCTTCCATGACCAAAGAAAAAACTCAATGATAAATGAACAGGACCATTCAAAATTCTTGAAAAAGCAGGAGCAGCAGCATACAAGTTAAAGCTACTGCCACACTGGAAGATACATCCCAGATTCAATGAAAAGTTGTTGTCCCCTTATGTTGCCCTTTCATTCATGAATCAACATCAACTGCCTCCTTCTCCTCCTCCTCCTGACCTCATTGACAGACAGGAAGAATATGAAATCAAAGAAGTATTGGACTCATGCACTCATTGGGTATAAGCAAAGAAAGGACAACCATCCAAGTTAGTCACAGACTACTTGGTCAAATGGAAAGGGTGAACTAGAGAACATAATTCCTGGGTCTAAGAAACAGAAATGGCTAATGCCAAGGATACAATTATGGAGTACAAAGCAAATGTTAACTGAGCTCTGCACACTACCAAAATCATAACCAAGGACAAAGCCATAATTCAGATACTTGACCATGAATATTCTGAAAATGGTGACATTGCATACCTAGCTCAATGCAAGGATGAACTTCAAAAATGGATCATTAACCTGAATAAAGATGTATGGAAATGCTTGATTGATCAATATTGGATCAATCAAGCAGAATCACAACTTGAAACCCTTGAAGAAAAACCTTAGCAGTCAGGATGACTGCTTTAACAAGGAGGTAATGTTATGATTTTTTTATTATCTTATTGCATTTCACATCATATCACTTATGCATCATCAACATATCAGCCAAAACACCAGTATTCAGTCCTATCAAACCTCTCATGCTCCACCTATTCCTAATAGCTTCATCATAGTTGGCCCATGGTCACATGACTCCCAACATTTTATGCATGGATATTAGTGTTTCACCTATTAATAAACTAGTACTTTCCATATATAAAGTAGAGCAGTTTTGTACTTACTCTCTATCTTTTGACTAAATTCCATCTATACACCATCTTCTACACCAATCCAAAGATCTAGCCATACTCTTATTATGGGTGATTGTCTGAACATGAGACAGCCCAAGAGCAATGCATGATCCTAAGATCACATGTTAGACAGGGTCATAACACATATATTAACTTCTTGGACTATCTTGTGTTTGGACAGTCACCCATGGGTAACAGCTATGGTCTTCAGACCTTATGAAGAGAGGCTAGACTATTAGCTAAGTTTTTAGAGAGAGATGATGGTATAAAGAAACTTTAGTTTGAAGCTGAAGTATCTACAGCAAGAACTAACTAGTTTATATACAAAAACCAGATGGTTAATAATAGGTATGTCCATGAGTAGATCATGCATGAAACAATGGAAAGTGTCTGTCAAGCAACTATCACTAACCCTAAGCACAATAGCTGAGGGCACTCCTTTTAGATGAGGCAATGTTGGTAATTACCATGGATAAAGATGGGGATCAGAAAAAAGATAAGTGCTGGTGATAAGATAGGCACTTTGGAGATAAGATAAGATAAGGAAAAATCATAACACCTGCATCAACAATTAAATTATGATAAAATCAGTGTTCAAAGAAATTGGAAACAAGAATCCAGCATCCAAGAGAGCAAAATAACAGGCAAGTCTTGTAAAGTTATATTGTAACCATGATTGCCTGTATGACATGTTTCATAGCTGATCTCTATGAGATATCAATTATATAATCAAAGGTCTAATGTGTTGACACAAGTGGCAAGAGTTGTGCTGCTACTGATCACCCCAAGAGCATTGTATACTTACTACAAAGGCTGTGGTGCTGTACACAGCATACCAGGGCTTCTGGTCTCTAGAATGGCAAGACCCTCTGTCAAGCTCCATCCTTTCCATCTGCAACAACACAGACATCTCCCCTTGATCATGATATTGACTAGTCTTTTCAAAGTGCACAGTTGCTCTTCTGTATTCTGATTCAACTGCTTTCAGTCCTCAGCACAATAACAAGAGTCTTATAAAAATACCAAGCTCCTTGTTGAGTCCTGCACCAGTGACCTATTATTTCTTGGCATTATGTATTTGTATCATTATAAATCTCAGGAGTTCTTTTCAACACTCTCTTGAATCAGGGTAATCCTGTATCCAGATACCAGTCATCATTCTTCAAGTTACACACAGTTCCTATTCAACTTCCTGCATTCCATCTTTTTGGCTTGCTATCACTACAGCCTTTATTCCAAAAATACCAAATTCTGGGTCATGCCTCTGTTACTGGTCATCTGATGTGTACTAAGTCATCAGACAGTTCAAGAACCTTCTAAACTGTCTTTGCCTTAAAATCGAAAGTGATCTTCTAGTAATGACTATCATTTCAACAATCAATGAGTCTATCCTATGATAGTGCTCTCTATATATAATAAGAGTTTTGGTATGTGTTATCTTCTGCAAATCTTTTTATCATTTTTACTGTTACACTATGTGTGCTCAGACTGATATCCTCCTCAGTCTCTCTCACAATGATACATTTCAATATCTCAATGCCAAGTTGAACTCAAATATTTTGTACATACTATTGCATAGTATGGACTATCTTTCAGATGTCTTGATGTGTAATGATGGATACATATAGGCATATATACTGGTGTTGTTGCTATTACATTGTGGAATATTTGTAAGTCATAAGTGTTCCTATTCTATGATTAAAGCTGAAACAAATTCCAGCCTCTTCAATGCCAATCAAAGGTCATCATGGTTATTATCCTCTATAACTTGACAACTGTTAATTTTGCCTTCAATTGGTCATGTCAGACTTCTGCATTCATCAGAAAGGGATAGACAATTTTGACTGTATACTAGAAGCTTATCAAAAAGACTTAACCAACTGAGATATGCATAAATATAGTATATGGAGAGCTCACTGCCCACTCAGCATATGAATGGTGGCACAAGCTATTGTATCTCAATCCTCAGCACATTCTGAAAAGATGTTGTCCACTATTGGCATTGGTCTTTGCATCAGATGGGGTAGAGAGGAGAATGGTGATGGAACAAAACTAGAGGGATAAATAAGCAAATTTAGAAAAGAATAATGAACTGGTATTAGCAAGCAACACCCATATGACTCATACCAATCCTTCCACCATTGCTTGAGTGGTGAGGTGAGCTACCTCAATATTGGTATTGATATCTTGAGCCTTATTGTCCAAAGGCAGAAATATTGGTATGCATGCTTCTCAATCCTGGAGCTATGCATTGTCATAGGTAGAGAGAGGGTGTACCTGTAGAGAAGAAACAGCAGTAATTTGAAGTAGATGGTAGTTAAAAAGAGGAAAGAGAAGTAGCAAACTGAAAAAGAAAGTATGAGTCAGCCAGCTTGAGATATCAAGTCCATGTGCATGGCAACTTATACTATCACAATAGTATGTGAAATTCCATTCAATAGTGGTTTACATATGAGATAACTCACTAGTATCATTGGCTCCAAATTTGGTGTTGTTGTATGGTCTGTGAACAACACTGAATTGTTGTTCTGCTTCTAGTCTTTTTTTTGATTTCAGGAACTTGTACAGTAGCTGAATTGTCTGTTTCTTCTCATTGACTCATCATTTATGCAGTGCTGTGGCTCTATCTATTGTGCACCCAATTCCTAAATGAAACTTCTCAGATATTCAATATCCTTTATATATCCTTCAACCTGATGACAACCATATAGTCCACATTACTGATCTACTGCATTTTCACTATTGTTCAGGTTAGACATGAAACAGAGAGTCGACTAGAGCCCTACCACTAGTTTATTGAAGTGCTAGTTGAATCATCAGTCCATAAAGCCAGCTCTATATTGCTTTCATGCTTCACAATTATTAGGAATTTGCCAAAATCTGAATATAAGAGCATGAGGTGAGAGGGGATGATCAAATCAAAGTGGAATGTATTATAAAGATGTATGTCATTAGGCAATAGAATGGATTCCAGCAAGGGTTCATGAGGAGACCTGAGAGGTCTGGTTTGCAAGGTAAAGGGGTCAGTAAGCACAAAGCAATTACTGTAGAAAGTAGCTGGTAAGCATGAAGCTATTACTGATATAAAAATCCTATCAGTGTGGAGCTATCATGGGAGACAAGCACTAAGGGTAGTCTTCAGATTGGTGTCAGAAAGTGCTTGGCATATCCAATGAGTTGTTCAGCAAGTATTAATATTCTACAATTTTCTATTATATTCTAGTATCAGCAAGAAGAATAGAGAAAGAAAGAGAAAATACATGCAAGTCACTGCTAGGACTGAGAAGGCCAAGTACAAGTATGTGTTGACTCATGCACAGAATCAGCATATCCATAAGTGTTACTGAGTTTTGGGCTGCCCTCTAGACTGAGACTACCACTTCTGCACACTGTTTGAATCACTGTCCATCTATTCGATGCTCCTACACTGTAGCAAATAATAACCCTCTTTCGGATTCAAGTAATAGTTTAAAGGTCCTTAAAGGTTATTGTTGGGATTTGAGAGTTGAGCCAAGATGATGGCAATCTGGCATCATGCCGAATTTGCTGATTAAGAGAGAAATATTAGGAAACTTGTAGAAGATTCTAGTACATTAGCATTTAGTATATAAGTAGGTACAGTAGTGTACATCTGCATGCGTTTGCAGAGCTCAGCCAAGCGCAATACTATTGGCCTGACACCATGCATGTACTAACTGGGAACAAACTGATCTATTCATCCCCCATTTTTCACAACAGTTATTGGGCTGAAAACAACATGGAGATGCAATGTACCGCTCGATCCGTGGTATCTTCTTGTTCTCAGGCTCCTCTAACAAGATTCATCTAACAACATCAATCCCGTGTGACGTCTTCTCTGCAATTGCTTTGCCAAGTAAATGTTACAACGAGGATAAGCCAGATTGCGAGGGTGCCTTTGAAAGTGTTGGGTCTCTGATATCAAGCGAAATCTTACGAATCCCATTTCTTCATCGGACTACCTGATGGAAGGTTAGAACACCTCGTCACTACAAGCAGCACCGCTGCATGATGCAACTGGCTGGGACACCGTCATGACAGCTTGCCATGTTGACTGAATGTGCGGGGGCGTCTCTGCTTCTGCCTTCTCAGGATATTGAGAGACTCGGTCGCATGTAAGTTCGTCTTTTCATCGTCTCTCCGATATCAATGACGACGAACAATTACGCACTGGCAGAAAGACTGGATCAGGACACAGCACTATTCACGTCCAGGAGAGAGACAGCTTAATGAAGAGGTCAAGCGGAAGCATTATTGAAGTTAAGGTGCGTCCATAAGATCTGTGTCCCCGCACGTTGTCCTTGATATGTTCACAACATGTTTACGCCGTCATGCCCATGATGAGAGTCGTTTTTATTTCAATTTACGTCTGTTAATAGGTTGAACAAAATGCAACCGTTCTTAGCATGAGTGTATCGCACATCATCATAAAAACTGCGAGACTATCTATAGCACAGAAGCAGAGATATTCTTCCCGACGTATACCTTTCAACCCCCACTATGAAACTAGGACAATTATGTCCTGGTCCTACCATCAGAGACGGGCAATGATTCATGATCGATAGACTTGGAAGTTTCGCTGGGATCTCCTACGAAGGATCCGCTGATTCTCCTCCCGGACTCTGTTCATCTTTTTGCATCTTGATCTAGTGCCGCGTGGACGCAGCCTGCGTGTGACGGATGCAGTTCGTACGATCCCAATCCGTACCTCGCTGATGCTGATACGATCTTTTTTTAGGCGGGATCATGCTCTTCACTATTGAAAGTCACTCATACAGCAACCCAGTCATGTGGTGGCTCGTAGTGGACTCAATATCAAGGCGCTTACGAGTTTCTGAAAAAAGTTGTTGTCATTAATCGGAGGATGATCCCTCGTTTTACGATGCTAGGGTAAACTAGTTTATTTTGCTCTCTCCCTACTGAAAATATGAAATATTTATTCCCAGGAGCTCACCCCCGAAAGGACATGTTGCGGACAGCCATGCGCCGTAGACCGTTCGCATCGAAATGTGTCCTCGTGCTGCTGTTTCGTCCCTTGTGACGCCAGGAAATAATGAGGTAGTGTAAACACTCCTAATTAATGGTACGGGGGCGTGGGGCGGGATAAGTTGATTTTCTGGGTTCGTATTGGTTTCACTATCTCATATCGCAGCCCTCTAATACCTTCATGTTTTCCAGTAGTGCAATTCAAATGTATCATGTTACTTACTCCCGTCATCGATTTCCTCTTCTTCATGACCCGCCGATGCCCTATTTACCAGTAACCAACACCAGCGATTATTCACTTGCCATGTTTGAGCATCTTGTCTTTTAATCATATCGTTGACTTGGAAGTTTCACTACGAAGATGATACATCAATCTCAGACGCTCTCAGCCTATCGCTCTCGTTTCGGTTTATTTTTTGCCTGTTCAGCGATACGGATGGATCCGAGATCTACATTTTTAGAAGTTGCGCAGCTATCTTAGTATCGATACTTATACCTACGACTCACGCATTCTTAATTCGGACGAAATCATGCTTCGGGCAGCGCCCCCGTTGTTGATCAGTATTACTCCAACGTTGGTCTTTATGTCGCGACGCCGAGGTCCCCGAACACTTCTAACGTCAAAGCTCTCCAGATTTGATGTTGTCATAGAACTCAAGATTTCTCACAGTGACCATCTTTTCCCACTTCGACGGACTTCTAGTGCCCTCTATATACTGGGAGTGGGGTATGCTATTCTCATAAACCGTTACCCTATCACTCTTGCTTTCCCCCATGGCGATTCAGGCAGATATTCCGTCATATCTTCAAACCGATGACGACAAAGCCTTTTTCTTTCAATATCTTGATGCTGAGCTGAACTCAGTGATCCTATATGCGTTATTGTATGGTGGGCCCCGTGGTTTTGTACTTTCATATGTAAGTGCTGATCAATGCGGGGCATAGGTGTATACACTGGTATTATTTCCGTCACGTTGTGGAATATCTGTGAGCCAGGAGCATCTCCACTACAACATTCCAGCTGAAGTGATTGCCACAGTCATCAACCAACGCCGGCCCATCCGACGAGGCTTGGTTGTTGTTATCATGCTTCTTCATGCTCTGATTACTCTCGGTTTTGGTGCCAATTGGTCATGTATACGCTCTGCATTCATCGAACATGGGCAAAGTTTTTGGACCGTATATTTGAACCTTAGATTTGCCCAAGCAGCCTATTGGGAGAGGGGTATCACCATGTCCATGAGTACTATTCTCACAGACTTGTATATGGTGTGTGCGATTCTGCAGGGGATTACCTACATCAGCTCACCATCGTTTTGACTATAGATTTGGTGCTGTTGGATGGTTTGGGGACGACGCTGGCTTGTTGTACTGCTTCCAATAATTTCTCTAATTTCCGCTACTAGTAAGGTGTCTGATCCTGTCTATTCTTTTTATATTAACACGCAACTTTTTGTGTAGCATCAAAAATCATGGCGGTGTATCTTGAATACCTCGATGGGAGTCCCAGAGGATTCCTTGTGCCCTATGCCACTCTTACCTTAGTGACCACATTGTGGTGCACTTTGCTCATTATTTACCGCATTTTGATTGTTGCTGGGATTGGCCGCGGAGCAGAGGGTCGACTGAGATTTTATCACTGTTTCATTGAAGTACTGGTTGAATCCTCAGCTCTTTACTCAATATCTCTGATCCTATATCTGGCCTTCACTATTCGTAACAATTTAGGGGCATATTACCTTGATACCATAGCGGGCATCGCGAAGGTATGTTCATGATCTTGGATACCTTGTCATTTACCAAACACCTTGCGTAGGGAGTCGCTCCAACGCTTCTTGTAACACGCGTCACGACCGGACACCGGGCTCGCCCAGACGATTCCTGGCAAGGAAGCGTGATGGCGTCAGCTTCAATTATGTCGCAGTCGCAAGATCGCAGTCGGGCGAGCTTCCAGGAAGATGACCCGACAAGTCCAATGCTTGATGGTGACCTCGAGGCTCAGCACGAGATTTCTGTCAGAGTGAATTAATTTGCTTCTATCGCCTCTCCATCCCGAACTGAAACAAGATTTTCGCTTCTTAGGAACCTTCTCCAACACTTCGCTCTGTCTCTGTTGTGGCTGATCATGCCCACCCAAACGCCGATGTTGCTCCGGAGAGCATGACATCCTTGCCTCACCTCAAGAATCGCTCGCCCCTTCACGACAGTTTACCTCCTTCTGAAGATGTCATCTGCCGTTCAACCGTGGTGGACGAGGCAGCAGCTCCGAGTCGATGAAGATGTAGAGTTAAAAAGACCAAAAACATCCCGTGGTGCGCAGTATACAAAACTGTCCCCTATTTTTGAGATTATTTCCATCCACAGTAATTATCGAGACTTATCGAGACTTGTAAACGCAATAGTTTACCTACTCTTATTGTAGTCCTGACATCTTACCATACATTTGTGGGCCGTTTCCACATACGACAGACTCGGAGCCCCGAAACCCTTGTATCGCTGCATTGCGTTTATTGGGTTTCAAGTAGTGCGGTTTGTATCATATTAATAAATATGAGTTCACTCGCTACACAATAGAGTAGATCCTCAGCCTCAGCCTCGATTATCCGCACGCAATACCATCAAGACCCCTTATAGTTGAAGTTAGTATACCCGTTGAACGAGCTATGAAAGACACCTGTCTGAACATTGCTTCGTTACGGAAGCAAGCCATTGTTGACAGTCTTCTGGGATGATAGCGTGGAAGATAAAAGATGTAGTACTTATAGCTGTTCTTCGGTTTCCACTTCCAATTTTTGGCGCGTTACTATTCTGCGACTTCAATTGCTGACTCTGACGGACAATCCGAATATTGATTAGCCGAGAGGGCCTACGAACAGGTGATACGAGTCTGACCGGATAGAAATGGCAGTGTATTGTGAGTATAAAGAGTCGAAATGATCAACTATGTAATAATAAATGCAAAACAGACGAATCGATTCAATCCTCGATTTTGCATGCAGAGACGCCCAGACGGCCGTTTTGACAGTAGTCCGACCTTATGAGTGCTGTCTTCGTGTGCTCGGACCAACGTCTATGTTTCTACAAGTCACGGATGTTACAAGTAACGCTTTTTTGAGCTTCTGTGTTTACATTCTCTTCACCTTCCTTCCTTCTTACAGATATGTCAGATGCCTTTCTGCTGTACTTATGCCGTTTTTCACTAGCATCTTGGCATCTGCCTCCTGGATTCTGGCAAAGGAATGCCGTAAAGTTGTGACGCTGACTGCTCCATATCCAGCGTTTACTTCGACATTCCCCAGCCCTTCCGACCGATTTTAAAGCCTCTACATTCTGAGCTTGATATTTTCGGGACTCAAGTAGCTCGCTGTTCTGTGGGTGCGCGACCTCAGCCAAATTTCAGTACTATCACTCCCCTCCGATCAACGTGATATCCGGGACCTTCCGTCCCCTCATGGACTAGTACATAAAAGCGCACTCAGCCCCTGACTTGTTGATGCCTTGGAGCATGGTTTCTGTATGGGATGAACCCATCTTTTGTGTCGAGATAACGTATTGTCGCCCCCCGAGCAACCACCGATGATGAAGAAGGGGGTGAGGTAGAGAGAAAGTCGGAGAGACAGCAGCGATGGGAGAGGGAGGATAGCGGCATATGCGCCGCAGTGGCACATGTGCCCGGAAATGTCAAGTCGCTTTGTTCATCCCACCATCCGCAGACATTGACCCATGACTGATGTGTTGCTGTAGTTTTATCGTCCATCTGTTTACTGGTCTAGCCATACAGCACAATTGGCGAAGCAGTAGCATGGAGGGCCATTACGCGCTATGACATACCACGGTAACGCGGAGCTTCGAGATCAATTTCATGGACAATGGGATGCAACCGGTTGCCCAGTAAGCAAGCCATGTTCGTTTTGATGCATTTTCTCATCAAATATTCAGCACTTCCATGCGCAAGGGATTGTTCAGACTGACTCTTCAATAGATGGTACCTACCTCGTCGTTGGACAGAATCTTGATATCAACATCATGACATGTATCAAAGGAAGAAGACAATGTCATGAAAGGGTTTTTTTGAGTTGCAAGTTAAGCCCTCTGCATGTATGCAGTGTTCCGAACTGATAAATCCAGGACATCTGTTCAATGAAGACAGAGATGACCAATACATGTCCTTGTGTCCTTTGAAGGCTGTATACACGTATTCGTCTCATCTGCTCGCCCAGTATATCAACGTCGTACCATGATGTCCTATTCCCCCAATGAATGTTTTAATCTTCCACCTTTCTTCATCGTCCCATGGCTCGCTATTTTACCCAACGTCAAGCCAGTCGTATATATGTGGCACGAGTCGTTGGAATTGGCCAATGATAGTGGAAAGATGGTTCATATTCCGCTGGGCACACATATTGTGGTTGCTTTCAGAATCAGAAAGGACGAACTTTGTGACGGGACTGACTACTTTTTCTGACCGAAATTAATGGTTTTCATGTCATGTCTTCAGAGCAAATAACAGATGTCTTAATAGCCTTCCCCGAGCCCAGCAGGACTACGCTCTGCGATGTCCCACCACTTCATTTCCAAACAGTCCCTGCCCATGGTTCACAACAATATCGCCGATCCTATGGACTGTTGTTCATAGGGACCACAGGATGTGTAACATGGCGAATACAGGGGGAAATACGTTATGCAGGAACCGCGACGACAGGGAACGGAGAGACGGAGTGGAAAACATCCCTTCTGTCCGCTCTACAGGATGTCCATTCCTCCTCCTCCTCCTCCCACCCTTCGCTCCCAACGTCTCTATGGGAGCGGTCTCGAACAAGAGACCGCTCTTTCGGGGCGAGACGAAGTGTTGGTAAAGGCGACAGTATGGCGGTCAGGGAAGGTGTTCCCACGGACACATCCCTGTGCTTGGCCCGTGTGTGCTAGAGCGTGAACAAAAGAGAAAAGCATTGAACATATCTTCAATTTACGACCGACTGCTATTACCGAGGAGAAGGGGGAGGCAGATATTCTTTGAGGCCATGGTAGTCTGTGTGATTTTATTTACGCATGTTTGAAACTGAAACTTCATGTATACACAGATCATTGTAATTGGACTTAAAATCTTTCCAGCCCGGAAGTCTCAATTCCGCCACGATGCTAACACGCTCTCATCCGATCCGTGATTTCAATCTATAATCGAAAGCCTTGGAGGCTGCACTGATATTTCTCTCGGGGCCACACTGATCTCCATCTTTATGTCGTGATGTAGTACCGCAAAGAGACTCGTTGAATACAGTGCTCCGACTGCACTTATACTCGCAATGCACGCGGTCTTAGCTCTGGTGCCGGCAGTGCCTCGTTTGTTGATCACTTACATGCCGCCGACACAGTTGGTTACGATAACATCGTAGGACACTTCAAGGAGTTCAAGTGAAATTTTTCTGGTTTTGATGTTGCCATGATCATCTTTTCCAACATTGAAGGGCTTCTAGTGCCCTCTATATAATGGGGATCTGGTATGCATTATTCTCATAAACCACTACCTCGTTGCTCTTGTTTTCCCCTATGGCGACTCAGACAGATATTCCGTCAGATATTACCGAAGACAACAAAGCTTACATGTTTCAACATCTCGACGCGAATCTGAACTCGGCAATTCTCTACGCACTATTGCATGGTGGGCAACGACAGTCAGTGCCTTGACATGTAGGTGTTGACGGATGACAGGAATATACACCGGCATTCTTGCTGTTACGTTGTGGAATATATGTGAGCTATGAGCATTTATGTCTACTACGACATCGAAGCTGAAATGAATGGCGCAATCATCAATAAATGTTGGCCAATCCGACGAGCCTTGGTCGTCGTTATCATTCTCCTCCATGCTCTAACTACCGTCAATTTTGCTGCCTATTTGTCATATATACACTCTTCATTCATTGAAAATGGGCAAAGTTTTTCGTCCATGTATCTGAAGCTTAATGGTACGAACCAAGCAACCTTTTTGGAGATGGGTATCGCAGCGGCTATGAGTACTATTCTCACAGACTTATATATGGTGTGTGCGACTAGGGACTGAGAATTATTCTCATCGGCTTATCATCATTTCGACTCTAGATTTGGTATTGTTGGATGGTTTGGGGACGACGCCGGCTTGTTGTTCTGTTTCCAATACTTTTCCTAATTTCAGCAACTGGTAAGTAAAGTGCCCAATCTCATCTACTCTCTTTATATATCCGACCTTCTTTGTAGTGTCGAAAATTATTGTAATATATCACGATTACTTCGGTGTAATCAACGATGTATTCCCTATGCCCTACATGTCCTTCATCCTGGCAACGACATTATGGTGCACCCTGCTCATCATTTATCGCATCGTGACTGTTGCCGGGGTTAGGCATGGAACAGAGGGTCGACTGAGATTTTATCACCATTTTATTGAAGTACTGGTTGAATCCTCAGCTCTATATTCGATATCACTGGTCCTATTGTTGGCTTTCACTATTCGTAGCAATTTAGGGGAATATTACCTTGATACCATAGCGGGCATCGCGAAGGTATGTTCATGATCTTAGATACCTTGTCATTTACGAAACACCTTGTGTAGGGAATTGCTCCAACGCTCCTTGTTGGTCGGGCAGCAGCAGGACATACGCGGCCAAACGATGACTCTGATCAAAGTACGGTGTCGACACTTCATTTCCGGACACCTTCGGAACTTGGCGCAACAAGCCTTCAAGAATCCACCATGCAGAGCGCGCACCTTGAAATGGACATTGAAGCTCAACCGGAGTGGTCGAATGAGCTTGTGGTAGTTGTTGAAAAGACGCAATGATGTTCCTGAGTTATGACCAGTCAGGTTGAGACTTTTGACCCAGTTTGGACCGTATTTTATCATAGCATTAATTCTTCTTTGTCCTCTATTTTTCGATAGACTAGGCAAAATCTGAACCTCTGCAATCACTCCTTCCCTTCGCTATGCATAGCACTCAGGAAATATGTGTTATGGATGTCAGTCAGGTAACATTAGTCAACAGTCACCGACCACTTACTGTACCAATTATCACGAATAATTATATAATTTTCGTTATTTCTCCTTTCTTTCTTTTTCTTTCTTTTTCCTTCTTCTTCTACCTTCTTCGATACTCTTCCAGTATATTCTTGTGACTATCATCTTCCAGAACCTTCACTCAAGTACAATATATATATTCGAGTATCGTAGTATGCAAAAGGATATCTAATTTTTACTTCTTGAACTCCACGACCTAGTGTGAACCTAAGTGAAAGAGGTCGGTTACGCCAAGCGCTTGCCGAACATCTCGCTTACCGACTACGCCAAGCGCTTTTCGGATCTTCTTAGCTACGCCTAGCGCTTGCTAAACTCTCGGTCGGAGCCTTCTTGGTAAAACTGGACCCATTATTCTACATTCGCTTTCGGCATAGTTCTTGAACTAGTACTACAGGATCGTACTTAGTCAAATTAGCCGGATTCCTAACAATATGACGCAGAGCATTGTCACCGACCTCGGCGAGGTCATCGACATTCATCAGAAGATGCTACATGAGTCAAAGGATCGGGAAACAGGCGTCGAAACCAAGGGTCAAATTCATACTACATAGTCTGACTCGTCAATATTCTTTCTGGCAGACTTTGATTATTCTTCAACCTTCGGGCCTTTCACTAAGTCTTCTCCCACTTTTGGCTAAGCAACGAGTGCTCGCATATCATTTATTTTCCGTATTTCCCTTCTCTCCCCATCTCAAATATAACCCTTCCTAGAGCCTTGCAGCATGGGCGGTGATTGCCACTTATGGACAGCGATTTGTTCCGGGACTTGCCGGCTCGGTGTATACCAACACCAGCATCCATACTTCTACCTCTGTTTCTTCAAAGTTCAATTACGCTAAATACACCCTCGTCTAGAAATTTCAGGTCTGGGGAGGCGTTACCTACCGACTGGGGTGCTATGGAACTTTCTTTGGACAGATACCTGGCATGAACAATCGATGACGAAAAAAGTCGAGGACCTCAAGTTCGCCCCATTGTCTGCAGGTACACCCGTAGATGCAACCATGGCCGTGTTGGCATCCATAACTACTAGCGGCGGTGAGGGGTCAAGAATTGAACAGCTTGATTGCAGTGACCAAGACGGAAATGATGCCGGAGCCTACGGCAGGCAGTATGCGCATGTTTTCACAGGTGCTTTCAGGTTTATCGGCTGTCTTCACGGGGAGAACTGTGTTTCGTAGGTTTTTATCCTTAACAGGACCTGAGCTGAGTCAGGACAATCATCACTAGCACATGCCCGATAACTTCAATTCAAGAAACACCTTGACCATCGAAGAACTTGAGCTATAGCCTGAGGTTGATTATTTTAACCTCATATGCCGGGTTTCTCAAAGACGACGTGTTCGTCGATAAAGAGAGATAGTGTCATTCACAGCGCCTTCCCCTAATGACATTCAGACAAGCATCCACCAGATCTTATCGACGTGGATTCCAACCTGACGAATTCCCTTACAACATTAACCTCAAAGTGTTATTATTATTGAGCTCCAGCCTTTTCACGGGGCTTCGACCTGCAACCCATACGCTGCCTTGATGATATCCGCCGCCCTCTCTGCCACCGCATACACCGGAGCAGATGTATGCGCCGCTGGCAACCTAGGAATCACACTCGCATCCACAACTCTCAGTCCACTCACCCCCTTCACCCTTAAATCTGGATCCACCACGCCCCAGTCGGCCCCCTCCGGCGACATGCTCGCTGTGCTAACCGGATGGAAGAATGATACCGCCTTTTCGCGGATAAACTCCTCAATCTCTTCGTCGGTGGTCGCGTTGCTGTTGAGCGAGCCGATGATATAGCCCTCCCATGCCGGGCCGCTGAAGAACCGCCGAGCGGCCTTGATGGATTCCCGTACGATGAGTATATCGACTGGGGCAGTGAGGAGGGCAGGATCGACCAGGGGCCGGGAGAAAGGGTCGGAGGAGTTGATGGAGACCGATCCTCGTGAGGCCGGCGTTACACATGCTGTCGGGACGTTGATGTAGTTGCCGCTTTTTCTGACACTGGATAATCCATTCTATGGAAAGATTAGCATAAGTATATGCACCTGTAGGATGTGCCATACCTGGAATATGAACTCGTAATGTGCAGTCAAGGGGCCCGACGAAGGATCGGAATAGTTCTCAAACACAGACGAGTTATCCGGGAGGCGAAGCCAAGCGGCATGGTTCTCCGATGTGTCTGTGAGTAGCCCTGCCTTATTCTCAGTCCATTCCTCTATCCATTGGTTCAAGAGTGTTTCATTTCTGAGGACGGTGTCGTATGTGTCGGTCGAGTTCACGACAAAGGTCGTACTGACGCCGATGTGGTCTGTGAGGTTCTTTCCTACAGATGGAAGCGACAAGATGGTAGTTATACCAAGAGGTTCGAGTAGTTCCGGGTCACCGATTCCGGAATGAAGGAGGATGGTCGGAGTCATAACAGACCCAGCAGAGAGAATTATCTCGTTTTTGGCAGTGAGAATTTTGAGCGACCCTACATGGAAAGATATTAGACGCTAGTCAATATTAATTCGCACACATAATACCTTCAACAGAATCCAGCACTTCCACGGATCTCAAGTCCAGAGTGCCATCCACAGCAGGCACCACGCGAGACACTCGAGCATGCAATAACACGTCTATGTTCTCCCTACACTCATTCTCAGCACGGAGTAAGTGCGTCTTTGCACTGGAACGCTGTCCACCATCGACAAGTGTCTGTACCCATCCTATACCTATGTGTTCGCCGGAATTCATGTCCACACGGTATGGGAATTCTGCTAGCTCCTGCGTAGTGTTGATCACACGTCCATCGAAAGGGTAGGGATATCCTGGGAGACTGACACCAATCACGCCGTTTGTGCCGTGGAAGGCAGGCAGGTATTGACCAGTGGTGTTATGCCCGTCGCGGGGAACGGTATTGAATTTCTCACTCTAAAAATGGTTTTAGTATGAATCATACGACGGTTTGGAGCCATACCTTCTTGAAGTACGGCAGCATGCTGTCCCATGACCAGCCTTCGTCCCCAGAAAGCTCGGCCCATTTGTTAATGTCGTCTGCGGAGCCACGGGTGTATACCAAGCAGTCTAAAAATCAGATTACCTGGCGACTTTGCGTATCGTTGAGCATAGCACTCACTGACGGCACTCGAACCGCCCAAGCCAATGCCTAGTGGGTAGGGAATACTTCTGCCATTAAGCTCTCCTTGTGGAATTGTTGTATAGTTCCAATCGTAAGCCGTATTTGGCGTCAGCGTCGTGCAGAATAGTGGTATAGCAAGAGCGGGATCCACCGCAGGGTTGTTTTCGCCCCCAGCCTCAAGCAATAACACGCTGACCGTGGGGTCTTCGCTTAGTCTGTCGGCCACTGTGCTTCCACCAGGACCACCTACAGTCGCGCCATTCGTCAGTACGAGCCGCACATAGCAGAACACGATGTGCTTGTACCTCCGATGACGACGAAGTCATATGAATCAAGACCTTTGAGGTCGGCGAAGTCGTACAAGAACCTCGCATTGGCACTCAAGGTGAGCAGCGAGAGCAGAAAGAAGCGCATTTTTTGGCTGGGACTGGCACTCTCACGGAAGGTCCTTATATTTCAGATGTCAAAGCAATGTGCTTCCCTTCGAAGCATCGTCCCGTGGCGTAAAGATCCGTGCAAGCTGATGGTCACCACTGTACCCGAAAAGGAAATTAAGGGGCCTTTCGAGTCACTGGAATCGTCGCGCTCTTTATGGGAACTGTTGGGATTTGCAACTTCAAGCATGTGCCAGAAGATTCCCGAACCTTCGGTACCATCAATTTGGCACGATACTAGGATATAATTATGTACTTTAGTAGAACATTCTAGATACATTCTGTAGTATTTAAGGAGCTCGTCTTGAGCTCTAGTAGCTAACAATTTAGTATTTTCTACTCAGCAAGCCTCCCACTGCAATAGTTACAACAGGAACGATAGCTGTAGGTAGTAGGGAACCAAAAGCGAGGGTTAGCTCACACGTGGCTTGCCATCTCATGGCATCAACGGTCACCGGACCGCTAACTACCGGCGTGCTGCAAGTCTGTCATCGACTAAAATAATAGAATCATGATAGCGATCCATCAGATGTTGCGGAGAAAAGCAGAACTTACTCAAGTATAAGCGTCAAGATGTTTCCTCACCCAGTCGTTACGAACCGCGAAGATCACATACAAACAAGCAGTCCGAGTAAAAGGCCAAGGGATCCACCCGGACTTCAGAAACATGGCAGTACGCCCTTAGTTCACTCTCTGATCCGTGTTTGGCCCGTCCGACGTTTATGATACGCTTACGTAGTGTAAAGGAGCGTCGTTGCAACGACGGAGGATTCATACAGCACAGAAACCCAACAACAGGTCTGGGAACTTCGCGTTTGGCATGTATATTGCAACGCATCTCAACTGCGACGGGTGTGTCGGAAAAATAGGGCGCTTTTAAAACACGAAGCAAAGTACAGTTCAGGAATATAAAAAGAAAATCGGAAGAAAAGTGACCTGGAGCCGTGCACCTTGCAGCGATGCCGCATCTCAATTCAGTATAGGAGTAAGCTTGGCAAAGATCACCAATAGACAACCCGGTGAAGTCTGCGAGAGGGATACATTTGACACCCAAGATATCCATCAGAAACCGGACTATATCGCTGCTTCCTTGGAAATTCGGAGCTTGTCCAGATTTGACCATTGTCGATAAATCCAGAGCACAAGTACAACCACAGTTGTCGAGTGCCACAGAGCAGGGTGACGAGAGCAGTCATTGGGCGTCCAGTAGGCGGGGACTGCCTCAGGCCTGTGAGTTGCTTCAGGTCAGATATTGTAAGTAGAAATGCCTCGTAGACACTCCGCAAGGTGATAGGTGTGTATATATGCTTATTCACGGCAGGTATGACAAGCAAAAAAGTCATAATTGTTATGAGAAAGCGCGAAAGCGCACCAGGTAACAAAGAGATGATTTGGTTGAAACCAGTGTCCAGATGTCGGAATTGATACGTATTCTTCCAATATTTTCTTCCTAACGTCTGGACCGTCCGTCAAAAACGATGTCAAGGATGCCTGAAGGCAACAGTAATGAGGAAAATAGAATGCATTAACGGAATAGCAGACATAACACAACCCTCAGTTCATAGAGCACACTGTCAAGTTGACCTCCCAATAAGGCAATGGCGGGCGGGCGTACTCACCGGCACTGCGACAGGTTGTCAGTCCGTGCCAGCATGATATCGATACCCAATTCAACCGATGGAATGTCAGAAGTCACTGGAAACGACACGTAGGCGCGATTGATGTCTCTGGCTCTTGTTTCTTTCACAGCATCAGCCATCCGTGACGTCGGCTATGATAGTATATACCGGGACCATCCTGAATTGAAACTGACGCGCCATCGTAGAACGATATGAAAAATGACCGTGATCGCGGTCGTGCAGAAGAGTCAAGCGGAAAAGCCCGAAAAGTAGTTGTCCAAACATGGCAATCACTGCCTTGGTCAGTAGTATCGAAGTACTGCGCTTAGGAATCAGTAGAATTTCTGCAGCGTAGGTTGTCTTTCCATGTAAATGGTCGAGTCTTAATATAGGCTCCATCACGAGGCATAATGTGGGTCGAGGAGCGGTACACACTAAAACGAACGCGGTGATAGAGTGAAGTATCTAGGGTATATGAAAAGTATATTATCTACAGATGTATTAGGATCTAGGGATATAACTATAAGAGCAAGGAGTGTACTTGACACAATCCGAATGATTAATAGATGGACGACGAGTGTGAGAAATTTGATAGAAAAACTTTGAGGAGAAATGTGCTACCGCTTTTCTACACCTAGGTGTTTCGAAAATTAGCAACGCCCAGTTGACAACAACCCAAGCCCTAGCTCAGCTACTAAAGCCCTGATAGTCTTAGGTGCCGCAAAGATGACAGGGTGGGGAATTCCTGAACTTAGGCAAGGTCATCACGCTGACCTGCAATTGAGCGTACATGCTCAGTCACCTCAGGTCCAGGAAAGAATGTATGAGAAGACTCCTAGGAATAAAACGTCATGTCTCAGTGTGGGGCAAGAAGAAGGGACTGAGGAGCATCAGTTTACCCTTATACTACTCTCGTGCTGACCTTCAAGGTCTCCGTTAAGTACTAGACTTGTCGACCTATCTTCCCGCGAGCTCGTCTGGCTGCGCCCTTGAAAATATGGCCTGATTGAAGCTGACGCGATCACGCTTCCCTGCCATGAATCATCTGTGTGGGCCCGGTGTCCGGTCGTGACGCGTCCTACAAGAAGCGTTGGAGCAATTCCCTACACAAGGTTTTGGTAAATGACAAGGTATCTAAGATCATGAACATACCTTCGCGATGCCCGCTATGGTATCAAGGTAATATTCCCCTAAATTGCTACGAATAGTGAAAGCCAACAATAGGACCAGTGATATCGAATATAGAGCTGAGGATTCAACCAGTACTTCAATAAAATGGTGATAAAATCTCAGTCGACCCTCTGTTCCATGCCTAACCCCGGCAACAGTCACGATGCGATAAATGATGAGCAGGGTGCACCATAATGTCGTTGCCAGGATGAAGGACATGTAGGGCATAGGGAATACATCGTTGATTACACCGAAGTAATCGTGATATATTACAATAATTTTCGACACTACAAAGAAGGTCGGATATATAAAGAGAGTAGATGAGATTGGGCACTTTACTTACCAGTTGCTGAAATTAGGAAAAGTATTGGAAACAGAACAACAAGCCGGCGTCGTCCCCAAACCATCCAACAATACCAAATCTAGAGTCGAAATGATGATAAGCCGATGAGAATAATTCTCAGTCCCTAGTCGCACACACCATATATAAGTCTGTGAGAATAGTACTCATAGCCGCTGCGATACCCATCTCCAAAAAGGTTGCTTGGTTCGTACCATTAAGCTTCAGATACATGGACGAAAAACTTTGCCCATTTTCAATGAATGAAGAGTGTATATATGACAAATAGGCAGCAAAATTGACGGTAGTTAGAGCATGGAGGAGAATGATAACGACGACCAAGGCTCGTCGGATTGGCCAACATTTATTGATGACTGCGCCATTCATTTCAGCTTCGATGTCGTAGTAGACATAAATGCTCATAGCTCACATATATTCCACAACGTAACAGCAAGAATGCCGGTGTATATTCCTGTCATCCGTCAACACCTACATGTCAAGGCACTGACTGTCGTTGCCCACCATGAAACATGTAAGCTTTGCCGTCTTTGGTAATATCTGACGGAATATCTGCCTGAGTCGCCATAGGGGAAAACAAGATCAATGAGGTAGTGGTTCATGACAACAACACATACCAACCCTCTCGTTATAAACAGTGCAGTTACAGGATACGCTCGTTGGCCGCCGCGAAGATGATCATCAGTATCAAGTCGGAACGGGGTCCTTACGTACCGCATGTGCTCTGCGATTGAACGAGCTGTTGATATTGACAGTTCAACGCAACTCGCAAGAGAGACGCGACTCGAAGTGCGATATTGCCAGAGAAAGCCCTGTATCGTAGGGGAAATGGTTATACGAACTGCGAACTTCTCAGATATATGTTCTGTTGAATTAGGGAAGAGAATCAAGATAACCATGCTAATGAGATCTCAGCGTGCCTGCCAACTTGAGCTTGTTCTGTCATGGCGTGAATCCTGATCAGATCTTGTTCTAAAATTAACAGGAAAAAGGTAGGAAATTTTCAATGGCAGTTGCGATCGTTACTATGCTGACGGATCCTGGATATTTGAGACTTGAGTCCCGGTAAAGGTCTTGGCAAGGGCACTGGCTATTGCAAGTCATATAGAGATGAGAACCCGCAACACGGTCATATAAGATGGGAGAAATCTTACCCTATACATGGTGCATCTATTAGACAAGCGAGGGAAGGCAATACAACACGTACCCCATGATGAGCTTGATGAACCCCGGTCTCTTCCAGACGCATATTCCTTCCCAGCACTCGGTAAATCTTTGAACACAGGGCGTTGCACAACATCTCAGAGTCAACCCGTCTTTATTTGCATCGATAGATCTTCATTAATCATCACTTAGACGCTGGGACGGGCAAAGGTAGCCGTGATAACGCGGGTCTATGCTGAGAGAATAGACTGTCAAGCTATAGAAGGAAACATCAATATGGAGACCAATGTTGACATGGAGCGATCCCATTGGCGGGAAGCAGTTAAATCAAGTTATACAGAGGAGTGACGGGGCACCTTGAAAAGATCACGACTAAGGGGAGATGCCTGATGAAGAGGACAGGGTTTCACAGATGGGCTCATTATTCCGACGACCGCAAGCCCTGGAAGGCCGTACATGTACCACCAACATCCTAGAGGGGACGCTTCAACTCATGACACCTTTGTCGTTTCAGGCGATACTAATGATCCCCTAGAGACCAACTAGATAATGCGTCAAAATAGCAATTATGGTCCAGGCCAATGGCACTTTACAAGACTCGTCTATCAGTTTTCCCTCCTTGGACGCCTTGCGGCTTCTATAGCACTGATTTCGTTGGAAAGTCCAGAAAAATTGGTTGTTCGTAACCACCAAGGCCCGAGGCGGTTGATATGTCATCGAACGGAGCCCAAAGCCAAGATAAAAGTAACAAACCAATGTGATAGTAGCTCCACCGTGGTTTGTCTTGTTGTTCATTGAGACATGGTACGAACTATCTAGGCGTTAACAGCGCTATCGTGTATATCCTTGAGCGCTTTTCACGACAGTATAAGTTTCGCAAGTTGTCATCTGCCTTTCACCTTTCAAGAGACGAAACACGGGACGGAGAGATATGGAAGCAAGTCTTCAGCATAACCAAGCTCAGTTTTAATGTTTCCCAAGTTCAAGTCGTCCGACGTGGCTGTGCAACTTCCTGCCGCTTTCATTCGGAAAAGGCCGGCAGCAAACTTGAAATTTTTACTTGCCACGACATACATCTTGAATTCTCCAGGTAATTTCTATAAATATAATTCTTTATCTAAGACAGGTATGTATGGAGACAGTCTAATTGGAATAGCGTCGAAAGCATTTCAGATGGTGAAAGGTATACAAGTACACAATTACATGATTAATCTACATAAATCACTAGACAGCAAAGGGAAGAGCAAAACTTGCCGGTAGAACGTTCCTCACCCACTTTTCTCAGCGACAGCCGGTACCGCAGGTGCGCCTTTCTCAGCTTTCTCATTCTCAACTTTCTCACTCTCAGGCTGACTCTCAGCAGGAGCCGGAGCCGGAGCGCGAACTTCGTCAGCGAACAGGACGGTACGCGTAGCAGAGCTGATTTGGTTCGGCGGAGCCTGAGGAGGTTTCTCCTTCGTAGCCGGGACGCTTCCTTTCCAGGAATCGTACGGACGCGCAAAGCCCGTCAAGATGCGTCCCAAAAGGAGGGTCGGCGCAACAGCCTATTCAACAAAGGATGAATACTTAGTAAGAGGTTGAACGAAAACTGTACTCCTGTAATCTCTGCTACTGGCTCTAGGTAGTAGTGCGTCCACTCTGTGCGAGCGACGAAGACCGCATAGAGGATCAAGCCGACAGAGTAGAGAATAGCAGATTCGACGAAGAGTTCAACGGTCCGATGGTACAACGACGGCCCGTCCTCCGAACCGTCTTTCTCCCGAGGGAACGTGATAAGCCGGTACGTAATGAGCACGGTGCACCACAGGGCCGTGGCCATGGCGAAGGATACGTAGACCATGAGCCAAGGCGTGTGTGCAAACTCGTTGTGTAATTTTGCTTGTGTTTCTATAATTTTGAATACTGGTTTGGAATATTGTTTAGATTGAGATTTAAATGAGTATGAGATGACTTGAACGTACCGATGGTGCAGACCAGAAGCACGCTGGGTGGTACAACCGTCACCCAGCGTCGGCCCCAGAGTACATAACAACGCCAAATCTAGAGCCGAGAAGATATTAGTTGACGCAGAGTCAAAACCTGCAGTGCTCTTACGAGGGTAGCATCCGCAAAAATAGTGCCAATGCAACTCGAGACAGTCATTCCCACTCGAGCCGCCACTAGTGATTTCGAGCGATTGACGAGCGCCTGGTATACAGTCCAAAAGGTTTCTCCGTTTTTGATGAATGCATAGCGCGTGAATGACCAACTAAATGCTAAACTGATTGTTGCCATAACGTAAAGGATGCCGATGACGATGGACATGTTCCGCTTGGAGCCCTGGTATTTACTAACGACTGTAGAGGACGTATTATGTCAGGTTGCAGAGATAGCAAAAGAGACGTTATACTCACGAATCTTCCATCCTCCGACGGAGATTATACAGGTATACAAGCCTATGGATCATATTCAGAGACGAACATACAACAAAAGTGTGCAGCGCACCGTGCAAAAAAGCAAAAAGAATAGTGGGGTTCAAATTAGAGTCGAAATCATGGAATATTTCCGCAACTTTAGCGTCGGTGAGATCGGGAATAGTGTCATTAGCCGCCATATTGAGGATGTCTGAAAGAGAGGAAGGATGAACAACTGAGTAGTGGGAGATCATGCCCACCATTTATATAGTAAGCATCGGACAGCATCAACCCCTTCGTGAAACAGGGAAGCCGGAAAGATCAACATCGTCCACCTGAGGTTGTGTTGATCTTCCATCTGATTCCCACCGATCGCAGTTGCAATATCAACGCCACCGAAAAGACGACCGTATCTGGAACCCTGTCATAGAGCGATCTCCATGAGCAGCTGTAGTCAATCGAGACAGAATCTGTGCTCTCCCTCCCCGGCGCTAATCACGTCCACTGCTATGTCCCGAGTTGATGTGCGACAGGTCCTGCTTCCACGATTGACATTGCCGGGTTTCCGTAGATCATTCATTAAAAAAAGGCCGGCCGATGGACAGCCTCTCCAGCGCCAACGGCCCGAGCTCTTAGTCCGAGTCCCTCAATGGAACCTCCACATGTCTGTGACATGCAACAGATGGGGAAGAATGAGAGCGATTATTCGCTAGTCTGATCACAAACTACAGGCGGAGTCTTGTGCTTCATCAAGGACATCAGGGCAAATGAGTCTGTTTTCGCTTCAGATGCATTAGAAGATGGAAAAGGACAAGACGCACCTTTTTGAAGTATCGAGCTCACCTCGAGTGGTCATCACGTTGGGTATGATGGTAGTTCCACAGCAACGAGTCCCTCGCCATCGCAAGGTTCTTCAAGCATGTCACAGGGCTGGCGGTCTTGTTTTATACTGCGATGATGGTCGTTCTAACGTGCTGCAACATTTTCATTGCTGCTGTCTTTCTGGATCCTATCCTTGGGCGACATATCTCAACTCCTCCCTCGCCTCCTGCTGAGTCTTTGACGGACATCACGAGGTCTCTATGGCAAACAAAAAAAAAAAGGCGACCACAGAGGTTTGGGATGATTGCAGGACGACGAGCCTGTTGATTTCGAAACGATGGTTAAGAGGAAAAGCCAATCACCATTTCTCTGGAAAGTCCTACGATGGTTACAACATCCACTGCTTGATATGCCCAGTTTGATGCGTCTAACCGAGACTGTATTTGCTTTAGATATCATTACAGATAGAAATAGAACAAGTATTGATTTCGATTCTACGTCCCCGCCATTCCTACAACACCAACGTGGTCTCTAATGCGTGCGACCTCGTTGGCAGTGAGAACAGTCTTGCCTGCGCGCAAAAAGTCTTCGAACGCCTGTTGAGCATCCGAGTCTGTAGTGAACTCGGATCTGCAAGACGTCAGCAAACATGAAAAGTGACCGACGACAAGCCTTACCTCAGGAAAGAATACAACCGGTCCCACATCTCTGGCTTGGCGAGTGTATTGTGATATGTAGAAGTAGAGGGACGTGTGGGTGAAGGGGGATCGGTGTCGAGGGAAAGAGAGATATCGACAGGCTTGTCCGCCGATGGGGATGGTGAAGGTGAGAGAACGACGGATGGGATACGGGTGTGACGAGAGGGCGTAGCAGGGGTGGTAGTGGTGATAGGTGCAGGCTTCATCGGAGTGGGCGCAACAATGACAGGGGGGACGTCTTTAAGAATGAGATTTACGACGTCGCCGTCGTGGACAGGGTACTCGAGCAAGAGCTTGTTATCGGCGAGAGCCTTGCCTTTAAGCAGGAGACGAACAGCTGCTGGATTTGCTGGAGAAAGTTGTGATTTTATGGAAAGAACTGTATCAGAAGGTAAAACTTTGAGGGTGGTCGAGGAAACAGGTTTCAGAGATTTGAAGGTGAGGGTGATCGCTTTTATATGTTACTCAGACATAGGCTCCTAAAAGAATGGCCCTTACTCACCTGATGACGACGATCCAGCCTCTTCTTGTTTCCGCTGAGGCAGTGCAGGTAGCGGTACCTATATTATATATCCAGCCAGCTCAGTACAGAACAATAATTCATGATAGTCGTACCTGCAGCACAGGCACTTTCTTCAGCGAGTTCTCAGGTGGCTGGTGGTAATCATCAGGATATGCGACGGGCTGCGATGTTATCGTGTTCAGAAAGGTGGTTACGAATGCGACTTCAGCCTGCTCAGCCATCGTGGTAAGAAATCAGAAGGTTTGGTGGCTGTGTAGCACTCGGATCAGAAATATATGCGCGTCAAATGGCAGCTCAAAATGCTGTGGCTACCAGAATCTTCAGGTCGTATAGCCTACAACGGATATATCCAAGTCCCGTGAATTCTCGATTCAAGTTCCTAGCAGACCGTAGACACGCCACCACTATATATTAACAATACGGATAAATATTTTATACATAGGTCCAGCAGAGTAGGACTCTCAAAGTGTGACGCCTCTCGACTAGCATTTAACGTTCCACTTCCGCATTACAGGGATTGTCAGTTTTGTAGCACCTGCTTCTTGCACGACGTTGAGCTCCAGGACGGCCTCCTTCGACATAGGCTTGCACCGACGCTGTTGTGGGAATGCTGGATCCATATTATTTGTCATCAGGAAGCCATAAATATGCGTTCACGCTGCCAGCATGTGGCGTGAAAGAAATCCGACGCGCTCGTTCGTTGAGACAAGTCCGGCAATAGCGTCGGCAACAACAGCCGATACTACGGCATCCTTAATCTAAACTCCGGCAGCCAATCAGATGCAGGAGTCGCTCCGATCCATGAAAGACTCTAGGGCCTGCCACGAACTCTTCGAGCTTTCTGGCTCATGCGTTTTTCTCAATTTTCATAATGCCTGTCTGGAGAAATATAACAGGTGTTATATCTTCTAGGATTATTAACCCTTCTGGGAAGTAACAGAAGTTGATGCTCGAATTAAGGTTCTTCGAGCTACTCGTATCGCATCAGGATCGAAGTCGATATAACCTCACGTCTCGCCTGAGCCATCTCCTCACGGAGACTGTATCGGAATTGAGATACCTTTAATGGAATTTACACCGTTCCCGAAATGCTCTCTCGTTTTGCTAGGCCTCGGAACTCAGACCTGCCTCAGATTGGTTACCTATCGACCCCACAGTCTTCCGCCTTGTTTGGAAATATCGTATGGTGATTGAGGTGCGTTAGACGGAACCGTAGATGTTCATGCTGAAGTGCTTTTAGATTCGTTTTGTCTGCTGAGCTTGAGGCTCGTACGCCAGTCTTCTCAATCGATGTGATGGTCAAGTGATGGTGGCCATCTTCAATCAATGACCATTTAATGGGGCCTAATCAAAGTATCCGATAGCGACTGATCGCTATACTTGAAAGACATCCGAGCAACAATTCTAGCCGACTTAACTGGTGACTGTTTTCAGGTCTCCGCTGTTCATACTTACACTACGCAGGCTGCCCCAAGACGCTCGTGTTACTACTCTGGTCTACTCGAATATCTGATGACTCGCGGCACCAGTATACAGTGCTTGCTCTCATGCTGGGAGTTTTTGTGATCCCTGTAACTCCGGTGATATCGTGATGTTATTGAGAGCGCATCTACTTGGATCGACTGAACTGATCATCTCCCCGAGTCTCGAGGCACTTGGATGCTCCACCCGACAACAAATTAGTCATGGCGAACTTACTGTCGATGATTTCATTGGAGACACATGGCTGCTATGGAACCTAGTGATACCATGACTCCGCACTTTCTGATGGGCCACTATATAATGAAGTATCGAATATGTGTTTGTCCCATGAATCCGGCCCTCCTTGTATAGTACTCTACCCTGTTTTATCTCTATTTACGATGACCTATCAACTCGATATCCCGCCAAATCTCAGTGGCAGTGACATAGTTGCCATATACCAATATCTAGACGCTCAGTTGAACGCGGAGATCCTCTATTCTCTCTTACACGGTCTGTACTCTTGCTTAGGTTTTAATGTGCCTCTCTGATTCGTCACTATACCTAGGCATCTACACCGGCATCGTTGCCGTCACCCTATGGAATATCTGTGGGTGTAATATATCCTCTGTGTCATCATCTAAGGTCACTTGAATAACCAGTCACCCGTAAAACCTGGCCTATTGGAAGACAAGTCATGGTCGTGGCTATCGTCTTCCTCTTTATCGTCACCACCATCAACGTCGGTTTCAATTGGTCTTACATCAGCTCTGCCTTCATCGACAACGGCCAAAATTTCTGGTCGAAGTATTCGGTGCTCGTATTTTCCCATAACATATTCTTGGGGATGGGTATCACAGGCGCAATCAGTACTATCCTCGCAGATTTCACTATGGTGAGTGTACTTAACTCGTTTGGAACATCTCACGGTCCTTGCTTACTGTTACATGTAGATCTGGCGTTGCTGGATGGTCTGGGGACGGCGCTGGCCTGTTGTCCTTCCTCCTATTATACTGCTTATCTCCGGAATTGGTGCGATGCCCATGTTTTTTTAATATCTCACATTTTCTCATGGTCTATCCCAGTGCTCAAGTTCATTGATACCTACCAAGGGTATACCACTGGCTACGACTACGTACTTGGCTTCGTCCTATACCTATCCTTCACTCTGGCAACGACGATATGGTGTACTGCTCTTATCATTTACCGCATTCTGACTGTTGGACGGGCAAGTGACGGAATGGGAGGCGGAATTGGCGTCTATCGTAATGTTATCGAAGTCTTAGTCGAATCCTCGGCATTGTATTCTGTATTCTTGATCCTGTTAGTGGCCTTTGAGGCTTGCGGGGGCCCGGACTGGCCAGGATATTACGTTAATGTCATGGCGGGGATTGCGAGGGTACGTATGTATCCTTTCCTTCCTTTAGCAGCTAACAACAAATGTTCGCCTCTCAGGGAATAGCCCCAACACTCCTCGTTGGACGCGTCGCCGTAGGACACGCACGTTCAGATGACTCATGGCAGGGTAGCATGATGTCGTCCCTACACTTTGGGACATCGCGTTCACCGAATAGTGATCAGTCAAACCTCGAGGAGGAGCCATTGCAGAACATCGTGCTAGACGAAGATTTAGAGGCTCAGCGGGAGGAGATAAACGTGCCCAAGCACACTTTGACTTAGAAGCTCAGCCAGAGAGCATAAGCGATCATCATAGAAAAGCTGTTGGACTCACGGATTAACAACGTCATTTGCGGCTGTGTTTCCCTCTACTCAGTACCGTTTAATATTGGATATCGGACTCATCACCACGCTCGTTTTTCGTTGCCGAGTCTTTGACGCAAGTATACCCGGTCTCGTTTATCCATTTGCAAGTCCTTTAAGAATTCTTAAAGACGTAGACATACTCGGTGTCCTTCTTTTGACATTGATATAAGGGTGCTGACTTGGGTAGACTCATCGCATTTTCTGCCCGTATTCATACGCCTGCATCACGAAAGCTTACATTTGTCAATGATCGGAAAGCACTTATTGCATTTGCTAAGTGGCTGAAGGACTATTAAGGGAAATTATATCGAAATCATAAGGAGTTGGAATTCAATGCAAAGAATCACTGCCCCTTCCACTCTGTTTGTATAGCCCTCAAAATCGCCATCGTAGCACGCTTATAAGGCGACTCCCTTGCTCCTCCCATGCTGTGCCCTTGATATTTCTGCAGAATCTTTTCAATTAACAATATTCTCCGTCGCAAGCTTACAAGGGTTGGTAGCCCATGATCCCAATCTTCTTGAAGCCCGTCCCTTATCCATTGTCTAGTCCGATCAGCATTGTGGTGAAAAATGTACGTATCCATCTGGATCAGAACTTTCAGCTGCGAGTCGCGGGTAAATGTCTGCATCAGCACAACCATCTAACCATCTGTTCGTAAACCCACCATGAATCACTGTCGAGGGGAACGTCCTCCAACATGAAGGTATGGAACATCTCATCCATCAACTTGAACAGCTTAGAACGCTTGATGATGGGTCCTGTCAAAGAGTGAACAGGCTGCCGGCTATTGACGAAGGAGCCATTGATGATCCGTAGAAGAGCAGCTACTCTTGGATGCGAGCTATCCGTCACGTCAAGATCGCTCAGCACATTGAGAAGTCCCCTCAGCCTGGCATCCTTGCAGCAATCGATAGCAGTCCTGAACCAAGTACGGCCTTGGTCAGGTACACCGATCCTCTCGCCGCAGCTTCCACAGTATGGCTGTGAACAACCAGGACACACCAGTAGCACATAATCGAGTTTGCAAGGAGTACTATCCAGTAATTCCTGCAAGTAGGGAGGCACAATATCAGCGAAAAATATGCTGCTCGGGCGGAGCAGGACCACATCACAATCCTGGCATCGATGGCCGGTAGTGAGCAAGCTAGTGAGTGGGCGCAAGGTATCTCGGAGCTGGGTTAACGCTGTTTTGTACCCGACTGAACCGAGGCTATTTTCGGATGATTGACTAGTAATGCTTAGAGCCGGAGACAGGGATATGGTTTGGCTCTCTCGACGTTCGTCCATTATTTGTTGCACTCTGCTCAAGATACGGAGATGATGGCTGATTAGCAGAACCAAGACGTAAAGCGTCCATGGTGTCGGTCATTTCGTCGATTAGCTCCAGAGTACGTGGCGATTGTACGTGGGGTAATACTGGTAGCAGGTCGGGTGATGGGTTAGACCTGGAACCAGATGTTGGGGCGGCTGTAGACGCCAAAATTAGTAAATGCGACGCCTGCGTTCAACGCGAATAGTATGCACCTGCTTCAGATAGGACATCGCTTGTCGACTCTATAATATTATCAATCCAGTCATCTGGAACGAAGGAGGAGATGGATGTTAGATGTAGACGCCTCGTAGTCAGTCTGAGACGTAAGTACCTGTTCTCTGAGCTGGGTTTGAGTAACGAGTAGCTGAGGCTCTGCGTTCACGACCAACGGCGTTGAGGTTCATTTGATAGCCGGCATCGTCCAGTTCGAGAGGGCCGGTCAGATACACTGTCGGCGAAACAAGATACATGGGATGCTGGTTTGGAGACGGTCTGAATGGTAGCTGGGGTATCTGCTGGAAACCAAATTCAAGGGGTAGAGAAGCTAGCTCACATTAGTTTGTGACAACTGAATTTAGGGAAACGTTTACTTTGCAACATAGTACTTGAATGATTTGTGTGATCCGATGCATTTTGTGGCCTTGACTGGGGTGTTCGTTTCGAGTCTTTTCTTTTCAAGAATGCTGGGTCAATCATAAATCTTAACTACTCGTCGATGATGCCGGGATGTACATACTACTGGAAGAGACCATTGTGGTGCGCCAAAGCTAATGGACCCTTAAATTGACGTTAGGGAAGGAGATAGTTCTGTGGGGATCAACGAGGGTAATCTTTATAGATGGGAGTACAACAGGTTCCTTATTGGTCCACTCGGAGGGAAGCTACAGGGCGGGCGCTAGAATCGCTGGATGATCATTTGTGTCGTCCTCGAAACCACCAGTGCATTGCCCTCTGGGAAGAAAACAAGGCAGGCACAATCAGACAAACAGAGGTGTGGATCCTAGATTGAATTGCTATCCAGTGTTCTGAGTCTAAGATGATTGATATAGAACAAGAGCCGCCCTGGGATTTTCACGAATCAAGGAGCACCCCTAGCATACCAGTGCCCAGCTGGTAATGTTCCAAGGTATGTTGTGATACGAAAAAAAAGGATAGTCGCATAAGTTCGGGATTCCAAAGCTGATAGAGTAAGAATGCGCCGCGATGAACGTGGCACAACGTCCCGGCTGGACCGGACCGGCAAAGTTTGCGTGTTGTAGGTATGTTTGTCTGCTCAGACACCTTCCATTCTGTGGACAAGGTTCAAATTTACTCATTCGACGTTCCATACCCTCCCCCTCCGGGAGTCATGATAACTATCCGATCCCCCTTGGCCATTGGGGCTGTGTTCTTACCGCCGATAGACAGCGCCCTCTCCTTCCCTTGAGTATCCTTCGATATCCACAAATTTACTCCCAGTGCACCCGGATCGCCTCCCATTAAACCATAAGGCTGATAAACCCTCCGCTCACTCAATATACTGCACTGAACTGCCCGACGGAACTCGATATCTCGCACAACGCCGTCCCCGCCATGATATCGACCTTTTCCACCTGAGCCAGGGCGTAAGGAGAATCGTCGAAGGATGACGGGATATCGCCGCTCCATGATCTCAGGATCGGTGATACGCGTGTTCGTCATGTGTCTGGAGAAAGGTCAGATTTGTGTAATCACATATCCTTGGACCTTCACTAACGTGTGAACACCAGAAGTTCCGTGCCATCCGGGACCTGCACCACCGCCACCTGCTATGGTCTCATAGAATCCAAACGACTTCTTCTCTCCAGAAGCCGTAACTTCGGCGTCATATCCGAAGGTGAGATTATTCATGCAGCCTTGCGAAGCTGCGCAGGCTTCGAAGGCCCGAAGTACGACGTCAGTCAGTCCTACGAAGAGTATAATCTTAGGCCGGAAACATCCGTGTAAAGAAAAAAGCCGTACGTTGACTAGTGAGTACATTTCCTGCACAAACTGCCGCGTCTGCGCTTGGCTTCAAGAAACATCCATCCGGTATGATCACATTGATTGGAGTCATACACCCTACATCATCAACACATCTCTCCAAAGAGCCCAAAGAGCAACTCACCCTGATTCAACGGAATATCACTCGCTAACAGACATCGCAACGCGTAGATAATCGACGAATTCACAATCGCTCTTGGTGCGTTCCAGTTGCCATACACCTCCGGACCGGTGCCTGTGAAGTCAAAAGTCGCAGAGCCGCTCTCCCTGTCGATGTCGATCCGCAATGCTATCGGCGATCCATCATCCATACGATCGAAAGCAAACAATGCTTTACCGCTGTGCTTCTTGCTGAACTTCCGCAAAAGTTGTCGAACGGCCTCTTCAGCTGTTGTCTGAATCGCATACATATACATCTGTACCACTGGTAGCGTATACTTAGACACGATGTTCTTCACTAGACCGACACCCTTATACTGGACAAACAAGGTCAGATCTGCAATCCGAAAGGGATAGATACGTGCTCACAGTTGCAGCAATCTGGGCGTTGATGTCACTCAAGTTGTCCTTTAGCGTCCGTGTCCCTTTTCCACCCGGATGCTTCAATGGCTCCTCTACCAAGAGCTGTATAAGCTTATCTTCATTATACTTTCCCGCGCTGATGACCTTGAATGTCAAAATCGATGCTCCCTCATCGTATATCGTCTTCGAGAACGGCGGCATAGAGCCTGGAGTTTGCCCTCCAACATCGGCATGGTGCCCTCGAGAGGCGACGTAGAAAATGATATCTCTTCCGCTATCGTCGAACACGGGGGTAACGATCGTAATATCAGGGAGATGCACTCCGCCACTGACAGCTGAGTTGCTAAGTATAACATCTCCATCGCGAAGTCGTCCATTCCAATGTTCGTGCTGCCAACGAACGGCAAACTGCATGCTACCCAGCATAGCTCTGGTGACATGTCAATAATTATGCGGAATCAGTTACGAAGCCAAAGGCTCACGGTACATGAGGTGCATTAGCCACCAGCCTTCCATCAGGGTCAAAGAGTGCACATGAGAAATCAAGTCTGCAAGAAGAAATGAAGGAACGCCGGTAGACGGAAATCACGTACTCACCTCTCCTTGATATTCACACTGACACTCGTCTTCTGCAACGTCCTTCCCATCTGTTCTGCTATTGACATAAACCGATGCCCAAACACTGATAAGCGAATAGGATCGACCCTGAGTGGATCATCCGTCTTGGCCTCCGAATCGACATTTTTAGGGTCGACATCCACCACGACGTGATCATCCAACACCATAGCGATCGCGCTGGGCGTAACGACTATCGTCTGTGTGGCGTCAAGGATTATTGCCGGCCCTTTGATGACCGAACCAGGCGTTAATTGACCTAGCTGATACACGCCTGCGTCTATCCAACACGTTGATCCAAAGTATACCTTCGACTTTTCTAACGGCACTGGAGTGAGAGGCGCCAACTTCAGGCGGTTAATTTGCTCGGACAGAGCCTCGCGTGACGCGTCGCGACCACCGTCTTGGATGCCACTGACGCGTACCCGAAGGTCATCGACCCAAACACTCCGTCCCTCAAGAGAGAACCCAAATTCTTGGTGATGCTTGGCCTTGAATGCTTGAACAAAATCGTGGGACTGTTCCACGACGATCATCAGGGTGGCATCGGAACCATCATAGCGCTAATTCCAAGTTTAGTATACGTAAACTTAATATAAAAGAACGCGAACCATATTCAAGTACGATGTGGATGAAAGCTGAGATTTCGTGAACCCTTGCGCAATCAAGCGTCCTTCGGATCCGACTTGAAGGACAGCTAGGCGGGTACGCAGAAGGTCAGAATTCGAATCGTCAGCAATAATGGAGAATGATTCCTGACTCTCATCCACCAACTCAGCTTTCGCCAGTCCGAACGCAGAAAGGATAGCTGACGACCTGTGGATGAGAATACGCGACATATCTAGCGCCGCAGCGACATCACAAGCCGATTGTCCTCCCGCACCGCCAAATACCGCTAGGTGATGACTAGACGGATCATACCCTCTTGCTTCGCTAATAGCTCGAATAGGTAGACACATAGCTTCCGTTGCGACTGTCAGGAATCCAAGTGCGATCTCTTCCGGAGTTTTCTCCACTCCAGTATCCGTTGAGATCTGTTTGGCGAGGGCGATGAACTTCTCTCGGACCACATCAGCATCAAGAGACTGATTTTCATTCGGTCCGAATATTCTGGGAAAATGGGCCGGAAGAAGTCGGCCTAGGAATACATTCGCATCCGTTGTAGTGAGTGGGCCCCCCTTGCGATAACACGCGGGCCCGGGAGATGCACCGGCAGACTGGGGCCCTACTTTTAAAAGCCCATTTTGCCAAAGAAGAAGTGACTAACGAGTAATAAGGTTTGATAAGAGCGACGTCTTGAAACTGACAAATTTACTCACTCCTCCACCAGCAGCAACAGTGTTGATGTCAAGTTGTGGACTTTGGATGGTAACACCGGCCGTCGTCGACTCCATAAGATGCTCAAATCTCCCATCGAATCGTGATACATCCGTGGATGTACCTGTTGTATGGAGTGTTAGGTATATCAAGAATGAATGAATGATCAATTTGGCTGACCGCCCATGTCAAACCCAATCAACGGCACTTTCAGTATCTCATCCCAGCAAGTCTTTGCGATACCAACGACCCCACCTGCAGGACCACTGAGAATTGCTCGTAGTCCGGAGAATACCTCTGCATTGACCACTAGATAAGTGAATCAGTACCTGTGTGAGGGACACGTAAAGGGACACGTACATCCGCCGTCGCTCTGCATGAATTGAAGCATCCTAGGTCGAAGGTTCTTGAAACTCTTTTGAAAACTACAGAGAAATCAGACGTGCTAAAGTTAAGAGTAGTCAAATGTGTACCCTTGAAGATATTTCTGGAGCTCTGGCGTAAGATAGGCGTCTGCCGTCGCTGAGTTCGCACGAGGAACAATGCGAATCATTGGCGAAAGCTGGGACGATAGGGATACATGCGTAAACCCAACCTCTCGGGCAATGTCAGCGACCAGAATCTCATGCTTAGGATACGTGTAAGAATGGAGAAAAGAGACAGCCAGGGAGCGAAAGCCGTCATCGTAAAGGCTCTGGAGGTGTTTACGGCATTCTCCGGCGTCTGTAAAAACGTCGGTCATCATTCAAGACTGACGGATCAAAAAGCTCTACCGGGGACATGTTCAACCTGAATCTTTTCTCCGCTTGTGCCTAAGACAACGGGGAGTCCCTCCAATTGGTACACGTCTGCGAGCAAAACTCTCTCTTTGACTTCGATTACTCTCTCATACAATACCCCAGGCCGCTTGGCTGCGAGGTCGAACAAATTTGGACGACTTTGATTGCCAATGTGTAGAAGGTCGCGGAAACCTTCCGAGACAAGGAAAGCAGTCTTCTCTCCCTTACGTTCGAGTAATGCTATGGTGAGATAATGAGCAACGAGGAGAGGTGGATAGAAATAGGGTACCGCTGAGCAATAATTAGTACAAGATACCCCTTGAAATGCGCATATACTCACTTTGTCGCGACCGTCGTCCCCATCCTGATGACTTCCACACCCGACAAGTCAAGAAGCTCTCCTCTCGGTATGGTGGTATTATAACCTATCTCCAGGACACGTCGGATAGCTTCCGTAGGTGCATCCGGGTAAGCCGCGTCAATTGATAAAACTTTGAGGATAACAGGCGGATGATGGGCGAACGTCGCGTATACATCGCAGAAAGTGCCGCCTATAGAGAATAAGTAAACATGGGCGCTTTATTTTCCTGGTGTACCTCTGTCGATAGCAATACGGATGCCTGCAGCGATACGAAGAGTATCAAGAGCGACTGGCATGACAGGAGCGATAAGAAATGGGAGAAAGATGAAATCACCATCATATTCATATTCTAAGGCTTAGCAAAAGTGTCGGAAGGTGAACGGAAACAAGAGACACATCCGGATTTGAATCGGAAAGCCAAGCACGAAGCAAGACGGAATAGAGCGCGTCTCAACTCCGATTTTTCGGCATTGCCCACGCCGTGGCAGAGCCATATTACTCCTACAAAGCTATGTCTTCATGAATCAGAGTTCACGTAGTTCAGAATCCCGGAATTCCGGACTTGTCAAGGGTAAAACGCCTCTGATTTATTTCTGCCTATCTAAAGTTTCAAGTTCAAGATAAGTAAGGTTCCCCTGATTGATTCATGCTGTTAGTGACTCACCTTCGCATTGAACCATGAATAGAGCAGCACCCAAAGAAGAATTTTAGTACTTCAACCTGACCGGTAAAGACCTTTTGCCGTCCCTCTTTTCCATATACAACTTGCGATTGATGATTATTCCAGGTTCAAGCACGGTGGTATATATGCAGTCGACTCAAGAATCATTTACAAATATTTAAAGGATCAAAGAAGAAAGAAGAAATACATGGGATTGAAACGACACACAAACATCTTCATCTTTTATATCCAGCATCAGCATGCGTCCACGCGTGTGACCTACTACTTCCCCTGAGATGCTACTGCCCATAACGGACAGGTGCGGCGTCACTCCACATCCAAAGTAAACAGCTATTTCTCTATCCTTAATCTCAGTAGGATCGCCAAAGTCAGGCTTCATCCCATTGAGGTCAGTAATGCCAAGGGATTTAGCACCCTCCGGACCCCAGGCGACAGGTTCACCCTGGGGTTTGACGAAAAGACATGTAATATCACGCACGCGCTCGAGATCAGCTAACCGGTACGGCTTCATGGATACCACCATGCGTCCATCAAAAATTTGGATCGAAGTGTCAGTAGTAAATGAATATGTCGTAAATGGGGGTCACCTCCTGCAGGACAGAGCCGATAGTTCGTCTTGTACATAGGTACAGCACGGTTTAACTCCAAATGTCTGGGAGTAAGCCCATTCTTGACGAGGGCCGCCTCAGAGGAATAAGAACAGCCAATAAAGAAGGCAACACTATCGTTACGCCACTCTTGCTCTATGCTTTCCTTTTGCTCAGCAAATACGTCATCGCGGTAGATGTTGTAGGCAGGACAATCGGTCCGAACATCGCTATCTGCCGCAAGCGCTTTTGAGCGTCTTACCAAGGAGAGGACATCTGACAGAAAATACAGTTAGCTCCAATACAGAAGGGGGGGAAAAGATGTAGCTGACGAAACGGAATTTCGTGCACAGAGCAACCGGGAGTCGGTAGCGAATTTATTGGGCAAGATTATAACGTTCGCCTGCGAATATCCAGGGCAGAGACCCGCAGTGCTTGGTGCAGTAAAGGCCTTAGTCCTGCATAGAATACGGACATCATAGGGACTTCTAACCTGAGAGATAGATATAAGTAAGGGTGCCCTTAAGATGCGGAGCAGGCTCTTTCAAATTGAATTCCATAGTTCAAATAAAGGGCTTAGTTGATCGGAAGACGAGGCACCCAATAGATCACGGCAGTACGTTCCGATGGAGGAATTCGCCGAATCCGGTAACTTGGCGACATTAGCGATACGTGGTAATTCCGAAGAACCACGATAAGGAGTAGTAAGAAGTCCGCGACCATGGACCCCAGACATTTCCAATCAGACTCTTTAGCTCCTTTTATAAAATAAACTTCCAACAGCATGAGTTCGCTCAACTGACCTTGTTATCGTTAACTTTCATCACCAATGGGTTCGGTTAGTGATACGTCAACTTATCGCGTCTTCTATGGAGTGATACTGACCTCATTCTAGCAGTGTTCCGGTACAGAGAAGTCTGCAGAGAAGGATGTCGGAGTTGTGGTCGCTCTTGGTGAAAAACAAGGTTCGCTCATTGAGCCCAAAACGGAGGCCCGACTCTTGAGAAAGGTTAGTTGCTCGTGTTTCTTCCGTTTCAAAGTCAATTGACTGGTGCTTCCCAAAGATCGACTCCTTCCTGATCCCAATGCTGGGCGCTTTGTACTTTGTCTGTTTTTTGGACCGTGGAAAGTAATTGCGCCTTTTCGTCGCCCAGTTCCCATGACGCTGATTGATCCACGCAAATAGTATCGGCAATGCCAAAGTTGCCGGTATGGCCACTGACCTTCACCTTGTGGGAAACGAATATGGTGCCGCAGTCTCAGTGGTAGTAAGTGGGATCTATTACATTGTTACCGGGTCCTGATCCCTTTGTCAGTACGCGTCAGGATCGTAGTTTTATTTTTTGCTTTCTTGAATTCACGCCTCCGATTTAGGACATATGTTATATTCGAACCCTTCTGTAAGTTACTAAGCTACTCTTCTAAAATATTACACATATGCCACTTTTACAGATGCGGTACTCTTGAAGTTGTTGACACCCAGGATTGTTCTATCTGTGTCTACTGTGATTTTTGGCGCACTTACCATTGCCACACCGTTCTCTGGATCTTATGGACCCCTTATGGCGATTCGTGTATTGCTCGGATGGGCCGAGGCCGGTAAGCTTTAGCTATGTTGAAAAGCATCCGCATAATGACACCAAGCTAGGTACATTTCCGTGTATCGTCACTTACCTTACAATGACATACCGCAGGGAGGAGCTAGGCGTACGTCTTGCGTACATGTTCACCTGCTCTGCTATTTCGGGTGCATTTGGTGAGTTCCATCTACACGCGCATAAAATTTCTAATTTGATTTCTGTCCTCGCTAGGTGGACTTTTGGCTTACGGATTGACACACATCGAAACCCCCTCTGTGGCTGGATGGCAGTGGTTATACATCGTCGAAGGGGTCATTACGATATGCCTGGGTCCCGTCGCCTACTTCTGGATTCCAAACCGTATTGATCAAGCTTGGTTCCTTTCCGAGCGGGAGAAGGACTTATGCGCTGTTCGTTATGAGAACAATATGACCCACTATGACCCAGACGAGAAGTTTAACATCAAACAAGTCATGCTTGCACCTTTGGACTGGAGAACTTGGGTCCACGGTATCATTCAGTTCGGGGCCGATATCACTCTCTACGCCATTTCAACATTCATGTAACTATTCTTGGTTTGCTGTTATGTGTCACCTCATTGATTGTTTCTTACCAGGCCTATTCTTATCAGCGATATGGGTTACAGCTCTTACAAAGCTCAACTCCTTACTATCCCCGTGTATGCTGTTGGCGCGTTGTCCTTTATCATCCAAGCAAAATCGTCCGACCGCACTTTATTACGTGGACCATTCATCATGGCGAATTTCTTGGTTCAAATAATCGGCTATATCATCCTCACGTCCACCAAGACTATCGGCGCTCGGTATTTCGGCGTCTTTGTTGTTGCGTTAGGTTTATATGTACCCACCGCATTGAATGTTGGATGGGTGCGTACGTTGCACATTTATTTGAATCGTGTCTGAAGTTGACTCTAGACGCAAAATAACTATGGTCCCCATTACAAGCGCGCTGCGGGCGTCGGCTTGATGCAGTTTGTGGGGAAGTAAGCCCGGATTTCGCTTGCGTCTTCAGCCTTATCATTTACAATCCCATAGCTCTGCAGGAGCGGCTATCGGTGAAATATTTGATGCGCGCTTGCAACCGTATTACCACCGCTCATACTACATCTCCATCGGGCTGACTGCTTTGGGTATGATACTTACTGGTTTTATGGTATATCCTTTCTTTCTGCTTGACGCTTATTACGTGATAATATTTTTCTTAGATGCTCTATCTTCATTTGGCTAACAAGAAGAAAGCCGCCGCTGTGGCTGCTGGTGCACCAAACGAGCCTCGCCTTGGAGACAAGAATCCTCATTTCACTTTCTTTTTGTAGTTAAAGCGACTCAGTTAGAACTTTTTACATCAATATGTTGATGGCGTTGAAGAGGAATGATAATTAATTCATGCAACGTTCCTTCTGGAGGCTTGCCGCGGCAAGGTGCTTTGTGAACTGATCGATCATCTGAACCTGAAATCTCTCGATCGAAATATTTGTTTCTGGCTTTATTCCGGGTATCTGTAAACCATTCCTATCTGTTTCCGAACGCTGTATATACTAGATGATGACCCCAAGAACTTTGAGAAAGGATCATGCGAGGTATATTGAAGTATCCTTAAAAATTCGAGACAGTGTTTTATCCCTTCGGGACAAGTTACAACTTCCGGTTATCAAAAGGGGGCCTGGCAAAAACAACTGCCCTCGTAATTTTATTTCCATCATCAGAAGTCTTGGGTCCAGAGGACGCCCAAGGACATGCTATATCTCATTCGATACTACAATGAATGGAAAAGTTAGCCTTTATTAGCCTGGTCAGGTTGGGCGATAGAGTTAATCCAGCCATTCATTGTTGAGAATTTCGTAGTAAATGGTGCCTACGGTGAAGGTCCTTCCTAAAATTCCTAGAAGATTCCCTAGCTTCTGTGTCTTAGGCTAGGCATACGGAATCATACTGGAAATACGCGCTGTACAAACACCTGCGTTAGATTCTTGCCTTCACCGTCTTGGGCATACTTACTATGCTTTCACCACCCCCATTTGGCTACTGCATTCCCACCGTCTGCTTCTTCAATGAAAAGGAAGAGCTTGATGTATCCGGAATAACATTTCACATTTTGAGAGTAGCGAAGGTAAGCACTGGTATGTCTTCACTTTAGCGGTATTCTTTTGAAACTCCATTCTCCAGGGTGGAGTTTCCAGTATCATTGTCCAAGACACCAATGGCAAGGCTCAGCACCTTTACCATGAGCGCAAGCAGACTACACGCCTTACTAGAGAAATGCTAGATGCAAACAGCTTCAAAAATCTCGCCGGGTGTGGAACCCAATCGGCACGAGAGACACAAAAGCTCTGCGTCGACGCAAAAGACGCAGGAGCTGACTACGCGCTGATTCTATCACCGTCGACATTTTTATTGCGGATGTCTGTTCTAAATGTTATTCGATTCCATCATGAGGTGATCATTCGTGACTCTTCGTCATCAGAGGCATTCAGTTTCTCTATACTTATCCAGTTCCCCAGGTCGCCGACGCCTCCCCCATCCCCACAATGATTATACAATTTCCCCGCCGTGATCGCCGGTCTAGATCTTGACTCTGATGCACCCATCACCATAGCCAAGGACCTTAACATTGTTGGCGCCAAACTCACTTGCGGAAACATCGCCAAACTACACCGAATAACCTCCTCTGTACCGGCTTCGAAATTTGCCATCTTGGCAAGCTGACTTCGCTCTTCCAGGTTTGTTAGCCGATAGTAGTGGGCGCATCACCGCGGCCTCCAACCTCATGCTTAAGCTTCATGGTAAGTTGTTTTATTTGTAGAAGGCAGATAAGGGGGAGGAAGCGATGAAGCTGCAGGCGACGACGGCCCATGCCGATTGGGCGCTACAGAAATCGGGTGGAATCGGGGGCGTGAAAAAAGCGGTGTCAAAGGCGTACGGATACGGGACTGGGAAGGTTAGGACACCTTTGAGGGAAGTGACCGATGAATCTTTGCTAGGAAACCAGCACTACGAGACACTAATGGACTTGATCCGCATGGAGGAGAGGTTGGATTCGAAGCTGTAGTCGTATACATATACACTGAACGTTGAACGCGGGAATACTCCGTCCTTGAACCTTGTACCCAGGTTCCTCTCAAGGTCCGAACCATGATGGAGCGCTTCAGCGCACGGAAATACAAATCCGGACGGACCATCCTGAGAATTTTCAACAGGTCATAAATCTCTGGGGGATTAAAATATGAGAGGAAAGGCGTAGCCGCGAAAATTCCCCAACTTCTCTGTCACATCAAAGGCGAACACGCAAAAAATGGTTTCTGGAGAATTCTGGGATGAGGTTCCAAACGTAGCGGAGGACGAAATTTTCGCGATGACAGCAATGTTCAAGAGAGATCCCTTTCCCAAGAAGGTTAATTTGGGTGCTGGCGCGTACAGAGACGAAGACGGAAAGCCATGGGTGTTGCCTGCGGTTAAAAAGGTTCGTCTTCAACACAGTTATATTTTTCCCTCTCGTCTCCATCCCCACACGAATTGTAGGCTCATGCACTACTCATCGACTCTCCCACTTTGGACCATGAATATCTTCCTATCGCTGGCCTCGCTGAGTTCACGAATTCCGCGGCGAAGCTGATGTTTGCGAAAGAGTCGGACGTGATAAGGCAAGGAAGAGTAAGTCACTGAATATGAAAGTCATATGGGATGACTCAGATTATGTATTCTAGGTCACGTCAATCCAAACAATCAGTGGTACTGGGGCAAATCACTTAGGCGCATTTTTCCTGTCGCGATTCTACCGGTTCAATGACGAGAAGGAGGTCTACATGAGCCGACCTACATGGTGTGAGTTCATTGTCGTCTGTCTTTCCACTTTGTCCTCACCTCGCATTGAATAAAGTAAACCACTATGCAATTTTTACCAACGTCGGCATCACTCCGGTTGAGTATCCATACTACAGCACTGAGACTCAAGAAATCGACTTCGACGGGATGCTCTTGACGATGAAGAACGCGCCTGCCCGATCTATTTTCGTCTTGCACGCGTGTGCTCACAACCCTACAGGGCTGGACCCGTCCCAGGAGCAATGGACTACCATCGCCGACGTCATGCTCGCAAGGGGCCATTATGCCTTCTTCGATGCGGCGTATCAAGGATTTGCCACTGGAGATTTGGACAACGACGCATGGGCTGTCAGAGAATTTTCTCGACGCGGCATAGCGATGCTGGTCTGTCAAAGCTTCGCCAAGAATGCAGGTCTATACGGTGAACGGGTGGGCGCACTACATTTTGTGGGCAAAGATGAGCAGACCGCCCAAAACATTAAGAGCCAGTTGAGTGTGCTCACCAGAGTAGAATTCAGCACCCCGCCGGCATATGGAGCAAAATTGGTGCGTTGGAAGCTTTAGAGGCATGAATAATTCTCCTATGAAAGCTTGACAGGTGAACTTCATTCTTAACGACGCGTCTTTGTACGAGGAATGGAAGAGAAACATCAGGACCATGGCCAGACGCTTGATTGAAGTAAGGAAAGAGCTCCATCGGTTGCTCACGGAGAAGCTTAAGACTCCAGGGAATTGGGACCATGTCGTCAACCAGATTGGGATGTTCAGGTATTATTCCTTAGTATGATTGTTCTGTATGTATCTGAGGGGCCGCTTGAAGCTTTACAGGGATATCGGAAGCGCAGAGCAAGCGACTCATAGAGGAATTCCACGTATATCTCGCGAAGAATGGAAGGATCTCCCTTGCTGGCCTGAATGCAAAAAATATTGAGTACTTTGCGGAGAGTTTAGACACGGTCGTGAGAGGTTGACTGACATCCACATATGAATAGACATTGATAGAATATTCGTTCTTTACTGATTATCCAAAAAGAAGCAAGCAAGTATTGGCGACAAGTATAAAACCACTCGAGCTCATTGTTATGGACGATGAAAGCAATATAAGGATGAAACACGAAAACAGGTAGCAAAGCCAAGCCTCGTGGCGATGTCCCAAATATAGCTTATTCGTCTACCACCATCAGCTCCACCGCCACACGTTCCCTCGTCTGTATGCAACGTTCAATTCCTTCGTTTCTTTCATTGTCAACGCGGTCAGTATGGAGCAACCAGCAGAATGAGGCCAGGCACTTGGTCCACCTTCGTCGATTCTCTACCTCACGACACCGTCTTGATTTTCACTTTGACACTCACCATTTTGTTCAACGGCTCGAGCGGGAAGGACTCAACCGAGCACAGGCAGAGGGTATCATGTCCGCTATAGCAGAAGTCATCGACGAAAGCATACGGAATATGACGAGCAATATGGTGACGAAGGCTGATCAGGAGAAGGTATTTGTTCCCAGTCGTTGATATCATCGGACTTGATGACCCTGTGACAGCAACATTATACACAACAAGTCGACTTCGCGCAACTTAAATCCGAACTGCAGCTCATGGAGAAGAACGACCTTGCCATCATCAAAGCCGAGAACGACAGATTGCTGAACGACATTGAGAAGCTCAAGCAGCGATTACGGGAAGAGATAACTCGAACTCAGGCTGGTGTACGGCTAGATCTGAACCTGGAGAAGGGAAGATTGAGGGAAGACAGCGCCGGCCAGGTGTTGAAGATCAGAGAGGTCGATACGCGGATAGAGCAGGAGATCGCCAGTTTGCGAACGGCGATACAGGCGTCCAAGGTAACTTTTACTGCTACCACCTCTGCCTCTTATATAAATATGATTTGTTCCACAAGGCTACGACTCTTCAATACATCGTAGGAGTTGGTGAGTCGTATAATTATACCTTCTTGCATATCGTTTATTATCCTTCTAGTCACGACTTGTTCCGCACTCCTCATGGCCTACCTGAGGTTCCGGGCATGACGATATTCCAGCCTTGCCAAGCCCTCCGTGGACACCCTACACTATCGGCTGTAATCTACATTAAATGACATCCAGCATAATTGGATCCTAAAGGCATGTGAGGCGCGATAATGATGAGCCTTCAAGAGATGAACGAGAGTACGCGCAAGTTGGTCATGTTCAGTCCGTATTTCGTCATCCGTCCACTAAGATTCAAACTGACCTTCCATCCATAGCAGACAACGTAGAACGGCACAGGTTTAGCAGTACAATCCTATCATTATGTTTTCAAGAGTCAATTATAGGTTATCCACCTTCAATCGAGCCACTTCTTTCAGGGTCAGGCTCAATGTTCTCTGCAATCATTTTCAAGCATAAAGTAAAATCTTGAAAGAAAAGGCTCGTTCCCAGTGTTGCCGGTGGTGATCTGAAGAGGATAAAAATTTTGACATTCATATCTATAGTCAAGGAACTTGTTCTAGTATGATATGCTTTTGAAACATTTACAGTGTGGGCGCACAATATTTTCGTGCTTAGAGCCAGCAGTCGGGCAGTCGACTCAAACAAGAACAAATAGCAGCCCCCTTTGATTTACAAGCGTCGCACGTTTTCCCTCAATACTCCCATGACGCTACGTCTTGCCCCCAGACTCTTCTTCCAGGCGAGGGCTACTTCGGATATTTGGCGGCTTCAGTAATTATACATCACTATCAGGGTGTTATCGGTACCCCGGCGTCTTCTGAGACGCAGTCACTGCGGTAATAGCTACATAGATACCGTGGGGCTACCTGGAGTTTTTCTGGAGTTTTTCTTGAAGGTCAAAGCTGACTGGTCGATCATATACTCAAGGTATACTCCAGGAGACCGCACTGGTCTTGTATTCTCATCGCCACAGTGAGTGAAGGGTCTGCATTCTTTGTTGACAACGGTTTACTCGTCTATATATCAGCTTGCTCTTTATGGCTACAAACTCTTGCAGGAGAGACCTGTTAAACGGGTCTTTCATCACTGAAGTTACTCTGCGTTCCGGCTAGATTGCATCTGAGCATTTCTGCGCCGCGGCTCGGCTTATTACCGTCCGTTGCGTAGTGGTGTCCTCGACCGTAGAGTCTTATCACTATTGGTTACTATGCGATTTCGCGGTAGTAATGGAACTAGTTGCTGTCCTAACATTTCGAAGACCAAGGGCTAGCCTGTACCTACCCATCGTTAGGTATCTCGAACAAATGTAGCTTGCCTCGACATGTATGTCATGCATGCAGAGTGAATACTTTGTCTTCGAGCAATGCACAAGACACCGTTCAAATGTTACTCGATGAACACACACTGTCCACTATCTGCATATGCTGAATGGGATATGAGGCTGGGTTAGCTATCGACCCCTACGAGTTCTTCGGACATAGTCTGGCACGCTGGAGTCTTCTCAGGTCAACTTGATCGAATGTCAGCATGTGCGGTTATGCTTCGTCGGTGTAGACGCTCTGTAGGTATTGTGCTGTTACCCAACGCCCGTCTATACCACACGTGAGGCAACAGCCACTTCACGGACAAAAATTTCCCTACTCCCGATGCAAGTGCTGATCAGGAGTTGAAGCACTACCGTTACGGTGACGTTATCGCTCCTCGAGCGTCTCAATGAGACGTAAAGGACTCCGTACCAACAGATGCCTGTCAAAATATGTCAGCATGGACCATCGAGGGTTGCTGCATGCTCCAGTACGAAGTGAGAGATAAGAAATCCCTGTCCGTATATTGATCAAGACGTGTCGCATTAATATGCATGACCCCCCCAGGTCGGTAGTATGGATCTCGACTGCTTTACGACGAGAGATAATCCATATCTCCGGGTTCCTCGACGCTCACTGGTTGGTACTGCATGTTTCCATCCGGAGACGGCACGCTGGTCGACGAGTAAAGATTTGCACTGATAAGTAATCTCTCTCTCCGTGCTGTGGACCTCCTTGTCACAATTAGTGGCACTGTCGACCTCGACTAGAGGCAAAAATAGGTTGAACGTTGGGGGTTGAGAGATCAACAATCTCTCTTCTCTCAAAGATCGCAGACGTCACGACATTGGTGTCTCCGACCAAGCAGTTTTCAATGACGTCCTATGCGACATGCCTGACTATAGGCTGCTAGTTAGTGGCCTGCAAGTGTTCAACGCAAACGCACAGGTACCCGTGCCTTTTCATGTTAACGATTGTTTGTCAGAGGAACGAGGTTACTTGTAACCTCCACCGCCGAGCCGTGTTGGGAAGGCTGATCGGAATCCGAGACAAATTCCCTGGATAGACGATGGACGGATGGACGAGCCATTTGTCCTTGAGGATGGCAGACCGAGATCGCGGATTTTCTTAGGCCGATACATTCTCGGAGTAAAGGCCAAATTTTTGCTTTATTTACTCTCTTCGGGGAGTTTTTTCACTTTGTTGTAAAAAACGAGGGATCAGTTCGTTCCCAGTTAGTACATGCGCGGTGTCAGGCCAATGATATTGCGCTTGGCTGAGCTCTGCAAACACATGCAGATGTACACTACTGTACCTACTCATATACTAAATGCTAATTTACTAGAATCTTCTACAACTTTCCTAATACTTCTCCCTTAATCAGCAAGTTCGGCATGATGCCGGATTGCCATCATCTCGGCTCAACTCTCAAATTCCAACTTACTTCTGGTGGTGAATCGATGTAGGTGCGCCGAATTTTCACCTCCTTCATGGCCATAGCTCTCATTGCATCTTCGGCCGTATAGTGCGAAAAGGCTTCGAATTTTCGAGCTCGAAATGTTGTCTCTTACTCGTAGGGCTTAGCGTGGAGTCATCTTCCTAGCCGCCGACCTGCGAGTCTTGAAGTTGCATATCGACATGGCTGTGTTTCCATTGGCACGTCCTGGTCCAACTGGCTTCGTCATTTATGTTCAAAGGTAAGCGTATTTTTAACCCTCGTCTTCAGCTTGTTTTCTCCGTCAAGAACGTCCCCCACAGCCTAGTCCTCGTCAGGTGCATGACACCAAGATGCATCGCGCTCCGGACAAATCATTCCTCGAAAGGTTTATAGAGCCGGACTTGTAACGCGCCCAAGGAATGGAAGCCGATAAACACAAGTCATTCACAGATGCCTTTTTATGCTGCGTATTGATTATTCGCTCAGCGATGGCAGGAATCTCTCTCGAACACCTTCAAATTACTTGTAATGGCAGCAGGAGTACGTCTTTCACCACTTTCATACAGTCATACGATGTCGTATTATACATCCGCTCTTTTATATTACATACATAAATGTACAGAGCCCTAGGTGCCGACCTGAAGATGTATGATCAAGTTCTATATGTGTAGTGCTTCAAGTGTCCCCAGTTAAACTGTGCGACAGAACGCTGGGTCTCATAGTGTCCATCATGAGGCAGCCAACGTGCAATATTGTGCGATGATAGGGAGACAAACCTCTGTCGTGGGACGGTCTCAATGCAATAAACCTCTGATGTGTTCCGGTATCAGCTCGGTGGGCAAGGTGGCGATACTATCGAGGGGAGCCCTCTTTGCCAGGGCCAGTAAGTTCATGCGAAGGTTCTTCATCTCTTCATCGTTGTCTGCCCGTTTCCCACCCGCGGCAGCTAGATCTTTCAATCTCCCTGCGACGTACTCGAGAACTACACCAAGTTCTTCGGAGGTCTCGAGCACTTGTTCCTTTTTCACAAACGTCTTCCCTTGCCACACCTCCTCGCTCTCAAATAGTTCCTCTGGTCGCTGAATCAATGCCTCCATATCAATCTTTTCCGATAAATGAGGACCTCCAACGATGGCATTCACGATATTCTCCTTCACCCATTCGGCTACCCATCCGGTTTGTCCCACAAACTCGGACAGACTTTTCACATACGCCAGGCCTTTTACACCTCCGTACACGATGTCTTGAATATATGATTCTTCTTCTGCCACATCATCTTCAAGCGTTTGCTTAAGCTCCTCGCCCGAATCCCACAATTCGCCTTCTACACATGCAAACGATCCCCAATCAACAGGATGTGCCTCTCTAGGTCTTCTATCCTTCTCTTTGATAACATCGCCTCCTTCTTCACGGCCCCTTGCCCTGGCAGTAACGCCCTTGACGAGGTTCCAATGTTTTCGCACAAGGGGGTTATCAATGACAAGCGGAGGTCGCGTCGGAGGAAGCATAACAGGTATAGGATACGACGGTGGTTGCGGTGGCGGAGTTGCTGAATGTGCGTGCGGTGGCGGTGTTCCGGTAGATAGAAATTGTGGTGTACTTGCCGAGGTGGTGGTCGTAGAAGGTGCAGTCGAGTATATTGGAACTAAACCCAATCTCGCTGGCTTCCCCTCTGGGACGAGAACTGACAGAATCGAAAACGGGTCTTCCACTGGCGGAGGGGATGTTAGATGCATGCGTGTATTCATGTCGACGCACTCACTCTCGGTATAATCCAAGCTACCATCTGCGGCATATGGGGGACCCTCCTTCTCAAACCGTAAACGCTCCTTTTTCGTCCGATAGCGTTTGCCTACAGATGAAGTCAACAAAAGTGGAATAAGTGTTTTGCCAGCACGCATACCCTTCACCTTCAACTCCAGCATTACTCTCGCCCAGTCTGACCCTGGGGGGAAATCACCTAAACCATCTTTACTTCCAGGAAGACGACCATCTTCGATACTCTCCGAGACAGTTGTTTTCAGTGCGGCTGGAGCGGTTTTCTTATATGGGGCCCTGGTACTCCTCCTTCGCCCGAAATCTTCTTCAGTTACAGTAATAGCAGCAGCGGGTTCCGGAATGGCTCCGTCCACATCCATCGCTTGGTTTGAGTCGAAGGCGCCGTCAGATACGCCTTCCAATTCGTCGTCTCCAACGACATCGACAGTCCACTCCGTCTCATATTGAATCACAGTCCCTGCCGAACGGGCTATCAGATCAAGCCCCGCTGCCTCAATGCGCTCCGCTTCGGTATGGTATATCGACCCCGGCGGGTTGAAAGATTTGGCGTTACCGGTAACAAGCCTAAGGTCCAACTGCACGCCAATCAGCTGCGAATGGCTCGCCGTCTGAAATGCATACCATGAACTCTTCCAAGCTCCTGTACCGCCCTTTCTCGACTTTGCTTGTCATCGTACCCAAGTCCATCGGATGCTTGACGACGTCCGTGTAGCCTGGCACCAGAGACACGTCTACGGGCGAAAGAAAGAAGGCATAAGCATCCTTCCTAGATGCAGGTCAGTATGTCAACAACAGGAAAATACAGGACTTACCTCTTTATTTGTGTAATTATTTTGTTCAGTACCTCTTTCAACGGTTTCAGTTTTACCGGCCGAGGCAGCTTTGGCGGTGGAGGCATGCCATACTCATACCCGGAGCTCTTTGTCGCTTTCTTTCTCTTGCTGACAGTGGTACCGGTATGGGACTTTCTTGGCTTGTTCTCGACATGCGTTGAAGCTTGCAGGCTCTTCAACGACGGCAGCTTCAGTGTCAACCGAGGTAGAGTGGGCTGGGGTGAGTCGCCAAAATGCGGCTGGGGTGAATCTGCATATCTCGAGCTCGTTGCTTGCGATGTCGAGCGATAAGAAGGGGGCGAATCATCGCTGTCGAGGTCCACAGAAACAGAAAACGACTCGTCATCGACATCCATCGCGAGTGACCTTGATTATGTCAGACTACCGCTCGATTTGGAATGGCCGGCATTTCGGACCGAGCATACTTAACTCGCTCTGTTCCCCCGGTCCTATCCTCATGATGTCAGGAACGGCCTATCTTTAGGCGGCATTCTGATCGTTGCACCACCTGTTCTTCTGTTAGTAGGGCCTCTTCAGCAACTACACGACACTCTGGGGCATGCTTTTCGAACGTCATACTAAGTACGACCTTCGCTCTCGCTGTTTCAATAGCACAGTGCTGCTATCCCTGTTTTCTCTACTGTGGTCCTCTATTTTTGCTGTCCGTGAGAACGCTTACTTGTATAAAAACCCCTGTATCAGTCGCTCTCCTTCTCACTGTCTACCTCTTCCACAATGAGCTCAGAAGTTGCCACTCGTCAATTGGACCCCACACTTTACGCACTGGCAGAAGACGAAGCTGCCTTCTTCAAAGCTCAAACTGGAATAGAATATGATGTTGCACTCAAGAACCATATCTTGACTATCCAGGAGGAGGCATACAAGGTAAATGGGCTCATCCTCGCCTCGTAATACTGTAATCTTACGAGGCGGTACAGGTGCACCCTTATAGGTGTATCCGCCGTTTCGCCTTTGCCAAGTACGTAGAGTTTGAGTCTGCCATGTCAATCTATCTCGACCCTCAACGCTTAGGTTGAAGATTTCGAGGCAGCCTTGCTATCAACAATTCTTGAATCTTGCAAAAGATCGCAAGGGAGCAATCTATGCCGACCTTGGATGTTGCTGTTCGTAAATCTTCTACTATGTAACATCTGCCTCGCTTTGAATGTCTAATATTTTCATAGTCGGCAATGACCCAAGAAAGGCGGTTGTAGATGGCTATCCCGTAGAGCAAGTTATAGCTTCCGATTTACATTCTGGTATGACCTTTCCTATCATATCATTCGTCCCGCACAACGTAAATGTACGCCACAGAGTTTTGGGAACTCGGACATAGGCTCTTCAAGAGCACAGCCGAGACTTTCCCTGCACGCTTCATCCCTGCAGACATCTTTCAATTGAAGGGTCTAACGAAGGAAGGCGTCCCTCCCCCCATTTCAGAGCTCTCCCAAGTACAGTCTCTGGCTGAGCTGCGAGGAAATATCTCTGCTATCCATACCTCGTCATTCTTCCATCTCTTTGATGAGGAAGGGCAGTTCGAAATCGCAAAGATTATGGCGGCACTACTGTCGTCTGAGCCCGGCTCTATGATCTTTGGATCACACGGTGGTCGGCAGGAGAAAGGTTTCCGTACTGAGGTCGGCCCCAATAGCGGCCGTCGCAGCAGCATGTTCTGCCACTCACCTGAGAGTTGGCGATCGCTCTGGGACGGCGAAATATTCCCCAAGGGTACTGTTCGCGTTGATGCTTCCTTGCATGAACGTGAACATCCGGATACGGTCGATCCTGGCGTCAAGTCGTGCCTACTCGTTTGGTGTATAACGGTTTTGTGAATTAAATCTGTTGAATTTGTAGAATATTGTACTACCTAGGAGGAAATTCGATTCTATGAACAACACCCGAGACGATGGCATAACAAAGAACGCCAAAAGTCGTTCTTTATTTCTGACAGCGAGAGTGCATGTGCGCGTTGTGGCTTTGGGAGCTTCGGTCTCATCCTCAAATGTTAGATTTTGAAGTGCCGTTAAAGTTCTGATATCGAGATCCTGACGGCAAGTGATCTCGTGGACCGTCCTTCATTCGTCGGCTTCTTCGCCGGGGATTTGTTTATACAGGGTACCTTGCAGCAAGCAGGTGACGACAATCCCGTGGATAGTGGCGCTGTGAGTATCAAGTGGTGCCAATAGCGGAAACCATGTCTTAAGTAGCAGAGGCTGGGTTGCTTCGGAGCAACCGGACCGTGCGAGTTACCTGCCTCTCGCTTGCAAACAGCATCGCTGATCCTCCAAGAGCTTGCATCCCTCTGGATCTTGATGATATCCCCACAAATCATCTTCTCTCTCCCCTTTTCGGGTGCTTCTACCTCAGGCAATAATCGTTTTGAATTGCAGACCGAGCGTATTCAAAACATAATGGTCTCCACTTCGACTCAACATTGAGCAACAGTACTATTACCATCCCCTATCAGGTGTTTTTCATAGCCAACGATGTTCTAAAGTAGATCATTCTTCGATTTATCCGGCGGAATCTGTGCATTAAAGTTCACCCACTACCGGTAGTAGCAGGCTCGGCACTTTCTGTTTTCCACCCGCAACGATGCTATTTTTGTTTCTTTTACAGCGGCCCTTTCTATTTTTTCTTTGCTTTGCCGTAATCCTAGGAGGAACTGAACCTGCGGAGCTTTTATTACTGAATAAGGCCGGTACCCTTTGTCCAAATCACACACTTGTTGTTCGTCTCCTCAGTGATGTCTAATCCCCGTCCTCTTGACCCCACGCTCTACGCACTGGAAGAGGACGAAGCTGCATTCTTCAAATCCCAAACTGGGATAGAAGATGATGCTGCGCTCAAAAGCCATATTTTTGCCGTGCAGGAGGAAGCGTACAAGGTTGAGGGATCCATTCTTGCTTAACGTCAGTGTACCGAAGCAAATATTCAGATATGCCCTTATCCGTGCATTCGTCGGTTCGCATTCACTAAGTGAGTTACCTTTGATCAGCTCAATGTGATTTTCTTACAGCGTTTGCTAGGATGCACATTTCGAGATATCCATGCTATCAAGACTTCCTGAAGCTCGGAAAAGAGCGAAAGGGAGCCAAATACATCGACATTGGATGTTGTTGTGAGCAGTCTTCTTGTAGTACACCCTACGATCTCCAATCCTCAACGTCCGCATAGTCGGCAATGATCCCAGAAAGGCGGTCCTGGATGGCTATCCCGTCGAGCAAGTTCTAGCCTCTGACTTGCGTTCTGGTATGTTTCAACTTAAAATAGTTTCCTGATGTACTTTCTAAAGATATATCACAGAATTCTGGGACCTTGGGCACAGACTCTTCAAGAGCACACCTGATACGTTCCCAGCACGTTTCATCCCTGCAGATATTTTCCAGCTGGAAGATTTGCCGACGAAAGAAGCAGGCTCTGCCCCTGAACTTTCCCAGGTGCAATCCATAGGCGAACTCCGAGGGAGTATCTCTGCTATCCACACATCGGCTCTCTTTCATCTCTTTGACGAAGAAGGGCAATTCGAGCTCGCAAAGATTATGGCAACTTTGCTGTCGTCTGAGCCTGGGTCCATGATATTTGGATCACATGGCGGGCGACCTAAAAAAGGTATCCGCTTCGAGGTCGCTCCCGGTGACGAACGTAATGTTAGCATGTTCTGCCACTCACCTGAGAGTTGGCGATCTCTATGGAATGGTGAAATATTTCCCAGAGGCACTATTCGCGTTGATGTATCATTGCAGGAAACGGAACGTCCAGATATGATAACACTCGATCCTGGTGCTAGACAATACCTCCTCATTTGGTGTATAACGGTTCTGTAAAATAAGATTCTTTATTCCTTAGAATATAATATAATACCATTTGTGGCAAGGCTCGTTTACCCAGGACAACATGGATATGCTAGCTATGCTCTCGCTATGTGCAGGTGACAGTATTCTCTTAGCATAGTGTTTTTATCGAGAACTGCTGATTGTTTCGACCGAGCCTATGCGGAAGCGCTGCGATGCTTCATTGTGGTGCCGGGAGGTATCCATGTATGGTCCAGGCGCCTCGGCGAGATGAAGCCTCAAGGGAGATGCCACCCCAACCTGAATAGGCTGCCGTTGGAACCCTTACGAGACAACGTCGTTGCGTCAAGGGCTGTGGATCTAAAGCACCGCCGACGATCTGTAATGGTTACGTATGCGAGGTTAGAGGTTAGAAGTTAGAAAACCGGCGAGAATATTTGGGTCAATCTGATCATTTTCCCACAGTATGTTTAACTAATACCACACTGGCATTTACCGCCAGTCCACAGAGTAGCGTAATCTACCACCAGCTATGTGGCCAGGCGATGTATCATGTTGGCGTGAAGTTGTTCACATTAGCAGTGATTTGGACGACAGCAGTAGCGCCTAGTGGAGGAACCCAGCAGTAACGTGCACAGAGCTTCGTTCATGTTGGCTCACTCCTTTACTAACAATCCGTTGAACTGTCAAGTTGATACGACTGCATTGGCTCGAAGACCTATCATTAGCTCCCCGCTATCGATTGTGCCTAGCTACTTTTACCAGCGGTGAGAGAACTGGCCACAAAGTTGCTATTTCTGATACCTCCCGCGAGGTTCTTTCTATTTTTTGCTCTTCTGGCAACCCATGATCCCCATGTTTAAATGAATCCTCGGCACCTCTAACGTTGACCGTCCCAGTGGCCCATTGTTATCTTTTCCGCAATGAACTCTAGCTATCGTCCCTTGGACCCCACACTCTACGTGCCGGCTGACGACGAGGCTGTATTTATCAAATCTCAAACTGGAATAGATGACAGCAACAAGCTGAAGAGACATATGCTCGCTATACAGGAGGAAATGTTCAGGGTGAGTACCTTGTTCAACGCCCAAAGTCAAGTGCATTAGAATGACACTCAACAGTTAGAACCTTATCTATGTATTCGGCGATTTGCATTTGCGAAGTAGATAGCCTCTGAACGCTAGGTCGGTTCTGTTTTGACTTAGGGCGTATAGATGAAACATCTCTAGACAACCGTGTTATCAAAAGTTCTTGAATCTCAACAAGAATGTAAGGGAGCTATTTACGCCGGCATTGGATCTGCGCGGATGGTTATCCCATAGAACAAGTGATAACTTCCGACTTGCATCCTGGTATGTTGCGACCATTAACTCTGATTTCATAGAATTTTGTATATACCACATAGAATTCTGGGATCTGGGACATAAATTCTTCAAGAGTACTCCTAAAACTTTCTCAACACGTTTCATTTCTGCGGGCATCTTCCAGTTAAAAGATTTGTATACGAGACTGTGCGCACTCCCCCAATCGACTTCGCTAAAGTGTAACTTTTATCGAAGCTTAGGGAAAGTATTTCTGTCATTCATGCATTGGCATTTTTTTCATCTCTTTGATGAAGAAAGACAATTCGAACTTGCAAAAATTATAGCATCTCTATTGTCAGGGGTCCATAATATTTGGATCTCACGGTAGTCGACCGGAAAAAGGTATCCGGGATGAGATTGCATCGAACAAGGGTTGGAGCAGTAACATGTTTTGCCACTCGGATGAAAGCTGACGATCGCTCTGGGATGGAGGTGTACTTCCCAAGGACACTGTTCGTGTCGATGTATCTTTGCTTGAGGCGAAACGGTCAGATATGGTGGCTAAAAAGATAGATTCGAGCGTCAAGCCACACCTCCCCGTATGGTGCATAATGGTTTTGTAAATTATGTCTCTTGATTTGGTAGGATATCTGGTATGTCCTATAAACGTAGTACGAAACTTGATGACAATCCATGACGAAGAACTTGCAGGCCACGGCAACTTAATGTTCCGTCTCCTCCCAGGTTCTGCCAACTGTTTTGACCAGATCCTTCTCGGTGACCTGTTTGCCGCTGGAGAAATAGCCTGAGGCGATCTTGGCGTCGATCTCAACGCGCGAGTCGGGAGGGATCAAGTGGTCTATACATAACGAATCAGCAGACCATACACGACTTTACTGCATGTTGTTCTTTACGTACCAGGAATGTCATACCGCTCGAGGATAGGAATACCACTATTCACGATGGCATCATATTTCCTACACCATACAGAACTGTTAGTGCCAAAGGGTCAAACATGCGTATATAGAACGCACATGTCACTCATCGAAACCATATTATCAATCTTCTTGATTCCAAGCCAGTGGAGAACGTCAGGCATCAACGCTTGGAATCGCATATCCTTGACACCGGCGATGAGTTCAGTAGACTTGAAATACTTGTCCGCGGAATCACCACCACGCTTTCGGAGGTTGTAGACGAGATACTTCGTCACTTCTCCAAGAGCTCGGCCTTCCTTCCGGAAGTACACAACAACACCGACGCCACCTTGCTGTGCGGTGCGAACGCACTCTTCGATGGCGTAGATGAGGTATGGCTTACACGTGCAGATATCTGAGCCGAACACGTCGGATCCATTGCACTCATCGTGAACACGAAGGGTGAGAACCTTGCTCTCGTCAGACATGAACGCAGGGTCTCCAAAGATGTACACGGTCATGCCGCCAATAGGAGGGAGGAAAACCTTGATATCGGGCCGAGTGATGAGTTCCGGGTACATTCCGCCTGTTTCTTCAAACAACGCGCGACGGAGAAGACTCTCGGATCTACCAGTGGTGTCAGACAATATAATGCGTAAACAGACAGTACGAACATTTGGAAGCGTTCTGCGACACCAGGGAGGAACCAAACAGGTTCCACCGCGGCCTTACTCACTTTCATTTCCACGCCGGGATTAGCATCGCAAACTTTCCCCGTCTCGTCCAACAATGGTCGACTTTTGAGGAGAACATTGCCGTCTATTTCAAGGGTTCCCTTTCTTACGCTATCGTCAATCTCGCTTAACTTCATATGCGCCTTGGTGATGGCAATACTGGGTCTCGCATCCAAACCGAGTTCCTCTATCTCCTTCTTGAATACGGACGGAACAAGATGACCCCATGGGTCGAAGGAAACAATCTTCTTAGGATCGGCCCAGGAAGGCTGTGGGGGGATAGAAACCGGGGGATCGGTCAGGTTGTAGTCGGGCTTGTGGGTCAAAGACAGACTACCCATTGCGACCGAGAGGGCACGGTAGATGGAGTAGGATCCAGAATGAGCACCGAGGGCATTGCGCTGTTTGATGGACGACGGAAGACGTGAACATATGACTGGACCACGTGTAGTAGGGTCCGCGGCACCCCAGACAAGAGGGTGAGGCGCGATGCCATGCTGGTCCGGGTAGGCTGAAACACGTTGTTAGACAGATTTTCAGACAACAACATACATACTCACTTGTAAGGTTAACTCTACCTGGATAGAGGACTTTCTCGCGTTCCTTTTCGGTCGTCATACGCGATGAAGTAGGGCTTGAGGACAACGAGCTCTTGGAGGTCATGTCACTAATCGAGGGCGATGTAGACACGCTAGGAATTGGGATATTACGGCGCTCAGGAGTTGTTGGCTTCAGAGTTCCATCCGTAACTGCATCCAACTGGTTCACGATGCAATGCTCAATGTCTAGAAAGAAAGCAGAGACACGTCGAGAAAGAGATATATACCTTTGCTTGCAGCATCTGCTGGGACACTTGGAGGGCCTGCAGCTGGACCAGGATCTGCGTCAACACTGCTTCAGAGGCTGGCATAGTTTCCTTCGTTGTATTCGCTCGGATGACCCCTAGAGATGGAAGAGATAAAGAAAAAGGAGAACGCCAATCATGCAACGTGCCTTTATACGTCCTGCTTATCAATTTCGATATCGGTCCGAACTCCGAGCCATTGCTGCCAGTGGTCATCGGCCCCGCCTTTTCCGCGGTTGAGTGTACATAGCCAAAAATTCCCGCTCGAATTCATTGAAGCGGACAGAGAGAGTCTCTAGCGATAGAAGCTGACCTAAATGTATCCAGGAGTGATGCAGGCCTACCTTTTTTTTCTATCTCTTTTCAAAGACCGCCTTAGGCTTCGCTGTCCGTACAAAATCCATGAAAGACAGACGTCCATGCACTTTAGCATAACATGAACCTTGGAGACATGCGGACACCGCGGACGACACTCGGGATAGACATGGAACGCACGTGTCTCCTTATCGCGCAATAAACGCCGGGCGCAAAATTAGTCGTGACGAGAACAAAGCGTTTTGCACGTTGCTGCCTCCGGCGCGAGGTAAGTGCAACGCATCATTTTCGCTAGCACTAGATTGTTCGTCATCTGCTCGTATAATATACATGTCCAATTATTGGCTGAGCGCCCATAATATTATTGAAAGAGGGGCCGAAAAAACGAGCGAACAAACTTGACGTAGACTGCGTAAGAGAAGGAAGAAGTGAACAGCCGCTTTGCTTGGACAATTTAGCAGACCCTTACATGCTTCTATGTATAGCGACGGACGGAAGTTATTCGTTGATAGGAAGTCCTTCAGCCTGCCTTCCACCAATCATAGAATTTTGCATCAAAGCCATTGAAAGCCGACGGGGAAAAGGGGACTGTTCTTGTAAAAGAAAAGATAAAAATAGACCACCGTTCAACAGAGCGGAGGCAGAGGCGATCCTGAGCAGAATACAAATTCTGTGGTCATCTTCTGTTCCAACGTTTCGGAGACGGTGAGAGAAGAAAGATGAAAAATGAAAAATGAAGTCCAGATGCGTCGGCCCGGAATATCATCATTACACGGCACGGTACCTTCAGGCACGCCGGAGCAAGGATACAGGTAACAGCACTACGAAACCCAAACCTCACTACCCTCTATTTATTATCGTTCCGAAAAGGCGGATCACAGACAGAATTTATCGCAACAGTGATGTACAGACTTTCATGTGAACTTATCAACTTACAAAATTGTAATACACCAAACGAGGAAATAGAAATTCGTGCTAAAACCGTCCACTACAGTTTCCTTCAGAGACACGTCAACACTTACAGTACCCTCAGGGAAAACACCTCCATCCCAAAGTGCCTTCCAACTCTCGGGCGAGTGATAGAACATCGACACCGTATGGGTGCCAAAGGTCTCGGCACGTACACCCTTGGTGGGGTTACCCCCATGAGAACCGAAAATCATCGACCCAGGAGCAGACGACAACATAGCTGCCATTATCTTCGCAAGCTCGAACTGCTGTTGTTCGTCAAAGAGGTGGAAGAAAGATGCAGTATGAATGGCAGAGATGCTTCCTAAAAGTTCGGTGAAAGATTCGACCTTGAAGAGCTCCGGGGTGGATGCCAAGGGCAGTTTTGCCAAACCCTTCAGCTTGAATATGTCGGCAGGAATGAATCGCGCAGGGAAGCTTTCTGGTGTGCTCTTGAACAGTTCATGCCCAAGATCCCAGAATTCTGACATGCGTTAAAATAAAACAAGAACGGCATATTATCGTCAAAAAGTCGCACCTGGACGCAAGTCTGTGCCTATAGCTTGCTGGAAAGGATAACCATCGGCGACCGCCTTTCGGATATCATTTCCGACTGTGGCTAGCTCAGATGTCTGACACAAAAGAAAATAAACGACTAACAGCAGCACCCGATATCGGCATAGATGGCCCCCTGGCGCTCCTTTCCAATCTTCAAAAACTGTTGGTAAGATGGATGTCTTGAGATCTTCAGCCTATATGCGATCAGCGACTGTGCTGAGCATGATATGAAACAAAGTGCACCTCAGAAAAGCAAAATTGCGAATGCAAGGATAAGGGTAAATCTATAAAGTGAGGTATTAGAAGACAAAAGAGCTCGTTGAAGCACCATCGCGCGCCTTGTACGCTTGTTCTTGAATAGCTAGAATGTGATTCTTCAACTCGACATCACCCTGTATTCCCGTTTCCGCCTTAAAGAACGCAGCTTCGTCTTCAGTCAAATCGTAAAGAGATGAATCCAGAGGGGGAACTAGTTCAGACATGGCTGAGATGGTAAAGGAAATGTTTCGATACTTCCTGACTTATATACCTATGGTGCGGTAGCGATGGCCATAATTACCCGGTCCCCGATTATTTATAGACAAGCAAAGGGCATCCATGTAAACTTGATGATGATGCCCTTGACCTTTGTAAGTCTGATTTGTCACTCCGATTACACCATCCATGACTCATGTTCCTCATGAAAGCTTTATGCATTGTCTCTGTATCTCCCGACGTTCTAGATTTGTATTAATCTTGCCTTACAGACTACAAAGCCGATTCAATTATTCAGTCCTCGCTGCGCAATGAACTTGGTCCTGAGATGCGCATCACATAGTAGATTCTTATTCTCGGATTAGATAGTTTAAGATGCCGGCCATATTGTGAGTCTGCTCTTAACGTCTCAATGAAAAGAACATCATTGCTGAACAAACTAGTACCTCACCCCAAACACTTTTGAAAGATCCACACAGAAATTTGAGATCCTTGGTGGACGAATCTGCGGACAGAGAAAGACCTGTTGTATGCCATGGCAGAGCAAAGCGTATCTCCGGATGGGACAATGGGACCTCAGTTGGAAACTGTTATTCTTGCTTCTGCTGTTGAATTTGCGCAAAGACATTGGCCCGAGTCCCACTGACGACGAGAAAGTAGTTAAGACGCGCGCGAAATCTTCCACTCATGACCCAGGAGTCGGAAGAAGAAATGTGTAATAGGCCATCAGCATGTTATCCTGAGTCTATACTATCTAAGAAAAAACAAATACCACGTAAGACATCGTGATCTTGAATTAGCTTAGATCCCTTGTATATGAACAGTTGCAGAATTCTCCTTCTCATCTTTCTCATCCGCAAAACTATCATCATGGCCGGCAAAAGTGGCTTGGACATCTTTTCTCTCGATTAGCGGAGGGAGGAAGAAGCTGAACGTGAGGTACAGCACGGATGCAACTACGACTCCCACAGGCCAAACCACGGAGCTGTCCGCATGGTTAGTTGGTCCGTTGTTGACATGAATTAGACCGAGCTTACAAGAGATACGTAGCACCGACAGGAACATGAAGATGGGAGTTGACCTTGCCGGCAAACCCGGGAAGGTTTGGAATGAGTGCGAGAGTAAATGCCACGATTGCACGCCAATTGAACCCGGAGGTATACCTATGTTTACAATAAGGAAGCGTGCATCGGGGATAAAAAACAACAGCTTACCAGTACTGGCCACGCCCGTGACGGTAGAGGGCTGGGATTTCTAAGTTCCGATGACGGAGGATAAACTAGTAATATAGTTAAGCAAAACACATCCAGCAAAATTATAGACTCACGTAGTCCGACAGCAAAATCCCAGCAATGGGGCCTAAGAATATACTATATCCGCCGAGGAAGGAAGTGAACGACTTGGCCGAGTTTTGGACGATCCACTGTACAATATGGTGTTACCACGAAGTTATTAGATATGGAAAAATAATGAACAGACAGGACAGGCGGCAACACCAAGAATTGCGCAAATATATTGACCACGACGAATGTTGATGTACTGGGGGAATAAGATCATGAGGTCGTTGCCAACGGCAGTGGAGCTTTTAATCGACGAGCTCAATATGGTATCGCTTTGATAAATGTACAACTTACTTTGCAGAGATGTTCGTCGCAATAACAGCCAGAGACCAACACAAAGCAGCGAAAAACTGCGCAGCACGGCTACTCCAAAGTTCACATACTTGCAGAGGATTCCATGTAGTGACACCGTAAATGACCTGAACGGCAGATGTCACCACGACTCCGAGTATACTGACGAGGCTGATATTAAGACAGACGTCTTGACAAACGCATTAGAGAAGCTCACGCGCACAGCGTAACTGGGATAGATAAGGAGAAAATATTCGTCCATACAACGGTGCGCCTGCTTTTGGCATATCGTGTGAAATCCTAACACTCATGTGAGCATTGGAAGAGCAAAAACTGCGATGGCCATACGCATATATTGAGAGCGAGTGTAGCCTTTGGAGCAATGGCCGAGGTCATCGCCGAAAAGAACAGGACCGCAGCAGGGGACGTTGTGGTGTTCGTTCCTTGGCTGAATACCGGACCGAATCCATGAGCGCGGCCGACGGCCCAACCGACTATCATTATCAGAACAAAAGTGGAGCAGAATGAACGAAAGGAGCTCACACAATGTGAAGCCGAAGATAGGCATGATAATGACCTTGACCATGAAAAGATAACGGAGCTTGGAGATGTGGGTCCATAAAAGAGGCAGCTGAATGATGTAGAAGATACTGGGCGCCGTAAGCCAAGGGTCTTGGCCAGACAGGGTGGAAGGGGTCGCTTACAAGAAACACAGCATCTGGGAGGACGTGACATGAGCAGAGGCAGGAAGGTGATTTGGGAAGGATTTGAACGAAGGCCAGATTGCGCGCAGCATGACTTCGACGCATTGGCCACCTGAACGAAAAACGACTAACAGCCGTTGATTGAATAGGTTAAGAAGTCATACCTTGATACGTCTGAGTCCCAAACCAAACAATGGCTGCGCCTGCTCGGCAAATAACAGCGATAGCTGTCCCTCTACGGCCAAGCATTAATAGCGGCTGCATATAAAGGGCTATCGTCGCACCTAATACCAAAGGAGGCCCTCGAGAACATTGGAAAGTTAATGCCATATGTCGCACCTACCCATCCATTGCATGCGCATGCAATAGCTATAAAGAAAATGAGTGTCATTTCACAATATCTAACTGGTGCACTTACAGACCAAAACATGCCCAAGAAAGACCGCACCAATCGTCGAACCTGGCGACAGACCACCAGCAACGGCCGTAGAAGCTACCTGATACTGACTACTGATAATGAGAATGACTTTGGAGAAGAAAATAATCGTGCACAAGACCTGATACCTGCAATTCCAGTCAGGAAAATATCCCTACCAAAAATAAACAGCGCGTACCAAATGCCTCAGCAATCCAATACCCAGCCAAATGAACAGCACCCCACTTCCTCGGTCCTTCAGGCAAAGGAAGTACTGGGAGAAGATCTGGCTGACACTTGATGACCTCTGCGTCGTCGGCATCATGAAGGTCGACCTCCTCAGCCTGAATGCAAATTTTATCGAGGAACTGGCTGAGCGGCATGGCGGTGGAAGAATGGCAGAATGATGAAGAGAACTGGTCGCGCAGGTCCTTTTTTCAATGTCATCGCTGTCGATGCAAGGGCGGGTGTTTTACGCCACGACAAACGGGGTTACACTATGAAAATCTATTTCCTTTTTGGGAACGCCGCTTCAGAGAGATCTGATCTAGTTTATCGCTCCTATTTTATTGGCTTGACTCCTTCGCCGCGGCGTACATGGCTTCTTTCCCCACATTCAGCCGTGAATTATTATACCGAGTCGTAAAACAGTGAGGCTTTCCTCCCATCTTGTCCAGGAACCATGTCCCCCACAGCAACTGGTACTACTAACGGCGTGTTCCACCAGTCTCTTGACGGCCTCGCAGATAACCCTTTGCGACGGACCTGGCGTGGAAACAAACAAGGTAAGTCTCACTTGTATTTCCTCACCATTACTATCTTTGAATAGCTGTTAGGAACGATTGAGCTGGGGACTGTCCCGACGTTTGACAATCCCTATGAAGAACGCGAATGGATCAAGGTGAGAGAACCAGGGAATTTTACAAGTCTATTAGTAGTACTAACATCTATTCAGGAGCATATGGCCGCTGCCTTCCGTTACTGGGGGAAGATGGGTTTCGTTGAGGGTGTTGCTGGCCACATAACTGTACGTGATCCAGTCCTCCCTGACCATTACTGGTTAGTTCTCCCACATATTGATTAATCCGATGACTTACCATGTGAGAAGGATGAACCCCTTTGCAGAGCACTTCTCGACCATGACCGTAAGTGCTTTGTAAACAATTCTGGAACTTCTCACATTACGTTCTTCCTAAGAAATCAATGCTGTGTCTCGTCGGTCCCGATGGTTATGTTACCAAGCATGGCGCGCAGCTGCCCATCAACACGGCCGGATTCTACATTCGTAAGTGAACTAAATAAAACCCCTCTAACGTTACCCAATGTGCCCCAATGCACAGACAGCGCTATCCACAAGGCTCGCCCCGACGTGAAAGCAGCTGCTCACTGCCATTCCGTCAGCGCCAAAGCCTGGTCTCTATTCGGCCGCCCCATCGAAACACTGACTCAGGATTCGTGCTTGTTTTACGATAACCACTGTGTGTATCAGAACTTTGGCGGCATCGTTCTCGCCCGGGAGGAAGGCGAAAATATTGCCAAAGCCTTGGGACCCAAGTTTAAGACTTGTATCTTGCAAAATCACGGACTCTTGACTCGTTGAGTTCATCCTACCACCATTGTCAGTTGTGTATCTTATCAATCGTTCCTCAGTCGGAAACACCGTTGATGAAGCCGTTTACTTGTTCGCCGCCCTCGACCGGCAATGCAAAGTCCAGCTCATGGCTGAGGCCGCCGCAGCCAACGGACTCAAAAAGACCATCATCTCGAAGGAGGATGCCGAATTTACTGCCAAGACGATCCAGTGGTGGGAGAACACCTATGTCAACGTATGTTTTCTATCAAAATTGTCCTTTGCATCTGACGACCTCCGAAGTTCCAACCTGAGTATAAGCTTCTTTTGCAGGAGACAAATGGAGCATTCTTACTCTGAGAATTTTATTGATGCTTCATCAATGTATATGCTGTATCTGACACACCGTCATGAAAGTTCGGTAGCACCAATGGATTTATAATGATATTCGCCGTTCCGCTTTCACTGTTCACTATTTAATGTCCTAAGTATCGGATTGCTTAAAAAAGAGAATACTTCCCAAGGCCAACAAAAATCAATCACTTGATTACTTCAGGGTCGGCGTTTCGAGGGCGAGGGACTCCCCACTTGTCCTTTTAGGTTTTTCTGGGGTATCCGCTTTTTGACGGCCTATTTTTACTTCTCAGGCATCATCGAAGAAGATCTGCGGTCGATCCGCTCGTAATGAATTAATATCAATTGGAAAATCTCGAAAGCTGTTCGCCATCGCCCAAGCCGTTGACGCGATGATGGCGCGTCATACTAAATCACCGCGTCGTGTCACAATCGCGTTAAGTCACAAGTATCACGTGACAAAACAATGTGATTTTCTTCTACTAACTTTAAGTGACCAACAGTGGCAACAGTTTGAACTTTCTTGAGGGCGAGACATCCTTCGCAGCCTCACTCCCCTTCTTCTTGAATCTTGGAAGGTTCAAAGCTTCTACATTCATAATGACATGAAGATGCACAGAAGGAAGCAAATGCGTTGGCTTTTATCCAACCTTCAGGCTTCAATAAATGCATCTACATCTATCGCAGCTGCGCTCTTGCATCATAATTCCCTAACGTCAACACTCAGATAACCTCTAGCGGTTCTATTACTCCTGCTCGTTCGACAATAGCACCATAGTGTTCGGGTCGTCGATGCTTTGCGAACGCAAAAGTGCAGTTTTTGCCTTGTCTGCAACAAGGGTCGTAAGCTCACTCTAAGCGATAGAGACAATGTGTTGCGCACTGGCAGGCATCCAGGTCTATGTCAGCGACAATCAGCTCGTCGCTATCGGTTTTATTTTCGGCAACGATATGGCCTTCGGGATCCACAATCATGCTGCCAGTTATCAGCTCAAATTTACCGTCGTCCAAGCCACATCTCGCAGCGGTGATACAGAAAGCTATAGCAATGAACGATGGTGTCCTTCAAATAAAGCAAAGGAGGGCGTACTGGCGTTCGTGTATGCGTTGCTTTGACAGACGAGTTTGTGGTGGAACTGTTCTTGGTATCAGGGGAAGAAGGGAGGAACAGAGAAGCCAAAACGAACTAGAGCATCTTTCAGAGCATAATTACGGTCCATGTTAGGATCAGCACCCAAGAGTTCTGGGGCCCATGCGACCGTATTCTATCAAGACGAATGAGAACGCAGCAGCAGATAAGCACCTCGTGGGCTTTACATATCCGATACACATTATCTCCACGCCTTGCAAGCCATAACATCGCCAGCCTTCCGCCCATCTCCGGTCGTTGCATATCAGCATCCCAATGATCGGGCTCCTCGATTCGTGACGAAGAGCGGGGGCCCGGAAAGCCTGGAACCCGAAGTTCCCTGGCTTGAAGTATCTCTTCTCGAGCTGATTAATTGTGTCGGGGTCATCGTTGAAAGGTTCTAGTGAAGACACAGTGAGTTCGCCATATCATAATCGGTAAAGTTTACTGACCAAAACTTCCTGGCAGATGGACTTTGCGGTACTTGGATACAACCCTACCGCCAGAGATGTAGCTAGCAGTGTTATATGGTGTACCCTCGGGAGTCTTTTCTCCATATCCGATGACGACGTCAACCTCCAGTTCCGTGGCTTTATCGAAGAAGGCCTTCACGTTAGCCGAGTTGACAATTCCGGTTTCGGTGTCCTCGGTCTCAAAGTAGGAATCGAGTTCCTTCTCATCGGTAATGAGGTATCGAGGGAAGAACGTAGTGAAAGTCGTTTCTGGGAACACGACTAGTTTGACGGATTTCGCTGCTGCTTCTTCCAGAAGTGTGATCAAGCGAGCGACGACTTGGGCTCTGGGCGTTCCGCGGTCGACTCTGCCGACTTGAGCTGCTGCAACGCGAAGGGGTCGAGGCATTGTAGCAAGGAGAATATCTGCGGGTCGGCTCTTCCATGGTTCTTTGAGGGAAATCTCGTGCGCACCGCCAGCCGGCGGCAATATTGCCGGAAATAGCCCCTATTTCTACATAACTTCGCCGAGGCGGGGCAAGGAGAAGTGTCGACCTCCACTGCTAGGTTCCAAGCCGCTGCCTAGCATATTCTTCCAAGCTCAACCTGAAGTCGAGCCGCATCTGCCGTAAACTCCAGCGATTGCCGGAAAATGTGAACGGCATATTCCCGACCGAGATATCCGCTGAGGCCGTCGCGCCATGCTCAACCAGTTGCCTAAGTGCCTGGAAAGATCCCGATCTATGTAGCACGACTTTCCCTTTGTCTAGTTCTGTCAGACGCCTCTCGTACAAGCATGCATGATGACGTAATGCTACCGCTGTCTTACAATCCAAGGTGGTCCTTGCTCCGGTGGTTTTGTGTTAACAGACGGCGTACTTAGGCTGCACAGAATCCATGACTTTCGGTCCCACTGTGGCGCCTGCTGTAATGTTCCAGCATAAGGCTCTTCAGAAAGACAGACGCCGAGCTTATGATTTCCCGTGGTAATCGAACCCATCAGTGAGATTCGAGAAATGTCAGGATATCAAGAGAATGGGGGGCTTTACTTCTGAGCCATTCATTAAAGTGGTCAAGACGCGCTTCAAGCATACATTCATATATACGGGCTGTCCATTGGATCGAACAAGACAACTACCTGTGAGAGACACGCGCAAGGTGATTATTGACGGATTGAGATACACTGTCGTGATTTCGACCACGGTGTCAATTTGCGCATTGTCTGTGTACGTGTAAGGGACAGCATATGACGACCGCAATAGGTAATGAAGTAGTAGCGAAACAACGAAGATGCATGGAAGCAAAGGACCAGCAGGAAAGATCGAAAATTCCGAGGAGGAAATAAGAAGACCAACTCCCGATGACGCCAAGTCGTTGTCGTTGTGACTATCTCTCAGGGCACCTTCTGTAGCGTAGTGAACACTAATGCTGCATGGAAACGGTTAGTGTGGCAGAACGGTTTCTTCATAGTATCATAAAGTGGCTGAAGAGATTCAAGCCCTTGCATACTTTCCTGTGACTCAAAAACTTAGGGTTTGGGTCGATAATGCGAACATAATAAAAACAGAAGAGCCAGAGTTGAATTACCCTCGATGTTGTAACATTTGATGGAATGTCATACTTTGGCTTTGAAGTGTTAGACCGTATGGGAACAAAACATGGCCCGTATTGTTTGGTAGAGAAAAACGGCAATTAAAGCGCATGCATAGATACAGAAAGACATGCCGCAGCGACGAAGACACTGAAGGGGATGATTGCCCGTGATAAGAAGAACGTAATGTCTAGCAGCGGAGTATGGGCAACGCTGCCGTATTCGACACTCCTCTCATCAGACCTGCCTCGAACATGGAATACTTGAGTCCGGCTTCACCAGAGCATGACTCTAGTGGATATGGCCTGATGACTGAGCGTATCAGATAAACCCGAAAAGTAATCTGATTCCAGTGGCCGTAGATGAGGACGGATAGGGCTACGTCTGATGATCAAGTCAGCGGGGCCATGGTGTATGTGTGATAGAAGAAGTCTCAAGCGAGAGTGTTATATCAGGCGGAGGCCGATCCCAATCCCACTTAGAACGATATATCACAGTGATGAGATAATAATTGACTGAACACGAATACACCGGCTATGACGAGGACGGAAAGGATGACTACCTGGTCACCAATAATGCGCGCCTTGCTGCCAGTTGTCGTCATTTTTCAACACATGTTTATCTTCTCTGGTAGTTGCATCGCGTACATAACGCGTCTTTCCCGGCTATCTTTGATCATACATGAGTCGGCAAATCGCATTAACGACTGATGCAGCTCTAGGACACGAAAACACTGTCTCTACTATCAGAAATGGGACGAAGAGCACGGTGTACCAAGAGCCACATACTTATAGGCCTTGCTCCCTCTCTCCCTCCAACCCACCCATTTAACGCCACTCACCACTTAATAATGGCCCGTCATTCGTTTCGCCGCTTTCAAGTACAAGCTAGGGACCACCGATACACAAGAGGCATGCCCTTGACGGACTCATCAAGTTGTATGAAGAGAACGCACACATGGTCAACCATGGGCCCATTGGTCTAATCACTATCATTCTCGTGTGTATATTCTCATTTGCCAACAGGTGGCAAGAACAACAACCCAGACGGATTCGACAAAAGCTTTGACGTAGTTTCAATAATCCAATTCAAAGTGTGTTTAGCGTAAGTGCCATGTTATACCCTTGCCCCAAAGCGTCGCGCGGTCAATTAGTCAAAGAAACACCGAGATAAATTCATCCCCGACGCGAAGCACATCGCATATAAGGTAAAGGTTGTGTCGTCTCTTGACTCGATGCTATTCTGACCATGTTGCTAGATGTCGATCATGGGTATCGTCGAAGATGTTATTGTATATGATTTCGAAAAAGGCGACTACGGTTACTGAGGTGATATGAGTACTCCCTCTATGTAGTCGATGGTCAAGCATCGCGGCTAAAGGAAAATTTAATGTTGTAAGGTATACACAAAGGAGCTTCTTACCTGGGTCAACTGTGCAGGAGGTCTGGAGAGGAAGAAGTAGAAACACACTGGCGCATCATGAAACGAAGCTGGAAATTGGAAGCTTCAATGCAGGATCACAAGCGAACGTGCGATATATCAGCCTGGGAACAGCCTTCTTGCGGTCTGAAGGATCCATTGGTAGTTTGCGTATGCAGCTCGACAGCAAACAACCACGGCGCGCTGTATGCGGCACAGTGCAATCATTTTCAAATTGCACCTCATTCTTGCACTCTCGCTGATATATATTTCAGTCCCGTTTCTCTGGTCGAGTTATATAGCAAGCTCACCAATGGTTCCTAGCCAGTGCACTGCGCCAATGAGAGGGGAACCAGCTCGGCCGCCAGGATGTAATCTCTCCTCGTATCTGACGACCTTGATCCCGAGTTCCGTTGTCCTTATCGACATATGCCCTTTGGCCAGCCAGCATGCCCACCGCTCCATATAATGTGCGAAAGTCTTTCTCAGTATTCGGAAAAAATGTCGAAAATGTCGTGACTGGCGCAAGGTGACGCCATTTTCGGTTCAACACTGCATCGGATCGGTCAAGGAGCATAAATTGAAGCGAGCGAACTGCATTCCATGATCTTCCTCTCTCCACCCGGATGGCTGCAACACAAGAGGTTGGAGGGCAGAAAAGCAGAACACAGAATTGTTGGCCTGCGGCGATTCGGGAGACCCGCTCCTATTCTTACGCCATCACGTGGATTGGCCGAGGCAGGAAAACTTGCAAGTTGGATCCCGGAACGTAAAACTACTCATAACAATGCATTCATACATCCGGTCTCTGCAAAATTGCGTCTGCACATCCCATCATGTCCTTCGACCTTGACTTAATTGTTCGTAACGGTATTGTAGTCACTGCGTCTGACCAGGTGGCTTGCGATATCGGTATCAAGGATGGGAAAATTGGGTTCCTCGCTGCCAGTTTGCCCTCACTGGACGGGTGCCAGGAAATAGATGCAGAGGGAGGATATATCACTCCTGGAGGTGTTGATAGTCACGTCCATGTTGCTCAATCTGCCGCAAAGGGCCTTGGGGCTCGTTCCGCGGATAATTGGACGAGCGCGACTAGGAGTGCTTTGGCTGGTAAGTCGTTACATTTCCAGGCGCTTGGGAAACATTGTTCATTTCTTGTGCACAAGGCGGGACGACCACCATTCTCGCCTTTGCTGTCCAGGGCCGGGGAACATCGCTTGCGGACGCAGTTGTTGACTATCACAAGAAGTCTGATGACTTTGCTGTCTGTGATTACAGCTTCCATCTCATTGTGACGGATCCCAATGAGCACCAAATGCACACCGAACTCCCAAAACTTGTTAACGAAGGGATCACATCGATGAAGGTGGGTTAGACTCAACTGACGTTAGCTTGAAATTTTATCGAAACGCGCGCCAGATATATATGACTTACGTCGACCTGAAGCTCAACGATGGCGAAATCCTCAATGTATTAGTTGCTGCACGAAAGTACAAGGTGACTACCATGGTCCATTGCGAGAACGCGGATGTGTGCGTTTTCTATATCGCCTCTCAAAGTATCTGGTTAACCCTCCTCTAGCATCGATTGGATGACGAAGAGTCTGCAAGAGCGAGGCATGACTGAACCATGGCATCACGGCACCTCAAGGCCTCCTATCGTTGAATCTGAGGCCACGAGTCGTGCCTTGGCACTTGCAGAGCTTATGGACACACCCATGCTTATCGTCCATGTTTCTGCTCCAGAGGCCATTAACATCATCCGAAAAGCTCAAACGCGACTTCTCCCTATCTATGCAGAGACGTGTCCACATTACGCAATACTTGACGGCTCGCAAATGCGGAAGGACGGATTTGAAGGTGCAAAATGTGTTTGTGCACCGCCCCTCAGAGATGACCCTAAGGATAAGGAGAGAATCTGGGAGGGTCTCGCGAATAGCACATTTACGGTGTTCTCTTCGGATCATGCGCCAACATGCTATAAAGACGGGCGTGGCAAGCAAGTGTGTGATCCCTTATCGCTCACTTCTTTATCGCTCATTTTTTTCTTGTGAACACATAGCTCGGTCTCACCAAGAATCCCACGAACAACCCCCGTGGAAATTTTAAGGCAATACCAAACGGGCTTCCTGGTGTCGAAACCCGGACACCTTTACTGTGGAGTGAGGGTGTACTGAAGGGTCGCATTACCCCTCAGAAATTTGTCGAATTAAATTCGACCAACGCGGCCAAGTTATGTATGCTATATCCGCTTTCCTTGAAGCCTTATCATACTGACCGTGTGTCTAGATGGGATGTATCCTCAAAGTATGCTTTTCTTAGCAGCTCCGTATTGCCGTTGTATTCACCTTGTGCTTCTTGACAGAGGGGACCATACAGCCCGGTAGTGATGCCGATCTTATCATCTGGCGCTCAGATAAAAGCCGCAAGCCTCATAAGATCGAGAACTCGAAGGTTAGTTCTTCCTATCCATCCCTTTTCCCGTTTGACATTCTCACCTTGGACAGCTACACCACGCATGTGACTACACACCTTACGAGAACGTCGTCTTGGAGGACTGGCCTCGATACACGATTCTGCGAGGAAGGATTGTATATGACGGCGAGACTAACGAAGTATTGGCGCCACCAGGGTCTGGCAGGTTCCTTCAACGGAGATCAAGTACGCTACCGTAAGTTCCTATGCTATACATCAGTTCTCCCATCCCTGATTTTCGCTACAGCGGTCCTCGAAACCAGTGGTTGTCAGAATGGCGGCCTGAGTAAGTCTGTTGCATATAGTGAAGATACTACTACATATGTACGTGTCTTGTACAAAATATGCATACAGCCAGTTGAATTTTGTATATTAGAAGCACCTATACCGGGCCGAGATAAACGCACGTGGCGGCTGATAAGGTAAAGGATTTTCCGATCGACATCTTCTGCCCTTCACTATGACCGCGGCCTCTGAGTCAGGCACTACAAATAATCCTCCCAAAGAGATAAACCAGAACTCGAACGACGATGATCCGCCACCGGTAACCCTTGCAAGGCCTTTCAGATCCAGGAAAAATCGACCATGCGATGGCTGCGTGAGTTAACAGCTCTGCAGAAAGTATTTGATGACCGATACACTTCGAACAATGTCAGCGGCGAGCAAAGACGAGATGCGCAATAACAGAGGTGGGAACGCCGTGTGTTGAGTGCCAGTGGGTCACCTTCAAATAGGCTGTGGCGTTCTGTTCGCTGATGGGGTCAAACTAGGCACACTCGCAAGAAATGCACCTTCGACGAGCTCCCTCGAGAACGGAAAAAGCCCAGCAAGCGGTCACTATCGCCTCAGGAACTCACCATTGACACCGTCAATCCGGCTCCATCGAAACGGTCGCGTATGAACGCTTCAGGCCATGCTCAGGCTGTCAATATCGATCCTGGTCCGAGTACGCAACAGATCAATGAATCAGATGCAGTCGCGCTGGAAGAAACTCGCGGATACCACATCATCACAGCAGTATTGACGGACGATCTTTTACCGGTCGGGGCGCGCAAGGCTGGTGGTAAGCATCGATTTGTTTCCCCGGCGATTGAGCTGATCTTGCATTAGGCGAGAGGAGTGAGCAGACACGACAGATTTCACTTGATGGAAGAAACCCCCAATATGCTATTTTCAGTAGAAAGTCAGATAGTGCGTCGTTTTCCTTCGTTTCCTCTTCTAACCTGGCTATATGCAACAACAGAACAACGACTGTGCCCTCCAGACTCCTACCTTGACAATGTCAAGTCTGCCCTGTCTCTTCTGCATCCTCCGCCAAGCCAGACGGCCCTTCTCGACCTTTATCTGTCTGCTAGCAACGCCGCATTTCCGATTCTACCCCCAACCAAACATATTCTAGTCGGCACCCAGTCGACTTCCTCCCCATACTCACCTGATTATCCGTACCCTTTACCCGTTCTCTCTAAAATCTACGTTGCTGCGCTCAACCATGCACCCAGAGGGATGTATAGGTCATTGGTCAAAACGGTGAGGAAGCTTACCGAAGGACAGGAGGCAACCGGTGCGTCGGCTTTTTCGGATTTGAAATCCCAGTCCCTACATCGGGCTCTAGGACTTCCGAGGAGCAGTTTATCGAGTATCTCCGATGCCCTTCTGGACATATCGGCGCGTCCCTTGAGTAGTGCGGAGGATGACTATCTGATTTTGGCTCGGGTGGGTGAACGGACCTACTCAGCTTTTCGTTTTATACTAAAACATAGAAGGCTCTCGCACAAGCGCAGCTTTTAGGGCTTCATATAGACCCAACTAATTGGGGTATACCGTCCTGGGAGAAAGATTTTCGACGTGTATTGTGGTGGGCATTACGGATTCATGATTCATGGTGTGTACTATCACCTATCGACTAAGCAGGTCTTCTCATGCGTTTTAGGGCATCATTCCTCAACTCTCGTCCCTCTCATGTCCAGACGAACAACCATACTGTCCCGTTACCGTCCATCGCTACTATTCTCTCTGCCACCCAGCAACTGAAACCTTCGCATCCAGTGCTAAGTAGCTCCCCCGGACATCTCTCGAATGTCTCTTCACCTCGTTCACAGCACCAACATAGCCCCCAGGGTCACCCATCTTCGCAGCGAGGATCGCCATTTACTTCCATTCGTCCCGTCCCTTCTGTTCCCCCGCATGTCCACTCAGCCAACTCTTTTCTTCATCTATGTCGGCTAACGATTCTTGTTTCGCGACTTCAAACGCAAGTATGTACTCTCATGGCGCCGAAGGATGAACGGCTAGGACGTGTCGTCGACATTGAGAAAGAAGTGGAATCATTATTGGAGGAAGTGCGTGACGTGCAAAAAGAGGGTGCAGCGGATGCCCCGGGATTCCGTGAGTTGCATCTTCGAATTCCACGACAATACTCGGAGCTCATATCATATCGGTATAGCATCGCTAATGACCTGTCTCCTTGGCTTTCGATGCATGGCAAGGCGTATAGCAATTGAACTCAGCATCGGGCTTGGCAGTCCGTGAGCAGTTTTTTTTTTGAATACCATAGTCAACTCGACTTGAAAGGACTACAGATTTACACCTGATCCAGAAACATTGGAAAGGTATGCTCAGGCTGTGGAGTATATCGTCGCACTAGACGGCAGAACATTTGATGGGTTTTGGCTTGTTTGTAAGTCGCCTGTAAGAGTTGCAATGTGCAAGGACTCATCACGTGTAGATGTCGGCCACATTCTTTCGTCAGTAACATCGTCCCTCATCAGGCTCAGTCTTGCTACCACGGCCTCTCTCGACTCCCCTACCACGTCCCCTTCAGCTCAACAGCACCGTCTTCAGGTCGACTCCCGCACGAACCCAATATTTCTTCTTTGTCGTTTACGATGCGCCCTTCAAAAGGCGCGGGACTTCCACCACTGGGACCTTGCCAATGCCGCCCTGACACGGGCCGAGAATGTTGCTGCCTGTCTACAGAACCTGGGTGAGGAGTTTGGGAATGTCGTTCTTGCCCTTAAAGGCACATTGTTCAATCAACACGAGGAGATATTCCCTCAGGCTATGGGAGGGCATAATAATGGGAACGTGGAGGCGATGATCGCATCGGATGTGAGGAACTGGAATATCGATCTCAATGCCTTTGGGACTGGTGCGGATTGGAGTGGGTTTGAAGGGATGCCAGCTATAGGGCCATCGCCAGATTATGGGTTTATTTCTTCATGATGGGAAGGGCGTTCAGCGCAAAGGAGGCTATGTAGGCATAGCGATATCTACTCTGATTTACCCAATTTGAAAACAGGAACTAAAGAATTGTGTATTGTCGCCTCATATAAGGGGAAAGATAACAGGACCCGCATGTATAGATGTAACAAAATACTAATAAATCTCGCTTACAGCCTCTTTACCTCCATTACAATACTCTGAACAGCTTCTCATCGCTTTGACATTCTTTTGAAACGAGTTTCACAACGTCCCACCATCACCCCACACTGTCTTGAAATTGTGAGATGGCCCCAGACCACTCACCTAACTGATCCTCAGAAATACTTTTGAACAACATAACGATGCGTGTCACAGCATCTGGTAATGGTTCAATACGGAGAGGGGCTGCAGTTTCGTATTCATGTTGGGGAACAAATCGCAGGGCGACATGGGTGTGCTTCAGAATAGATGGAAGCCAATACCTGGAAGAAGAAAGGTTAACACTACTCCAGATGATGTGGGGAGGCCAAAGACCTACGTGATGAAGGAAGTTCGCACTTCAATGTGAAGTCCTATTGAGGCGGAGACTTTGTCCAAGTAGGGCGTACTAGTAGAAACGGGTAGGACAACCGAATTGTCGTTGTTGAGGTCACACGATATTGGACTGAAGTTCCCTGCGAGAGAAGACTCAGATGTCTCTGGTAGGGGAGGGGGAGAGCATTCGTCGTTCTCAGTCCTAATGAGAGCCGTTGTAAGTGATGTATCCAATTGCATAACCGCAGGTACGCACACTGCTTCCCAGTAAAAAAACGATGCTCGGAGACCCGTGGTGGTCTCCGTCAATGTCTGGTCGTTCTGCGTGATGGCACGCCAGGTAAGAGTTTCTCCTCCTAGGAGCGCCGAGTGATTGATTGGGACTGCAAGATACACGACAGAAAATCGCCACTCGTTACAAGCGACAACTGCACAGACACGTCTTGCTCGATAGGTGAGAAGAGATAAATGAAAGGTTTTCCACCTTTCTGTTTTTAAAGCAGTCAATTGTGTCGCCATCTTCAAAATAAACTTCGAAGAAGGTGCTATCCCAATGAATACGGCCACCTCCATAGACAAAGTCGATATTTTTGGAGCATTCGTTGATTTTGAGGATAACATCGGCAAAAGGCCCATAACTTTGGCGGAAGAACGGGCAGCGAAAGGCATTTCAATAGCTGTAGTAGATCTCCTTTCCGCTAATTCTTTCGCCCGGGCTGACAGGAGTGGTGGTGGGTAGAGTAGCGCGAACAGGCGCAGCGAGTGAATCTGGAATTGCTATCAGAAAAATCAGTCACAAGTATCCGGTGCTATAACCAGGGCCGTATCAGGAGCGGCCACTTGAGGAATAATCAGTTCTCTTTCATCCAATGTAACCTTCAAAGACGGTAACAACGGCAACACCTCCGCCCAAGATTCCTTCGGAACATCGACAAATTCTCCTTCGAGCCCCTCAAGTCTGTCTGTCTGTATCACCACGCAAATTTTGGTATAGAAGAGAAGTAAGTAGATATTATCTCCACGGCTTCCTCTTAAGCAGGAAGTGGCTGAGAAAATTACATGCCACATTGAAATAGTAGCGCACATCTTAGGAGCGTTGAAAGGCCGTTCAAGTGAGTAAGACGTGTCGTTTGCCATCAGTAGCTACGACAAGTTTATTGTCACGCGGAAACACGGTAATTTCGCATTCTGTATACGTTTCAGACGTGTTGCAAACTTTTGGCATGATAGTAGAAATGAAAGGGACTGGTTGCACAGCCACAGTATCTGCGTGCACACGTCTAGTAACCGAAAAGTTCCATTTGGGTACTTGATACATTTCACCTTCAGCACAGTTGTCTCTTAATTGCCCGTACTATTTTCCCTTTAGCCTTCTACGAAAAGCGCGATCCGTATGACGATTCGGGTTCCTTGATCACAATACCTCCCAAGCTATCCTTCGAGGGCTATACACTAGCATTTAGTACAAACACACATTCTATAAGCCCAAGTCTCACTGTTGCGATTGCTTCTGAACTGTATCTTATCCTGTTGGGAATTCTTGATGGATCAAATCGGGCTCGACTTATCGGACGAGAACTTGAAGCGATCGATGTGTTGACATGCCACGAGGATAGCACAAGGTTATTCGAGGAGTATGGAACTTCGCCGTTTCCAACGTTAAAACGCGTACGGGAGTTCAATATCTATGGGGGCTTGAGCTTTCCTGAAGATGAAGGTTGGTATCGACTTACAGCCAAAAGACAGTTAGAATACAGCTTCGAAAGAGCTAGAGCTGGAGCCATATGGAAGTTGTTGTCTGTATATACGCAAAAAAGCACGATGTATAAGACAGAAACTGTTGCGCAAAGGGCGCCGGACTGCACCACCATCCGCACGAACTTGTAGAGAGGAGCACTGTACGGGTTATACCCCGATGTAGACTTTTTCAGGTAGTAGAGCATGCTTCCTGCAATAAATACATCGCAGAGAGCGCTTCCGCCTAACAAAACCTGCATAAAGTGAGCAACGTTTTTTTTTGGAGGAGAACAACAGCTTACAAGAATCGCCTTGGATATACGCTGGTGCACATCGGAGAACAGCCCGAATTCACGAGCAAGTACTGCTGTCCATATGCTTGAGCCACCTTGGACCAAGGACAACTTTTTTTTTAACAAAAACACACACACACACACATCAATGGTAGAAATCGATGACATAAACTGTATCCCCCTCACCGTCAAAATGACACCGGTGATCCAGACTTTACCGCTCATTGCATACACCCGCCAAGCGAAGAAGCAATGAGCGGTGCAGCTGACTGACCACAAGCGGGTAAGCATCAATCAGCGGGAGATACAACTGAAACTCAACTGATTGAACCCAACACGGGTACGCTCAACCATATCAGACCCAAGTTATCCAGGTCCGATCTATCCCCCCAGTGAGAAGCAAAAGTGCGAAATGCATCACGGGTAGCAAGAAACGTTTGAAGGAGCTCGATGGAGAATATGAAAAGGACAAAGCATTTTGTCCACCGTCTGTCTTTGGGGAAAGCGAGGTAGTAGATATCTATGAGACGCAGCAGTTAAAGTACGTGGGTTTGAAGGAAGAAAGAAGTATACCAACACACTTGCACAACTAGAGCGCCACAGAGGCCCCAGTTAAAGAAGTATCCCAGAAGCTGCGATGAATGCAATGAATGACGAAACAACTAGTGTTAGCCCTGCAGAAAGGCGCACCACGGGTCCAGTTCTAGTGCTTGAGTGAGTTTGATTTTGTAGCTAAGGGTAACCGAAACACTTACAATTCTACGATTGGAGTGTCGGACATGATTAGCTCCTACACAGATGAGAGGAGCGAGCGGCTACCGCTGGCCCACCGTCCTATATATGTAGGGGAAATATGGATCAATAGAAGAGCCCAACTCACAGCCTTCTGCTTAATATAATTGCTAGACTCACCGAATACTTCCGATCATACTGGCTAAGCGTGTGCCTGTCGCGCGTGAGGACGAGAGGCGAGCGAAAGGTGCCCTTTTTGCGGATCTGATTCATCATCTAACTGCCGAAATGCCATTGATGAACTGGAGATGTAACTGATGCTTAGTTATCCTCAAGATGCTGCGGCTGAAACAGGGCATTAGAGTGCTTGTGTGTGTAATAACTCACTCTGCAAGGTGGTGTTACGGGGAAATTTGCCGCGGTGCGCGACGCGTCATGATTCTGGCGCGAATGTGTCACTGGCACGTGCTTGTGTGTCACAATATCAAATCATCACTTTTCTTTTCTATGCAGACAACCTGATCAAGGCAGAAAGGATTTCTACACCGGCTTTTGCGCCGTCGAGCACTCGGACGGGCGGCAGTCCTAGCTTTGCCTCCGCTGAACCCTGTTTGACCAGCGGTTCCATCCCAGCCATTCCTGTAGAGTAGACGGTAAGAATTACCTTCAGAAAGCAATACATTCAGAAGGCTCACCGGCGCACCCTAGGAGAATCACATCTGCACCCTGTGATGCCATCTTTCCGCTCGCCTCCTTCATTTTCTTCTCAATCTTTTCTCTATCGCCTTCTCTGAGTTCAACAACGCCAAGACCAGTCGTAACAAGACCGGCAAATCTTTCGGAATTAGCTCCCAGAAATGCGCGTACACCGTTGTACAGGTTGAACTTGTATCCCGTTCCAGTGGTCACGATGCCAAACCGCTTCCCGACGAGTAATGCTTGTGTGATGGCCGCCTCGAATATACCGATTGTAGGTTTCGTCGTCACTTCACGTAGCATATATGCTAACGGATGGTCAGAAACTGGTATAGGTGTGAGTACCATCATGCATGCGCAGTTTAAGGGCTAGCATCACCCACAGCAGCATACCAAGAACCCATCGTACTCCTCCAACAACTTCTTCTCAAGGATATCCTGGAAACATGCCGTCGCTGTCAGATTGGCGGTTACGATATCATTGATGGATGGAGGCGCATGGCTCGGGGCCGTGTAGAACGTCAGTTTTGTTTCTGGAGGTGCCACTAGGGTCTCTTCCAGGCCACTGGTAATCGACTGAGAAGAATTGGGATTTATGACGAGGATAGATGCAGGAGCCATGGATAACAGACTAAGATGACCATAGCTACTTGGAGGTCATCCAAGTGTCACGGCGTCACATCTGTTACGGGCATTCGCCCCGGCAAAGGGTCGGCAAAGGCTGGCTATTAGCGTCAGTATTGTGCGGGTGTATAATTTCAGCTCTGGCGCACCAACGAAGACCTTTCTTACAGTGAATAATGTCATCTGCATCGAAACCGAGCCGACCTATCCTTGTTCTAGGATTTGGCATCATCGGATTGACATCTGCAACACGGCTCTTACAGGCCGGATATCACGTCGTTGCCGTTGGAGCTCATCAACCTGGAGATCCATTGACCGCCATCTATGCATCAACTGCGGCAGGAGCTCATCACCTCTCGTTCGCTGCAGATGATGATCTTCGTCAGCAAGCGCTAGATAAGCGAACATTCAATGTTATGTGGAAAGAAGAGGCCGAAGAGGCCGACGCAAGTGCTTTGATGAAGCTTCGGCAGGTTGAATTATATGGGTCGGAAGGCGTGAAGCATATCAAGTTTTACGAGTCGATGCCGGATGTGAGCGATTCTCCCATGAGGTGTTTCGCGACTAATATGTATGAAAAGTTCCGCATCTATTCTCAAGATGAACTGAAGTCTTATGCTAAACACAGCGTTTCTTTCACGTCCCTCACGATGGACACATCTCCGTACCTGGCTAAACTTGTCAAGATCTTCCACAATCTCGGAGGCACCGTCCACCGTGCCACACTCGCTTCTCTTCATGATGCGTTGGAATTCACAAAGCCACAAACGCCCCTCGCCATTATCAATTGCACAGGCCTAGGATCGCTTAAGCTGGGTGATGTGTTGGACGATGAAATGTACCCTGTTCGCGGGCAAGTAATTGTTCTCGACGCTCCCTGGATCAAGGAGGGACGTACAAAGCAGATGAGTGATCTAGCGGGCGGAGAGGGCGGAGATCGAACGTATATCATCCCCAGACGCAGTGGGCAGGTCATCATTGGTGGGACAAGAGAGGCCGATGATTGGTATGCAGCTTGCTCCTGTTATAGAAGAGTCTATCTAATCCATCTCCCAGGAATTACGATCCTGTCCCAGAAACCTCGTTGGATATCAAAAAACGGGCTCTGGAAATATGTCCTGAGCTTGTTCCGCCTCATCTGCGCGTGGAGGGCCGCGCTCCTGTACCCGAGGACCTTGACTCTATTGTCATCAGGGAGGTCGTTGGCTTCCGGCCAGCGCGGAGAAGTGGTCTTCGATTAGAGAGAGGGAAAGATTTAGAAGTTGATGTTGCATCTATTCCTGTGTTTCATAATATTGGGCACTCCGGAGCGGGATGGCAGGCAAGCTGGGGATGTGCGGAAGAGATAGTTAAATTGGTGGATAAAGCAATGACATGAGACCATTCAAAATCGAATGTACAAGCCTGAAATCGGGATATAAGGGATCTAATTTTACGCAGGGCGTTTCAGTTTCAGGCATCTTTCTGCGAATGTATTTTGAGATTACTCGTGAACATATAGTTGAACAAAGACGCACTAGATATGACTTTATAATCCAACAGGTGACCCGATGCCCCAGCTGATCCGTGCGGACTTGAATTTTGATTAATACAGGTATCTTTGATGCCATCTACCCTCAAAAGTGGGGAATTTGGGGTGAAGAAATATGTGCAGAAGCCGACGCCCGGCGTTGCAGAGGAGACACGAACAACTCCTACGTGTAGCTCGTATGACGGACTAAAGAGGGGAATTGCAGCATGACTTGAGGGTATTTTGCTAATATTATCACAGTAAGAATATTGGTTCATTCGGCGGGTATGATTCCGGGGGCTGATCGGGAATTGCCGGTCCTAGGATAGCTTCCATAAAAGGGTAACCTATAACCGGCCCTAAATAGCTGATACAACTCGATTTTTTTTTTTACTTCAACCATCATCATGTTGAAGATGTCTTCCGTACGACGGCGGAAGGCAATGGCGTTGGTCTGTGTCTCCTCTAAGATGCGTTGTCCTCACTACTGGTGAGTACGCCAACCATTACCTTTCATGTCTATCCTCGTACTACTGTTCTGAACCGATATCCCCCACTATATGATGTTTGAGGCATTTGGCTTTACGCAGGAGATATAACCTGCACTGCAGAAACTTATCTCAGCTACCTTCGGGCTTTGTCCCGCTATCTCTGATTTCATTTTCATTGGTTTCGTCATCTCCTTTTTTTGCTGACTGTCTTATTTGCAGAGCTAAATCAGATTGTTCGACTTCGAGGGGACTAACACATCCTGGAAGTATCAGTTGACGCCGCTCTAATCCTATTCCGATTGATATCACGGTGAGTGTTTTTGCTATACACCAGTCTTCTTGTACATGATGTTTGAGGCATTTGGCTTTATGCGGGGCGACCTGCAGTGCAGAAACTTATCTCAGCTACCTTCGGGCATTGACCCGCTTTTCTGATTCTCGTTTCCTTCTATCTCGCCATGAATATCTTGTTCCTGACTATCATGTTTTTCAGATGGCCTACCGCACTGTTATACACCACACAAGCATGTAAAACTTGGCTGCAGCTGGATCCGGGCGGTCGATCGCCTTCAAGCTAACCTCAACGTCGACAGCGTCTTTGGGAAATATCCCACCGTCCCACACAGATCGCCACGTCTCAGGTGAGTGACAAAACATGCTACGAGTGTGGCCACCCCGAGCGATAGGCTCTCCGCGATGTTCTTTAGTCGGTAGACCGCTATGTGTCCCGAATATCATTGACCCTGGAGTCGACGATAGCAATATAACCATGGTTTTTCCTAGCTGAAGCTGCTGTTCTGTGTTGAAGAGATGAAAGAACACGGCTACGTGAATGGCCGATACGCGTCCCCTGGGTTGATCTAGCAACTGAATTTCTGGAATGGGCGTATGGTCAGGGGTGTCGTCCACCGATAAGTCCTTTAACCGGAAAATATCTGCTGCAATGAGATGTGCTGGGGAGCTGTCTGGTGTGCGCTTGAAAAGTTTGTGCCCAAGACTCCAAAATTCTACCACACACGTTTAGAGACTATTCAATCATGAATTCAGCACAAGCTGACCTGAGTGTAAGTCAGTGGCGATGACTCGATTTACTGGGAATCCATCTGCGACTGCTTTTCGAGCGTCGTTACCAACTTGCAAGCCAAGTTGGTCGTTGCAGATCGAGGACATGCCTTAAAACTCACAGCAACACCCGATTTCGGCGTAGATAGCACCTTTACGCTCACGTCCGATGGATGCTTCAAGGTTTTTAACCTGGGCGCCGGCACCGTCGTTCGGTTTGACAGAAGGAGTAAAGACAGTCTCGTAGCCTGTGCTATATACTACTGATTGCGCACATCCATACTTTCATATTTACAACGGAATATACCTCGTTCGAGACAAAGCACCACATCCATTACTGCTGGCGTCTATATGTATTCCCAACAGCATTGATTCAGAGCTTAACGTACAAATACCCTTGTAGATAGTACTATATGGAGGATATATTCTATGACTGCTTACGTTGCTCCGCCATAGCGTTTAGGACATCCTTGTCGGCGGACTCGTCCACTAGGGACCTCAGCTTGCCTTCTGGATTAGCTAATAGGTTCTTGGGGGAATCGAACTCCACCTGCGGGACGGACATGAGTCACTTACTATAAGTCTACATTTCGCGAAGGACTCACAATGTGGCCGGCTTCTAGGACCATCTAAAACAACACACATTAAGTTGCGAAGGTCTATCTCAGTGACAAGGCATACGCACAATCTTATCAGCGTCCATGATCGTTTGTAGACGGTGAGCTACAGTAATCAGCGTCATGTCTGAGCCAAGTTCATTCCTTAGCGAAGACTGGATGATCGAATCAGTTTTGTAGTCTATGTGCAGCAGCGTTTGTCAGCAGATTCCTTTAGTGTCTTCAAATAGTGCCGTTACCGATAGCAGATGTAGCTGGAGCATAACCATCAGCATTCGTGGCATGCTATTTAGTTTCATACGACAGAGGCTCACCTTCGTCGAGTATGAGCAATTTACTTCCTCGGACGAGTGCTCGCGCTAGTGCCAAGATTTGTCGTTGGCCCACAGATAGGTTGCCACCTCCGCTGGCAATCGTACTGTCCAGCGTTATCCGGCCTTCTTCCATTTCGTTCTGCAGCGAGAAAAGGCCAGCTGCGCGGAGGGCGTCATTCAATATGGCATCGTCGTATTGGTCGAAAGGGTCTAGATTCTGTCGCAAGGTTCCGCTCAAGAGCTCAGGCTATTGAGCGCAGAGTTAAAATACAGAGCAGATACATTTGAGAAACTTGTACGTACTACTTGTGGAATGATGGTTATCTTCGACCTCAGGGCATCAAGATTGACGGCCGTTGTTAGAATACCATCGTAGTAAACTGTACCCTCGGTGTAGATGCAGCGGAGTAAGGACAATGTTAAAGAGCTCTGTGGACATTTGAATGAGATGCATTCCTAGATGTAGACCGTTTCCAACCTTTCCAGATCCGGTACGTCCAACTATTCCGATGCGTTCTCCTGACTTTACGGTAAACGACAGATCATGCAAGACCTTCGGACCATCAGGAGAATATCTTGCTGACAATTTGTCTACGCGGAGCTCTCCGCTGGTTGGCCAATATGCGGGGGGTTCCCGATCCTTGGAAGATTTCTCTTCTTGTTCTACACCGAGATAGCCCTGTATGCGCTCCAGACTGATAAAATATCAGGATGAGGCGGAAACGCAGGGTAGGAAATAACGAACCTGTTGCCTACAAGAAAATGCTCAGAGCACCGTTTAACAGCGAAACTAGTGGAGACGACTTACCCTGGACTTCGAACAGATTCACACAACGAACCCACCAGAGTATCATACCACTAACACCTATTGCCATATTCAAAGAGAAACCAATGTTGAAAGCTTCAGTGTCTTGGAAGTAGACTAGATATGCAGCCAGACACGCAGAAAACAGCCCGCCAAGTGCATCAATTCGAATATCGATCCATCGGTTAAGGTTATAAAATGTTCTGGCAGTCCTCGTGTATTTATCAATTCTCAACGTAGATTCTTGGATGAACGTATTTTGAGCACCATAAGCACGGATAGATGCTACATGAATGTTTAAGCTTTGGAGTCCTGCACCAGATGATTAAATGAGACGGACTTATGCCAGCAATAGCCGCCCCGAAGCTGAAAAAGGTATTGATCAGTGTCGTAGGTTTGACATGCACTTCGAGTAAACGTACTGTCCCAGAACAGGCGCCTTAGCGTTCGACATTTCCCGCTTCACAGAGAGCTGAGCCTTGATATAAATCTGGCCGCACCATGCGCCCAGGATAGCTACAAGGATACCGGGGAATAAGAATATGGGAGTGAACGCCACAATGGCGGCAAATTTAATCAGCATTCCCAAGGTCATTTCGGAAAGAGCAAACAAGAGCGCGGCAACCGCGTGATCGACTGCAGAGGAAATGACGTTTGATAAGAGCATAACTGATGCTGAAAAGAGACTCAAGTCATACCAGCTCGGATGTCCTGTGTACATCTAGTAATAATCCGCGAGGTCGGTGTAGTGTCCAGCCATCTAATGTATATTCAGGTCCCGTAAGTGCAGGGAATAGAATGGATTCATACCGCAACGTCGTTCCCAGGATTGACTTGATCAGCTTCTGATTTATCGACCGAGATGCCCGGATGGCGCCGAAAACGAAAACGACATACGCAACGATATAAAATAGGAACGTGCATAGCAGAAGCAAACCTAATGACAGCATTAGTGATGGATGGAGGATGGGTCGGTGCTCATACCATAGACACCAATATAACTACAGATATTGTCAATGACGATGGATGAACTGTGATAATACTTGACTCACTAGAATACATTAACCTCTGACGGGTCACGGTCCCCATCATACTGCGACGCCCAGTATCCTAGGAACCACGTTTGACCTGTGCTCAGAACTTGTTGCACGATATATGAGCCAACAAAAATAACAAAGAACAGCATCGCATGATTGCCCCCCAGAGCAGTGAGATAGAGTTTGACTGGATGAACCACGACATATTAGAAAAATTCAATAAACAGCTTTACAAATACTTACGCGACGGCCAGCTGATGTGTCCCTCCTGAATCTCTTCAGCCATGATCAGCTTACCATCGGACTTGTCCTTGACGGGGTCTCCTGCGGTACCTTCTGCGTTCTCAGCATCGACCTCCTCATCAGCTTTATGTAGCGCCTCTTCGTCTTGTTGTGCTTCCTTGGCGAGAGCTCGGTCACGGGACAACGCATTTGAAAGCGATCCTTGACTCGCAATACGTCCGTCTTTCAGTGATACGACGAATTGAGCTATGGGCTCAGCCATAGCGATATTATGAGTCTAGTGTACAATCAGAAGAATATTGGATAGTTTTACGGACTATACTAACCACTAAGATGACGGTTCTGTCTTTGATCAAGTCGCCCTTGAAGCATTTGTCAATTATCCACTTTGATGTATGGACGCTGTACACAAGTTTAGGACGAAAATTCACTGTAGATCGGAAACTTACTCAAGAGCAGCCAACACATCATCCAAAAGGATGACATCCGCCTTGGAATAAATCGCTCTGGCAAGAGTCACTCGCGCCTTCTGTCCGCCACTCAGAGTGAGTCCTTTTTCTCCTACTTCGGTCTGATCACCCGCGTCGAACAGGGTCAGGTCTCGCTCCAAACCACACTGACGAATGACTTTCTTATAACGCTGCTCATCAAACTCGGCACCGAAAAGAATATTTTCCTATCCATACGAATGTCAAGATCTGCCCTCGGTTTTACGCCGAAGTCTTACCTTGATGGTCGAGTTAAGGACCCAAGATTCTTGCGCTGCGTACGCTACGCCACCTTCACGCGGCAGGTTAAACCATGAACCAGGACCTGAATGGATGTAATGCATTTCGCCTGGACGAAATCAATAAGGGATCCATGCGACAAGTCGTAATTCCTCACCGAGGAGCGCCATCAGCAGCGAAGTTTTCCCTGACCCAGTAGGTCCAATGACGAGATTAATGCAGTTTTTGTGGAAAATCAGCTCCTCTTCAATACGTAGGAGGAACTGTCGACCGGAAGGAGTAGCAGAGCCATTAACGTCATTCGACCAGGAGAAGTCCGCTTCACAGAAGCCGATAACGTCGTTCGTTGGGATTTCAGTGGGGACTATTGATGTAGTGGATGTTTTGACCGAGTAGCTGTCAAGCAATTCGGTCTACGATAGACATATCAATAAGTTTTGAGGATCACGTAGAATGAACAGCGCACATTATGCATGAAATCTGTTAGTCGATCTAGAGAGACTTTTCCGACTACGCTCATAGACACGGTGTAGAGCAACCTATGCAGCTGGCCCGAGAACATGTCGAATATAGCCATGCTGGAGAAAACCTTCGCGGAACTCAATTGTTGTTTCATGATAAGGGTCTGTAGGGATGGTAAGTAATTTCCGACTACTAGCAAAGAGACTAACACTGGGGATATGTCAGTGCATGTTTTCAGAGCAAATTAACGATGAGATACTTACTAAGTAGCGTAAGTCGCCATCATCGTTAACACGGGAATAAGGAAGCTAAGCGTTCCAGGTTAGAGTGTTAGGAGACATATTTAATCAAACTAACTTTATAAGACCACTCAATAAGTCAAGAAACTGTCTTTTCCTAATCCACACGAGTTCTTCTTCCCTTTTGCTCGAAATGCGATCATTCATCTTGTGTTCCCAACCAAACAATTTGACCATACGGAGCACATTGACGACTGGAAAGTTTTCAGTCTAATCAAATAATGATATAGGTGTCACCTACTTTCCGTAACAGCCTGGACTCGCGCGTCTGTTTTCTTCAGTGTGGCCGCTTGAACATCCTGTGTCAGCTTAGCAAGGAATCCAGGTGCAGGGAACATCAGGATAATGACAGCCAGCCCAACAAATGCACTGGACATAAGGCAAGTAAGCATCGGCATCAATTACAAACTACTAACAGGCTCACCTCCAACCCAGAATTACGTACAAGAATACCACACACAAGATGAGTTGCAGCGGTACAAAAACAAGTAAGCGTATGAAGTCTCGGCTATCAGCGATGTTCGCTAGATCAGTAGTGACCAGGTTGTTGATCTTTCCGACGAGGTTCTTTGCCTCATCATCACCTTCAGCGGCACTTGAAGACGAATCCTTTGAAGGTTTCGACGTCGTATCGTCTGTCGATTTGATACTGGATGGACTTCCTCGTAATGTTTCCTCCCTCGAGTGATCGGCTTCAGTTTCGGTGGGACTGCGTGAATGCAAGGTCACCTCGGTGTCGCTCGAACTTTCCGCTACGTGAGCCATTGAATCCACTGGTGATGTGGTCGATCCACCACTTGCGGTTTGGGATGAAATCGGCGAACTATGAGTCTCGGCCTTCATGCGAATACGAAGTGCGTGCTCGAAGACAAGCTGTGTTATGATACTTTCGCAACGAACGAGACATCGAGTCTATAAACCAATCATTATTCGATGAACATCTAGAAAGTGAATGCATAGAACTCACAGCAATAAAAATATACCAATCGAAGGCTATTGATGATGTTATAGGTCCCACAAACAGCCAAACGATCCACAGCCAAGGACGGTATAGGGAATCCTTTCCCCCAGTTTCGAGGTAGCTGTATGGGGCGTTTTCAATGGATAATTAAGGTTTGGTAGGAGAAATGCATACTGTAATAGACGATTGATGCCGATAGGTGCAGCGAATTCCGCGCTCAGTTGGACAATCATAACAGCAACCAAGGCGACATAATCCCAGGCAAAGACACGCATTAACCCAAAGAATAAGTGACGCTTGTTGGCTCCCGCGAAAACATCCAAATACTGGAATGAACGGATTCTGAGGGTTCTGGACGCGTCATAGTCAGCGAGAGGCGGGAGTTGATCATACGGCAAGTGGGCCACACGATAAGCCGCCTTGACGACAGGATCCATCCAAAAGTACAGGATCAATGAGATGAGAGGGGTCGTCTGCTCAGGATGGGGTGTCGGGAATGGATCATTGGGGTTGACGGGGGTGTATTCCCTCGGAATAAACAAGGGGATCACAATTCCAACGAGCAGAAGCACAGCGATTTTAGTCCACAGAATCCATCCCTCAGATATGTCCCGTGGGATGTCGGTGAACGTCGCTAATGGCGTAATATCACGATAAATGTATACACCCGCAGTGACAACCAGAACGACATTCAAGTGCCTTATCGCGACATGACTCCATTTTCTCCTCGCAGTAACAGAGATTATGGCCAATAGGAACGTATAAAGCTGACGCTAGTGTTAGACAGTCTCTGATTAGAGAAACGAATGAAAACGTACAAAGGTCAAGCATAGACTTGCGGCCAACCACTCTTTTGGCTTCAGCCACCTATCACCGCGAGGCTTTTTCTTGTGCTTCTTACCCCATTTGACTGAGGTTTCTAATTCTTTCTCCTCGACGTCTTGAAGTAAGGTTGCGATGCAGAGCACTAACAATACAAGGCATCCAGCTAGCCTCAGAACGCGATAGGTAAATATCTTTGCGCCTCCGTTCTGCGAGATGTGTTCCTTCAAGTCCTGGAAATATCCCGCTGGCTGAATGACAGCTTCAGTTTCTTGAGGCTCCCCGTCCGTGACTAAGGGAGTGTCTTTAGACCTCCAGAAAAGTCGCCTAACTCTTCGCGAGGAGAAGACGATCTGAAGTAATAAAATGACGGCAGAGGCGGTCGCAGCGTATAAGGGAATGATAAAGGTGTCAGCTAACCACCTACAGAGGAATAAACCCAAAATCTGGAGCTGTTAGCAAAATGACTCACTTCTTTTTGGACTGGATCACGAAATCTACAAAGATTGAAGCGTCCATAACAATCTGGGATCCATCTGGGGCATTCATCAGCGGCCCAAAGGAAGGAATTGGAGGCGCCATTTGATGGTGATGACAGTTGTTGGCAGACGATGCCTGAGAGCAGGACGCACGTAAATATATATGTCTGACAGTGCGGGGAAAAGATTGCCGATAAACGTAACAATTGAAATCATCAACCTATCTCATGAATTCCCATCATATTGAAGCACATGATGTTGCCGTCAAACCCTGTTATAATCGCGTTACGGTGGACGTTTTGGGATGTGTGCACTGCGCAGCAAGTAATGTGAACTGTCTTTCGCAACTAGATACCAGTCCAGTCATACCAAAATGTGTGTTCGTCTTTCGCTCAAGCATCACCTAAAACTTTGGCTGCCAGGGAGCAGTGTCAATGCGTCAACGCTTATCAAAATGTGACTTTGTCCGGATGGAACCTGTGTACATCGAGGAATAAAGGAAGGCACATGCTTCGCTATCAAGGCTGTCTTCCTTTTGATAGGTAAAATGAGAAAGGGTGCGTGATTTGTGAGTGAAACATACGATCCGAGGAAATGAGAGACCTTATTTTAGATTCGAGAACTTAACTTAGCGCTGGGTATGCTTTGACAAAATGTATTAGACGTACTACGTGGAGAAACTGGGTTGATGTGTGATGGTGATATCATGTGGCGATAAGGCCTTACGACGTGAGTCTCGACGTATGCTCGTCGTTCGGCGACGCTCAATGGGTTCACGCATAGAAAACAAAACGCGGCTCTTGGCCATGCCCCTCTGGGTCGTGAACTCGTGGTCCATATGGTTTAACATCCAAAAGAACTTTACGCCGCTTTTCTCACCAGGTGTAAACCTATCAATGAGAGTTTCTACTTGCGGTCACCTGACCCCCCTGTACTACCACCCGCCTCAGCTCCTGACGTGTAACTACTGGCAAGTCTGGGTTTATACTGGTGGAAATCGTATCTATATCAAGTGGTCTGCAATTTTTGAAACAGCGAAATAGAACTCAGTGTTGGAGTATCAAGTGTCGCGCATCATAGCGCAGTTGACGTCGGGATCATCGGTTGTCAGGCAAGGACTTTCTTTATTGCGTCCTAGTGCTTCTATTAGTGTACTCGGCGTGTAGATAAATAGATAGCTGAACGACAACAACCCTCGCCTGTTTGTGAGAATTCCCGGCTGAAGTCCGGGTGAGCGCTGGAGAATTACCGTTCATTCTAACACTCAGCGCAGCGGGACGTGCACAAACGCGCTATTCAATGGTAGATAACAATACTGAAATGCAAATTACCTCCTATCCACGTTGGTCGATAGATTGGCTGCTGTTTACAGACTGCCGTTTAATATCCAATGAATGGTACACAACCAAACCGAAGGAAGTAATTAGTCATTAAAGGCAAAAGCAGACTGAGCTGTTGGGTATCAATGCCAGGGAGGGTCATAAGGCATGAAAGACGAAGTCTCCGGCCCATTCGGAGAAAACGATAGTCCGTATGACGTTGGTAGCGGCCTATTGCTGTGATTATCGAGCAGAGTGTATGCGTCAACAGCGGGGGAGTAGCTGCCGCTGCTATGTCGTATATGCCGCTCTTCGGGAGTTTGTCGAGGAGAAGGAAGGGGACGATAGGGTCTGGGCATCTGGGCAACAGGATCGGGACTCGGAGATGCCCCACTAAGTAATGACTGAAACTCAGTTATATTATAACTGGAATGCTTCGCATGTCTACCGTCCGACGGTGCTTGGTTGGGAGGACACAAAGGATATGGAGTTACTACCGGCGTGCTCCTTGAGCTATTCGTCGTATCCGAAAGGGCGAATGAATCTGCCGATATGAACCTTCCATGCTTTCCCTCGAAGAACAGGTTTTGCACCGTAGATAAATCCAGAGATGGTTCGTGCATGATCTTCCATGGGTTTCTGTGTCCCGTAACAATGAAGACGATTCCATTCCATATCGAAGAAGGAAACTGTCGTAGGTACCCTCCTATGTCAGCTCTTGTCTTCCAAGCGAGAACGCACACTGCGTAGATAGGTTCGAGGGCGACTGTAGCGGCAAGAAGCTAAAAATGTCGAATCAATGAATTGAAATGAATACAGAGTGAATATTACCCACCTGACCGAAACCGAGGGGATCATAATTGATTCGTGGCTCATAAGACAGTGATTCGTGAAAGCTTGCAAGAAGCTTATGATAGTAAAAATCCATGTCGACAATCCATATCTTGAGCGTCCCTGCCCAGCACATGTAGGTAAGAGATATACAAAGAAAAATTGTCCAAGGATGCGAGCGCGTAATAACGATCCTGGAGTATCAATTTCAGAGACAAGACGGTGATTATCTAGTGATTGTACTGACCATTGGGAAACAAAAAAAGAGCGAAGAGCGAACCACACCGTCTGAACCCATCGGAAGCTGTGCCAAGAAATCACCTTCCTCATGTGTCTCCGATGTTCATTGCGAATGTCTGAGAAATGGCGAAGAGCATAGATGAGATAGAATAAGGGCAACATTGGGAGGAAATAGATCGTTATCTCCAGCGCTTTTGCAGCGGTAACAGACCGATAGAAAAACCATCCTATAAAGGTGGGTGACGCACAAGTCTCGCCCTCGAAGACGTTGGCGAAATATATAAGGAGGTCCAGGATGATCCAAAGAACAAGCATAAGTGTAGTGAGGGCACCGACTATGATTTTGGATTTTCCGAGGCGATCATAGAGGGTATTCTTTTTCTTCAGGCAAACACGAAGAGTTGAGTATAGGAAATAGATGGAGAGGGGAGACACGGTGATAGAGAGAGCGAAATGCGCATCGGCCATGGAGAGATTACCTCGCCACATACTGATGAATGTGACGAGCAGGATGCTATACACCTGCAGGAGCACCACGCCCACAGATTCCGTCACTTCATCATGAGACCACTTGACCAGGATGGCTATAGGACGAATCAAGCTGAGGAGCACACAACCTAAACAACTACACACCTAACATGACATTGGCAATGAAAGCTACGTTCAGAAACTAAGTTGGGTTTAAGGGTATCGCAACCGATGACAACTTACTAGAAAGCCTGACTGCATACCCTTGCATGTCCGGGTCACGGTTGCTGCGAGCGACACATCCAAGATAGGCGGCGGCCTCCGCGACCTGTAGGCTCACCGTGGAATTTGACATGTCGTAAATCCTGCGAAGATCATTGATTAGACTTGCGAAGAGTCAGTAGAGCTTGATCTACGTACTCTTCTCTAGTATCTGTGGAATATGGGATGAAAGGAGGAAGCGGAGCAATAGAGGAGACATGAGCCCCAAAGTTATATATCGCGCGCGGCAAGCTTCACTGAAACCGTCAATGCTGACGCGTGCGGCGGGAGGCTTCTTGGCATCGTCGAAGTTGAATACAATGATGAATCCATTTGTGTAAAATAATTAATGCAATAAATATTTCTCAGACGGGTTTGACCACAGCCTTCAACAGAACGACTGAACAGTGGCCAGAGTGAATAATACAGGAACACTGGAAGATCGCACCATCAGCGTGTAGCGTCTGAGAGGTCCAACGGTTGTGAAACGTCTTCATATGTTCGCGGATCGTATATCTAGAGAATTCCGTGCCGCATCCAAGAGGGCATATGTGAAATGTCTCATCCTGGAGATTTTCGTAGTAGAAAACTTTATCGACTAGGAGGTTCAGTTTTTGCGCCGAGCCTCTTGACGTCTGGCGTCGAATTCGGCTCTATGTTGAAAACCTACTGACAGAGAACGATCAATGTGGAACTAACGAAAGCATAATGGAAGCTGACCATGGTTGGATCAACTGATCGTTGTTTACGGAATACTCGAAGGAGAGAGAAACAGAAGAGGATGTCACAGAAGCGGGAGTGTCATCGGAAGATCCTGAAGAAGAGGAGGACGAAGAGCTGTACAGCTATTAAGCACTACTCAATCAAACGAAGACTAATATCCCTTACACACGTCTTTTGGTTTCATTTCAATGTCTGCGAGGGTATACGATGCTCTCTGAGAGGCACGACGGGTACCGTACGGATGATAGCGAACACTGACAAAGGATTAAGCGCTGCACGGGTTGCAGTGTTGAGAACCTACCTGATTAGATGAGGAAATCCCTCTATGAACTGTTCTTGAAAGAAGCTAAACATCAAAGTTAGACAGCCGGTCTTCATATCCTCTGAGACTCAAGGACTCACGAAGCGGACGATCCGACGGGGGCTGGCATAGCATAATACGGAAGTGATAAGGGACAACCGTCCTTGGAGTAGTAAAAGTAGTAGTAGCCGTCGCACTGGCAACTCAGACACTCTGATCAGGAACCATAGTTGATCCAGTCCAGTACACGAAGAAGTACGAAATTCATGGAATGTGGTAACGATGGCCGAGGGGTCTGCAAAGAAGCGATTCTGGCGGTGTGCAAGTTCGATGTGACCTGTACAGGAGAGGAGAGCATGAACTTTGTCTTCAACAGTCAGCCTGCAGAATCGGCACAAACGCCATTTCCGCAGTAACAACTTTCTATAGCGCTCCTTCCATCGTAAAACCTCCACTATGTGGGAAGATGATAAGCCGAGTGATCGCCTCTGGAGTATTGCGACGTGGAGCCTTTACCCTTTTTATTGCCGTTATTAGAAACAGCGTCATAGGGGGATAAAGGAACTACTCCAACTTCGTGAGCGGAATGACGCAGTAACAAAAGTCAGATATGACGTCTGTGTTGGAGATCTGGGGATATATAAAGTGAGTTTATTCACAGCAACATTATCATCACAAAGACTCCCATTGACTAAACAATCTCTCCACTTTATAAGTCCACCATGTCTTCAATCAACAACGGAAACCCCAGCTCTACCGCTTCTGGCGAGTCCAAGTAAGCGCCGTTGATACTTTTCCCCCACCTTATTGACTTTCTCGCAGTAAGACCACTGGTCAATACCACTCCGTAAAGGGCAATGTCGTTGAGGCCGTCGGGAACCTTACGGGCGCCCAAACATGGCAACAATCCGGAAAGGAAGAACACGCAGCCGGTGAGGCAGAGTACAATGCTGCTCAAGCCAAGAACTGGGCCCAAGGCGCTGCCGACCGATTGGAGGGCAAGAAGGACTCCGTTGTCGGCGCCGTTTTTGACGACAAGTCACAACGAGCTCAGGGTGAGTTGCATCTCAGACCACAAACCCACAACGAAGAATGCTAACACGCTGGCCAGGCAATTTAAAGCACGACAAGGGTCAGGCTCAGCAAGATGCAAACTCATGGGTGTAGAAGCGGGAGAAAGTTTCTTCGAGAAAGTTGAAATACCAATTATCGATTTGATTTATTATCTATCTTCATAGTATATCTGTGAGCTCAAACACTCACAATGAAGTGTACACGCACGACATGATTTTTTATATCGCGCAATGATTGAATGTTTTGCCAGCCGAAGTTGAAAAGCTGTCGTCCATTTCTAACTTCCCGATGTTCCAAAGTTTTCTCAAACTCGCAAAAAATTACTTCTTGCCTGTCAAGTGATTTGAGAGTTTGCCTAGGGTAGACTAGCTAGGTATGTCGCAAGAGTAAGCATTTTCGTACAGGTGTGGAATGCTGCTTGAAAGTTGGTGTTCTGTACTTGAGAGAAAACTGTCAGTAACAGTGAACCCAACCCGTCTGTCCATTACAAGGAAATACTTCGTAATACAAATGTGCCTTAATCAATGAGATATTTGCGCTTGAAGAATGCGCGAAGATGCATGATTTGCCACACTCCTAAACCCGTGAGAGAAATAATGGTAAACCAGGCAAAGTTCTGGACGCGCTGGTTGGTGGAAGCTGAAAAGAAACATCAAACTTCTGATACGAATAAGAGCGCACAAGGGGCACGCTATCATAAAATACGCACTATTAGTGTCGGTGAACCGCTCTTCCCGCTTTTTGAGATACCCCATCTCGTCCACAATCTCCTTCACCAATCCCTCTAGCTTCCGCATTTCAGTTTCAAGTCCGGACAGAGACTCTTGATTTGCAATGGCACTAGAGGCAAAAGATGAAAGCCTGAACATTAAGATACGTAAAGTGAACGCACTTGTAGTCAACAGCATCAGCACCGATATCGACATCCAAGTCGATTATACGAGACATTTTTGACGACTCTGACCGTACATCTACCCATGCATGAGACACTGCGTGGCAAGAGAACAAAGGAGAGGCATACCTGGGTCAAGATAATTCTTGAAACATACTCCCACCTCTCCCCCGGCGTGTGTCGTTATAGCCAACCTCGTCTCTTCATTGATGTTCCTCTTACTAAGGTACACATTCTTCTGCGGACTTGAATCAACAATTTCTATGTCCACCCTCTGCTTGTCTCCGGGAGCAACGTTCGCGGTGACGATAACCAGCGTGTCGGCGTGTGCTGGATTCCATATGCATTTTGCTGGGGGGTATCGATATGCTTGTAAAGAGAATTTTATGGCATACGTTTCTAGAGGTGCCAGAAACAGAAAAGACAAGAACAACAGCCACGAAGCCGCCGAAACCTGTGGGCGACGTGGAAGAGACATCGAGGAGGCTATTTACGCGTATTGACTTGTCTCCGTGGTGACAAACATATGTCAAACATTGACCTCATCCCTGCCCACCGACATGCAGCTATGGTGCAGCTGTGCAACAGCCTCCCGCCTGCAGGATCTTCCTTGCCTTGACGTTAGCCTCCATCACGATGTCGCGAGTTGCGGACGCAGCACGTATCGCTCCCTACCTCACCCACGCAGTAAGCCACCATGGCCAGGTCACCCTGATACCACCAGATAATGCTGGTCGTGTCCGAAAACTTAAGACAAAGAAAGGCGTCAGAAGGACGGAAAAGCGAAGGGATGAAGAAGAGATACGATTTAATGTAGGGCCTAGGCATGGACACACTAAACCCTCTGGTCGAACTGCGACTCGACAGCCAAGACACCATCGAGATGAAGACGGTATGTTTCGCTTATTTCAAAGAAATGGATACGATACTCATTGAAAAATAGAAATGAGTATTCCTGACTACCCTCCACCGTCGTTTCTCGAAGCAATTTCGACACCACCGTTGTCTGTCTGTCCTAGCACCACGACGCTAGTAACCGCACCTCGGCAGACAAACTCTACCCAAAATTCTCCTCACAATTCGCCCCCGTCACCTACCAGTCCGCACTCGGATCCAGACTCGGATGAGTCACTCGAGATCATTGAAATGACCTCAGTTATCGGAGCGACCGAAAATCAGACGAGCAAACGGTTTCAAAAGCGGTGGACGCCGTCTTCCACGCACAGTGACCCAGTACATAACCGCGGGCGCAGACTGGTCACTGATCGTGCTATCCTAGACTCTGATTCCGACGATGCTGAGCCGTCACCGCCACCACCGAGCCGTTCCAGACATCTTTCCCTCTCTCCTTTCCGTCTTCTGTCTCTTAAGGCTCCAGCGGCTCAATCAGATCAACAGAACACTCCGTACCGGTTGTCTTCGCCATTCTTGAGGAGCACGACGTCCCTAAGGGCAACAATGTCTTCCTCTTCTCTCAGACTTCCATTGTCGCCGTCATCTTCCCCGCGGGGAGACAGTCCTCTTGGACGTAAGCTATTCTCAAAAGGCAAGGAACATTCGAGAAGTTGCGAAACATTGGACTCTTGGGAAGTGTTGGAATCAGAGCTAGAGCCGCCGACGAGCCTGTTATCTGCAGTGGAGGCAGTATCGTCTCCGGATGCGTCGCCTACTCAGGACTATCCTTTCCCATCCACGAGTTCCAGCTTTCCACCGCGTACATGCCGTCTCCCCCCACCACCACCACCACCTCGTCAGGTCCATCGCCCTCCTCCCCCGCCTCCCGGAGCTGCACAGCCTCATATCCTTAGCCAGCCCTCATCGCCTCTAGCGTCACCTATAAATACTCTAGAGGCGAACGTTGCGATCACAACCGACCGGAGCAAAAACCCGCCACCACTACCAGGATCACTTCCCTCCACATCTGACGTTGAAGCTCTCGGTCCATCGACCAGTCCGAGCCAGTACTGTCAGCCTGATAACACAGACTCTTCTGTTCGATCTGCGAGACCATATATGCATCCTTTGTCAACCGCTTCATTTCCTATATCTCCACAGTCTTCCCCATCATCGGCCGTTCCCTCCCCAGCATCTTCGGAAACACCGACACGCCATCATTATCTCGGAAGACCTTTGCCACCCCGTCCTGGGCAGGCAACCTCTCAAAATATCCCAACCAATCCCGTATTTTGTCCCGAGGACCTTCTCATCGATTTCGACACGCCCGTCGTCACGCCCTCCGCTTCCTCTTCTTCTGCACGCGAACTGACAGACTTTGACCTGCTGATGGCAAGCTTGGAACGCGACGACGTGTCTGACGGGTCGAACTACGACGTGAGATCTCTTGATACTCTTCACTCCATCCGTCATTCTCACTCTTTCAAAATCAAAGACATTACTACTGGTTTCGGAAATTATGGGGCCCGCCTCCGTAACGCACACTCGATCTTCGCCTCCGCTGCCCATGCCTAAGCTAGGCTGTGTGTCGGTGGAGCGGCGGAGGGTGATGAAAGACGGGAGGGTCAAGTTGAAGCTGGTCTTGTTAGGAAAAAAGGTGGATCGATGCGGGGTCTGTCTGACGCAGTTCAAAGAGGCTGATAAGGGTGCTGTGAGTCCGAGCTGTGGGCATGCCTTTCATGAGGTGTGTTTGAGGAAGTGGCTGACGAGGAGTCAGACTTGCCCGATGTGTCGGGAAGCGTTGGGTGGGATGTAGGATGCTGGACATCTCTTATACATTGGTAATCTCTTAATTTGGACGGTACTTTGTAGCATCGGCATGTTGTAGGTCTTTGTATCGATTAGTATGGAGTTTATGGTCGTTCTCCTAACTCTATACTTTTTGAGTACCCTTATACCTAGCTACGCCAATTCGAGCACATGCAAAAAGGAGAGCCCCGCAAGATGTACAGAGTCCTGCAAATAAAATAGGCTTCCACCATATATAAGACGACGTCAGGAGGGCACCAGCTACTGGCGTCCCTGTAAAAGACCTTGGAAGAATTGTTTATGTTTCGAAAAGCAGACTACTCACCGACAAGTCCGCCGAGTCCTGGATTCGAATAAGTCAAGCTGCGTAACCTTTCGATGGCTGCTACTCACCAGTGAATGTAAAACATATTCCCATTCGTGCCCCAATCTCTGAGTCTTTCCGGGTTAGTGAACCAATCATCGGCGCGAACAATCCCATATCTAAAGTTACAAAGCCTGAGTAGAATGGCCACACATACAGTCCCCCTCCGCAAATAGACCGTAAATCGCTGCGAAACTGAACGTCGTAGCAACAGTCTTGATTGTTATCAAGCAGAACAGAATCGAGCATATCCCGACGCAGTTAATAACGACGTTATATATTCTAATCCAATGGACTGTCGCTGGCTAGACGATTCTGCCAACAACTGCGAACACGTTCATCACTGGTATCTACCGAGATCGTAAGTGGTGCGCAACACTTGGTGAAAAAAACCAACCACATAAAAAGCCACGTCTGAGCTAATACCATCTTTGATCGCATTTAGGTGTGAGAAAAAAAATAGGGAAAAATAGGCCAGAGATAGTGACGATGGTCCTAAGTGTGTATCTAAGATGGTGCAAGTCCTCACTGATTGTGCTCTGCGTACCCTGCGACCGTTGTAGCATACGTACCCTCTCTGAAGAAATGACTCACGTCTAGAAGAATAGTTCCTTCCTTCCTTGGGCTCGGCGGCAATCGTGTTTGCATCAAAGGTATGGCTATAAGCAATAGTCCAGCGCTGATGCGAACGTCATTGTGGAATCCCACAGGTCCATGGAACAGTTTGTTTAGCATTATATGTTGTATGACACCGCCCAAACCTGCGACCTATCATGGGAAGGTTGCCCTGATAGCACCCCTTCATGAAAGACCAACTTCCTGAAGTTGCGACTCCCATCGCAAAAGAACGGCGGCGTTAGAAATAATGATCTATAATTGAATAAATCCGTTGACCTTCAAGCGTAGCAGATCGCACGAACCTGATAATATTGTCGCATCAAAGAGAGCATAAAGAGACAAAAGATGAACAGCATCCCCCCTCCGATCATGAGGTGGTAGCTGGTGCTCAAGTTAGATCAGGCGATGACGAGGGCAGTGGACAACTATGACATACAAGTAACCAGTATTATAAAGTCTCCCGCTGATCAGACCAATAAAGAGCATTAACATCAGTTGTACACTACCAACCCAGCTGTAGAACATGTCATCGAGTGTCTTTGTCAAGAATTCATTCAAACATACCCCATCTGAGACGATGTATACTTGTTGACTACGTATTCCCGGACGTAAAAATCTAGATTCAAGCGTCATCAGAAATCCTCGTCGAATAAAAGCGAAATCTACATAGACTATTGTAAACGCCATACGTGTTTGTGTACCTGTAATATGACGATGAGGCGGTGATATAGCGGGTGCAAGGCTACCCACCCGAAGGTAGAAAACTGGGTGTTCCACCTAGACAGATATTAGTCGGCGCCAGACAGTTGATGGGAAGCAGCATCCTTACACCCCTAAAACAGTCATCCACACCCGGAGACCTCCCCCGGGAAAAGTACACGAAGAAGCGCTGGCGGGAATAGGGAGTGCATCTCGGCTCTCAGGTTTTTCCTCAATCTTTGTGCACTGGCAGCTTTTCCAAGTCCTTGATAGGTCCATCGACGAGACCAGACGTGGTCTACGCAGGGTGTGAATGACACGAACGGCTATAGTCCGACATAGAAACTCACCATGATTGTGTATCCTACAAATCGATTCGTTCAAGAAAAAGAAACCTAGATTCGAGGCTGATCTGCTTTCAAGAGATGAAATGCCTTTTATCACATTTTGTATCTCGCGCCGCTTCGGAAGGCCTATTACCCCAACTCCAGCGTAATCTAGAAGGTAAGTGCAGCATGGCCAGTACCTGTGACACTAACTTGTTAAGCCTTTGGGACCAAAGATGTTTTCCAGGTTCATCGGCTCTTGGACCGAAGTCCGGTACAAACTCGTTTCCAGCACATGTGTACTGGTGGTGGTCGATGTTTATTCTAGTTTTCATGTCCCTGAGAAGGATGCTAACCAGAGTCCATACTACACATGCTTGTACTACGGTGCCGAACACTCTTTGGGCCAAACTGATTCAGCGTAGCCCCCGCGGTCTCTCAGAATTACCGTCAAAGGTGTGAATACTAAAGTACAGTAAGTATACTAAAATGCAAAGGTGTAGGGAATATAGGGGCCCCTGAAAATATTCGCCCACCGGAGCAAGCACAGACAAGCTGTCCGTGAATTGTGGCAGGATAGATCCAAATAATCTCAAGTCCGAGCACTAAAGCATACAGGACGTACATGCACATGCTCATCGTTAAGTCATGTGAGCCAAAAACTTGAATGCTGTCCCAGCGCTGGATCATACAGGACGCATCCTCTGGTTCCACTCCCAGCACCGAGGCCTATAAGAGATTACCGTCGCCATATAAACCTTTACGAAAGCGATGAGGGAAGCAGTGGGCGAAGGTTTCCAGTCAGAATTGTCGCAACCCCTATTTCCACCCGGGCATCATCCCAATGCCTTGCATGCCATCCATCGAAACAAGTGCTCTCTGAGCAATCTGTGGCATCGCAAGGCACGCTCAGTGGCTATTCGAACGAGGTGAGAGCCTTCTGGCCATGGAATCCGTATCCTTCTGAGTTACTGATCCAAGCCCACGGTCAGTTGAATAAATCTTCGCTTGACTCAAATTGACCTTTTTTTACTCACATGCCTTCACCGGCAATCGGCATCGATAGTTGCCGGTATATTGGATTGCGACAATGGCCTTTCATGCATTGCAAGATTTCTATCATACTTAGTAGCTCTAGACACCAGAAAACCTGCCATCCCCGAGCCTGTAGAATACCGTAGATCGAAAATCGTTCGTAGATGAGCCATTAGGGTCGGGAGTGTAGGAAGCGCTGTAACCTGCGCAGTATTATATAAATAGGTTATGTACTACAAAAGATTCAATCAGCATGACGAGTAGTAGAAAAGCAAAGAAAGTAAAAGATTGCAGGGAGGCAAGTAATATGGACGATTCAGCGTACTTACCTCTACATCTATGGGTACAACAACAATCATAGGTGTCGCACCGCTTGTTCTACGACATCCTGTTGGGAGATGAATTGATACGCTGCACTGCAGATACTAAGGGAACTCACTTGCCGTCTCTCTACACCAATGACCTTCCTCTCCAGTTCATCAAAACGTTTCAGCTTCATCTATAGAAGCCGTCAATAAGCCGGTCGTAAGGGTAACGGCCATCATGACACACGTCGTGAAAATCTTTGAGCATCCTCGCCTGCTCGCCTTTCAGCTTGTGGAAGGCGTCGTCTAGTTCATGGTGCCAAGGATATAGGACCGTCCTAGTAAGACATCGTCGTCAATGAGCTGACGCCCATCAGTGATCGAACAGACGCACGTCTGGAAGATGAAGGCTGCCGTAGCAACACCGAGCGAGAGGTAGGGTCTACAGAGCCAATCCAGGTCAGTCTTCGTGGCCCAGCCCACGTCGAATCAGCGCACATGAACTTGTTGACTCTAGGACCGAAGACCATTGCTGTGATGTAAGAGGAACGGGTAGATAGATAAGAGAAAACAGGAAATGATAATGGAAACTCGACGTTGAGCAGATAGCTCACGATGAAATACGAGGGAGACGAGCAGAAAACGGAGCAATACGGAGTATCGGAGCAAAGGTTTTCATCGCACGCAACCGGACGAAGCGGGTGGCTGGCTGTGGCTGTACCCTGGCGGCTCACGGAACAACAATGGCCCTTTTGGTGGTACCTGCTTCAGTGACTGCTCGACAACGTGGAGGCATCGGACGACGAGGACGATGATATTTTTCTGCTTACGATCCACGTGTTAACTGGTGCGCGCGCCTCGGTGTGCCCTATAAAGGACGATGCCTAAACTTCGAAGGATGCTTCGAACCAAAGTGTACACAATTACGTTGGAAGCAAACATGGAGAAGCTTATCTCTATTCATCGCAATTATCAAAATCGCTTGTAGGTTGTCGAAAGAACCTTGGAGATTCATATCCGGAAGATATCCCGGAGGCATGGGCGAAATACCAGCATCGATGGCGTCTTCGGGAATGCGGTATGGTCCTTCGAATAAGTCCAGGTTTCAACATTAAACGAACTTACGCAACACTTTGGAGAAAAAGACGACCGCAATTGACTGCAGGAGCTGTACTACTAATATTAACCACTGTCCATGTGTTGGATCGACTAGTACCGGTGGCACTGCTACGTTCCCTGATTCGTTCTGAAGAATGGGGAAACGACAGAGGGTTATAGCAAGGCGTAACTGTCCTGAGCAGCATCTGGACAGGGGCTATACTCTGAGTCGGCTTAAGTGATTAGTGAGCACACGACACGCAACGGCTTCACGGCAACGTCTATGTGGCTGCGCATGCTTCAATCCCGATGTCTCCCTATTGGTTGGCGCACTGTACGGTACATTGTCGGAATTGTCCAAAATAGAAATGACGTATAAGATAACATAATGCTGTAATGTCACACTAGGGTGTAACAAGTTCCGGTGTATTATGAGCCATATAGGCATTTTATCAGCAGCAATGGCCGTTATAAGGCATATATCATGGAATCATAGGGGTACCACTCCTTATTTGGCAGCATCGGACCTGGTATGCCGCATTATGACCTCTTATCTGGGCAATATTCGGCCGTATTTCTTATAAGGCTTTTCGGGAGTTTTCGACATTATAGTAGGTAGGGGCAAGCAGTTCGAATGAAAAGCACATATCACTCTGAGATGTAGATTGTGAAAAATGTAATCTGGCAGCACAGCTGCCGAGCGAGCTTTTTGCACCAGCACTTTGACCTACAAAAAGAAACCAGCTGCCGAATCTTTGTACAAAGGGAAAGAATCGGGGGCCCGGCAACTGCCGCTACTGGATTCAAATTCCGAACTATCTTCTGGCTAACCTTCCTTGACGAACAGTAAGTAGTACATCTGTGACCTTATAATATCTTTGCATGGATATCAGTTTCAGCACCATATGGACACTTGATCATCTGGTCATGAAATATGCAGACACTTTCATTCTCTCCCGCTCTCGGACGCTAGGTCAGCAACATTACCGACATCGACACAGTCTTACATCTCCGTGAGGCAGTACGTCTTCATTTTTTCTGTCCATGGTCCCAGTCTAGAACCTGTATGCAGCTTCTTCTTCGTCCGTTTCACCAAGATGAAAGATAGATGAATGTGGGGCGGTCACCGTACCTCTTCAAAAGTTCTTATACATTTCCAAATTCGAATTCGTCTGTGTCTCTAGCGTGATCCGAAAATTGTCTCTATCTCGCGTTGATGGAGTTCATGGTTCCTGGGGCTTCTTCGATCAAGCCTTCATATGTTCTTACTTATCAGCTGGCGTACTTATAACCGCCGGGCTGTTACATTAACTTTTGGTGCCCCCATTTTCCCAAACAGAACTTTGCCATGACTGAACCAGTTGTCGACCCCGAAAAGGCTTACGATAGCAGCGACGAGGTTCACGTTCATGGCCCGCCCCCCGTGATCTACGAGCAGCCAAAAGGCCTCATGGGGTTCTACATGAATCCCGTTACCCAGGTATGTCTGTCGCATTCGTGTGCGCGCTACCCTCTTAGTTTTCTTCAGGTCGCCATGTTAGGGGTCGTTTGTTTTATGGGACCTGGTATGTCACCGGTTGGTCCCTTCATCCTTGATTATTAAATCTCTTCATAGGGTTGTTCAATGCCTTAACTGGATTGGGAGCAGGCGGGCAGGTCGATTCTGAGACCAATTCCAACGCAAATAGCGCCCTCTATTCAACATTCGCCGTCATGGGGTTCTTCGCTGGGTATGTAAATGCTAGGTCGCGTTGCAAGTGGCGCTCATTCTTCGTAGCTCCATTAACAATTTTCTCGGACCAAAAGTTACCCTCTTGATTGGAACTATGGGATACAGCTTGTACATCGGGTCATACCTGTGAGTGTCCGAGTGGTCTGCCTAGCTACCACTAACCAATTGACGTTTTCAGAGCGATGAACATTCATTCTAACGCAGGTGGCTTTGTCGTCGGTGCAGGTGCCGTCCTTGGGCTATGTGCCGGTCTTCTTTGGACGGCCCAGGGCTCACTGATGATGGCATATCCGACGGAGGCGCAGAAGGGCAAGTTTATCGGCATTTTCTGGTCTATTTTCAACCTGGGCGGCGTCGTCGGAGCGTCTATAGCCGCTGGGAGAAATTGGAAGTCAACGGTACGTTATTGGCTTTTTCATGCATTGATGAGATGTTTATTTGCTTTGTTAGGCAAATGCGGTTGATAATGGCACATATGTGTGTTCTTTCTGTCCATTTTATATTATCATCTCATGAGCGCCCCCATCAGATTGGTTTCTTGATCCTTACCCTTATTGGTGTTCTGGTCCCGTTGCTAATGGTGAACCCAAACCGTATGATACGCTCCGACGGCACAAAGGTTACTACTCCCCGCCAGCCTTCGTGGAAAACCGAATTCATGGGTCTTTTCATAACACTCAAGACGGATCCTATGATTGTACTTCTCTTTCCTATGTTCTTTACCTCTAACTGGTTCTATACATGGCGTCAGTTCCTTGGTCTCCTTTAGTTTCATTCACATGAACTCATATCATCTGTAGAATTCAGCGGCTTTAATGGCGCCCTATTTAGTATCCGTGCTCGTGGCCTTAATAATGTTTGCTACTGGATCTCGCAAATCATCGGATCCGTCCTTATTGGTTTACTCTTGGACCGGAAATCCCTCAGCCGTCGCGTGCGGGCCTTTTCTGGCTGGACTTCCCTCTTCCTGATGGTGTTCGTGGTCCACATCTGGGGATATTTCTACCAGAAGGAATATTCCCGGGAGACTGTACCTCCAGAATCTAATAAAATGGATATCTACGACCATGGATATGCGGGTCGGGTTATATTTTATATCTTCTGTGGTATTCTCGACGCGATGTGGCAAACGACTGCCTATTGGCTTATGGGGGCGATGTCGAATGACCCGTCCAAATTAGCGTTCTTTGCTGGATTTTACAAGTCCCTTCAGTCGGCGGGTGCGGCAGGGAACTGGCGTGCTGATGCTATTAAGGTTCCGTATATGAATATCTTCATTTCTACCTGGGTGTTGCTGGTTTCAGGACTCGTATTTGCATTGCCGATGCTCATTTTACGGGTGAAAAATCATACCGACCTTGATGACGAGGTTTTGTACGTTGTCCGAATATTTTCTGCATCCGTATCATCGCTGATCGATACATCTATACATATACAGAGCGCGGATGGATGACCAAGGGCATATTCGGCCTGTTGAGGAAGGCGCTGCTGAGACGAGCAACAAGGAACATCGATAGGTTCTCGTGATGGTGGGGGCGTTTGTATTTTACTATTTACGACTTTTACGTGGTCATGATGAGTTCTGTTTCTCTTGGGAATCTATGTAACTGTTCGGCAGGAACTTGAAGCAAGAATTGGGGTGACATCTCGACGACGGATATTCCAGTTCATAGAACGATGGTGGCTTCTCGAGATCTCGTCATCGAAAGTGGAGTCGGTGATGATCAGGCGTACACATCGTTGTCCGTTAACAATTCCTGTTACTTGTATCATCTATCGTTTACCAGGCTGCAAACCACTTTGGTAATGTGATGAAAGGGAAAGGAGGTTCTTGAGAACGAGAATTGCTGACAACAAATTAGCGCCACCACCGCCGCAGTTTCGACATTGAGACATTTCAATCAGCCGCAGAGAGGCTGCGCTTTCGCGGCCAGCTTGAGGTGGTCGCAGCACCGACGAGTGGCAAGAAATAGAAAGGAGACTAATGTGGTAACACTGATCTTGCATTGTTACCACCATCACCGCACGCGTCGCCACCGTCCATGTCGTTCAAGAATCTCGCACTCTACCCTGCTAATCCTACCACCAGCCGTGGCATATCTACGAAGCTCAGCTCAAGCAAAGCAAAGGTCGTGTATGCTAATGGCCGGGCCGTCATGGTGCGTATCGATGCTGATCAGGGTTGATGCTTGAATGACCTCGGACGTGCAGATACGCGATTTGAACGTCAGTAAAGCTATTCAACGCATGACAAGCAACATTCAAGCTGTTGTATTGTAGAATCCAAGCCTGTCCGTTGCATATACAGGTCATGTCCAGAATACTACGGTTGCCCGTATATCACCATCAGGATACTACTGCGCGTCTGCGGATGCAGCGGGAACTGGTATGGATACTTGTCCTTTAGGGCCTGTCGGGGTGTTCACATGCAGGTCGCAGTCAGAGTTTGGGATACCGTTGGTGAAGATCAGACACTGAAAGGGGAGTACAAAGTCATTTCTGGGCGCATGTACGTCATGTTCTTTATGTCACTTCCGTCTGTGATTTGACGTTGTTGTCTACAGCAATGATCTAGAATGGGATGGGGAAAGCAAGCGAATTCTTGCAGTCGGAGATGGAAGAGAGAAGTAGGTCTTCTTTATGAGGGCCTGCTCACTCTGACGCGTGAAACACGAGTTAGATTTGGGCACGCCTTCATGATGGACACTGGATCGTCTACAGGAGAGATTATCGGTCATTCTAAGGTATGTCGCATTGACGATTACGAAGAGTGCTGACATTCCCTTAGGCCATCAATGCTGTTTCCATTCGTCACCAACGACCGTTTAGAGCTGCTACTGCTGCGGACGATAATCTCATCGTATTCCATCAGGGAGCTCCGTACAAGTACGACAAGGTCGGTCGTATAAAGCACGTGGATATCTCCGGACTTTGCTGAATGGTGGGATTAGACCATCAAAACGCACACCAAGTTCATTCAAGATGTCAGATACGCTCCATCTGGAGACCACTTTGCTAGTGTTGGATCAGACGCCAAGATTTTCATCTACGACGGGAAAACAGGGGAGACCTCGAGCGAATTTACTGATAATCCTCATAAAGGAAGCATTGTGAGCCTTGCATCAGAGTTATATTTTTCCTTCTGATGCCCGTTGCAGATGGCTTGTTCATGGAGTGCCGATAGCAAGTCCATCGTCACCGCATCTGCTGATTGCACCGTCAAATTATGTAAGAGGTCCTGACATTGTCTGCATTTCCTGTTAACTTTTACTTCAGGGGACGTTGAAACACGTAAATCTGTGACGACATGGACTGTTGGTTCTGGTGTCAACAACCAGCAAGTCGGAAATACATGGAGCGCCGAGAGCGGGATTGTCTCGCTATCGCTGGGGGGAGACCTCAATGTCTTCGATCCAAGAGTTGGCGACAAATCAACAAAAGCTTTTACCGTATATTTTCTTCTCTCGTACTCCTGGCAATCGCTGATTCCCTTCTAGGCACCACAGAAAGCTATCACGACAATATCTCCTTCCTCAGCCGAAACGTTCCTCGCAGGTTCGGCAGATGGACGCGTCTTGTCGTACTCGATAGCGTCTGGGGAGTCCATGCCATTGAAGGGTGAAGGGCATTCCAACTTAGTCACTGCACTGGCTACTTCCTCGGCTGACGGGAAAGTGTTCTCTGTCGGGTTTGATGATCGAGTACGCGAGATAACTAACGATGGCAAAGAGTTCACGTTCGTAGTCTTCAGTTCCTTCATGGACAGTCGTTGATTCTTGCTCACAGACCGGCTTCGTTGTCAACTGCATCACAGCCAAAGGGAATAGCAGTTGCGGAAGATTCATCAGTTTTCGTTGCCGAAGTTAACACAGTCGAAGTTATCCGCTCTAACCAGAAAGTGTTTGAGATAACTCCGAAGTCGCCGCCAACTGCTGTGGCAGCGACAGGCAAACTTGTTGCTGTCGGTGGGGAGGTCAGTTTATTGCTCCTGTACTATCTGTTGCCCCTGAACTTGGGTTTAGCAAAAGGTTGTGTTATATGGATGGGATGGGAAGAGCTTAAAGGAAGGAGGCTTGCTGGAAGGGAATAAGGGAGTGATCAGTGCTCTTAGTTTTTCACCTGATGGTAATTACTTGGCTTCCGGCGATGTAAGTGGTGATAACTGTGTGGTGCCGTGACGGCTAATGGTTCCGTAGTCTTCTGGCAGAGTTGCCCTATTCAATGTGGCAGAAAAGAAGGTCAATCGTGCTGTCATGTTACTCACTTAGTTTATTGATATATCTTTAGTTGGTGACCTCCCGGTGGTCCTTCCACTCTGCTAGAGTCAATTCGCTTTCATGGACTGCTGATTCCAAGCATTGCGCATCTGGCTCTTTGGATACTCATGTGTATATCTGGAGTGTCGAGAAGCCGATGAAGAACATTGCTTTGAAGAACGTAGGGCCTGGAGGTGTTAGTGCTGTCCTTTGGGTCGAGAGTGGAGATGGAAAGACTGGGAAGCTCGTCAGTGCTGGTGCGGATGCGTGTGTTCGGGTATGGGAAATCAAGTTCCATGTGTAACAAAGGTAATTGGGAAGGAAATGGGGATCGTTGTACAAGGAGCATTCATCAACTAATGTAGGATTATTTACCTAGATTGTCTGTATACGGGAACTTCGAAATATCAACTCTGACATAATAATTAGGAGTATCGAGTCCTGTAGAAAGTTTTTTTTTGCCTGCCAGTTCAGATCGGTCCGGAGTGGCGAAGGTCTAGGTTAGGGTCCTCGCTTCCTTCCACGTCGTACTCAAGACCCATCACCTTGACGCGACCGAAGAACTCTATTGGCAATGGCCAGCTATAATGTCGCACATCTTCTTATTATTGGGCTGCTGTTCCATCTTATCTTCATTTACTCCGTGTTCGACTGCTATTTCACAAGTCCCGTCGTCCATGGAATGTCAAGCTTCAATGTCGGTTACAAGGAAGCCAAAAGACTAGTTCTCATTGTCGGTACGTCGCCATATCTTTCCAGGGCTAGCACAGATTTCTCAAACATTTTGCGTAGGTGACGGTCTGCGGGCGGATCTTTTGTTTGAGCCGAACGGATTTTCTGCATTCCCCAATACACCCGAAGTCGTGGCGCCCCACATACGTTCTATCATCGAGCAGCGAGGCGCTTTTGGCGTATCACACACTCGTGTGCCTACTGAGAGTCGACCAGGACACGTTGCAATCATTGGTATGTGTCTTTTACGCGGCGGCTCATCTCCGTACTGAGGGCGATCGAAGGCGGAATGTATGAAGATGTGTCTGCAGTAGCCAAGGCTCGTCCTCTTAACGATCTCCATACAATTCATACTGATGTTCTCAAAGGGATGGAAGACGAACCCAGTGAGAATTTTTTGTTCCCTCTACCAGAGAAAAGAATTGATTGGTTTCTCAGGTCGATTTTGACTCCGTCTTCAATAAGTCAAGTCACACGTATTCCTTCGGGTCTCCAGATATTTTACCAATGTTCACTCGTGGTGCAGTTCCAGGGGTAGTAAAAGAATGGAGTTATGACGAAGACGCGGAAGACTTCACGCAAGGTTTTCTTTTTGCCTTGCGAACCTCATGAACTGAACTTAATCCTATTTAGATGCGACAAAGCTCGACTTGTGGGTCCTCGACAACCTGCGTGATCTCTTTCGCAATGCCACTACGAACCCTATTTTGGATTATCAACTCCGCTCGGATAGGGTCGTGATTTTCCTGCATCTTTTGGGCCTGGACACGACGGGACATTCGTATCGACCTCATTCCCTTGTTAGTTGGAGCTCGATTTTAATGTTACTTGACACTGCTCACCTTTACCAGGAGTATATGAACAACATTCAAGTCGTCGATGGAATCGTGAAAGAGACAGAGAAATTGATTTCTGACTTCTTCCGAGACAATGAGACAAGCTACGTCTTCACCGCAGATCATGGCATGTCCGTCATTGGGAACCATGGGGATGGAAGTATGTCTTCCATTTTTTAAACTTGTAATCTCTAATAAATCGACCATATTCAGATCCTGATAGTACGCGAACGCCTCTCGTTGCTTGGGGCAAAGGAATCCGTGGACCTCTTTCTGACTCGATTCCTTCTTCCCATGACGGTTATTCACAGCCATGGGGACTTACTCATTTATACCGAAGGGACGTTGAACAAGCGGATATAGCTGCTCTCATGGCTACTCTAATGGGCATTGATTGGCCCGTGAATTCCGTGGGCGTCTTACCTGACGTGGATCCTACTCGGCCTGGTTATTTGCTTCCTAGGAACGGAGATCAATCGCTTGCAGGAGCTGCCTTGGTCAATGCAAAGGTTAGTCGTGCCATTATTTGCTTGTCGATGGTACTGAAGAATGACGACAAGACGATATTGGAGAACTATCGAATTCAGCATGGTAAGCGTAAATTTATATCAAGCAACGTGGTTAATAAACCTGAGCAGAAATCAAGAAAAGACATAAGAACTTCTACAGACCATTTACTCCGTTAGAAGCCCCAGCAAAGTCGGGAAATCCCCGCAGGATAGAAGCGCTACAAGAAATCGAGCATCTGATACTCCAAAGTGACTGGTACGGTGCTCGTGCCGCCGCCCTTGATCTCATTACCATCGGCCTTGAAGGTCTCCGTTACCTCCAGACATATGAACGGACCCTGCTGCGAACGATTGCTACCATCGCCTATGCTGGATGGGCAGCGTACGCGTCTTTATTTGTTTTCAAACCGGGAGATTTCCCGGACGCACGACAGTCACCAATCATAACAGCTACAGCTTTCGCGGTGCTGACAAGTTTTTGGGGACTTTTCTTCTCCGAGCAGGCGCCTTGGACGTATTATCTATATGTAACTTTCCCGTGTTACTTTTGGCAAAGGTTCTTCTCGCAAATTCTCCCTCTGTTGAAGCTTTCGACTCTTAATGTTTCACGACGGCATGCTTGGGCGACTATTTCAAGAGTTTGCCTCGTATTCGCAGCATTGATAAGCATGGTGGTGAGCGCTGGCAACTGTGTCCCTTTTTATTGCGGGCTTCTCATTTTCTAAAGGTCGCTTATACGCACCGATCGATTTGGAGCATCGGCTTCCTCGTGATTGGCTTTGTGTGGCCTGCGTTCTGGTCCTCTGAAGACCGAGTCCATGTTGCTGGGTCCCAGTGGTTGTGGATGGCGTCTTGTCTCGTCACCGCCATTTTCCCGCTACTTAGCGTAGACAAGAAGGAGGCACTGTCTTCTATGTGAGTGGGTTTTCTCTATCTGCGACTCCTTATCATGACCGGTATGTAATAGATTACTTGGCGGCGTAGTGATGCTTTTGACTGGAGCCTTTATGATTGAACAAGTTGCTAGATCAGCCTCGAGGTCGCTGCTTTCGGTGTTCTACACCCAAGTAAGTTCTTTCCTACCCCTTCTAATAGCCACTAACTCATCTATCAGTGCCTTTTAATTGTGGTCACTATGATCGTGACCGCAAGCTCTATACGATGTCTACAAGCCAAGACAGGTTTACCCTTACTGAATCAAATATCTGGGTGGATTGTGTTATGTACGCTGCCGTCTAGTCTTCCTCGTCAATCATTGATCATGTCGACGATGTACAGCTATGTCTTCGTTGCTTCCGTTCATCTCTCGGGTGAAGCACTCCACTCCTATGTCGAAGATTCTGATGTACTTTCTCGGGTTTGGTCCGTGTTTCGTCATCCTTTCCATAAGTGTCGAGGGCATGTTCTATGTTGCGTACTGTATGACCTTGCTGTGTTGGATTAAAGTGGAGACATCGCTTCGTAACGCGCAGTGTTCCAAGCCGGACAATGCCGAAGTCTATCGCTTTCAGGCGGATGATTTGCGTGTCGTGCTTTTCTTTTTGTTCTTCGTGCAGGTTGGTTTCTTTGGCACGGGAAAGTAAGTCATATAGTCTTTCGTCTTCGACGGTTTCTCAAATGGACTTTCCAGTGTGGCTTCCGTCTCGTGAGTACCTGCATTGATATCCAGGTATCCTTGTTGAATATTTAGGTTGATCTTTGTCGTCAACCAGGTCGTTTTACTTGTCCCCGGTGTATAGAATGATACCGATATTTAATCCATTCTATATGTCTGCATTACTGGTGAGCTCGTAATACTTGCTTCCTAAGCATCTTACTGACGTTCCATTAAGCTATTCAAAATTGTTGCACCGTACATCATCTTGTCCGTGGTATTTGCAACCTTGACGTACCAGTTGCATCTCCCTCCATTTGCTCTCTTCCTCAATGCTCTCATGATAACAGACGGTCAGTGTTGCCGACATCTTTCAGTTTGGCAGAGCAACTGAAGCATGATCTAGGAATGACCGTGATATTCTTTTTCAACGTAACGGATACGGGTAATTGTTTATTATTTTCTCTTCGGTCTGCTTCCTTCATATCTGTTCTTCAGGCTCATGGCTGGAGATTGGTCAGACAATCAGTTTCTTTGTGGTTGCATCGCTGTTGCTAGCGTGGTCCGGAGGGATATGTACTGGTGGAGAATATTTGATGGCGGATGTACTCGTTAGATCACCAAAATTTCATGTAGATTAGAACAATATACCACATTGAGCAAAGCGACCAAGGGTGTGAGTTACAGTCTATCCCTTTTTGTGGGATCCAAGTCGACTGGACGCCGGTCTCCTCGGCCCTCGTCCCGGCACTCCGGCATTCGTCCAAAGTTTGCTCGTGTTTGGACTACAAGACCTTCGTTCACTCCCCTCAAAGCCAGGATGCAGGACGGTCGTGCACCACGGTACGCGTCTCTTTGACTGTGGCATACACCATCTAACGCTATACATTAGCATAAAAAACCGAGCCCCCGCGGCTATACAGGTGCACAAACAAGTAATTCTCGACCAACGACTTTTTGGCTAACACATCTTCAATTAGATTACCGCGGAGCAGCTCCTGCGGGAGGTACGATACCCAAATTACAGATTGTTTCATCTGGTCTTACTCTGTATAGGCTCAAGAGCGGCAAGAAAGTGCCTTCCGAGCACCAAAGCAACGCGTTGAAGATTTCGAAGAACTGCATGAATATCGAGGACGGAAGCGGAAGGAGTTTGAAGAGCGGGTCCGAAGGACGAGAGGCAGTATGTGAGTGCCAAAGTATGCGTAATATTCCGTTTTATTGACCCTTCGTCTAGCAAAGAATGGCTGCAATATGCCAACTGGGAGGCCAGCCAAAATGAATTTGCACGGTCGCGATCTGTATATGAACGAGCGCTCGATGTCGACCCACGGAGTATCCAACTATGGCTATCATACACAGAAATGGAACTGCGCTCACGGAATGTTCAGCACTCGCGGAACCTCTTTGATCGGGCAGTCACTCTTCTACCTCGCGTCGACCAGCTATGGTACAAGTATGTCTATCTGGAAGAGCTGCTGCAGAATGTTCCCGGAGCACGCCAGGTGTTTGAACGATGGATGCAGTGGGAGCCAGATGACAAGGCTTGGCAGGCGTACATCAAACTTGAAGAGCGGTACCATGAACTGGACAGAGCGAGTGCCATCTATGAGCGATGGGTAGCAGTGCGGCCGGACCCAAGAGTGTGGGTCAAATGGGGGAAATTTGAGGAGGAGAGGCAGAGGGTGGACAAGGCTCGCGAAGTCTTCCAGACAGCACTCGAGTTCTATGGTGACGACGAGGAGCAGATTGAAAAGGCCCAGGCAGTTTTCAGCGCCTTCGCCAAAATGGAGACCCGGATGAAGGAGTATGATCGTGCTAGGGTGATCTACAAGTTCGCATTGGAACGGATACCTCGGTCGAAGTCGAGCGGCCTGTATGCTTCATATACCAAGTTCGAAAAGCAGCATGGTACGCGCTCAACGCTTGAGAGCACAGTTTTGGGCAAGCGGCGCATACAGTACGAGGACGAGTTGTCTCATGACGGTCGTAATTATGATGTCTGGTTTGACTACGCGAGACTAGAAGAGAATGGCTACCGGGATATTCGTTCTGAAGGGGGTACACAAGAGGAAGAAGACGCTGCGATAGGGAGGGTGCGGGAAGTTTATGAGAGGGCCGTAGCACAGGTTCCACCTGGTGGTGAAAAACGGCATTGGCGGCGGTACATATTCCTGTGGATCGACTACGCTCTTTTTGAAGAGATAGAGACCAAGGTACGTTGTCTCGTTACCTTTTCGACAGAATTACTAACATAGTCTAGGATTATGAACGGACGCGACAAATCTATCAGATGGCACTCAACATAGTCCCACACAAAGTTTTTACCTTTGCAAAATTATGGGTAATGTTTGCCAAGTTTGAAGTACGACGTCTTGACCTGCCTGCGGCAAGAAAGATTCTCGGTGCTGCCATAGGCATGTGTCCGAAAGAAGCACTGTTCAAGCAGTATATTGAACTTGAGATAGAGGTTCGTGCTGGTCCACCTGATATCCTAACGTGAACCCTTATGTCCCACATAGCTTCGCGAATTCGACCGGGCTCGTCAGCTGTACCAAAGGTACCTGGAGGTCAGCCTTTGATTCAACGATCGTTTTGAGCGTACACTGACTTCTCACTTCTCAGTTTGACTCCGCGAACTCTACCGCGTGGATCAAATTTGCCGAGCTCGAAGCGCAACTGCACGACTTTGTGAGGGCGAGGGCGATCTTCGAACTTGGAGTGTCACAAAGCCCGCTTTCTATGCCAGAAATCCTATGGAAGGCCTATATTGACTTTGAGGTGGAGGAAGGCGAGAGGGAGATAGCTCGTTCATTGTATGAGCGGTTGATCGCTCTGAGCGGGCACGTCAAAGTGTGGATATCATACGCACTCTTCGAGGCGGAGCCTATTCCTCTACCGCGTGCTATGAGGGAAGAAGAAGAAGACGAAGAAAATGAAGACGAAGAGGCTGAGCAGCGCATGGTGGCTGGAGATCATGACTTGGCCCGGAAAGTATTCGACCGTGGTTACAAAGATCTTAAGAGCAAGGGCTTGAAGAGCGAGGTACGTTTGTTATATCTTTTCACCATACATTGCCCTCATCTTCCATGATAGCGTGTTGCATTGCTCGAAGTCTGGAAGAGCTTTGAGGAGACCAATGGAACTCCTGATGATGTCGCCAAGGTCCAAGGAATGATGCCGATCGTCAGTAAGAAGCGGCACGTTGACCAAGAAACTGGGCAGACTGTGGAAGGTATGTGTTACTTGTCTATCTTCGCTTTAAATATACTTAGGATGGATGTAGATTGGGACCTAGTATTTGCGGACGACGAGCGGGAGTCCAATCCTACGTCTTTCAAGTTCTTACAAATGGCGCACGCGTGGTCCCGGTCCCGGAATGCTGAAGGTGGCGGATCATCGGCGACGTTGTCTGGATTTACTGTTGCACAGAATACGGAGGCAGATGATGCTGCTAGCTCGCATGGTGGAGATGATTGATCCTATAGCAGATAGGTGCAGACTATATGATTATATCTTGTAAAGCTAGTCGACTTTTCAGTATTGGACGGACGTCCCTTATGATTGTTCTGACATCATACATTCCTTTATGCTCACGATGGAAGCTACTGTCGCTGATTCATAGGACGACAGTGGAGCAGTGTGATCCTGCCAAGTTCGACTTCGCAAGATTCTTCTGCTCCAAATGTCGCTGATTACCGTAGTGGTGATGTAAAAATGATGTCCCAGTACACTATGTCTCCATACTCAGCAATATATACACGCAACGTTGTACTCCCATTCTTCACAATGCTCAGAAAATGCTAAGTGCACACCTTAATTGTTTCTCAATTGTTCCATCAAACCCAATATGTCCTCTGACCCGAGCCCGAGGCGAGGTTGCATTCATCTAGTTTTCACTTAGACCTTACTGTATTCCAGTAGCTCCATTGTAAAAGGAAACATCATCGAGGCCCTCTTCAATTTGACTGGGTCCAAAGGGTTTGCAACATTCTGGTACTGAAGAACACCCAGTGGGGAAAGCAGAGTATAATACCGCTCGTGCCCAGACTACACGGAAGGCACCAAGGACAGAGTGGGCGGCTACAAGGACGCCATCATTGGCTCTGTTGTCGGAGACAAGTCTAAGCAGGCCGAGGGTAGGAACCGTGCGCTCTGTGAAAGGCCTCTTACTGATATAATGTCCTTTGGGAAATGCACCCCGAGAGAAAGGACAAGAACGGCAGGAACTGAATCAACGGGCTTGAACACAGGCCTTGCACGTTCTGATACACAACCATCTGTTTTTCTTCTTTGACCTTACAATACAAGCGTCCCTACAACGATATAAGTTTTTTTACTTGAATCACGATAGCCCTGTGTACTAGCAACCATGATACCAAAGCTGTAACTTCAGACATTAATTAGTTATGACGAAACAGCTAGGAAGTTTCCTCACCTTAACGCAGTAGAAATGGGTATACAGGCTCTCCGAAAAGAGTAAAGGGAGGTAAAAAATTTTTTGTGGGGGATCCTCCCCAACAGACATAGAGTAGTCTGAATCAAGTTTCGTATGCAAGCATACGCGCCACAAAGTGAACTAAAGGACAGACTAATCCTTCAGCATCAAATATGCCTTGAGCCCTGTTAATCGAACGACCGGCTGCGTCGGTGCAAGGCCGCAAATGGACCGATTAAGGACAGGTTGAAAGAAAAGCAACCACGTAGCCCATAGTCCATGTACCATTGGATACAGGAGAGTACGCTATATCTAATCCCTTGCCTGCCCCCCAAAGTTCATTGCTGATCCCAGCTGCCAACGAGCAAGTCGTCGATAATCCATCACGATAAACCGTGAAAAGGGTTTGCAGCGCTGAAAGCAGCCGTCATCACCCTCGCATTCCCACGTGGGAATACCCGAGGACTAATAGCACCATGAAAGCATCGAATAGCCTGCCAAAGCTCTACAACGATTCCAAGCAAAGGATCCCGGTATGACCTCGCTTTCGAGAGAAAGTGTCTTTGGCCGTAAAATGTGATCCCTGCGAGTTTCTGATACGTTGCTCGACTCGTAACAAGTCGGACTTGGATAGAGCCCAGCAAGAGAGCTTTGAATACTCAGACCTTACCCGCTCGCGAAGAAAGACGAATGTCTTGTACGGTACGAGCCTTACAGCTTTACACCTGGTGGTAGAGACGAAGACAATTATTTGCCATTGTTTGCATACAAGCCGATACTTCGGGCCTGGCCGAGGATTCCTTTTTCTGTACCATCACGCGCGCACTCAAGGACTCTCTCAATATTTATCCCACCTTGCGGTACCCAAGCGTAGATGCCGGCCACATTGTGACCACTTCAGATTCTCATTTGCGTCTGATAAATGGAGTTCGATTCCCCGAAGAATCTTCCAGCCAACCCAGAGGGTAAGGTGAAGTCCTTTGTAGATGAATCACCCAACAAGTGTATTATATACGATATGGCAGAGTATATACTCGGTCGAGACTGTCAAGTGTTCCGCAATTGTGAAATTGGAATGGGTTCGAAGGACTGCCTTCATGTCGAGACAGAAGTACAAGAGACCTTCGCGAATGCAAGTGACGCTATCCACGCGTTTGCATTCTGCTTCGTCTTCAAAGATGAAGAATGACAGTTTCAGCTGGCAAAATTATGGTTGTATTGCTAGCACCACCTCTCTGACCAATGATATATTATTATACATATAATGATCTGCCAATTAGAAGCCCCTCGAGGCGTCCATTATGGGTAGCGCTGTGTCTAGTCTGTTCCAGTCGCTCACCTTGAACCCGGTATCCAATGAGAGAAGGCGAAACGATCCCTGAGCATAGCCATCTCAGTTCTGAACGGTATATAGCAGTGTGCTGAAAGTCGGACAGTCAGTATTGTATATTGAGAATGGAAAGCAGATATGAAAGGATCAGAAAAAGCGGGTCAATGCCCGAAGGTAGCTGAGATAAGTTTCTGCACCGCAGGTTACACCCGCATAAAGCCAAATGCCTCAAACATCATATATCGTAAACGGGTGAAAGGGGAAAAGGACACTGCACTCACCAGTAACAAGAACGACATGATGCATCTTTACTTGCAATATTCCTCCCGAAAAAAGACGTTTCCTCAGGCTCCAGCATCGGAGGTCTCGTCGTTGTAGGGCCAAGGGTCGTGGTCGTAAATTTTTAGGAAGCACTTGATTCAGGATCAAGCTGATCGCTTCGGCAGTTTCCGGACAGCTTCAGGGCCGACATCTTGGTCTGCAATTGTCTGCAAATTCAACAAGACATGTGAGGTGAATACGATGCTTTACACGAAGCATGATAGCAGCGATCCATCAACTGTTGAACGGTACCACTGGACCAAGATCAGTATCAATTGAAAAGGCGCAGAATAGACGACCAAACTGACGAACCTGTAGTTGGCTGTCCGATATCTAGAAAACCTCTCCGAAGAGAGGAAGGTGAAACAAAAAAATTGGCACAAGTACATTCCGACGCTGAACGTCGGAGTATTTGACAGCTATAACGTCACGTGCATTACGACTTCATGTGGGGGCTGAGGGGAAAAACGGCTCTTTCGGAACCCACACTTCACCGTTCAGGGTGTTGCCTCGTATCCGGTTCAATACTCCCTCTTGAATGGTAACAGTGGCGCTTGTACGCGCCTTGTAAGATATTCCAGTAGCGATAGGCTATTGAGACCCTCAGCACCTGCCTAGCCTCGCACTGAAAAGAAATTCTCGTCTCGACAAAGAGGATCTTCAGGTCGATAGCATTGCTGCCTCGGGCCTTGATTCAGTACTCATCTAAGCAGGCCGCTTTGATCTAATCTCTGCCACGTCATTGGCTAGAGTATCATGATGACTTCACACAGAGTTTCGTTCGTCGGCGCGTCAATAGACGCAGTGAGATGTAGGTATTCTCCTCCAGATGCCATAGCAATCCGTACTGGCTTCCACTCAAATGAAGGTCTTCACATTCCGTGATAAACATTCAAGGATTAATCTCTCCCCCAGTAGCTTCGTATCCGCAATAAATTATTGGTCAATACCAAAATCCCAAATTCAATCACTGCTCAATTGTCCTCAGACGGAACACCCAGCACGGTCTCCAATCAGGAGATGTTCTCGTAGTCCTTCACGGGATAATAGTGGATCAAATCCGCGCATTCGTATTCATCTCGCATTGGCGATAGTATCTCCAACACCGCAGCAATCCGGGCTCATGCTGTCAATGGCGCCTCCGAAGAAACATTTGTGGATCGAATACATCCTCCTACGGAGAAGCTTCTTGTCCAAACGAGCTCTCATGCATGCGCGTGCCAGGAATCTGCGATCTTCGTTACAGCCAAAGTTGGCTTACACCTTCTGGCATATCTTTATCAGGAGACGCCCACTGAATACCGCTAAGTACAGTTGGAAGGCATCGTAATACCTTGCGTTCCAAGGACGGAATGCCAACGAGTCGATAGCGGTAGTCCTGCGAGACTGCACATCTGACTCTAGTCAGCGAACGGTACTTCTCCCGGTTCATCTTACTCTGGATGTCCACAACATCGTAGATTCGTAGCGTCAGCGCTTACTTGTGATAACTCATTGTGCCGCGGCCTCAATCGTTGTACGTATAGAACCGTGCCATTGCAGGGCGTAGCTTATAGAGGAGAACACATGTCTCCAGCTTCTCACCAGAGCGTCTGGGTTCCTGCACAGAAACCAGAAACCTTGACTCGGATTAGATCTCCCTGGGCCACTCTAGGGCTATTCCGGAGTAGCGACCACCTAGTACAGTGGTCTCACCTTCTACGACAAGAATTTGTACTGAAGCAAGGGGCAGCGCTCGCCTCCTCGGATGACCCGCCGCGCCCTTCACGGCTCAAAAGAGTCGCCTCTCGGACCGATAGCGCCCTGGACGTGAACGAGAAACCAAAAAGTCGTAATCCCCCAACGAGTAGATATCCTCTCCTTGACGAGACAAAGATCTTTGGCATACGAGGAGGACAATGTCTACTCACCACGATGGTGGTAGAGAGCAAGAATTTTTTTTGCGAGACTTCAATTTTATGATGGGCCTACAAGTGACAGGATCAGGACCTCGCCGCAACTTCAAGTTCTAGCCTGGTAAGCAGACTTTATGAGAAACTCACGGAACCCGTTACTGCATACAAAAGTTCCTGAAAATTGATGTTCGGTGGGACCCAGCAACTCCCCCGTCTTTTTCCCCGAATATGGTCATTCACCCTGAGTGACACCTTCGAGAGGTGTTTCGCGCTGCCAAAATCGCAATTTTATGGCGCCCAAAGATCAGGGATCTTACCAAGGTTAAAAACTCGTGAACTTGACCGCTACTAGTAAGTAGTCTTGATGACACTTTACATGAATAAGAGGGTTCAATACAATTGCTACTTGTACAAATTCATTCAGATAATGATATTATACTAATGCATCCGTGGGTTACATTCCTCCCCGTTGGTTGTACAGCCGTTCGACCGTGACAAGCGGCAGCTCGAAGAGCAATTACTGCGTCCATAGCAAGAAAATTTTCCTGTTGTTCAGGGCTAAGCTTTATCTCACCTGCCTCCGTTTCGATATCTGAAACTCGGGATGGATACATTGGAGGTGTAGCAGTTTCTAAGCAGCTCGAAGAGGTTTCGACGCTCACAGACGGATAGCGAGAGCACTAAAAACTCGAGAAGGAAATCTACCGGAAGAGAGGAGCACAATTTATAGAGGACCGTAGCAGTGGCAATTTCCACTGGATACTTTGTCGCGAGATCCTACCGCTGATATACTGTCGTCACCACACAAGAAGGGGGGAGGGCCTTCTGCTCTGAGCTAGATGAACACGAGCGAGACATGGTTTTCGTCAGTGATGCCCTGCATGTTTAAGTCGCGAGTGATAGACGTTTCGTGAAGCAGCAGGTCGTCGTGATTCAAAACAGCACTAGGAGTCTATTAATTCTGTCACTTAATTGTGAGGATGGAAGGCAATGTTATTTGCACGGATCAAAACCAAGTCTTTGGTGAAAAGTTTTTTTATAGTGAGAGCCAAGAGAAGACCGTTTCGAACATCATGCATGTCGGTTATCTCTGGCTCGTTGCCGCGAGGCCGAGCTTGAGAGATGGCTGAAATATACTGGACGAAAGAATTAGAGGGAAGTAGAAAAGGTGCTATGAGAACTTGCCGCATTCCCCCTTGCGTACGGTATGGTGTGGGCAGAGTCACAGTCGCTAGATATGTTGTTCGTGACAAGACCGCAGCGGTCTCGCGCGACGACTTTACATCTAAAGTCCCGTGCGCATCTGATGTCCAGTAAAGGCTGCAACTATCGATGTACTCTCCTATCTTCGTCAGCACGTCGGGGTCGACAAAAAGTTCTCTCCGCTGGCGATGGGTGCGACAAAGTAGTACTCTCCCTCCGCCACTGCTTCATCGTCTTCCACGAATGCCCCTTTTGGCATGATCATTCCATTGATGCCGAGGACGCAGTACCCCACGAACTGAAGGAACTTGACAGGTCTTTTCCTGAAGTGACGACGTCGGTGACCAGGATCTGAAGGAATTCGTCGTCCTTTCCATCGGGGAGGATGAACAATTCATAACAAGGTTGACCGTTGGACATGATGGAACTGAAGATAGATGGAATGGTTCTGGATAAATAGTCCCGCCACGCAATCTGACACAAGATCTCTCAGATTCGTACTGAGAGCGAAGTAATGTTGGATTATCTTTGCACAAGTTCCGGTTGCTCTGATACCAAAGTCCGTGCATCATCTTTCCCAAAAAAAAAATACTGGAGCGTCCAGCACGAACTCAGAGCCCAAAGGGTCATAGCAGCACCAGGAGATTTTTGGCATCTTTTGTGATCAGCAGCATTTGAAGTTAAGTTGCCCCGATACCAAGTCAGCCGTCGCCAGTCAGTACGATACAGTTTTTCCGGGTCGCCAGCAAATCAAATCTGCGCTGTATGGAATATCCGGAGCTCGTCCTCATTGGTCGACTATTTATTCCATGCCGGCTGACTGCCAAAGGATAAACCGAGTCGTTTTACGGACCACCTTCCAGGGAGTCATTAAAGTCATACCAGGAATTTTTTTTGCCGAATGACAGTGCAATATCTCGGATTTTTGGCTCTGAAAAGAAACCGAAAACAAAAATAGAAAACGGACTGGAAAAATATGTGCACAAACAAATTACATCAAGATTCGGTGCGGTCAGTACCGGGTTGTTCTTACACCGTTCCTCACCAACCTTGCTCTCCATCAACACTACCACCACCACCACTAGGCCGTCCTTGCTTGTGGTCTACGTCGCCATGCTTTCAAAGCGCATCATCGCTGTCGCGCAACGTCGCGGGTTACTCGATGTAACCTCTGTTCAATGCATGAAGGGACTGTCCGTAGTCTTACACGTATCATTCCTTGTTGGCGTCATTCTCACAATGAGTGTCTTTCAGAGGAGCTGCGGCTGCACGTACACGTCGTGCACGCTTCCATTCGTCAAGATTACTCCAGGGTATGCCTGCCTCATTCCTGACGTCACGTTCCCGCTGACGTGCAGCCAGCGGAGACCATCAAGGTGCCTCAGATGGCAGAGTCCATTACCGAGGGAACACTCAAGTCATGGACGAAACAAGTTGGTGATACTGTAGAGGCCGACGAGGAAGTAGCAACCATTGAGACCGACAAGGTGACCGGCTCTTTTCCTCTATAGACGCATTTATTCAGTTTTCATACAGATTGACGTGTCTGTCAACGCTCCTCAATCTGGCAAGATTGTTGAACTCTTGGCAGCAGAGGAGGACACTGTGACTGTCGGCCAAGATTTGTTTGTTCTTGAACCCGGTGAGACGGGTGGTGGTAAGTGATATATTGCTATCCTTACGATGAATCCCTGATGCGAATTGCGGATGCTCAGCCGCTGCACCTCCGCCACCACCAAAGGAGGACACACCTAAAGCCCCCACGGAACCTAAACAGCAACAGGCGGAGAAGCCCCCTGCATCATCAGCACCTGAGAAGAAACCCTCAGAGCCTAAACAAGAACCCAAGAAGGAACCCAAGAAGGAACCCAAAAAGGAACCAGAATCGCCCAAGCCTGCGCCTACCGCAGGCAGCAGGAACGAGACGAGAGTACGTCAAATCTTCTCATTATCTCAAATTGATCATGACGTTATATGCAGGTCAAAATGAATCGCATGCGTCTGAGAATCGCAGAGCGACTAAAAGAGTCGCAAAATGCTGCGGCTTCGTTGACGACGTTCAACGAGATTGATATGTCCTCGCTTATCTCCATGCGGGCTAAATACAAGGAATCGATCTTGAAGGAGCATGACATCAAGCTTGGGTTCATGAGCGCGTTCGCAAAGGCATCTGCATTGGCACTGAAAGAGATCCCGGCAGCAAACGCGTCTATCGAGGGTGACGAGATTGTATATAGGGATTACGTTGATCTCAGTGTCGCCGTCGCTACACCAAAGGGTCTTGTCACACCTGTGGTCAGGAACTTGGAGACAATGAACTTCTTGCAGATCGAGAAGGAGATTGCTGCGCTGGGTAAGAAGGCGAGAGATGGAAAGTTGACGCTTGAGGATATGGCTGGTGGAACCTTCACGATGTACGTGTGTGCCTATAATAATGGCCTGTACTGATGACGTGGTGTCTAGATCCAACGGGGGTGTCTTCGGATCTCTCTTTGGAACTCCCATCATTAACCTTCCCCAGTCGGCTGTGCTTGGTACGTTTTTGTAATTGCCATGGCTAAGCTATGTTTCTTATGTGTCCACCCTAGGTATGCACGCCGTCAAAGAGAAGCCTGTGGTTGTCAATGGCCAGATCGTTATTCGCCCCATTATGGTCGTTGCGCTCACATATGATCATCGGTTATTGGATGGTCGTGAGGCTGTAACTTTCCTTGGTGGGTCTCACATAATCTGAGAGTCTCTTTATCTTACTGATGTGTCCCTTCCGTAGTTAAAATCCGCGACTACATCGAAGACCCCCGGAAAATGCTCCTTGCCCCGTGAACGACGCCGCATGTACTTTCAGCACTGGAAAAGTGTGATCTGATGCTCTAATGCAATGCATCTCTTTCCATCGAAAGCAGCACATGGTCCGAAATCGTATTGAATACCCATCGGAATTTTTGAATTGCAACTTCTCTGTAGCCCCATAATACAATATAATGTTCTGTACACCTATTGATGAGAATCAGAGGAAAAGTAAAACCGCCTCTGATGCTGCGACAGCAATTTCTCTCCCGGAAATCTTCTCTTCTATCAATTCTCCCTTTGCAACACCACTCGCATATGTCTGTCCCGCCCATGTGGTGACATTCCCCTCCTTCACATCAGCTCCTGGGGCCTGCAACCTCCGGACGGTAACTGAGCCTTTATCTTCTGAGAGGTACCCTGAAATGTCGAACGTGGTACTCGGTCTTGTCCCCTCTGTCGTCTCGTTGTAGCTCTGTAGGTTGAGTAGAGCCAACTTCACCGGATGATCTGCACTTGAATCATCCCAGAATCCGTAGACCACTAGCTGTCCTTGGGATGCGTCCCCCATCTCGGCAGTGATGCTTGACCCGTTGGCTTGTCGGCCTGGATAGACATTCCCTATTCGAAGGCTTCGAGAAGTACCGATCGCTTCAGCGATGAAGAGGTAGGCGGAGTAGGACGGGAAGACTTTGACTGGCCCGTTAAGGTTTTCAATGGGATACCTATGGTAGATTTGTCTAAAATGCCAATGACGGTTCTGTGGCAACAACATACCACAAGTTGTAGAGACTCAGTCCTCCGTGGTTGAGCTGAGTTGAGCTCTGTAGAGCCAAAGGACCACCCTGGTGAATGAACAGTCTAGGTAAGGTGCTTCAGCATGATTACTACGTAAAAAAGAAGTGGTCACGCACCGGGATACATTGATAGAAGCAGCATAAAGAGTGGTATCGAGAAGCCACAAGGCTTGACCAAATGTGTTGCTAACCCCATCTCTGCCAGAGCATGATACTGAATTGTATTCCCCTGGTTGAGAGGGAAGATGAACACCTTGCAGTGTCGAAATGGACAGCGATAACGTACCAATGACAAATGAATCTGAACCTAGCTGTTCGCGAACGCTTTTGATGCGAGGCTGCCACAAGTCGAGATACCTGATGAGCATGTAAGCGCTATCGACATGACGAGGAAGTTAAAGTTGGCCTACTGGGCTAGACGAGTATGATTAACCTCGACGCGCGTCATGTCGAGTACGGGGATAAAACGTCTATAGAACTCACCAGGTTAGCCAGCGTAGCCTGCCGCAGACGGACTGGATCGCATACCTAACATCATAGTCAGTACACATATGCATCACTTCGGAAATAAAGATGCCCTTACACTATATTGATACGTGTGCTCACTACACGTCTTCACCGTGCTATCATTATTTGCACCCACTGCTAACACACTCACACAATCCAACTGTGCATTAGCCGCCGCTGTTCCGTAAGGCCAAAGTGGATCTTCAGCAGTGGCGGCAATCTGGAAGAATGGCGTCGAGATGTTCAGCGCGTCTGATATGTTCTTAGTCCAGGGCTAAAAGCAGTCTAAGCGACAAGTAGAAAAAATAGTAATCCTATCTACCATCCATAGATTGGTGTAGCTTCGCGGTGTGAACCTGAGATAATGATCGGGTTCGTTTCCGACTGCTCAAGGACATGTCAAGCCACTCATCAATGACGGGAAGAGAAGCAGCGTACTTTCCATTCCAATCAACTGCCCGGACTTCGTATTCTCTACGGCAACCGTCGCCATGTCCAAAGCACCCTCAAAATCGAGGTCTTCGAGATCCTACTCATCGATCTATGAACTCTGGGGAATCGAATGTAAAGAAACACACCAAGTTGAAGACTATTTTCGTTCCCTCTGGTAGCAAATCCATAGTTTTCCAAAACTCTGGCCCAACTGTCGTGTTATGCAGAGTTCCACTGCAAACGATCAAGGCCTGACAGAAACAGAACAAACCACATGTCGCACTCATCAGTGATAAAATTGAACAAGGCCACATCCAAAGTCGAGCTCCAGTACGTCGAGTCAGCGGTAATGCCACCAATCCGGATTTCTGCAGGTACACCAGTTCTGCTTTTAAGATTCTCCAGTAGGTTTTGAGTTAGTGAGTTAGGGTTGGACACATTCCCGACGTATGAGGTCCAGAAGGCGGTCTCGATGCTGAAACTGGCTAATGCTGGGTTGAGGTATTTGGATGCATCTGGAGGAAGTGTAGAAGGGCCGGACAAGCGGATGTTGGAGAGGTTTTCTGCTAGGACGCAGGTGGAGAAGGCCAGAAGGAGGGGAAGGGGTTGCATTACGATGTTTTGATCAGTCCACTGTCAGCTCGAGCTTTATACGCCAACCGGTCCGTATGGATCCAGCCAAATGACGTTGATGTCGTTCACGGGATATGCATTCTTGTGATGGTTGCCGGTCCGAAAACATTTGCTGAAGGTAAAAGAATGTCATTTTATTTCTCGCTGCTAGTGTTGGGATTTCAAGTCTATCTCGCAAGCGGATCGCGATATGAAGGCGGAATATGGACCCGTCGATCTTCGCATACCCCAAAATGTGGCGCCTCAGATTGGAGAACCGTTGAGGCCGTAACTGTTCCATTCGACACGGGTTCCAAAAACAAACCATCGCGAATTGTCAAACGTCTCACCTAAAGCAAAGTTTACAGAAGGGTCGTAAGCCGAGCCTTGTATGCAAGAGTGGTAGACGCGTTGTGCGATAGTTGTTGACCTATTACAGCATATCACATTTCGATTTTTGGATGCCGGGCGTTGCAGGGTGTTCAAGAAAAATAAAAAAGCAACGAATGTCCGATCGGATACAAGAGAATAATTGCAATGAAATAAACAACACATCTACGAGAAGAGGGCTATCCCAAGGTTAATTTCGACGACTTGAGCATAAGTGGACATACCACTCTAAAACTGCGCCATGCGCTGAGCCATTTTATCTTTCACAGTCTGGTATGCATTCATTATCGTCTGCTCATTGATGACGATATCTGTCGTGTCGGGGCGTGGCCGGCTCACTCTGGACGCAATAGCAGCAGCATCTGTGTCCATGATGATTCTACAGAATGGGAAATGAGCAGTACGCCAAAGACAAGAGTATCTTCGACGCACCCATCGTCAATCGTCTCGTCCAGACACAGCAATACCATATCCAAGTTCTCCAACACGGCCCTCTTTTCGAGTTGATTCCTCAGCAACAGTGACAGCGCGTCGATGAGCGAATTAAGTGCCGCCGAAAGCATGAGCTCGTTCTCCGTGGGCCCAGCGATGAAGTATATAATGAGGTCGAGGGAATGCTTGTACACGGCGAGCTTGGATTCGAATAGGATGATATCTCCTGCGCTTAATATCAGTATGTTGTTCCTCCCGGCCAGATGAAGCAATTGCACCTCCAGCCTTCTTCGTCTTTTGCCAGAGCCCTTTCTCAAATGCTTTCTGGTCTTTCAGCGTGAGCAGTTCTTTGGTTTCGCCTTGAGGATGGCCTTTGGGCCTGTAATATTTTGCAAGGACGCGGTGTCCTTCAGTATCGAGGACTATGAATGCATTGATGCTATAGAGGGAGAGATTCATTGGACGTGGTGGGAGTGATCAAGCAACGTGTACCAAATTGGGCAATCACCTTCCGAGATCCTCGTGTCCCACAACAGTCAGCAGCAATATTCACGGCGTTGGCGACACAGAGGACGATGGCTGACATACTTGTTTTTCGATAGCACAGTAAATAATTATCATTACTTTATTATTGACACGATACATGTAGTGTTTTATAGAAAATGAATTACGAATGATTATTAAATATTTCTTGCAAAAGCTCAGATACCATGTGGGACTAGCGAAACAAAGCGCAATGAATGTCAGTATTAGGCGAGATTTAAAACAACACACCAGGCGAAAATGGAGAGGCTGTTTGTATGAAAACACTCCAAAGAGCAAATAGTTGATCAAAAAATTTGTGCCGTCCCGTCCAGCAGATGAAGAAAAATAGGCTGAGTCGGCTCACGCACATCAATGGCGCAAATCCGGTGATGAAGTACGCCACACAAAGTGCGCTGAGTAGCAGTCGCACTGCACCAACCGTATTATAAGACGCAGGCCTCGTACGCACAAAAATTGAACCACATCGACTATCAATCTACTGATGTTGATCGTGAAGCAATTGGTAGTATATGGTGCAATCGTAGACAAGAAATAGTGCAGTCGCAACAGACACCAAGTCCATCGGCAGTCATTAGACACGACTTGCATTCACAGAAACACGTCGGCGCGCCGACAGCCTTGTCCGCTGACAGGGTACTACCTAGTCTCTATGACGTACCCCAAACATACTTGTAGACTGCCCAACGTTCTCTTCAAGACAAAGTTTCTTAGGGCAGTGAAGGGTAACCTGGACGCAGAATTTCTGGTACGTCCTTCGGCCAATCGTGACCAGAACTCGGTATATGGACTCTTAAGTCGCAGAGATAAACGATCAGACTATAACCACCCGTGAGATAGGACTATGAGTCCTGTACGAAATGGGCCTTGTAGGTTTTCGTCTGCTGCCAGAAGATGGAAGTTCGTTGAAGAAAAAAATCTGGCATGTGCACCGGTTACCGTTCAAGTACCCGGATCCGGGCGAATGTCCGTGACTTTTTGGCGACTTTGCAACGAACTTGGTTCGACTTAAGTTCGACTTAAATTCTACACATTTCTAACAATCGTCAGCACGATGATCATTACTTGGGTCTACGACTGAACAGCAGCGGTAGATTATTGATCATTATTCGCTGTTCCATTTCTGTAAGGTATGGAGAGCAGCCGTGATAAACTAATTAAAGAGAGCACTAAATTACACTCGAAGTTCACATTACAGTGTTTCCATTTACAGCTCGTCTCGTGTTTCTAGAGACATCTTTAATATCTCTGGCTCGTTCTGTCCAGTTTGGGCGTAGACCTCAAATGGCTCTTGCACCAACGACGACTGAGGGGAACCTGGATAGCGTTCAGTAAGCGGTACCTCCAGAAAAGTGAACCAACGTCACACATACCGTACCACCACAGAGTTGTGACACCGACAGGGAAAGTGTACCTGGCCTGTTCCTGCAGTTAGCCCATCTTCTCACGCGAAAGTGCATAGATACGCGCCTGCTTGCCCCTGAATTCTATCGTAGTCTCGACAGGTTGAGGACTCCACGTGCCGTTAGGTTGATCATACCCTAAGAGGGATTAGTTAGTTACTAGCACAGTTTGAGTATAGACCACCTACAATTCAACACAACCAAAGAATATCTCAACCAGTCCGATGACGAGGTCCTTCCTGTGACGTATGCGCCAACACGGAGAGCCCAGCTCAAATCGCCACCAATGCTTAATTGGACGCGTTTACCGAACGGGCCACCTTTATCCTTTGGAATAATGGCTTTGGACGCTTGGGCCATCGCATAGACTGATGACGCGACGATGAGTGTCGTCGAAGCAACAAATAAAGTATGGTCAACCCTTACATTCCTGATTAACACTGTATGTTCCATCGGAATTGACTTGAACAATAGCCCGACAGCCTTCGCCGCAGCTGGTCGTCCCAGGGTATCTGGGTTCTCCGTTACCATCCAGAGCGATGTTCCACATGAGGCCGGAGTGAGAGTTGTGCTCTATTGCGCCTGTACCGCCATAGGGTGAGTGGTGGAAAGACAAAACGAAACAAAGAAAAATACCTATGAAACTGAAAAAAAGTTGAATGCTCCTTAATATAGGGGCGGTAAGAGGATGTAAGAGACGTACATATTGTCCATGTACCACTAAGTGTGATGTGAAATTCATGTAAGCCACGCGATGGCTTAATGACTATAAGGAAACACTTGCCTTGATGTCGCTCCACCAATCACTGCCTGAAAACGTCCATCAGGATCCGCGACGGTACACGAAAAACAAAAACGGTTTACCTAAACTTCCTGTGCACTCTGAATCCATGACCGAACTCAGTGGATGCTACACGATTTACAACGCGTTTACTCACCGGTGAAATAAATCTGACGGGCACCATTAGTTGCAGTCCTTTCGAGTTCCGGAATCAAAGCTTACCTCCTTGCCAGGATATTTGGTGTGGAACATGTCCTGTTCGGAAACATTTCCCTTAACCCAGACTCGTGAGCTCTGGGCATAAGACGCAAATGGATCGCCTACCGCATAGCAATGGAAAGCCACACCATCAAAGGCGTCGCCAGCTGCGTCCATAAGGTCGGTAGCATAGCTTCCAGCACCATCCCAGTTGTGGTCCCACCCAATAAGCTTCACCGATTCGAAGCCAAAGTTATCCATCAGGGCCCTCAAAGCCGTTCCGATTCTTCCCTCGGTAGCCGCACTGAAAGTAGCGGTTGGAGATGCGTTTAAATTATTCTGAGGCTCGTTCTGTATCGATATGGCGTAAAGCGGTACGCCTTTAGATCGGAATCCTTGCAGACATTTGAGGAGGTATGTCGCATCTGTCATCCACTTTGGTGCTGTACACGACGGAAAAGGAGACGAGACATACATTTAGTAACCATAGTTGACTTGAGGGTTCCCCCGTTCATCGTTCCGCTGTCTTTCATCCATCCAGGCGGAGACCAAGGCAGAACGTGTACCTTTACGACTATGAAGTCACGTCTTGGTCAATAACACTGTTATGATAGCGAAGCACACTTACGGCTATTAATGGAGATTATGTCCTTGAGGATAGAGAACAAATATGATGGCGCTGCATCTATGTTGAATTTGGCGAAGGACATGTCACCGCTCGAATCATCGAAGCTGTATTCTAATCGTGTTTCAGCCGCGTGCATAGATCAGTGCGTGCTGTAAATAACTCACGGCTTGCGGAGAAATCGGATGCGCCCAGAGGAACACGAATATAACTCAAACCTGCAGCGTTTGCACCGTCCGTGGGGTCAAACAGATATTTCATAAGCGTCCAGTAGTTGCTGGGGTTTGTGCACTAGTAAAAGCGAACAACATAAGCTCATAAACTTCGAGCACGACAGGGAATACCATGTACCTTCAAATTATTCAATATCAACGCAGATGAATCAGCTATGATATCCCATTTGGTTCAGAGTCCTTGATATGTTCATGCTAGACTTACTGAGTGATCCACCGAATCCCCAGACCGACTGGTATGTGGACGTATCGTTTACAACAATATCTGCGCTTCCGATACTGCCGGGAGACTGAAAATTTATCGGCGCGGAAGGGGCAAGCGAGGTAAAGAGCTTGGATCTATCCCAAGTTGTTTGCCACTAGTACAATTCAGATAAGAACTTGAGAAGCAGGTAGTTTCTGATGACTTACGATGTCCCAAATCTGTTGGCAAAAGACAGTTGTACTTAGAAGAAGAGGTACTACAAATGCTCGGCGCATCGTAGGAAAGGCGAGGAGGTTTGGACGCCGAGCTTTCCAGCAAGCGCTGTTATATACAGAAGGGAGGAGAATTTTTGAAGGGCTCCAAAAAGTCCATGCGGGGAACTCAAAAGGAGTCAAATTGTCGTACTCTTCATCGAGTAGCAAGTCGGCATTAGTGTGAACGCGTATCGAACAATCAATCATACGACACAACATGGGTCAGAGGAAGAAAGCACGAACAGCCTGGAAAGGCGGCGTTCAGGCTGATTTGGCTGCATAAATCCCAAAAAGGACACAACGGGGTGGTTGGCGGGCCAATTTAAGGGAGAATGCTAGATTCTGTATCAGAGTGCGCATCGTCATTCATCTTGTGGCAGAAACGCCGTAACAGGATTTCTCAGAGTCGGGGACAGCTGGCGTCACTATGAGTGATGTTTCCCTATGTTTCCGCAAGTGAGGGATCGCCCACCTACGGGCTTGATTGGGGACATATATCAATGTCGCTTCCGAGCACTGAGCTTATGCTCTGCAAGGGAAGGCAGCTAAAAGCTCAGTCATCCTAAGTCTGACAGAGAACCACTTAGAGATATCTCCAGACTGTTGGATTTTGGCGAAGTCCTCAGCGGCGAAGACGAACGAAGCATATTAAGCCTGCGTTGGGGTGCCGAGTTAGTTCCGAGTTTCAAAAGCAGACTCGGTCACTCCTGGCAGATGACCGTTAACTCGCGCCCGTCAGAATACAAGGGAAACAATCAGAATAGAGATGAAATTTTGACGAAGTCTTTTAATCACAAGAAAATCCGTCGGCTTTACCATTAATGGGAATCCCGATTCATTTTGTTGTGGTCAAAAACTTTGTCAGAATTTCACATGTTATCCACCCTTTTTTGCCGGTTTTGCCTGGTCCGAAATAGCTGCTTACCAGGAGTGGGTGTTCTTTAGGCACCTTCGAAGAATGAGTGTTAGAGCATCAGGGAAAAGAATAGAAATCGCAGAAATTTTGAAGGTACCGGTGTCTACGACTGGTCACTTCATGATAGTGAGTCGATCCAAGTTGGGGAGGCCAACAGTGGGGATCTCCGGTTACTTGTTAGCCAAGAGTTCACCGGAGCGGGTTGGGAGCAGGCCAAACAACTTACTGACTGGAATCGTCATTCGCTGCACCTTCAAATCGTGTCTGTAACCTTGACTCGAAGGTAAAGTCGTGTGATACTAGTAATATGATTAAATGCCGCATGAAATACATCCTAATAAATACAAAGTCACGTCTCCCAAGCTGCTGGTATTGGCCACTTGGAACTGAACCAATTTTGTAGTATTTTATCAACGACAGATACGTCGTTTTCGTTTGTGGCATCGTCCTTGATGCACACTAACCTCAAAGCATCATTTCCAAGACCCTTGACGCCACTACGAGCTGCGGCCGGGGTGTCAATTGAGAGGAATCTCGTTGGTAGTTCGCCTGCGGAGGTTATTAACTAAACAAGCCTCTCGGCACAAAAAAATAGAAGAGAATACTTACTCGCGACACAGCGGTACCTCGGAAGGACCATCATCGTTCATTCTCTGACACTGATTCCTGCTGCTCCCTCCTCCGATCCTCGCTTCTGAGCGGCCTCTTCAATCCACGGTGCCATCACTGCTTCCAAAGAAAATTTGATGTCACGATAGTCAGGCGCTAGTGGCAGATGTGGCGGTCCGATAGAAAGTCATCAACATAGTTTGCGGTTAGTGTAGTGGAACATTCCTGTTTGGTGACGGAAGGAATTCAGACAAACCGAGAGGCCCTGAAGCAATCATCAAGGTTCTGATTACTTGGGGAAAACATTAAAATGCGGCTATGAATTCAGAATCAAAGTAACTTACTGCAATCTCCACAGTTAACGTTCTCGAACGTCACGTGAAGTAAAAACTCGCTAGCACTCTCAATAAGTCTACCGTCTTTCTCAAAACACTGATTCTATGAAATTTCACAGAGCCGCTGTCTCCACCCCAAAATTTTTGTAATGCATATTCGAGGCTAGCCTTGGTGGGTGTCCAGGCGTATTGGGTTTCGTATATTGCAGCAGGCATCCATCCTGAGACGAAAAGGCGTATTAACTCTGCATTTCGGTCTCCGCTTGTTCACCAGACTTTCGACATGGTCGTGGTCGTGGTCAAGCGTTTCTCTTTTGGGTACCCGTACTACGATCTTGGCATTGCCGGCGACTCCTCCAAGTACCTCCTATGCTCGCGCGCCGTGCAATTCTGGGTCCCAGTAATCATCGCTATCTAGCCAATAGGGAATCTCTTGATTTACAAACAGCGTTCCCTTTCCGCTAATACGGCCGACGACCCATATCCATAAGAGAGCCTCTCGCACACGATCAACGAGATAATTAATGAACATAAACCCAGTATGAACGTCGTCTCCGTCACGGACATGCTCGGGAGCTAGAGTGTCGAATCAGCATTCGAACGCGCTCTTTGAAATTTTGCAAAGAATATACCTGGGTCAGCCTCCATTGGCCGTCCGTTCATTCCTCGGAAGGGACGATGCGTAGTAGCGCTAAACTCCTTCGACCACATGCCTACCGACGTCTCATGCATGATAGGCATATTAATGGGCTTGTAGACGACGTACAAGAGTGGCCTTAAGCCAAACCGCTATGACAGTAAATGGCCGCTATAGTCCAAGGGCCGCCATTCCCCATCTGGATCCGCGCCAGATGGATTGTGCGGGTCGACGCCTATCCCATAGTCGAAATGAAGGGGGTGTAGAAATCTTCAGTCTCGACGTCTCCATTGAAAAAAGTCATCGTTCATATAAATGAAGTTCTCGGAAACTCCGCAAAGACTTCTGAGCTGCGACTCTATGGCGAAGCTGTTGAATGTAGGACCGGAATATGTGCCAGGAACAAAAAACTGGGAATGGTGTTGAATGTCCAAGGAGATAGACCCATCTGTCCATCGCGAGCCCGAAAGCCACTGAGGGATTTGGTCATATTGAACTTCACTACTAAGCGGGGAATTGGAAGCAGTAGTGTCGGAGGTGAGTAGGTGAAACGGGCCGACGCCGTGTTGAAAATGTGCTAGCGCTGAACGCATAGAATATCTGAGTTCATTATGATCACTTTCATTCCAATAGGATGGGTTCTGGAATCGACGTGATATGAACACGCACAGGTAAAGTTTAGGTTTCGAGCGACTATATCCATAGGCATTCTCAGCATCATTCAGGGCTGCAATATGCAGGGGGTCGCTGCCATTAACCCATGACACACGATATCTATGGGTGCTCGAGAATTAAACTCGGAATTAGCACTGTCAGTAGGAGAGCAGGCCTGCCTGGCAAAATAGTCTTCCAGGCAATTCACTGGAATAAGCGTCACAGGAAGTAAACTGAATATCTTTGTATTTCCGTCACGGTGACTTACGAACTGATCGTAGGAGATAGAATTTATGGATGTAAAATGAGGACTGTTATGTCGGTTTGTGGGCGTGCAAAGAGAAGAAGGAGATATTTTTTTTGGATTGCCAAAAATTGAAGGTCGGGCGAAGGCTGCCAAGAATATAGGTCGGAAGAAAAGTGATTGGGTGATTGGTAGAGGCTGCACTCGGAAGGAGTGGTGGTGAAGGATAGGTAAAAAAACGACGTGTTGCATAGACCATGCCCAGAATAAACAGAAATCCGATGATTGACCATAATATAGCCGGGAGTCTACGGGACCGTTTGAGGCCACGGAAGGTGACGCCTGGGGAAGAAGAGCGTAGTCCGATTTCGGGAGAATACGACGCCATGTCATTCACGAAGGACGGGAAGCGGATACAAGTTCATCATCCTCACTGGTGGAGGACTGTCGAGGAGCAAAATGGAACCGTTTGTAAGGACCTACTGGCATGAGAAGCGAGGGAGAAGTTTAAGGAACTGTACTGGAAAATGTTGGAGTCTCTAAGATGGTGGCCATCGGTCGTAGCTCGGAGTGGTCGTGTGCACAGTTTGCGCAGTGCAATCCATCAATTTGATAATGCTTCAACCAGACTCCAATGAAAGATGGAAGGTTTCTTTCTGATGTGTCGCAGTCAAATGATGGACATGTTGACAGAATATCCACGTAAGAAAGTGCATGCTGCTTTTTGGGAGCTTGGATACCCTCCAGTATTGTGGTAGACACCAAGATCTTACGCCTATCAAGGAGGACACCAGAAATACGATGCCTAAGGAAATAGTTGCAAAGAGCAATTTCAAAGGCTTGGCAAGTCTTGACACGACTAGGAACAATGACGAATGACGTCTGCCTGCGCAGGCGCCCCGCCCGTTGCAACGAGTTGCACCTATACTTGAGGCATTGGTGAGCCTGAATGATCCAGGTAAAAGGCCGAAATGTCATAATACTTACTTACTGAATGTAATCTAGGTCAGAATGCCACTAAAAGCCATTCTCCGTAATCAGTCGGCCGGCCTAAATGCTGAGCAGGATAGATGCGTCGAAGGGTCGCGACGCAGTTTATGGCCGCAAGCGAAAAAGGCTCTTCTCCTTATGGCAATAGATCGGGACGACTCATCCTCGCCGCCCTGCTGCTGACTAATTGCTCCGATGCGAAGGTGGTGCTCAACCTATATTTCCCGCCGAGCATTTACACATAACATCAAAGACCATTCCACTCAAATCCTTTCTCTAAAACGACCTGGGAGCTGAGGCCAAGATCCTCGCTACTCAGACCGATCATAACGCCATAACTGCCCTTCTCAACAACCCAAGAGTTGATCTTGTCATCCCAGTAAGAAACAGCATATTTGTCCAGTTTGATGTTCACCAACTCGCTCTTTCCTGGTGCAAGGTCACGGACCTTTGCGAACGCCCTGAGTTGAAGCGAAGGATGTGTTAGCTCGAAGATGGCCGGAAGGGAGGTGTACACTTGGATCACTTGGCTTCCAGAGAGTGAACCAGTGTTCGTGATGGTGAGAGATACGGTAAAAGTGACATCACCATCTGCGTATAGTGGCTTTGAAATGGACAAGCCAGATAGGGAAAATGTCGTATAGGAAAGACCGTGTCTGCAGGTAGCAGTCAATCCGGGATCCCTTTTAACTTTGAGGACGAAAAAGGCCTACCCAAATGCAAATGCAGGTCTGATCTTACGGTGCTGGAAATGCTTGTAACCCTAAGGCATCATGAGCAAGATATCGGCATAAATGGTGTAAATGTGTCTTACAACGTAGAGGTCCTCCGCATAACTGACCTAAAGATCATTTTCGCGAGCGTCAGTAATCAAGGAGCTATCAAGCACAATATATGCATATACCTTTCCGTTTTCTGAATGGAAATGCCCGTACGACGGAAGGTCTTCCTCCGTTTTAGGAAAAGTCAAGGACAGTTTTCCCGAAGGATTGTGTTTCCCAAGGATGACATCGGCAATCGCATCGCCAGTCGCGTTACCCAGATACCACGTGTGCAAAATCGCAGGAACAGAATCCGCCCATGGTAAAGTGATTGCAGATCCCTAAACAGAATGTATCAGTACCCCAAAGCAAACGGACGAAAATTTGTGCACAGCCTGAGTGACAAGAACCGTCTTGGGATTAGCAGCGACGACCCTGCTGACAAGTTCATTTGTGCGTCCAGGAAGCGCCAAGGTAGTACGATCATGGCCTTCGGTCTCCCAGTCTGCATTCAGGCCAACAACAACTATGGCTACATCAGCCTCCTTCGCCAGCTGAACGGCATTTTCCAGCAACATATCCGGATCTTCAACTTCAGCGCCACCCAGACAAACGCCCGGATTACTGTATAGGGACTCAGTACCTTGCAAACTAGAAGAAACGGAGAGGGATGCCTATCCATCACAGCTTCATCCTCATCACCATCGGCTGGTCCGCGAACGTTACAGAACTCTACATGGATCTCGTGTTTGGTGTTCGCTTTGAGAGGGTAGATGCCTGTTTCTTCTTCAGTCCCTGAACCGAAGAAACTCTGTCCTCTTCGCTGGCGCTTCCAATTATCGATAACCAGGTTTCCGTCAACATACAACTAGAATAAGATGAACTCGGGCCTGTTTCAAAGAAAAATATCCATACCCTCGCCCTTCCTGCGACCATCAGTCCAAACTCGAAATCAACATCCCGGGTCCGAGGCTTGAGATACCCTCGTAGTTTCATCGTCCACTTTCGAGTAATACCCTTCGGAGCAGAGATACTGATGAATATCCTGGTCTCATCGATGTGCCGAGTTTCGATTGGGTCAGACAAAGGTGTCATGCTCTCGTCGTCCTCATGGCTATACCATGTGCCAACCCATCCCCGTTCACAGTTATCAGTGAAGAGTTCATAGTCTAGGGTTGGAAGAGTTTTGTAACCTAATCATGGAACGTATTAGTTTAACTGGCCACAAATCCCATTACTTAAGATGAACTACCACGAGCGCCTTCGCCATATGTCACTTCGACATTATCTCCTAGGGCCTTAGCAATGCCGTCGAAAGGTGTGATGAAGTAAGAACACTTCAACGAAGCTGATCCTCCTCCAGAAAAGACGATTGCTTTCGCGTTACCCCCGACGATGGCGACCTTCTTTAGACCCTGAGGTCTCAGCGGAAGTATTCCACCCTCGTTCTTCAACAGAACAATAGATTCAGCAGCGACTCGTCGCAAGAGTTCCTTATCTTTGTCGCTCTCCAATGTTCTTTCTAAACCGTCACCATCAAGAATCTTTTATGCAGATTGACGTAAATGGACGGCGATCAAAACAAGAAGGAGAATACCTCAGGCGCTTCTTTGCAGCATCTTTGCACTAATTCCAGAACCTTCCTGGCGCGCGCCTTAACGGTGCGCAAAGTTATCTTCCTTGATACGATTGACCTGTTGACTAGGTCGGGAGTGCGCCATTTGTTAGTCCCCGGCATTTCGAGGTCAACGCCAGCGTTGATACTGTGATCGATGCTATAAACACCAAACCTATGGAAATATTAAATTGGTGATTGGTGCCGGCGGCCGGATTCCATACCAATCGCTCATTATCTATGTAAATTGGTGAGCCAGGGTGTGGAATGTAGATAGAAGTACAACATACCATACCAGTGAACTTCCATTCGTCCCGCAGAATGTTCTTAATGATTGAAGAATTCTCCGACATGTGCGTGCCATTGACACGATTGTAACTGAAGGAAAAATCAGTAGAACAAGTCTTTAATTAGGGTCAATACTAACGCGGTCATAAACACCCAAGGTTTGGCGTATTTCAGGGCTAACATGAAAGGCATCAAGTATATTTCGCGAAGCGCCCTGTCACTCATGATACTATCGTACGCCATTCTGTCATTCTCTTTGTCATTTCCACTGTCAAATGAATTTCAGTGGAATGGGCACACTGCATAAACTAATACACACACGAAATGTTTGATGGTTGCGCCAATGCCAGCTTCTTGAAGTCCTTTAACGTATGCAGAAGCTATCACACCCGATAGATGTGGGTCCTCGGAGAAACTCTCAAAGCTCTGGTAGGATTTATGAGTAATAAAGCCTCCTGTACATAATTTAGAAAACATACTCTTCCTCCCAATGGGTTCTAATTGAGATGAAATGAGAAGTTATTTGCAAATAGCGACACACTTACTCGTTGAATATTGCAAGTGGGCGCGAGGAGCAGAGACGATGCTCTTAGCCTGGATTCAGGAGCGAGGAGCTTCAGTCCGACGGTCTCAATGAGCTGTGTGTCCCATGTTGCTCCCAACGCAGTAGCGGACTATGTGATGGGTGTCGAGGTAAGCGTAGATATCCAGGTCAGTATAGAAACAGACACATACCGGAAGACATTTAGCAGGCGTACCCATGAAGAAATGGTTTCCGCGGACACCGTTGGGGCCGTCTGAACACTATCACTAAGGATTAACAAGGTAAGCTGGAATTTACAGGCGTAACAAACACCTTGATAGCAGGGATGCCAAGTCTTTCGATGGCATGTGTATGCCAAAACCCGACCCCAGCCAACAAGAGGATAGCCTCGTCGGTCGTTAGCTGGTCAACGATGTCATCAATATTCGCATTGGCGAAGTCAGAGGGCGCCATAATGAGTACCTCTGCAGAGAGGGGATAAAGAACGAAATGATCACTGAATCTTCTGTATTTGAGAGATATAGGAAATGATACTATTGTCACGTTGGAGCAGCTTGAGGTGCTAATGTTAATTTCTCCGAAGTTTTCCCGGGGAAAGACGGCTCTAGCTCGGATTATCCAGTTCTTTAGATCAGCGCCAGCGTTTGATAGATATCGCCAGGAGTGGTATTCAAAAAGCTTTCTTGGCTACACGTAACCATAAGCTACGATCCAGGAATCGCAATGGTATCAGGAAAGAAAACTGCTTTCATCCAGATACCGGAAGGCTCTTTTGGACTCGTAGTAGAGTTCGACGCTCGCGTCAGCCGTGTCAAGTGATTCAATTATTAAATGATAAGTATCAATCGGAGATAACGACGCGGGTCGACGCGGCAGTCGTATCCGTGACGTATATATAGATGATCCTAGACAGCCATTAGCGTTATTTCTTTCCAATTTGTAAACATATATGCACCTGGTGACCTCAGGTATATCAGGGAATATCCGTTCTCTTCGTCCCCGCTTCCATCCTCCAGTTTTTGGCCAGGGGCGTGGCATTACCGTTGCCAGGCCTGATCAAAAACACGGAACCTTCACTTCGAAGTTCGAACATCCGGATCCGATACATTTCCTAGCCTGATGGAGGGAAAACGATCTGGGGTGAGACGATTCTTACGACATAGCGGACGACAGTCGTGGTGTGAAGACAAGAAGTAAGCGGTCACGGATTTATGTACGTTCTTGAAGTCTCCTAGCTCCGCCTTTGGAATTCAGGTTTTCCTTTCTAAACTCGCCTGTGCCATTCTTCTGCTGAAAGGCTGAGACGATTGCAGAAAGCTAGCAGTATCCTTTAATTTCTTGTCATTATGTTAGTATTAATAATACCTGGCAGCTCACCGTCCAGTATAAATAGTGGCAATGGCATCATAAGTAGCTCGCGTTGACAACAACGGTAGGCGGGAAGCTGCCGCGGAATGCCGCCGGACTTGTTCGGGAATAGCCGTCTATTACGTAATAAACGATCAAAGCTCGAACTTTATTTTTTTTTCATTTTATCATCAACCCACCAGTACCAAAGCTACGAGGCTCATTCCACACAGGACGCTCCGTTCGTCCAGATTCATGAGCGGGCTAAGGTCTGAGTATTCTATTCCCCCATGATTGGCTCTAGCTGGGCCCAGCCCTAATTGGCATGAGGCAGCGTACCAGAAACACGGTCTTCCCTATCGTTCTGTTCCAGACGCCCAAAGATCCTTCAGAGGGGAGGGATATAGGTGAAAGAACCTTGAAATATGCGCTGGGGATTGGGTGTTCGACCATCGCCATCGGCCAGTCGAACGTCCTTCAGTGCACTTCGTAGCTCGCAACCTGATTTTCCAGTTGCGGAACTCGATTCAGACTACTCTGGGACTGGTGTCCGCGTTTTACACGCCTATTTTTTTTTTTGCTTTATTCCTTCGTGGAATTGTCTCTCATCGTCATACGCATATCTTTCTTATCGATGTCGGCTGCCCCTCCGTTCGTCGTATTTGTACATGGATGTTCTACCTGTAGTCGTGATAGCATGCAGAAATAATTATTTAAAAGCAACATCAACGACACCCAGTTCTCTGGACAAGGCACTCATCTCCTCTGCAGTCACATTCGGACAATCTTCGACTCTCAGATATGTGATTAGCGCCGGCTTCATGTGTGCCACACCACCAACGCGCTTGGAAGGTAGAGGTCGTATTCTTCTCCCTTCAGGCAAAGGTCGTATCTTTCGCTCTTCTCCCCAGGTACCATGTCCCGCGAGATTCCTCGCCCTCACCAATCTTTCCAAGAATCCCTTCTCCAAATCCTGACAGGACCAAAATGACAGCCTCTCCAACTTGGAGCAGTACTTCACTCCTTCGGTACCAACAGCTTCTCGCATCAAGCTCTCCAATACACCTTTGATGCCCGTACAGGCATCGAGCGAGAGCGACACCAGAGCGGGCACATACCCGAGCATTGCCTCTGCATTTGGGGTAAGCATGTAATGCGACAACGTCAGATGAGTGAGCTGCGGCTGCCGCGGGTCACGGAAGAGGGATTCCATTCGGGGGAGTAGAGGGAGTAAATCTGACCGGGTTCCTTCGAGTCTGAGGCGCTCGTCAGCATTGGTCAGCTCAAGCTTGCGTAGCACAGGAAAGGCGAATTTGCGAAGGGCAGACCCCATGGCATCCTCGTCTGTGCATTGAACAAGGAGCTCCTCGAGGGAGGGAAGGATGCAGACATTGGTGGTTGGCTGGGAAGTGTGATATCTAGGGTTGGGGCTATCTATCCAGAGGTCGAGGCGTTGGAGGGCAGGCACCTCTAGTGCGCTAAAAAGTTGTAAAATGAGGGCTTCGCGGGGATAACTCCATTCGATGCATCGGAGGGAAGGTAGCTTGATCACCTGGACAACCGATGGGGGTGGCACGAAAGACGTATTCAGAAGAACGAGTTCTTCTAATCCGGGCATGAACGACAGAAAACTTGTAAGATCTGTGAGCATTAGGCGGGCCGTCGGAGGATAAGACATTGTTAGAGTCACGACGTTTGTTAAGAGGTGCTGGGAGAGAAATGTCAGAGGCACCTTAGTTAGGCTCAGGTGCACAAGTGGGATGGCGAACTTGATATCTGAAGATAGCCCGACAATTGTCCCCAAGGGTATTGGGTTCTTGGTCATGACGCTGAGCGACAAAGACCGAAGATGGACGCAAGGGAGTTGATTCATTGTTGTTGCTAATTTCTGCACGGAGAGAAATTCTGGAGCGTGCATCGTGCAACTACGAATACGTTTGTGGTGGCCATTGCAGGTTTCCAAATGAAGGGAAATGGCTGAGGGATCCGTAATGTGATCATCCAGGGCAACATCAAGCAAGCAGCCGCACGACCTTTCCAGTGCCAACGCGACGAGGTTGCTGTTCCACTGGGTACTGCGCGTCGATATGCATGTCCAGAGGCGTGGTGTCGTTAGGGCGACTCCACGCCACTTCTGGCAGACATGAGTAAGGAGGAAGGCGCTATTGTCGTCTTCGACGAAGAAGAGAAATATGTCGACGAGCAGTTCTATGGGTAACCAGTTCACTGGGTGTCGTGACGCCTCCAACTCGAACTCCTTGACCTCAAGAGCGCGCCGTCTAGCTGAAATGGTGTCTTTATATGCCTGGAGTCCGTCGATGTGTTGCTGGAGTTCAGTTTCTTGGGTACGGAGTAGCTCTAGCTGGGCAGTGATGACTGCGAGTTCTGTAGAAAGGGTCGCAGCCTCTGGTCGAGACATTGTACCACAAGATGCTCTGAAGGGCCGCCACTGTCGCTGAATTTGGTAGACAGGGAAAATGTGATCAGAGATGGTGATCCGGAACCGACAAATTTGCTAATTTGCCGTACGCCGCCACTCTTCAAATTTGCCGCGGCACCACGGAAAACCATTGCAGCTGTACAAGGAAATATATACATGTCAACGTCGCGTAAAAGAGAGCAAAGGCAAGTTTCTATGAGAAATTAAGCCAACTTGATTCAATAGAATATATTTATTGAATTAGGCATTATACATGTCAAGCAAAGGAGATTATCGCTACTGAACTTGATGTGTACCCAGGCTGAAGCTTTTCGCGAGTCTAAAGCACACGAGGACGTCGTGCCGGCATTTACTGTGAAACGATGGGAAGATAGACAGTGATTCTCCGGTCTCGGGAGAAACGGGAAACTTGAAGATTTAAGTTCGCGATCATCCTTGCACTGGCCATGGTCTCGTAAGAAACAAAAGATTTTGATCATTTAGCATCACATAATCTGCTGTTCGACAGGCAGCCTCGCGCAGCGATAGAGCAGATTCTGGAACACTCCTAGACATCAAGCTTCAAGCTTCAAGGCTGGAACCGGGATGATTTTTCGCCTACGCATGTCATTCGTCGTTTTCCACTCCCCTTGGATCTGTGTTGCGGGGCCTGGTCCAGAACATTCGTAGGTTCCTCTGTATCATGTCACGTCCGTTGTATGCTGAATCATTGCCGTATTTCAGGTTGGCTGTCCCGGCTACTCATAGTGAAGGAGCAGGGACAAACACGACCACAACGACCTTGAAGTGATTCATTAACCCATTGGTTCCGCAGCATCCCCGGAAATCTTTCGAAGCTCGTTCAAAATGTTAGATAGAAGCAGAGCTGGAGCTAGGACCGAATGACGCATTCCTACAGAAAGATTGAACCGTCAGATTGGGCTCATAATGAAAAACGCCACAAACCCATGTTCCGGTCAACCTCGGTTAGAAGGTAAGTGTATCAACAAAGATGTGGCAACCCCCCGGATCGAGGACAAGGTTCAAATCTCTGGCAAAAAGTTGCGGATGACGGTGCCAATAAACCTTTCGCGGGAGCTTGACATCGGAGTGAATGACGAAGAGGTTTCCGATGGTACTGAGAAAGCGCCTTTTAAAAATTGCGCGGCGTGATGGTGCTCCTTATGAACTGCAAAAGAAGGGATTAAAGATTCGGTTCCCGATTTATGGCAGGTCACTTACTTCGAAAGTATGGATGATGGTTTGATTTTCTGGGACACGATATCCAGATGTCGTTAGTCGTAAAAGACCTATGTTGGTACATCAGCCACGAATCATTACCTCCTGCATGCAAACCAGAAGTTTGAATTGAGGTCGTACTGGCGCCGACTCGGGGCATCAGTCCATTCATTGTTTGAGTATCGATGTCAGCCTATACATATCTGGGAGAATTTCCGTTGGATACATTCCAAGGTATACTACAAGGCGAGTTACCTGAGGACAGCCGTACAGCTGATAGCCTCAGGCATTGCTCGCCTAAACTAAAACAAGAACGTATCAGATTCGAATTTATAAAGAAGCAAAAACAATCAGCACACCAACCACTGTCCCTCTGCGGGAGCAACAATACGTCTAGGCAATAACAAATCAAGCCGCAATGTGGTGGCTGTGCACAATCGTAGCAATCACCCCTTTTGTCCTTCTGCCTCCGCGTACACCTTATCTACTTGAAATACCGGCCTATCATATTGCTGGCTATCGTATTATTCAGCTGATTATTCATATATCTCCGGCGGGATCATCTCTGAGTGGTCTATGTTTTGTTGTCGCTTACCATCAGCACTCCCAGTACTGTTCATGCCCATCGTTTTTCAACGACCCAGGATTACAGGTCTAATGAATTGCTCGTTTTCGTCTCCAATGTCCTTGCATATGGACAGGCCTCGTCCTTATGTGATTGGATCCTTCAGCACCGCTTCGAATACGCCTTTCAATTATGGCCCGTCTCAAGAGTCGCGCACCGAAAGCATGGCATAAATCAATGTACCTGTATTTATGGGTTACGGACGCGTTCGAGAATCCAGTTGCTTGGTAACGGGCAGACCCTACGATTGGTAAAATTTCCCAATTCCCCGAAGTCTCCATAACTTTACCCACGGTGTAGACATTTAGCCCTCTTGCTGTCGACATTATGCGGCTAACTGGTATGAGCCAGCCATGTAGACGTCTTCGTGGGTCGTACCCTTGCTAAGCGTATAGAGGACACTCGTTGGACGTTTGCGCCTACATCGTACGCGCTTCATACTTCTTAGAGTACGTAGTACTAACACCGAAGGTACCTACTCTCATGCTAGTGGTCATATGCTTGCTGAATAGAGACCGAATGGCTCACTCGTTCTGTGAACGTGTGCCCGGGTGTATTTATAAGGATTGCCTACAAGCCTTATTATCCACGCCCTAGTTCTTTCTCTGCCGACGTAGATATCTAGGTGAGGCGTGCATTTCAATAGTATCAGCCTAAATGGGCTGATAAAGGATCCCCAAGAATAATCATTACTTCATTCCGTTTCAGTTCCCAAACATGCCTCCCTTGACTCCTTCGGAGGCCTCTAATGGTGTGCTATCATTGTAATTTTTTCCCTTCCTTTGTCACTGATCTTTTTGCTAACAGGAACACATATTTTGGACCTGCTCCTCGCCATCCTTCCTGCCTGGGTCCATGATTACATCCGTGGTGACCAGCAATGCGCATATATGGACCGAAGGCGACCAGCCTTCATTCACCGCCGAAGAGTTCCCTTCGACTCAGGTGCTGACCAAAACGAGGGCCGTGATAGGGGCAATTCCAACGACAATTCAAAGAGTTCGAGCAGTTCTGACAATTCGAACGGCTTTGGTTTCGGCGGCTCGAATTCGAATTCGAATGGTTCAAAAGGCCCTTCCACTTCGAATGACAACACGGCTGGTAGCGCAACGGACAACCCGTTCACCACTGGAAGCGACATTTTCTGCCAGTTCTGCATTGCCGACAACGACGCGAGGGTACTCTACAATGGCCCCTGGTCTCTCGACGGTGCAGGACCATCGAATACGACTCACAGCACTTCCACCGCGGGATCAACAGTCTCCCTAAGCTTCAATGGTATGGTATTGGACGACCTTCCAGATCACAACTCACATTCTATGTCCACAGGAAGCGGAATAATCGTCTTCGGAACCGTGCCATCCAGTAGCACAACTTCGAATCCTCCCACAACATCCTTCATTGTCGATGCTGCCGCCCCTTTTGTCACCACAGAGCCACAAACCGAACAAGCTTACTTGAATCAGCCTTTATTTGTGGCATCTGAGTTGTCGAAGGATGAGCACAAAATCGTCATCAACGTTACGGACGCGGGGTCTGACTCTCCTTTCATTCTTGACTATTTTTTCATCTCTCCCCATCCCAATAGTACCTCCAATACTGAGGCTACCATTTCTTTCCCTCCAACATCATCTTCGAGTTCTACTACCTCTTTCGCTTCCGCTATCAAATCAACAACTTCCTCCGCTAATAATGTATCTTCTGTAAACCGTGAATCACCCGCTGTTATCCAAACCCTCGCGGCCTTGCTGGGTGTCATGTTTCTCGTTATAGCCATCCTCATCGCCTTTCTCGTCATCTATATCAGAAAATACAAGATTCAGCGCGGGCGCTCTATCCCTCGGAGTTTCAAAAGTCGAACAAGTCACCAAGGTATTCACAGTTTCCCGGCGATGTGTACCTACATGCCATAACTGATCTATATCGCAGGAACATTACTCACGACAACAGAATCCATCATGAGGAACTTTACTCCCAGTTTGATTTGGTCTTATTCTCGGAGTGAGGCTGGATCCGGGCCTTCCCCTTCTCCCGGGCTTCCACCAAGGCACTCTAGAAAGTCACAGCAGTCGGAGTCTCGGTCGGTGTGATCCGCTAGTTGAAGCCTTCTTAAATGAACGATTGCTCAGACTCTATATCATCCGTTGTATTCAGTCCGAATTATATATAATACTCCATACGCTAGATCTACAAGTCGAGGATGAATGCCAAAGAAAGGAAAACCAGTGCAAATGAGGGAGAGCATAGTATCAAAGCAAATACGAATAAAAATTTAAGGATTCCACATCTTGCTTTGCACCCTCTTGTAAAGGTCATCGTCATTCAGTTCCCGGAGCTCGGGCGAACGGTCGACAGCCTGAAAATAGATATCAGAATGTGCATCAGCAAAAAAAAAAGATATGAGCACTGACCGCTTTCTGCGCCGCCCGAATGACGTCATTAGCAATATGAGCGCTAATCTCACGAACTTAGTGTAACGCCCATCAGTACCTATCAGCGAGAACATGATAGATATCAAACTCACTCCTCTCAATCCTGGGGTACAACAATCCGGCCTCACGCTCCTCAGATGTCAACGAGTTTGCTAATCCGAGAGATGCGGCCTCAACCATGGTATCCGTCACACTCTTTGCCCTGGAGAGGATTGATCCCAATCCCAATCCTGCAACAAGTATCAGTATCAGTGAAACGAAACGGATTACGATGATACTGACCAGGGAAGATGTACATATTATTGCCTTGTCCAGGGTATAGGGTCTTGCCGTTGTATTCAATGGGATCGAAAGGCGAGCCCGAAGCAAATAGTACGTTGCCGTTGGAGTTTATCACAGCATCGCTGAATGTGCATTCGGACAGACGTACTGGGTTGGACAGAGGGAAGATGATGGGCCGAGGGTTGAGTGCACTCATAGCTTGGATAACGTCTGCGTTGAAAGCGTTCTGTTGTGCTGTTAGTGTACCTGATAATAAAGAATAGGGGTGCATGCTCACAGATATCGTTGAGAGACCCAATAAAGCAGTGGGCTTCACATAGTCAATGATTTCGAGGAGGTTCTTCATAGGCGGGCCTTCGTAGTCCTTACGCGAGAAGTCTACGGAGAGTAGTCATCAGCAACATTTCCATGCGGCCCGAAAACAGGCATACATTTCTTGTGCTCCGCCAATTTGCCGCGAGCATCATACACAAGGCCTTGCGAGTCAACCAACCAAACACGTTTTCGTGCCTCGTCGACCGACAGGCCCTGGATGGTAAAGAAACTCATGAGTTGCGAGGCAACACCAACACCGGCAGACCCCGCGCCGAAGAACAGAATACGATGACTGCTCAACGGGCGCCCGGACACCGCAGATGAGATCTTGGCAGCATTGAGGAATCCGCTGAGCACGACAGCTCCTGTTCCTTGAATGTCATCGTTGAAGACGGGATACTTGTTCCGATACCGTTCAAGGTATGTGAATGCATGGTCCGTGGAAAAGTCCTAATTAGAATTAGAAACCCCGTGATTCATGCAGATAAGACACGGAAAAGCGGAGCGCAGCTTACCTCAAATTGCACCATCAATTTCGGAAAGGCGACGGACATCTCCCTCATGAATTCGTCCATGAACTCTGTCATCTCATCGTCGGGCACGCGCCTTTCGCGGAGGCCCAGGTAGAGCGGATCATCCAGATATGTTTGATTATTTGTTCCAAGATCAAGACATATGGGAATGGTTGATGTGGGACGAATTCTAAGACATATCCGCATGAGCGCCTGGAAAAACTAGACTTGGCAGGAGAAAACCTCACCCGGCGCCAGCGATGTAGAGGGAGAGCTTCCCAATAGAAATGGGCATGCCATTGATACCAAGGTCACCCAGACCGAGAATACGGGAGCCTTTCAGGTTCTGTCGGTAAATAAAGCACGGCGACTGGAGGCGACGAGGCTCTCACCATCGGTGACGACACTGATTCTAGCCTCATCGATTCTGGGCCAATTGGAAATGACAGATTTGATATTGCCCTTGTCCTTGATGGACACATACTTGACAACAGCGCGTCTTATTCAGCACGCGAGAAGGATGGAAATGAGACAATTAAACGCACCAAGCCTTCAGGACGCCTGTAGATGTGCGAGTATTGCAGACAGGCGTCGCCGACGATTGGGGTGTAAATAATGGGGGTGAATTCTGACATATTGGAGAGACAGAGCTTGTAGAACATAGCAGGGTCCTGCTCCTTGAGCATGGAGAGATAGATGTATTTCTCGATGCCCTTTTCCTTGGACCGGAGCTGGGCAAGACAGCGCAACGCATGGACAGCGTCATCGAGGGCGGGGGGTGTGAGACCATGCTTGGGTCTTGGGGGAGCTAGGAAAGGCCTAGCAATTAGTACGGGGCGACGAGCAGCGGTAAGAATGGACCGCATACACTGTGAGGCCACTTTGAGCTTCTGAGCGCCCCCGGACGCGTATGGAGTGAGAAGGATGGTCATGGTAGGAAGGTAGGAAGGATAAAGTAATGAAGAATGAGACAGCAATAACACGAAAAAACGAGCATTTATATATATATAGGGTCAGAGCGGCAGCGGTAGAATCCGGAATGTCTGGGAATGGTCGAACGGAGGGATCGGGCTCGCCTTGGGGCAATCTGTTGGGCGAATCATATGCCACGCCTCCGTCCCTTACTACTTGTTTCAAAAATAGCCCTAGGCCTGGTGCGCTTATTCTCCTTCTACGAGTCTGTGAGGCTGCGACGGTGACGCACTCGACCGTGGTAGAACAGCCGATACATGTGCTTTGATAGGACGCCACCTCATCCGCAGTTCGAGTTCGCTGTCGAGCGGTGACGAACACTTCGAGACCGCACCATGACCACACGCCGGATTATTCATATCGGAACCAGATATTTGCCGCTATTTGTTCTCCTTTCAAATGTAACAAGCATCAACAAACGCCGAACATTGTATTGCACCACGTCCAACGCGTCTTTGGGCACACAAGACCAGTGTTTTGGGGGGCCATTCACTCAAGGAGGTAAGAGAGGGTGCCTTGTATGTGGGGTAGTAAACCTTCGCCGGTCTACCCCAACTCTACCCCAATGAATGCTGTCTGGGGCAATTTCACATTATTCAGCGGTCAACTTCTCTGATCAGTCGCTATTTATTCGTCGCTTTGTCTCTTTTTACATATATTCCCCTTTTTCCCTCAAGTCTCGGACCACATCGATCAGGGATCTCTATTGCTGCGATCTCAGTGGGGCTTAGGTATGTCCTGTGGGCTTTTTTCCCCGGCTAGTATTGTTTCATAAGTATTCTTCCACGTTCAGGTGATGAACGGCTGGTTTCTTCCCGCCTCTTACCAGACGTCGCTGTCAATGTATATTATATTCGTCTGATTGAAAGGAATCATACTCCAACTGGCGGAGTTGCTTGCAGTATCGGGGGAAATCGGAGTTCCGTCTTCCACAATACCGAAGCTCATCATAAACGACATCGTCTTTGCTCTGGGAATTACATACGAAGCATCCACTCGCCCTTCCGCCATGCCCTTTTCGGTCATCTTGTAATCCCTAGAGGAACTCCGCTTTGTACTTTTCAGTCCGAGCGCTCTTCACCGTTGCGGGTGTTTATGCCCCACCTGTCTTCCGGCTGTTTTAGTCCAAGTCTGTTTCACGCGCTGAGGATATATGGAGACTTGGCGCGAAAATGTCTGCTCCGGTTAACTCGCTATACAAGTCTCTCCGCATTTTCTAACCTTCCCAAGTTCACTGCGCATAAAAACACTCCGGTAGCCAATCATAAATGTGATAGAATCGGAACATATCGTGTTCTCACTCTCGTCTCCCATTGACCCGTCTATAAGGCGGCGTCGCAATTCTATTGGCCTCAAGGGAATTTGCGATTGGTTTCCATCCTTTTTTATCAGCTCTTTTTTGCGGATCAGAGTTTCTTAGCGGTCTAGACCGCCAATTTCAGCACTTAATGACAGTGTCGATCAATCAATGTTTGAACAATCAACCAACTTTTCTTAAAGAGCAAAGCTATCGGTTAAGAAACCTTGTGGTGTGAATGATTCGCGTCGCCACTAAATAGACATGACCATAGGGTAGTACTGAAATTTATATTCAGCAGAAAGTAATCGTCAATCCGACCTGAAAAAGGATCAGGGTCAGCAAAATGATCGGTTAATAGGTCCGCTCACATTATTCGCTTGGCACTGGACTTGGGCACCGTAGTCGGTAGTGACGTGGAAAGCGCTCGTAATGGGACAGTTAGCATTGGAGCCTGCAAATGTGTTTAGACCTCCTCGAATGACGAATTAACAGACGTACAAGATTTCCCCTGGCCATCGCATCCATTAAAGTACGAAAATGCCGTCGCCACGTTGAACGTATGCCTATATGGAATGGATTAACCATTGTAATCGAACATGATCAGTAGCTACTCACGGAGGGATGAGCGAAATATCTGCGCTGGATCCAGCTCCAGGTGAGGTAGGATTCTTCAGAGTAAGCTCTACGAGGGTGCATCCTGTACCCTGGAAACCGCAGGCACCTGTGTTGAGCCAGCTAAAATGTCATGACGTGAATAAGGTATATCTCGAGCGGGAACACGAAGGGACCACTAACGCAACAGCAGCCTCAAATGGCCCGTTTGCGGTGTAGTCGCCACCGGTGGACAAGATATTGAAGTTTTGGCTGAGTGTAGGCTATACCAGAAGGATCAACCATGATTCACAGTAGCACAGGAATAGCGTACAGTCCCATAACCGCACCTGGAGAAGAAGATCGGTTAGCATTCAGAGTCACCCGCTACTTGGGAGTGTACTGACCTGTTAACAAATCTAACAGCATGCGACTCCGCACGGGCCAGGGTAGCACAGGAGACGAAGATGACAGTAGCGAGGTAAATGATTTTGGTGAACATATCTGCAAGAGCAGAGCGCAATGAAGGTTTCTCTGAAGAGGCGCGTCCTTTTATACTATAGCGAGTGAATACTACAAGGATCTATTATCACATTGATTGGGTTGAAACGTCATGAGCGTCAAGTATGATACCGAAAACAAATTTAAAAGCTATGCCCCTGCTCAGATGAGATGGTAGCGAACAAGACGTTTGGCGTGAAACAGGAGAGGCGCATTCTGATACCCCGGTGGCAAGCGCGAGAGTATACAGGGATACCGTTTCTTGATGACGACTCGAGGAATGTATTGGCTCTCGAATATGCTTATTCACTCCTCAGATCGCGACCCATTACAACAACTTTAAAATGCTGCAGATTCATCTAGAGAGGTCTGGTCAAGGATATATCACTCGGCGAGCATACATACGTACCGGTGACTCAACAGGAATCGAACGAAACGCTAGCGCGAAAGGCACTATGTACAGCAGCAGCACATCTTAGTACCCCGGTGGAGCGTACGTGCTTCTCGAATACGAATACATTGATTGACTCAGTTCTCCGACCGCAACGACTTGTTTATAGTCACATATATACTAACGCTGTAGATTCACCTAGAGGTCCAGTGGTTAAAAATCATCTAACTCGACGAGCATAAATATACTTACCGGCAGCTCCACGGGAATTGAAGAAGATACCTAGTGGGAAACATGCTATATACAACGCATTATCTTATCCCGGTGGAGCTGGTTCGTTCCACGAGAACATGCTGCAATCCCGTATCTTGATGCGCATCATGTACTCGTTGCTTCTCGGATATTTAGTTGGGTAACGACCCTTTGCAACGCGGCGGATTAATCTAGAGAGGTCTGGTTAAAAACATTTCACTCCGTGAGCATATGTACTTACCTCATGCGGCGGACTGACGCCGCCACGAGTCAGCCACGGCCGTTCCTGTACAGAGGAGCCGGGTGAGGCAATGGATGAGAAAAATTAGGCAAGCGACATTGATATGCAGGTATAAGATTCTCATCTAATTATTTATCGATTTTGTCTCTTGATGGTGAACGTTGAAAAGCTGTATAACCAAGTTCGCTGAGGTAAATGCCGGTCCGAGTTGCCTTCTCTCCTAGCATTGTCAATAACATTTTTCTTGCTGCATGTTCCAGTGCTCGCGCCGACTTTACTGGCGACCTTTGTCTCAGCGATGGCATATACGGCAAATGTCCCGAGTCATCCGTCTCAGAGGCAATGAAGGTCATGGTGTTCATATCATTCCTGAAGGCGCCGACCGTAAAGTTACCCCTCGGCCTGCCAATGGCGAAGAGCTCCTCAGCGTCCCCATTCCTTATGGAGACGACTTCCTCCATGTGCGGATCGGCCAGGTGATTCCACGAGAAGATGAAGCGACGTTCCGGGTGGACCATAACGACTACTTGAGTGTCAAGATACTCCGCAAGTTGGGCTTTGGGCACCATGCGAGCGTTTGGCTTGGGCATTCGAACCAGTGGAGGTGCGTGTACTTATTGTCCTAACTGTGTTTTCACTGCTCACTGACTCAGCAATAAGGAACGAGAACGGGACGAGATAATGATGAAGAAAGCGAGTAATCATCCAGGATCTCGACATCTTGCTCTTAATTGCTGAAGCGTGGTGTTGGCGGAACCGTTCAGTCGCCTCATCTGCCATGGATCTTTGTGGGGCGTGCCTTACTCAGCTGCAACTCACAGGCAACCAGGGGACTAAACAACAATGGCCCAGAAGCATATGGCAGAAACTCTTTCGTGACGTGCTGCTCGCTCTCGACTTTCTTCACTCCGAGTGTGGCCTCGTCCATGGAGGTACGTCGCACGCGTTTTACCCCGGAAAAGTCGCGTTAGATCTCGCGTAGATATCAAGGGAGACGACATATTGGCAGACGATACTTTGGACGACGATCAATTAAAGGAACTGTTGGACAAGGAACCGATCGAGTTCGGTGAATCAATAACCTTTCGTAACAACTTGTACAACCGCGATTTCAAGGATACCTCCAGCGTGTACCACACGGTGCAGCAACCCAAGCAAATGCCTTTAGGGACTCGATTGGATCCTTCTATGAACTTCAAACTATGTGATTTCGGGGCCTGTGAGCACCATGTTTTCCTCCTCTTTCTATGCATCTCATCGCCTCTCCAGGCCACCCCATTCATAAAGACAGTACCACACGTAAGCACATTCGATTCCTCTGGTCGAGATATACACACTTACTTTGCTTGCAGCCCTTCCCACCACATCACCGCGTCGTCGAGCCCCAGAACTCGTTCTAGGTCTTCCTTGGGACGAGAAAATCGATATCTGGACACTGGGAAATTTAGTACGTCTCATCACCCTTATATATACACGAGCTTACTCACGCGGTTCAGATGCTTGAGACCCTAACGTATATGCCCGTATTCCGCGGGCCATTCGATAGATTCCAAGCATTTAAAGACGAAAAAAAACATGGAAGAGTTAGAAATGTACAATGCCCAGGACCATCTCTTTGCCATGACGCTTTTCAATGGAGAGGATAAACAGTTCCCCTGGTGGATGATTGAGGCGTCGCCCAAGGGTAAGGAGTACTTCAATGCTGACGGTGCGTTACTTCACAGCATTTTCTTATGTTTGAAACTGATATGTTACGCGGCCCTAGGGATACTGAAATCTGGAACTTGGAAATCTGTGCTCCCGGAGGAGCTTGTACAGAGTATCCGACGCACCACGACGAATATGATAGCGATGGAGATCATTGGTCACGAAGTACTGTCTACTCCAGCCCTCTTGGTTGCTGTAGATAAAGAGTTGGTGGGGATCATTGAACAGTGCTTTACGTTGGATCCTAAGGAGAGGCCCAGTGCGAAAGAGTTGCTACAGCACGACTTCTTCAAACGTTCTGTTGATGACGATGACGATGATGGTTTTATCCGTCACCTTGTGTCTAGAGCATAAGCATGGCGTCGAAGGCTCTCGGTGAATCCGGTACGATTTTTCATTTTATCCTCCATGCCTTTTATCCTGTGTTCCACCCTGTCCGTAAATAGAAGTGAAGTAATGGGCATGATTTTTGAGTGGCAAATGTGTTGGCGAATTTGTGCGTACAACCCAGGAACATGTCTAAAAGGGTCATGTTTCGCAGACTGACCGATAAGGCCATTCCTACCAGCTGGACAACGATGGCAGCTATGCGCCGGTATATACACTGGACCTTGAAGTGGACCATATGTATGGCATTACTCTGGCAGAAGGGAGAGGTATCATATCTGTGGAATAGATAGGTCTGAAGCCTAAGCTAACAGTACACATACAATGCATTCCAACTGCTGCAGTACTGCTGTACGACTGAGAAACATACATCGACACGAGGTAAAACACTGCTTTTGAGATGGAAGAGCTAAGACACTTATTGAATATCGAGTGAGTCTCGACTCTCGAGCCCGAGCGGACCGAGTTTCGACCGACTCTAATGCTCAATGCGCAGCCTTAGTTCATTGTTCCTGGTGCTATTCTTCAGTACTGAAGTTGCCAAAACTATTATCATTGCATTAAGGGGGAATCGAACCCCCGGCGGGTCGAGCATGACCAATGGCAACGACCCAGGTTACCACTACCCCATTAATGCCCAGAAAACGATTGTTTATTTAATATATATTATGTATAATAAATACCTGTGTAGACTCTAACAGCACAGACAAGCTTATCCCCCACACCATCACCGGGTCGTGTTTTCAGCCCTGGCTGCGGGCAAGACGATCAACAGTCTTTCACGCATCGCCGGGCCGGATCCAGTCCACATCCCACAGCCGTCTCGAGTGGCGAAGGCGCCTCCGGTTTGACGAGATTACTGTGACCTTGGTTCTAGTACGTCCATCCTGTGGGGTATGCCGTTCGAGTGCAGATGGGCTAGAATGTATCAGTCTCAGAAGCCGAATGCATTGAGATGACGGTGACGATTAGTGTATTTCTCTTAATTTCGTGTTGCTCAACTCACACTAGGCTAGGCTAGGCTCAGGGTCGTGGTTCTCTCTTCTTCGCCCAATTGTAATACAGCGCGAAATTTTCTTGACTCGTGTCTTATGACTGTCAGCTGTACCCTCGGCTGTGGCAGGCTCGATTTACAATATGGCAATTTTGCCTTGCCATAGGCCCTTTAGCGGAATGCCTTTTGGTGTGAAGCCTCAGTGGCGCACTTCAGGTACACGCGGCTCCAATATTTTGTCCGTAATCATATATTGGACGGCAAGAAAAGGCTCCCAGTAGGTCGATGCGTCATTAATTGTTTTATGAATTCATTATCACACAGTATTTTTAATAGACGCACTGGCCAGTCCTCGGCAATGTCCTTGGGCTAACGGCACATCGTCCTCACAACTTCGGAAATGTATCCATCCGGACACCCCATTCGCTTCCACATGTTTAATGATATGTTCATACGGTTCGACATATTCATGCCCTTTCTGTGATATCCCTGCATACGTGCATAGGGAATCAGTGGCTGAACTACGGATTTATTCCAGGTCTGTCGCTGAACATTCTATTTTTCGGTCTCGCTGACCATCGCACGACCACAAGTGGCGGATGACATGTTGCCTGTAATCTGGCCGTATGATCTGACGCCGTTTATGTTCCTACGATCCAAAATTGGATTTTCTCCTTTGGATTTCTAGGTGGTATACATTGGCGATAAATAAATCCATCGGAATTGTCGACGAGGGGCTACAGTACCAACTCTATAAGTATCCGACCCCGCGTCCCTCCTCCGGCCCCGTATCGATCGGTCGATCATCCATCCGCTCCGCACAAGACTGTACATAGTCCATGCTCTCAGCATCTAATTAATCACCACCAACAAGAACCTTGATGACCAATTTTCCCCTTTCGTCCCTCCCCTTGGACATGGCCTCAAACGCTCCCTTTACGGCGTCGGCGTTGAACGGTACACGATGGGTGATGAGGTCCGTTATCGGCGGTAGCGTGTCTACAATTTCCAAGCTTCAGTTACGTCACACTAATTCCGGAATAAAATTCAAAGCGTACTGCCAGCGAGTAGTTGGAGGGCCTCCTTATACGTGTCTGCGTATCGGAAACTCCCAATTATATCTACTTCTCGGGTTGCTGCGTTGCTGATGGGGATGAAGGCGTTGGGCGTTCCCATTCCGATGAGAAGGACCTTTCCCCCGGTTTTCGTGCTCTACTCGACGTAAGCGTGTAATAAAACGTGCACAGGAAGGGACGCACAAAAACAGCCATTTGGATGCATGGTTCAGCGCCCGTGCATTCGTATACGATGTCGTATCCACCTCCGAACACCAGTGCCTGCGATCTACTCCGCTCAAGCCCGTCTAGTCCCTTCATAGGCGTCGGCGGAGGTAGACAGAATACCTTTCCAACAAGACCATGATTTTTGGCAAATGCCAGTCGCTCGCGGTTGATGTCAACCATGGCAATGGCTTCGCTTGGAACGCCTCTAGAGCGCGCCAAACCGGCAGCGAGCATACCAATTGCTCCTGCACCTAACACCAACACCTTTCGGGTATGCTGAGTAAGTCCTGCTCGTCTTGAAGCGTGTAGCAGAACAGATAATGGCTCCGCCAGCGCGCCCTGCTCACAGGAAACGCCTGGAGGTAGCGCATGCACTCGCTTCGCGGGATGATTGATCTTTGTCTGCATCGTGCCGTCTAGATGTGGGAACGTCTTCGCGCTGCTGCGGAACCGCATCCCCTCGCACAGGTTATACCTATTGGTCTTACACCACTCGCAAGATTCGCAAGGGATACCCGCCTCAATGGCGACGTACTGCCCTGGGCGGAAATCTGTGACGAGGGGACCAACGGCGGTTATCATGCCAGCAGATTCGTGGCCTAGGACTAGCGGAGCCTGAAGGGCGAAGGCTCCGTTACGAGCATGGAGGTAATAGTGGAGGTCGGAGCCGCACAGACCAGTAGACAGGACGGCAATCTGTACGTGGTGAGGGGGAGGAGGGGGAAGTGGTCGACGACTGAGTCGAAGATCACGGGGAGCATGTAGAACAAGAGAAGAAATCATTCCGTCCATTTTAGAGGGAATGTGGAGTGGTTCGAAAGGGTCTGGATAGGATGCACTCGTGCTGGGTCTTATGTACTACTACAGTTCGGATCTTCGGGCCGCTTCTAAGCTTTAAAAGAGTGCCTCGGTCCCTTTTTATTGCATTCCACCCCCAAATCTGATACGTACAAAATGTTCTCTCTCCAAGGCAAGACCGCCCTTATCACAGGAGGGTCTCGCGGTATTGGGTCCGCATGCGCTATTGAGCTTGCCAAAGCCGGTGCACATGTTTGCCTTGTCCTTCGTCCCACAACAACGACATCTCATACCATCGACACTTTGAAGGAGCTGAATCTCTCTTATACAACGGTTCCATGCGATCTCGACGACCTTCCTGCAGTGCGAACCCTCTTCAGTCGTGCTCTAGATATTGTTCCCTCCCACGAGATACACATCCTCGTCAACTGCGCTGGAATTCAACGGAGGTCCCCCGCGGTTTCGTTCTCAGAAGAAGACTGGGATGCGGTTATTACCGTCAATCTCAAGTCAGTCTGGCTTCTCTGTCAAGCAGCCGGACAGCACATGGTTCCTCTGAAGAGGGGCAAAATCATCAATTTTGCGAGCCTGCTCACCTTCCAAGGAGGATTGACAGTCCCGGCGTATGCAGCAGCTAAGGGGGCGGTTGGGCAGCTTACAAAGGCATTGAGCAACGAGTGGAGTAGTGCGAATGTACAGGTTAATGCAATTGCTCCTGGATACATCGAAACTGATATGTGTGTCAAATTTCCGTCTTGAATGGGGTTACTGATCGCCTGATTTTCGAACAGGAACGAGGCGCTGCTTGCCTCACCGACGCGATTACCGCAGATATCTCAACGAATTCCCGCCGGTAGATGGGGAAAGCCCGAAGATTTGACAGGACCCTGTACATTCTTGGCAAGCGACGCCAGCAACTATGTTTGTGGCGAGATCCTGACGGTAGATGGAGGGTGGATGGCGCGGTAATAGAAGGGAAGTCGAAGCAGTGATTAGAACGTGGAAATGCATTGTTATCTGAGAGACCGAGACCGTGATGAAAAGTGAAAGGAGACTAGCATCGCCTGGATGAAAGTGTGAACTCCGTGGTACTCGCTGTCTTTCATACCCACTCGAGTACGAATCGCTCTTTATCCGCATATTACACGTTGATTTCACTTTTTACGCGTGTACTTCACTCTTCATTTCTCTCTCAAGCTATTTACTCACTTGTCAATTGTCAATTTCGCCAGCTCAAGACCCCTAAGTAGTAAAAAATGAAATGAAACCTTCACGGATCTCAAAGAATCGGACCGCACCACCGGAGTCAACCGCATCACAACCTTACTATCAGCTGATATGTCAGTGGTGATAGCTGTGTCTGACCTACTAAAAGAGCGGAAGAGGGAATGGAGGAGAACTATTTCTGATCGGAGAACATATGTCTGCGGACCGTAATACCGAGAACGTAAATCATACCGGCCCGCTGCATTCCGCTCCCAGGCCGGTCCGAAAAGCCGAACTGGACGCGAATTCGAGTGACCGGGAGCATTATCATTATGTACGTTGTACCGTCAAATTTGAACCGAGAGGGCGCATGAGGACATGCAGGAACATCAGGGTCTTTCGGGACCGGAAAGTTCGTTGGTCCGATGGAAATGGAAGGAAGAAAATAGGAAGAACAACGTGTTGGTTCAAATTGTACTGGGATCTAGTCGCGTTCACGAAGGATAATTAAAGAAGGCCATGGGGATGTCAAGAAGCTGAAATCCGATGTCCGAGATTACGGCTAGCAAAGCACGCGCAAATGTGCGCCGAGAACTAGGAGGAATCAATAACGCAACGCGGAAACAATATAACAAGTGGCGGGATTCTCTTAAATGCTCTCGCTGGGTTTGTCGGTCCGTAGGTGTATGAAGATGATCGAGAAAAATTCTGACTGTTAAGAAAAGCATAGCTGGGTTGACCCTCCAGGTAAGATGAACTCGAGGTCGATTGTACGATATTTGAATAATATTGGTCTCGGCACGACTCATAATGCGAAGTCCGCGCCTGATGTTTGAATCAAACGGGGAAAATAGATCAAAAAATTGCCGTGCTACTAATATTTACTTCCAGTTTTAGACATACTCATTGTCCATCTAGAAAATGTGCGTCGTCTGTATTCAGAAAGGCCGCTAGGCAGGGTGGGAAGAAGCATCAAAACAACCCGGCTCAGACACTCAAGTTGAGTATATCATGCTACATTGATGTTGAAACTTTAGCAAGAAGTATATCGGAGACTTGACTCATCATAATGTGCGAGACCCCAAGATTTGGGGTACCGTCGTAGACGTTTTGAGGGTTCATGTGGGTAATTGTACGGCCGCGGAACCGACAAACAGGGAGAGTGAGAAGTGGAGGTCTTGGAGCTTGAGAATTTCGCATGTCTGCCACAGCCGGTCTTGAGAATGATGGGTATTCACAATACCAGTTGGACTCGCGATGATGAACCTAATCTTTTTCGTGTAAATCCGAGGGACGCATTCAACTGGAAAAGATGCGTACAAACTCGTCGGATCCGGGCTTGGCAGTGGGATCCAGAGCCCTGAAGGGCAGGCACTGGATATCGGACCGATGCTTTGAGGAAGAGAAGCAACAAAGAAGATCGAGAATATACCCGCACCAAGGATATGGAACATCAATAGGTAGCACACGGGTCAAGGAACAGTGTCGATCCGAGGGATGTCATGGGAAAACGCCTAACGCCACAGATACATATGAACGTGGGGCGCTCTACAAATGGGAGGGAGCATTGGCTTACCTGGCGATGAAATAAATATGGCTTGAGCGGACCCATTTAGTGTTTTGGAGGGTAAAGTCAGGAATCTATTAGTTTCGAGATTTCATAATGAGCCGGTTCGCAGTGCATTATAATGACCGCTGAATTCGAAATAGGGTCATTAGGCGACCATGTTCTTGTCGGGATAAATCTGAAGGGCAGCGGATCGCGTCGTGTTCGACTCACCTAAACAGGCTTCAGAAACATCTTTCACTTGCGAATCAGGACCTTAGTTCTGAAGATTCAATAGGCTGCTGTGTGAAAATTGGGACTCGGAGTCAGTGAGGAAGCCCAACTGGAACTTTCCGATCCACGGTAGCGATAATAATAGCCATGAGTGAGGTAGGTCGAATTCGGCGCCTAGAGTCGTATGCTTTGAGTACTAAATTAGTAAAGATGCTTCCTCGCAGACGTGTTAGTTTCTGGACATGTCGAGGACACTGCTGTGTCGGATTGGTATTTCTGGAGGGTCAAATACTTTGACGGTGAAGTTTTTTACATGTATTTAGAGCCAGATTCAGCTTCAAATTTGTGCCTGAAATACAAACATATATCATTTTTGCATATTTAGTCTCCCATATTTGGGGTTAAAAAATGGCTTTCGGGATTTGAGTCCTAAATCCAGAAGAAGAAATCTTCTCCCAAAGACAGAGCTGTCCCCAAGCAGGTACCCCTCTGGATTTTGGGCCTAAATCTCGATGCAAATCCCTTTGTATTTGCGTCAAGATTTTGATTGGATTTAGGATGTCGCTTTTGTTCTCAAAATACCACAGGAAATCCCCTCTGTCTTTGGGAGAAGATTTCCTCTTCTGAATTTAGGACTCAAATCCCGAAAGCCATTTTTTAACCCCAAATATAGGAGACTAAATATGCAAAAATGATATATGTTTGTATTTCAGGCACAAATTTGAAGCTGAATCTGGCTCTAAATACATGTAAAAAACTTCACCGGATTTGATGCCAGATTTGTCATACTGGATTTGCGAGCCAAAACCAGATCAAAATCCGTCAAAGTATTTGGCCCTCCAGAAATACCAATCCGACACAGCAGTGAGAGTGCTTTTTTCGAAGACTACGCCGAGTTGTCTGAAAAATGACACAAACACTCAATGCAGGCCATCGGAATCTAGGTTGGTCGATGCCTTTATGGCGCAATGAGAAAACATCGGGAGAATTCGAAAGGCAGACCGGTCCGGAGCACGTATTCTGGATAGTTAAGGAATCAGAAGACGCGCAACCCGAGAAGAATATGGCCCTTAAAGCATGGGCACGCCTGGAGCAGGAAATGCAACCTACATGGATAGATGACCACGGTCAGGGAAGTTTCTTTCTTAGCACTGTCCCGTGTGAGATGTCGGTATCGATTTGACCCAGCCAGTATTGTCGGATGCGACTATCGTATGATAAACAACTGGAGCAATTTCATTCCAGGGAGAAATTCAGCCTATGATGTATACAATGAGTCAATGGCGTACTAACCGAAATTGACCGATGAAATCACTGAATACCTGCATTCTTTGGATCGGATCTTCCATAAGATAATATTTGTACCTAGACTCGAAGAGAGAGACTATCAAGTTAGAGAAGGGCAAGGAATCCAAGAGAAACATTCTACTGTCGTGCTATACAGTTCATATGTAACAATCATTACGACATGGATATTCTGTGCGCTTGTGTTTTTTTTGCCTTGTCCACCTTTTTTGACCACGGATCTCTGCATCCGCCAAGTGGGATTTTTAGCTAATACAAAGAATATCTCTGACAAACCGGATCGAAACAACAAACAAGAACGAAACGGGAGACACTGGAGGTGCCGGTGAGAGATCGAGGGCAAGACCTTGGTCCTCGACATGGAAACTGCGTTTTCATTCCAAGATACTAATCGTCCGTTTCTTGTGACGAGGTAACAACGCAGGTAGAAACATATGAGTTAGTGCGCTAGTCCTGGAGAATCCATCCAGAGAATCTTGGCTACTGTGAACAAATGCTCTAATCCAGCGGAAGTCAAAACAAAATAGGCTAGACTTGAACTTAAAAGTGCCTCCTTAAACTGAAGTTAGGACGGAAGGACTAGAAAATCGAAGTGAAGTCAGAATTCAAGAAGTTGAAATGGCCTTTTTGAAACCATCCGAAGTCAACCAATAAGCGGCAACGAATTTCTTACTATTTTATGCATCTTGAGCCAGATATCGTTCTAATACCACCATGGGAGCAGGAAAGAAGAGCAACGTCATGGCATGGATGTTCGCGGCAGACGCGTTCGATATTATGTAAAACTTCCTTTTCCAGAAAACACCACCGCCAATCTTGGCGTACTAGCCACTTAGCAAAAAAAAATTGTACCATGTGTCTCAACACGAGCTTGGGCTTGGAAAGTAAAATGCGAGTAAGATGATTCACAGCTAAAAATTGATATCCATTGAAGCTCCAATTGATAGAGACCTAATCGGCATCGATTCTTGGTTCTTCGCTTCGTCACTATCTCTGCCATTTTTCACACCAGTATCCTATAAGCGTTAGTCCCGTGACTGATTAAGGACATCGTACCTCAATCTGACACAGGAATCATTCTGACTAGCTTTGATTCTGGCTGGCGATTTCAACCCCGAATGCATCGACTGTTCCAAGGTTCATTTCCAAGAGAAATTTGATAGTCGCCAGTGCGAATTCATCGGACGCTTTACTACAGAGTACTAGGAAGGTCCAGGAGGTGCCCCATGCTACTCTCGCAGAATACACGTCGCGATGACACAGGTATGATACACCGTGGCAAAATTCCCAGGGAAAGGGCACCGTTTCTTCAGAGGAAATTTGCTTCCCGTTTTCCCAGCTTGGTAACACCGCTAGAAACATTCAACTGCGGTATCAGGCGTTTTCCCCCCAATAATAAACCGGCAGACGTCATACCAGGAGTGAGATCCCCATCTGATCGCTCACATGTTGTACGTCAACTCTTCTCGGACCCGGGCCGTTGACGCCTTCATCGTTTCCACCCTCAATCTTAGAGTCGTCACGGACCGCGACGAACTGGCGAGATTGGGACTGGTTCCATTTCCAATAGGACGGCGAGCAGTTACTATGGCCGTTTATCATCTACTTCATAGTATGTGGAGGCAAGACTGACCACGTCGTCATTCATCTCATTCACGACGAACTTAGTTTTATACATCGCTACAATAAGGTCTTCTCGACCAAGGTTTACGACTCTAGACCCCAAAGTAAGAGACATCTTCAAAGATCAAGGCTTCAGTGTTTCAAGCATTTTCTGGGGATTTTATTCGGTCGTTGCTAAGTGGATTGCCCGTGTTATCAGATTCGAGCATCGCCTCGACAAGTTCGTCGGCTTCCCACCTTCTATCTTTGCAGTTGGGCTCGAAAATAGAGTTATACACCACCCCACCGAAAAAATACTGTTATCTCGAGATATAACACTGAGAATCATGCAAGTTACCACACCATACCGTCGCTGAACAAACATGATAAGCGTTGAAGATTGAACGCCGTCACGATCAAGATGAAGCAGACGTCTTTTCCGCTAGCAAAGAGGTTTCACTGGCAATTTTAAAGGCCGTGGGCGGAACAGGAAATTTGGTCACAAGACGATGGTCCTACGAGACGCACCGTTAATATTTCATAACTGGAATACACCAGTCCGAGCAAATTCTGGCCGTTTTTATCTCAGCGCCGGTCAATGACCCCTCAAATACCTCTCTCCGAGTCCCTCGGTACCCTACTTGATGTCGCCCGAATGCAGTCTGTCAGTCATGGAAAAAAGGCATATATACTTCGTATACCCCACGGTCGCAATAAGGATGTTTCGTTCCGGAAGACTGGTAAATCTGGTTGACAACACCTAAGGTTGCGATGTCCGTCATCAACGCCCCCGTTTACTTATTTTCTCATCCTTGCGTAACTCTTTCGGAGGCCTGTTTAATCTTCAAAATACAGTCGCATAGAGCACACAAGACCTTCTGGATGGGGCCGCGTAACCAAATTAGTAATGGAAGGCAAGTCAGATACAATTCCCACTTGAAGTGATACAGTTTCTTTTCCTTCTTATCAAACTATTCTAAGTTCCAGAACCATCGATCTCTTCACCTTATCGTGTGCAGGGCAGGTAGTCGCATATCCTCGGTCGAACGCCCACAACGTCGTTGCCTGGAAGCAGAGCTTTAAGGAAATTCGCCCACCGAGACAGTTTAGTCTTTATGAAAACAATATTGACACGATGTTCCTTGGGGGACCATACACAACCTTTTCCTCGTGTCTCAATGTTATTAAAGCTGCTATGATCAAATATGGGCTGTCGAAGGTGGTTCCTATTTGGTTCTTTGTTGGCTGAAAGTATGGCAAACTCTGAATAATAAGGAATCCCATTGGAATAGTCGTTGAGATAGCATTATTTACAGGAGCGACGATAATTTCCCAGCTCATGGCACTTGTCATATATCCTATGGATACACCAACTCTTAAGGGAACGACCTTGCCAGAGGGGCCGTTGTTCATATTCCAGTACTTTGTACCTCTGCTACGTCATGTCCTTAACATAGAAGAGAACGTGACGTGGAACTCAGCGTTCGACACCAGATATAACGTCGGCAAGAGATTTCGAACTTGTTGCGGCAGGCACTCTGTTGAAATGGGTAACCCAGTAATGTTGCAACTTGGCAGGTCGAGGTCTGGAGCAGTTTACGCCATTCGTGGCGACCGACCTAGTCGGCCCGATACTCAATAGGATGTGGCAAATGAACGCCACCTGAGGCATCAGACATGACTGTGTTGAACATATGCTCTTAAATTATAGTCCTTCGCCGTCCTTAAGGATAAGCCAAAAAAATTACTAGAACACCAGACTGGCAACTTTCTCCCAGATCTTGATTGGATTATTGGCCCTACGTAGAGGATCAGTCAGCCCCTCATGGTGCACAAGAATTGCAACTCACAGATCAAGTGTCAATGGAAGATTATAGTTCGCCGGACGATCTTGCCACTCTGTGGAAGGCGATTGGATCAACACAATACGACAGAAAATGGGCCAATAAGCCTACCCTCCGGCTCGTTCGGGTTCCAAATACCATAACCTAGCCGCCATGTAATTCCTTGCACTCCATTTACGAGTAAGTCGGGCGGTGCACGACTATCGTTCTTCAAACCTGTTGTCTGCGAGGGGCCATCGGTATTAAGGAGACCGAGGAGGAGAGCGGACGTACCTTGATCTCACTGTCGATCGTAGAAAAGTCCGTGCTCTGGCCGCCCACCACGCCGCAGAACTTTTGGTCCACATCGTTCTTTCCGCCGACAACAACGGTCTTGGAACCTTCAAGTTTGGCCATGGTTACCTGTTCGGTATGTAAGTTAAGGGTTCCAGACGATGGGGGAGCTAAAACGCACGCTGAACAGAGAACATGAACTAGCACATCTATCAACGGAATGTATCAGCTGGCGGAAGAGGCTTGATATTTACGTCGACTGGCCTTCCATTGGACACAATGACCACCTGTGACCCATCAAACAGCCCTTTATCAGGAGGTGGAGTCGTGTACTCGGTCGCCGGCGGACATTCGGACCCCAATCTACTCGACTGATGAATTTCTGCGTCGAGTAATGAATGGCAGAGCACACTGTGTACTTACGTCTGACTGAATGCATCCGATCGTCCGTTGATGACCTTTGCCACTGGTGGTACTAACCAGTTATCGGTGATATTGAACTGTTCATTACGGATGTCGTGCCACCCGAGAGGATTATACAGGAGCAGCGTTGCCGGATCAACGGTGTCAGGAGAATCAACGATGGTTTGTACAATCTTCCTAGCGATTTCTGGGTCTCGCGCAGTCGTGTTTAATCCAGCTTGCGGTTCCGTTGTTCTCGTAGGTCCAATAATGATTCGGTGTAGGAACTGCAGCCGGTCATTTTGTTTCGTGGCTCAACGGGAGAAAGAAGAGTTCGTACATGAGCAACACATATATACCCTCCTCCGTTATTTGTCTAAAAGACTTCAAGATTATCAAGATGGCCAGCGACAATTGAACACCTGAACCTACCACGTCGACAACCAGTCTCTGTGCTCCCCTCGACCTCAATTCCAGCAGTCCATCTAAAAGGCCCTGCATCATAACGTTATAGCTGTTTCCTGAGAAACTTCCCAGTGCGAGAACCCCGGTTACGCCGTCATCCAAAAGATAAAATTGCCCTACACCGAAACCTTGTACTGGATTCGCAGGTTGCAACTGAGTGGGAAGGTCTATATCGGTGGCTGGAGTACTGTCGAGCATGATATTTAAGGCTCTCGAGCGCTCAATAACTTGTCCAGGGGCTTGCTGAGCCTTTACCAATGGATCAGCTAGAGTGGATGACACAGAACTCTCAGAATAGTTGACTCCGTTTGTCCCAAAAACAGCAAGACAATTGCCAGAACGATATGTATCAGCTGAACTAAAGTTGATGGTGCTGGAACCGATGCGGGATAGGTATGGTAACTGCAGGGAGCAGCTTGATCAGGGAGTAGATGCGACACACACACGCACGTACAACAATGTTCGCATTTTTCCCATTAACCAGCTGAACTGCCAGTTTGACAGAGTCACTCAGCGGCAATGACTGTTGAGCAAAGTTACCTAGCACGTAGCTCCAACCGGTCGTGGATCGTTGGTAACTCGAGAAAAAGCTGGGTTGACTGATTAGCAGCAGTACTTAGTTTTTTCACCAAACATGGTTGATACGGACCCATTTTGACGCGTCCCATAAGCTTGGTAGCCGCCAGCAATGCCGGCGTTCGCATTCACAGCCGCAAAAGGATCCTGATCATTGATCCTGAGAACTTTGGCACCATTCAACTGTATGCGAAGCGAAATGTGAGACGATTCAGGGCAGCGACACCCGAAGTATTACCGATTGAAGACCACCATCGAGGGTCCCGGCAAGTGCGCGTTCCCACACAGGTATTCCATCGGTAAATTGGACAGATGATACGTTGTAGGCCTCAAGGGCGATGTGAACCTCGGTTCCATTCAAAAGAACAAGGGGAATAGGGAGATAGTTAACGAATGCCGCTAAACAGAAGTTGAGCTCAGGAAAACCTGGGTAAGAAAATAACGAACCGTCGTAACAATAGTTGATCCAAACGCAATGTCCATCATGAAGCCTCTTTACAGTAAGAGAAAGATCAACATGAAGATCATAGTCTGACGCATATGAATGCGAACTGATACGCGCAAGATCTGCCAGAACATCCTCGTGTGTATCCGAGTAGGGTCGAGGGGCCTGAACCTCATAGTTCACGGATGTATGAAACGAGAGGGTTTTATTGATGACTTCAATAATCTACGCTGGCATTATTCTCTGGGTGGCGACAGCCGTTAAAGAGAAACTTACGTTGGCCTTCTCTGTCTCATTCACAGCAAATGACCTGTAGCACTCGCGAACTTGGGCAGGAGTGACCCATGTTTGTCCACCGATTGCCGCGCAGGGGTCTCTTTGTGCTGAGACAACTGCAGCAAGAATGAGAACAGGAATAAGGAACCGCATGACAGGGCGTGGTCCTCGAAAAAGGATCCTCTGGCTATATAAACACCGGCTTTGAGAGCATTAGGCACAATATAGTGGCACTATGTGGGAGTACAGCGATAGCATGTGCACGAGCGCTTCTATGATCAATCAAATGCGTTATCTCGGTCAGAAAACGCCTTGATTGATTAGAGAAGCATGCATGGACAAATCCACTCATCAGGCCTGAGCGCAACGCATGCAAGTATTCATGAGCAGTCTGTGAAATACTACACTGACAAAAACATCGCGTAATATCATAAAATTTAATTCTGACTCCAATAGAGGAGTAAAAGGGGAAACACGAGAGCCTACGACTGCATGCAATATTCGTACGCATCGAGGTGGAAGTCAGAAGTTCGGTTACTAAAAGATGCCAGCTTGAGCGGCAAGCCACGTGTATATATATATAAAGGTTAGAACCGGGAGCGGCGCCAGCGCCGAATCCCCGATTCTTTCTCCAAGTTAATCAAAAATATTTAATTATTGTTATAATACATAAAAAGTACACTGGGACGTCAAATTTATACTGTAGGGTTACAGTTGGAACGAAGCAGATGTTATGAAGACTTAACAACAGATGAGCAATTATTAGGTGTGGAAGGGGGTCGTGACGAGAGCTTGCTGACAGCGCGTCGAGACAACCCCACTCCATATCTTATCAGTAGGTCATTTCTGTCGTTTCCCTTATCTCGGAAAGAGTCGGGAATACCGTGCCGATTGCCGCGCTCAATCTTGCCGGTTGAGCACTTCATCTCGGCATAGTTCTTGTTGACACGCTCCGACTCCGAGAAGACCACTAAACTGCATTCTTCCGACATTCATGCAGTATTCTCCGCTTGCGAGATGCACCGATAGCCCGAAGTATATCCTTGAAGCCAGCTTCGTCGCCACTCCTGCCACTGGCAGGTTGGTATTATATTGTATTACGGATTGAGTACGGATCCATTACGGACGAGGGTTCACGAACATTTCTGTATGTGATTCGCATCTATTCTCCATGCACTAAATCATTCTTGTGTTGCAGGGTATGAAAAATGCGAAGCGTTTGTCAACAAGAATGATAAATCAAAATGGTCCTGTAGGCAAGGAACCCGTTTAAGTCGACAGACCCACCCAACAAGTTTGAGCTCAGTACGGTATTGCTCATTTTTGGCTCCCGCTTCTTTTTTTCTCAGCCGGCCCGCGCGCAATCTTTATGGTATCATATGTTGTGGCAGTCCCACACCAAGACGCTGAGGTCGACGGTCACCTGAATCAAAGCTCGTCATGATTTCTCTGTATAAAGGGCTGCCTGGCTTGCGAGCTGGGTATCCATACAATCATGGGTTTTGTTTCTTCAATTCTCATTGCTTCTATCCTGTCAGGATGTGCACGAGGCGTAAGGTCGTGTCGCCTTCAAGCGCATCTCGCTATTCACTTCTCGCTAGTCCACCACTATGTGGTTCAATACTTCTAATAGTAAGCGATTTTGCAATTCGCTCTCCTTCCTATGACAGGGCAACTTCCTTGCAGTCGTACCACTTGGAAATGGACGTCTGGGCGCGCAAGTGTTGGGATCGATACCAACCGAGACCATCATCCTCAACGAAGTATGCTCTCTGACTTTTGTACAGCTAGTTACTGACGACTTCAAAAGGACCGGATTTGGTCTGGTTCCCTAAACGATCCTAATCCTGCAGGTTGTTCCGCGGTTTTACCTGATATCCGGGAATACATCTGGTAGAACGAACTGAACCCGAAGCAATGCATTACTTATTGAGCCATAGGAAGAATGACCTTTATAATGCACAAGCGACAGCGAATTCATATTGCATGGCAACGCCTATCAATCAACAGGTTTACCAGAGTAAGGTAATAGTTTCGCGGGTCTGACAGTTGCTTAGGATTTGTAGCCGCTGGCAATCTATTGATTTTCACCGACCATTCTGGGACAATATCGAATTATAATCATACACTGGACCTTGAAACCGCCGTCTCTACGACGACTTATGTCCACGAAGGCGTCCGATATACCAGAACGGCGTTTGCCACTCATCCGGATAATGTGATTGTATTAAGGTTCACTGCAGATACGTCAAGGGCAATTTCGTTCAATGCCTCGTTCGTGACGCCGATGGATAACCCCGTACGTCGGTTTTGTGGTCGATTATTCAGACCCTCAATGCCTCTAGGTTTATGCCGTTAGCTCTGACAGTCTTACCATGACCGCCAGTGGAACTAAGATGCATACCCTACCTGCTTCGATTCACTACAATGCGACGGCGGTCTTTAGTGCATCGGGGCCTCTCGCTTCTGTCGGTGTTAATCCTTCAAACAGCACTGAAATCAAAGTATCCAGTGCGGACGAGGTTGTGGTCATAATAGCGATTGATACGAACTACAATCGATACAATAATGTATCGGGAGACCCAGCGATGAAAGTGGCCAGCTCGCTCTCTGCGGCTAGCCAGAAATCGTATGAAGAGCTGCTTGAGGCGCACGTCGTAGACCATTCTTCCTTGTTTGGCCGAGTGAGCATATCTCTAGGTGCTTACTAGTTCTCCCGAGGATTCGTGATGGTACTCACAATTTGGCTAGGAACGCCATCCTCCACCACGTATTTACCTACCGATCAAAGAAGATTGCTTCCCAGTGGTCCTGACGGCGATCAAGACCTTTTTGCCTTGTATGCTCAATACGGACGCTATCTCGCAATTGCATCCTCAAGGAAAACAGAACCGTCAAACCTTCAAGGAATTTGGAATTCACAGTTGTCTCCCAACTGGGGAAGGTGCGCCACGTCTGCCGTCATGATAAGCGAAATAGTATTAAAGGAATTTGCGAACGTTGCCAGTAAATATACGCTGAATATCAACCAACAGGTATGCTGGATTTTCTTTTGGGTTCGCGTGTTATTCCTGAAATAGAATCCTCAGATGAACAGCTGGCTCGCAGAACCACTTAACATCCCTGAAGTCCTTGATCCGCTCTGGAACCTGATCACGGAACTGGCAGAACGTGGAGAAATTGCTGCCCGCGAAATATACAACATCTCTCACGGGTGGGTGATACACCATAACACCGATATATGGAGAAACTCCGCGCCAGTCGATGCGGCCTTCTACGGATTCTGGCCGATGTCTCCTGCGTGGCTTATGCAACACATGTACGAACACTACGCGTTTGGTCTTGATGTCCAATTCGTTGAGAGGAAAGCGTACCCTCTGATGAAAAGCCCAAGTCAGTTTTACTTGGACTTCCTTGTTGTCGCCACCTTGGAGGGTACCGATTATCTCGTCCCTAATCCTAGCATGAGCCCAGAGCATGGAATTGGGAATTATAACGGTACAAACGTTTCTTTGACGTATGGCAAGTATTATTTATGCCTGCTTGCAATTGAAATGGGGTACTAAGTCGTCGGTTCCAGGATCTACCATCGATAATTCGTAAGACGGCTTTGCTTGGCAACTTAGTGCAGGATGGACTTACCTCCGCGGTACCTCAGACTTCTTCGTGATCTGTTTAATCACACGGCGGAATTCGCGAAAATGCTGGGTCTTGATGCTGACTTCGCTGATACCCTCATGGCTGCATGCGACCGCCTGATCCCATTCCGCATTGGCTCCTTGGGGCAGATACAGGAATGGGCTGTTGACTACGACTCAAACGGGTTCGTTCTCTCACCCCTTCATCTGATGGCCTTGTTAACATCTCCCGAAGGGCGTTCACTCACATCAGCCATATGTATCCGCTCTTTCCCAGTGCACAGATTGACCCGAGGTTCAATGAAACACTCGCCAGTGCTGCGAACACGTCTTTAGTTATCCGAGGTGATTCGGGGAGTGGGTGGCCTACCGCTTGGCGCATCAACTGCTACGCACGACTGTTGGACGGAGAAAAGGCCTACTATTACTTGGCGCGACTGCTCAAGTCGTTTTCTTACGCCAATCTGTGGTCTATCAATAGCATTTTTCAAATTGATGCTAACTTCGGTCAGTTGTCGTGTCTGTCTTCGAAAGATACACCTGATTATAACGTTCTAGGTGGTGCGAACGGAGTGGCAGAAATGCTCCTGCAAAGTCACAATGGAGAGATTCATCTACTTCCTGCGATTCCTCCTTCTTGGACGCAAGGCAGCGTCACCGGGTTCAGAGCAAGAGGTGGATTTACCGTTGACATATTTTGGTCTGGAGGTGCTCTAAAAAATGCGATGATCGCTAGTACTATGGGACGCTTCACCAGGGTTCGGTATGCCGGTTCTGCGATCAACTTAACCTTCGCGGGTACCGGAGAAACAAAAGCATTAAACCTTGCGAGTTTCCAAAACTGAAGTACAATCAATAGGGGATATCCATAAAGGTGCTATGAATACAATCTGTTTGACAGCGGTCAGACGTGTGAAGGAGGTGACGGAACAGAACATGCGCAACTATGATACAACTAATGTTACAACGCGACAGCATCAAGATGCCATCCATGCCACCCATGGTAGGCGTGCAACGCCAATCTGATATTCAGTCAACGTAGGATTGTCTGGCGGCGGTTGACCAGGCATAGAAATGAGAAGGGATATCTGAAGAGTTGAAGGCAGGGATTCCTCTGGTGATAGAGCTTCTTTCTCACTATCTGCAGGAGCCCATATCGGTAGAGAAAGGCCATGTATGGCAGTGGGGTTTCGCGAAGGTAATCGTATCGGAGCTGGGCGGGGTACCGTTTTTGGACAAGGTTTGTTCGACCGTGAAGCAGACAAGGGCTGAAAATATTTATTATTCTCTGGTAAAATATTGCAAAATATTTGACAAGTTACTCACCTGTATCGTAGACCACGAGTAATCATCATGCTTCACTACCCACGGCTCCCACATTATTGGTTTCTCTCCAATGAGCTGCTGTGGCGACCCAAACAGGCCTGGCATTGCTTGCAGGTCATCCAGATTGAAGATGATGCCCCTCCGCCGCTGATACCGCCTTCGCGTAGCTATACCACAGCCAATGAAAACGAACAGAATGGCCACAAATGTTATCAGAAAGCCAAAAAAATAGTTGGCCCCCTTTGACATGGATCCAGAGTCAGTGGCAATGGAAGAATTTGTCGGGCTCGCAGTTGCAGACATTATGCTCGTTGTCGATGATATTGAAGATTCAGTGTGGCCCAGCGCCATCACAGCCAGAGACAAGGTCCCTCCGGAAGGTCAGTTGATTGATTGAAACTGCAGGACGGTGATCGGGGGTCCACACGTTCCGTCGGACCGGTCTTCCGCTGTACGCTTCTATAGGGGCTTGCAAAAAATCACTAAATATTATCACACAAGACATAAAAATAAACAAGTAGTTAAGCGTGCAGACCGAGGTAGGATTTCGGGCCTTGTTCACGCTTAATTGCCGGGTAAGGACTTGGTCGTGTTCTCTTCCTCATCATGTCGAGCCAGGAAGAATCGAAATTTATCAAACTTGGTACAGACGTCTATCTTCGGAAATCCAATGAAGAGGGCGCTCATGACAAACGCAGTCCCAAGTATGTCTTATCATCCATCTATCATACGTATTCATTTGCTCAACATCAAGCATCATTCTTGTCTGTGGATGGAGTCCGTAACTAAGATACTTGAAGAACCGAGATGATTCTGACTTTGATTTAGTGGGGGCACAGCTACGGCACATCCACAAGTATACCAAAGTATATGAGCAATTATTTCCCGGGGCAAGCCAGATATTGATTCGAAACCGGCCGTCCTTCTTCTGGAGTACGGAAAACAGCAGAGTATAGCCTGTTCAGGTGGATTTTAGCATACCACGCTGAAGTACTATCATAGAGGAAAGTGATAGCTCCTGCTGTGGAAGCATTGGAAGCTCTCGGAATGACATCCCCACAAAGTCCATCTTTGGTCATGAATCCCTCCTCAGCTGAGCCGCCACGCATATTAGTTCACTCTTTCTCCAATGGTCCGGTGTATCTTCCTACTTATGTATTTCACGCTCGCTGAGTCTTGACCACGGTTTGTATAGGTGGCGCCTATTCATTGATCACTCTAGGGAAGATCATGGCATCCCGTGGCTCATTTTCTTCACTCGAGTCATTTCGGCCCCCTTGCGCCATCGTTCTGGACTCCAGCCCGGGGGGTAGCGGTCTAAGCAACGCCATTCATGCCTTCACGACACTCATCAAGAATCCTATCATGAGAACCGCCGCCAAAGTCCTAGTCTGTCTGCTCTACGTGTACGGCTTCTTCGTGGGCCCGTTCATCGGGAGGCGAACAGCTCTTCAGAAGGTCCGGGATGGGCTGTATAACCCCCGCGTGCTTCCTTGGGTAGATGAGCGCACGCCGCGCCTTTACGTGTATTCAAAGGCTGATGATATGGTTCCGTGGGATCAGATCCAACAACATGCGGAGAGGACGGAGAGTTTGGGATGGGATGTTAGGACAGAGGTCTTTGAAGATAGCCCTCACGTTGCCCATGCTAAGACTCACCCAAAGCGATACTGGGACGCGGTGAAAAGCTTATGGAACGATGCGTTGATCGTTGCACATGTGAAGGGAGAATCAAACTAGACAGATATTTACGAAACATTTATTACACATATAGTCGACGCTACAAGTCTAAGTAAGACGGAGTAGCATGGATATGAGATATATGGGGACACTAGATTTGCAAAGAGATAAATAGGTACTCGTCAATGAGTCACTCGTCACATATCATAGGGCTCGATTTTACGAATGCATCTGGGCTGGGGTTTTTCCCAATCATTTGGGTCCTCTGAGGAATGCATAGTCGGTTGATCGGGTCCACCAGGATGGTTTGGAACTCTCCCAGGGAAACCTCCACCGCCGCGTCCGAAGAAAGGCCATGTAGGTAAGTAACAGTATTCCTGCAGGAAAACCATCAGCGGGGATAGATTACTGGTCACTCAAGTTTGTACCTCGAATCCACAAGCAGGCCTACACTTGACCCATATGCTCCAATCTAACCAAGCCATCAAGTCGCTGATTTCAGCCTTCCATTGGGGAAGAAGATCAAGCGATGGCGATCCCTCGAGTTTCGTAGGCGTAGACGTATCGTCTAGTCCGGCCGAAACGCCTTGAGCCCACATTCGGGTCACAACACGACAGATCTCTCTATTCGTCTCATCTATCGATTCCAAGATCAGAAGTTCCGATCGTGTCAGCTTGTTCTTGGCTATGTAAGATGTGTGTGTTGTTGCACATAACTTGAAGATCTGAGAGGCCCAGGAATAGTCGTCCGAAGAAACTGACGGTGGAACAATCGAATGAAGTTGGTATGGCTGTACCATGGCTTTCAATTGGGTCTGAACCCGTTTCGCTGCGCGCAGGTCATCTGATTCAGGGCTTCCGGTGGAGTTCAACAGATATTGCACCATCTCTAGTCGATCCGCAAAACGGTCTACAATAACATGGACCAGAGTGGTCCAATCAACGCCGGATTCGCCTCCATGCGCAGTCTGCACGGCTTGTTCAAGACGGTCCATGACCACGGAAATATCGTCATCGCTGATCCCTTCAAGGTGATGAAACCAGCGTTCTTGGTTAAATCTGTAGGGTACTAGACTCGGAACTAAGGAGGTATCGTAAAATGAGACCATCCGTGTAAGATCGAGTTGAATGCGCGTTTCCCCCGGATACCTGTTGTGCCATGATCCAGAATGTATGACTTCACTGAAAGCATCATCGGTACTTGCAGATAGATCTGTAGAAGGCAAAGGTGGAGCAGGTCCTTCTCTGGGATCTTTACCGGGCGGTCCGCCAGGTGGTGGGCCACCTGGACCTCGACCATTTGACACCAAGTTTAGGAACGAAACGACGTCTACGCCCGCCGTAAAATCGCAGAGCATGATTTCGCTTCCTCAAGGATGAGTATAGGAAACAGACAAGGTCGAACGGGCTCACAAGTCCATCTCCATTCTAACACTTCCTTTAGTAACGGATAAGAAGGACAAGGATACACACTGTACCTTACGAATCCATCCAAACCAAACTTCTGTCCCCATATACAGAGGTCAGCTAGTCTTCTGCTCTCGTTGAACATCCACTCAGGGACGAGTTTGCGCCATGCAACGATATCCTGGGTGTCCATGGGTCCTCCCTTCATCTTCGCAGCACTACTGCCATCGAAATACAGCACATTGAGTGGTCGGGTGGTGATCAGAGTGAGCTGCCAGCATCCCGTCTCTGGAGAGCCACGACAAAAAGGGTGTGCGTGCTCAGGATCCGTGGCGGTCCATTGAGGAACAGTAGGAATATTTGAATCGCCACGTCCATGGTAGAGAAGCGTTCCGACAGGTACGATTCCAGGTATCAGATTGTGCCCTTAACAATATGAATGACGTGTTTAGGCTTGATAAAATGCTCTTACCGTTGCGATAACGGGTATTCGGCCAATGTTGCAAGAACGCGCTCACAGTGTCGAAAATCAGGTGGCTGGTCGAGTTGACACTGGGCTTCACGTTGAAGTCCCAATTCGTCGAAGACGCATCGACTGGCAAGGGAAATTCTGCCTCTTTCTGCAAAGCAGGTTTGAGGTGGAATGGAATCTGAACAGCGTATGCTGACCTCGCAACGGGGAGGACCAGTAGTACCTTAGCTAGCCAGTGCATGGGGGAAATGATAGGTTGAATGGACAGCGAAGCTACCAACCGCGCTTTATTAACGTTTGTGACATGCGTAGCATTCCGCAGCTACGCTCTGCATTTGAATAAATTGATCATACAGGGTCCTTATCAGATTCCGGACTTTCAAGGCTGCCGAGTATGCATAGTATTTCCAGTACACTACGGCTACCTAACTCTGCACCTGTAGACATCTACGATGATGTAGGGACTGTTGTAGGAACGGTTGAAGGCTGGGAAGCAGTGTCCCAAGTAGCAGTGGTAGCGTACGAAGCTGTCGCAACAGCTGCCTTAGTAATTCCGTATAGAATAGGTCCCAGAACTGATGTTCCGACTTGTGAGATTGTGACTTGCGGGCAACATGAATGTGGGGCGTACCGGTATAGGTATCGAGCCGTGTGTAGATGTTGATAAGGATACCTACAAATGAATCATGAGTAAAAGTTTCCGCAGTGCGACTACTCGACACGCGAACCTGGGCCTTCGGCGCTGTATGCACAAGGCAAACTAACAGTGTCGGGAGCAGCTGTTCCTGTGCCGCTGACCTGCAAGCAAAGGCAGCACAGTCAGTATCTGGATGCGAACAGCGCAGTTCTGCTACACTTAAATTAATTTGAGAAAGGGACATGGAATCTACTGTGCTATGTTAGATGTGCGCCGAAATAGAATAAAAAGACATGCTGAGCCCCTTTCTCTGCCGAAGCAACGTGCAATGCTACAAGCGAGTATACATCAGTACTTACCAATAGTTTCGGTGCGGAGGAGGTGGTTGCTCGGGGCAATGTCAGTCGGGGTATTGAAGGTGTAGTGTCCACAGTTGTCCTGTGTAAGGATCCATAAAACCGAATGGAGACTGTAGATTAGAGACTCGCATTCAAAACCTCTTCATTGTTCCTTCAGCTAGCGTATGAGAGACAACAGGACAGTACTTACGGTTACCGAAGTAGTCCGGATTGTTCGAAACCAATACCGATTCAGATACTTTGAATCAGACTGCCTCAGAGCTAACAGCAGTAGTCACATCGTCAACAGCAGCCATGTAAACCTGTGGAGGAAGAGTTAAAGGACGATGGGGGTTAGATGCAGATGCCGACGTACTATCACAGGTCCGTAGTGGTTTCTACCAATAGCTTCATTAAGCAAGACCTATCATTGGGCTGTTGGTGCATTTCCATAGTCACTGCATCGCCGGCTGTATAGACGAGGTTTGAAATCAGCAAAAAAAACAGTATCTCAGACAACGACATACCAGTAACAGAGCAAACACCGGCACTGGCTGTCGCGCCGGCATTGCAAGCGATGTCCTATTGTTAAAAAACGTTAATAGAACATCCCTGAACGGAGGGTTATGGCAATTGACACACGTCGCTCGTAACATCGGTCACTGGGGAGTTACTGACGGGTAGACGTACGCACGATGAATCAGCATCGACGTACCCAATCCAGAACCCCTGCCATGTTGCGTGAGCAGCAGCAGAAGCGAAGAGAGGTGGCAGTAGCCAAAGTGAATAACATGACTGAGAAAGTAGGCGTAGCTAAGTTCTTGGCTATTCAATGGTCGCAAGATAAGGAATTTATACACGGACGGCGGCCACCTTAACGTATTTAGGTACACGAATGACCAATACACCGGTACCTTGACGGAAAAAAACCTCAAGTACCATGGTAGCAGCGCGCTTCAAGACCCAGATAATTTGATAGAAGGTCAAGCATTTCAAGACTTTTTTTTGAAGAAACCTCGGATACGGTGACTGGTAATAATCCGGAAATTGACCAGCTGCTAAGTCAGCACCATCAAAATGTTAATGACTTATGCTCCAGAAGGTCAAATTACCAACGAACAATATGGCTGTCATAAAGGCAAATATATTAGCAAAGTGAAAAGGTGCAAGATAAGAACCGATGGATTAGATACATGTCAAAGTTCGGCCGTCTTTCTGAGCACTGTACATTAGGAACGAGAGGATCTGGAGCGGAAGGAGCGCTGGGGAGCGGTCAAACATTAATGAGTTGACGATCACTTGCCCTGAGCCCCTTAGCTACCGCTTCCTTTTCGTGTTCTCACGACCTTGTTCCGCAACGCCTTTTCTTTCAGTTCATTTTCTCGTTTTTCCAAATCAGCTTTCGACATGCTTTCCTGAAACACCATCAAAGTGAGTGAAGATTTCCATTTTGGCGATCAAGCAACAGTACGCACATCGTCATTGTCCCATTTACTCTTCTTGCGCTCTAATTCTGCTTGTCCTTTGATCTTCAATTCTGACTTGTCGCTATCCACGTCCATTGGACTGCGCCTCAGAGACCCGCTGTTACTGGAGCTAGTGCTATATTTACGAGCTCTTCCACGCTCCCTGCTGGGGCTTCGGCGAGGTTGGGGTGTGGGAGGCGTTCTGGACCTCGATGGACTACGCTTGCGCCTCCGGGAAGGAGTGATGCTCCCACGAAGGCTGCGCCGTCTGTATCCTCGCGGAGGAGAACGCGATCGGCTCGAAGGAGATGGCGAATGAGACAAACGACGTCGACGAGTAGGAGGACTACGACTTGTTCTGCCTTTGTAACGGCGGCTCGGAGGGGGAGGGGGAGGAGAGAGTGAGCGAGGTCGACGTCGAGAAGGAGCTGGGGAACGGGAACGAGAAGTTGAGCGCGAAGGGGAACGACGCCTAGGTGGTGACCGACGCCTTGGTGGAGAATTGTCGTACGAAGGTGACCGCCGACGCGGCGGAGAGCGATATCGACGAGGGGCATGGGGCGAACTTCCGACTGAGGATGGTGAACGTGACTTGCGACGAGGAGGCGGTGACCGCGAGAAACGACGTCGGGGAGGCTAGATAGCACGGGATTAGTCCTATGAAACAACTGACAGAAATAATACTCACCCCACCTGGCCCACCACCACGGCCACCCCAGCCTTGATCACGCGACCGACCACCGTCATCATATCCACCGCGTCCTCTTCCACGCCCCCTGCCCCTTCCACGACCACGACCACCGCGATCACCATCCCGAATGTCATCTAACCTAGCTCGGCGGTCTCGCTCGTCAATAACTCGGGTGTCGTTCTCCCGAGCCTTCCTCATCTCTGCTTTCTTCTCCTCGACAAATGTTCGGGGTACACCAGTGACATCTGACTGGGCTTCGAGCAAAAGGTTCCATAATGCAGTCATAAAAGCCGGAGTATCTTTGGTCAAAAATCCGGTCAGGTTTATCTGCATCTTCTTAGGATCAGGTGTCTAGGATAATTAAGTCTAAAAGTCACAATAAATTAGTAGATAAACATACCGGTTCTTGTTGATCTTCAAGAAGACCCATAGCATACTCCACTACTACTTCATCTTCAAAACCTACAAGTTCGGTAACCTTTTTAGCAATCCAAGGTCTGATAACGGTCAAGTTGACTTTGCGCATATCAACCTGATGACAGTTGAGGACAATATTGATGACTGCAATGTCATCCATACCTTCTTGTCGAACTCGGGTGGGAATTTCATGGACTTGAGCAGTTTTATCTCCTTGTCGGAGAACCGTCTGTCCTGGTCGGCAGACGTACCCTTGAAGAATCCTGATACAGAAAAGAGAGAAAGGTATCACTATCAGAGTACAGGAGAACCGCGCAGTGATCCTCACCAGCATCCGCCATCACGACCTATCGGCGACGTACGCGGTCAAGTTGAAAAGAGCGTAACTTCGTGTGACCGTCACGATTACTTAGGCAGTGAGCCCCTATCTGGCCTTTCGGAAACTTCCCACAGACTAGAAGACTACTTTCTGCGTATTTTCGTGGAACTCGATCGTAAACTCGTGCCTATATACATTTCAAGAGGAAGTATCTAATATCCTTCATTTTTTGTGTGTTTTATTTGTGTGATTTCGCTGACTTCTTCGAAGACCCGACGGCGTAGGCTGGGGCTCTGACTCCGACTCCGAGGGCTTTAACATGGTCGAGCCAAATTTCGTTTCTGCAGCATTATAAAGTCCATTGCTATTATTGCTAGCCCAAGCATTGGAATTACTGTATGCGATGTGTGAACTTGAAGAGTCAGGATCAGGAGAGTCTCGTGGTAAGCTTGAAGGGGAGGATGTCGGCGAGGAATCGTAGGTCCCAAGATTTGGAGCGCCAAAGTTGTGATTGGAGTAGATCGGAAGTGGTGATTCGTAAGGCACTCTATCGCAATGTCAAAATTCAGCTTCATTTCCCATGGAATGTAGATAGATAATCGTCTACCCTGTGGTATTATCCCTTGACATCACCCGATATGGATTCAGGGCATCGGTCAGCGAATTTCGGTAAGGGCTGCAAGATCTTCCAAGTTGTATTAAATACTTGCAAGGTCAAAGCTTGAAAGTTGAGAGTAGCTTACCGGCTCATGAAAGGAGCATCAGTGATAATCCGTAGAGGGGCTATTGTTTGTGTTTTCGTGGTAGGGAGAGGAGCACTAGGCAATTTAGTAGAAGAGGAAGGAGTGGAATTCTGGTTATCATGAGGCAAGCTTGCGAGCGAAGCTGATCGACTAGTTTTCTTCGGTCCGACAAGAGCTAAAAATGAAAGGGTTGGGTAAAAAGAAGGAATACTTGACGAATAACAGCACGCACGTTCGAGCTTTTTCTCCCGCTTGTATAGAGTGCCCAGCCCTTTAGAGCATACCGTCAAGAACCGATCAAGTCTCTCGTTCGGTAGGAACATGAACCAATCTGCTTGAGTCCCAACAAGATGTGCAACTTCTTCGGCTAGTTTCCACGTATCGTATGGGTCATCAGAATAAACCAACCCTCTGTCTGCTAGAGACGAGGAAATGTCGGACAGAGCCTTCCATTCTGATTCACTAAATTGGCTTTCCACGACGGTCCAGTGAGGAAAGAGCATAGCCACAAGACGGTAGCTTGTTATACTGAGATGAAGAGGTTCCGAGTTCTTTTTTTCACAGCCAGGTTCCAATACACGGGCTTACCTGGGATCTGGATAGACAGGCCTAGGCAAGCTTAAGAGAATAAGTGGCTTGAAAGATACAAAGCATATTAATCAACTCACATATCCATTACCGCAAATGTTTTATCGCTCAGGCCGCGATGACTAGTCAACGAATGCGAGCAAGTATTCCGTGGAGCCACTTATGTGAAAGACCCAAAGATCGAAGGCGGGCTCTTGTGGCTAGAGCTTTCCAAAAGCACCTAGAAAAACAACATTCTCACGGATTACAATCAGATTACAACGGGCGGTGTTATGAATCCAAGCAACGTACTCACAGAGCCTGTAGTGTAAGCTCTCGGATCATTTGAAAAATCGCTCTGGGATTGAGCGCTGAGGGTTGATGCTTGTAAAGCGGACTCGGAGTTCAAAGCTCTTGACGATGATAGAATAAGATATATTGCGGCGGACGTGGCTTGGTGACTGAAAGAGAACAGAACGTGGAGAATCTGAAGGGTCCTCAGGCTCGGCACGATCTCCATCGTGATAACTGTACCTGGAAATTTAATCCGGCCTGGACGCATTTATGAGCTACTAGGAAATTATACATCCCCGAACAGTAACACGGTACATCTACCATTCCCTCAAACCTCCGTCCGAACCTCTCCAAACTGGATTGCGCCAAGCTGAGCGGCTAGATGTATACTTTCCTGAAGCAGTCCGGACAAGTTTTTCAGCAATTTCTACGCCAATACCCGGCCCTGAAAAGTTGAACACATGTTCATTGTCTAATGGGTGGAAGACAGTAACATACCTTGGAGCACGTCAATGTGGCCGTCCTTGATGCTAAAGACTTGTGGGTTTGCCATATACGTGTGCAAATCTGCAGCCTCAGGATCATCGGTGTTGTAGTGCATCTAAAAAATGCACTATTATTCAGTACCATTGCGAATTTATCCCTTTCTGAGCAAACCTTCCAACTCATTTCCTGGATAACAACTGAAGGTGACGTCAATAACCCAAAATATATAGTGAAACGAACTCACAATTTGGTGCAGACAGGGCAACCTGCAGGCAAGCAGCCAATGCGATGGGGCCTAGCGGGCAGTGCGGTGCCAATGCAACATCATATGTCTCTGCGAGTGATGCAATATTTCTCAGCTCTGTAATTCCCCCGCAGTGAGAAACCTTGTGCAGTAGTGAGTTAGCTGTACATTCCGGGCCAAAATAAGGCTGACATCAGGCTGAGCAATATCAATGGCACGCTTCTCGAAGTAAGGTCTGAACTCGTAGCGCGTGTAAAGACGTTCTCCTAGGGCTATGGGAGTCGAAACAAGTTTGGAGATATCTGCAATCTCATCCGGGTGTGCGGGTAATAGAGGTTCTGGATGAATCAGTTAGTAAACAGCGCGCACAAAAAAGTTCGCATGATACCTTCAATAAAAAGGGGCCGATACGGTTCCAGTAATTTGGCCAGCTGCTTGGCCATTCCCTTGTGCACACGACCGTGAAAATCCACACCGACATCCATTTTGGCTTCTTCCCTAAACAACGTGAATAAACAAGAGTTGTTAGGTACATGAGTTGGCATTAACGAACCTAACTTGACGAACGCGCTCTACGGTTCCCTTGAGAACATCCGGGGAATCAATCCATGATACCGCATCTGCGTGCATAGAGTTATTTGATACAACAACTTGAAGCATGACAACGAAAGACGAACCCGTTCCATTCATCTTGACGGCTGTAAATCCTTGCTGTTTCCGTTCAAGGGCAGCGTTCAAGACGTCGCTTGGATGATCGCCGCCAATCCATCCGTATACTTTGACACGATCCCGAACCTTACCACCCAGCAACTGCCATACCGGGACTCCAAGCCTCTTGCCTTTGATATCCCAAAGTGCGATATCTAGTCCCGATAGTGCACTCTATTATTTATGTTCAGCGCATACTCAATCGGCGTATCATTGTAAAATTGGCACTCGCCATTAAGACAGGACCTCCACGGTAAAATCGCATCATGTATGCAGTCTGCCAGATGTCCTGGATATTGTCAGCATCTGCACCGGTAAATCTCTCTTGGAGATCTTTCATGGCGCCTTCGACTGCCTCGGTATGGCCTTCCAGAGTACTTTCACCCCATCCGACAGTGCCATCTGTAGTTTCTACACGAACGAAGAGCCATCGCGGTGGAACTCTGAAGTACTGGGGATAAAGTTAGCAAGTTTTCACCGTCAAGAGCATTAAATATCACCTCTATCTTGATTATCTTGGAGGACGACATGTGAGAAACGAAAGAAGAGCGTACGACATGATGGTCAAGCACTGGGGCTTACGGACCGCGGACCGATGGGCCGAAAGATCACCATGACTTTCCCACGAGCGAAATCTCCCTCTGAGACTTCTGTTCACGGACCTCGTTACTCCAATGCCCAGGTAAGGGGTCGACCACAATGTGCAATAATCTCTACTAATATCAAATTTCTTAGCCTCTACCATTAACAAGCAGTTATGGTGGCGCTAGACCTCTCATATGTCGCGGCTCCGATGGTCAACCAATCGGACCTACCTTTTCGAACGCTCTCCCACAAATACGGGGCCACACTTACATATACTCAAATGCTCCAGCCTGAGAAACTGGTTAATGACAAAGATTACCTCGAATTCCATCTCCGCGATCTTTCCCAGCGGCCCAAGGATCATCAAGTAGTGGTGCAATTGTGCGGAAACGACCCAGACGTTGCGGTAGAGGGTGCTCATAAAATTCAAGACCATTGCGATGGAGTTGGTGTGTACTATTAATCAACAATTTGTACAGACCTCCAAATGACTAGATTTAAACCTCGGTTGTCCTCAGGAAGCTGCCCGGGAAGGTCACTTTGGTGCTTACCTTCTCGGTCAAAGGGACTGGCCTGTCATTGAACAAATAGGTACGTTGAACCTCCCAGTATTCTCTTGAGATGTTTATTGACTGCCCTTCAGTCTGTTCTCTTTCCCACTCCCTGGCCATCCCGGTTTCGGTGAAGCTCAGGCTATGCCAACCAGTCGAAAAGACCTCGGTGTTGGCTCAGAAGCTTGAAGCAGCCGGTGCATCCTGGATTACTCTACATGCGCGAACGGTGTCAGCGCGTCGTAGAAGAAACGGTCCTGCGGATCTCTTACAGGTGAAAGCTCTTACAGAGACCCTTCGGGTACCTGTAATCAGCAACGGCAACGTTCGCGTGTGGAGCGACATCCAAAGTAACCTCGATTATACTGGAGCGGATGGTGTGATGGTTGGCGAGACGCTGCTTGGAAATCCATGGTCAGTTCGCGCATCCTGGTAGCCTAAAGTACTCCTCTTATTCCCAATTATTACAGCATCTTCTCCGGCACCGTAGCAGATCCAGTGGACATTTCCCTGGAGTACTTGCAGCTATGCCGTGACTACTCTGATACAGCGACCTTTCCTACCATCCAAACCCATATCAGACATTTCGTAGATTTTCAATGGTAAACTTCGTTCTTGAGATTTTATGTCATGTCTTCTCATTTTTGTGACAGCGGCCGGAAACCATGGTACCAGAAGTTTTGCGCGGCTCTTGGTACATGTTATGATATCGACGACGTAGAGCGGATGCTCAGAATAAAGGTTGAGCGTTGGAGGGGAAAGCCTATCAGATCCGACAATGTCCCCGAAGTAGACGAGGAAAGTGTACCATTTGGCAGTTCAGATAACGTAGACCTGACACTACTGGGTTGATATCGATGTTCATTGCCTGAAAAAGTCGTCGATGATTTATCAGGCCGCATCCATGAAACAATCCTATTTGGATTTTCCCAAAAACTTCTTCCTTCTTTGGTGGCTAGCGTTCATTCCTATCGATATACTGTTCATGTACGCCTCTTGCATGTCATGCACATAAATGCCGCTAGGAACAGGCAACGCTGCCTTGAGCCAAGTCCGGCTCTTGCCAAGCACATTCAAACACAGAATGTCTATTTGAAGCGGCTCAACCTCGCGCCTTTCTTTCATCTTCCTCGCAGGCGGAAAGCCACAATACTCGCTTCGTACAGGATGCCATCGTCCCTATTCGCGAGTGGGTAAGGTCTGAGCATACCGTCTCTCTAGCTCGGCTCTAGCCGGGTCCGACTGTAACTAGTCGAGCGACGTACCAGACATCCACCAGGGTGTCTCGATACCTGAAGATATGAGGGTGAGGCGACTCAGGTTTGAAAGTTGTCGCAGAGACTGGGCAGTATCATGCAGCATCCCTTTGGCTATCGGCGCACTACGCGTCTCTTTCGACGCGCTCCGTGTTGTTTCAGACTGGAACTCACAGAGTATTCGCAGATATCAGTATTGCCTGGAGCCTTTTGAACTGTGATTTCATCATGGCTATAAGATAATTGGAGTGAATCCAGTCGGTGGTGCATCGGTATACTCTTTCATCTTAGCCTTTGTCCTTGATCAATTATATCTTTATTCGATAGTTGTGTCAATGAAATAAATCCAGTCCGTGCCTCTTTCCCTTTTCACACCCCTGCCGCTCATTCTTTCTAGGAGTGATCGGGCTCGGAACGTGCATATAATAATCCTAGTATAGGACCTCTACAGACAAGGAGGGAGAAACGAGTGGAATATCTTGGATGTTGATTACTGCAAGAAGCAGGCCCTTCGGAGGAATGGCGATAACCGCCTAAACACAAGAGGATCACCTCTACTGTGAAAGCAGGCCTCGTCAGAGGCGCAGCAACTAAGCTGTGAAGGCTTACCAAATATGTTTATGGAAGTTGCTCTGTCTCTATGGATCGTTGAGGTAGACGGAGAAGCCATGTTGCATGGCATTTTTTCTCTGCTTGACGTTCCCTGTGGCGATGGGTCTCTCGAGATTCATTTTGCCTTTGAACGTCGGTATCCCAACCCTGGGATGCCGTAGTCTTCCGCCGAAGTCCACTCGGAATGCAGCTTGTTGCGGACCGATTAGTGGATGGTTCACATCTGCCGAAGGACTTTTGGAAGAGCAGGGTGATGGCCTCCATACTCCCCGTTGACCTGGGGCCAGGTGATCTGATTCAGCGTACGAGGTCATTGATTCCGTCTGGATTCGTAGGGATGTTGTATGATATCTGTCCTTGAGCGCACTCTGTGGCGCACCCTTTCTGTCGGCTTCGTTGCCCTGGCTTTGCTGCTGGGATGACAGTCAATAGACGTGGGTGTAACTCGACTCAGACTACTCTTCGTCTGCTTGGAGCAGCAATTTTTTGATTCCCCAGCTCTCTTCGGAGGGTTCTGTCTACCTTTCTATTGCCACAGAGCATCAGGGTAAGTCAGATCCTTGTTGACGTTGACTAATGGCTGACTTTCTCCCTTCAGGCGAATGCGTTCGTAGTAGTGTAAGATTTAGCCAAATGTAAAATTTAATCATACTTGATCGATATCGCGGAATACATACCATTCCGGATGAACTTCGAAATTATTTTTTCTTGAGTTACCATCATGTCGAAAGTTCGGGTCGCGGTCATTGGTGTTGGTCTGGTCGGTTCTGAGTTCATCAAGCAACTTCTGTCCGTGCCGGGATCACCGTTCCAACTGGTCGCCTTGACATCATCGACTCGGACGCTGTTCTCGCCCGACACGCCCATAACGTCGTCCTGGAAGACTCAGCTCTCCAATTCCACTGAAAAAGCGGACATCAAGTCCCTCACAGAGCGCCTCAAGGCCCTAGTGACGCCCACAGATAAAGTCGTCGTCGTCGACAACACCTCATCGGATGACATCGCGGCGCTCTACCCGCTCTGGCTCTCCTCCGGGCTCCATGTTATCACCCCCAACAAGAAGGCATTTTCAGGCTCGTACTCCCTGTATAAGGCCATCTTGGACGCAGGTAAATCCACCGGCGCGCGATTCCTGAACGAGTCGACGGTTGGCGCTGGTTTACCTATCATCTCGACGCTCAAAGATCTTGTCCTGACCGGAGACAAGGTCCTCAAGATTGAAGGTGTGTTTTCGGGCACGATGAGCTACATTTTCAATCAGTACTCCACCGGAAGTCCCGACGGGCCTGCGTTTTCTTCGGTGGTGAGCGAGGCGAGGGAGAAGGGGTACACGGTGAGCATCAAATCGTTTTCAAGGAACCAAGTTCTGAATATACGCGGTGGCAGGAGCCCCACCCTGCAGACGACCTTAATGGCTTCGACGTTGCACGCAAGCTGACGATCTTATCGCGTACCATCGCGCCCTCCCCATCCATCGACTCCTTCACGTCGGTACAGACAGCATCCCTCATCCCTCCGGCCCTCGAGGGTATCCCCACAGGCGACGAGTTCATCGGGCGCCTTCCAGAATTTGATGCCCAGTTTGACGCCATGAGGAAGGAGGCTGCAAGGGAGGGCAAGGTTCTGCGGTTCGTCGGTGTCGTGGACCCTACCAAGGGCGAGGTCAAAGCGGGTCTGGAAAAGTATCCGACGACACACCCGTTCGCGACGAGTTTGGGAGGGTCGGATAACATTATCATGTTCCACACGGAGAGGTATAGCCCTCGGCCGTTGATTGTGCAGGGCGCAGGCGCAGGCGCCGCCGTCACTGCTATGGGAGTGCTGGCCGACTTGTTCAAGTGAGCTATTCTCTTTGCTATCCTTCAGCGTCTCTAATCTTTGAGCAGATTGTTGTAGGAATGTATTGGCAGCAGAAACAAAATAAATGTAATAATCGCAATGTCGCCTGTGGAGGCAATTAACATTCCTGGCAACTCTGTTGTTCCGCCTTAGACTGAAAGAAGTATTCTGTGGACCGGTGGTTTTTCTACTTTACCCGTGCATCCTAACCGCTTCACCTTCCAGACAATGTGTATTGCAGATTCGGATTCTCTCTGTGGTTCATAGCGTACTTGGTCCTATACTTATTGGCCAAGGTAGGAAAAATGAAGCAGACTCCCTCCCGGGAGGCATGTGACTGAGCTTATGGTCAAGATACGCCAGTATTCATTTCGATTGGCGAGATTGGAACGCCAACAGCGGTCCATTATCAGTTTAAATCGAGTTCCAGCCTACGAACGCGCTGGAGGAGGTTCGACAGGTGAATATCAAACCCTAAACATCCAAGCCTGGCGTCTATCTCATGATCTGCTCATGAATTTGGATGATGGACGCATCTTGTTAGCTTCAAGCTGCTGGTGAAAAAAACTCAACTGTAATATTCAAGTATTTTTCCAACCAGCTTCTTCTTCCACTTCAAAAATATTCACTTCTTGACGTCAGTAGGCTCTGAGAATTGGATACCAGATTTTATGAACGGAAACGCTCGCAGCTGTGCTAGGACCACGCTTCAAGCTTCAGAATGGGGCCCTCTTTCGGATCTGGGGCCGCGTCAAAGGTCTACTGCTGGTCCTGGGCGAAACACAGGATGTGCTCCTTCACATGATAAAAAAATGGCTCCTCGTGTCGGATGCGACTCTAAAATGCCATGCTTGGACAACGCACGGAATTTGACTTGATTATTTACGCCTATAATCTTCCTAGCGTCGGCAGTGGCCGACTTGGTTGAACAAAAGCCTGAACTTCAGCAGTGTTCTGCCATATTGGGAAGCGTGGTACAAGCAGAAATAACCAAGACAGATATCGCCACCATTCATAATGGTCAATTCCCTGATATCCTTTAGGTATTTTGTGAATCTGTGGCATAGCTTGACCCTCAAACCATTGCTCCATTGTCTTGTCTTGGGTCGCTCATTTTGGACCATCTATGGGGCTTTAAATTGGGTCACAGGAATTATCGGAATTTATCTCTTATTTCTCTCACTTCCACCATGGCTCCCGTCGAAATTTCTGGCGTAGACGTTCCATTATTGTGAGTCGTTGGCTCCTGTTGTAGTTCCTGTTCGCTGATGGACGTCGCTGCAGCACGGGACCATTGGTCCTGGGGTATATGTGGGGTTATGGCCTCTATGGTGCCCTCCTCGTTCAGATGTGTGAGTGATGAAAGCTTTTACGTATCTCAAGCCTTGCGTTGATCGCCGAAATAGATATATATTACACACTTTTCTCTTCTGACGAGCTGAGGCTCAAGATGCTGGGTGCGTCCTTTACCACGCCCCTGCCCATTTTCCAATAACTCTGGTCTTCAGTTTGGTCACTGTTCATTCTCGAGACTACATTCGTTTTCATATCGACTCTCACTGCATGGAATACATTTGGCTTAGGATGGGGTGATACTCATACACTCTTTTTTCTTGGTACGAGCTTTGGAGCCTTACCCGTTCTAAGCGGCATCAGTGAGTGCCTTCTTTCCGGTCTTTGCTTCCAATGCTAACATATTTCCAGTTTCTTTTATGACTCAAAACTTCTACCTGTGGCGAATCTGGACAATGAAAATGCGAAACCTTTTCATTATTATTGGCATTGAGACTGTAAGCAATTTCGACTGAAGCTGCTTCCATCGCCTTGCTCAGTCGTAAATTTTAGGTTTCCCTCGTGCAATGCATCTTTGCTATTTACTATGGCATAACGGTGCGTTTGTAAATCTGTCCTCTATGTCGATATTCGATGTGTGCTCCAGTTAGCGTTGCATGAAGGCGGTGTCAATGAAATGATCATATTGAGCCCATTCCGGATCGTGCGTCGAGCTACCTACGTATACGATGTTCCCGTTGATTGAGTAATTCGACTCCCCTTAGACTTGGTTAATGGGCTGCGCTCTGTGCGACATCCTGATCACGACAACCATGGTGTTGGTGGTGAGTCTCTCCCTCTTACGTCACGCGTTCAGCAACTCACATTATACATAGCTCCACAAAGAAAAGAAGAACAGCACTTTTTCCTCCACCTCTATGGCACTAAAGAGATCAATAAGATATGCTGTGGAAACAGGGGTTATCACTACAGTCATGGCCATCACCGAATTCATTCTCTATGTCGCTGCGAAGCATCACACTTTCCATCTAACAATGTAAGTTGCTCGTCTTTGGATGCACCTAATATATTCTAACACTCGTGATAGGTTTCTTATGCTGAGCAAAGTGTAGGTCTAGTAAAAGTTGACATCGCCTCATTCTCACAAGCATAATAGGTATGTTGGCTCCCTTGTAGCCACACTGAACACCCGAGCACTCGTAGCCAATGATGACGGGAAGGCTGACGTTTACACCCCTTCCCCGCCTCGGATTAAGCCTTCTGATTTATGGGATCGAACTGATTCGATGAGTCGAAGCGGAGAGCCCAGCGGTAAGAGGACCCGTGAGGTTATTGCCTTGTCGGTAAGTACCTCTCTTTGACCAATTGTTCTTACGCTAACAATCCTAACGCTATGCAGAACATGAAATATCCAGCCCTAAGTGGAAGCCGGGTCTGAGGTGATGGCCTCGCAGCTAGCTAACCGGATTAGCCTGCGTTTACCTTCTTTTGTTATGCACTTCAATCAGTAACATTGTAGCAACCCCTCTTGTCTGCAATGCTGAATTTGTTGTTGAAAATATTTTCCGGTGGCTTCGAAATGTTGAGTGACAGTTCATTGGGTACTTCCAGGTGCTCAGCGTAATTGATAGGGCGCTCGTCATCTCGGTGTACATTCCCGTCAACTACTGATCTAAATATGATCAGGCAAGTGGTCTAAAGATATGCCAACAAGTCGTGACCTCATTGACAGGTACTAGCATACCTTTCTGTCAGATCACTGGGAGCAACGCGCTCAGTGAACGACTAGGTTGCTGCTTGAGTATTCTGTTGTCTTGGATGGTGTTTTTCTGTCGTAAGAATTCTGCAGCTATTTTAGGGCTTGAAAATGTCTTGATACCCTCATATATTTCCCCTTTGTGCGGATGGCCTGTGTGGCATTCCAATGAAATGATGACGGTGCTACTGCCATATTATCCAACCCATGTGTCACTTGTTACTAACTTTTATGATCCATCTAATGTGTCTCATTGGTGTACGAGCCGGTGGACCGTCAATCTTAAGCGCAAGACACGAATATCAGGGAAATTTCGCGTCACCGACGCAGTGGCTTCAATGGAGGGTCAAATTACGCGGCGTTCTTTGATGTCGATCGGCACACTGATTATTTCGTACCTCATCCTTCGAATTTCATACTGCCCGAATAGTAAAAATTTTCTTAAATCTCGTTTTCCCTGGAGTGGAATATCTCTTCCAAGACATTTGCAGCAGGTTCCGATTCGACTTTCGAAAAAAACGTAGTACTTATAATTTTCTTTATAGCTTTCGACTTGTCTTGTGAGATGATGAACGCTTCCATCGCGTCTGCCACAACGAATCCTTGCCCGGATTCACTTTGGATGCAGTGTTGCACGAACTTCTCATTCGATACGTTCCTCTCGCCTCCGAAAGGAGTCAAATCAAAGAACATGTTTTGCATGCACGAAAACATCTTCCGTTACACAAATCCGAAAGAAAAAGGCTTCAGGATGCCCTTTTACAGTTGGAAAAAGAAGAGGCAGTATTGAAGAAATACATCGCGTATCAAGAAGGCCTGATGCCTTCCTCCCGAGGTCATGGCGCGAATATTTGATGAATAGGGTCGAGATGAATTCGTCCCAAAGTCCACTGTCTCTTTAACTGCGCTTCATCTTAGCCTCGTATGCCATGACTGGCGAGTAACGATGCACCCATTACCAAAACTGTGGGCACACATTCAGTATGGCTGAACCGCGCTGACAAGTTGGCATAGACTCGCGTTGTACAACCCCTCCCTCTATACGGACGATGCCTGGCCTTTTTCCATTAATTTTATTTGCGATGGAACGGGATATTCCCGGGCTCACCGACTATTCCGTGGTGAGGAAACCTGCCCACGGATCGAAAACTTGTCATGTGCGTCTCACACCCATTACTGCCTGATATCTCGTCGGGCAAATAGAAGTGGAGTTTTCCACACCTCCATCATTTTAACATGGATTGTTACGGAGATTATGAGGGTGAATATTTTTATCCTCACACCGTACGCTTGCATTGACTAGTTTTGCGCGCGGCCCCGGTCGAATCCGGAGATAAAATCACCTCGGACACTCGTATCATGCTCCTGGAATCCATCCTCGACGAAATAGCAGCAGCGCCCCCTCATTTTCCTAATATTGAACATGCCACATTCAGGCTCACGCAAAAAGCCACCCGTATCGACACTTGGTCCGATGTCTCAGTTATCTGCCATCGTTTGACTGATCTCACTCTCACCATATCAGTGACACCGCTCTTACCGAACTGGCCGAAAATATGAATTTCCTCACTTGAACACACTAGAGTTCTCCTTTGAGGATGGCTGAGCAAAGAATGTCGATGCTCAATTGAAAGCGATGGCTGGTATCATCAACCAGGCCGCAATCGAGACCTTCATTCTTCGAAACGCTTGGTTATCTGACGTCGACTTTGTGAGGACCATCGTTTCGATGTGTCATTCCCTGCGTACTCTTGTCGTTCACGAGGCGTCGCCAGTTCACGGTACCATCCCCCAAGCCATTCTCACCCCCTTAAGCTTGTGGCGCTTGACTTGTTACACGGACGGCAGGAGCGGAAGTTATTGCCCGAAACTTCGGCATCTGGAGCTGGTATGGGGTACTGACATGGGTGAGGATGCAGTTTGACTCTGCGAGGGTCACGGCGAGGGTCCTTGAGGGCGTGATACTCTTGAATCTGCTCTGATTGGTCCTAGCGCAGGCAAAGATGTGACTCCGGAGACGGTCTAACGCCTGAAGGCTTTAAGGGAGAACGGTTTACAGGTGCCCTTAATTTGACCTTCGCCCACTTATGTCTAGCATATTTTATACCCAGTATATCAGTTCCAAAAAAGCAATACGTCCTAAAAGTAGTTGCGCAAGTCTAGATTTATAGATCACCTTCGCCTCATTCATACCCCAGCCATCTTCTTTAGGACAGAGAACTCTTCCTTGCCTGTTGCTTTGCAAAGCGCATAGAATTTTGAGGCTGGATCGCTCAAAAGAACGTTGGGTCTGAACAAAGCGCATGAGAGGCTGCATGAAGACATAGTGGGGAGTGTCTTACGTGTCGAACTCCACTATAGAACCCTGGTCCAAAAGCATGACCTACGAACTTAATATTAGTGAGAGAAGAGGTCGCAATGGAAATATTTACCCTATCATAGTCAATGACAGTTCTGAGTCGATGAGCGATGGTCAGTATTGTGCTCTCAGAAAATTCTCTGGCAACCATGCACTTGAGTCACTGGAAACACGAAGAGGTGACTAGTTTCCGCTTACTGTCGAATGGTCTTCCCGATCAATTCGTCTGTCGCGTAATCCACACTGGCTGTTGCCTAGACAGATATATGAGAATGACAGTCGTGGAACAACGACTGATACCTACCTCGTCCATAACCAGGACTTTTGACCTTTTGAGGATGGCTCGAGCCATACACAACAGCTGTTTTTCTCTGTAGCATGATCAATCAGATGCATATCAAGCGAAGCAAAGAAGACCGACCCGGTAGAGAAGTTGTCGCCTCCTTCTGAAACAGCCGAATCAAGATTGCGGAACATATTGGCATTTACGACATCGTCGTCTTCAGCAGAACTGTTCGCTGGAATCAAATGCACTCGTCGCAGAGCCTCAAACTAAAACGGTATTAAGTATGCTACTATATAGGCCGTCGGGAAGAGACTTACTATTTCGGCATCCTGGTATTCTCCGAACACGTCTAACGTAGATCTTACAGTACCGCTGAGAATCGTGGGGTCCTCTGTACAGGATTTAGGGAGAAAAGGACCATATAAAATTGAGCAACTCACGAGGTATGATAGTAATCTTGCTTCGTAGATCGGTAAGGCCAATCGAAGCGATGTCGAGACCATCAACCAAGATATGACCCTCCGTCGCCTCCACAAACCGGAAGAATGAGAGTGCAAGGGTGCTCTTCCCAGAACCAGTCCTTCCAAGAATGCCAACCTGCGATCAATGTTAGTGAAAGACCACTGCATGGAGGTTACGAGTTCAGACTTTTTCACCGGGCTGGATTTCAAAGTTGAGGTGATGAAGAACATCAGGTAGGTCCGGCTTGTTTGTTGGTCAGCTCAAAGAATATCATGTAAGGGAAAATGTACCCACCGCGTATCGAATAACAAGGTCCTCGCATTTGATGGCCCCACGGGATGGCCACGACAGAGGAGGCCTTGGTTCAATGAATTCAGGAGACTCGCGAACAAGCTCTGTGTATTCTTTCACTCTTTCTAGTGCCACCATCGATTGCTCCAAACCGACAAAGCGACGAACCTTCGGGTTAATTTTAGTCGACGAACGTCATCCATATGTAAAACCCATACCATGAAAAGTAAATCGTTCGTAATAGAACTAGCAAAGGCAAGAACAAATCCCGCTAGAGATGCATCAATCCGGGGAGTCAAGACAGTCACTGCCGCAGTGACACCAGTGATTGCACATGAGAGTAAATTGAACCGAATAGAAAGCCATCGGTTCACTAATAGGCCGTAAGAATCTATAAGACACTAGATGACAGTAGCTTACCTCCCCACATCCAATAATAAGGGTTACAGTTCTGTGAACATTACTAGTATTAGTGATGAATTGTTACATGGCCCGGAATGCTTACAGTATCAACACAGCGAAGCATATCTCGCAAGAACTTTGATGATGCACCAAAAGCTCGAATTATTGACACTCCTGCTATAGTCTCACCGTAAATTGAATATAACGGTGAGCGAGTCACGGAGTCTAGCAGAAGTTAGTCTAGCGGTCAGGTCATTTTCATGAAAGGAATACCAAGACGGCGCATATCACGTGAGGTTTGACCGTAAACTTTGGCAACTGTAGGAACGGCGTGTTCCATTAGTTAAGGGGTGAAAGTTAATGCAAATACGAAACATACCGTTGTAGTATATGACAGCGAGGAAGAAGGCGGCAGTGATGAAAGGTAAACCGCCCACGACGCTCACTATGACTAACGTTGTCAAAGATGACATTGCATACATGGTGGTTCGTCCAAAATTGTCTGACAAACTACTATCGATGCCTAGCAAGGAACTTTAACTTTCCAACTCAATAAATACAGAAAGAGCAGGGAATAGTTACCTTCGAAGTCTTTACCGAATCTATTCAATAAACGCCCACGAGAAACAGTATCATGGAATCTAATATTGGCAAATAAAACGGTTTCCAAAAGTCCTGCAGTGAAGAGACATGAGAAATAAGATTCGAGGTTGTAAAGCGGAATATACTTTGGTACAAGACTACAGATGCATGAATCGACCCCTTGTCTAGAATCGTACGTGAGAACCATGACTGGCCTAAGTGCATCAGACTCACAAAGAACAAACCATCGAAGGGTTGTAATAATCAAACCAAAGGCTGTAATCTAATATTTTCTCCGTAAGACAAGGTAAATAACCATCGCAGCGGTAGACTCACGATTGCATACATAGTGATGTAGTACACTGGACCTTTTGAGCCATCCGCTTCTAGGACTGCATGCGACCAATACCTGTACTTTGTCAGAAGAGAGGAAGGAGAGAAATAGCATGTCACGTACTTCAGCCACCCATTTTCTGCAACCGGACTCAAGGCGGCCAAGATGAAAACGCCCAAGAATACAGACCAGTAGATAGAGGACCCGCATGCGTTTATGTAAGTAAGCCAGATATCCTTTCCAATCCTTCCAACGGCACGCTTTTCTTCCTCAACAAGCTTGCGCGGCGGCTTCTTACTGACAGTTTTCGTATCTGCCACTTCAGACGCAGGTGCCACGGTAGAGCTGGACTCGGACTCATCGCCAGAGCCAAACCCAGTTTCGATTGCTTCCTCCTCTTTGTCATCTGCAGCATCATCTTTATCGTCAACGAAGCCAGACTGTACTAAGCTACGCATGACCCCGGACTTTTGAAAGTCTTCGCGGGTCCCTTCAAACTGAACACGCCCATTGTCAAGCGCTACAATGTATCCAGCCCCTTCAGCACAAAGCTGAACATGATGAGAGACCAGAATCACCGTCCTCCCTAAAAAAGGATTGTTTCAAATTGAATAGCAATACGTTGAACGCAGCAAACCATGCATGAGTTCGCCTTTCAAGCATTCATGATACAGATGATGAGCTGTATGTGCATCAACTAAAGAGGTACAACAGTCAGAATAAAGGCGATCAGCCATTTAGCTCATAGGTGTGGACATACCTGCGGACAGAACGTCATCTAGAAGTAAAATAGAGGCACGAGAGTAAACTGCGCGTGCAAGAGACACTGTTTATTGTGCGATGTCAGACTGATGCAGAAGCTGAATTGGATTGATTTTACCCCGAGCTTTTTGGCCTCCCGATAAGTTCACCTGTACGTGAGTCATCAGCAATCTTAGCCATCAGATTGATGGTACGACATACCCCACGTTCTCCGATCTCTGCTTCATCTCCATCCTCTAAGATCTCGAGATCTGTCGTTAGAGCACAAACCTTAACCAAATTGACATTTAGAACATGATCACTGGATACGTTAGATACTGCACCTCCAATGTTTTCCTGTAACGCTCGGCATCAAATGGCAGATTGAAAAGAATGTTGTCTGCAGGCATCTTTAGGATGCGGAACATAGTGGGGTTTAACGAGGACGACACCTTTAATCGATGCGTTGCGGAGCCAGGCAGCCTGAAAGATGTTACTAATGTTAGTATTCTATTACGCGCAAACAGGTATTACAATTACTTACCTGCGGAACATAAGCGCAGATTCCCTGGACAACCCATTCTTCTCTGGGTAAGATTGTTTTGAAGGACGCTATGGCATCAGGGGGTGAACGCGGGCACAGCATTTGTCCTGCAAGTACATCCGCCTCTCCTAGCAGTGCTGTGAAGATATTAGACGACTTTAACTCAAGACTCAGATAAAACAAACGCATACCATGAAGAAGCAGTGTCTTTCCCGACCCTAACCTACCACATATCAAGGACAGTTCCCCTGGCGGGAAACGGAGCGACAAGTCGACGAGTATAAACTTGTGACGTGGTGTAGATGCAACAGAGGGTGTTTTGCTAGCAGTTATGCGATCTTGTGGCCATGTAACAGTGCAAGACTGGAAGGCAATCGTTTGGGACTGCTGCTCGACAGGTAGAACAGGAGAGACTTCGTTAGCGTTTAGATACTTTTCGATTCGGCGCATCGACACCAAACTCTGAAGCATATTGATGAAAGTCTCGGGTAGTGCATTAAGAGCAAATTTTAACTCGTTGAACACTATCTGGTGTCATTGGGGGTAGCTGTAAACCGGAGGAATGTACTTACCAACAATCTAACGGAGAATGTGATAAGAATCAGCTCACGGGGTAGAGAATGGTACTCACTGATGTGAAAGCGATGGAGGGCGTCAGGTCCTGCTTTCGAATAACGGTAAAATGCCAAAAAGAGACCAAGGTGACCAGTATGGGTGAAGCGTTCCTAGCTAGATGTTAGCCATACGTGCAGTGCAGAGCGGTCGATCCCGTACCAAATGGCATTCCACAGCGTCTGATTGTATTATATTATTAGATTGGGAGAGCGGAATTTTTCTGAGTAAATGATTACCTCGATAGTGTAGTTGAGCTTTTGGTATTTTAGCTCCTTCTCTCGGATTTGGAGGACTCGCGCTTCGAAACTGCGCTCCCAGGCCATGAACTATCACATTGAGCGTCAACGTCCAACTAGTGTTCGACTTAGGCTGGCAATACCTTCAGCATGCGAATGGCACCGAGGATCTAAACAGATTAATGAATATAACTAATGTAGCCAACGAAAGGAGACTGACTTCATTCATAAGAGATATTCTTTCATCACGAGCTTTCATGAGGTTATCCTGGGCACCTACAAATGGTCAGTTCGATGGATGACGGCGGACAATTACTTTTACTGACCAACAACCACACTTCCCGCGAAGTGGTTCATTGGTAGGAATAAGCATGTTACTGCCAGCCCAAAGAAACAAGAAACCCCTTTGATACTGATTAGCAGTTGTTAATGTATGTTAAAGGCGACTCGTTACCAAGAAGTTTAAATAGAAATATGGAACCAATGACGATCTCAATTGGGGAGTCTATAATCGCGGCGATGTTGAGATGATGAATACGTCCATATAAAACAAGCAAACCCACCAATCAGAGTAAACATATGCCACGCAAACTCGCTGAGCCTATCAACGTCGGTAGTCATTAAAGTCATGATCTGCGCTTTACTGGAAAAGTCGTCCTCATCATCCTTTTTGTCATCAGAGCCGTCGCTCTTCGTGCTTCCGTTCTCCGTGGGTGTCTTCTTGGACGTAGGGGGTGCACTGGATGCTACGTCCTTGCGAACGAGTGTTTTGGCAAAGAGAATAGTATTCAGTTGAATCTTGAATCGGACTTGCAAAACGGTCGTGGAAAGTGACCAGAGTTGACCAGTGACTGTAAAGAAATTATTATGACCTTCAGTGCAAGACATGTATGGTGGCACTCACGCAGATAAGAAGTAGCGTTGGATCCAAACAAGCCTATTACGTACACCCAACCCCACCTCGTATCTCTGCGCTCGTGGTCGACTTCGAGATATGAAACGAGCTGCTGCAAGAAATACGGGGGTACGTAATATACACATGCACTGACAGACGCAAGCAAGAACTGCACCAACAGTGCGATCAAATTTAACCTAACAAGTCGGTACCCGAGATTCCACCCAGAACCAGGTTTAGGCCTCCATGAGCCGATTTTCCAGTTTATTGTCCGGGCCACGTTCTTCATTCTTGTGTAGTTGACTGTCGCGCGGAGGCCCACGGGCACAATGGGCAGGTCGCTTATTTCTAAACTCGTTGCAATGTTACCAAGCATGACGACTTTGGTTGAATACGAGAAAAAGAGTATTTCCCAGGGTGACGCTCCTGTTGTGGCAATATTATTTAACAGAAGAGCGTAAATAATGTCAAGTTTCAACACTGGCCTGTCACTCCGGTTACGTTTACTTCGTCTTTGTTAGTTCTCATAGACGCCTCCTTCGTGGAATAGATATCCTTGGGTTCATAGTGCAGGGGCGGTCCTTGTGGCGTAGTAAACGATAGAAGGCATGTAATCGTGTAGATGATGAAGACAAGAACCCACATCCCCGTGAAGATTTCGCTCGAATCCACAGAAGTCGCCACAGGAGGGGGGTTTGTTGGGAGAAGAATAGAAATTCCAAGGAAAATGGTAGCTAGTGTCGTTAGTGTCGTCAGGTGAAGGATCGACTCTGAATGAAGACCGGGAGCGTCCTGATTGACAGACCGGATAGCAATTGCAAGAACATAAAGAGAGAGAAAGATGTGGATAGCATAGCTGGCCACATTCGAAGGTTCTTCCTCAACGATTGCCCAACCAAAGCAAATAGTTTCCAAGATAAGGATGGCAGCAAATAGGAACGATAGAACAATTTTCCTCCTCCTCATCTAAAACACTTCCAGCATGTGGGACAGCAGTCTGGAGCATTTCTCACCTTTTCCCAAAAGTTCTTCTCGTTAATGGGTATCCCGTCTATAAAATCGACCGGCTGTGACACGTCGAACGGATCTGGAGAGCCATCGTCATCGTCATGGACGGGTAGCTGAATTTTGCTCTCTCGAGGACGCATGATCCAAAAGACAACAATGCTGCAGACGGCAGACGCGCCTAGGACGATTGCAACCTCATTTTGAAACCGAGGCATGAAGGAAGAAAAGAAACGACAGACGGGTCAATGAGTCAGTTTTTTCGAACGCGTTACTTAAAGCGGTTCCGCTCATCGGCCATATCGGACCGAGCCGATTTCATATTACTGACAAATGAAATTTGGATGATTGGGGGTGACAGGTCACGACAGGTTAATTCATGAGAGATTAAAAGAATGATGCCAGACGGTGCATTCGTACTATAATTCCAGCGACTGAATGCTCTACAATATACGAGGGGAGATTCTACTAGTTGGCTTTTGCTCGTCGAGTCCTTCTTCCTATCTTGTAGCCCCATTGTATCTGGTGCGCAAGATGTATATCTACATCAAGGTCTTGCGCATATCTTAACACAAGACCTGGATTCTGCTGGAAGGCTCTGCCGCACAATACTACATCAGCTAGGCCGTTTTCTAACACGCCCTGCGCCGTGTGACCGTCCGCTATACCTCCTACTGTGGCGACCAGCAATCCAGGATTGGTCTTCTTCACGTCATGCGCTAATGGTGACTGATAAGCAGGACCAGGGGTAAACTTCTGCTTGCTGTTGTTGCCGCCAGAAGACACATCCAAAACATCGACGCCGTGAGCTGCAAGAATAGGTGCAATTCTGACGGTATCTTCTGAGCGCCACGAGGGGACATCGGGGAGCGTTTGTTCTACACATTCACTGCCGGATATTCTAGTGACAGGCATGTTAATAGCCGACCGCTGATGTCAATCAAATTCTCACCTGTAGAAAAGCGGCATTTCGGGGGGTATCACCGACCTTATTGCGTTGATTACTTCCAACACGATACGAGTGCGATTTTCAAAGCTTCCGCCATATTCATCGGTGCGATGATTACTTGTTGGGCTCAAGAACCCAAACAACAAGTAGCCATGTGCACCGTGAACCTCGAGAGCATCAAATCCAACTTTTACAGCTCTCTCAGCCGCCTTCTTGAATGCATCGACCACCTCTTGGATCCCCTCCTTCGATATCTCCTTCGGCAACGGATAGTCATCATTGAATCGAAGCGATGATGCAGCGTAGGTATTATCAGGCCATCCTCCGAGCTCCGCTGTGGCCAAGTTAGTGCCAGGTAACCATGGAGCGATCGTAGATGCTTTGCGGCCAGCGTGTCCCAGTTGCATCGCGATCTTCTGGTTCTGTGAATGCGCAAACTCGACGATAGGTGCCCATGCAGCTGCATGTTCATCCGACCAGATACCAGCATCTTCGGGGGTGATACGGCCCTCTGGAACGACGGCCGTAGCTTCAGTGAATGTAAGTCCCGGACCGCGGGTGAAGATGCCACCAACTGAGAGATGATAAGAAGTTGGCAATTTTAGAACATTCACATGGAACATACGGTGGGCGAAGTGCCACGGGGTTATCTTGCCGTCCTTCGCTGAATACTGGCACATGGGCGATACCTATACCAAGGGGGCATTAAGAGCCTTATCATTGCTTCGTAAGATGACATACAAAGATTCTGTTCTGCAGAGTTAACCCTCGTATCGTGAGCGGTTGGAAAAGGACTGGTATAGGCTTATCATCGGGTTGGGAAGCAGCGGCGGTCCCAGCAGAAGGGATTTGCTCGGGAGTGAAGAAAGAGGCGCCCTTTGCCGGTACGTTGGCGGTCATAACAAATAGTTCGAAGGGCTGGTAATGAACTAAATATCGGGCTTGTCTGCAGCTTTTATAGATTGCTTACGGTAATATTTCGGTAACAGTCCATCAGCATGTTGGATTAGCAAGCAGGAGCTCCGTCGTACTCCGCCGGCCGAGCTATATACCCCTTTATATAGGGATGGACTGTACAAAGCTTAGATAACAGTGTATTCTATTAGGTCCATAATACGAACGCGCGCCACTTCCTAGACAGCATGCCACCCGGCTTGAGTGAATAGAAACTCACGCATTACCTATGGGCTATTAAATTGAGTAATTGACGACTTGCCTTTCACTGGATTGAAATATAAGTCTTACCCACCCCCGTTACGGTGAACCCGTTCAAGAATACACAAGTTCGCAGATAACCAACCGCCGGGAAGAGAACATATTTTACGGAGTTCCTGAACATTATGTATTATGCCTGATCGCGTCGCGTTGGCAGATTGAGCTGATCGAAGGAAGAATTACGTTATTAGCGTTATTCGTAGCTCCGAGTTCTCAACCCTTGCGTCGATTCCGACTCGGAGTTCACGCTCAGCAAGCATCTACGTCATGATAACCAACCAATTAGACACCTCGATGACAATTATGTGGATTCTTCCGAGTCGTAATGCCTAGAAACTCGGCTAGATATCGCAGCCAGATCAGTCATCTTAATTCAAGGTGATTTCAAAACGCGCCCACTTCCTATCCGGTGAAGGCCATTCAATGATTCAGGGCTGTAGTAGTACTATGGATGTCGGGAACAGAAAGATACTGTTATGGAGAATTTCTCTTGAGGGGAGCACCACACAATGTTGTCAAATCCCGTGAGGCGATTTGGGAGAAAGCTTACTGATACACGCTAGGTTAATTAGCAAACTCGAATTGATTCCAAACTTCTCCGTTTTGTCAAAGCTTCCATCCCGACTCGGAGGAACACCTTCCATCCACTACTGAGAATAGCTGTTAGTCACTGCGAAAAAATTGGGCTACTTAGACATCCACAGGAACAATCGTCGCGTCATAAATCAAGCTGCTTTAGGTCTCCTCTCAGCCCGGGACTCAAGGGTCGTTAGGACAGAGATTGATGTGCCTCTAGAAGTTGGTGTAGAGAAGAGGTTATTCCTGACGTCGGAAGAACACGTGAAGTACTGGAAAAACTTCACGCGTTGCTTATAAGGCTGCGCATAGATCCCACGCAGTCAAATACAGAGCGTGATGCAAGTGAACATGTAGAGAAGAAGCTCGTTTACGGTCATGCATTCTGACGAGACCAGTACCACTATTGTCGTCATGAGATTCTCGGTAATCCGCATGTAGTGAAGCTAAAAAAGAAGGAATAGCACTTGGATAAAACTTGCGAAAAGAAACGCAGCTGTTGAAATTGTGACAAGTAGTAGTAAGTATATAGAAGCCAGCGCTCTACTCGATCTTGAGGCATTATTTCTGAGGGCGAAAGAAGATTAGATCAATATTCATTGATCTTTATACCAAGGTTAAGCCCGAAGCTTGAAGCAGGGTCATTTATCGAGTTGTATCGCATAAGCGATGGTAGGGAAACAGGGAAACAGATGTTATTGGTCGACTCCGCTAGTACAAGGCAGAAGAACCAGATCATGATTACGTCACATTTTTCTCTCGTTTTGACTCTTCACTTGGTCATACCATCCATGCTCCAGTGCTATTTGAACGACATCGCAAAGTCCAAGTCCCGAGAGAAGACTTGGAAATTATCCTGTTTGCTTAGTATTACTACCATGAAGCGCCCCGTTTTTCCGACTCCAACGCTCAGTGTATCATTCCTTAACTGAAACGTCGCGGAGCTATAGGTCGGACACTAGATGTAGACTTGGGAAGAGCTGGCCATCTGCTTTGACAGGATATCGATATGCCTACGAATCCATTGATGATCCGAAATTGTCTGAAAGGCTAATTTCCATCTATCCAATACTAGTTTCTTTTTTAAAAACTTTCCATGGGCACAGGCGCAGACAGTCGGCCACAGAAGAATTACCGCCTTGTGGCATTGGTACACCATTATTCCGTGTCTAGGCCTATCGTAGAAGCAGGCTCTGCTCACTCAGCAAATTCTTACTCACCTTGACGATCGAGAAGTTCTTCCAGTTTTAGAAAGTCGGGTCTTTCGAGCACGTCATGCGTGAATATAAAAGGCGACACTTGAGAGCATTCTCTCTTCCACAATGGCACCCTCAGCTGTAAACGTTCCTGCTCCCGGTATCTCTTTCTTCACTCCTGCCCAGACCCCTCCTGCTGGCACTGCCATTCCCCAGCCAGATGGCAAACCGCTCCCAACTCTTTTTCAGCCACTCACCATCCGCGGAGTGACTTTTCAGAACAGAATATTTGTACGTCCAGATACCTGTTCAGTCCATTGTGATTCGCTGATATATCGGTCAAATCAGCTCTCGCCCTTATGTCAATATTCAGCCCAAGATGGCTTCGTGACCCCATGGCATACCGGTCATCGTTCGTCGTTCCGTTTCAGGATCTCATATGATCATTGCTAACAAACTTTACTATTTCAGTCGGAGGTATTTTTACGCGCGGCCCGGGTTTGAGCATCGTCGAGGCTACCGCTATAGTTCCTGAAGGGCGCATCACTCCAAATGATGTCGGGATTTGGTCAGATGACCACATCGCGCCTCTTGCGTCGATCGTCGAGTACGCGCATTCTCAAAACCAGAAAATTGCCATCCAGATAGCTCATGCTGGCCGTAAAGCTTCGACAATTGCTCCATGGATTCCAGGGCATAATCTCGCCGGCGAGGACGTGGGCGGGTGGCCCTCGAATGTGTTTGCACCATCGCCTATTCCGTTCTCCGACGATTACGCGACTCCCAAGGAACTGACCAAAGAGGACTTGAAGGGCCTCTTGGAGTCATACAAGGCAGCTGCGCAGAGAGCCGTGAAGGTAGGTTTTGACGTCATCGAAATTCACGGCGCACATGGGTATCTGTTGTGTGAATTTATGAGTCCTACAAGTAACAAGCGTACAGACGAGTACGGCGGTAGCTTTGAGAACCGGATTCGATTCCCACTGGAGGTCGTTGATGCGGTCAGGAGCGTTATCCCGGACTCTATGCCACTTTTCTTCAGGTAGGGGATTGTTATATGTCCTTGCTGAACATCCAATTGATAACATCGAACAGAATCTCAGGTTCCGAGCGTCTGGAAGAGTCTTTGCCAGATGTCCCTTCCTGGCGGTCCGAAGATACCGTCCGTCTAGCTCCTATTCTCGCGCAGCACGGCATCGACTTACTCGATGTTTCTTCTGGAGGCAATAACCCCGAGCAGAAATTCACTCATGGGCCTGCGTACCAAGCTCCCCTCGCATATGATGTCAAGAAGAGCAGTCCCGGCTTAATCGTTAGCACTGTTGGAAGCATTACCGATGGTCATATCGCGCAAAACGTTCTTGATCAAGGCCAGGCAGATCTTGTGATGGTTGGGAGACATTTCACCAAGAACCCTGGGTTGATTTGGTCATTCGCGGATGATTTAGGTGTCGAAGTTACTCTTGCCAACCAAATACACTGGGGTTTCAGGGGACGGAGGAGAAAGCCCGCCGATAACTAGACAAAGGAGGATAAATGCTTTATCGGTAGATGTATATGTATTGTCTCGATTCACGTTCGTATTGATATTTAGATGGCGTCGCACTATTACCGTCCAGGTACTCATTAATTCGACTGAATGATAGTGAGTTGTAGGGTCGGTTAGTTCGCCTGAAACTGTTTCACCATTATTTTGAAAGTCCTACGAGGACTGGAATCACATGCTCAATGGAAGGACAGAGGTACCTTTCTCAATTTTTAGGTTCGAGGAACTATCAGACTTGGACGAAGGAGGTGTTGACCAAATCTAGAATGTTTGCCAGCACCATGCTTGGTATAGCCGTTGTGTTCATCGAAGATTATGACGCGTCGCGCTCTTACTTTACTGGATCAAGACTGATGTCAAAGGCTTTACAGCTCACGCAAATGTCTGCTCTTCTCCGGCAAATTACTCATGCTCTCATACCAGTCATTTACGCAACATTTACGGCCCGACAATTAGTTTCTCAATCTGCGGTGGCTTGATATTGACCGATGCCGGCATATATGCCCTGCTTGCTTCACTACGTTTGGATTACAAACGACAAGCTCGCTGGTTCGACTCGGTTTTGAACCGGTGCGGTCATGATAATGGTTAACCCCAAGAAATTTCGCTGATGTGCGGGTGTAAATATATCCACGCGCACCATTTCGGCGCCTTCGGTACCTTAGGTCATCCCTTCATTGAGCATCGGAATTTGTCTTTGACTCCAATTTCCGAGATCCAGGAACCCACACAAGTTCTCCCCAATTAGCAGCACACCTATGCCTTACTGATCGCAGTAAAATCCTCTGTTCATTGTCGCACTTTCTAGCGTCGCGTATGTACTGGAGAAGTACTAAGACATAGTAGGAATGGAAACCTTCTATTCCTATACCTGCAGCTGCGCGGAGTCCTCGCACCATGATGCGAGAAAAATAAAAATAGTGGTAACACCTGACCACCGCCGCCCTGCAGATCTCAACAGTAAGTTACTGTATTACGCTCTTACGGTACGAGTTACTGGGTGCTAGAAAACTCTAATTAGTGAGGCACTGCATCAAGTACATGATGTACATACTCTTACAGGCCAAAGCTAAGTCAAGGCCTTGAGTTTTTCAGAAAAGCAGTGCGTATATTTTTTGGGCGCCATGAACAAAATTCATCACGGTACGGCAGCCGAAAGGTCGAGGGGGAAGGTCGGCGGTGAAAGCACCTGTTAGCCGACGCGTTTCAAGGCCGGAGAAGGTGAAGACCAAGGGTTGCACCAAAATGGCCGTGGCATCTGTTACGTCCGGGTAACAAAGGTGGCGTCAGAGTCGTTTGTACACGAAATAATCAAGGACAAATCGCTTGACATTGACAGATACAACTGCCCGAAAGCAAGTGGTGGATGTCGAGTATAGAGGATGGAACCGTCCGAAGCATATTCTCTTGATGGAGGTCTGTCCATCACTTCAAGTTATTGCCGTTTACGTCGTCCCTAAGGTAGATTTGTCTAGAAAAATCCGGCTCTCGGGTGCCCATGACCGACTTGGCGCGTGGGTGTCGATCTTGAGGGAAAGCGGCCAACTATCAAGGCATACAATTTGGAATGCGACCCTCTGGCGGCAGTGGAGGCATGATACGAGGGCACATGGCGGCGTGAAAGTGAACCCATAGCGATGGTACTTGGGTGCATCATTCATCAAATACCCACGCAATAGCAACTCTTGTAGAGTTGTAGGAACATACAACATCAGATGCACTCGGTATATAGCGAGCGTTCGAGGTGCCTTGCGTTGATCCCCAGGAGATGGGAACGAAGTAACTATGCCTCATCCCATTGAAGTACGGCGTCACGAATCCATAAATCTAGACTTTACAGAATACACATCTGGGGGGTCCAATGCCGGTACCACCCAATACAGAAGCAAAAATCGAGAGGCGCCCTGTCTTTTTGACTTTGACCGGGGTCTATAAACATTGGAATTTCGGGATATCATATTCTATGCCACCGGCAGAGAGAACTTAGCGATAGGGCGTTGATGAACGTCATTAAATTGCAAGGTCGGCTGAGCAAAGATCAAGCTGGAGACAATCACGGAGTAAGAGAGCAAGCTAAGCTGGATCGGGCTGGAGTGCAAGAAAATTTCGGAGAGAAAACGGAAAGACAGAGCCAGATAGACAGTATAGATTACCGCAGCCACTGAAACACATCAGAGACCTCGAGATGGCAGACGACGGGTAGAGCAGGGCAGGGATGATGGAGTCGAGGAATGGCGCACGGTCCGTATTTAGTTTTGAGGATAAGGTTTAGTATTGCGACAGCACGTGCACATTGTAGATTCGCTCAGCAACGACATATTTTCCTCTCTATCACCCATCTGCAGGACAGTGCAGCTATTTCGCGGGATTTGCAGGACTTGGCTCCTTTATTTTGTGTACAGTCAGCAGCTGCACAGCCTCAACGCCCTTGTCTCTTTTTTTCACCGTCCGCCAAATCTCAGCCTGAAAGTGGACCCATCAAGTCTGAGCGCCGCCGGATTCTATCGCCAGTTTCAGTCGGAGTATCGACCGTGTTTGAGTAAGCCTTGTCTTCGTTCTCTTCTTCCAGCACCGTCGCCGACGCTGACGACGATGAAGCCGTCTCCTGCTCGACATGACGACCGAGCAACCAAAGCCGGCAGACCCGCCTGTTACCTACCCTTTGCCGCCCCATTTCCAGCATTATAATGGAGGAACCTTTCCACCACCACCGCCGCCTGGTGTCTATCCACCGATGTTTGCGTATCCACCACCGGTCGAGGGGCATCCTGAGGGCGGACCGCCGCCAGGACTCATTATGTTCCATGCACCACCAGGCATGGTCTACGCTTATCCACCACCACCGGGGCAAGGTATGTGTTCCTTCCAAGTCGTATCATTTCGTTGTTCACGGTTTCCACCAGTCTTCGCTGTGCCACCAGGCACTCCTTCGCCTTCAATGATGAAGCCGAAGCGAAAACAAGTCAAGATGGCCGTGTGTATGCTCACTTCCATACCATCATTCATCTCTAATCTCCGGTCAGTGCACAAACTGCGCCACTGCGTGCAAACGGTGCGATGAGGCGCGTCCATGTGAACGCTGTCTCAAGTACGGTATTCAAGAAAGCTGCATCGACGGTCAGCGTAAAGAGCGCAAGAAGGGTGTCAAACGCGGGCCATACAAACGTAAAAACAAAGGAATAGATCCGACATTCAGTGACGGAGGTACGTGCATTCTTTGTATCTCTCATTCATTTCTCATGTTGATCTAGACTTCTCCCAATCAGCTCCACCTGAAAATGGCGAGTGGCAGGCTGCTGGTTCCAATGGCTCCCCCCCTGCCAATGCGTCGACTACTGCTGCTGCTATTCATGCTGTAGCGCAGTTCGCGGCACCTCCAGAGGCTGGTGCAGGCTACTATCCCCTATACTATCCACCAGGCCACTTTGTCGCACAGATGCCGGAAGGGCAAGAAGGCCAACAACCACCGGTGGTGCAGTACTTCATGGGAGGCTATCCGCCGCCATACGGTTACGCGCCTCCTCCAGGCGCCACATTTGTCCCGGCTCCTCCTATGTCTGGGCAGCCTGTTGAGGTACCAAATGGGTCCGACAAACCCGCCGAATCTACGGCGACAAACAACGGCGTTGTCATTGCTGCCTCTGATGGTGCAGATCCACTGTCGCGTAAACGAGGACGGACTAGCAATGGAACCCCTGGCAAGTCAAAGAAAACCAAGACGTCGGATAAGGATCCCGGAAGCGAGGACGTCGACGCAGATAAAGAGGATAGCGACTCGCTTCCAGCGAACTGATGGGCTCCTGCCACCACCACATCCCCGTCCGTGTTATATCTACCACCCTATTTCTTGTCTTCTCTCGTCGTCATTTGTTTTGCTGTCTATCCCGAACGAACTAAATTGTCATTTAATCACACCAAATAATGCAGCCAACCAACCTTGCTGGTCCTTTGACCTTAGACAAGGCCCTGTGTCGTTTCGACACGGTCTGACCCTGTTGTTGGTCAAAAGGCCTGTATTGACGGGGGTGCCCCTCATACCTTCTCCGAGATAGTGTATTTTTTTTTGGGACACATGGTTTACTTGGTTATGTACCATTGAGTGCTTCTTGATCCATTGTTGTATAGTTGTACGATATATGTACTGATGTCTGATAAATTCCCGGCAGGTGTTCCACGTATTTACGAGTTGAGAACGATATAATACTCATTGAACATGGTATCGTAAGCAGGTCGAGGACTCGCGTGTGGTCGACACAAAATTAGGTTGTGTTCCTCCCCACATCAAAATTAAAGTACTCATTATAGGTTAATATCATACAAATGTTGCGTTCTCAAGTTGGAGGTAACTCTTCGCTTCTGGAGGAGCAGGAAGTGGCACGAGTAGAATACATTGCAAGGTAACGTAATATCTACCATTGTATACCAAAATACACCAAACAGCCATTAAATTGTTGACGGGCATCTATCACGCCAAGCCGCCGGTATCCAAAACTACACCAGGCCAATAGACGACTCTAAGCGCCAGTTCGCCTAAATTCTGCGCCAGGGTCTCACAGAACGAAAGTCAATCAACGGGTCCGTGTGTATGGACAACATCTTTCAGTATCAACAGCCTACAGTACTTAGCTTTCAGATTGCTGGTCGTGGACGGCCACTGTCAATTCCCACAGGCACGAATTTCCTGCTGATGCAAATATGTTATCCACCAGGTTCGATGTACTCCGTTTCCTCCCCTTGAAAACACCTTCAAGGATGAGATCTTCCCAAGTTGGATACTTCATGTAGGGGTCTACGTCGAGAGTATTGAGAGTGTCGATGCGGAGATTGGCACCCCTCTGAGGGACAGAGATAGGCACCACCGAATTTTACACTCAGAGAGAGCGAGCAAAGGTGTAAAGGGTGATGGCAATGAGAAAATAGTTGGAGGACGAGGTGTCCGCCCGACGAGTCGTCTAAGAGGATGGAATCTCTAGCCGCTAGACCGGTAAGAAGCAGTTCACGTCGCGTCGGGGTACGGAACTGGTGAGAAGATCCGTTAGAGCAGCATGGCGGTATTGTGGTGAGAGAGAACGTACTGTAGACTAAGAATACAATGCCAATATGGAGACCTTGTTTCTCGAGCTCTAGTTGGACATATCGATGATAAGCAATCAAGATAGATTTTTGTGAACCCACGGACGACCGCCCACGCAAACAAAGGAGACTATAACGTGCTCAGACGCAACTCTGTATCACGTCTTGTGCTTCTGCTTCTTGTCAAAGAAAGGGACGGGGACATTGAAGAGGATGGTAAGAGCTGAGTATCGGCAGTGGCCAACCAAAGTACTGGGTCTTGTAGCGCAAATCAACTTGCCCATTGGCAAACCTTGAACATCGCGAGGTTTTCCACATTGGAATTTGACCGTACGTCTTCCACTTGGGCTACGCCATGCTAGACGCTCTGTTTGAAGTGTACCGACCGTCAGATTATGAGCATCGGAATACCAACGCGCGGTGATAAGAAATTGGTGGGGCAATCGCGTGGTCGTTATTGATAGCATTAAATAGAACCGGTCCCCGTCGTTTAAAAGCATGTTGATCCAACTATTAGGCAGCGGGAGGGGCGGGTTCAGTCAGGTTCAGCGCTGTTTGGCAAAACTACGTTATCTCCACGCCAGTTTGACTTCAGGTATTATTTCAATGATTTATAAGTGAGACTGGGATTCTATGGTTTTTTTTGTTCCAGAACCTTTGGAGCATGTTCCCTGGAGAGGTGAGTATTTGATCAGGGCAAAGAGGCTCAATAACAGGTCAGTGCTGCAGGTGAGCTGGTTGCGCATCGATCCGAAAAGACCAATATTGATTACCGCAGCCTTTCAGTTGTGTTTTTTTTCCGCCGGTTTGATTTCCAGAACGTCCAGTTTTGTGGGTGAGAACGTCGACATGGAGAAAAAGTTAAAAACGGAGAAGGCCCAATCACGTGTATTTGGCAAAGCCTTCCGCGAGACACACGAATCTCCGAAATTTTCGTTTCCAATTTCTGGATTCACCTTGTACGATGTCTGCCATTCGTTCCCTTCGTCAGCTTTCCCTTTCCTCTTCTCGTGTCATTTCTGCACGATCTGTATCGTGCGTTTCTCGTACACGCTTTGCTCTCCCTGCCAGGCAGGTATTGTCGTCGCGAACTTTTTCTGTCTCTGCACGGGCTTGGGGACAGGGAACTAGTACGTGATCCTTTTTTTGCTGGATTATATAGACTGTTGACGCTTGGTGTTATAGCTGATGTTGCTTTATCAACGAAGCTCGAGGAAGAGCTGAGCTACGAGCTGGAAGACTCTGCCTCCAATGAGGTTCCAGAATTCTTGGCTAAGTTCAAGAAGGCTGGTGTCTGGACCGTGTGTGCTCATTGCATTCTTATTTTATACTTGCCGAATGAACATCAAATTTCATTAGATCGAGGACCGCAAATCTAGCGAGGAAGTCGTCCTTTCACGAAAATTTGGCAATGAAGAGTACACAATTCTCTTTGTTAGTGGGCTTTGTATATTCTAATGTTTGTCTTTTCACATGCAGGATTCGTTTGACCTTTGCCATCTCCGATCTCAGGAATCCGGAAGAATCCTATGAGGAAGAGGAACTTGATGAAGAGGCGGAGGAGAATGAAGATTCAGAAACCATTGTTTCGTATCCTATGCATGTGGCCCTGACCATTGCCAAGGTGAGGGCCAGTACAAACTCTGTTTAAAATTTAACTAATTCTTCCCAGGGACCTAATCATGGTGCTTTGGCCCTAGACATTGTTTGCCAGGACGGCCAATTCGTTGTTGACAACGCTGCTTTCTACGAGGATGCTAACGTCGGTACAAGCCTTAGCGCCGAAGCCGACTGGAAGCGTCGAGGACTGTACTTGGGACCTCAGGTTTGTGGTTGATTGTTGTTACACAAAGCTATTTGTTAACGTTCTCTGTAGTTTGATAACCTTGATATTGCTCTTCAGGAAGAATTTGAACGGTATCTGCAAGAGCGCGGTATTGATGAGAACCTTGCGGCGTTCATACCTGAATATGCTGAACACAAGGAGCAGGAGGCATGTTGTCATTTTTCTCATCTTCGGCAATGTGTTAACTTTATAAAACAATAGGAATACACGCACTGGTTGAAAGCTGTGAAGAGCTTTGTTGACGCATAATCTAGCCCAAAAGGAAGGGTTCACCAAAAGACAGAAGCTGTCGTGAGAGCTCTTGATTCCGCTCCGGGTCTGCAGCTTTACTGTATTCCATCTGTAATGATATATATATATATATTTTGCATGCATCACCACCACTCATCAATTTCACTGACTGTTTATTCACCCCATTCACCAATCAATGTCGTCATTGTCTAATTTCGTCATATGGCTTACCGAGTCGGATTAGTACGTGTCCGTGTCGTGGAACGTCGTATGTTGCGTCATTCCCAACCCAAAGACATCCTGAAAAGGAAAAATTGACACAAAATCGAGGAACCTTCTGGAAATATCACGAAAGATTGCGAAAAGACGCGTCGTGTCTCGGAAATGATCTAGGCGCTGATGACGCAGAACTGCGGCGTAAGCGTGTACGGTGGGGGCGATACAGCAATATTATAAATTGACTTGTTGTTTTCGTTTCTTTTGTTATCCGCCCGCCGGTTTCCCCCCTACAGTGCATCGACCATCAGCCTTTGTTCTCTCACTATATATAATGTCGCCCATGACTCGCCTTGATATCCCCTCATCGCGAGCCTCGACCCCTTCATCAGAGTCTTCATTCTCATCCTCATCCATGGCGTCGTCGTCTGGTCTGTACGTCCCCATCCACAAACGCGCTTCAAGCAGGAGCTCTTCCACCTCGCGTGCTACTACTCCAGAGTCAGCCAATAGTCTACGTGAGTAATACAACTTTCTGCTTTATCACATAGCCATCTTACGAAATGGCTTTCAGACTCAACCTCCCGTCTGCCGATATACAACATCACCGAGCTCCTAAACATCGGACATCACTCTTATCTCGCAGACATTCCATGTGACGCAAAAACCATGCTTCATGACCGTTTTCCGGAAATTGTCAAGGGGCTAGGTTGGAAGCCACCGCGTCACAGTCATGAGAAGAAGAACGGGGGGAAGCCAAATACTCGCAGGCAGCCAGGGAGACAGAAATCGGAACGGTCAAATCGGAGGAAGGGCAGTAAAGTTGCGGAGGAGTTTAGTTGGAGGGGGAGAACCGAGGTGCGCACGACTGGCCTTGCGGTTCCAATGACGCCGACAGTGCGGGTTGCATGAGAGAGGGTGATGCGAATCGGATAGGCGCTTCGGAGAAGTACTGGACAGCGCCTTTGCATAATGTGCATGATGGAATGGAACGGAAAATCATGACGTGTATAGATCATGATTGTTTAATTGTATTGTATTCATCGAACTAAACGTCCATTAAAATTGCATTCGAAAGTAAACGTACTAGCCCATTGGCCCAGCGCGGTCCAGAAATATATACCTCTAGAATACCGACCGACTCGGAAAGTCGTAAGCTCTCAGTCAGACCACCGCAGACCACCAAAAATGTCGGAGTCATTACTGGTATAGGCATCCATAAACCATAAATTATGATCCAAGTACATACGGTTATGTTATTTCCGTACAACTGATCCTACAGCATTCAGGCCAAAATCTTCCTCTTAGTTAGCAATCCCGCAAAAACAGTAGCTAAAGCAAACAGGAACCATTTTGTAAAGGATCGGCCTTCTGTCGGTGCTGGCGGTCCTGCTGGTCGTGCGGGTAACTTAGGGAACAGCCAGCTTATAGCCTTCAGCTTCTTGTCCTGTTGGAGTGTTGAGTATTAGCCGTGAACAGATCAGCAGCGAAGGACATACGGTGTAAGGAGGATAGCGAGACGATATAATCTTATCGAGCCTAGGAAAGAGATCAGACAAGTGATGGTCTCCAAACGAAGTGAGAACCGTACCATCCAGGAGGGTCCAGCGACGCACGCGTGTGTGTGAATGTGTCAAAGCCAAACTAGTGCACGACAAGGTCTGAGGACGCTTGATGCATAAGCAAAAAAATTTCTTACCTTGCCGTTGTGATGTCCACCTGAGGGCAAGAATGGTTAGAGCATAAACGTGATAACAATGCGAAGGCACATACTGCCACTAGGACCAACTCCGCCAAAAGGTAGGCCCTCCGCTGGAAATAAACCGATAATCAATCAACGAGAAGATGTAAGAAAAACGGTATGAACCTGCAACATGAGTCATTGTTTCATTCATACAAATGGCTCCACTTTGAGTGCTGTTAATAACTAGACGACTAGTCAATAAACAATCAGTATAGAGGAAGGATTCCCCAACTCTTCGTCTTGACTTCGCTATCCTGACTGAACACGTAGAGAGCCAAGGGATGGTCACTAGACGTAACAGTGAGAATACAAGCGGTAAAGGGCATCTACGATACCTACTGGGCGTTGACAAACTTGATAGCCTCATCAATATTGTCAACGGGTACGATCGGCAGAATAGGGCCGAACAATTCTCTGCGCAAAGTATCAGTGAAGATGCAAAGAAGAGGCGGTACAAGGCACTTACTCAGACATAAGAGGATCGTCGAATGAAACATCCCTCACAACAGTTGGCTGAATATACTTTGCAGCTTCATCGACTTTACCGCCGAAGGCAATGGTTCCTTTCGTCGACTTTAACAAGTTGAAGAGCCGGTTGTATGCTTGTTGCGAGACGAGCCTGCCGACAGAGTTTGCTTCGGCCTCGGGAGTAGGATAAAATGAATCGTTGCTGGTCGAGTAAAGTCAGCTTGTGCAAGGTTCACTTAGCAAGTGAGTGACACGCACATAACTTTAAGTGCTTCGATAAATTTGTCTTGGAAGTCCTTTGGAACCAGGATGTAGTCGGGCGCGACGCAGCTCTGGCCGGCATTCACAATCTTGCCCCAGAATATACGACGCGCTGCCGTTGGAAGGTCGCATTTTGGGTCGACAAACACGGGCGATTTGCCACCAAGCTGTTGGAAATGCATCATCAAAAGACGGTTAAGACTTTTGCTCGCCAGACACACCTCAAGGGTAACGGGAGTCAGGGTTTTTCCTGCAGCAGAAGCAATTATACGTCCAACACGTCCACTTCCGGTGAACAATACTGGAACTGTCGTCAGTACGGATCGTCCCCGACTGAAAGCATAGACGTACTATGTCCCCATGGATGTTCCAAGAGCTATGAAATTACTTGTTAGGCCGAAAACAGTACGCAACTGTAGATATGTACTTTGGTTGTCTCTGCAATCCCGCCGTTGACGACACGGATGACAGAGGGATCGACGTATTTGGGGAATAGCTCTTCAAACAAAGAAGACGTAGCCGGGGTCTGCTCGGAGGGTTTGAACACGACGGTATTGCCGGCAGCAATTGCAGATGCCTAGGTATATCACTATGAATGGGTTGTACGGTAAACAAGGAAGAGGCATACGATAGGCCCAAAAGACATGTTGATAGGGTAGTTGAAAGGACTGATAATGAGCACAACGCCCTTTCCCTGCTTGTAGATGATGCGTCGCATGGGCGTGTAGTTCATAGAGAATCCGGGTCTCTCTGGCTTGGCCCATTTCTCGACGTTTGAGTACGTATCCACGATTTCAGATATCGAGGGTCCAATTTCAGTACTAGTTGGAGGGTCAGTGACGTTCAACGTTTGAACCATGTACGAGGGCGCACAATGTAACCTCAATCTTTGGCTTGCCTATGTCTGCCATCAGTGCATCCTCAAACTTGGCGACGTTGTCCTTCAAGAGGTATCCGAGCTGGAGTAGGACGTATTTTCGGTATGCTATTGGCTGGACCCTTCCTGACTTGAAGGCATTTGATAAATCTGCGTGGATCTAAGTAGCATGGTCAGCGACAATGATCATGACAGCAGCGGGAAAACCTTTTACCTTGTCGATTTCGTCGACGGGAGTATAGTTGAGTTTCGGCATTGGGAGTGATGGGAAGATGGTGAACGCTGTCCCAGGATACTATATACTGGGTCTCATCAATGTGATACCGTGACCTGATTGATTTACATAGCTGCTTTCTGTTGAAGCGGTAAATCGGATCTGCAACCGGATTTATCGTTGTTTGCCGTCCGGCCGTGCTTAATTCGCACTTTTTTAAATGATTACCACAGGGGGATGCAGTCGATGGTTCGGGTTCAGCCGCCTTTCTGAATTCGAGAGCGTAGACCTGGACGATTCTATTGTTTCTCAGTTGTTGCGTGGAGCATCGCACAAAACTCATTGTGGAAAATGTGCCTAACTTGTGGGAATGCGCGCGGGCTCGTGCGAATTCGCAGTCAACCGTCGACAAATTCAATCAGTCAATCCCCTGATGCGCAAGTAATGGTGACTGATTCGATATGTATTAAACGAATTCGTGGGTGATTTTCAGGGACCCTTTTTAAATTCACACTACGAAGAAACTCCAATATTCATAGAGATCCTCTTGTGTTAAGCATATTACATATACACATTATCCAATATCTACAGTATCGTCCCAAGGATGCTGATGCCCACCATTCAAAAACTTTTCCCCTTGTCCCGAATCTGCCGCGGGTCCAAGACTAACCTGCAAAGCAGACTTCTCGTCGACATATCCGGAATCTAAATCTTCTTGATCGCCATCTTCTAATGGTTCTTCCACGACCATTCCCTCTTCACGAAGGATGAGCCACGACTTCTCCTTCACCTGTTAAGCAGGGTGAGAATAATCCTTGATTCAACAGTAAACACAAACTTGGAGGTTCTGGGCGGCACTTATGGTCTTAATGATCTGGCCTTGGTGACGCTGATGCAGGGTTCTCCGGAAGGAGCGAGCCAGGAAGGAGGACATGGTATTGAGAGGCCAGTCTGGTGGAACGAGAGGTATCACCTATACAAAGGTAAGCACATAGAACTACAAACATATCAGATACTTGCATCAACGACATCCAAATTAACAGCTTGCGAATCAAGTAGACGTGCTGTACGACTTCTACTTGGATCCCTGAATGGTAAGACGGTCAGCTCGACGGCGACCCTCAAAGATACGAACGCTTCTTACTGTGCCGTTACATAAACCTCTAGCAGAATCTTCAATAAACTTCGTTTGAGCTCTTCGCCGGCAGCTTTCGGTTTTGCTCCGTTATTCGATTTCACAAACCAGTTTGCTGATGTCCACAGTTGCAGGCCAACGGTATTCTCAGCAGCAGATAGCGCCACCTTGCTGGGAATCACTTCGCCTCCCAGGGCACAGTACACCTCGGCAGAATTTGAGTCGTGTAGATCGTGTATTAAAATAGATAGCGCTGCACGATGATTCCCTAGCTAAACGATGGACATCAGGGTGAGAGGGAAATGGCCCGAACGAACGTGAACCTCACCTTGCCTTCAATGATCGCCATCTCGAGTTTGAGGAGCCGATGGTGAGGAGCCAGCTTGTCTCTGATGCTTTGGAAATCGTACGTTGTCGATCCTTGGAGGAACAAAGCAGTCTTTATTCGTGTGCGTTTGTGATCGGAATCGGGCGTCGTTGAGACAAAATAAGAAAAGAAAGACACTGTGGATTCACTGCGGCTTGATGCAAAGGATGATGCTAGGGTTTCGTTAGTATCTATTGGCGCTGTTGAAGAATTCGGCCAACCTTTAGCCCGCCATAGCTTGGACACGGCGTCTTGAGAGACGTAGGAAAGTAATTGGTTGACCAGAACAGCTGCAAATTGCTCATGAAGGGCGCGCGAAGGATTTCGTTTCTGTAGCACGAGATGCTCGAGATACTGTGAACCGGCTGCAGGGTTGGCTTCAGAGATTTGCTTCAACAAAGCAGAGTCATCTTCTAGCTTCTCCCGCCGTTTCGAAGTATTTTGGGAAGTGAGGAGCTGTCATTCACATGAGTCCATGCGAGATGAGAAAAGGAGGCGGAGAATACCTTGAGTCCCCGCTCCGGATCAATCTTGGTCAACCAAATTCCCCATTGTTGTATTAGTTGTCGATCCTTCTTTTCTGTAAGAAGCGTTATCATATCGGAAAGCGGGTCTGTTATATCTTCGTCTGTCCATTTGCCTTCGACCAATCTGAAAAGATGCGTCAAATAAGGGCACATACAAGAAGAAAATGCTTACTTTGCCCAGACCTCAAGGAGTCTCTTGTCATCTTTTGATTGCCTATAGAGCATGCAAAGAGCGTTGTATTGTCCAGCATTTCTCAATACTGGCTCGATCTCATCGAGGACTACGTGGTTTGTTTCCTGAAGTAACAAATGCAGCTCCGTCTTCTTTCCCAGTTGCGCGTACAGTTTGGCCAAAACTGTATCGACAACACCAAACGTGTCTTTCCACTTGTTCGCATATTCCGATTCGATGTTACGTCTATGACGACACTTGTTCAAAAAGACTTGCAGCATTTCATGGGCGGCCATTGCGAGAATCTTTCGGAGTTCGACCGTAGGTGTAGCGGTTCGCGTGTTAGGGGATAGATGTGGTGAATAATTCCTGACTAGATTGGCAACAACTAAGAATCAGTTCCCATATAGGAACGGGCAAAGAGTCAACGGGAGATAATATGCCAAGAAGAGGAGAGCGGTATATTAAGTGAAGGATGTGTGTGACACGTCGAGCTGTGTCGGCGCTCTCAGGGCATTCGCTCTGGGCTGGATATATTAAATAACGAACTTACTGATATCATCAACAGAATATTCTAGTGGCATACGCTCCGAAACGCCAGCAAAGACATCAATAGAGTCTTGCAAAGTGAAAAGAGACCCACGTAGGTCGGGATAGTAGCTGACAAGAAGTCGCGGGTCCAAGTCTCCGTCGATGAAATTCTTGCCCGCGTCTTCGAAGAGAGTTTCGGCGAAACATTGGAATCCTATTCGTTGGTGTACGTAGCGTAGTTCCTCTGCCTACAGAATGTGAGTTGAAGCATGCTACTGAGTTGACAGCGACACACCTCGTCCTCGTCCACGGAGATGTTACTCTGTAATTTCTTCCGCTGAGGCTGATCGGCTAAGTCCACAGCATCCTCTATTCGGTGACTGTGGAGAAGAGATTCTGCCTGAGATATTAGTGTAGATGGTACTAAAGAATGGACAGCATGTTCCCCGAGAACGAGGATGCCAGAACGGGGAAATGTAAACGTGGGTTGAGGCATGACCGTCACGGTCAAGGGGAAAGAGGGGACATTACGTAAGACGTCTACTTTCGACAACCTTGACGTTGAATTTGAATCCTTTGAGAATCCGAATCCTTGAAATATCCTCTAGTATCCTTTCCTCATGTAAATCTTTTAGTTCTGCTTTCATACAAAGAGAAAATGAACACTTCAAAAAGCGATTGACTCAGTATAGTTTAAATAACACCTCCGGCGGTTCCGTAATTCCCTTGGCCTTGTCCGTTGTGTCGCAGTCCTGCTGTACTTGTCTATCGTCTTTGACTCTTGTACCAGATTACACATATGAACAGACTTCAACAGAGCGGGTTGCAGTTCCGGTTCTTTCCGATCGTGCGAAAGCTTTGCTTCTTAAGGCCCCTGTTGCTCTTTTGTTCACCGCCATGATGTTCCCTCATGTCTGAACCATCCAGCACAGTAGAGAAGCAAGAGGTTCCCGAAGAAATTGATTGGGATACCTTGAGAAAAGCCAGTCTGTTTCCCGGAGGATTTGGAGAGGACCGGATAAAGCTATGGTGGGCGCCTTCATTTACTCCACCTGTTCCAGCTGGATATATTTTGTCAAGGCCAAAACTACTCAATGTACGGGACGGAGCGCACCAGGATCTCTCTGTTTTTGATGAGCTATCAAGCCATGTCGATGAACGCCAAATACGCCTAGATACCGACCGAAGTTTTGTGCTGTATCCAGTAGGTGAACCATACGTGTTGTTCACCCATGACGGACATTCACCGAAACTCAAGATACTAGAGACGGCAAGGAATCACTCCAGGCCGAGCTCAACCGACTGTTGGTAGCCGTATTTCGCAAGCGGCCAAAGTTGAATTACTTCCAGGCAAGCACGTCACGAGGATCCATGCCCTGCTGTTCTGACTCAAATAATAGGGATACCATGATATTATTTCGGTTTTATTCTTAACTTTGCCCCCGGATATTCAGTTTTCCTGCGCTGAAAAGATGAGTTTGCATCGAGTGCGCGATTCCATGGGCCATGGTTTGGAACCAATACTTGGGCTTCTACGGTAAGTCTGATTATATCAGGCGTGTCCAACTGTAGTCATACTGACGTCGTCAACGCAGTGTGACTCAGAAGCTTTTGCGGCTGGCCGATCCCAATTATGCAGAGCTTTTAGAAAGGCACGTCTATACATTCATCGGTATACTTCGGTGCTCACCTTACCCTACAGGAACTCTCCTCTTCCCTTCTACGCCTTGTCCAACCTAATCACCCTTTTCTCTCACGACATGCCGACATTACGGCTGATACAGCACGTTTTCGATTACTTACTGTGTCGTCCACCGATTGCAATTGTCTATCTAGCCACCGCGGTGAGATCCATTGACGAGAGCAAGAACGATTATGTATTAATTTCTCATCAGATTCTTCTGTCACGTAAAGATGAGATACGACGTCTGGAAGAAGAGGACGAAGAGGGTATGATGCATTCACTTCTTAGTGGATTGCCGAACATAACAGACGAGGATGCCCCGAGTTCTGCGACGACTTTAGATCAGGAACAGCCTAAGTCTCAATCATTTGTCGGTGACAAGTTGCCAAGATGCTCCGTCAAAGAGGAACCTTGTGAAGAGTCGACCGTCATTCCTGTAGAAACCAAGATAGAAAATGATGGATACGTGGAGTCGTCTGGCAGCAGCGTGAGGGATGTCGTTGAAAGAGAAATACAAGAGGAAACGATTTCGACCTCTCAAGCCTCTCCGTCGAATTTGAAGGATTCGATATCGTCTACGCGGACACCTTCACCCCCTCCCAGCTACCTTCATCACAAACCATCCAGACAGGCCCTTCAAAAGCCATCTATAACTTTAACGTCGCTGTTGTTACAGGCCGATCATCTTTACGAAACGTACCCCCCTTCACATCCCTTACTCGCACTGTCGTCCATAATGGGTCCACAAAGTGTCATATTTACGTGGTCCCCCTCCCCCACTGATTTACCGAGCGATGATTCTGCAGAGCGAATGGTTGAGTATCCTCAGCTCATCGTTTATCCCTATGTGGACCAGGAGGATGATGGCGACCAGAAGGAAAAGCGGCAAGGCCCACGGCATAGGCACCTCATAAAACGGCGACCGAGATTCAGACTCAGAGACCGCAAAACTATGATTACAGGTGCTGTTTTAGCGCTAGGAGTCGCGATGGCTGTGTATGGAGTGCGGAGTGGTATCGTCTACGGAGAGGGGCGGCATACGAACTTCCACTTTCACAGGGACTGGAAAAGGTTGGGAGGCTGGGCTGGAGGGTTTCTTATCGGAGCTGGGAACAAGATATTGCACATAGGCAACACGTCGTAGAAACAGGTGCAATTTGTTTTGCTGTTTTTGTTATATGTCAATGGCAGTGAATATTTGACATCCCTGCCGACAATTTAGGAGACGTCAGAACGCAACAACAACTGCTTCAAGGGAGGTATGGAAGATTTAAATACAGAAACATACGTGTGGATCCGATGCTCCAATGCTGCTTCTCGCATCAGTGACATCTAACGAAAATGAATGCAATCAAGGGCAAGTTCGTGGAGACGCGAGGGACTTCCCCATGTGCATAACTTTGCTTCTAACCAGAATTTAGAATTCGTCGTCTCTCCATTTTGATCGGTCCTGTTGTCCAAGGTTGTCCAGCATCAATTGCAATATAGCCAACTTGCTCCATGCACAGACTTGCTTTCAACAGTCAAGCCAATCCTGCCTCGAGCCATGCCTGGTTTCTATGAGCAGCAGCTGGTCGTTCTGACTAGCTTTTGTCTGCTTTCTCTCCTTATTGACCGTGTAACACGACGCAAATCAATCAAGCAGTCACTGGCTGTGGATGATTCTCTTGAGCAGGGCGTGCCAGCTAACAGTGAGTCAAAGTCCCTTGCGACTTTGACCAGGCAGTATTTGATGGTTTATGGGGTTGTGATGGGTGAGTTTTCGAGTCCGTTCGCCGAGGGCGCGCGCCTCATTTGTGACAGGGGCGGATTGGCTCCAAGGACCATACGTGTACTCGTTATATCGAGAGCAATACGGTTTCCCTGAGCGGATAGTTGCCATTCTCTTCGTGACAGGATTCATGTCGGCCGGCCTAGCAGCGCCTTTTGTCGGTGTTTACGCTGACCAACAGTATGCGCTTCATTGTTTTATCTGACATTAAAACTGAACATTTACATAGCGGGCGGAAAAGAATGTGCCTGTTATTTTGCATCACCTATACACTCTCTTGCGTGTTTATTCTTGTGCCGTGGCTGCCGATTCTCCTGTTCGGTCGTATTCTCGGTGGGATATCGACGTCTATCCTGTTTTCTGTGTTTGAATCTTGGTTGGTGTCTGCCTCCACGTCTCTCATGCTCCCCCAGTCGGACATATCTGTCATCATGGGCCGAGCAACCTTACTGAATGGTTTTGTCGCCACGGGAGCGGGAGTTGTCAGTAACGAAATCGTTTCTATCTCCAGCTCTTTCGCGTCTCCATTTATAGCAAGTGGGGCCTTGTTGATGTTTGCATGGGGGCTTATGCGAGTATCGTGGATAGAGAATTATGGTGGTGGAGGTGGCACTACGGATGATGACTGGGATATCCTTCAAACCATGCGGTTGAGAGAAGCGTGGGGCATTGTTCAACATGGTCAGTATGTGCTGGAAACACTATCACTCGGTTGAATCCTTAGGCTTCTATTTCTAGACACACTGCTTCTCACCCTCGGTCTGACCCAAACATGCTTTGAGGGTTCTATGTATTTGTTCGTCTTTCTCTGGGTGCCCTCGTTACAGGAAGCTTCCAAGTCATCCGAAATTCTTCCTTTGGGCTACATATTTTCCTCCTTCATGCTCTCAATGATGCTTGGCTCCCTGTTATACACGGCCATCGTCTCTCATTCGCCCCCACCTTCCCCCATTGCAGGACCGGTAGACTCTCCTTTGACAACGCATGCTAAGCTCAGCAGTATGGTTAGCGCTGTCAGTGCACTGGCATTGGCGGTTAGTATTTCTTTCCAGGACGAGAGAATTCGCTTCTGGGCATTTTGCACCTTTGAGGCCTGCGTCGGCATGTATTATCCTGTACAAGGAACACTTCGGAGCTTTCTCATCACCAATGAACACAGAGCTACGGTAAGACATTTATACGAGCGTGTGAAGGTGGAGCTCATGAAAGGTTTCCAGTTGTCTGCCTTGTTCCGTGTACCCTTAAATGTATTTGTCGTGGTCTCCCTGTTAACGGGCGTCTCATCGGCACGATATGCAGTTCTTACTGCATGCACCTTAATGCTTGCATTCTCATCTATTATGACAGGGGCCGTCATAGTCAAGCGCTCAGATGAAGGTAATCAACGGCCTGCGTAGATCTAGTATATAGATGGAAGGATAACAAAAGTATAGGAATTCTTCATAGAAATTTTGCAGAAATTGGACTTGTAAGTAATTGATCCCAGTACATTAGTCTTACTTCTAGATGGTTACAGAAGATGAGACAATTTGTCTCACTCATTGGTCAGAACGAGCTTAACTTTGACTTGTCGTCATGCATCATGTGGGGGCGGTGCGCCACGAATTTCAAAGTCCGATTCGAGATCCGATTGAGGGACCGACAGAGGGGACCGGAAAAAATCCTGGTGTTTTGACTCATCCTTCTTCCCCTTTTCCAGTCAAGCCTCTCCCTCAAAATGGACGTGGATATGAAGAACAAAGACGAGGCCGATGACAAGCCATCGACCAGCAGTGGTAGGGACAGGGACAGAGATCGCGAAAGAGACCGTGACAGGGAGAGAGACCGTGATTTTGACCGCGATAAAGACAGAGACCGTGATCGCGACCGGGACCGCGACAGAGACAGGGAGAGCAGAAGGGACCGCGACAAGGATAGAGATCGCGAAAGACGAGATTCTGGTGCGTTTTCTATCCGCTGGGAATATCCAATGCGCTGAGGCTGTACATCATCGTCAAGGTCGCTCCCGGAGAGGGGGCGGTCATGGCGACCACTGGGAGCCTGAGGAAAGGCGTAATGGCGATGTGAGTACCGTAACTATCAACAATATGCAATACGTACTTACCAGTTCCGCCAGCGTCGCAAGCGTTCGCGATCCACCTCTCGCTCCAGGCGTAGGTCAGCCTCTCCCAGGCGACGTTCTCGTCGCTCGAGGTCAGGTTCGAGGTCCCGCAGCCGCTCCAGGAGCCGCTCACGCAGCCGAGAACGTAAAGCTGCAGAACCATTTTCTCGTTCTTTGGGTGGTCCTATGAATGCGGACCATGAGGAGGCCGTCGAATTTGCCAAAATCAGCAAGAGAGAAAACCGGGTCTACGTCGGCAATCTCAGTTACGACGTCAAGTACAGGGACCTGATGGAATTCATGAGGGGAGGTGGGTGGGGGATATCTCAAGTTTCTTCGATTTTTTTTTTAAGCAAGAGGGGAGGCAGAGGCAGGGAGCATGCATATTGGCCTGTCATTCATGGCGCCTTGGTGCTTTAGAGATATGGCCTGAACCTGCCGTCTGCGTTTGAGGAGGGGTCTTTTTCTTCTGACGAGCCAGCGAGGAGGATGGGCATGTTTTCAGTTTTTTCTCCTTGATGGAATGGTTTGAGTCGAGAGGATATTGATAGGAGTTTTCTTTTGGGGTTGGCAGCTGGTGAGGTCCTATTCGCCGAAGTACTCGTTACTCCGACTGGTGTATCCAAGGGCTGCGGGTAAGTCCTAAAATAAATGAAGGTGTTCTATTTTAATGGAGAATTGCTTAGAATCGTCGAGTTTGCCTCTCAAGAAGATTCACAGCGATCTATCCGAGAACTTTCAGAGATGCCATTACTGGGACGACCGGTGTTTATTCGCGAGGTATGTTGCTCTGTGTTGGTTTGACACTCCCAATAACCATGAATTAGGATCGCGAGAATGAGGCACGATTTGGCGCAACTCCGGTCCCTGGCAAAATCGGTATGGCGATGGCTGGACAAGGTTTGAATGCTGCACCGCCTCCGCGTCCTCCTTCGCATAATTACTTTGGCACTCATAATAACCCGGGCAACCAACTCTACGTCGGAAATGTAAGTGCGTTGACAGGTTAAAGGTATATCCGTTAACAAACCCAACAGCTTCCCTACCAAGCTGGCTGGCAAGATCTAAAAGATCTTTTCCGCACGGCTGGTAATATAGTCAGAGCTGATATTAACATTGGAGCAGATGGTCGTCCGAAAGGATCTGGGACTGTGGTTTTTGAGACACAGAAAGATGCACAAAATGCAATCAGTGCGTACTGCCGTGTTGCTTTGGGGATATCAACACATAAGACTTGTTTTAGGCATGTACCATGGTTTTGACTGGTACGGACGTGCTCTTGAAGTCAGAGAGGTAAAGCTGCATCTCTTCTACTCGTGTCGTCCGCTTCTGATAGTCGGGTTATAGGATCGCTTTGCCGGATTATCAGGACCAGGTGGCTTCCGCGGTGGCTTCCGTGGTGCTCCGCGCGGCCTTCGTGGAATGAGAGGCTTCCGCGGCGGCCTTCGTGGGGCAGGCTTCTCAGGCGGGGGTCGCGACTTTAACCGGGACATTTACGCTGATTATTCTGGTCCTGATCAGCAGCAGGCTCAAGGCGGAGGCTTGAGGATGGATGGGTACAACAACGGCGGATATAGTGGCGGTGTAGGCGGATTCCAGGGCAGCTATGGTCCCGAACCAGAGCCCAGTCAACAGATCATGGTTCGAAATGTATGTCGCGCTTTTAGCCTGTCGGCGTACTATCTGACGTATTCCCATTCAGCTTCCATGGTCTACCGCCAATGAAGATCTTGTCGAACTTTTCGAGACCACGGGTCAGGTTGAGTTGGCTGAAATTCTGACTGATGGGACGCGCTCGAAAGGCTCTGGCGTTGTTCAATTTGCCCAAGTTGCTGAAGCCGAGACTGCTATTGGTACGTGATACCAGAGTTTCCTCCATATAGTGATAGGTCTGATGCTCCGTTTCCACTAGCAAAATTCCAGAACTACATGTATGGGGGACGCCCATTGGGTAAGCTTCTTCTTTTTATATCAACAGATTTGCTAATAACTGTTCAAGACGTCCGATACAACGATCGCTGGCACACATTCACCCCAACTGCTGCGAAAGGTGGTCAGGTGGTTCCTATGCAAGCAGAGTGAAATATTTAAATAATACACCTTCCTCATTTCCTCTACTCTACTGAAATTGACATGATGCATGTAGCCTTTTCATTCTGTGGCGAAGCCTTTCCGTTGTACTTATCCTCAGATCAATTCATGTGTACTTTGCAATTTTCGACGAACAAAGCAAGGAATTCGACAGGAAAGAAGGTGATCTTTGATTGAATTCATGTGGATGTGTCAATGTCGCGGGTCATTGAGTCTGATGCACCTTGGGAACAACCTGGTGAACGTGCACCTGTCTGAACTCACAAGGGACTGTCGGTCTTGGACATCTAGACCGTGAGTCATCTGTTTCGGGGGTCCATTCAGATGAGTTATCCTTAACACTGGTTCCGTCGCTTGGATTGACGTACTCTGTCCACCATATCATACATAGCCTGCTGACACTTAGGACTCTGCCCACCACCATTCATGTTCATCTAAGGGCTTATCTTTCGGATATGAAGTACCCCAGCCCGTAGAAGCGATTCATCCGCCCTTGGTCTGGTACATCAGCTGCTTCCTGACTCTGACGGGCATTAATCCATGCTATTGATCTGGAACTCCCCGTATACGCCGAAATACAAACTGAAGTTGCATCTAGAATATCGCCGAGACTGATGCTGATGACTGTGTGTAGTCCGATAAATACTTTGGTATAGAGCCGTAAGAGGGAAAATAACCCCTACGGTTCTCCACCTAGGTTGCAGCTGCACGAGCGCCCCGACTGGGGACTCGGTGGGATAGAGAAGCTGAATATTGGTGCAAAAGGGCCGGCCGGTTCCTTCTCGGAGATATGCAAGGCGAACGTTTTGGGAAGCAGGGATAGATATCTGCAGAACCAATCGCCGCATGCACGAGACCTTGCCACGGTAGAGATGAACGTGATGTCACCGTTCAGGACGTTCAGTAACGGGAGTCATTTCTTTTTTGGGACCGTTTGTTACGTAACTTACCAAATTTGGACGATGCCATTAATGATTGAGGAGGTCTGCACCTTTTGAAACTTTACGCTTTGATTCTTACTTATAACTTAGATTTTCTTTTCCTTCCTTTTACCCTATCGCCCACAATGGTGTTCTCAACCATGGACAGCTTCACCGAGCTCTACACCCGTGCTGGTGACGACATCTCTCTTGACGATGTTCGTAAACACGTCCGTGCCCTTGAGGCCCAGCACCGCGCCAATGGAATCCCGTTGTCGGGCCGTATCATCCATGTCTGTCACTATCTGCCCGTAGTTGCGACCTTGACCGACCGTGCGGGCGTGCTGAGCCCTCCAGCTACCCCACCTACCAAAGCGGCAGAGGTTCCTGAAAGTCCTTCTACAGAGGCACCGAATGCGACGACCGCTTTGGAGCCTGGCTCGAATGGATCCTCTGCATGGACGCTGGTGCCGCGGTATGGTCACTCCGCCATGATTTCAGGCATTCGTTCTCTAGCAGCGACCCACGAACAGCTCATTGTTGGTTGGACCGGTGACATTCACTCTCCGGTGCCCAACGAACATATCCCAGAGAACACCATATCAGAATCCGATAAGCAGGCGCTTGACGAAGCCTTGAGGACGTACCAACCAAAGGAGTCAGACCCTGACGATGACAAGAAGACAGTGTACGTGCCCGTCTGGTTGGACGACAAGGTTGCCCACGGGCACTATGATGGTTATTGCAAACAAAGTACGCATACATACCAATTTTCTATTCCCTTAACATTCTGATACCTCCTCTCAGTTCTATGGCCGTTATTCCATTATCTTCTTTGGCAAGATGTAGCGACTGAATACGCCTCTGCCGACTCTCATTATCCGGCTTATGCGGCCGCGAACGCCGCATTTTCCCGACGTATATCTGAAGTCTATAGACCGGGCGACCTCATATGGGTTCACGATTACCACCTTCTACTACTCCCTAGACTCATTAGAGAGCTTGTCCCGGATGCGGTACTCGGTCTTTTTGTTCATACGCCCTTCCCAAGCAGCGAGGTTTACCGATGTCTGCCGAGTGAGTCATTCGGCGTTCTGATGGCGATTTGTTATTTATTTGCTTTCAAGGACGGAAGGAAATCCTCGACGGAATGCTGGGTGCAAACTTAGTCTGTTTCCAGACCTATTCCTACTCCCGGCACTTCATCTCCACTTGCATCCGTGTCTGCGGTTACGAGACGACCCATCGCGGTATCGACGTTGAGGGTCATGTTACCTCGGTGATGCATTGCCCTGTGGGTATCGATGCGGAGCGCGTTGCGAGGGATATGTATGTTTTTCTCCGCTTCCGTTGCTGCGACTCGCTTCTGACTTTGTGTAGACAACGACCTGGCATTCTGCCGAAGCTAGAGGCTCTGCAAACGCTCTATGAAGGTAAGAAAATCATCGTAGGACGCGATAAGCTTGATGTCGTAAACGGCGTCCTTCAAAAGGTGCCTGCATATGCTAGTCAAAACCTCATATTACTTATCCGTTTCTGACAGCTTCGTGCATTTGAAAAACTTCTCCAAGACTACCCCGAGTGGATCGGCAATGTCGTGATGATTCAGGTGACGTCGCCTGCGTTGACGGACTCCCCGAAACTGGAGCGGCAGGTCAGCGAGCTGGTGGCACATATCAACGGGGAATACGGCAGCCTTGATTTTATCCCCGTCCACCACTAGTTTGTACTACCATTCGGCTATTTTGTTCTGCCCTGACCCCTTTTTTTCAGCCACCAAACGCTCAAAAAGGACGAATTTTACGCTCTGTTGTCTGTGGCGGACCTCGCCGTCATCACGCCTCTGCGTGACGGGATGAACACGACGTCGATGGAATTTGTCATAGCCCAAGAAAGAACAAAACACAGTCCGAGCGTACTCAGCGAATTCATGGGTATCAGCAAGCATATGTCCGAAGCATTGCAAGTCAATCCGTGGAATCTCGGGGTCAGTGATCGGGTTCTGGTATCTGATCTACGCCCGCTAACGTTCAATATTGCCAGGACGTCGCAGCCGCTATCAATAAAGGTCTCTTGATGGGCGAAGCGGAGAAACTTCAAAGACATGTAAAGCTTCACAAAGTTGTCACTACCCATACTTCGCACACCTGGGCGGCTGTCCTTGTCAAGATGATGCTCAGTCAAATGAACTCTACCAACACCGCCAAGATGACACCATACATCCCGAAGGAGATTTTGCAATCAAAATACCGGATGGCGAAGAAGAGGCTTTTCCTCTTTGACTACGATGTAGGTAACTGTCACGACCCATGCGGGCGTCAACTGACGCGTCCTGGTTTCTATAGGGAACCCTCGCACCGATTGTCAAAATTCCTAGTATGGCTACTCCGTCTGAACAGACGCTTCAGGCGCTGGCGAAGCTCTGCGATGACCCTAACAACGTGGTATATATCATATCTGGACGTGACGGCGAGTTCCTGGATCAACATCTGGGCCATTTCAGGAAGCTCGGGTTTTCTGCTGAACATGGAGGGTTCGTGCGCGAACCTGGACACAAGGAATGGGTCAACTTCACAAAGTCGCTCGATATGAGCTGGATGGCAGAAGTCTACGAGATCTTCAAGTACTACACTGAGGTGAGGTGTCGCACGTTGCTGATTGGTGGTCTCGTTTCTTATCTCTGTGCATTTTCTTCAGCGGACCACAGGCAGTCATATCGAAGTCAAAAAGAGTTCTATCACATGGCATTACCGCTCCACCGATCCAGAATGGGGGTAGGTTAAATCGTAACGTCGTCGTAACGTCTATCTGACCAGGTCCTTCACATAAGACAATTCCAATGCAGGCAATGCCAAGATCTTTTGGAGAACAATCTTGCACACAAGCGGCCCATAGAAGGTATTGATACTGCCCGGTTCTGGTTGGCTTTGCGTGACATTTTTTCTCAGTTCTTGTGGGCAAAAAAAACCTGGAGGTTCGGCCGATAGCCGTCAATAAGGTGAATGTTGATTATCGACTGAAGTACCCCCACCAATTAACATTCTTTTCAGGGTGAAATTGTGAAACGGATCTTGTATTATAATCCTGACGCCGAATTCATCTTCTGCGCTGGTGATGACAAGGTTCGTCCCTTACATCCGTCTTGTATGCTGCTATCGGTCTAAACCACGATTTCAGACGGACGAGGACATGTTCCGAGCCCTGAATCTCTTCCCCCCCAGCAATGGCAGCACGCCCGTCACGACTACAGTCCTAGAAGCACCTCTGTCGGTGACTCTAATCGACCCCGAGGCCAAGAATGCACCTCCAGTTCAGCTCGCCATCGCTCCTGATGCCATTTTTACCACTGCCGTTGGTCACAGCAGCAAGCGTACTCTTGCTAGCTGGCACGTCACTACACCACAGGAAATTGTTGAACACATGCTTGAGATCGTCGAAGATGAGAATACCAGCTCCAGGAGCTATCTGTAATAGCAACGCTTCCTTCGCTTTATTTTATAGACGTTACTGCTATATTGTTGGATGGGTTAATAAGTTATAGGTTAGGTTTGCTCACGGAAAGATATACGTATTAAGAGAAATGATATATAGACATGGACACTTTGGTTTCTTTGTAAACATGTAGTATGTCTTCAACATCTAGAGAGTAGACTTCGAACACAGGTGCACAGTTAGTTTGTATGAAATTGAACGATGTTTTTGATATCCAAAGCCTTAGTCTGTCATGAGATTCATATACCGATGTCCGAATGGTATTTAATTTCTATTTCTGCGGGAAGGTCAGGTCGGATCTCGCATTCCGATCGGCCTCCACGTCGGGTGGCTGTGTCGACGGTCACCACGCTGTGTCTCAGCCGCCTTATGCTTGAAAGCACCAATCTGTTGAAGTGAGTTGGACTGCACCATTATATTGCTTATTTCCTCGGTCGTTCCCATTGCTTCTCTTACAGGTGGTAAGGAGGTCAACGAATGATTAGAAGACGCGGACACGGTCATCGCGGACTTCTCATGAAGGGTTTACCTGGTAGAATGACTGTGGGAGCTTTATCAGGCTAGCGTATGGGAGGCCTTGACGCAGTTGACTAGCTATACGACACTGGACTATCTCTAGGATTCCCGGAAGATTCGAAGCTGCGAAAACCACTTGGTGATCGCCACGGTCATGCACACGAGCACTCATAGCTTATCTGAACCTGGACGTATGTAAGAGTCAAGATAACTGAGCACGTCTCGGTAAAAATTTGCAGCTCTGGTATAACATACTTAACGATCCCCATCGTAACTCGGGTATGCCGGTTCAAGTCCATCATCTTCCAATGTTGACTCTGATAACGCCTCATAATTCACAGGTCTGGCGGTCCCGCTACTCAGTGTGTACACCTGGGGTCTAGATACAAGAGGACGATCACCTCCACAGTCATCATGACTTGGACGTCACCTATGCTTAGTGTCTCTGAAAAGCTTACCGTTCTGTACGGTCCACAAGCATTGTGGAGGCTAAGTCTTTTGGTTGCTACGCCAAGGCACAGGCGTGTTTGTGGCAAATAATACTCACGCTCGTCGTTTCCGCGTGCACGAAGCGTGCCCGGCATCTGTTGATCAGTTTACATTGGCTTGGGTGTGGGAACTAGCTTGCCTTGCGTCGGCTAACCCTACCAAGGAAATTCCAACCGATGATTACCATTCACCATAAATATCCTTTCATTCTTCTTTCTACTCCCGCTAAGCCTCTTCCATGCGTTTCCTTTTCCTGATCTTTCTGACTGGGGTCGTATGATCTCAAGTCACAGTTCATTACATCCTTGGCCAAGAACCCTTTGAAAACCACGGCGGATCCCTCGGTGTACACTGGCCTCAATGCTTGCACGCCTCTTGTGCTGGACCCGCCACCGCCACCCGACCCTGCCCTGCTACGGCGTTTTTTATACAGCTTGTTAATGGGGGTACACCAGGGGCATCGATTTCATAGCTGGGCCAGTTCTTTGGGCCTTCAATCGAAATGTCGGTAGGAAATCAAGTTCATGAGTGACCAATAATGAATAAAGGCTTTTCTCCTTCATTAAACTTACTGTCAATCATCCAGTCGGAAAAAACTCGTAGGGAACAATTATGCTAACAATCTTATTGTCCTTGTTAATCTCGGTTGAGGTCGCTGTTACAAGTTCCTTTCTTGAACCTTATGGCAAACATACAAGAAAGATCTTGTGGTGTATGGATACGTGTCGGCGTACGGCTGCGCACGCGGTGCTTAAGTGTTTGGCAGCGGCAGTGGCTCTGCTACTTTGGTGAGCACCGACTGGGAGGTGAAGACGTTCGAGTCGGAGAAATCTCACCGCCTGAATATCAAGTTTCAACAAGGGGTGTGCATTTCAGTACTCGGTAGCTTACTCAGATGCGCGCATTTTCAGTATTATTCACAACTAAGAGAACTCACATTCTGGGATAATCTAGGGCGAAGGAAGCTGCCAAAATACTTTGTGTCTTGAGCGTTAGAGTAAGCATGCATGTAAATATCCTGACTCTAGGGTGAGGATATAACTCCCTTTTACGCAGGTGGTTTAAAAGGTTTAAGGTTTGTCTAACGATGGCGTACTAGCTCGAAACTCAATTCTGATCCAGAGATGGAAGGCAAGAAGAAATAATTGCCGCCCCGCGATACGACAAAGTCTGACACAAGCATTAGCCAAAGAACGCACCTTTTCAAGTGAATACTCACTTGCAATGTGATCGCACGGTTAGGGTCTGTAATTGAACGACTCCTTGAAGAAGGGTTATTTCTCGCAGGATCAATAATAGGATCCACACCGGTGCCAGACAGGAAGTGGCTACAGAATATTTAGACTAGGGCACAGGAGCATAAACCAAATGACTTACTTTGCGTTGTTAACCCAAACCTGCTGCAAAAAAACGCCCTGACCTATGTCGGATTGGTATACAACTATCGTAGCATCAATCAGTCGACACTTATTCATACGAAAGCATTTTAACTAACCAAAAGAAAGACTGCGTTCTAGAGAGGCACCCGTCTTATTTGAGGCTGATTCATCAGGCGTCACTGTAAAAATTCTATAGGTTGTCTGGTTTCTCTCTTCAAAAAAAGGGTTCGTACGGAATACCAGCGCAGATGATGTGATGTTCTGTCTCCTCCAGGGTGAAACTGGCTCGAGGGCGTGCCATCCTCGTATGACAGCAAGTCTGGTTGTTACTGCTTTCACCGTGATGATGGTAGGTGAAATTGTTGTTCCTAGTAGGATCCGCCGCCAGCGTAGGGTCGTCGAATAATGGTGCAAGATTAACGGGAGCACACTGTAATCGTGGGTTAATTTGTCGCATGGATATCTTCGCAGATGAACAACACACACTTTTCCATCGTCCAAGCATGCGAGCTCCTCACAAGGCGGATCCCTCTTCAGGGGTGAGCACACCCAGGCTCGGAAATCGGGTTGTCCCACAGGAACAAGCTAAACTCTGGCACCACCTGCTCCATCTGACGGAAGACCAGGAACGAGCTATCTTTAGCCCAGGGCGGACGAGTAGTGGTATGCCCGTTCTCGGCCAATATGATTATTCCCACATTGATAGCTAGGTGGCCCAGCAAAGGCGATTGTGTAAAACCCTTGACGGCGATCTCGTTGATACCATCCACGAACCCGAAATAAGTATCTGAATATGCATCCTCATCTTCTTGGATCTATAAATGGAAAATACGGGTCTTCCTCTGATCCAGGGCGGGCTGCACCTTGAACGCGATGTAACTTGCCAAATTGTCGAGATTTCATCAATGTTATCAATAGTGTCCGACGCAAAGAGGAAAATGGTATGAACAGAGGTTCTCACAAATGACTGCTCCCAATTGTCTGTTCCGGGATCACCGGCTTCTTGTCCTTTAGAATAGAACCGGTCGCCTAGATTATTGGTGATGCCCAGAGTTGAGAGTCCCGGCTGGGAAAAGGCGGCGAGATTGACTGCTGTTAGAGGCTGGGCAGTGACATCCAATATGGGTCAGGTTGTATATCCTAAGCCAATTTGTGCTCGAAGAAAACCGCGGCCTGAATGCCGAAAATGAAAAACAGCTCCTTCTTCCTCCTGTATATTCGCGGGTTTTAGCTGAAACACTGATGCACGCATAGAGACACCTACTGTTACGTCGTTCGGGCAATGTATTGACGACGAAGCCGGCCGGGATTGCTGGGGCGACCAGTAACATTAAAGAACAAGGAAAGCAGTATAAGAGGCGGAGATTGCGCTGAAAGTTCTCATCTTCAGTAAGTATGGTGATTAATGAATGCACCTACCCTCAAGGAAAGGTATGAAGCTTACGAGGAGTCCTTCTCCTCAGTAAATTCGCTGGAATTCTTCCTCCGTTCGGAGTTTCACTTCAGGATTCTTGAATCGATCTTTAGTGAGACGCGAAAGGAAAATACATGCTTACTACATAGTCTATCTTGAGAGGGGAACTCGGTTACGTGAAGTACTGTCCACCGTCCATTGCCCCGACTCAAAGAGTAGCAACCTAAAAGTTTCCAAATTCCGCGAGATAGAGAAAAGAAGATAATATCTGATCGCTGAAGCAGTTGCATTTAGTATCCCGGGGGATCTGGAATAGCAGAGCAATGGTCACATTTGCACCCGTTTCTCAAACCAACTTTTGCCCCGGGTCGAATAAGAACAATAAAGTCAGTCGGACGCTTTCAGAAACAGCGCCATTGATCGACTGTGTGTTGCGCTACTTTCTTAGGGGTCATTGAAGCACTGGAATGTAAGAAGAACATGTATTCGGAACCATTGGTAACACAAATAACGACATCATCAGTCCAAGAAAGTGGCATATACAGGGTTACGGATACCTTAACGTCGCAATGAGCTTTGTTCTTTAAAGCTCGTAGTTGGACAGACGTGTCCTCATCTTCCAACATCTTGCGTGTGATAGCTTCCGGTTCTCCTTCCTTGAACTGAGGGATTTCTGACGGATACATGCCCAAATAGCCGCGATGGAATCTCTTGATCTGCGTGACGACCATGAATCGATCATACGGTATCTCTCCCACCATTGAGAACCTTGCGCTCATACGACTGACCCGTAGATCGATGGTTCTCCAAGCCGCGAGAATTTTCGTCACCGGCTCATTTTGAAGCCCTTGAGGCCCATTCGAGAGCCGTTTCTGGGTTGGTGAGGAAGCCTCCTTGCAGACGATATCGAGGCACATGCTCCGCCTGGGTAACTACTGGCTGGGGAATGGTTGATTATATGACAGTCGACACAAAGCTATTAAATTTAATTCAAGCAAGGATAAAGAGGTCAGAGAGATACTCACTGCATCTGTGCTAGAGGTAGAATTTGAAGAAAAGTGGCACGGGCTATATAGTTATGTCAGCTGCATGTGATACTTTCGTACCGGAATACCGTACTGTCCCCATTCGGATGAATCGGAGTTTAGAACTACGGAAAGTACGCGACTCGGAATTGCGCGAAATGCCACGTAACGCCTTTCCAAGTTTATTAGAATCCTAGGTGTTGTGCAGGGTAGACTCCAGGCTGGTAAAGCCAGATGTAATGAACTTGTTGTTCTATGGCTCCTACAGAGCTCATATTTATACTACTTCGCACTAATATCTACAATCTTCCACTCCTCTCGTGCTTACACAGCGACTCTCGGCATGATGCCGGATTGCCCCTTCTAGAACTTTCCGGCGAAATCCCAACAAAGTTGAAAGCTTTTAGCAGGTGAGTCATTTTACATCTGTCGGATATTGGCACTGATGCTAGTTTCGACTCCAGAGTACGAATGTGACAACACTCAACTCATCCTCTCAACTTCCTCCGCCGATGTCACTTGAAATTCCCCCCACCGCTGACGCCCACATTGCCTCGCTCGATTATTAGGCGATATTCAACCTGCGTAACGTCAACATGAGCGAAATGAGGTCCGGTGCGATAGCAGCAACCTATAGGTTCGATCAGAAATGGAAGAAGTGAAACAATGAACACTACGGACGCCGTCGGCCTTCTGAAAATAGGCGCACAAGTTCTCATTCTGGAACGGGATAATGATGGATCATAGCTCATATCCAACGTGGTGGCAGAGCTGTCTTCTAGTTGATCCCAAGTGAAACCGCCCGAGCTTCCTGCAAGAGTTCGCGAGTGATTTGGGCACGGATGTAGACGGAGAAGCAAATACGAGAAACATCGACAATCTTCCCGATAAACAGGAACTTGCCGTTCTGTAGCTTCAAAATCTCATCTAGCACACCCTTCCGATCACTGATCAAGCCAGACAATAGGCATCAGGTCTGAGGAGGAATTATAATAACGCACTTGTTCTGCAGGGACATCGCGATAGTCCACCTGATGCTTCTTACCTGACTCAGAGTACGGATCCTTGAAAAGGACTTGAGCAAAGTCACGAATCCTGTAAGATGGTGTCTCTTTGCCGCTCAAAGGTCCAACTAATGCGTCCTACGTTTTCAGACTGAAACGCCACCGCTTGTATTCACACCAGATCTTCGTTGTATGATGACGAATATTTCGTCGTTGGTCAATGTTCATTGCTTCATTGGTATACCTTTCAGTTTTATGGTCCATAAACCTTTGTCGTAGGCATTCCATTCTTCCAGACCACGCCTTTCGACCTGTCAATAGCCGTCGCAGGCCAAGAAATTCTAGAAGAAACTCTTCTCGATATCCAGGCTGCTAACAAACCCGATTTCTACGTGGCTCATGATCACCGTGCTTCAGCAGGTTTACCTCTTTTTCGAATGGATAACCTCTCTTCTCATACGTGTCTCTTGTTTATAAGACGTACAACCAGTGCGATTACTTTGGAGAATTTAATGATTTGATAGCAGCGATATGTAGTTCGGAAAACGATATAAACCGACACCTTTTTATCGGACCAAATACTGCAGATCGATGGTCTCGGGACGTCTGGAATACAGGCTTTGTCGACGCATATTATGACAACCTAGCATATCTCGCATTTGAAAGGTGAGATTGAAGTGAGTGCTAAGATCTCGTGCTCATGTGCCAACAACAGGTATCCGCAAGACAATTGCGCTGCTACATTTGACGAAGGCAGTCACCAGTTGATCCTCAGCAGATGATGTTCCTGTACTATCTGGATCATAGTGCCAGCGTGAATTTGGTTGCGAACTATTTGAACTCGACCGCTTATGCACAAAGTCAAGGGAAAGAACTGATCGTGTTCGAAGCAAACACTGCATCCTGTGGGGGCTTTGCGGGCATCGGTGATTCTTTCGGCGCAGCGCTATAGGACCTTGATTATGCCTTGCAATTGGCTTACGCCAACTTTTCGGGCGTTTTGGAGGACAAACAGTTTACTACAATGTACGTCTCCATTCTATGTATTCCATTATCACGAACCAACTTCCTTTCATAGCCTTTTACAGGTACGCTGCTTATGTTTTCTGTCATCGGCGTCGACGACTGACCGCGTCACGCACGCTAGCTCCGCCACAAATGAATCAGCGTATTATAAGTGGACGTTCGGACCCATCTATTATTCCGCTTTGATTATGGCAGAAATTCTTGGCGCATCCAATACATCACAATTGTTGGACATTGGTGCGAACGTGGGTAATATATACACCCCGGGATATGCAATATACGAGCAAGGCACACCTGTTCGTCTCGCCTTATTCAACTTCATTACTGATTCCTCGGGTAGCCATGATTACTATGCTACCTTTGCTATCGGGGCTGGAGACACTGGGCGACCCAACGGAACGCTGGCTCAAGTCAAAGTGAAGTGAGTGCCTTGTCCCGGAACCAAGTCTATTCCCAACTTCTTGGCAGATGCTTTAGAGCATCATCTGTATCTCAAAAGGGTAAATATACTTGGACAGGACAAGTAAGCTGGGCCATCCCGATTCGGAATGTTCTCAGGTGACCGTTCATGACAGACCTTTGGTGACAATTTTGCCTCTGATGGGCGGATTCAAGGAGAGGAGGACATCAAAACTGTTGGCTGTGATCAGAGTGGAAACATCTGTTCTATATACGTTCAAGCACCGGGTTTTGCGCTGGTGTTCTTGACAGACGATGCACTCAGCGAATCTGAAGGAAGAGAAGCACAGTCATTTTCTACAATAGCTGTGACAACGTTGTACAACACAGCGACCATACTAGATCCTGCCGTTCTGGTAACGTCTAATGGGCATCATGCCGTGCTAGATGGGCTGGGCTGGGCAAGTACCAGTCCAGGAAGTAATGATGCTACCAGCAAGCAATTATTACTTCCCTCTCATTTCTATGTATTTGTGCTATAACACTGGCGTATTTTATCTAGAGATGCTTCATATTATCTTTATTGCATTGGACTTTATGTATCATAGAGACTCTTCTAGAATCGGCTCTTTCTGCCAGAATCACAGTCATTTTGCTCGCTTCGTTGACAGGAAATGCAGATATGCCAGACTGTATTTCGGAGTCGGAGTCGGCGCTACATTCATGGGGACCGAAGCGAACCAAAGGAGCTTGTTAGTTTCTGGGTCACGGTCGAAATGTTGAGCTAAGATATGCGTCAGGAACGTTGCATAGTAAGATGATTCAAGAAACGTGTACTGGTCTCAGGAGGCAGCTTTTCGACTTGCACGGTATTTGTGCCCGCGGTGGATAGAACGGTACGGTCTGTGTTGAATACGGAGAGTTCTAGGCATGAATTAGTGGAATGGAGAGGAGTAAGAGAAAGGTAAGTACTTGACATGGCCGCCATCCACAAGTCCGACCCCAGTGGCTGTGCGACCAACCTTGGTTCCCTTCTATCACCCAGCAGGCTCCAAGCTGCAATGCTCGTTCCGTACAGGCCCTTTGGTCCAAATTCGCGAGTAAGGTCTGGGTATTGGAGTCTCTGGCTTCTATGTAGTCACACGAAAGTCACTGGTTGCATCGATTACCCAAAGACCCATTTGAAAGTGAGGGTTGATACTGCCGGCTAGAATTCGTTGAAGGGACTGGCTGCTTCTTCTTCCTGCCTGCTTTGGCTCGGTCCATTGGCGCACGAGGTATCTTACGAGACGCAAGAAGAGATGGATCTCTTTACTGTCTTGGCGGCGCTTTGTTCACGTCACGCTCTGGCACCGTGCCCGGTGGTCCCATTCTCCTAAACACGTCGTTTGAGGTCTCGAAGCCCATTTTCTGTTGCTATAGCAAGTCGCTTCTTGTCGGGTTAAGATAACTTCCTGGCAAGATCTAGAGCCCCGGCCGGACAAGGTATGTCGTCGATTTATCGGTGTCCGGATCACTGATGACGCAGTATCTGCTTAGCACATTGAACATTTCGTTACTGGGCTTCTCACGCGAGATGGCTGAGGCAAGTCATAGAAGGAACCAGCGGCGTGTGACGCCTTTGTGTTTGGTTTGGCGTACAAGGGTCCCGACCGGAACAAAGGCTGGATTAGGCGGATTGCATGTCCTTAGGCACACTTTGCAGCACGCATGGGTCTGGATTTTCTGGTTAGATCGCTCTAGCGGAACTCGATTCAGACTACTCTGAGTCTGCTGAGTTGCAATTTTTTTCCTATTAGAGCTCCCTTAGGGGAATAATTGCTTGAAAATAGGAAAATTGCGAACTTTGCAGAAGCGGCTTATGGACTCCTGTTTGTGTCGTGTATCTGATAGCAATGCTATTCGGTAGTTCAAGTGCACGCGCACACCTATGAAGTCAACCTCCATTAGGATAGCTTTATGGTATTGTGCCTGCAATACCGCGAAACTTTACATCCCTCAGAAATTGATGTCTCATTTATCTGTAGATTTGTCAAGACATGCGGTCAGGCATACATTAATAAAACGAACAAATAAGTAGTGAGTGATACTCCTAAGATCTAATGGTTCTATGATAACGTGGCATATACAGGCTCGTACGGTATAAAAAATTGTTTAAAATGATACAACGATGAAAATCGAATGCTGAATTTTGAAGCATGGTAATGACCCAACCCTCATTTGCGTTTGGGCAGAAGTTCCACCGTTCGATGAGCACGTACTTCGGGAGCAGCCTCGCCGAAGTAGCGTGGAGTAATGAAGGACCACTCGTCGTTGGTAGTCACCCAAATTCCAAGGAACATCACAAATTCATGTAGGCGCCGGTTCACTGGCTCAGGGAACGTTGGGATGTGTTTCATGTCGTCTAAAAACGCCTTGGAGAGCTTCTCATAGCATTTGCCGACATCATCCATTGCCTCCTGGATAGTCATACCCTTCTCGGCTATTGTCACGGACACAATGTTATGATTTTCGTCGCCATGGGCCTGTTCCACGTTCCACGAGTATATGTCCTGCGGTATCAATTGTCAGAAATTTATCAGGGCTGGGAACTAGGGAAAAACTCACGTTTGACAAGATGCTCATATTAATAGCACCCAAGACCAGCTTTTCAATCTGTGGGTGCTTGACTGCTTCATCGGGGAGATCTTCTGAAAGCATGAAGAAGTCAAACGAAGGCCTAACACCGACAGTCCCACGTCTCATCGCGAGATATTCTTCGATCGGACGAATGCGGCCGATATCACGGTCCTCTGCTTGCTGTGCGACGCAGTCGGTATACTGTTCGAAGGCCTCAAGGAAACGTTTTGCAGTGGATGCACTGGCATGGGCCTCTTCAAGGGTCCTGATCCAAAAGCTGGTAGATATCGCATCAATAGAAGCGAACAGACAAAGAGAAATGTGCAACATACTCTCGTGCCATGACACCTAGAACGTGCTCATTCGGAGGAGGAGGCGCGTAAGGATTTCTAGATCATGAACATAAGCAATAGGAAACTAGAGAAACCATCAACACGTACCGCACGGCATTCATGATAGCGGCAGCTTGTTTCCGCACAGTTTCTCCGCTCGCCTCATCGCTCAGTTCGTCGTAGACGAAGTAATAGTTGATGAGGTCGACGGCGGCCCGGTAGTGGGCAGGCTCCGCTTTGGGATACGCGAGGGCGGCGAAAGCACCAAAATTGCACCGGTCAAAGGTTCTCTGCGCCTTAGCATTAAAGGCGTCGTAGCTCTGAACCCATGCTGCACTCTCAGCATTAATTTTCGTCGCGTGAGGATTAGGCATAGTCTTGAAAGGCCATCCTGCCATGAGATCGGGCAGCACGAAGGTTACGGGTGCAGCCATCATGGTGGGTAAGAGGAGGGTGAGAAGGTGGGTGAAGCCACCATCGTGTTCATTTTTAACCATTCCGTCTCTGTCCACATCAAGACAAAAGAATACCGTGTTTTTGCGCTGATCGGGACTGATTATTTTTGACCTCAACGTGTCACTAGGCGCATCAAAACAATTGCATGTTGTACTGGAATGAAATATGAAATACCGCTTTTCAGATCTAAGGTTCGAGATAATGAGGATAATAAGAGACGCCCCAGAGAAGGAATCGCCGATCACCGTCATATCCCCTTGATACCCACCCGACGGTGTTTTTCCTCCCTTTCGAGTTTTTCGGAGATTGTCCGTAGTTTCATGAAACGTATGTAAGGATCATAAAAGCCAGAACAGACATCCCTCACGACGTCTCCGCGGCCTTGGAATTTGATTGCATCATGCATGACGAGTAGAGCTTGACGTGAAGAATATAGTTCTTGGCCTAGAAATCATACAGTCATATGGACGCATCCGATTGAGCATGATGTACCAAAACTATATAGCGTCGCACCTCTTGATATCACTATACAGGAAAACAATTGGGGCTGATAACGTCAGCCAGCTTCGTTCCGGCGGCAATTGGACCACTGCATGGAGATTTTCAGACCTTTATTCAAGTTATTGTCTTCGTTATAAATGGTGCACATTGATGATTAAAGGCAGAGATTGGGATTAAAGGTGTGCATCTCAATATGGTCAACCGGCTTTTAGTACTGAAAGAAAATTCTTCTGCAGCAATGCACCAACCGATGGGAACATGGCGCGTACACTGCCTGACAACGGTAGCCTGAATTGGATATCACTCGTGAAAGTGACTTCCGCTTCTTATGGAAGATACCATTGCGTACTGTTTTCCATACCAACAGGAAACGACTGAAACGAGGAGCAACTACGGGAGAAATTTTAATCGAAGCGGAAAGGGTAGCTTCTTGAGTCCATGCTTTCTTGTACCTGACCCATCAATGTGGCTGTACTCATCGGAAAGATCCGGGAGCCTCATTAGTTCGTGTTGCAGTGGATCTAGGTATACAGTCGAGCTGAAATGGTTAATTATTGATGGAATGAGTACCTACACCATAAGAACTCTAGGAACAAGTCGTGACGCACCCAGGTTCGTATCGGCGGATTGGTCATCGAGGTATGAAGCCAATCTCCAGGACTAACCGAGTAGAATAACGAAGGCCCGGGTCTCCGAATCCGACACCTATATTGCTATATTGTAGATGCAACCCTGCCAGTAGGTGTCAGACTGTGGCGGATCATTCGGAAGAATGGACAGGATGCTACTTCTATCGTTGCCCGGAACATACTCTGGTGCCTCGGACTCGATTCAGTATGGAAATATAACGTGTATAGCGGAAAGGGACCTACCAAGGCAAACTGAAGATTCAGGAAGATTTCCTGAAGATCCCATATGCTTACACCATTATGGAAGAAACAAGTAAGAATACGTGTAGTAAGTATGATGAGCAGATTGTACGAAAATGTTCGGGCGAACATATTTCGGTAATTAATGTCAGAACCAGGTTTCCTTCCTCCCCCCAGCCCTGAGAGCCGGATAGCAGTAAACAACGTTTAGGATACTCACCGCTTAATCGCCAAGTCGGCAGGGGCACATACGAACTCTATTCGATAGCATTAGCAACGCTGAAGTGACATACGTCTCGTGGTCATCCGAATCACTAGAACAAGTCAACTTACAAGGTGTTAAGAAACGCCACATGCCTAAAAGTGAGTTTTGTACCGAAAATCCCCATCCTCTGGACTACACGGCCCGTCTCATTCCTGAAATATTCCGGACCGTCACAAACAATTTCCTAATGGAAGAACTTTAACGATAGGATTTCCTAATCGTACTGTGGATCGGATACCAAAGATTCTTGGGCACAAGCGAACAGCAGAGAGCGCATGAATGGCCGCTAGTATATATCTGTATTTATTATTTATGCCACAAAAACGTCCCGAAAAAACACATGGTACTCTGCATTCAAGCGTTTGACGCGACAGCAATTTCCAAGACGCGCTATAACTGTCGTAACTTAACAAGCTAGCAACGGGCACCCCGACAGGGAGATACCTGTCGCGGTTACCCTGTAAGCCCGACTAAAGGTCGACGCAGTCAAGGTTTTTGTCAAGCGCCATCTCAGGCTGGGACGGCGGCGCTCTGAGAGTTCTGGTCGCTTGATTCTCGCAGTAACGAGAAGATAGGAGCGGGCATTAAGCGCACAGAATAGAAGACATGATCGTATACATAGGTCAACCCTGAACAAATAGCAGACGTTTTTCGGATTCGTCCACATCCCTTGCGGACTATCGATATAGTTAGACACGAGACAGACGTGATTCTAATCAAGAATGTATATGCTTGTAGATGTCTATGCTGGCATGAATTAAATATTAATACCTTACGTAGATCCTGTCCATAGTCAAGCAGGGATCGTCGCGTTGAGCTTTAGCCACAGTTGAGATCGTTGATCGTTGGTCACCTGTACGGGGTAAGTTGGCGATACTCGTGGTAAGCGCAGGTTGATAATATCGCTCACCTCCCCATTCGCAAATTTTCCAACCATTCCAGACAAGATGTTTCCCATGCTAAAGCCTTCACAGCTCTCCGAAGTCCCCGTTGATTGACCCGACAGGCCTCTCCTGTAGCTCAACCCAGGTTCTGTTTTGACCTTTTTATGGTATTAATTGGATTGTTTTTCCCTTGATGGAGGACTTACGCAGTTATCCTGCGACCGCATAGCCCTCAACCCACAGATGGTTTCCGCCTTACAGTCGGCATCACAGGCCTCTACATCATGGCTCCGAGTTTTGAAAGAGCGGTACAGATCAAAGGCTGTATCATTTGACTCAAATCCTTTAGTAACCTTGTGCCAGAATGATGGTCCGAGGGGATCTGTGTCGGCGAGATCGGGAACCAAGGGACCAAAAGTCTCACGAGCACTGTAGTAGAGATTCCAGGTCGCTGGAAATAGGTAAACATACGGGAAGGGGATAAGTGGCAGATCACCTACGCTGGATCTCAAAAGTCGGATCGCTGAGATTGGCTGATGTTCCTTGTCGTCAGCATCAAGGGAGTCACTGGCTAGAAACGACCTACTGATATAGACATGCGCGTCCATGACCTCATACGTGTCTGGGTCTATGTCGTAGACCTTGAACGCAGCGTTTGCTTCTAAAAATTGCTCGAGAGAAATATGATGCGGTGCACTCAGTTATCTAACTGACCTCTCGGTGTCACCGAAGGCGCGATCCATGCAACACTGACAGCATTGTCAGCGACTCGATTGCCGTAGTCGGAGTAGGCGATCTCAAACTGGTCCTAACGGAATCGGAATCGAAATGAGTAACTTGTCAGCGAACAAACAGCAGAAATGCACACATCATGTGTATGTCCAAAGAACTGAGCTGCGATGGTATCCTTGTACCGCTGAACAATCTGATCATAATAGTTGGACTGATCGCGGAGTGTATCAGTCTCTCCAGGGGGCATGTGCGCAATGATCCATGCTCGTTGTCCAGCGTCTTCCGCTGCTTGTAACTCCCGCGCAGTAAACTCTAAGATTCCGTTCGGATCGGGCCTATCCAAATCCTCACTTGATATCAGAAAATGATACATGTGAGAACGTACTGTTGTTTGTTGGTATCATATAGCCAGAAACTGTGCTGTCAGTTGACATTGATAGGTAGTGTTTCGAATATGACATACTTTAATCTGTACCAGTAGACGGTATTAATAGATATTATACTGGACGCATGAAATCAGAGCGCTGGAAAAATTAGTCATAACAAAAGACATACCGTAGATTCTTTCCCGGAGCTACAATTGAATAGCTGCCTGAGTAGTGATTAACTTGGTCTGATGCTGTCGAATTGATCCAGGACTGCAGCCGTAAATGTCCGAATCTAGACGGAATATGAATGGGTACCTACAGTCCATTTCGCGCTTGTAGTATCAAAGACCCATTGGGCATTCCATTCCTCGATATTTACAGAGGTGTTCCTGGGGAAGCTGTTCATGGGAGCGGCTTCACTAAACACATACATGGGATTAAACCTTGCCATCGAAATTACGAAAGGAAACATACTGGTTTCCAATGACCGGGTACACAGGCATACCCAAGCCATTCGAAAGCTCGTCATTAAACGTGTTGATATCATTGATATTTTCCCTAAAATGAGCATTGTTGGTATCGGATTGTATCTGTAGATGATCGGACAGTACTCCTCAGTTACCAGCCAAACGGCAGCTAAGCTGAGTTAGTCAGAGTAGGGTGAGAATTTGAAGCACATAGCTCACCCTCGACGACATCTCCTGTAAAGATAGTGAATTCACTGCCGGATCCAGCAATCTGTGATATTAGGGAATGTATCAGAGTCGCGGGAGTGTCGCAGCCGTATTCCCCAAATGTACCCGCAGGTCTTTCAATTGCGTCACCTGCAGAATCCGCGTAGTTTCTACAACATATGGGTTTCGAGCAGTTTGCATCAGCACCAACCTTATACCCTATGACGTCAGAAGAATTACGGTCACCTGAGAAGATGAACTGACCGTGTATGATCTGTCGATATGAACGTCACTAATATGAGCTACCCTGAAGGTCTCCCGTCCTTGGGAAGATACAGGCTTGGCGCTAGATTTGTTGGATGCGAAAGAGACGCTATACGCGTTAATTTCTGGGGGATCACAGAGTCCCACAATGCCACATAATTTGGTTGAGGTTTGAGACGTTGCAGATATGGCTCTCAGAGCATGCGCCACGATAGGGCCTTGCTGATTGATAAGCCCTTCACAAACATCGGCATCTGCTACCTGAAAACCCTAAGCCTGACCATTAGAGAGAAATGCATTGTCACTTACATGCAGCAATGTGCATATATCTGTGACGACATCCACGAACACGCCATCTCCAAAGTCAGCGAGTAGCTTTAGTGGTCCCAGGAGAGCATGGCATCCCCCGCATGTGATCGCCTCTTCCAGTGCATCAAGAAGGTCGTCGACGAGACTTCCTAGAACGACTGGAATGAAAAGAAGGAGCAGTATTTGAAAACGAGGCAATAACATGGTCCTGCAAGCAAACGAATCAGCCTATTGAAAACCCTCATGGCGTATATATATGTGCATTCGAACTCGGTACACATGGTCACATTAAGACGATCAATAATGTCAATCAAGTCTTCTTGTTCGTCGCCGAAGTAAGGCTGAAATGGCATGATGCGCTATGAGATTTCTCACGCCGGCAGAAGACGTGGACAGAAGGTCTCAAATTGATCCAAGTAAATAAACGCAATTAACGCCTCTTTTTTGCAAGTGACGTCGCCATCGGTTGCCTAATACTTCCCCAGCAGCCTTTAAAAGTTCGGAATATGGAGCTACCGAAGCATCCATGCGCAGCCGGCACAATCGCAGTCTTACATCAGAATCGCCACCAACCGGTACTCTTATCGAATTAGACGTCGTTGGAGTACTTGACCGGAATAAGTGTCAATATCGTCGCCTCAGTTTAACCAGCGGGCTCACCGTGGCTTATATCGGTCTGTTCGTAACCGGTCATGTAACACATTTGATTCTAGTCTGGGACTTCAATTTTGGGTGACACAAAGTTCAATAAAGCTCTGCACCGTCATTCAAAACAGGGAGGAAATACGGAGGTGTATCAGAAATCAAAGCATGTGCACCAGGGACAGAAAAAGCCGGGAGCGACGGCATAAATTATCCTTGTTCCCTAGACATCAGAAGACTAAGCCTTTCTCGCCATGTACCTTAGCGCGGGCACCTTAGCAAAGTCCGCCACCTATTACGACGATGATGGCATTCTCCAGGCAACACTTCGGGATGTGATCAGACAGTTGCGCCCAAGGAGAAGCAAAAAAAAACGCAGATGAAGAAGGGGTAGAAGCATATGGTGCTAGACTGTTCCTGGGGGAAGAATCCGCCTGAACCACGATGTTTCTGCCGCGCATCGGTCAGTTGAAGAAAGGAGTTAAATTGATAACAACCCCAAGACTAGAGAAGAGCAGTGGATGGAGAAAGGACAATGGATTTACTGAAGAGTACGGAGGGCGCTCAAAAAGTGTACGTTCCCTCTGCACGTGACAATTCTGAGACGTACATAGGGGCGTTCAATCCATCTCAGACTACCTACTCTTCAAGCAACGACATCAGATCCATGAATTCCGCTGGAAACTCTGTTTTGCGATATAGATTGAATCGGGACAACATCATAGAATTTCCTGATTGCGCTCATATTCCTGTCCTACTCCAGACGTGGACGAAACTTGGTATACACTCTGCGAGGTTTCTCGTCTCCTTTTTCAGTAATGTCCCCGAAAAAAAAAAATAGTTTCAGATCGTTGATGATATGTCAATGTTTGGACGACCGGTGTATAGGGTGGAAGACAAGCTTCCAGGACACTACTGGACGATCCGGACCAGGATGCTGAAGAATCTCGAATGCGAAATTGGCTCAACAATGTGCATCAAGAACTCGCGGCTGCACCGATTCTTCGGCGGTCAGGTTGAGTATCGAATTGAAGATGCCTCCACCGTAAATGTACATTCCAATGCTCTCCTATATTAAAGACCTTTTCGATTGACCATGTCACTGTGCAAGGTTCTTCCATGCACTACTGGACAATCGAGGACACTCAACTCAGAGCTGCGTCAACGATTTGACGCGGGACAGTCTATGTCGTGCATTGTTTGCAACGAACCCTCCCAACACCGCTACACGATGTATAAACCACGCTATCGTTCTCAGTTACGTCGGAGTGGATTGATACTAGTCTATCAAAGCCTTTATGCCCTCTCTCCCAGCAATGCCAGCGTCAGGATTGGGAGGAGCACAAAGTGATTTGCAAAGTCTTGTAGGCGCTTTTGGAATGGAATATCATCTTTACTTGATGACCAGAACTAGCCAGAAAAAGCGGCATGAACAATTATTGTTTTTTGTCTCTCCGTTTGTAACATGATAGCATATTAAATCGACCGTAGCCCTTCCTGTCATTACCGTCCAGAGCTCTGTGGGTCCCCAGAAAACTGGTAAATTGTGTGAAATTCATAGAAATCATTTGAGAGATAACGATACAACTTGAATACGTAGTTGGATATGTATAAAATTACCATCCAGGGATACCAATATCGTCAAGTTATGTAAAACACCCAGGCATTATTCAAACGGGAACCTGAGCTTTGGCCCCGGCGCTAAGAAAACTCCAGTTGTCAACTCTTAATTTATTTACCTTCTAGTTCGGCCTTTCGAATATGTCAGTACAGAGCGCCAGCCCAATACGCTGAAAAGCCTACACTCGGTCATGCCAGACCCGTACCCGAGGCTTTCTAAAGCACTTTCAATTATCATTCTGGTTAGGCCAACACCAGATAAACATAATGTTGGCAATGAGACTATAAAGCTCGCATGACAGTCTCTCCATAGAATTTGATAGGGATAACGTAGCTTTCAAGATGTGTTCCATCTCCCCGGAGAATAACCCAGAATAGTTACAGTTCCTTCCATTCATCCTCGTCTCTAAGCACAATTCTCACTGCGTATTCTAGTATCATTATGGACTATAACGGACCCATGTTGTCCCCGATTTCCTAGCAAGTACTTAACGACAAACATTCTCTCGTTCGTCGACATCCCCGAGACTCTTTGCTGTCATTAACGTGGTCTTCCATTGCCCTTCTACAGAACGAGTACACATATATGGTATGTATATTTTAGATTTTGCTTGCAGTAAATAAACAATGCGATGCAGAACTCCCAACATTCAGTGCGGAGACAAAATGGACAAGCAAATAAACACAGAGGAACGTTAAATTATAGACGAAACAAATGATGGAAAACCATGAGATTCTTAGACACGTGCGGTGATGCGAGAATGTATGAAGATAAAAAGACATGCATGGCAAACAAGAAAAAGACCTCTCACCATAAATGAGACAAAGAAAACCCATCCGTGCGTCATAGTAAAACCATGTTACCAAGTCCAATCATCTACAATGCCCAATGTTCTGCGGTCCCTGCGTAGGATCAGACCCAGAGGTCCGCCGCTTCTCGTCAGAAGCCGACAGTGAGTGTGTCCTCGATGGCCCGGGCCCGCTGCCAGGAGCAGTGAAAAAAACATCATTAATCTCTGCCAAGCCAGTCGAGTTTTTTGCTGTGACCACCTTCACCTCGGGTACCTCGGCCTCTATGCTGGACTCTTTCGACTCCGCTTTTTCCTTCAATATCTCACCTTCAACACCTCCGAGACCAAAACCGAAATATCCACCACCACCTCCTGCATCATTGTTTCCTGTGAGCCCACCCATCGCCATGACACTGTCAAAGTACCCTTTTGGTTCCTGGACGTGTCCAGTATAGAAGAATCCTCCAGGACTCGGTTGGGGATGCAGTTGGAAACCGCTAGGACTCGGTATGGGGTAACCAGGGCTTGACTGTGGTTGTATGTATGGATTATTATGGTAAGGGTGCACTGGCGCTCCCGGGGCTGGGTTCATATACGGGTTACGTCCCCAAAACGCGCCGGGACTCATTGCCAGTCCCGGCGAGAACGGTGTCAAGTGAGGCGCTTGTAGCGGGTGCGGTCGACGTGATGGTGATGGTCGCCTTTTCGAAGTAGGGGATGCCGGAAGGTCAGAATCAGAATTAGAATACGGGTATAGTGAGGAAAGTGACGTGGTCGAGGGCATTGCCGACGAATCCAAAGGCGATGATGGCGGAGGTGGAGTCGTGGGAAGCGTTTGAGACATGGACGACGACGACGTGAATGACGGAGGATGGTGGAAGCCATTCATGGACATATCACTGTCGCTTGTTTTCAGTGGCTGCCCAAAGGAAGGTGGCGGTAAGAATGTAAATGGAGGCATAGACGGTGTAATGGGAGGAAGGCCATGTGGCGTCATTGGAATTGCTACGTGATGAAGGGGCGACATAGGATGATACAGCGGCGATACGAGCACAGGCGACATTTGGTGAAGGCCTGGATGCATCGTGAAAGAGGTGACCGGTGGCGGAGGGGGTATTGATATGGGTCCAGGATGATGAGGGTGTTGCGCATGATGAGACGAAGAAGTAGGCCCCGAGTTTTGAGGCAAAGGAGATGCCGATTTCTCTTCTGACGAAGGGGTGTTATTCGAAGATCGTGCAGATGCGGAATTAGATGGATTTGCACTCAAAGATGGTCTTGTAGACTCAGCAGAAGACGCCGCAGGAGATGATGTAGTATGCGAAGAGGGGAGAGAGAGGGGAGGTCGAATGGGTTCGTTCTGTGCCGTTGGCTGATGTATGTGAGAGTGTGTATGATGGGGATGAGACATGGTCATCTGAAGTTGCGGTGGATAGATCTCATAAGGGGAGCTGGGCGCAGAGAGATCCAGGTATCCTGCTGGTAGGGAAATGTGCGAGGATGGATACGTCGAAGTCGCCTGGTTTGATGGTGCGCTTAAGGCTTGCCCATATGCAGACGCTGACGGTGAGGTGGGTGTCGCACCTGATGAAGGTGAAAATTTGTCATAATGCACTTTCAATGGACGTCCATTGTACTCGTAACTGAGATATAGGAATGATTGGGATCACACGACAGCCAAATAACACTTAGCTTACCCGTTAAACATTTTAACTGCGCGTTCTGCATCAATATCTGTAGCAAAGACGACAGTGCCAAAGCCTCTCGACCGGCCATCTTGACCCAATGCGACGTCGGCACGTATAATGGTACCTGCCCGGCGGAAAAGATCTTTCAAGTCCTGCCACTGGCAGTGAAATGGCAGCTAATAAATATTATCAGATAAAGTGATGACGAAATAATAGGTAGGATGCACATTCCCCACAAATAAATTCCTGGGGCCGCCCGCGGATGAAGCGGGGCGCTCTAACCCGTATAGTGAAAGCGAGTCGATATCGGGGAGGGGATAGGAAAAGGCGGAGGTTGCAGCAGAGTTGTCGAAGTCAGGGGGAAGACGATCTGGACGTACTTCGAGAATACGAGTCTGCCAAGAATAACCATTGAACTTGTCGACGGCGCGGCCAGCGTCTTCAGCGGTTGCTAGCAGAACAGTCCCATAGCCGCGTGATCGATTGTCCGGACCGAGAGAAACGTCTGCTCGCAATACAGTTCCAGCTTGCCGGAAAAGATCCTTCAAGTCTTGCCACCGTACGCGGTAAGGTAGCTGAGGGCGGGGTGAATACTTGTCCGCCAATGAACAACACGCAGACCCACGTTCCCCACAAACAACTGTGTCCTGGTATCCCTTGGAGGCCCAGTTCGCCCGTCGGGCGAAGCTCGGGCTGAAGTGGCCATCTGAATTACTGCCTCAATATCATCGTTGGTCGGCGCCGGCGCTGGGGAAATAAGTGAAGATCGTGAGGGTCCATCCTGGAAATAATGTGATGTTAGCTAGACATATTTATGAAGGGAAATGAATGACGGCAGGGATCAGACGCACGGTACGGAGGGAGTCCATAAGAATTGGCGGGAGAAAGAGCGTGGTCGTCGCCGAGAATAGCGAGCTCGACGGTATTGGTTCGTGGTAGAGCCAGAGAGGGGACTTTGTCCGAAAGTGGAGATGAACCCAACTGACAGCTACGGGTCAAAAAGGCTCCACCAGCGAAAACAAACACAATTTTCCAACAATATCTTCCCTAATTGGGATGCCCCGACGTCATTCCCGTCCTTGTCGTTCCCCTGTTGTCTGCCTGTGTCCACTGAAACTGACGTCATACCATGACATTTTCTGCCAATATCTTTGCAATACATGCCAATTTATCACATATCTATATATACAATTTTGTAACAAACCCGCCAACTCTCGTAGGTTAGGCTGAGGTGGCCATCGCGAGCGACGAATGCGCAGTGGAAACGGTGGCAACAGCCTTTTCACTTGATCCGACCCCTTTGGCTTCGGACCGCCGGTAATTTAATGAAGGATACCCTGAGCAGGAAGCCTCGGTATATGCGCCGAACATTCCTGCACTACCATTCACTACTAGAGATAGGCAGACAGTCCCGGCTGACCAAACGGTAGAAAGTATGGAGTTCCTCGTGTATGATGGACCGACTAATGTGATATGTGAAATATTTAGTCAACACAGAATTACCGTGTAAGTATCTGAGAACTAGGATGAACGAATTCCCGGAAGTTCGTCTGAAGCTACGGAGCATCATCTTCTCCGATGTGAAGAAAGTGTGTAGAAGATAAAAGTAGCAACTCATTGCTGATTGGTTTAATCTTCTAACATCTACACGCATGACTGAGGAAACCTGTGAGGGGGAACCACATGATAAACACTGACCGTAACTGACAGGAAGCCTTGACGAAGAATAGCATAAAACAGCATCTCAGAACAGAAATTACAGGAGATCATCAGACTGTCCCTGTAGAGCCCAGCCCTGTGATTGCAAGATAGTCCGTGATGAGTGCAAAGCAGAGTCGCAAAACCGAAACGTCGAATTTATTAGGAGATCTGCTTCCAATTTCGTTTTCAAAGCACCCTGGATTCAAGCTGGCGAGGATCACAGTGATCTATATAATCTACAGGTGGCCGAAATGGGATCCTCAGATATTTGAGTCAATAGTCGTGGCAACAGCTTTCCATGACTCCTACGCCAGTAACTCCCTCCACCATCTGATCGTTGTCGGTGACGGGCATGTAAGGGAATCGCATTATGTTCACCTAGAAACGTTGGGCTTGCTATACATGATATCGCACCCAGCCTCCTCAGGCTCGATTGTGTACAGAATATTGAACTAACCCGCCAGTGTCAAATCCTGTACAGCTATTAGAATTTGACCGGCAAAAAGCAGTTAGACACCTACATCCCCAGCAATATATCTTTGTCGACCCAATATCCTATCATATACAGCTTCGTTGACTATCCTGACATTATTGTCATAAATATTCTTCTTTATTTGTCTTCTGTCCCAGCGTTCTGAATCAACTATGAAACGGCGAACACGATAGGGACAGGTGTAGAGCCTCGCAGCTTCACCACAGACTACATCACTGATGCTTGCACGTAGGCGTCAAAGTTACATATCTAATTTGATGTGGCTTGTTCGAACATCGCGAATGCTTGAAGGTCAGTCGGCACGAGGTTAGCTTCCTAGTTTTCATATGTGCAAATGGCTCGGCTTTCAGTCAGCGCGAGAAGCGCATCTTGTGATACAAAAACTCACGATATATAGCGCCTGGCTGCTTTTTCTCGTACGCCGCCGTCTTGTGCTCTTGTTGGATCATGTTGACCCCAATAACTTGGAAGGGTACGTTTTTTCCAGCAACATCATAGCGACGCATTTTGAATTGAGAGATCAGTAGGTACCGTAAAGCTTGAGTACCATACTGGACAGAAAAAAGGGAAGGCAAGAGAGACTATAGTGACGTCGAGGTTAGAGAAAGGAATTGGCCGACAGTGCCCGGCTTCGGATGTCCGGCTCCGGATTACCGACATGTTTGAAATTGTTATCCCATTAACCACCTGCATGTACCAACTGCTACCACTACCGCTCATTGCTCCCCATGGGTACTCGTGGTTACTATGTATATCGCTGGAAGGGCTGGTATTTCATTCACTACAACCACTACGACTCATATCCCGATGGTCTGGGCTTAATAGTTCGCGGCGAAGTACCGTCTGCCGACTGTGATCCCGAAGACTTTGATAAATGGTTCGAAGGGTTCGCAGGACATTTGGATGATGACCTGAAGAGACACAAGGTAGAAAAACGGCGATGTGAAACCTACGAGGTCAGTGAGAACTACTCCATATCTCGCAAACAACCACAGAACAATCCCTTCATTGAATGGATCTACGAAATTGACTTGGACAATCTCGTATTCCATATCGACTCCATTCCTATGTTCCGCCTCGACTGCATGCCTTCTTCGGATGATTTCTGCAGATTCATCTCGTTTGATCATTATGGCGGACGAGCCTACGCTGAGGAGACGCCAGAGCGCCATCGATACGAAGCCAACTGGATCACATCGCCACCAGAGATTAGTGATGAACAATTAAAAGCCTACAAGCGACTGGATGCAATGGTAACGGTCACGGAGGATATCGCCCCTCTTGCTATGCCTGTCGTTTCGAGCACTCGGATTCGTCTCTTGGAGGTCCTGGTAGGGATGTTGATGAAGAGAAACAGCAACACTCGTCGTAATAGCATCAACCTTCGTAATGTCTCCAGTCGCGATTTCTTTACCAGAGCCAGCCTACATACCATCTGGATCTTCGCCTGCACCGCTCTATCGCCGCCCAAGTACGGGAAACAGTGGGAAGCCGTTCTTGCAGCCTCTCATTATCCCGCCACAGTGTCTAGGGACGACTGCATGACAGTATGGTTGCGCGAGAATCTCTGCATGTCCGCCTGGACGCACTTGGATGATGAACCCAACCTGAAAGCAGCCGTCGCTGCCATTACTGAATGCATTCGTTCACAATCCCGCGTTTCGGACTCCTTCGGTGTTGCGTTTTCCCTCTTCCATTGTGTCATTGTTCGACTAGAAGGAGAGACGGGAAAAGTCACTCATACAGGTGACCTGGACTTCCTTCCATCCTGGTATGCTTATTCCCCGAGCACGCCAGGTATAACTGCCCTCGCACGTCTCTGTGAATACCTTGATGATCTCTCCTTGGGGCATCCTGATGTCACATTTTGTAATACGGAGCCTCTACGCACGCAGCTGCCACAAGAACTGTTGGCCCGAATTTCGGAGTACATCTACGACAGCGCCACACTTCTGACATATGCTCAGGCTTCCGTGCAAACACGAGCTGCATGCAAAGCTATGCTAATGAAGCCTTGGGTGGATGACCAGCAGCTTCTTGCCGTGCACCCCGATTCTGTGCTTGATGATGGTCAGGATGGTACCGGCAACTTGAGCACTTCAGCGCACGCAAATGAGGACACGGTAGTGGAGGAAGATGAGGACGAAGAGGTGGACGAAGGCGAAGATGACGAACAGGGCGAAAAGAAATCTCTTGTATTCCTCAACAATGCAAAGTTTCTTACCCGAATCTTTGATAAAAACCATTTCGATGCCGTGGTCTCTGTCCCGAATCTGCGATGTCAAAGAGACCTTCTTCAGGTAAATTCTCCTAAACACTAAACAGTGAAACACCTTTGATTTGGATGTTACAGGCCTTAATTATAGCTGAGGGTATTATAGGGTCAACGGGAAATGTGGAATAAATACAGTTTTTTTTTTCGTCAAGTAGTGATTGTTTTCCCATTGTGTCTTTACGGCGAAATTTGTTTCTAATCCATGTTCATTTATACATACAGCATGAAATAATCAGTAAATACAGTGCACATATACCATAGCCCTACGTCTTAACATGCAGATTGCAAATCTGCACAAGAAACTTGGTTAGTCTGCTCTCCTCAGTGCGCGATCTGTAGCAAATGCTACCATGCGCTCTCTCATCGGCAAATCACTATCACTCTGTATGGACATGTCATCAAAGTCCTGCTGCGACAACGGGCTGTCCGTCCGGTCTATCTCAAATGGCATAGGCGATGCCGTGCGCGGCGTAAAATTGGCACTCCCACCACCGTTATCAGCATTATCTGAAGGCTCAGGCTGGGGTCGTGTCCATACCCGTACAGCGCCGTCATGACTTCCGGTGGCGAACATGTAGGGGTCTTCTGCAGCAGGATTCCATGCCATGCATGTCAGGTCACCGCCTAATGCTTGAGCACGCACATAATGTAGCAGAGCTCCGGATTCTTGGTCCCAGATGTGTATATCCCCAGCTGAAAGTATAGTGAGTTAAGGAAGAGTCAACGATAGTAAGGCACTAGATACCTTTCCCTGCGCATAACACCAATTCATCGTTTTTCCCCCCAAAGTAACTGGGTCCAGCGAACTCAACAGAGCCTTTAGGCATGTATGTATGCCTACGAAGGCATTGAAAAGACCGTTGGACTACAGAGAAAGAGTCATCATACCGTAAAGTGAAACGAGCGACCATCTGCGAACTATTGTCTCGATGATCTTTGACGATGTCAATTTTCCATAGTTGGGGCGGTGCCTTTGCATAAGTGAGGCTCTAAAGAATATGAAACGTATCCTCTCTCTCACCTTGTACTCATAACTGACCAAAGCAATCAAGCCGTTCTTCGTGTTCCTTGCTAACGTGATATCACGGACATCATTAAGTACCGGTGTTTGACTACAATATCGTGGTCACAGAAGTGAATATCTCAAACTGACGAGGTTCATACTGTTCAATTTGATTCGTCTGCATGTTGTATACTAGGTGGCAGAAACATCAAAGTCAAGTCATGCCTAATATTAATCAAGGAGCAGAACTAACCTGCAAGCCGTTTCTCTACTGCTCTAGGTTTACTTGGTTTCAAACCAGTGGGTGAGACTGTTAACGGGCCGATACCCAAGAGGCGTAGACCATCAGGAGTGACAGCAACGTCATGGAGCTTCATATTTTCGAAGTCGTATTGACCGACTACCTAAGGCGGCGAGGGTGTCAATGTCAGTGACGAACTGGAATACGTAATTCACCTTTCCCAAGAGATCCTAACGGTGCCGAAGAGAGACTGAGTTTCGATAGCATATGAACAGAATCACAACGTACCAGTTTTGTTACGTGGCTACCTTCCACAGACAATAATCCTACTCGCTGATCAGTGATACATACGCTAAAATGTCGAAAGCAAGGAGGCAACGCACCAGTTCCATCAGGCACCCACGTTATTGATTCAATAGTTGTGTCAGGTCGGTCGATCGTCCTCAAGCATACACCATCCTGCGCACGCGTTGAACGAAAAAGCGTATAAATCAGATCTCTGATTTCTGCGAGTACCCGTCAACGCCCGATGAGGCTAACCCACCTCCGTCCAGATCTTGATACTCTTGCTCAGTTTTGTTAGTAGAAGATTGCCGGAGGGTGACCTAGGAGAGAAGTTGAGTATTATTCGAGAGTAGGAACGTGCCTCACCAAGCAACCTGGTTGACAAAGCCTTTTGCATGTGCGAGGATACGGTGCGATTCGAACGTATCCTGAATTAGAAGATCAAGATCAATCGATATGCCCAGGAAGACACAGACGCAAACACTTACGCCGACTCGGAAAATCAGCGAAGTTCTATCCCAACTACGCGGTGTCAGCTTTCGTCTGACAATTGATTTCCCTTATACACATACCTTGACGTAGCCAGAAACTTTCCATTAGGCGAAAATTGCATATGCTTGACAAGCGCCTGATGAGCAGTGAGATCCCTCGTTGGTTGCAGACACCTCAACTGAGGAGTCAACGTTGCAACGCGGGACCGTAACACGGGACCATTTCCGGTCGACCTCTTTCCGCCATTCAACGTTGATGACGACGTCCGCTGACGATTGGGGTTCCTTGCACTAGCCATGGCTGCTATATTGGAAGATACTGCCGATCGCATCTTCACCGTTCGTATCGCGTTCTTCCAGAGCTGTTTACCGACCGAGGGATCCTCTGATGAAATCGAAGGAGCATATCCTTCAACCGTCGGTGTTGTTGGACTAGGACTAATGGTACCGTTAGTCTCCGGAAGTGGATCTGATGTGCCTCGATGTTTCAAGGTAGGAGAATTCGGAGGGCTTGTCAACGATAGAATTGCCCCGTTTCCGGTCTCTATATCATCATGCTTTTCATCATCACTCCCACTCCCATGGGATATCATACTGACAGTTTTGATGCCGACTTTCGATATCGAACTGCTCATTCGGTCAACGGACTCCTCAAATTTACGAATGCAAAATCGTATCATGTCCATGCCGGGAAGATTGAGAAATTTGTCCGTGACTTCGAGGAGGACATCACTGAGCCATTTTCTACCGCTGTGGCGGAGGAACGTCCAACGTTCGGATGCAAACCAAGTAGACACGGCGCAGAGACCGAAGGAAGTAAACGCGGTAAAGACTGTCGTTATCGTGGAGGTAACGTGATGCTGCACATGTTATAAGCAGCTTAAACGATCAAGCAATAGACGGAGTACGAACTTGGCCGGATGCATACGCGAAACAACAAAGACCTATAGAGAAGCACGCCACAGACATCACGAGGAATACGAGAGGGGAGCGTTTAATCCAGATGAGAACCCACCACGGGACTCGATGGCCTGGAGAACGACTATAGAGTAGGTAAGACTCTGCTAATGAAGGATATACGCATCTCACTTACTACATGGCTTGCTTCCACGTGAGACCCAGTAAACTATTCACGGCGGCTGCAATTGAAAATACCAGAGAGGCAAACCAGAAAGAGTTTACTGCTGCTGCGGTACTGCCTTGAAGTTCGTATGAAAACTGCATTGTTGTTGCTGTCACGGCAGAGAAGAAGGTAGCGACAGTAGAGAGGTTGAGTAAGTTGGTGGCCCCGTGTTTTTGCGCGAAGCGGATAGTGGGCACGCCAATTTCGATGAACATAGATAGGGTTGACGTGATACTATCGATGTGTTCTCCCATCTCAGATGTAAGGTCGTGTATGTACCGCTGTACCGCAGGGTACCGAAATTGTCCTTGATACACGCGTAAACATGAGGCCCAATACTAACTTGACCGTTAATGCTAAGTTAACCAAGCGGATCGCAGCAAACTCACTTTCAAGTCACCTTCAAAGGCAGAAATCGAGGCATTAACGGCTTCGTCCGTAAACTCTGGAAATTCGTTCAAGCAATTCATAAAAGTTGTAACGTCCCTTGCGAGAGCTTCGAACTGGTCTGGAAAGTCTTCAAGGTCCAAGTTCTCATCGATGACCGGCCTCGAGAAATGCTGCGGAGGCCGCGAGGGTTTCGCACGTCGATGCAGTCTTCTCGTATGCGTTTCAGCTTCAACGTTGTTAATTTGAGTGACATGAGTGATCTTTCGGGGAAAGAGGTCGGCAGCATTTTCTCGGTAAAGGTGAAGCAGGTGGGCGAGGCGTTCGCGCAGGTGGAAAGCGGAGGAGAGAATTGCTGCGGAACTCCCGAGCTGGCGTGCAGCATTGGAGAAGTTACGCAGCTGGCGAGGGTCGAGTGAGCAATACTGGCAGTGTCATGGGATACACGCACCTCTTTGTCTAGGTTGTTGATCCTCCTAGATAGTATTGAGACGGAGGCAAATTAATTGAATCGAATGTATACGCACTTGTGAAACCTATAGAATGTATCTGCACCCGCGGCTTGAAGATGTTCGTCCACCGTCGCTGTACCGGACATCCTTAGCTCTTTTCGATGACGAGTACCAAGAAATGGACTCACGAACGTCCTTGTCGTCCTGTAGAACGGGTACATCTTCTTGAGCTGCAATCAAAAGCAACTCAGCGATAAGATAGGTTTCTACGCATTCACGACTTACAACTGCTACTGTCTTCTCTTAGCAACATTTCCACCAAACTCAAGATAGTCTCCTTCCTCGTTGATTTTCGGTGTTTTCGTGCCGCGCCATCGTGATCGTCTTCTGCAAGACCAACGATAGCATTTATATTGGGCATCTTGGTTCCTCCGTGACCAGGATATCAACAGTCTCCTGTAATGACATTAAGGATCTCACTTACCACCAGTATGTCAACTCAAACTTTACCTCCAGTCCTTAACGCGAGACGTGACAAGTCGTTGCAAAGTCGTATGTATCGCGTCGAAGTATCGTTGAAACCAAGCTCGTAAGAACAGATAGAACGTTAATAGTCGAGCAATTGCACCCTGATACGAGACCACAAGACAATTTCGAACATGAGGCAGGATTCTTAGCAGGGCCGAGTTCAAGCTCAGGGCTTCTCCGTATTTGGCTCCCACGTGTCAATGTAGGCGATCAATTCGAACTTCAGATTTTTTTGAAAAAAGGATTGGTTCATCAGCGAAGCTGTTCTTACACCTGGCTACAACGCGCCCCACACAGCATATTTGCTCATATTGTTGGACCAGCTTCAACAAAAATCCACCAACTCAGACCCTTTGAAGGTTTACGCGTTACGAATGATTTCGGATCAAACAGATGGCCGATGCACGCGCTCCTGGACTTTCTTTCCGTTTAACATTGAAGCCGCATTTCCTCCAGCAATGTCGAACATAAGTATCAATTTCATTGAACCTCATAAGGTGAGTAACCTGTCATCGATGCAGAACAAAAGTATGATCAATTTCATTGAACCTCATAAGCTGCATGTTCTGGAAATATGAATGCCTCCAAGAAGTGGGGGCGTGGGCCATTGCCGGCTACTCGCAGGTCACAAGGTAAAGACACGGGCTTTGTGGGGACCGTCAAAGGCTTGGCGCATGGCGATTATCGGCTTCAATTTGGTACTACGTGTAGGTCTCTGTGTGCATGAGTAGGTAGCCAAGAGCTACACAGGGTCAAAGGGTGTTCTTACACAGATCAAGCGATTGGATGACGACGTCGAAACTTGGCTGAGGAACTGGATTGAACATCGGCAGGAAAAGCATCGGTGTGATTTGGGCTACGATAATGAACAAAACCGGAACCAAGAGATGACCCCGGCTAGCAAGGTGCTGGAGTAATGATGAAGGCGACGTCTGTGCGCGCAGAGAGCATGCCAATGACAGAGAATGACAATGGGAAATGAAAGGCAAAGGAAATCAGGCAGATTGCGTCAAGCGAAGTTCGGAGAGCATTGCGCCGAGGATAATAAGAGACTGCTCACCGGACATGCCAACGTATTTAGAAGGGGCCGAGAGCCGTTGCCACGGATTTCGAGGTTCATGCATGACGACGAGGGAGTACGACAGACGTGGTGGACAGAGTCAATACAAAAAGATGAAGACATTGGCGAAGTCTAATGAGTATCCGTCCCGTTCAGATAAAAAGGAAGTCTGAGTGAGAAACAATGTGACCATATAGAAGCTCAGATAGTCCGAGACTCCGAGTCCTACAAGGGATGGTTGGCATGCAAGTGAATCGCTTACAATACAACTGATAGCAGATGAGGCGGCCGAAAAGAAACACATTACAGAAGAATAAGAACCAGGGACCTAGAGCATTACAGTGCTTATCAACGAGGGTGAAAGGCGGATCCGAAACACAGATCGGCATTCGGACCGGAGGTCAACCATTGTGCGAAATGATGAACATAGGATGCGTGGGGTGGTCGACGTACAGAGCTTCAACGCAAGATCTTATATAAACCACAGCTGCTGTACAGTCAAGGTTGAAGCAAAGATATCCCGAGTCGGGTAGAGTCAAAGCCAGTCTAGCGGCCTATGCCTCTCCATCAAGTTGCGGTGCTATAGAGGAGATAAAGGTACCGGTACCTGTTGGGACGATGAACGGACAGAATGTATGCGCTAGTAGGTCCGAGACGCACTAGCGCAGCAAGTGGCGAAGAATCATAGCCGTAACGGCCAGCGGAACAGAACTCGTCTGGTCTCTCCGGGATGCACGGAAGACTCTTGCTACATTGTCGAAAGACATGTCAACGTCATTTATATTGCGACTTGCGAGCCTTGTGTTCGCACCACTGCAGCGTCGGACCGCGGAACATTCGAAAGGAACTCACTCGCCAGTGCAAGGGAGAAAGCTAGTTTAGGTTGAGCGGAATGTTCTGGCCGGTGTAGGTTCATGTACTCGTTGGCGTGTGCCACGGCCGAAGTTCGAGACGGGAGCCTTTACATGACAGATTGTGCCAGTTGGGCAAGCTAGCACGTCTGGAGGAGCCGCAGAGGAAAATAGATCTGGAACAATTTGGACCGACGTATGACTGGAAGTTGAAGAATATCCATCGGCAACAACAGTCGCCGTCCTGTGGGCCCTGGCGAAGGGTGCGAAGGATAGCAGTGCATGACTGGAGAATCCCACAACCTGACTCTGGATCTGATGGATTTGCATTGCGGCGTACTGATGCAATCTTCAAGGCGATGAGTTCCAGACAGGCGCCACAGTAAACAACAGCTGAACTAAGTAAGGAAAATTACCAGTAGTACAAGATCACAACGACCGAACGAAGGTGGAGCCAACCTTATCGGAGCCGAGTAACCATAGAGGTGAATAGCATTCATTGCAAGGATACTGTCACTTTTTGAACATGATAACATTTGCCTGCCTCTGCTTGCCTTTGATTGCTCGTGATGACTAGTGACTTATCAGAAGCAGGGTGGTGCATCCTCGAGACCAGAGCCTGAGAAATCGATGTTGGAAGCCTATATCAACATCTTACCTTGTTGGACAATCGGTGGTTCTAGATCAGTCAAGACATGAGGAGGGGGTATAGAGGGGGAAAGTATTTATAGAGAAGGGTTGATGCAGGTTCAATCGTGAGGTGTATGGTTACGGGTGATTGTTTGAAGATTGCATTGACATATCACAGGGCCCGTGAGCAAGCCTTCACAATGATGGAGAAGTGCAGGGACAGCAAGACTGAAGAGGTCCCTCTGGAGCTGAAGTACGGAAGGAAATTAAAAGTCGTATATGTGCGGAGCAAAAGCAGAGCCGAGGTCCGCGATGATTGGCCAGAAGTAATTGGGGGGGAAGAATCTGGTGGGATCTGGAAGTAGAATAACCAAGAAGCTGGTGGATCAGACGATCGAGTTTTCCGTATACGTGGTCACAGGACATATTGGCCGTGGAGAAGAATAAGACATTGCTGTTGCAAGGTTGCTTTGCCGATCACGGAATACAATGAATGAGACTGGCGACAGGTCTCCTTTCGCTCTTATAGTACAATAAAGGGCTATTATCTACGAGCATCTATCATTTATTGCGCGTAGCAGAAGGGAAGCAAGATGCATTCGTCCCAATTGTGCGCTTCGTCTACGATCGGTGAAAGTAGGAGGCCTGGAGCTTGCGGGAGTTATCGCAAGAGTGTCCGGAATGAGCAAAGCGGGAAGCAGTGACGTCGGCATAGCGGCATGGGAGTGGGAAAAAGTAAGAGAAGCTCCTGTCCCTTTTCTAGTATACACGTGGCACAGGATTACGCTATATTGAGTCCAAGCCACTAAAAGCAAATAAAGACAAGCTAAAAGCCACATCGGAAAAGGTACGTCTTCCCACTTACTTTACAATACCACTACCGCCTGCTCGAATTCGTCCTCCATCCCCACCGCTTTCCTCACTCACCCACCTCCCTCTCTCCAACATGATACTCGTCCAGAAACAACCGAACTTCAACATATCATCGCCACACTTCGCACTCAACCACCGGAGGCATCCATCAGCTCCTCCAGCCGTCGTCGTGCAAGCAACACGCACACCAGGCCTTTTGTCAATTCAACGAGCTCAGCAACAGCAGCTGCGAGCAAAGCCGTCTCCCAAACCAAGACAGGCAGTTGCTCATCGTGTGTTACAGTCGGTGCGACAGGAAACACAACAGCAGCTGTTGAAGCCTTCACCAGAGATCGTCGAGAAGAAGCCTACACCGCAGCTCTCCTCAGAGAAACGAGGACGACAGCCAGCAAAGGTCAAGACCAAGACGGCAAGGTGAAGCGCTTTTTCGTATTTGAAAAAATTGAGTCATCCGCTGACAGTGAGCAGGAGCTCTTCCCATTCATCTGTTCGAGGTCGTCGTAACCATACTCGTCAACCCTCCCCGCCGAATTCGATTCAGAACCCCTCGCAGGCAGAGGTCCCTTCAACACCGCCACGCCAATCTACGGCTGCTAATATCTTCGATTCCTTTTCGGATAATTCCGTCTCTCCACCTGTGCGTGCGGCTCCTACTCTCGCTTCGCATCCCTCTGGCAAGCTCGCCCGTCGCAGGCAAATCCAGGCGGCGAGCTCGTTCAGTACTCCTCTGGCCAGGGCTATCCCTGTTCCTCAGCGTCCGAACTCTATTCCACCGATGCTCTCCCGGTCTTTGCCTGCCCGACCATTCAAGGGCCAGACTGCTCCTGACACTTCCAATTGGAAGCCCTTCCCTATTTGTGACGATTCTACGGAGGCTGGGGCGATCTTCGATGACTACAGCCCTCCGACGACTCCTACTCGCCAGCGCCCGTCTCGGTCCAAGCGCTTTGACGACGGTCCTCGTACTGCGCCTCTAACGACATCAGTGGCAACATTCCCGTTCAACTTGTCGCCGACTCCTTCGGCACCGAGGAAGAACCGCCGACATGTTCGCACTCCCAGCGACGGGGTCTTCCACATGTCAGATGAGGATCTGTCCTCCCAGTCCATCAGCGAAGACTCTTCGAGCTCAGACGAGATGTCCGTAAAACCCAGGCGGAAGGCGTTGCGCGCCCCTAGGCCCGGCATGACACAGCAAGAGATCGAAGGGTACTTCGCGAGTTCTACGTTCCAAAACTCACCTAGTCCGGAGGAGTTGCCTCCACCCGCTTTTCTTTAATTTTATTTTATCTATTGCTATCAGTGCGCTGGAGTGTGGAGGCAAGTGTCCTTATGCTGTCCTCATTTCCTCCGCTGACACGACCCTTAGCTCCTAGATTCAAAACCTCCTAGGGTCGTTAGATTCATCACATCGCTTTCATTGATACCCCTCTCCTCCACCACGACCTCGTTAAATGGCCATCGTGTTTTTTTAGCATCATTCTGAAAATCACTATCATTATTTCATTCCTCTTCGCCTTTTTCGGGGTTCGTCGTGGTTTCCCCAGGAGTTCAGTTCACTTGTATCATCATCCAGCTTTGCGACTCCTTAGACTGGGACCAACTCCACTTTCATGCCACTATCATAATGTACCTCTACGGTCAACGGTCACTCGTCCAGGACACATGCGCTCTGTAGGCCTTCCTCGCCTCAAGTAAAGGGTTGAGCTGCTGTTTCGAATGCTCCCCGTGCGAGATCGATGCCCACACCTAATCAAATCTCGTTTCGGTTCTCTCACTATCTGTGTCAATACTGTTTTCGGCATCGCATCATCGCAAATCAAACAATTATTCGGTTTTCTGGTGGCCATGTCGGCCTACCAGGTGTACAAATACATCTAAAAGGAGTCGGCTCCTTCTTTATGTCTATGACGTTGAGACGAAGGGAGGAATGTCCGACCGACGCCTGCGAACGCACAGTACGTTCGCACACCCTGGGACAACGCAAAGTTGTCCTTGTTCTCGTACTCCCGCTTGCATTGGATTGGCGGACCCCCGTGGCGACCAAGGATCGAAAGTCCGAACTGGCTTCTGCCTTCCACTCAATGCGCATTGCTGGGGGACGATGCCTACTCGATGTAGTGCCACGCCCTATCTCGCTTTTGATTTGGATGTCAAGCATTATCATTTACAGTACTCCCCCTCTCCTATTATCTACACAATTCATCCTATTCATCGCATCCTTTTAGTATCTATCCTTCTCCATATAACCCGGCACCTCGCTTCATTGCCTCCCTTCTTCCCGACTTAAAGATGCCCGGGATCTCCTCAGCCCTCTTCATGTCGACGACATTTTTATTGTTTTCATTCACCGTTTCACCCATCTCTGTCTCATTTCTTATCTCCACATTGTATCGAGTATCGGCCAAGCTTGCATAACCCCCACTCCTGCCCTTTCCCGCCATCTTACGAACTCCTCTTTAGAAGGGAAAGTGTGGGGGCATGGACTTTGCATGTACCACCATTTCTTGTTATTTACATTCCCAGCGTGTTATCCACAACCCTACCCTCTACGCTCATTCTTTTTTCTGCGAGATCTTCTCTGCCGTGTATAGGTTTCTTTTGATGATCCTTGATGCTTTTCTGGTGTAATTGTTGGTCTTGTGCGTATGTTCGCTGTGAATGCTGGCCCCCTCTCACTCATTCTTTCTTTCAGATTGCCTCTCGAATGCATACCCTCTCTCCCCCCCCCCCTTCCCTCTACTATTGCTTGCACGACTACTAGGCGCTGGCGTTGTGCACTGATGTTCACCGCCATCGCCATCAGACGAGAAGAGAAAACATGGCTACCGTCGGCTCGCATTAGATTTGTACATACTCGCATTGTTGTCCACTCGCATTCATCCACTCTTCCTCTATCCGCCGCATTCATCATCATTCCTCGCATCCGCCCATCCACTACGCACATTCGTTTATCGTTATTGCATTTGTCACGTTCATTTATTATATGACCTCTAACCGACGCCGCTGACCTTTCGTTGGGTTCGCGACGTTAGGTTTTTTCAATGTGTATCTGTATACATACAGTATCGTCGGGCTTGGGGTTTTGTCTCATTGCTCTGTTGCTCTCTTGGCCGCAAGGCCGTTGTGAAGTATACGTAGTAAAGTAGTTTAGACGTGAAATCAATTGTTTTTATAGTCCCGGAATAAGAGTCTCGTTAATTGAATATTCAAGTTTCGGGAGAAGGGTCGGTTGCTTGATTCGAGATAAGCCTGCAGCGAGGCACGAGTGGAGGGTAAGTTAAAGTAGCAGATACAGAGGCCTTAGGCCATCCATTCGCACATGTACAAACACTTTATCTCCTTGTTTACGGGCATTCCATTCCCTCGTCTCGATTTTCATTGACCCACCCAACTCGACCTCAATTCTCACACCACTTTCCCCTTCGGCTGATTGATTCCCCCATCCGTGAAGTCCAAGTCTTAGACAACCCACCATATATAGGAGTATCTGGTGTACATATACACTACACTTCTCCTCCCTCCCAGGCGATAGTTAGCTTATATTCAAGACTACAAGCTGCCAAGACTTCTGATGCTCAGGAGTGATGAATTTATGAGGCGTCCCAAAGTGGTGCTCTATAAGTACGTAAATATGCTATGGCAATTCTTCGGGGTCGAGGCGTATCTGTAACTTGTAATTTACGGGGCCCATTCTCCAAAGTGTTTGCACACAATGTTCTGTATACATCCGAAATCTGATACGACAGATTCCGTGCCTGCGTTTTTGTCCCTTGGGAACTTTATTTTCGCCGTGGCCACGTCCTAGAGCGACATAAGTATCTGATGTGATGCGGCGTACAATATCGACGGCTTACTTCATATGTCGACTTCTAGTACCAAGAACCATAGCCACACATGATTTAACGACTCGAACCGTCCAATGGAAGAACGCATTACGTAGCATGTTACAATTTCGATATATTTGAGTGGGCAGTTTGGGAAGGCAGGCCAGAATTCAAAGCTGGGGAACCATGAGATGTTTCCGACATTACATACAGATAACCAAAACTTACGAGAGAGAGAACAGGGAAATCTTCCACATCCTCAACGATCTCGAGCATCACAAAACCCTTGCCGACCACGACATCGAACAATCCATCCCTTCCAATTTCAGCTGGAATATCCCAAACCTCAGCTTCATCTAGATCACACATGATCTTTAATGCCCAAGAGGGACTGGACCATCGTAGAGGTCCTTGGATTCGCCAACCATCGTCCTCAGACGGATGGTCACGAATGAATTCATCCACGTCGTCTGCAGGAAGATCCGTAGTGCCGAACTCTACGATGCCGCAGAAGGTATGGTCCTCAGCTAGGTCCCTGCATCGGACGCGTTGTTCCCACTTTCGATCCAGAGAAGGAGCGATGTCGTACGTCTGAACACCATCCCCGTCGGTCCAACTGGTTTCTGTCGCCACCACGGCCCAATGAAAGTAAGAATCCTTGTCTCTTGAATCGCTATGGATCCAGAACAAGGCGATACCCAGATGGATAGTGGCCATCTTGGGCAATGGGAGTGACAGGGAACAACCCGGTCTCTTTAGATAAGACCGATGATAATCATGCTATTAATAATTAGATCTAAACGACATGGCTGAATATCCAAAAGAGAGTCAGTACACCTTAACGAATGAATACAAATGAGTGAGATATATCATGGATCATGCCCTGTGCAACCATCCAACGTCCAACCCTGTCATCGTCCGCATACTTTCAGGATAAGATAAATTGCTCTCCCGGAGCAGTCCAGCCAACCGCCTGCAGATATTCATGGGATAGAATAGGTACTCCGCTTGTGGAAAACCTGGATATTTATCCATGATGCTAAAAATGTCACGTCAGAAGTGACGCTATAGGAGAATATGACACGAGGAATCCAAACCTTTTGAGATTAGACGGCTCCTCCGAAGGACCCAGGAGTTTGAAAAGGACTTTCGCGGCCTGTATCGAAGCAGTTTTCGGGAGCGCATACTGACTTCGAATGGCATACGCTAGTTGTATACTAGGTTTGAACAACCACATCTAAGAACGAAAAGATTGAGCGAGTTCCCAAGCAAAGAAGTGAATCACTCACGAGAATACGAGGACGTTCATCTTCTTCATCTAAAACGATGAATCGATATGAAGCGTGAGCCTGAACGAACTCTTGCATATCCTCTACTATGAAAGCGGACAACGGCAGTTTGACAGGTCTGCTGCATATCAGATGCAATGACAACCAGGGATAAGAATGTACATACTCAGTGGTTGGACTGACGGGCCGTATAGCATACTTCAATATACGATAAACCAAGGAAGAAATAGAATCAGATCGATGCTCTTGACATCGTCCAACAACAGCACCACAGAGACACCGAACTGGTTGCCAATCATCGGCTCTCTAAAGCAGAGGTGCATCAGCAATCTAATCATAAACAGAATTAAGAAATGTCCTCTCAGAAGTAGCTCCCGAGACATGGACCTGAGGAACAAGAGAGTTGTTTAAAAGAGAGGAGGTTTATCTAGGACACTTTGTATCAACCGATAAAGTCGTGCTCGGCAATCAAACGCGACCTCTTTGTGCACGAACGAATCCTTCAAGGGCTTCGTTCGCGCGCCAGAGGCGGTTCGATCACGAAGCGATCGACCGTTGGTAGACGTATCCAACGTCGGCCTTCTTGATCGTCCAATCCAAAAAAAAAAGTACTATAAACGTGTACACACCTTCGCCGTGTCAGTGGGGTATAGGTTCGCCTTTGACATGGCCGACTCTTCAAAAAGAATGTAGCTGCCTCCGACGAGTGCTTGGCCGCACTCAGGCCAGAACCCTCTTCCATTCTTTGCTATGTGTTCATGGAGTTTCTGGTCGGAATGACACATCCACGCATCCACAAGCTCCTGCCAATGCTCCGAGGGTAAATCGCGATATTGGGTTATACGGGAGGATTGGATTAGGGGAAGCGAACATGACGCGCATATAAAACTGGTCGGGCTGGATATTGATAGTTGGGATGCATCGAGGAGAGGTGTCGGTTGTGGGGAGGGAGTGAAGGCTGGCAACGTGGGAAGCTTGATTTCGTAGTGTCCGCTTTGCACTTTGATCTCTTTCTTCCCTGGTAGAACAAATCCAGGAAGCTTCAGCGGCAAAGAGGTGTACGGTCCACTTTTTATGACAAGATGGTCGCTGCCGCCTTGGTGCCTGTCGGGTAAAGAGGGTAGGACCTCTGCTTCGATGTCTACTCCAGGAACAGCGCCTGTCACGGAGAGAAAAACCAGGACATGTTGCAGAGTTTCATGATTCTCTGCGATATAGTTGACTTCGAACTCTACTGATTTAAAAGATTAGCCTGTACAGTAACTATCAGTGCAAATTACTTACGCCGGGGAGTTGATGACTTTGATGCTTCCTTTGATCTGGCTTCAGCACTTGCAGAACGCGATGACGAGCTTCGCAGCCACGATAGCGAAGGCGCAGACATGCTTCGATCTCTGTTCTTCTTTTTCGATTTAAATCGTCCGAAAGTTGCAGGAGGTAGTGATGTAGAAGCTGTCAATGGTGGAGGGACAATGTGAGGTGGTGGCGCCTCCTTGACGAATTCTGGAAGTGTAAGGAGTGCCATTGGGTCTTGAACACGCATTGATTCTGGGACAGCTTCTCGTATGAATTCTGGAAGTGTGAGCATGGCATTGGGATCTTTCATCTTTGGTTGGAGAACAGCATCTTGGGAATGTAAGCGACCAGCATTGGAATGTTCCGCAAGTTGCTCTACAAAAGCCTCACGCTGCCGATATCGTAAGTATTGGATATGCATCGACTTTACAACTCCTACCTTGGCCTGGTCACGCAACCGAGCCTTCTCGAAACGGCTCTTCATTCCACCCTCCAGAATGACAGACTGGTCCTTCATTGATCGTTGCGTTGCCTTTCCGAGCAGCTCAAAGATACCCTCCAGCTCGCGGATATCCCCTTGTTTCTGCTTTCCTCGCGCAACGGAAGAGCCCTCTTTCCTAGCCTTCTCCATCTGTGCCACTTTGCTAGATTTAAGCTCGACACGCTGGTTGTGCAGCTGTGGAGCCACCAAGTAAAGCCGGTCAATTGCCATCGTGACCGCCTCAAAATCCAACCTCATCTTTTCATTCATTGGGGTCGTGGGGGTCGTGGGTGAATGTAGGGAATACGGTCGCTGTTTGGAGTCATCTATGGATGTTGGTGATTCATATTCCGGCGGCAGGTCGTACTGATAATCCGAAGGATCGTATTGAGGAGGGAGGTGGTCGCCCGTCGTGCGTTCCTTGCACATAGCCACTATGCTTTCCAGCTCTTCGTCTATTCTAGACCAGAGTAAAGCTCTCTCTACAGCAAGAACGGGTGGAGATCCGGTGGGTAAGACGTCCCTCCGCCGTTCGATTTGAAGGTCGCTGAGCTGTCTCTTCAAGGTATCGAATATATCCGCAGGTTCGGGAGAATCCCAAGAATTTGAAGTAGTAACGCGGCTCTGCGAAGGGGGAGAATGAAGAGAACCGAGACGGTTGAGATGGGACAGGAGAGAGACCAAAGTTGTGGCCAGCTGCGCGTCGCTGTAGTCAAGAGAAGTTGATATACCCTCCACCCGAGTCTTGAGCTCACTAATCAAATCAGCATCCGTATGGGCTACCTCAACCATCATGTCACCAGCATCTCTGTTCCGCAGGTTCGACACCAACGTCTGTAACGCCGAGGATGATGATTCAGCGTCACCCTGGGCCGTAGACGTGTGCGGCGTGGATGGCATTGAGTGACGGCGATCTGGAACGATTGGATTCCACTTTGTCGGTACGGAAAGTAAATTATTGAGGGTCATTAGGCATGACCTCTCGACGAATGCAATGGACGGCATCAACTCCTGAAAAAAAATGAGCCCTGGGCGCCTAGATAAAAGCAAAGACGACGCACGACGGTCCCACCAGTCCCACCCTGGTGGCCATCCGACGACTCAGATACCCGGGACGCCCTTTCCTCAACCTCTTCAACGGACGATGTTCCTTCCTGGACTGTATGCTCTTCCTTCTGGAGCAGTTCCTTCGGAAATGGCATAGGTATCTCGGTGTCGACCAGAGGCCTTTGCGGCTGCACACGTTCACGGACCCTAGTAAGCGTAGCCATCGAGGTAGACAACACAGCAAAGTATAGAGTGATGGGTCTAGACTATCCACGAGTAACCCTAACCCGATTCCTTTCAATATAAGATCGATCTCAATTTCAAATTCAAAAAACATTTTCTCTTTGATCACTTGAGTAGCCTCCTGAAAATACTGTCATAGAGTTTACATCTCGCTAATTGCCCATACGGACGCTTCTAAAGTTTGAACGCCCACGACAAAGCGTTAGCTCCCGAGTTCAGCGGCTGGAACACCTAAGAAGGAAAAATTGCTTGGTATTGATTTGGTCCCTCACCTAGGTCACGGTGGGAGATGCCCATGCCGTTGCTATGATCGGACTTTTGACTCTGGGAAGTCATCTGTTTTACTTGGTTCTTCTTCCTTCTTTGCCTACTAAGCTGCGCCTAAGGATCAATGAAAAAGTAATTGCAAACCTTTGGCCTCACTTCGGCAGCTTCCTAGGCGGAAAGCGTCGGGTACCAGAGAATCGCGACTCTGACCGCTGCTAATGACGGTGCTGGACGTGGTGACCACACAAATTTGAATTGAATTGATTCAGTAGAAGTATCGAGAAGGGACTTTACAAAACTGGCAATCTCAGCAACTCCGAGCCCCACTACACAGTTGTCGTGATCGGAGAACGAGATTCCGCAGGAGACCGCCGCGTGTAAGTTGACTGCGGTCCCACAGGCAGAACTGATACCTCAGGTTATTAATGAGACATCTATATTGTGAGAAAATTGAAAACAGCGTTTGATTAACGACCTGACGTGGGGGTTTCATTCTGTTTTGTTGTCGAGCATGGGCCCTTATCCAAGTTGGGCAATGAACGCCTTCAGTACGGATGTGTATGTCGATCGACAACTCCCGTGCTTCGTTTCTTTTGGCTCATTTGTAGACCAGTTACTTGACAAGAACCGTCTGGGAATAGTATTTGCGGGTAGTAGGTCACTGGATTAATTACCACAAGCACTGCCCTCATTGTGATAGCTCTTTTCATATTCTTTCATGCAGCGTCTGTACTTTGAACGTCGATTATTGATACATACGGGTTGTGTTGTAGTTGGATACAATGCTCAGATGTCTAAATAAAATGTCCTGTTGGAGGATCATGTAAATCAGTAATATGCAACCAAAATTGTCGGCGTCATCATGTAGACTTCAAAGTCTCCTCGGCTGCCTTCAAAGCCTTGCCAATTGACTCTAGCAGGTGTTGCTTATCTTCCAGTCCCACGCTAATCCTAACCAGGCCAGGATCCACACCATACTTCGCCACCCAATCCAACTCGGCATAGTGAGCTAAAACCACATAAGGGCTGGCTAGCGTAAAGTTCGTTCCCAGGCTTGGACCCTTGTAGAATGGCAGCGTATCAAAAAATGCCCGAGACGCCTCTAATGTTGTGAACGTCACAGAAAAAAGCCCTCCGTACCCGCCAGGTTGGTCGCCTTTGATACGACACTTGTCATACAGCTCGCGAGTGATGTACTTGGGATAATAAACCTCCTTCACAACACATGTGCCTTCTGGGGCGCCACCAGCAATGGAGCGTGCACGAAGAAAATCGCATACAGCTTCTGTGTTTTCATCAATGACTCTGATTCTTCTCAGAGAGTCGCGCGAGTTGCGTTCCAAAAACACAGCGTCTTGCTCGAAATAAATATCCTCGTAAGTGGCATCTAGGTGTGCTTTGAGGGCAGCGTAATGACGTCCGCGCGGATTTAATGTGAGACTAGAAGGGACATCAGACTCGGGACAAATCAGATCTGAAGGCTCTCTCTCTTACCTTCCGCCCATCACATTCGCAGCGCCGCTGAAGATTTTGGTCAGACTGCTGACGACGATGTCTGCGTAGGTGAGAACTTCCACATTCATAAAATTGCCGATCGTCTCGTCAATGACGACCAAGAAGTCGTACTTGGTGGCTAACGCGTGAATTCGCGGTAGATCGGCTGAGCGAAGTAGCGGGTTGGATGGAAATTCTGTGAAGAGTGACAAAACAGGAGGTTTAGAGGGATCGCGATTCGCTTCTTCCTCTAGAATGGCCTCGAGGGCGTCTAGGTCTGAGTTGAGTCCATGGCCAAAGAAGTGACATCCAGGGCCCCATTTTTCTAGAACCTTAAGGGTATCGGCATACGGGAATCTATAGGGTCAACGCGTTAGCTGGTATGTGAAATGAACCAAATGTGCACTTGCCCGAAGCAAACGCTCTTAGTGTTTGGTCTGACTGCTAGAGCTAGCATATGTGCACTCCAAATGGCTGACATGCCTGTGGGGTACAGGAACACGTCTCCCTCTGTGACCTCTGATACCCCTCGTGCACTGGGCCCAAAAATGAGGTTTTCGTGACCAGCAGCCGGTTCATCGTGATGATCGGAAGGCGAGTCTCGTAGAACACCAGATATCCTTCTCCGAAGAGCCCTCTTCGCTGACGCGGCATACGCAAAAGGAAGATTGCGCCCATATCGTTCTTCCAAATATACGCTGTGGTCCTGGCTCAGGTTCTCCGCCTGATGAGCCTTGGGCTTCGAAAACCCTTTGGCGGAATAGTGTCTGTTGACGGCTTTCCCGGGGCGAGTCAAGGTGGGCGAGGATGCACACTCTGGCGATGTCGCCGGGAGAATAGAGAGACAATAATCAGCCAATCGGCTGGAGATGCCCAAGCCTGTGTGCTGCCAAAACTGCTTGGCCAAGGGTCCAGCGGAGGACGGGTAGAGCACGATGTGAAGATCAGCACATTTTCCCGTGGGTTCTGCATAGATGTTGTCTTCCGGACATATCATGAACTGAATCAAACGAGCAGATACGGGGGATCCTCCGACAGCTGAAAGGTCCTGGATGAATGCACGACAATGCTCTGCCGTTTTATGTGTAGGGAAAAGCATGCATGATTCACCAGCGGCGCCAAATTTGCGTTCGCATATACCAGCGAGCTGCGTATAATGAATGGCAAGAAAGGACCAGATAAGCTAAGCTACACACCTTTCTGATACTCAAGTGAACGAAAAATCTAGGGTATCCAGATACCATTTGGTCTACAACTCGTTTTTCGCCCTCCTCATATCCGACGTTATCTCGCCATGTAGGTAGAGAAACAGAAATGGCATGTGGCGTGAAAGGAGGCACAGAAAGGCCTAGAGCGACTTCAGCGGTGTTTTCCGCGACCGTCGTCGTTGACATGGTGGTTCAGCAGGAAGAAAAAAGAATATGCTGAGTCGGCCGACATGCAGCGATGATCGACGCATTCATTTAATATTTAATTAACCACTCAGGGAATGTACATGTATGATGCTACTTGGACTTTCCAAAAGAAAATCCTCCTACACGTTCCTTTCTATCGTATGCGAGGCTGACTCCGCGCTGGAGAAGGAAGCTCGCGAATCCCGGTTCATTGTTTTCGGGCTCCGAAGACTCAGGCTTCGCCGGACGCTTGACCGACTGTTAGGCCTTGAACGAGACAATTCATCCGACAAGGATGAGTGGGAAGAGGCCGACGAAGATGCTCGCCGGTGGCGCTGCATTCGCTTCGGATCGACGTCTTCAATATTAGCCATGCGGCCAAAGATCGACAAAACTGAGAAAGCACGCGTTCTTGTGTGAGAAGAAATCCTTGTGGAGGAAAATAAAACGCACTATCGACGATTGAAACAATGCCGGAAAGATTTCCAGAGGTGATATAGGATACTATAGAAGAGGATGCGGCCGGCGAATTGTCCTGCGTCACAAATAACCTGTGTGCATTGGCTGCATGGATGACTTAGCCAGTAGGAAGCCAACAAAGGGGTCATCACTCACTAGCTAGTAGTTTTTGCATCGTATACAACATGCTATTGGTGGGAAGGACGGAATATACTGTATAATGCGTCAATCTTGGGGTGTGCGGACCAAAAGTGGTGTATCCAACCTGGATACTTGTCAACACCATCCTCAGATCCATCGGGATCCTGATTTCCAATGTCATTACGAGTAATGGATCCAAGAGGGATACGCGCACCTTGATCAGAGCAATGAACTGTTGCAAAGGAGTCGACAAAATATGTTTACTTTCCGATGGAACAACAATCTTATAACATATCAGTAGAGGAATTGAAAGACAAAAGACGCCAGTATACCTTTCCGATGTCTGTTACACTCACGGCGCTGAGGAGCACCGCAGTCTCGTCATCGACAACGGCAACACTACTAACGCCTTCCTCGCTCATCAGTCTCATAGCATCCAGGACACTAGCCGTCGAGGTAGCTGAAACAACAGAAGAATACAGATTAAGAGAAGGGAGAGAGAATGCATGGAGAGGATTGGAAAGGAAGCCCCGAAGAGAAGGATTCTCTGAAGCATATGAAGAAAACCAGGCCAAGAGTCGTCGATCCGAAACTATGCCCAAGTAGTCATTTGGAGGTTCCTCCTTCTGTACAAGAACTGTATTCGCTTAGCAAGGCACCATAGCTTCAGCAGAATGGTACAAACCTTTGTGTGTTCCACGAGAAAAATGCTCTAACAAAGATATAATCGTAGCATCATAGGGTAAAACAACGAGGAGATTCTTCTCGGATAGATCTAGAGTGATAAACATTACAAATGAACAACGGGACATCTGAAATGATAGCTTACTACTAACTAGCTGAACGGGTACATGGCCGGCTCGGGCAGCCGCAACGATTTCATGAACGCAATGATTCTCCTTTAAGTCATCTGGCGGCAGGGTGTGCCGCGTGGCCGCCAGAGTTAAGAATGCATTAACATCAGAAAACTTTCATGCATGTTCAGAAGAGTGAAAGCGGGACCGAAAGGAGACTGACGTCGAACAGTCCGACGGTCGCGTCGTTGGACTTAATAGTCAAGCACAGTATATCTTCAGTGAGAAGGGTCTGCGAGAAACGTTGAAGCCAATGGTTATCAGTATGTCAGGGAGACACCCGCACCTCGCATGCCTCTTCGACGCTGGTTTGGGCATCCACAGTGACGATTCGTGAGTCGATAAGGTCTGCAAGAATGTCAGTGAGTATCGCCAGATGCAATCAAAGACGGAAGATACCTCTGGCAAAAATCCTGCGCCAATGATTAACCCATTCCTGCGAATCGGCCGGTGCATTTGCGGTAGCTGTTGGTTCTGTCGTGATCGAAGATCCAGGATATGATTCTGACATTCGCCTGCTCTGTGCCATGGTCGCCATCAAATAAGTACCATTCAGTGCAGTGTTGTATAGGCTTTGAGGTCGTCAGCAACCATGCCAAGGTGAGCGGCACGAAATGAGGGAAAGAAACAAGCTTGGCATTGAGTTGCCGCGATCGTCTTTCGTCATTACCCATCATCATCTCACGAGGACGTCTAGTGGCTGGTACTCACAACTACGGCCGTTATCGTGCTCGGTGTTGAGCTAAAGTATTCGAGCTGCATTTGAGTATCATGACTTCGGCGCCGAGAAATCTAGTGGACGTTCCCCCGTATCAGATTCAAAATCTCATCGCAGGCGCCTCTGAGTCCGGTACCTTCATTCTAGCTGTATAGCTCCTGTAGCTGAACGGAGTTTAGGTCTTGCTACGTCAGAAGTGCGATGTGCCCAGGCTCTAGGCATGGTTCCTTTTCTGTTTTCTGGATTATGTTCGCTCTAAATATGCTCCAGGCTCTGAAATATACGTCGGTTTCGCAAACGGGGAACTTATTCGGTTCGCTCTGCAGGCTGATGACCCCAACAAGGTCTGTTAAGAGATCGTGGATACAAGCATGGCCTGACCGAACATCTAGCTCGGGTGCTATACGGTGCTTTCGAGGCAGACATTTCCAAATGACAGGGCCGTTGAGGAAATAGTCCTTCTGCCTTGCATATCGCGAGCCCTTATTCTTTCTGGTACAAAGTGGAATTTAATGCCTTCAATGATTGCCGTTTAACATTCTCTGTAGATAATCAAATCCACTTTTTTACCATTCCTTCCCTCGATGCCATTGCCATCAAACCTATCCGACACGTTGTTACATTCGCCGTAGATCATCAGCATCTCAGACGCCCTGCAGCTTCGCCATCTACGCCGACACATCTCTTGGAACCTGTCGAGTTCACGGTCATCAAAAGAAATAGCCTCTCAATGTATACTTTACGCGACAAACTCTTATACGTCAAGGTAAAGCCTTTTGTGTCATCATGTGCCTTTTGCTGCTAACCCCTCAACAGGAAATTCCTCTTCCCCAAGGTGCCTCTCTTGCTCGCCGTACGGGTCAATCCCTCTGCATTGCCGGAAGAACAGATTACCAAATCATCGACCTCGAAAAGGCCTCCATGTTTGACATCATACCTATTTCTCAAGCCCCAGAGCCCCCTCAGTCTCCGGTTAAAGCCTCGATCACTGTGATTGATACCAACGAATTCCTCATCCTATCGTACACCGGGGCAAGTACCCTAGGACTATTCATAACTTCCAACGGAGATCCAGTCCGCGGAACACTAGAGTGGCCACAGCATCCGGAGTCAGTGTGTGGGTGAAATTCCGTCGATACTGCGCGTTCTATGACTAAAAATAAGTATTCAGGCTACGACTACCCCTACATCACGTCTCTACTGCCCAATGGCACGATAGAAGTGCACGGCATTGAGACGCAGAGCATCGTTCAAGTCATACCCGCTCCAGTCCCGTCCTCGAATACCGAACCCATGCAAAGAAAGAAGCTGGTTCCATCTCTTCAAGGCTACCTCGTCCCCTCCGCTGAGAAATCGGCAAAAATGCGGAAAGTTCCTGTAAATCTACTTCGTGAACGAATTGACGTGTAGATGTTTTACGAATTAGCTCGAAAACTGGATGGAAAGCGCGTCAGAACTGTGCTGCAAACTACAATCACCGCATGGGACAGACCCGAGGATGCTCTTACTGGTGCGACATAAATCAAACTCTCCGAAGAGAGGTAATAATAGAAAAATTGGGTGCCGTCATTCAAAACAGTCTGAATCAAAGTGCGTCCTCGGGCTAAGTACCTTTCCCGCTGGAGAGTCAAGCTGGAATAACCATCACTGTTTGATCGTATCACCTAGTTCCCACCATACTTAATTTCCGCTGGAGTAAACGCGCAAGTCTTCGTGGCGTAGGGAAAGTAAGGCTGTCCAGAAACATTATATAGAGCGGCCATAGCGGTATACATCTACAGGATATCTAAATCGACTGTCCCAATATTACCCCCATTTCAAACGATAGTCTCAATACTGAGCTCTCCGCCTTGCCATCAAAGGCTGGCGTAATATAGGTCGCCTGTATCCGATCCGATTTTCGCTCTGTACTAGGTTTACTACGATATCGTGCGCTCGCCATGGCTTGACTCTGGGCGCGAAAAGGGTTTCCATACGTTGTAAGAGATTCTGTTTGGTCTCAGGAAGAAACTGATAGAAACGTTGTCGTAAAAACTGCGAAGGGTCTAAGAGGATATACACTATACCCATTGTAACGAACATATGAGGCGTGAATCGGGGACTTATGAAGCTGAGTCGGAAGATCAGACACGACATACAGAATGGAAGCAAGTCCCTTCACGTAGATAACGGATAGCCAATTGCTTGCAGACATACCAGCCTGTGTAAAGGTCCTGACGTGCTGATGGAAGAACGCAAAGCCATCGAACAGGACAATCTTTGAGGCGGGGGACACAGGTAATACGTGGGTCTGGGGAGTACAGTCTAAGCATAGGTTCGAGCACTTTATTCGTATCACCAAATGTTGTCGTGACATTGTTATCACGCTAGTCGGTGGCCGAAGCTGTATTATTGACGTTACGTACGGAGTCGCTCTTAGTTTTCATTGAAGGCAGTTGAACACGTTTCTGCTATCGGGTATGGCTCTCCAGCAACCCTGCCAGATGAGCGACCATACGTTTCCGAGTTTCGTCAGCCATGATCCCCCAAGGAGCTCAAAATTGTTCTCCATCAGTTATAGAGCAGGGCACGGGGAGGTGTTAAGATCTGATGGTAACAATGGAGCTTGTGTTAGACATTGCTTTATCAACGGAGTGATATAAGAGATCGGGAAGACAACAGATACCAGAGATTTGTTAAGCGCGTAAGTGCTGTGACCTAGAACAGCAACCTTACAACTTCCGAGCCATCATGACAACAATTACGGACAGTAATGCATAATGGATGAACTATCTATATCAGAGCGCATTAGTTTCAAGTCCATTACTAGTGAACGATGAGGCACCTCATCTCCGTTCGTATTCCAGTTCTGTGTCATGCTGGAAGCAGCAGCTGCCAGACATGCATATCTAGAGATTGGTATCCAGTTCCATCAAATCAGAATAAGTAACTGATCCACATCACGCCCCATTCTTTCGACTTGTGCATTCAAGGTACGCTGGCGCCTCGTGCTGCCGTATAGTCAACTTTGAAGGAGGACCGTCGTAACAAACTCGAGAGCACCATGGCATAGCCAATGCGGTCGCTGACTCGCCGTACGCGCCGATGAAGTCGGACGACAGCGTCTTGAAATATGGAATGCCTCTGCAAGCCATTGTAAAAAATTCTGACCTGAGTAGAACCCGATGGCGGTAGTACGTGATCATGGAGAACAAGTCGTCCAAGGTATTTTTTCTCACAAATGCGGCAACTACCGGCACCTGTGTTACCCTAACTTCCATCAGCACCTATACACTCATTAGAAGACATCGATATATCCCCAAGATAGCGATTTTCTCTCCGTTTGTGAAATCACGTAGCCTGGTAACCAAACCCTCTAACGAGATTCTCGTTAGCTTGGTTCGTAATTACAAGGAGAGACCGGTTCAGATCTAGAGATTACGATGTTCTGTTTCTTGCACTTTCGATCAGTCCAGCCATCTCCACGTTACAGCTATGTAGCTGTTCAAGGTCAGGCAAGACCAGAGGTTTTTGGGGCAGGAGCAGAGAAAAAGCCTTGGTAAAGAGCCATATTAGTGTGCTGCATATATTCGTACATGCATGAAAGTGACAATAATAAACGCGTTACGGGGATTGTTGGTACTTGAACTACTTGTATAAATCTCATTAATAAATCCCCAAAGGAAGGCGGGTGTGGAGGCATCAAATAGTCTCAACTTGTTCCTGATCGACCTTCTCATCCGCCACGTATTCCGATGAATTGTTGCCCGACGCGCGCATCCCATTCTCATTTCTGATCTTGGCCATGACGATAGCGTGGGCGCGCAGAAGCTTGACGCCGGGAGTGAAGAGATCCTCCATGTGCTCTAAGGGTATTTGTTTTGTCCCAGGAAGGAGAAACTAGGAAACACATGAGACATATGATATCGGACAGGAGAAATGGAGACGTACGTAAACGTAGAGGATGGAAAAGATCATCAGGCTCGCAAAGAAGATGTACACGCCGTATCCCATTGCCGAAAACATCTGAGGTGTGAAGCGGACAATGAGGAAACTAGGCAAAAGATGTTAGACGCCAATGACAAATAAATCGAGAGTGAGTGCTGACACAAACAGCCAGTTACTTGCAGTTCATACTGTTTTACTGTTTTACCATGCAGGCCTGGGTGAATGACCTGACATACTGAGGGAAGAACTCTGCACCAACGACCCATGGCATTCCATTCCATGATGGAGAGTAAAAAACAGTCCAGATGTAGAAGACAGTGACTACGGAAAATGAGTTATTTCTGATAAAGAGAGCAGCACACACATACTAGCACTCTTGCCTCCAGCAGTGAGGGGTGAGGTGGGGTGGTATGCGGGTTTGACGATGGCGATGTAGGTGCCGATATAGTACATGCCGGTGGCACCACCAAGAGAACTAAACAAGAGGATCGGGCGGCGACCAAAGTAATCGACAATATATAGCAGCCACAGAAGAGCACCGACCAATTTGACTAGCGCAAGGACATCAGGGTTAGAAGTCAGGGCGAGCAAAATTTCCTCACTGATACCATACATCCCAGTGGTGAGAAGTGAAGCATTCTGACCGGTGACGCCGATGGACTTGAAGATCGTAGACCTGGTAGCAAAATCAAAAAAGCAGAGATCAACGTCAAGAAAGAATGCTCACTAATAGTAGTTGATCGCGTTGATACCTGTGGCATTCTGTAGGCGAACAAGCCGGAGCCAAGAAATATTCTGTAGAGCAGCTTCCTGCTCTCCAAGACTGTCTCGAGGGGACCAAGGAAGCCGGCACCCGTCAGGCTCCGCTCATGCTTGATCGTCTCTTCAATCACAACGTACTCTTCAGCGACATAAGGATGCAAAGGAGAAAGGTGCCTGAGCCATGCAAGCTTTTCGTTGCGGTCGCGAGAGACGAGCTAACGAGAAGACTCCGTCAAGGACGGAGCGCCAAGGAACAGGAGGCCTGGGGAAATTTTTTGATCAGAGGTCGAGTAACAACAACAGGTACCGACTTACAACAAGCTGGACGGCGAAGGCGACAAGCCACTGTGTGCGGCCTGCAGGTACGTGGCGCGTAACACCATAGTTGAACCAGAATCTGACTATCCCACCGATTTGCCAGCAAAGCTCATACAAGCCAATGAGTCGGCCACGGATGGCAGGAGGCGCGATTTCAGCAACGTAAATGGGCTGATGATATGAGATGAGATTCTGGGTGAAATTTTCTAGAATAAAACACATACGGCCAAGTTTGATGTTGTGCCAATTGCTAGGCCGACAATAACTCGTCCCGCATATGTGATGCCAAGACCCGTGCTGGACCTGTAGCGAATCGTAAAAAGAACCTCAAAAGAGGACAGGTAAAAAACGCACGAAGCGGCAGTCTACATGGCTGCACAGATACAGAAGACAAGACCAGCGGCGAAAAGACCCCATCTGCATCCCAAATAGTAGCCAATAGGATAACCGAAAATTGCGCCAAAGAAGCAGCTGTAGATTCGAATCAGCAAGAGAAGATAAAAACAAAGGTGGGTAGGCGAACCCCGCCTGATATAAGGATACGATATTTGCCGAGATGAGGTTGAACTCGCTTGTCATTTTTTTGGTGAGACCGAATTCCCAATCAGTAAAGGCTTCCAAATGCTACGAACATCTGAATAAGATAGAATCTCTCTGAACCTATCTACCATAGAATTAATGGCAAGGTACAAATATTGCGAGGTAATTTCGAACTTGGAGAGGAAAGATTGAACTGCAACGAACGGATACTCCATTATAGGCATGACACTGTATGGTACCTGTGTAGAGTTGCGCAGACGTGGTCACGTTGGTCAATCGGGGGAACCAGAGTCCAACACGCTACCATACAGTTTTTCTGCGTAAACTCTTGGCTACTAAGACATTCCAGTGCTAAACGACACATGCAAGGCCTGAGGCCTGAGGTTCCACAGTTCGCTGAATAACAAATATGCCTACCTTCAGCCTATAGCTGACTGCCCAGTGGCGAAAGGCACAAAAGGGAATATGGATTGGGACCCTGTTTTCCATTAAAATATACAGCACTCCAGCCACCGGATCTATAAAGGCAACGTAATAGGCAATAAGATACATCAGGATACAAATAACCTAGAGAACAATACTAATATACATATACAGGTAACTGGACCAATCTAAACTTCTTGACTTGTGTTAGACTTGTTCGACTTGACAGGTAGTAGTGATGCTTCAATGTGAGGAACGACGCCACCCTGGGATATTATAACATCGCCAAGGAGTTTCCCCAGTCTGAGAATGGTGGTATTAAAATCCTGTTCACAAACTAGGCAATGAAAAACGTACTCCTCGTCGTTGCGAATAGCAAGCTGCAGGTGCCTAGGTACAATACGAGCTTTTTTGTTATCGCGAGCGGCATTTCCAGCCAGCTCGAGAATTTCGGCGGCAAGGTATTCAAGGACGGCAGCGAGATACACTATGCAAATAGTTGATCAGACGATGAAGCACAAAGATGTCAGTGAGACTAACCAGGAGCTCCAGCGCCCACACGTTGAGCGTAGTTGCCCTTCCTCAGCAACCGATGAATACGTCCGACAGGAAACTGAAGACCAGCCCTGGATGAACGCGTCTGAGCCTTGGCGTCGCCACTAGAGGCCTTGCCAGACTTGGATTTTCCAGATTTTCCAGACATGGTGAAGAGAGCGAAGCGATGGACACTTGGTTACAGTTGTGGCACTACTGCAAATGTTGAGAGTATGTAGGTAGTAATAGAGTAGAGGCAGTCATGCATAGCCCTATTTATACCCTGACAGGTACCTAATCGATCAACAAAGACGCGTTGATTTGTTGACGCGTTCTCAGAGTCACGTGCATTGATCGGCAAGGATATATAAACAACACGGCACCGTGTTTGCGCGCATTCCGTCTCTTGCTCTTCAACCGCCATCTACCTTGCCCTTTACCTTCGCGTTCTATTCTTAATGGCACCTAAACCTGCTTCAACTGCCGGCAAGGCTCCTGCTTCGACCGCCTCTAAGGCTCCAGCAAAGACTGAGGGTTCCAAAGCTGCCAAGAAAACTTCCAAGCCAGCATCCTCTGGTGATGGTGATAAGAAGAAACGCAGAAAAAGCAGGAAGGAAACATACTCATCCTACATCTACAAAGGTTCATTGAGGTCTTCTCGCCTGGGCGTGGTTGCTGATAATCGGTTTGTATTTCAGTCCTCAAGCAAGTTCACCCTGATACAGGTATCTCCAACAAGGCTATGGCCATTCTTAACAGCTTTGTCAACGACATCTTCGAACGTGTAGCGACGGAGGCATCGAGTACGATCCTTCGTTAGTTTTATGTTCCTTGCTACTTACCACGTGTCTTCTAGAACTTGCTGCCTATTCCAAAAAGTCCACCATCTCCTCACGTGAGATCCAGACCTCCGTGCGACTCATCCTCCCGGGAGAGTTGGCCAAACATGCTATATCTGAGGGTACCAAGTCAGTGACAAAGGTATGTTTTTCCTGGCTCAAACTTCTTTCTCGGGCTTAGGTTTCTTCAGTTCTCATCAGCAGGGGCCAAGTAGGTAGTCGCGTTGATCTATTTTCTTTTTATCTTTCGGTCTCAGATCTCAGGCTTTGTACAACCAGTGTATTTCTTTTCATTATCTAAATCGGGGCACCCATTATCCATAACCCTTCGTTGTGTGGTGCTCTTAGTCTACCGCTTCAAGCTTCAACGTTCTAGGATCTGCACACATGCGTGCGGGCTCGGATGATATGAGATCCTCTGATGTTTGGTGCGTCTTGTCTACACATTGGATTCGAGAGTAGGTTGCAGGCGTCAATCGTGCGTCGTTTCTTCCTAAGGCTGCTGTATTGGCTGTCGTACTAGGTTTGAGCAGGATCATTCTCTTTTACGAGAACAACGTTCAAGCTCTTTCCACTGAGAAATTACAGGGTATCACGAGGCCGCTGAACTTTAAGCTTGATGAACTATTCATCCCATGACGCCTTAAGTTCGGCCTCTTTTTTGAAGACATGGCTGCGCCGATTAGTAATCGTCGTTACATTCTCGTTGATCCACTCCGACTCGGATGAATGCCTGTAATTAATGTGGCGAGCTTTGAGTGTTTTCCGGGTAAGTCTGACCGATGTTCCGACAGGATATGTAATTAATAACCGACTTTACTCGTACTAGACTGGCCCTCAGGTATGTTATTGCTCGCGGTGCGAATCGTCGATTACATGCAGTGACTCCAGATCTTCACCTGAGTCCTGGGTCCGCGCTAAACAGAACTACTTCAAATACTCTGCTCGCATGCTGTATCATTTTCTCCTTTGTCCAGCGACGGAAAGAGGTCGGTAGCTGTTCAGGGTCACATGTGCGGGAGAACATCTCCTCGGACGCCGCCAATAGTCCCGCCAAAAATCTGACGACGCTCTTCTTTTTTGTCAAGTTCCTCGGAATTCTCACCGATCAATAATCGTGTGGTTGCATATAAAGGCCTGGTGATGTTTTCGTTCGGGTCCGTACGTGCACGGTCTCGCTCAATCCCCCCACTATGGCAACGTCAGGTCCAGTGCCGTCGAACCATTCGCTGCCCTGTCTTGTTCTATTCGCCGCGGCTCTGGCGTGCATTTGTCTCTATCGGCGGTGGAAAAGGATATCAATCAATCAACTTCCCGGTCCTCATCCACAATCTTTTCTCCTGGGTTAGTGCAAATAAGCGAAATTATCCTGGCTCAACATGTAACCGTTCCATAGGTAATCTGGGTCAATTCTACCAGGGAGAGGCTGCAGAAGTACGTATTCTTATATCTGACGAGTTCTCGGATTTATTCATTGATGTTTAACAGGCAGATTTTGCCTGGCAACAGGAATTTGGACACGTACTGCGAATTAAAGGCGCAATCGGGGTAAATCTCACACGCTCATTATCAAGATCCGGAACTTACCTTTGTTGTGCTTTCGAGGAGGATTGCCTGTTCCTTTCTGATTCAAAGGCCATACACCATGTCCACCACTCTGGATACACTTACCAGAAACAAAAGATGCGCCGAGAGTTGGCGCGTCTATTACTAGGAAAAGGGATGCCTTGGGCAGAAGGTTCGTATTGTTATCGGGACAATCAGTATACCTATTGATCGTAGCCTAGCGGAAGACCACAGACGTCAGCGGAAAGTGATGTCACCAGCTTTTGGCTCCGCAGAAACGAGAGCTCTGTTTCCTATCATCATTGAAGCTGCGGAACTGGTAGCTAACAGGATGATCACATTGAACAACAACTCACGCCTTGACAGTTATGTTCAAAATGGAATCAACTCGACCCTCTGCAAAATCAGGGTTCTGCCGTTGTGGACGTGTACTCATGGATGTGTCGTACAGCAATAGATACGATCGGCCTGGGTGAGTCTCCGAATGGCCACCGTACATGTACTGATGTCTTTGTTCAGCTGCCTTTGGGTACAGGTTTCATGCGCTCGAAGAAAAAGATAATGCCTTACGGCAAGCGTACGCGAGTACTTTGTAAGTGGTCGTTTCCCAAAACCCTGTCATCTAACCATGACTTAGTTCTAAATCGTTCGGGAATCCTTCCAAGCGGACCATATTCAAACAGAATATGCTCCAATATCTCCCTGTCCCGCTAGTGTCTTTCATCTTCAATCACTCCGCCTCGTTTGACCAGGCACGAAAAACGAAGCGCATAGCCACTCAGGTATCTGAAGAGCTACTACGAACAAAGTCTTCTGCGTTACGTATCGGTAGCGGTGGTCGAGATATTCTGTCCCTTCTAAGTGCGTTTGGCACCATTTAAAGAAGGCCCTGAACATCCAATTTGTAGACAGTTAAGGCGAACACGGATACCAAAGGTGGTCCAAAGCTGGACCATGAAGAAATGATGGCCTCCATGCAGTTAGAGCTTCGCTATTTTCCCTTCCAAAGTTAAGATTAACGTTGTGCTACAGGGTCGTAATTGCCGCAGGGCTCGAAACTACCGCTAGTACACTTACGTGGACTTTGTTTGAGCTCTCCCGGCATCCTGATGTGCAAGCAAAGCTTCGAAAAGAAATTCGAAAGATGACAACGGCAAACGAGGGTAGCCAAATTACTCCGGGGGTTCTTGAAGACATGCCATACACCCACGCTGTCATGAAGGCCAGATGATCTACATAATCTACACTCTAATTCTACTGATCCGGACTCATTCCCAATAGGAATCTCTACGGTTGCATCCTTCGATTTATTATGTCCTTCGACAGGCAGCCAAAGATGATATCATCCCTATATCTACTCCAATCACCACTCGATCCGGTCAAGTCATCAACGAGGTACCCGTGGCCAAAGGGACGTCTGTTTTTGTGTCTATAGCTGGCTATAATAGGTAGGTACTGGTTTAATCTACTGGACCTATGTTTGGGCTTATGGGTCCAGAAACACGTCTATATTTGGTGATGATAGCCATTCGTTTAACCCCGAGCGGTGGCTCGATGACTCGATGGCGAAAACGGATACCCCTTTGGGTTTGTATGGAAACTTGTGAGATTATTTACTGTCCTTCATTTCGATGGGGTAGTGAAGTTCAACTTCCGATAGAATGTCTTTTGGATCCGGAATAAGATCTTGTATGGGTGCGCACATTAAACATCTTTACATAGAAACTGATGACGACCTGTATCGTTTCAGGTTGGAGATTTGCGTATGTTGCATCTGCTCTTGTCTTCGGACACTTGAATTAAAAAATCATTCGGCAGGTTGTTGGAATACCAAACCGTCCTCGTTGAACTCATCGATAATTTCCATTTTTCGGTCGATTCTTCCTTTGTCCACAAAATAAAGAGGGAGGGGGGAACATTGGTCATGTCTCCAACTGTGGATGGAGTTGTTCAGCTGCCTCTGCGCATCTCCGCGGCGAAAACGTAGTGGAACCATGTTTTCTCTTGTTTATTTCTAATGATTGATTGATGCGCTCGGGGTTTCCGAAGCCGCTGCACAGCGCTGCCATGTTCACCTGAGTCTTGACCGAGACTGGACTTGAAAAAAGTAGCGCTTATTATGTGAGTGCGCAGTCAGTCTCACCCCGGATTTGTATTGTTCGAACACTTTCATGTTGGTCGAGGACGATAGTCAGGTCGGGTATCTATCTGTCAAGCCTCGATCACTCATATCAGATTCTGAGTACAGTGGCACCTTGAGCTCAAGGGTCTTGGTTATGTTTCGTTGCTAGCTGATAGACGATGGTTGACGTCAAAATGGCATGATCGCAACAATGTCTGGCCCTCACAGCATTCATAACTGAGCGGTGTAGGCACCCTGGCGAACCGCCTGATGGCATCTCTCAGCGGGGTTTTGCACCTGCATTGCTAGACATCAACCGAGACCGAGTCTTTTTACTGGGGTAACCTCGTTAGTTTTTTTTTCAGGTAGACACGCAATGTGTGCAAAGCCTTCAGGGAAATCTTTCGATGTTAGACAGGGCCCTTATGCGGGCCGCTCCCCTTAAAGAAGTAAAATCTTTGTGCATCTGGAGATCACTCTATTATGTGCGTATCGTTTGAAAAGTCCAGGTTAGTATATTGAATATTCCGTCTATCTCCGTTTCGGTAGCAACTCGACCCTTCTGTGGACCTTAATACTTGGTCCAGCGTTCCCAAAATATCTTTCCCCTGCAAACGACCACTCTATGTTTGTCGTCACCCATATCCCCAACCCGAACACAAATTCACGCAATATTCTCCCTATCTGACCCGGAAAGGTAGGGACATGTTTCATGTCGTCGATGAATGTCCTAGCAATCTGATGGTACCTCCTCCCAACATAGTCCATTGCGCCTTGGATGTCGAGCCCCTTGTCCATCACCGTCACTGCTACAATATTATGCGCATCATCTCCCCGAGACTGCTCCACGTTGTACGAATAAATGTCCTGTGACACAGACGGATAAGCGGCAGCATGGAACACATGGAACGTGCTCACGTTGGCTATAATTGTCATATCAATCGCCGCTTGCACTAGTCTTTCTACTTGAGGGTGCTTAATGACCTCGTCGGGCATGTCATCCGTTAGGATGAAGAAGTCTAAGGAGGGCCGTACACCGATTGTGCCTCGACGGAGTGCAAGGTAATCACTCAGATTACGAGTTCGACCACAATCTCGATCCTCTGCCTGTTGACAAACGGCATGGGTGTATTCGTCAAAGTCTGCGATGAAACGTCGGCCTGAGGTTGGGGTGATGTGTGCTTCTTGTAGGCCTTTACGCCAGAAACTGGGGGTACTACGATCAGGATTTCATTAACGACCACCCATGAAATGATCTTGCCATCTTGCCATTTCACCAAGAATGGTCTCGTCCGGAGGTGGAGGCGCGTATGGATTCCTGATTGTCGTCAACATGTTATTCTCTGATGGAAAATGTAAACGGAAACTTTACCTCAAAGCATACATAATATCGGCAGCCTGTTTCCGTACAGTAGGGCCGTCGGCTTCGTCGCTTAGCTCGTCAAAGACGAAAAAGAAGTTCATGAGATCTGCACAGGTGCGAAAATGTGCAGCAGAAGCATTGGGGTATGCCAGCGAAGTGAACAACCCGAAATCGCAGCGGTTGAAAGCCTTTTGTGCTCTTTCATCGAAAATGTTGTAGCTCTCTATCCAGGCCGCGCTGGCTGGCACAATTTGGTCTGAGAGGGGGTTATGAACACACCTAAAAGGCCAATTGGCGAGTAGATCTGGGAGGATGAAGGTTTGGGAATCCATCGAGAGCCGAGGTGTGTCGTGTCTCCTTACAATTTCAGCGCCCTTTTATTGAGCGGAAGGGACGCCCCGAGCTGAATTATTATCGGAGTGTAGTATGCTCGAGAAATTGTTTGATCTCTGTGTTGTACCGGCATACATAGAACTAATAGATGCTGACTACACTGCGTCGTCATCTCAGTATTGTATCAAAGACTCTTATCAGGATGCAGCCACGCGGCAAGGAAAATGCAGGCAAAATCTTCCGGATCAGCCCTGTGGACCGCACGAACGTAGTTTGAAGTGCCTGACTTGGTGAGTTTTGAAATCCTGACAAGTCACAACAATAATTAAGGCAATCACGGACTTTCGGGCGGCCTCGGTAAAGGACAGACTTTCGCAGTTGAAAGATCTGTTCGTCTACGGGAATGATATTTCCTGAGGCATCATTCCTGTTCCCAGGACTACTCGATGCACACCGCGGTTCCATGGGCGAGGGCGTCATTTTGAAATTTAGGTGTTATTTATACATGTTAGATTTACCTGGCTTCGCAGTCACTGAAATAAAAGCAATCACATCAAATTACAACGTGCCTTCGATCCCGAAACTGGGTCAGTCCGGCACCCTCGACGACGCCCCATCAGTTCAGTCTTTAGTGTAGCATGTGTACCGCCCTGACGCTCCGTGGGACACGCTTATGACCCTCAACCAGCCCTTCAATTGCAACCTACCCTGGTTCATATTCAGCACGGGAAACTGGAAAGGGGAAACAAACTCGAAACCCAAGGTGCAGATGGTACGTAGTATTGACTTACACATCGGGATTCTGTATGTCGGACGGGAAAGTTCAAGGGCTCCATAGAAGTCCATGTAGGGCCCATCATCGATATATAAACCACGGTCGGGAGCATCAACTCGAACGCTCTCTTCATTAACACAATGTTTGAACAACCATTCCTCACCTGTGCTACGCTCTTTGTCATCGCAGTCACTCTGACCTTAGTGGTCGTGAAGCCTCGACGTTCACTGCGACACATACCAGGTCCGCCTTCTTCTTCATGGCTCTTCGGTATGTATACGCTTAGACTGTGTAAGCTCGTGGCTAATTATCATACGTAGGAAATATGACCGAGCTTCTTTTACCCCACCAGTATGGTGACAACGAATTTATGTGGCAAGATACCTACGGTCCTGTGTATCGCATCAAAGGATGCTTTGGGGTACATCGATCAGCATAACAGTATACCTATGGTGCTAATCATTCCAAAAGGAAGATAGGCTCATGGTCTCCGACCCATGCACTTTGAAACACGTCCTCAATGACACTACCTTTGCCCGATCCCCTCAGCAGCAACAGATTGTGCGAATGTTGATCGGAGAGCAGTCACTCTTGTACGCTCACGGTATGTATACGACAGTACGTCATAGATTGGCACGCATGATGGACCTTTATACAGGTAGCGATCATCGACGCATGCGATCTGTTATAACACCGGCATTCTCTGCATCACATGTCCGGGCTCTGCCACCTCTTTTTAGAAAAATAGCGCATAAGGTGGAATTGATTCTCGTGAGGCGTGATATTCAATTAACATTTTAATCTTAATCTTAGGTAGTACGGCGTTGGTACGCAGAAGGGGCTTCTGAGCCATCTGGAGTCGTTACAGACGTGTATCCGGCAATTCACAACGCCACGCTAAATAATATATGCGAAGGTACATTGGTGTGGCATCATCAAACTGTATTGACCATTAAACCTTTAGGCATAATGGGCTTTCAATTCAACGCTGATCAAGACACTGGAAAGAGCGAACTAGGACGCAGTATCCAAAATATTGTGTCAGTGCTATATTTCCCACCTTTTCCTTGGTCTGAACTGGATTTCAGGGCCATATCCTCCACGAGGTCCAAGCTCAGTATTTTAGCTGAAGGCAGTCTTCTCCATGTCCCCCCCATCCTTCTGAAGCTGGTCTTACACCTTCCTACACGCGCTCTGCGTGCACTCCGCCGCAACCGAGCGCTTGGAAACCGCGTATCCGAGCAGCTCATCAAAGAAAAGTACGAAGCTATGAAGCTCGGTGTCGAGTCTGAGAAGGATCTCTTAACTGCCCTTGGTCTGTGATTCTCTTCCGCATAAATTCTACTATTAATCGGCTTCTTCAGTGAATGCAAATGCCGCCAATAAGGACAAGCGTCAGCAGATGACCGAACAAGAAATGATAGCACAGATACCAACCATCATGATATCCGGACAAGACACGACTGTAGGATTTAAATCAACGTTCATGTTCATCTCTGACAAAATTTGCAGGGAAATACACTGTCCTGGTGCTTGTACCAGTTTGCCCAGAACCCCGATTGGCAAGAGAGAATTCGGCGTGAGGTTCTGGCCATGAAGGAAAATCCCGACCGAGAGCTCACATACTCCGATCTTGAGAAGCTTACACTGATGAATGCTTACATCAAGGTTTGCTTGAACATACCCCCGCAGTGATGATTGGGTGTTTAGTTTTTGCTCTTAGGAAATCTTGCGCTTTCATTCTGGCCTTCCAATGTCTGAGCGTATCGCCACCTGCGACACTGTTCTACCTCTTTCTCAGCCAATCACTACCATCAAGGGTGAAGTCATAACTGAAATACCTGTAAAAAAGGGCCAATCTGTAATTTCAGCGACTTCTTCTTACAATCGGTAAGCGTTTGTCGTGTTAATCGATGACTACCGCTCTGATTATGTTTAGTCTCAAATCTATTTGGGGAGATGATGCGGATGTATTCAGACCTGAACGATGGTTAGAAAAACTACCGAAAGGACAGGCTCTGGGTCCTTACGCGAATCTGTGAGTTATGGCTTTCGAGACTCGGATGTCAATTCCAATGTGTTCATCAGTATGTCTTTCTTCGGCGGTCAACGAGCATGTATTGGGTGAGTAATCTACACCTTTAATATCTGAGCAAATTAACAACGTCTTTGTGTAGTTGGCGCTTTGCGTACGTTGTCATCGAACTTCTTGTTCTGGGTCACTAATCGAGAATCAGGCTCACGAGTATGCAAGTCCTTCTTGCCGAGTTCCTTTGCAACTTTACATTTTCGTTCCCTCCCAACAATGAGGTTCGGGCGGCAGTTGCGGTGACTCTTATTCCCGTTACCAACGAGGGTGTTCCGGGCCTACCTATTTGCGTCAAATGTTTGCAGTGATACAATGCCAGATCAATTCGGTAGAGAGGTTGAGGGCAGACTACCTGCAACAGTCCTGGCAGACCTTTCTGGTATGTCTCTTCTTAACCCCGGTCCATGTACTAGAGTTTCGTCAGTATGCATAAACGCATATTTTTATTTATTTTACTGTAATTTATGAAGTGGCTGTTATTTATATTTATGTCTGGAAGAGTTGAAGTTTGATCGCAGTACTGATGCATGAGCTAAGATATACGACCCCAATGCGGAGCTCATGGACTTCCGTAAACTTCAAGCCACTTGTATTGCTTTGAAAATTGGACTTGACGCGGAAAGCTATCCGGGCGATGTGATTTCGATCGCGGGTTATATCAACTTTTCAACTGGGAGAGAGAACCAACATCGTCTTATTGAGTGGTGCCGGGAATTACTAGCCTGGCCTTAGGACTACGTGCAATGAATGTATCGGGATGATATGTACTGACTGTACTAACCAATACTACTACTAACGAATCAGTGCAGGGATATGTTCTATTATAGTAGCGGTGGAGGTTCTAAGGCTAGTCCGGGCCAATTTCAGGCATCTTGATATAGGCAATGTGTTGAAAGCATTTGCAAATCTGTTGGCCTGAAGTTCGATGTTTGCTCCCGAGCCTCCAATCCTGAAGTGCCTGCGACGACACATTTTGGAGCTCAGGATCATCAACAATAATGGTACTGATCTTCTGCCTTGACATTTTCCTGTAACCTACCGATCCTAGACAAGGAGTCTTTCATGCGGTAGCAATGGAAAATGTATAAGCACGCGCAGACATATTGATCAAGACAAAATTAAAACGCCGCGGGTGTCTCGCGAGGCCTACATATGTATGAGAATGATCCCGGACCGATCGATGTGCGAGTGGCTAAGCGTGGGGCTTAACAGGTCTTGTCTAGAATTGCATCAAGGACTCCAAGATACGGCTGATTTCATGATGTGCGTGTCTTGGCACGCGCTGTTATCATCAATATGCGAAGGCCGTGTCTGAAACGCATAGACGTTCTGAGATACAGCTGACCCTAGCAGCCACAGCACCCCTATGTATGTTCTCTGTACCACGCGGAGGTTGAAAGTGTAGTCTTATTCAAGGTCCACCTTTCCTCCCAGTCACCAAGGCCCTAGTCGTTGGCACATTCTGCATCATTTAGGTGATCCCGAACAACGCGCTTATTCAGGTTGATTGAGAGCTGCCTCGGTGAGTTTTGGCGCCGAGCACTCGTCATAGGAAAGATTTCAAAAGATCATATATGGCCCTTAGAAGACCCTAGTCGAATTGAATCGGCGATCCTTAGAATTTGCATAAATTTGATAAGTATTGAAATAACACAACATGTGATATTCAAGGGCGTTCATAGAATACAGTGTTTACCATAAGGTGCGTATTATCTGTACGAAATTTCAGTCGTCAGTGACGCAATAGACAGATAAACGGGCATGACGTACGGTAAAATGAAACTTCTTCCTACACGCGTTTGATTCACTAACCTGACCAGACGGCCTGAAATGGGTGTCGGTACGACACCCTCGGAGAAGCATCGAAACAAACTCACCGGACCCGGCTGCGTATAGGTCTTAGGGACTGGATAATATATATTAATCTGGATACCAGGTTCCTGGATAAAAGTAAAGTTATCAGTCAATTCAGTGAGATATGAATACTAAGCGCACCGTGCCTGTATAGACGCCTGGAATAGCGACCAGGGGACCAGGAGTGCCGCTTCCTAGGTAATAGTATGATGTCATTAGCAGTTAAAAATGCTTAAAGGAGGTAAAAAAATATACAGTACCTCCTCCCGTAACTTCGATCTGACCGCAGCTAATGTAGAATTGCGCTAGGACAGGCGTTAAGGGTCATCGAAACACAGAGTAAAAAAAAGGCGTACCTCCTCCAAAGGTAGACGCAGCGTGGAGTGCGATATGCTCCATCCGAACTGTCCGAGATTTTGTCAGAGTTGAACGCCCAAGCATCAGTAACATACCTAAGTATTGTCCACTAGGAAGGGACTTCGGGATTGTGAATGAAACACCAGCCTGGCCTTTGGCAAAAAATGTGATACAGAATGCAGAAGATGACATCAATAATCTTACCCTCGGATGGAAATGTAATACTGGTCCCTCCGTTCGTCACAGCAGGGATTTCGTAGACCTTTGAATATAGAAGGTCAAGATCTAGGTAACAATACAACCGCTTTTGACTTACTTTGAACCAAACCGCGCCATCGCCGGCAAAGGAATTGACGCTGCCAGCTGCTTTCGCCATGTAAACATTAGCGACCTACGAAAACGTCAGGAGGGTCGTGATCCAAGAGATGAACCCTACATACACCAGGATGATACATGGTACCATCGCTCATAATCCCGAGCCTAGAGCCAGCAGCAACACTTATGGTTGTTGCAGTAGCACCGGTCTGAGAGTCGTAACATCTCAGGTCGGGACTGGTAATATCCGTAACCTGTCAGAAACACCATTACTGAATGCGCAGGTGGTAAAAGAAAACGCGTCCTACAGGAGATCGAGAGTTATAATTGTTTGTCATTCGAACGTTTATCCAAGGGCTGCTCGTAACGCCATTGACAACAAGTGAAGGGAATGTATCTGAAGACATAAGGCATTCCAACTATAGATGACAAAGTGAAAAAGTTGAATAGCGGCGCACAGTGAGCAGTTGTTTGAGAGATAAGCGAGAAAGTTCCAATAGTCAGAGCTATCAGGTTGAGAGAAATCATGTTTGAGCACCCATTCAACATTTTAATTCAATGTCAGATTTATACTTCTGGCAGACGAGGCAGACAAAGGTTGTACAAGCGAGCATATCCGAGAAATGCCCAGTACAATAGCGAGAATCAACGATATACTTGGCATCAAGAGAGCCTGAGCTAAAATGCCGCAAAAATACCATCGTTGGATAATTTTCGGTCGATCTATGGGATAAGAGTAGATCATAGGATCATTCCCAGCGCCGCAAAAGACTCAAGTTTGAGAGAAACTCGGATGCTCGGCTGTTCTTCGTCAAGTATTAGGTTAGAACTTGAGTGAGATCGCAATAAGTATTGATAACCATGATAGCACGTAATCACCTATAACAGCTGTTCAAGGCGGGGTAGTACCGGTGTGTGACTTCTTGAACTTCGGAACCCCCATCACGTGGACACCGCGACGCGCTGTTTGAGATTATTTGCTCTTGCTTCTTTAAGGAGACCCAGAGCGATCCTTCCCTTCTTGACTACAAACCACTACCTTCTGTACGTCTACCCAAAGCTTCAGCGCTACCCGCCTTTTGTCATATGCGACACACTCTTTTATTCACGCTTTCTGCTCTGCCGATCATCGCGTTTGCGTGTGAGGGTGAATGTATCACAGGCGTCTCTGCAGGCTTTGTGTACGGGATTCTTGGAGTTCTCAAGACGGTCTTCCCTGACGTCGTGCGCTTTTTTTCTTATTCCTTTGGTTATATTTCTCATGGTTCGCAGGTATGTAACCTATACAAGGCATTGGATATTCCCTGCTCTCCAGATGACTCGAAATGGCTTACGCTCATGAAACCTATGCTTGTTGCTTTCGAAAAACAGGCTCCCTCTCGTTTTCAACAAGACATCTTTCCGAAATACTTTCATGGGAGGTGTCAAGTGAATGGCGTAGATCCTGAGGGGTGTCCTAATCCCGACTGCCCTGTTGTCTGTGGTACTCCTGGGTCGTTGATTCATTTCTATCCCATACTCCTAGAAATCGTGCATAACTCGACAATAGCTCTCTTGCAAGACATCACTAGTCCTCATTCGGACGCGTACAAGGAGACGGAGAAGAACGTAATCGACAGCTTGTCATTTCACTCTTCCTCCCCGCGCATGTTTCGCTTTTCCCGCTCGACGTTCTATCCTACGATATCCACGACTCTGTCGGCTACCGGCTTTCTGAAGCGCAGCCGTTCTCCGGACTTCTCTCAAGTTTTCAAGAGCCACATGAGCAAGATTCTGGAAATGGTGACAAAGGCGTGCAAGACTGGGAACGGTGGGGGCAGGTGCACATTCCCGGATATGAAAAAGAAAATTCTCAGCTACCCGTGAAAGGTTGACACAGTTGGCTTCCTCTAGTTTGTATACTCTAGCCTCCAACCCTTGACTTACACTGTATCGCCTAACCTTTATTTTGTGCACATGTATTCCATATTGATACCGTCCTATTGTATACCAGTACTAGTCTTATTGTCGCTATACACTCTATTTGAGACCAAGCCCTTTACGACGTACGTTGCCTTGTGTACTTGAGGATGTCATGACTTGTTACACAGCCACCATCACACTATAATGAACCTCATTGACCGACCGTTCTATTCAGCAAGGCCAGAATGGAAGGACGTTGCGCCTTTGGAACAGTACGAGAATATCAATCCACTGGCGCCAATCCTCTACACAGATGAATGTTTGTCGCTTTATCTGGTGACATCGCTTTGGCCTGAACTCTTCAACAGACAAGGATGCAACCGACTACTTTCGCGGCATCGTTAGAAATGGAGAGAAGACTGCACGAGTATTAGAACTGACGGAACATATCATTCGACTGAACCCAGCCCATTATTCTGCATGGTGAGCGGTCCATCGTCAACAGATCGATGCGTCTCACGAATTCGCAGGCAGTACCGCTATGAAACTCTCATCGCGCTCGGTTCACCGCTCACAACGGAGCTGCGACTCATGGACGAAATCGCCGTCAAGCACCTCAAGACATATCAGGTCTGGCACCACCGGCGCCTCCTCCTCATTCAACTCCGAAACCCAGCCCCAGAGCTCAAGTTCATCGCCCAATCGCTCAAGGCTGACGCCAAGAACTACCACACATGGTCTTACAGACAATGGCTTTTAGCTTACTTCAACGACGATGACCTTTGGAGCGGCGAGCTGGACTTTGTAGACCACATGCTGGACGAGGACGTTCGGAACAACTCCGCCTGGCATCACCGCTTCTTCGTCGTATTCCAGTCTGGGATCCGGGACAGTGAGAAGGATAGGGAGAGGGTGATCAAGCGGGAGCTGATGTGCGCTTTCGTTCTGTCTGTGTTTATCGCAATTCTAATTCAATCTTAAGATACGTCAAGCAGAGCATATCTCTGGTACCTAACAATGCGTCCGCGTGGAACTACTTCCGTGGGATCCTAGATCACAACAAGCTGCCTTACTCAAGTGTGCAGACATTTGTCGAGGCTTACACCCTGGATAGTCCACCTGCCACAGGGGACATTGTGGACCTGGAGAACCCGCCCCCATCAGAGGAAGCCCAGCTCCCCTGCCCGGCTGCCATAGAGTTCTTCGCGGATATCCACGAACTTCAGGGTGTCAAGGGTACTGAGAAAGCGATCGAGGTGGGTTTTGTCTGCTCCAGTTGATATTTGTTTTGTTTCCTGAGGGACCTATTGTAGCTTTGGAAATCGCTCCGTGATGTCCATGATACCATTCGGAAGAGGTGCGTTTCCGTCCCTGTGCATAGTTTGGGTGCGTTGACATTGTTATGTATGGAAGATATTGGGACCATCGGATCAAGAAAGCGTCCCACCGCGAGGGTGTCTGATTCGCGTGGTGGCCACTTAGGCGTCTTTGAAGTTACCGCCTGTATCATATGTTGAGCTATTGCTGCCAAAAAAACGAGTTTAATAGGTCTAGAATGAACCACATGGTAATCGGCTCTACACTGCGATCCAAGAGGAGTTCACCGTTGAGAAATGGAGCGATGTTTGTATATATGACAGGAACGGGAGATCATCTCCCTATTTTTTCCACGTAGCGTGTTGAAGCAAGATCTGGGGACGGTGCGCGCGACTATACTGGCACTCGAAACCCTTTTGTGGCTACTATTCTTTCCGCCGAGTCCGAATTCCAGGTACCGTTGGGGCCTCAGGAGAGATGAAGATGGTCCTCGCAATTCCAACAAGGACCGAAGCGGAATTATTTCCTGAACAACCACCGCTTTCGCCGACTACGGGAGGGATCACCATCAATGCGGTTAGTTGCATCTTCTACTATATCGGTCTCGTTGTTTGACGACTAATATTCCGAGAGAATTGGCCCAGTCTTGCGGTGTGTATTGCCCACAAGTGAATGCTGTTCGTTGAATCTCCATTAACGGGCCGAATGAAGAGTATCTGGGGCAAGATGCATTCATGGTTCTGGAAATAGATAGCACCCTCAGAGATGGTATCGAGAAACCGTACGACTATCAAGTATTAGCATCTCAGAGCCTAAGATGCCCGACCCAGATAGCTGTAACCTTTTTCCGGGTGTACAGCTCGGACATGAATGAACGGTACGAAAGCTCGCACCGGCCCCCGCCCTCATTGCTTGGAGAATTCCATTACGGCGCTGGAATAATTGCTACAGACGCGTACATTTAGATAGCAGGACAATTGAAGCATTGACCTTGACGATGGTAAACATGCTAGCACCGACATGAAGAGGCTTCATCTCAGCGGGCTACTCTACTCTACCTGGAGGGCCTGGTCGCTGGTCATCAAGTGCAAATTCAAGAGGGTCATCTTTTCCAACCACAAACTAAAGCCATTTGCAGAACCGACAGTATGAATGTCACGTATGTTTTCTTGTTATTCTTTACAGTACCCCGTACATGTCTTGTTCCCTCTTGGCGATGGCTGAGTCTAAACTTCAATGATAAGCGCGCGCCAAATCATTTTAGCGCTGCTAAGATTCCCCGGGTAAAAATTTAGCCATGTGAGGAACCGGGCAGATGGTAAAAGAGGAGAGAGGTAGACATTGGAAACATTAACCATCGGACCGGCGTCATAAATAGCATCACGCACGGACGGGACATGAGTGACCCAGAGTTTACGGACAGACACGAATATTGAGCGAACCGAATGGCGTGTGATAACAGGAAATGAGTTTTCACTGTAATGTGGCAGAAGCGCGCCGGAAAACCCGACAGCTCGATGTTACAAGATGGGGGGAGGGGCAATATTCCCTTTAGTAAGTTGGGGTGTATGCATACCTGCAGGGGGATGATAGGGATCTTTCAGAGCTCGGAAATATACCTTGATGTGATATGTTCATCGGAGAAGCGTCCACGGAAAAGAGACCGCGCCTCGAGTTATGTAACGACGCCTCCGATCGCGTCCTTCAACTCTTCACTAGATGTTCTATCAAATGGCAAAAAATCGGCAAATTTTTCTTTGCGTTGTTCGCATTGTAGGAGTCCGACAGTGATGGCCTTCATCAGGCTGTACCTGGCATGTGAGGGAGAAGAGACGGCGTGGTAGTAGATCTTGGACACCGTGGAACCCTGCTCGTGTTAATTTCGGCCGACATGAGCTGATACGAAGAGCGTACAATCCACGGTTGTCAGAGGAACATCTGCCGGGACCTGTCTTCAATAAAGCGAGTCAAAGGGTGGCTAGGAAATACAGCATTCTATTCAATCCATTCAGTCATGACAGCAGCAAACAATGAAAATTTCCGTCCTTGGTCCTTGATCTTATAATCGCTCGCTGGGAAAATCACAGCCCGTTATCAACGCGGTTTATCAAACTCTCATAGCGTCTACCTGGATAAGACAAGCAGGGATCGCAAAGAGCCGGCTCGATTGAGGGCTGCGAGTCGACTTGAATAAGCTTGAGCATCAAGGTTTAACATTTACTTGAACCATGGTCCTACCTTAGGAGCGTAATACAATTTACGCATTGTCACCGCAGCTCAATATTGTAGATCGTAATCCGGCCAAAGAAATCGGAGCTGGCAACCATTACTATCTTGAGTAGAGATATTTCGTGAAACTTTGTAGGGTCCAGTTCGAATTCTTGGGCGCGATTGACATCCTCAGGATACACAGTTTGGACTGTAGTCCATTTGCCTGTCTCGTCGGGCACCTGCAGGTGACACTCTGTACCGACAAAACCGCCTTGGAAAGTGATACTGAGTGTCTTGGTACTTGTCGAGTGAGGAAAAGCGAGTTGAACGAATTGTGGAAGCCCCTGTAAAGGAAAATCAAGTTGACCATATCTGACCCTTATTGCTACGCCCACCTGCTGGCTTGTCCAACACGTTTCTGGGCTTCCATCTATTAGGTTTGCCTTCCCTGTTGACTTTTCGAGCGTTGAGCTGACCCTGACGGTGTATTAGAGGCGGAAAACGAGACTAAGAGACGGACAGAGCACACTTTATCTTGACGTCCGATGAAGACATTGCTGCGTGGGAAAAAAGCGATGGGCTCCCTCGACGTTCTAGCACAACGCGAGACGGAACGGTTCCGTGCGCGATCTTTGTCTCAACATGACCCCGACAGTCTTGACCCTAAGCTCATCGAGCACTACTCTGTCTCCGTCGCTACTCATCCCGACAATGTCAGCTCGAATCGCTACATCGACATCCATCCTTACAATCGTACCGCCGTTCTCGCAGGCGGCTCGCGATATCTCAATGCCAGCTGGGTCCTGGAACTACATGGCGGGAAATGGTGGGTAGCAACCCAGGCGCCACTTCCCGACACCGCCAATGCCTTTCTCAGCTTTATCATGAACCCCATAACGACCCCTGCTTCTCGATACCATTGCCGGATACGCACCATCGTCCAGCTCACTCGACATTCAGAGGCTGGCCGCATCAAGGCGCATCCATATTTTCCATCTGTCGTTGGCCAGTCTGCCATCCTTGAGGCCAGTGATGTAGGCGCAGCCCCACTCAAGGTCACCACCCTCAAGGTCGAAGACATCAGAGATGCATCGTGCACAAAGAGCACTGTTTCTGTGTCGACGACATCTGGCAGTCAGACTCATGTCTTTCAACACCTTCTCTATGACGCATGGCCTGACCACGGAATTCCCTCCCGTGCAGACCGTTCTTCTCTTTTATCATTCCTTTTGCTTGTCGACCGTGTCAATCGCGAAGGATTTTCTGACGATCCTCCTATTGTTGCGGGCTGTTCGGCGGGTGTTGGTCGCACAGGGGCGTTCATTGCCCTATCCTCCTTACTCCGTTCATGTAAGGTGCTCAGTCCGGCTAAAGAGCCGTCACCTCCGCAAGTCTTGCCTCCGTCACCAATTGGCCCGTTACCCAAGAGTGTAGAGAACGACGCTGTGGTGAAGGAGATCGACTCCCTGCGGGAACAGAGGCCGGGTATGGTACAGAGGGACGAACAGGTCCAACTCATCTACGAGGTGCTGCAAGATGTGACCGAACGAAGGTGATATACGACAGAACGATGATTAAAAGACAGCATGTATCTTGTATCCGACTCCTCGTGCGTTCATGTGTAATTCTATTAACCTACAAGAATGGGTTTTCTTCCCCCTAGCTTTGAACATGATTTCTGTCCTTCGTCGATAACTGTCAGTAGCTCGGGTCACCTTAGTCCAGCTACGGTTTCAGGATCTCGCCCGGTCGGTAATTCTATAAACGTTGTTTCATTCATATCACCAAAGAGCTTTCCCCCGACGTTCAGGAATTCGAACCTTAGTGTTGGGAGTCCATGCCCACATTCGTCCATTCAATCGCTTTCAACAGCTCTGTTTAACTTTTAACCTTTTCCCGATATCTGACCACCATCATCTCTAACAGCAGCCGATGCTACAGTCCCCTTGCTCCGTATTCTAACTCGATTCTTGACTCGTTAAATCTACTATGGCTGGTACCGCAGTGAAATTATTGAAAAATTCAACCACAGGCTAATTCTCCGCCTGCTTCCAACCTCGTGTGCTAGACACCGATGTCTGTTCTCTCAAAGATTGCTGAACTTTGAGCTTCTGCCTAACAACCATGAGCCGCCATCATCTTTGGCACTGGCACTCTCTTGCTCGTTTCAGCTTGGCTACTGCTTCTCTTCATCTGCTAAGATCTTTCTGGCTGCCCCGCAGTAAAATTTTCAAAAATATTAATGGCATTATGCTTGATTGCTGCGTCTTCATGATCTTCCAGTTTTACGTCGATATCTGCTTCCATTCCAAGAGACGAATTGCCGTTTGATTACGTCTCAGGCCTCGGTGGATTTATTGTCCCCAATTTCCGTCCCCTGTGCTAGTGGTGATTTTTTCTATCACCAAACCTCTGATGCTGAATCAGCGAAACTGTATAGTTCTTGGACGGATATTGTCGACACTGGTTTGAACGTTGGCGTCATTGCCATGCACAGGAAGTCCCATCTTCCAACGAACTGACCCTAATGAAGGACTGCAGATAGCTGTTCCTTAAGGCTTCTGAACGAACCCTAGCTTCTATCAGCAGTGTTAAGTTGACCGTGAGCTCGTCCTATGGTCTGGTTAGAGGCATGAGTAGTACATAATTTGCTCTGCTAAAGTTTTAGTGTGGCCAGTGTCCCCCTGATGGACCGTGCTGCGGAATACTACCTACATGAAAAGTACAACTAAGCCTCAATCAGTAGATACCAATGACACCCGCAAAGGCAGCTGGGGACCCTTCTCATACTCTCCATCAATAGTTGGCAGCATGACCAATGCAGCTTCCCTTCGAATCTTGTTAACGATAGAAGTTTCAACAGAAAACTCGAAATTCTTCATCAGCTGCACCAAGATAGTCTGATACTCAAGTAGTCTGAGAAGACAATCGTGAGTAAGAAGTACGAACAACCAGGAAAGAAAGACTTCGCACGCAAAACGCCAGCCTGGGAGGTGATGAAAGTCAGGGAGCTGAATTGACAGCAAAACGTAAAACGACTCACCCACACAAGATCGGACGCCACTACCGAAAGACATCCTGCAGAAAATCGTTATTTTGGTGGGAAGAAGTAAGGAAAGATAGTAAGGTATGCTGACAGGTTTCCAAACACGCCAACGGCCGTCGCACCCTTTCTCGGTACAGACCCATCAAGCCAACGTTCTGGCTTGAAGCTATGGACATCTTCACCGAATATATCTTCGTTTCTAGCCAGGTGTCAAGCACGTTCTGCAGACCATAAAAACGAGCTTGCCTGTTGTAGCCTGCGATTGAGATATACACAGTCGTCCCTTTAGCAACAGGCACCTCCTTTACCACGTTCCCATCTCTCAACGTCACCGGCTTCGAAAGAGGGATAACATCATCCCTCACAGCTTCGCGGAGTCCGTAGTACGAGACCGGATGCATTCGCAGTGCTTCCTACATATCATATTAGAAACCCCGCCATCAAGGGGGGGGAAAATCTATAATTACCTTCATCACTGCCTGCAGGTATGGCATTGACTCAAAGTTTGCGACTGAACAATCACCGCCACTTATTGCCTTTTCCATGTCCTTGACCTCATGCCGGAGTTTTGTTTGGAGATCCGGATTTTTTGCGAGCTCGTAAAGAGTCCAAGTGAGAGTGGTCGCAGTGGTCTCGTGTCCTGCACCCATGATGGTTCTAGGTCATATGTGAACGGTAGAAATGTAATACATGCCCTGCCGGAAAACTTACTGCATTGCTGCCAACATTTCCTCATCAGTAAGACCCTGGCTTGTTTTCTCTTTCAAGTTGGCCTTTACTGCGACTTGTGTATCACGCTCCGCAGTAGGGAATTTTTTGAAAGAACACATACCGAGCAAACTCATGACATCGTGTTCACCAGCGTCCTGCGTGGAAGCCTCAGACTTAGAGTCAATCAAGTCCCTCGAGACCTGTTGAACCAACCGAGTCGACTCTCTCGCATGTTTAAAAGTAGGTGTGCGGCTGAAAAGATATACCACGAGAGACGTCGGCGCATACTGAAGTATGTTCTGGATGAATATCGATCTCTTTGAGGGCTGTCCAAACGTTTCGCCTCTGTAGTGGTATACATCAGGTAACCGCAAGGCGAGACTCCGATTTTGAGTACGTACACCACTTTACTGAATGCTTGCCGCAAAGAACTGTCTTTATCTTCTAAGGCATGGAACGGATAGTCAAAAGCGGCTGGTATAAGTTGTAATTAGAACATCAAAATTAAAGCGCTCAAAATTCTCACCTTGACCGATCACATCCAGTGTGGTCCGCGACATCCATGAAGGTATATCGAGTATAGTAGAATTCTCCATTCCAATGGCCTCCTTCCATTTCGAGACAAGCTGCAAAAGGCACGATAAGGACGGTCCACACATTTATTATTATCCTCACAAGTGCTGAAAACTCCGAAAAACATGGTAACAAGGCCCTCGTTTCGGCCGCTCCAAAGGCTGGTAAAATTACCCTTCTTTGACGTCTATGGTCATCGGCTGATAATGGATCAGAGATGGAGAGAGTATCCATGATTTACAAAAAGCATACTGTCGGCCCAGACGATTCCTTTGCCAGCAACAAGCCGGGTCAGCTCCTTCCGAATGACGTGCTTGCGAAAAACGTAGCCAGAATGATAGATGTGCTGAAGTGCTTTAGGATCTGACACAAAGAGGCAATTTTCCTGCCAGCACATGTCAGCGGCGTGCATACAGTATAGACTACGTCCTGTAGCCCGAGTATGCCCTTGATTCTTAATACGTGCCCGAACGATGCTTGCCACTTGAAGTCTGCCTACGTGCAATGATCTATATCAGTATTCTAGGACCCATTCATTTGCGGAGGCTGTACGTACTTCTCCCACTTGACCCTGGTAGAATTGGCGTAAATTACCTAGAAGTAGAATCCAATTAATAAGATAGACGCTGGTAAATAGATGCAGGAAATAGTCACCTAGAAGGAACGACTCTGGTTCAGGACCAGGAAGGTTTGTGAGCGAGGCCCTTCTAGTCCATCGTCGATAGAGAGTAAGAACGAGTACAATGCATAGCAGACCCCATGCCGAGAGAATAGCCATGATAACTATCAGGGAGGTGGGTAAGAAACCCCGCGGCCTTCTATAGCAAGGACATGCGGCCGGAGTCGTAGGATTTGACGCTTCGGAGGGTGTCATCACGGACAATGTAACGGTAATAGGGAATGGGACCGTGCTTCGCGCTTCTAATGATTGGCCCGGGAAGACGGCTGGTGACGAGGGGGTACTTGCTCGGCAGCACCAATGATTGTTTAAGAGTCTGGTCCTTGACGATAACCGATAGAAGTCGCTACATTACGCGCCGTTTTTTAGGTAAGTCGATAATAATTAAATCGTCTATGTGACTGCGGTCGTAGGTCTCTACTTGCCAGCATGGACAATGCATCGCAAATGCGGATTTGTGCTGGTAGCAACTGATGCACTTTCCTCCATTCCGTTGGCTGATATTGGGCATTGTCATGTCGAGTCATTTTGAGCTCGCCTCCTCCGGCGAATTCCCTCAGCTGCAGGGACACTTCTTTTACAAGCCACAGCGTTAAGACAGATCGAGGAGAGTTTTCCGAGACATGACAAAATGGCCATTTCAACGCGACGAGGCAAAATGGATTACCAGAGAGGCAATCTATTTTGCTTGAGGCGATAAAAAGGCAATGTTGACATGGTCGTAAAGCTCTACAATTTGACGTCAACTAGTGGCACTGGAAGACTACGAAAATGCGTCGCCTAATGGACACCTTATAAGAAAGGTAACACCCCATTGGACAGTATTTTCGAAATATTTGATAGCGCTAGTATAAACCCGCGAGATCAAAAGAGTTATACTTCACCAACTTTGTTGACGATGTTGTAACGTCGGAAAAGAAGTGGCCGCGCAGCTGTGGAACTCCGTCAGGTCCAACGAGGAAACCGAAAGCGACATCAACATCGGATCATCTATTTTGATGTCGGGGTTTCCTTGCAGGTTAGCGGCGAGCGTACCAATATTGCTGCCTCGTAACTGTCAGAGGTAAAATCCAGTGATTCCAATGAGTGTATGGAAACAACCCACAAAGTTCGCAAGGCTGAACCCGCATAACAAGGAAATACAAGACAAATCACATTGTTAAAACGTCTATGCCTAAGAGTTTTCCGTGCAGCGTCCTCTGGATGATGCAAGATGATGCTTAGCGCCATGGCAGTATAAACGAAGAAAACCGCACCTTCAGTAGTAGGATTCGACAGTCATCCATCATGACGTCTGTCATATCGAAGGCTTGCTTGCTTACTACCTCGGTGTAAGGTAATGAACTTTCTATGTTCTTTTTGAAGGCCCCTTCAACCTGTGTGATAGTCGTCTGTGTGATCAGACGCCTCCGACGCCAGCGCGGGTTCTCGGGCTCATCCCAGAGAACCTTCCCCTTCTGTACGACAAAAGGGTTAAAATCTCGTATCCTTAAAAACCTGTGCATCGGCACAGCACTATCCCCAGGACCGCTGGGGACCTCGATGTCAGCGCCATAACGCTTTGCATCAATCGGGTCTTCGTTATAATTCACCTCGACCACTTCAGAATTGTCCACCACATCGTCCTCCATGTTGCACACACCATTATCATCCGGGTCCTCCGCCATTTCTTCTAGCGTTTCCATGGTAGCCTTGGACATCCCATCATAGACTTTTATCGAAATACTCTCCGCAGTGCGCATTCCGTGAAGCGCATGCTGCCAGTCGGTGGTCAAACATTCTCGGAACCATCGTGTGTTGGCTGGGCCCCATGCATCCCATTCGACAGGAGTCATATTAGTGGGCGTAGGGTTGTGAGGTCGTGACGCATCCAGAGACTTGGTCGAGTATGACGAGAAGAAGAACGTATCTGTAGTCTGACCTGACATTCCAGGTGGCTCTGTTTTCTTGCACAGGCCTAGAATCGAATGTGGATTATTCTCAAGGAAAAGGTTGACGTGAAAGAAGAATACAAAAGAATGCACGCGATGCCGGGCAGGATCAGGGGACGGTTCGAGGATGTAGATGCAACAGGCCAGGACACGGTCTGCTAGTGATGGATGATAGACACTGTTGATGACCTTGCTATTGACGCCAGGTTGGCTACGGGGAATGTATCCGGGAGATGGGTTTCCGCTCAAAGAGCAATGCCAGAAGGAGAATCCTTCTGACAGCGGCGGGAACGAAAAGGATCCCAATAGAACCGGCGGAGGGGAAGAGCCTGTCGGAGTGTGGAACCGGTAGACTTCCAAGTAGCCAAGTGGGCGGACGATCAAAAAGGATGTCTGAGAAAGAAACGTGAAATCGTCTATCCCCGACGGTAATACAAATGATGACTATCTTGACTATGAGCTATATAAAAAAAGACGGAGGATATACCGGACTTACGCAGAATCCTGAGGCGGGATGCCACACCTCAATGGTGTCCATTTCTTTCATCAAAAAGCCGATCAGATCGCCGGAAATCTGAACACGAATGGCGCCTATGGAATTTGAAAGTGGCATTGAGACCAGATCTTTGGGGAAGCAAGGCAGTATGGGTGCGGCAGCTTTCGGGTAAGGATCGTTTGCTGAGAGTGTGCGGAGATGAACCTCAAAGACAAACTTGGATCTAAGCCAAAATGGATGAGCTTCGTAAGTGAGCAATAAGAGTCATCAAACACCTACTCGGCAGGCGCTCGAGTGACCAGAACCAAGAGATCCTGTGAGGGGTCGATTGTGAAGTCCAGGATACGGATATTTTCAAATGCATGGGTCCACATTCTATACTCTTCTCCTGGATCACACCCGGAGAAAGGCAGTTCAAAGAAGGAGATAGCCGGGATAGGCTCGCGTTTCCCATGCTCTCTTCCGTTCCCGTAAATCCCTCCAACAAACTCGTAGATAGACGCTACAGAGGGCAGGCCAAGCCGATAGTGGCGCTTCCAGGTAATACCTCGCCACGATTGTTCCCGGTCGCGGAGGCAGTTCAGGCGCTTAACGAAAGGATGCAAAGTCGATCCCTCAAGGTCGGATTCCATGCGATACTTGGCAAGCTCAATAGTGAATTGAAGTCGGGATGACTGCATTATAATGCGATGAATGTGGGTGTTAATCTGAACGAAATCATTTAAGAACGACCAGATATCAATGTTGTTGCAGCATACCAAGAGACATCTCAGCAGGTTGTCAACGTCCAGAAAACCCAGAATATGACATATGAGCTCGACAGGGACCGAGCACAGTGTAGGCATATCCTGCGAATCTGAATCTGAACTTGCTTTGAGCCTACTTCCAAGCTCATGAGATCCCGTTGGGACAGAGGATACAAGCAAGGCTACCTGTATCAGTAGAAGGCGGTGGTGAGAGAAAGAGAAGGAAAGAGATTGTAATCAAAACAAAGTTACTACTATGGCGCTGGCAAGTTAGCGCCGAGCGGAACCACGGACACCACGTGTCTTTCCAGACACGATAGGCTCTTGAGAGTGTCTACTCTATTCTTACCTCATTCATATTCCGTCGCCGGTCAATGGCGAGTAATGGTACTACGAGCCCTCCACTTATGTCTCCAACATCACTATCCGGCTCGATGTCTGCCAGCCAGGTCTTAAATGATTTACGGCTTTCTGTAGACAGTGACCGCAGCCAAAGTGATTCACCGCCTGTGCACATCAATGGCGCCAATGGCAGTGCTACCCACGACATTGAGGATGGAGATATGGTGTCGCGACTGCAAAGAGAATTGGAACGAACCAGAGAAGAAAAGGAACGTCTGGCGACGCAGTATCGCAATCTGCTTGCAAAGCTCACTCAGATGAGGACAACTCTAGGGAATAAACTGAAGCAAGATGCCGTGAGTAACACATGTTTACTATCAACGTACTAATTCAACTAATTTTGTAGGAAGAACTGGATCGAAGAGAACAGCTGGTGCAGCAATTGACTGCACAGAACGACGATCTGAACTCTACAGTGGAGACGCTTAAAGAGGAGCTGATAACTTCGCATGAGGAGGCCGAACGCACTTCAAACGAGCTCGACAATCTACGTAATCGTGCGTTTCAAGAGAACGCCCAAGAAAGTCTGTTACGGGAGCGTGAGTTAAGGGAGACTCAGACTGAGTTGGAGAGATGTAGAATCGAGCGAGATGAATGGGAAAGGGTTGCTTTGCAGGACAAAGCTATGTCTGATGAATACAAGACTGCCACAGAATCATTGAGACGGGATTTGGAATTGGAACAAGAGGCTCGAGAGCGGGAGATGCAAGAGCTGGAGACCGAAAGGGAGAAGTCCGAAAATTTGCAGTCCGTGCTGCAAGATTTCCAGGCAGGTGAGTATTCCCTGCTTCTTTAGATACCGCTTAACTCACCGAAGGATAGCGAAGGAGCATGAACTTCGACAAGCCGTTAAGGACTACGACTCGCAGCTAATACAAGTAACTCAATCGTTAGCGGAATATAAGCATCGTGCCTTGACTGCCGAGGTAAATACGAGCCGGTATCTGTGATCCTCCTCTCACGATGTTTTCAAGCTCGCCTTGGAAGAAACTCGGACGAACACTACTCGGACGTACGAACTCGAGAAAGAGGTGAAGGAAAAGACTTTACTCATCGGAAAACTCCGTCATGAAGGTAGCATTATTCACAACCATCTTTCGCATTTCTCATCGCCGTATGTAGCTGTTATAATCAATGAACACCTCATGGAAGCTCTGCGGCGATTGCGGCGTAGTTCTTCTGACAACAATGTCGACCGACGATTGGTTACCAATGTTCTTCTATCGTTCCTGACCACCCCACGAGCTGATCCCAAACGATTCGAGATGCTTTCGTTAATGGCGACTGTTCTTTCGTGGTCAGACCCAGAGCGCGAAAAGGCTGGACTTCAGCGCACATCAACTTCCGTTCCGCCATCATCGTCATCTTTCTGGACTCGATCAAGCCCTGGATCCCTGTCCAAAAATTCCGAACTGCAAAAGACTGACGAGACAGAGGTTTGAGATTTGATGCCTGTGCCTGTATCGCGTTGGCTAACTTCGTCGATAGTCCTTCTCCCGTCTTTGGGTTGAGTTCCTCCTCACGGAAGCTGCAGCTGGCGAATCTGGATCCAGTGCTCCAGGCTCCATAAAACAGAACAACTCGTTGCCCGAAAGCCCTACTCGTCTTTCTTATTCTCCGCCGAGCCCCGCATTCAAAGACGCAAGAAAACTGTCCTCCTTCACTTCTGCAGCGATGGCGAGTACGCCCAACCTTCTATCCCCTCCACCGCGTAAAGGTAAAGAAAAAGCCATTGATCCGGAACCATAACTGTATTATACCCCGCATCCGTTAATCGTTCATTTTTCTATTGTTATTTTCTCTTAACTGGGGTGCAAGGATATATATCTATATTTCCTGAACAATGTGTGGGCTTTTTTGCTTTATAGGTACTTCTGTTCTTGATTGAGATTTCGTGTCGGCCATCATGGGGTCAGCCACTGCACCGATATATTTGGCGCAACATTTCTAAGCTACATTTACCCGTTAGTAGCACCATTTCCGACGTTGGAGGCTACTCTAGCGGCTGGATATTTCAAAATTGGGCCTCACGTTTCCCTTTCTTTTGTAGCCGTCCCTCCGGCCTTTTTCTGCAGTGGGCGCTTCATCGAATATTGTGTGTCCCTTTTCATTTTTAACGCATACTGTTCGTCACCACTCGCATAGTAAAGGTTCTTCGGCTTCATGACCTACTAGCATATGTCGCGTCATTAAATGTCCGAGTCGGATATCCACTCATTGCCACCTGACCTCTTTCAATAAGAATCGCACCGTGGGTAGTCTGATTGGCGATGGTTGACCGAGGCATTTCACCTTATCTATAGCCTCGGAGCCACAAAAGGTTTGCGGAAAGGAGCCTACAGAAGCACGAGAAGTTGATATTCGCCTGTATAGATCAGCGTTTATCTCACTATCTTTTCAGTCGTTGTCTTGGGGTAGTTCATCAAATGTTGATGAAAGTTGAAAGGCAAGTCACGACGATGCCCCGCTTTTTGAGCACCATGTCTCCGGCGATCCCACTCCCTCCACAAACACAAGTGCTCTCGAGCAAGACGTTCATTCCGCCTCCCTTGGATGGTTCTCTGACATTACCAGAAATCTACGACTGGAACTTCAAACATAGCCCCAACTACAGGCCTTTTGTGTATACACAACAAGACGGAACACCGAGGACTATTTACTGGCCCGAGACGGTTCGCGCCGTTCACGCCGGTGTGAGACTCTTGAGAGATCGCCTTGGATGGAAGCCAGGCGCAAATGAAAAGCCTGTCGTTGCCATCTTAGCTATATCCAGTAAGTGAGCGTTTATGAGTTGAGCTTGCCAGTTATCAGTCCTCTTGAACTCGAGCCAACAGGCACCGTCACCTGTTGGATTACTCTTATGAGCATCATGAAAGCCGACTACGTGGTCTTCCCCATCTCTCCGCGAAACTTTGCGGCGGCTGTCGCGCACTTGCTGAAAAAGGTATCTGTGAGCTATGTACTAGTTAGTAAAGATGCTGTCATGCAAGCCCTCATGATTGGGGCGCTGGACATACTACAAATGTCGGCAGATGATAACTTTCTTCCCTCCAATTTTCCCTTTCCTTCGTTCGAGGACCTATTCACCAGTACACCAATGACGGACGAAATTCCTTATTTAGGGGAAAACTGGATGATTTTGTGATGTATATACATTCTTCCGGTACGTGTTCGATTTGCTGAGGCTAAAGCGTTCATCCACACTTTATCGTATAAGGTTCAACGACATTCCCTAAAGCCATACCATTTAACAATCGGCAGATAATTCAGATGTCGTTGATTCCTTACTTCAGTGATCAGGATCTGACCGATAAGGTCTTTGCGATCCAAGGCCTCCCTATGTTTCATCTCATGGGGGTGCTACAGATGATCATGAGTGTAGGTCTTTTTTGACAACAAATTGAAGAACTACCTCGCTCAGCTTCAATCACTAGGCCTCGTCCGGCTTCGCAGTCGCAACCTTCACACCTCAATCTCCGCCAGTCATTCCTACTCCAGATTCTATAATGCAAAGTGCTCAAAAGACCAACTCTGATTATATCTACTGTGTTCCAGCATTCGCCGAGGTGAGTACGGATTTATGGACACGAAATGATGGCGACTTGACAAGTTGGTATCAGGCTTGGGCTCGCAATGATGAATATGTTAGATGGCTTTCGGGATGCGGCATTGTAAGCGCTAGCCTTTTAGGTTGACAGATACGTTTTGACACTTCCGCTGCGCATACAGATCTTCGGTGGCGGAAACCTAAACAAGAATACGGGAGACTACCTTACAGCTCACCCAGTCTCCATGGACCAGATTTACGGATCGTATGTATTCGCATCTTAGTACTAAAATGGGCACCTGATCTCAAATCGTAGAACGGAATGTGGAGGCGTGAATGTCCTTTGCCCAGGTGACGTCTCCACAGTTTTTCTGATGTTCACAGATGAGCTGACTTCCTCCTTCACAGCACGAAGTAAAAATCAGAGTAGGAATGATGATTGGGAATACTTCAGAATGCCCAGTTATCTTGAGGCCCATATGGCCCCAAATGCAAACAATATTTTCGAATTAGTTATCATTGTGAGTAAAGCTACTGTGACTTTGTCCTATTTCCCCTGACGCTTTTATCAGAGTAATGACTGGAACACACTAGCGATTTGTAATACCCGAGTCAAGGGCCAAGATGCCTACGCTACTTCGAACCTCTTGGAACCGCATCCCACGAAAGAGGGCTTTTGGCGTGTCTTTGGCCGAGTTGATGATCAGATCATGCATAGCACAGGAGAGAAGGTACATCATATCACTTTCGCTCTTATGCTTCTGGGACTGAAGGTTTGGTTAGACGAACGCGGATCCGCTAGGTATAGTTGTGCTGTAGCTCCGACTTCCGGTACTCAAGTGAATTGTGAAGAGGGTATCTTGAACCAAGACCCTCACATTGCCAGTTCTATCATGTTTGGTCGCGGAAGGCTTTATGCAGGTATGTTGATAGACACCAGATCTCCAGAGCTGTAATGATTCCTCGTTGCCAGGGGTGCTTGTCGATCCTAACCCCGAGTTCAAGATCAATCCCTCGGATACAAAGCAACTTGCAGATTTCAGGAATAAGATTTGGTAACGGCGTCATGGCGTCTGTGTCAAGCGCTGTTGTATTTATTGTTGGTGAAGGCCTATCATTGAGAAAATGAACAAATTTGCTCCGAAACACTCTCGAATATTCAAAGAGGTAGCTAGTTTCAAATCCCTTCGCATATCGATGCTTATTTCCGTCTTGATGTTCCCAGATGATCCTCGTATCCAGCCCGTCAAAGCCATTCACATATACTACGAAAAACACGGCGCGTCGTCTCCCTGTTACAGACGATTACGAGGACGAGATACAAGCATTGTATAACACAATTGAAGACAAAAACCATGTTGAGAATGGGATGCGACTTCAACCGGTGGTTTTATCCGTGTCGTCGTCCAACATATCCTCAAGCAGTCACTTTCCGATGAAGACGATTTATTTGAGTATGGATGTGCTTTCCTGCATCTTCGCTGATGTCAAACTCCAGTTTACAGGCGACATGGATCCAAAACACTCTTCTTCAAGCCATCCGTGCAACCGCTGATCATCAACAGGGTACAGATGCTTCATTTGTATACAGATATCCTACCATTGGACAACTCAACCAGTATATCCAGTCCTTGGCTTTAGGGACACGTATCAGCGTCGATGTTTCCACTTTGGAAAGTATGGAATTCTTGGTTGATAAATACACCGATGACTTTCTGGAACGTTGTCCTCCTACGTTGCCGATACCTAGACCACAAAGTATCGTCGTTCTTGTGACTAGGTCAACCGGTGGCCTTGGAAGCTACCTCTTGGCAGAACTGATCAAAGATCCTTCGATCTCACGTATTTATGCCCTTAATCGACCATCCAGAGGGGTCGATGCTCTTTGGCAAAAGCAGAAACGAGCTTTCATGGAGCGGGGAATTGATACCGCCCTCTTGAAATCCTCCAAAATGGTTCTTTTTGAAGGTGACCTCTCCTCCCCACGTCTCGGACTGCCTGAGCCTTTGTATAGAGACGTGAGTCACTGGTCGTTTTCATAGCCCCCGTAGCTGATCAGCGCATCTAGATGCTACGCTCGGTGACACTTATTATTCACAATGTTAACTTGTCCCTATGGCTTACAGCATGGTTCACTATTGATGCACTCGTTATTCAGCTTGGCGCGTTGACTTCAAATTTTCCTTGCGGTCTTTTGAATCAAATATCAAGGGCCTCAGAGCACTTATTGATCTTGCGCTCTCTTCAAGAATGTGCCACCCGCCAAAGTTCATCGTCATAAGTTCCGTCAGTGTAGTACAAAGTTCGTTGCCAAAGATCTGTGTTGAAGAAATGTGACGAATTTTCACACAGGTTCTGACAGCGATGGCCGTCGGAAATTGATATTCTGAATCAAAATCTGAAAAAATTCTCGAGATCGCTGGGTACAAGGCAGGACTGGTTTCTGCCATAGTACGACTCGGGCAGCTTTCCGGTGGCATCAATGGTTGTTGGAACAAGAATGAATGGCCCCCGTCGATAATACGCAGTGCTACGGCTATAAAATGTCTACCTAATGACGACAGGGTAAGTGTCACGTTTATGTTTTTGTTACATATAAACGTGCTAAGCAATGGATGGCAGTCTGTATCTTGGGTTCCACTTGACATGGCTGCTCAAGCCATCAGAGATATTTGCCATTCGCATTCCCACAATAGTACCCATCTCAAAAATGGAACAGGTTGAGGACGTGAGAAGTACTTCACTTGGCATATCAGGATCTGGGAAGTGAATTTATCTTTATAATGTTATATTATCATTTCACTTTCACGACTGATTCACCAATAAATATCATGCTGTGTATATGCTAAAAATCCCCTTTCCATCTTTCTATAGTGATCTAGGCAATTATGCCGTTGGTTTTTCTTTTTCTTCAGGTCGGAGTCACATTAGGGCCTTGCGGTGTCGTATCTGTAGCTCTTTCAGATAGCCCACAAACTAACATTGAGAGGTAGGTACGCATACAGTTATATTTGATACATTAAAATTTACAACATGAATTAGGCCCAGGATGATTACGCAAGTACATTGACAGTGCCGAAAAGCCCGAAATGGTCACTTACCCAGTGGCCATTCCACTTTAATCCAATGCCAATACGCCTAATGTCCGACACTCGAACCCGCTTCTTCCCATCCGGAGTGTAACTGAGAATTTTATCCAAGCGAGCCTTTCGACAATGCATACCCCCTTGGTATCCCCATGTGTGCCCTTCAGATTCGTCCTTCATTGGTTCAAAAGTGTCTACCAACCCGAGCGAACGTACAACGTCGTCCGCATCTGCATCCAGCGCATTCATGTCCCCTGCGATGAGCCCTCCACTCTGTGCTGGAGCCAGGTTGTGCTGCGACTTTGTGCGCTTCAGAAGCTGCGCGCATTCCTTCAGCTGCTGTCTCCTGAAGTCTCCTCCGTCCAAATTCCCCTCTAATTGAGTATTGATGATCCTAACTCTGCGTTGGGACCCTAGGCGGCTCAGCATCCTAATATCGACGATGATGGCGGAGCGCGCCATATCGGTCATACCATACTTGAGAATATAGGCATCATGTATGAGGATCGATTTTTGGATCAGGGTGATGTTACCATTTTCAAACGAATGTGGCCACTTGGTGTTGTCAATCGGCGTCATGATAAAGTGACGGCGTATCCATTCGTTTGACCTTATCTCCCTAAGTGCGCGTGTCTGGACCTCTTGAAGAAGGATGCAGCACGGCTCAGGGGAGTCAGAGACGTTGAGACACTCGAAGACGTCCTTTTGGAGATACTCCAAGGCCGCGTTAAGTCTCTGTACAACATAATGCTCGTGGTAATCGATGTTCCACGTTACGATAGTGAGAGACTTTGGCGTCGACATGTGTCTTGGTCTCTTGTCTTTGAGGTTGAGGTGCTTCCACCCACACCAAACCGACTCGCTAGAGTCGTGCTCTGGGCGGTAGCGATATACCTTGAGGGGTTGAAGCTGAGATATATCTAAATCCATCTAATCAAAAGGAAAAATGTAAGTTTGCGGTACGATGGTGCAACAGTAGAATCGATGCACCTGCATGTGCAATTTGTAGCTTGGAATCGTAAGAATAACAGGATTAGGTTTGAGTTAGTGGTAGATGCGTGTGATGGCAGTGAGGAAGCGTTAGAAAGAGATATAGGCCCTCTTTTGAATGCAGTGGGCGACAGAAGAAGGTGTACAGCGACCAGAGCAAAGGATCCAGAAGGTGGGAGAGTCTTGACAATGATTTCATCACGAGCCTTCCGGGCTTGATCTTGTCTGACACGAGGCATTGTATGCCTTACTCTGGATGCCTCGCGGCCGGATTTTAAGACGTCTGCTTCTCTTTTAAGCGGATTGGTCAATCCTTTACGCTGATACTCTCTGCAATGTATAGTGTTGATGCCTGTGGTGTACGCTGAGAGACCAAGAGGCCCACGAGATACACATATAACGACAGGACGTGGAGATCGGCAGCAGATAGATCAAAAGGGTAGAATCTGTGGCGCTTAAAACGGCCGTACTGTGAACCACTGACTCGCCGTAAACTGTCCAGGAGTAAGGGTTCTTCCGTGGCTCCGTAAAATGAACCGTGGTGCTGAACGCGAATTTAAACCACGGGTGCTGTTTAAGTGACGCCTTGAGCTGGGCTTTGAGCTTAGCGCTTATCATGCGTGTGGAGAAGTCCATACAGCAGTTACCAGCGCGTATTCATAGATGGATAAGACCGGGGGTATTCAACAGCCGAGACCCAGTTCGATTTGCCATAAGGTTTCGATTAAGTAGTGGAATTTGGGATTCACAAGATGTGAACGAATCTTTCACAAGCTATCAATGTAGCTTCTCCGATAGTGTAATGATTAGTGAAAACAGACCTTCGTCGGAGTAACAGTACGAATTCGGTTCAAAATTCGAGTTAGCAAGACGATCATAGACTTCGTTAGGATGCCACCCCCAGCCCACATCGAAGTAGGAGGCCCGTGCCGCCAACCCGCTACGGTCCAACAGTTTACATTGACATCGGCTGAGCAATTATGGAAGACCCGTTCGGAGCGGCGGGCGTGAATGGGCTGGGAACTTGGAAGAAGCGCCCCAGATGTTTGTTGCTGTGGTTCGAGTTTAAATGTAAGTGTGAGTCATAGGACCAAAATCGTGATCCAAAAAAAAGCTGTGCATTACGGACATTACTTTATTCGATTCCTGGAGACGCTGAATTTCCACTCTTGAAAGGTACCAAGTTTTAGCCAGTATTGACCTGTTTCTGCCTGAAAACTGCCAAAATCCAAGTTTTATTTGGGAGCTTGAAAACAAGACACGTATGTAGCTGTATGCTTGCATCGTCGCTTCATTGGGAAATAAACCAATTCAAAGCCGGGCAGACCAGAAGTATAAAGTAAACATTCATTCATTTCGGGCGTACAATTCAGAAAGCGGTTTAAACTTGAACGGATACCTGAAACACCAAAGACTGCGCACGCTTTCATAATTGCATACTGCTTCTTATTTTAGTACCAGATGAGTCTTGCGTATTGGAGAGGGTATTATGCATAGCCATCAACCGACATAACATTCATAGCCTTCCATCGTATGGACAACTTTTCGTCTTGCTTCCTGCATCAAAATTTTTGCAATGGTGAGAATCCGCAGAGAATTAAATAGTCTGGTGACTTGGAACAAGAATAGCTAGAGAAAATGTGGAAGCTAGTGACGCTCTGCATTTGCTCGGTGATAGAATCGACAGCCGCTAAAATCCCCTTTCTCAATTGAGCTAGGTGGAACGACATCGGTAACTCATGATTTCAATCGCTGTCAACAACTCTCGGTATGGAAGCTCAAGGAACATACAATTTCTCCCTTCAAATTCCTTCTCTCCTTACTACGATGAATGATCGGAAGAGCTGAGGATGCATTGAGAAGGATTGAAAGCAGAACTGGATCTAGACAACCGTATGGTCGAACGTGCTGATACGCATCAGTTAGCGCTCATACTTCGGCTAAGTGTGACAGATCGACGTCCCTTTTTTCGACGTTTGATTCCGCAAAGGAGGCAAATGTTATAGGGGAAGTGGAGGATGTTTTATGTTGCTGTACACATGATTTACGGGAGAAACTTTGCGCAGTAGTCACGAAGTGAGCACCGGTGAGACCGGTTCTCGAGACTTGGATCAAGTAACCCCTGGAGTAAGGATATATAACCGGCCTCGTCAGCCCGACAATTCTTTACACCAATAGCCCCGAAGGAGAGTCAGAGTGCCAAGAGAAAATATCAAACACAGGAAAGACAGTGTTCGGCCAAGGCAGTACGTCGTGAGCGAGACTTCCAGCAGTCTGAGACAAAAAATGACGCGAACCGTCAAACGCAAAAAACCTGAAAGGCTGGTGGGAACTGACATAATTAACGGTTCCAAAAGAGGAAGCGACGGGGGAGACCTATAAATATGGATCTGCCATCTTTCGAACATTCCTCTTTCTTTGACACTAACACTCATCACTGACCACCGCGACCACACCACAGACATCACCCCTCAAAAATGCACGGTCTCACCAAGATCATCTCCCTTCTTGGCCTCCTTGTCGTCGCCGTGAGCGCCCAGGAGAGCACCACTGACACCGCCACACCTACAACGGAGTCGGGAACCAGCACTGAAGTCCCCACTGGAACCAGTGTCTCGTCCGCTGCGGCACCCACAGACACGAGCACCATCCCTGCGTGTGTGCTGTCCTGCTCTGAGCAAGCAGCTTCTGCGAATGGATGTACCCTGTATGTCAGATGTTAGCGTCTTCTGGTACCATGCGGATGTTAACGTGACCATTCAATATTCAGGAACGACCTCACGTGTATCTGCACTAGCACAGCATTCCAGGATGCCGCCGCTTCCTGTCTGCAGACACAGTGTACGGCAGAGGAGCAGCAAGCGGCGGCCGCTCTTCAGGCATCTGAGTGTGCTTCTGGTAAGTGTATTAGTATCAATAATTGTTTATCACCGCTCATCGTGCATTGATTTTCAGTCAGCGCATCTGGAAGTGCATCTGGCTCAGTCTCCGCAAGCAGGTCTGCCTCCACTACGGCCTCAGGTTCTGTATCCGGATCTGGGTCCACCTCGCGTGCATCAAGTGGTACGGCCTCGGGAACCAGCAGTCGTGCAAGCAGCACTTCCCCTTCTTCTAATTCTGCATCAAGAAGTGCCTCTGCATCCGGATCTGCTGCTTCAACTGCTTCAACCACCTCTAATGCCGCCGCAGGACAAGTCGCAATGTTGGAGCACAACAAGGTTATGGCCGGATTGGTTGCCATTGCTGGCGCCTTTGTCGGTGTCCTTGTTTTGTAGGAGACCGTTTGTGTTTGTTTCAATTGCGGTTATTATTAGTTGACATGTTTTACGGAGCCGGACGATCTAGTTTTTCTCTCTACTTGAAGTACTTTTTTCTCTAGTAGATATTGCTCAGTCATTTGTTTCGACAGCGTAATTGAAAAATGATACTCCGGAGGGTATATCCCACCAACAAAGATAAGTAGAGTCAGGGTTTCATCTCCGATGTGATCCTGGGGGAGGTTTCAATAAATTTTATTCAATGCAATCAAAAAGGCCCGACTTGATCAACGCATATTGATTGAAGAGTGAACGTCTCTAAGAAGAAACAAACCCCGCATTTGCGGTTAATCATAGTCTCCTGTATAAAAAATAAGCTCAAGGAAAAAATGCATTAGCAATCAAGTAACGTACCGCCACCGTCGCCACCTCCACCCCCACCCAAATCATCCATATCGTCTCCTTCGCCATTATCAAAGTAGTTATCTGCATAGTCGTTGTCGTACTCCTCATCAACATCATAATCAGAACCGTCGCCTTGTGATACAAGCTCCGAAGCTTCGTCTGCCGATTTTTCCTGTTGGAATAATAAGTAAAAGAGTTATCACCAATGAGGAAAGACGCGACGCACAGATCCTTCCAAGTCAGATAGGTTGATAGTAAAATTTCCCTCTTTTTTGGTCTTGGGAACTGGTGGAAGGAATGAATGATAAATGAGCATGATCATTACAGAGAACTGGACATACTTTTCTTCCGCCTGGGATTGAAATAGTCTTCAAATATATTATTGGGGAAGAATTCCTGGTGGAGATCTTTACGCTTCAGTTTCGGCTGCGTCGCACTTGAAGATCGGTACTTGTCCGAATACCTCGGTAGCTCTGCGAGATCATTCAGTTGCCATCTATACTGATCGTGATTCATTCTGACCCTTGGATTTCGTTGCCTCCACGACGTAGTACGCCGACTGTTTTAGTCGTGTTGCATACCCGATCTGATATTGACACATTTTCTTCTCATCTTCGGTGAACTCAGACATCACTGGGGAGCGCATGGGCTGTAATTTCGGTTTACAGTCAAGATATGCATGCGAGGAGGGCAAACTCGTACGGGGTACAGCGCCGTTGCTTCACGCGATATAGCTTGCACATCAGCATGCGTGAGGCCCATTGGGAGGAGGCTGCCAGCCCCAAAGGACCCCCGCCCTCGACCGAATCCTCGACCTCGGGACATAATGAAAAAAGCAAAGTTAGTAATGGTCGAGTCGCAATGTCGGCTCGACTCAGCCGGAGCTGGCTTTGATATTAGAAACTCCGATACTAACTCCGTCAGTGAGTATGCAGCACCGCCCTTTGGTCAACGCTCCCTTTTCACCACACACCCCCACCACCAGTCGCCAATAGACTTTCAGCTCCTCTCTATATTTCAGCCCAGAATCTTCAATGGACAAGGCTCTTGACGATGTGGGCTCATTTTGTGCTCGCAACCCCCCCGCCTGTCGTATAACATCAAATTTTTCTTTTGCATTATAGATCATTACCTCTCGTCCTCGAGGTATCCGACGAACTGGTCGCCGTGGCTCGTCCAAAACCCAAGTCGTGGGCAATACTGGCCCGAGTCCAGCTGTCAAGGCCAAGTTGAGGTCCGCCCCTGCTGCTGCGCCTTCTCAGCAGCCGGCAGATAAAATCATCGTTTCCAACCTCCCTCCTGATGTGAATGAGGCTCAAGTCAAGGTATGTTGACTTTTTTAGCGGTGTTTTTGAGTGCATGAAAGATTGACTTGTTTTGTGTGGCGTAGGAGCTTTTCCATTCAACCGTCGGCCCTCTCCGTGAGGTGACCCTTCACTACGACAGCAACGGCCGCTCCAAGGGTGTTGCCTCTGTTCACTTCCAGAGGAAGGGCGACGGCACTGCTGCATACAACCAATACAACAACCGACTCATCGATGGCAGTTAGTATCAGCCTCTTATAACCTCGCTTCGTTTGCATGGGCATTTGCGCCCTTCATTACTGCATTTTCCAGGAGGATCGTGGCTTCTTGTCTCTGTTCTGCGCACAGCACGCTTCTCGGTCTGTCATCAGCAACCGTGGTATTGCTTTGCCCCGTAACTGAACGTTCTGGGGCGCCACAATTGCAGGTCTGATCAACCTTGCATGTGGTAGCGCCAGGGCTGTGATGTGATATCCCCCGACAAGACCGGTGACTGGGAAGGTCTTATCGGTCTGGTTAGTGTCTGGTGGAGTTTGTCGGTGTTTTGGGCTCCGATGTGGTTGACGAGACCTCAAGGGCGTGAACATGGAGCATGGTATATCGGAGAGCAAGGGTTGCCCGATTAACCGCTTGTAGCGTTCGTTCGTTCGTTCGAGCTTGGCGTCCGTCCGCCTACCCGCCCGCTGGTGCTGGGCAGTTCCCAAAAGGCACTGTAACAGACAGAGACAGGGCTATGGTTTGTCCAGTATGCATGGGAGGGACTCTTGGCTTATCGCTGGGCGTCCCTTGGCTTTTCGTTTTACTTGCTTCTACGTCGTGTCGTTGACAACCGACTAACGAATTCCTCCCCCCCTCGCTCCTTTCACCGCCGCTTTTTTCCGACTTGACAGAAAAACCGATGAAGATTGAGATTGTTGTGGATCCGGCGCGACCTCAGCAGACGCTGGCTTCCCGTGTCGCCCCTCCTGTTGTGGCTGCTGCTGCTAGGTCAGTTGTGCAAATACATTAGTATGTGGTGCTCAATGTGCTTATCGTTGGGAAGAACTGCTAGTGCCCCAAGAGGACGACGGGGAAGAGGGGGCAAGCCTCGCAAGGAACCGCGGCCGGCGAAGACGGCCGCTGACCTTGATGCCGAAATGGAGGTTAGTTTTCCTCTTCGGGTTCCAAGGGTCTTGCCTGACGCTTGTTTGCCGTATAGGATTACACTGCAAGCAACGCGGCGACTTCTTAAGAGGAAGTAGGGTTGGGTTTGTTTTTATTGTTTTCATCGTCTTTTGTGTATAATCCCTTTACTCGGCTTCATTATGACAAGGAACGCTTTGTTTTCTGAATCTATCATCTACCCATCCTCTCTTCTGTTGCGTAATTAGGCCGTGTCGTACTTGATAATTCCTTTACCTGAAATGTATTTTTCTGTCAGGTGCTTCGCATTCGGGTCTACACCATGACCACTGAAAAGAGAATTGGTCTGGACTGCAGGTTGCTCCAGATTTATTTGAACAAAGTAGTGCAACGATACATCCAGTACGATCCCGTGGTGTAAACCATCTTGTACCCAACCACGCCTTCAATGAATGCGAGGATGATCGCGGGGTTAATGCCGTCATGGTGCGACAAGTAGGGCTCGACGACAAGTGTGTCCGTCATCCCAAAGCAGAAATCAGACTCGACAAGCGTGAGCTTGAATACGGGGCGCTAAGGAGTTTTTGGTGTCAGTGTAAGAAAGCTGAGGCCTCGGGTAAAAGCAGACATACACGCAGACTATCATGGGCGTTGGTCTTTGCCCATTTCTTGAGGTATTCGTTCAGGAGCTCGAGAGTCGGCTCATGGGAACAATATATGACCAGGGCTTCGCGGCCACGGAGAGAGATGGTGAGGATATAAGGTGCGGTCGACGTGAAGAGATCTGAGGGTCGAGAAAGGGAGGTAAGAACTGGAAGACGCTCGGGAGGGGCCAGGTCCGGTAGTGCTGGGGTAGGGTAAGAAGCAGCAGAAGTAGCTTGGGTCGGGGGAACATGCGCCCATTCTGTGTCCTCTTGATCGTCTGTGACACCTGCTGTGCCGCCAAAGAGGTCGTCAAAGTCTTTATCAAGTACACTGGCTAAACGCGCTTGGGACATCGGCTCCGCGTTAGGAATTCCGAGATGGAACGACCGTAGTTTCCTGTCCCACGTCATGGTCGGGCGCGTTGACTTGGGTGGGGCGGGCTGTCCACGCGTCAGATACAGCCGTTGGTCAGAAGAGCGACATCAAAAGTCACCTCGATACGCAACGACGCCCCTCCTTCTAGTACAGTCAGGAGTTCCTCTGTCCAGTCTGCGTACGCGTCATTGTCCAGCCTCCCAAGGAGTCGTTCGTACCAGACAACGGCGATGCTGACGATGGTAGGCACGAATTTGGATTTATTGGAGAAGCGGTCCTTGAGCTGGCTCCATAGGGCTGGCCATTCTGCGTGCGGGGATATTCGGTGGCCCAAAGTCTTTTGCAGGGCAGCAATGAAGGTATGTATGGCTGCGTTAGGCGAGTCCCATTGATCTCGGATGTCGACACGGGCTTTCAGCGGGCTGAATGGAGGTGGGTGAGGAAGGCAGGGGTATGACGGGACGTGCTTACATTTCGGAGTTCATTGTGATGAGGGATTCCAACGCAGCCGAAGGGTTACTTGAAGGACTCGAATATAGATGCCCTGTACCTGATTTACCACGATCGCCAAGAGTTAAAGGGGACCCCTGTACGCGTGTAGCACGATACATTGACGCGTGAAACCTCCAAACAGGTGATAGAAATTGCTGTGGGAGGTTGTCATATCTTAAAGGGTACAGGAACTACGAACCGTCAATCACGATGCTACATATCGCAAATATCGCCATTATACAGGGGCACTACCACGGATGTTACATTCCAACAAGTTACGAGCCCAGTGATCGTCCTGACCATTTGCGAGGCCGAAGACCGCTTCTCACGTCCTCTCTTTGACCGAGTAACAATCATTCCTCATGAAAAATATCCCGATTTATTCAGCATGCGGAGTATAAACCAAGCGCTGGATAACAATCTGCCAGGACGTCGTTTCAAGGAGGCGATCGCTCAGGCAAGCGACGGATTCCCAGGTCAATTTGGCTCAATGGTGGTGGGGATGATCGTTATCATAATAATTCATAGCGCTTGATACCACCGACATGTGATATGGACTGTCGGCACTTACAACTTGGAGTTTCACCGTAGAATCTGATATCCTGCAGCAACTGATACGACAAAATTTTCCAGTCTAGCTTGAAGGATGAAAAACAGGATGCCTGCCTTTGAGAAACTGATAAAAAAAACAAACTGATATCTGCGGGTCTACGCAAAGATGTTCATCAATATCAGTCCTCCTTTGAAATATTCTTGCACCCTACCAGGTACCATGGTTTTATAATGCAAAAGAGCTAGAAGAACAATAGTTTTCCGAGCTCTCCGCACGATTTTCGCGCGTACTTCCATACTGAATGAGTAAAAATGGCTCGTACGCGTCAAGACGCGTCCAAGACATGTCGCAGAGCTGATATCGCATTTCCTCCTCCTTGGGTATTCCTGATTTCAGAAAGGTATGTTGATTTATTTTGGATTTGATATCCAATCCCCATAACCGCCGAGACCAGTATCAAGTCAGAATGCTGAGCGTTGGAAAAGTTGAGCGCTGTACCGTGGGAACAAGAACCTTGTCCTTTCGTGAACCACCACGATTGCTCTTGGTCTTGGCTCGAAGCTAAATTCGCATCGTGTTCAATATTCAACAGCTCTATATTCAATACTGTCAAAGTCGCGTCAGTTCCCAAAGAAATTTGTTGGGATTTTGCTGGAAAGTTCTAGAAGGAGCAATCCGGCATCGTGCCGAGAGTCGATGAGTAAGCAAGAGAGTCGTAGAAAGTTGTAGTACATTCTAGATTCTAGTGCGAAGTAGTATAAATATGAGCTCTGTAGGAGCCATACAATAATAATTCCTTTACATCTGGCTTTACCAGCCTGGAGTCTACCCTGCGCAACACCCAGGATTCCAACAAAATTCTTACCAGGGGTCCCCGTCTGTCGTCATGCACATTCACCCTGACGCAAACCTCCTGCAAACCTCCTGAGATCCTTAAGACGGAAAGGAGGATTTTCGAGGATATAAACCGCGTCTTTCAGGAATTATCTGTCATTGAATCTTTCAACTTTATACTCTCTTTTTCTACCCTCCAAAATGGCCAAAACTCCAGCTTTCACCCCCAAGGCTCCTATAGAAAAGTTACCTCTTGCTGTCCGAAAAGATGGCAAGTGCTACTAGTCTCCATTGATGATCCCTTACTCATCGCCAGTTTCCAGTCAGAGACAACTTCGAGTCCAAGAAGGCCGACTTCTCGGCTCAAATCACCAAACTGCTCGGCACGGACTTCAAGATCAACTACAACATTGGTGCTATCTGGGCGTACAATCAGGACGATCGCTCATCTGCGGGATACACTTTGTCCAGGTACCTCTTCTACATATATTGGTTATCTGTCCACTCATCCATATCTTCCAGCTACACCGAAGGCTTCATCTCAGCCCTGAAATACTTCCTCGATAAATACGAATCCGACGGCAAGGACTACTTCAATGCCGCCGTGACCCAGTCCGAGCTGAGCATCGGCGTCAACACCCTCGGCGACAAAGCACCCTACATCTCCTCCGAGATCAAGGAGGGCGTCTTCTGGATCCTTTTCAAGCCCGACTCCCTTGGGACCAACACCGGCTCGGTTGGAGACAGCCTCCTCGCTGCTGTCAACAACGCACCGGGGTTTGTGTTCTCCCTCCAGGCAAAGCACTCCATTGACGAGACCTGGGAGGAGGAGTACGAGGATCTCACGCAGGAGATCGCAGAACTCACGGGGATGCCCGATGTGAAGCTCGACCCCAACTTTGAGGAAAACTTCAAGGCGTTGGATGTGCAGACGGACAAGGATTGGCACACGAACTTTGGGGCGGCAACTTTGGCGTACTTCAAGGATGGGTTGAAGTACCAGCTGGGCAGAGCTGGGTTTAAGGGCGACGATATGTTACAGGAAGGCTTGCAGGAGGTATTAACGGAGAAAGCGTTTGTGCTGAGGGTTGTGCCCAAGACGAAGAAGACATACAACGAGATTGTCCTGGAGAATGGGACGTTTTATCTGCAAGTAAGTACTTTCACTTCTTCGTAGACTTGACGACCTGATGGTATCTTTCTTTCCAGACCACCGTTGAGTACTGGTATTGCAATACGTCGTACATTGCGGAAGACGTTCTCCAGCTGCTTTAATTGTCTCTGTTCGGGTTCATTGTTGCGGTATACCCCCTGTGATTTACGAAAAATAATGATTATCTTGCTTTCTCCCTGATCTGCCTTCGAAGTTTGATCAAGACGTGAGCGTTCATTCTCTATGCTATTGGAGTTATCCCTGTGCGTGGATATTTTGCTTCCTGTATCATTTGCTGACAGCTTTGGTACGCATCTCTAGACCGTAACTATGTCCTTAAGGCGGTAAAGGAGCGCTTCAGATTCCACGATGACACGGACGAGTCCGAACACATGTTTCCATTGAAAGTTCTGACCACACCAGATTTTTACCAACCTAAATGCTAGCCATGTCAGTCGCAGTGTTCGGCGATGCCTATAGAGCCCGAGCGACTTGTTCTCGACAGTGCATACCACATCCTCGGGAACTATCTTTCCCTCCTGCAATAATTTGAAGGAATGCGCGCATTTGAGATGAGTATCAAGGTTGGGTTGTCAAGCAGCCTTTGTGTCCAGCCTTTCTCCGTTCAAATTCACCCCCAGAGCTCCCCTCGAGAAATTTCCTCTTGCAGTCTGACTAAAAGGTTGTTTCAGAGATGAGATGCCGCCAACAGTGTTTGGCACACTAAAGAGCGGGGTGGTGGTGAGCTTGCACTGGCTTACATTGTATCTGCAAGCTTACAGATGCCTGCCAATGTGAAAGCGACGACTCTGCTTGTATGGGTTATTGACAGGACGAAGGGGAGTATAAAAATCGAGAGCGACCATCCCTCGGCGGCTCTGATAGAGGTGTACGAGCCGACGCAGCTTCAACGGCAAGGAAGTGAAGCTTGAGGATGATGGCAAGATGAATGAGCTCTGCAGAGCCTAGGAAGAATTTCTTCATGGCGAAGACGCTAGAGGTTGTTCCGATTTGCAGCATACCGTTCAGGTCAAGAGCATCATTGACGCCATTTGGAGGAGTGCTGAGGGAGGCATAAGGGTTGGTCTGTAAACGTTGGAAGGGCATACGGCACACCAATAATCATAAATGTACGATATATGCAGACGAGTCAAGTTCCGTAACATTCTGTTCCATTTATGCCGAAGACAAACACTGTTTACCGGGCTGCTTTGGTACAAGTCAAGAATATACACACCTTGAAAACGGCCTTGCCCTGGCTTCAACCATATCTTCCTGCTCCTTTTCCCTATGTCGATTCTTCTACTTTTCTGGTTTTCTGGATAGTTTTTTATTGAGTTATAAAAGTCTGAGGCAGACTAGTCGCTTCTTAAAGAAATTGAGATAAAAGACTCGAGTAATTTTGATGTAGGTATCACGTACAAAAAATGCTTCAAGGGCTTCTGTGAGATATTCAAGGATACGCCAGCAGATCAGGTTCTAGTCGTCGTAGATCATTTCCTACTTCCGGCACACCGGTGAGCAAGCATCGATTGGCTCCATTATACCATGCCAAATACTAGATATCTGATAAATTACTATTATCAGGATATCTCCTTGTGCCAAAGCCTAAATTCAGATAGAAGTACGTACAGAAATCCACCTGCATTCCGTCCTAGCACTCACTCTTCCCCACCGTTGTGAAGGAGCAAATATTCATCTTTTTGGCGCGTCAAGAGCATGAGAACGCGTGAATGGGCGGATCGGATCGGCGCTATGGTTAGCATAGCCACATTTGCTCTTGTCTCAGGTGTGGTAAGTTATAAACTCATCTTTAGCGTGCAACATGAATACCAAATTATTCTCTCATCTTCTTCCTTCTCAAAAATTACATAACCTCACCCTGCATTCAAGGTCACACCAGATATCGGTCCGTCCTACGAGGACAACTTATTGAGACACGGATGTAGGTGCACCTTCATTGTACCTTGGGCTACTCTCTGATCATTCTAGTCATTATCCCAAATGGAATTCATTTCACTATGCAACAACTGCGGCCAATTATTTGATACTCAAACCCCTTCCTTGTGCTTTGATGTCGATACATATCTACGCAGCGGGCGAGGGGTTGACGAAACAGAGACGGGGCTTTGTTCAAATGTTATCATTGATCTGCAGAAAAAGATATCAGAATATGATGCAGAAGTATCTCGACTGAATACCGCACTAGAGCAACTCAAAGCCAGTCGACAATCCCTCGCGAGGTGTATGAAGAAATTTGAATCCCTTTTGTCCCCGATCCGCAGGCTACCTCGTGATGTACTCCAGGAAATATTCGAATTCATCTGCACCTCCGTATCCTACGACGCCTTTCTCTCTCGCAATGGCTTACCACTGGTATCCACCACGCCCTTCTATCTCTCTTCCGTCTGCGCCAACTGGCGTGACGTCTGTTTATCATTCCCCCCGCTCTGGAAATTCATCCTTGTCAATGTTACCTGCGACGGCACCTCTCCACAGTTCCAAAATATCGTGAAGTTGTACGAACAGCGCTCAGGCGAGCACCTCTTGAATCTGCAGATGTCAGTGGAGCTTGGCACGGGCATGAAGGCCCGGGGATCCGGCTGTAACAGTGTCCAACGGCAACTGAGTTCTGCCATGGATGCGTTGTTCTACAGCGTCGATGCGCTAGATCCACGGCGATTGAAGCGCATCGGAATCGACTCCCGAGCTATCTATTTGTTGAACTTTTTCCGATGGAATATCTGTCCAGAATTCCCAGAACTCGAAACCCTCGAGTTTTCAGGCGATGCCGCAAACTTCTTTGGGGAACCTCCAGTCAAGCTGTTCGGATACGCTCCGAAACTGCATACCCTTGCACTCAACGCCTTTCATGGCACGTGTTTTTGTTTACCAAACGAACAAATTACTACAATCTGCTTTGCAAATATTCCCTCGTTCGTATACCCATCACGGTCTTACGACTTCCCTAACGCCACAACTGCGACCTTCAGAGGATGCGGCTATTTGACATTTGGAGATGTTGAATTTCCCTTCCAGAGGCTCATTCTCCAGGACAGCCTCCCGGCCTTTCATTGGATGGGGTCGATGCCCCAGCTGGCGTCTTTGGAGCTTATCAAGATCGACTGCACGATAGGCAGTGAGTCTGATGATATAAGGAATACAATTTGCGATCTAGCAAAATACATCTCAAAATCCCCCCTTCTCACGGAGCTCGTATTGAACACACTTACTATCGGTCATCCCGAAATGCTCTCCCTCCTTCGTGCAGTTCCACAACTCAGACGGTTGTCCATCGTCGAACGGATCGATACACGTCTTAGAGTCATTTCCCCCCAGTTCATCGAAGAATTCGGTGATCCAGAGATGCTGCAGGAACTAGAGCATCTGCAGCTCGTTTGGTCAGGTGAGGTGGATGAGGGTGCAGTCTTGGACATGTTGGAAAGGCGAGCGTTGAAGTCTGCTATCATAGGTGTTCGGAAGGGAGGCGAGCTCAGACCGGATACCCTGCCTCGCGTCGACGCTCTTCGAAAGTCTGGTACAGAAGTAATGCTCTGGTAGGGAAAGGTTCCGATGTGCCTGTTTCATGTGTGTTACCGAGCCACAAATGAAAGACCTGCGACGTGCTGTAACTGTAACCGCTTTGTATTATCTCTCATATCATCGACCAGAATTTTCCCCTCGCGATGTTTTTTTTTGTAGACACCCAAACGTTGCCCAGGTCTTTGGCGTATGCAGATTACTGAAGATATAGTGAGTAATGCATGGATACTCGCTTACTCCCATAGTCCATGATGACTTCGAGTCGAAGCGGGTCAATATGTTTTGAATACCAAGCTAACCGCCATTAATTGATAGTTAACCAGCGTTCTGCGTCGCCGATGCTATTGATACTACTGTAACTCCAAGGGCTAATTGCGTTTTTGCGAAGATCCTAACCGGACGTCCTAAAGTCGAATCAGCTTCTCGGCAAGGTTCCGAACGGATGGTGCTCGAAGAAGCAAAAGGTCGGCAAAAGGCGTACCGATGCCGATTCTGTTAGTGTCAGTGAAACGTGTATGGGGGCATTTGAAAGCCCGGCAACTCCGGGCCACGCCGCTTTATCATGCGCTTGACCTCCAACCTCAACCAATAGATACGACTTTTTTCAAGCCTACCAACCATAGCCATGGATTCATTCTCCTGGTCGGATTCCTTCCATGCTGCATTCTCAGCTTGCATGCCCTGCCTTGCCAAAGAGGTTCATGATCATGACGACCCCACCAACAGCGGCTACCAGCGTCTTCCCCAAAATCTCGAACACTTGCTGCAGGATCCGGGAACTGACACGGAGGCAGAGACACTGTCTCTGCACTCGAATATTGGTGAAAACAATCGTAGAAGGAAGAAAAAGCGACAACATAGGCGTATAACATTCTTTGGGTTCAACCTCTTCGGCGGCAAACCCCCCATCCATCTCGACGAAGACGAGGATGACAACACCCTTCGCCATTCCCGCACCTCCATATCACGGACATCTTCCTCGGGGTTTGACTCTGACGCCGCACCACTTGACTCGGCAGCGATAGATAGCATGACTCCGGAACAGCTCCAGGAGAGAGCACGTGCAGCAGAGGAGGAGGAAAGGCGCGCTCAAGAAGAGCGGCGCAAGCGAAGGCGAGAGCGTAAGGAGACGAAGCGGCTCGCACAGGCTTTGGCTGCCGGGTCCGTGGATGGTGAAGAGTTCGAGGGATTTCAAGGCAGCGGTTCTGTCACTGGAGAGTACCTACATGTTCCCCCTCCCGGGTTTTACAACACGCCTCCTCCATCTCATCCAGATGTTGATGCCGAAGCGGATGATGGTGCAGACCTTGATGGAGGAATGTATGTCAGCAGGAGAGAGCATCATGGCAGCAGCGGGGGTTCCGATTCGCGACTCACTTCGTCAGACGCCTCTTCGCAGATTCGGTATCACAGCCAACAGCTTGCCCCGACCGCTCGTCTGCCTAGTCTCACCCCTTCATCGCTCCCAGTGAAGAAGTCGTCAAAGTCAAAGTCGCGTTCTTCTGGGACGTCCTCGCAATCTCCGTCGCTGGCGTCACCTGTAGGACACTCATTTCCCCAGAGAATCGGTTCCAAGTGGGACGTCGTTGATGAGAGCGGGTTTCCCAGTCGGGGCCTCTCAATGGGAGGAGATAGGCAGTCATTCAGAGGCGGACGAGGAGGAGCATTCTTAGCCAGCCACGGCGCCGATTGAAAAGGCTGTGGGATTATGATAATACCAACGGATGGAGGAATACCTGTAATGATGATCTTTTCGTATAATATAACTTCATTTTTGTACTGGGACATTGTTATACGCTACGAAAGACTAGGGACAGTCTATGCCGCAGGTGTATGGATATCGTGAATTTCGATTACTAGTAATGTCGGTATCGATTAGGGGTTAAATCACTTCGTTGTGGTAGCACTGCTCCGAAGAGCCGCTGGTTCGATTCCAGCTACCGACACTGTAACATTTTGATGGTTTTTTTTGTTTTTGCTTTGCCTTGGCCCAAGGCCCTTCTAAGTTCCAAGTGCATATGCTCTGGTCGTTCAATGTAGCTTGGAATCAGGAGCTTTAGAATCAATCTGAGCACGTAGCTACTAGCTGATTAAATTTGCTCCAGGGCTTAATGCATGTTATCGAATAGTATCTTTTTAAGATTCTCTTCGGTAAACGTTTGGGCTGTGATCAATGTAACATTGCCTCCCGTTCAATTCCCACCACATACATAGTGAAAAAGAATCGGCGACTCATGCGCGTCGTTGATCGGTCGGCCGAACAAGCCCATCAATCACTGGCAGGAGTAGCACCTGGACCTCCAACTTGCCTGGATTGCAATGTTTAGCGCGAACCTCAGATAACCTCATAATGTTTCCATTCCAGAATTGCAGCACTATGGGAATTGGAGCCTACCAGAAGACGAGGTGGGTGAGCTTGACTGTGCGGCGGCTTCACAATTCTGATCGACGTTCCAGCGTTGCGCTCCATCATCCTTCTTGCGTCCTACATCCACCCTAACGGCCAATCCCGTCACTAAATGGCTCGCCACTATTCAACTAGTAGCGGAAAGTGAACTTGTGAATTCTGCTTGGATATGAAGAAGCTAAAAACACGTCTGGGAGGGAGTCTTGACTTCACTGCATATGAAGCGAGGCCAGTTGGTATCCCGTGTAAATTTTCGAGGTCCCGGCCATTCGCCCAAGCATGGAGATACTCCCAATATAGGCTGTTCGTTAGTGCCATATGATGTCGTTGCCACCATAGGCGGACATAGTCCGTACATTACACACTAATCCCAATTCTTCGTTCTATCATTTCCATCTTCGGAATCAAAAACCACGCAATGTTAACGTTGTTCCAAATCCGGCCCAACCTTTCACCTCAGTTGCCAACAAAGTATCGTCCGTATTTGGAACTCCCTTTGAGCTTTTTGCTGGGTTTGCTCTCATATAAACCCTCGAGGATGGGGAGAAGGGCTTTATTGTTCTCCCCTCGCATTCCTTCTTTTGTCGAACAATTGTAAACTTGCACATACTTTCGATATGCGCTGTGTTTCACTAGTCGTTTTGGTGTTGAGCTCGCGTGAGTTCTTCCTGTCTCTTCCTATTTCTTCTTGTTCTCATTCGTGCTCCCTTCTCCTAGTGACTGTCCTTGTCGCGTCAACACCTGTTCCCTCTCCCGGGCCTGAACCCGTACCAGTTCCCGCACTCGAGGCAACCGAAGTCGATGTACGTTCGTTTAAGTGGATTCCATCTTGGTCGTCATCTCATCTTTTCGTCCTAGGCCCGTGATCCAAACCCTGAAGCTCAGCCTGACCCAGCTGGTTGCCGCACCGCGCGATTCTCCTGCTTCTAAGCAATGTTGATAACGTAGGTTCCTTCTCTCCCATTCATGTCTTCGTCGCATGCTGATGGTTCTTTCAGTAGACCATAGAAAAAGTCTAGAGCGCCACCCATCCATCCCTTCCGCCTGTTTATAATCCTTCCCCAGCGCGCTGCCCATTGTGGATACCCACTCACTCATTCCTCGCACTTTCATTCATCATAGAGTGTTGAATTGTATCGCTAGTTAATTTACTTTCGTGTCTGTTTCTCGTCCTCTTCAGGTCATGTTGTTTTTTTTTAATCTGCTTTCGTGTGCTGTGTAACTTTATTCTGGATATCTAAATGTTCTCAACGTTCAACGCACAAAAGCCTAAGGAATGAACGCCAGGTGTCATCTTCAATCTATCAAAATACAAAGGATGTTGATGGGTAAATTTCACTGGCATACGCCGCCACCATTCCATCTACCAGTCTGGTAACCATATGACTACGGTGGAGCTCTTGTACTAGTTTTGGAAGTTCTTGGTATTATTCCCTTTGCTCTGAGTGAGGATTATGCGTTCATGGTACACTCACGGCGTAAATCTTTGTCACTTCTTGAGCATTCACCCATACAGGGCTTCTGGTTTCGTGATATGAAGAATAGTACATCAGACGGATGAAGAAGAGAAGACAAAGGCCTATATCCAAGAATAAATTTAAATCGTGGGGTAACAAATTTCGGGGACAAACTAGTGCAATCATGATCCAGGAAGCAAAGGAGACCTTCCAGAATACAAATACCCAGCGAGGGAATCGTGCCGGGAGAAATACTCCTCGTGTGAGCCGTGAGATGTGGGAGGCGAAAACTTGTACGAGGACGGTGGCGCCGGGACAGAGGAGGTTGGCGCGGATGATTACGTGGATTGTACGGGAAAACGGGACACTGATAGTGGTTGTTTGACAGTGGGATGTCGATTCGATGGACGAGCGTAAGGAGTAGATCAAATGGCGGGCATGTACAAACGGGAGAATCGCGGACGAGGATGAAAACGTCCGTGTCGACGCATGGATTGACATTTCCGGTGATGAAAGCAAGGACATGCCCACCGAAGATGTGGGTGCGGGTCGAAAAAGGCGACCAGTCGTTGAGTCGGGTACGTTCCCTTCGAATAACGGGTTTCGATGTTTGGATGATCAGCGAGGAGAGTGAGGGGAGGAAAGTCGCGACCACATGGAAGTCAACGCAAGCCAACGAGGGAACATGGTGGTGACAACGTGTCATTGATTACATTTGGGGCGGATGGTTTTGTGGTTTGTACGTGACGAGTAAAGAGTGAGGCAATCGCTTCATGTTTTGATGCCAGCAGCCGCAAACGCACCGAAATAAGCAGATACACAACTTGGATGTTGAACTCTATGGCAACGGTAAATTCACCATGAATGGAAGTTTTCAAGTTGGGTTAAATCTCCTAAGATATATAAAGTTGGGAAGGAAAACGAGACCGCGCCGCTCTGGTGCTGAATATTCTTCTTCGGCATAGGATGCTGAATCAAAAGAAGATTGATGCCCGTGGAGATGACCGCATGAATAACAAAACAAAAGCTTCCAAAATAAGGACAAGACAATGAAATAATGCAGAGAGGTGAAGGATATTTGTCGCGACGGGGACAAGTGTCAGAGTGGAGGTAAGATGCCGCTGTGCTGTGAGATGGGATCCGGATGAGAAAATCTTGGATTAATGCGACAAAGATCCGTGGTCGAGGAGGCGCAGGGATTAGCATCTCCGTTGAGAGCCGGTGATCAAAGTAGGACGTGACCGCCGAGTTGGAAATAAGGAACTGATGGCCGTGAATGGGAGCTGTCGGGTATGTTCCTTTTCCAACGTATATTGATCAGCGAGGATAGTCAGCAGACCGGGCCGAGAAACGGAGAGATGCTGGTAAAAGTGGATGACAAGAGTATTCCAAACGTAGGACAAAGTTCGATATAATGAAGACCTTCCTCATCCAGAACAAGTAAAGCGGTGAGTTAAATCTCGTAACCCTGAAGGCCTAGACTGATCCAGGTACGAGAGTAAAGGACGGTTCCGGGTGGACGTTCGGAGTGTAGGGCGGGGGTAGGTCTGTATTGGCAAAGGTAGATGCTGCGCTCATCCTAAGCGATGTCACGGCGATACAGAACAATCCGAACTTGGCGGGTAGGCGGGTGTAGGAATAATTTAGTGTTTCAAGCGGTAATGAATCCAACTTTGGGCGGGTCGGCGTTGCAGCGGTCGTGTGACTTTAAGGATGTTACTGTGACGACAAAAGAGGTCGAATTTGAAATGTCGGTACCGGGTATAACAAGAACAATGGTATCCCTTATATTCACTCATTTCCTTCCCAACCTTTTACTGCCATGACTCCCTACGAACGTACACGTATTCTACGCTCTACACGCAAACTTGGTGCACTCCTCGGTACAACACCCCAATGCCAGTTTGTTCACACACAAGAATCCCAAATGTCCCTCTCCCTCGTCCCAGGCACTGGCCCAGCTCTCGTTCTACGTATTCATACAACAGAACTTTCCAATGACAACGGTCCTCTCTCTCCAATATCTCCTATATATGAGAGAAAACCAGACGAACGATGGAAGCGAATGGCTAAACTAGCTCGTACATTCGGCGAGAATGTCCCGCCTGAGCTCGTATCACCCGTTCCTGCACGCCGCGCTAGACGCCGCAGTTGCAGCATTGATACCATCATTTCTCCCCTTCCCAAACATGCCCCATTGCCCTCCTTTCAAGAGGAAGAGTCAGACAAAACCCCCCTCCTCTTCCCTTCCTCTCCTCGTAAATTCATCCGCTCAGCATCTGTCCGTGCCACTCCCAAAATACCTGTCGTTAAAGACGAGGTCCGTTCACAGAGCGTAGACGAAGGCGAGCGCAGGCATTTTATTGATCGCAGTCGGTATTGGGGTCGCCGCAAGGAAAAGGGCTGGTCTGGAGAGTGGAACCGACATGATCGTGAGGATGTTCTTATGCATTTGAGAGCCCTAAAGGCTTCCCTTTAATCCGCTGGTCGGACTTGGCTTTTCACGCCCATTAAAGTTTACATTTACACTCTCTTACTGCTTGTTGTATTCTAGTCGTATCATACAGTACTATAGTAATCACCTTCCTTATTACCCTTCATTTGCGAATTATTCATTTCATTCACTCGACACTGCCCGTTGTCCGCAACACGGCTACACTTGTTATTACCTACCATCGTTACGACCTCCGACTCGTCCGTGGACCTACACCAATCTACACCTGATCTTGTTCCGCCCATCGATCGTCTCCACAGTGATCGCCTGATCTATCATCATAAAGAGGGGCACACTCTCGGATGTCTCCAACCCCGAAAGCCATGGAAAAAAAAACGACGAAACACCTACTGACAGTTGTCGTTTCATATTTCGACCTCCAGCCAACCCCGAGCTTGACAGCAATAGAGAATTTTTTAAAGCCGCTGCTACCGCAGAGTATCGCCCCCACTATCGGACTACCGTGTATTCAGAGTTTCCTCTGCGGTACTGTGGAAAATAGAGCAATCACAGCGTGACTCGATTCATGTGGGTCGACCCACAGCGATTACTGGCAGTCCCTTGACCTCAGCCATTCCAGAATCAGTAGCTAGTAATGTCTAGAGCGACATCCAGGCTTGGATGTGCACCAGCCTTTGCTCCTCGCCCTAAGCTTAAACAGGACAATACAAATGCATTCAAGTATAACAGCGAGAGCGAAGACGTATACACTAACGATACAGGGATGGGGCATCTATAAGAAAGAAAAGTCGGACAGTCGGGTGTTAACGAGAGTTGGTGTCGCTATAGAATCTAGGAGGCCATGATTAGCGTGGGTACGCGAATGTGAGGGGGGGACATACATATGATGGTGGTCTACACCTTGTAGCAAGAGAATCGCGAGGTGAGGCACCCCGCTGGATCAGGGTTTCGCGCCTACATGGATTTGAGTAAACACATGCGATCGAGCATTATAATTGAAGAGACGTACATCGACCTCGGTCTCAGGAACGGGAACGGGAACGGGGATAGGAGAGGACAAGACGAGAACCGTCACTAGCAAAATGAAAAAAAAAAATAACCACAAGGACGAAGACTCACGAGAGCTCAGAACCAAAACGACGAGAGAGATACAACGCATGGTTGTTTGTGTTTGGTTTCGAAAGAAATATCGTTCGGATAGACAGAGGAGGAACTGTAGTCTCTAGAGACGCCAGGGGGATGCACATTTTATATACGCAACCCCAGCCTAAGTGAAGGGGAATACTATATCGAGGCGACATGAAGGACTCGCCCATTTGGGGAAAAAGTGCCTGATCTGGGAACGAAGGTTGTGCACATGATTGAGGAGCCTTACATTGCACCCCGACTTGTAATTCGGCGAGACGATTACATTCCTGGGTCGTTGGTTCCATTTTTCTACGGGTGGTTGATTCCATTATTTTCTCTCTTTACAACCAGAAAGCTTGAGACTAGGCCGTAACATGAACTTTGAACTTGACGCATCCCCATGAGAAAGAAATGAGTACTTTTTGGAAACTTGCGCGTTCTTGTATTTCTTGCTCTGATTTTCTCGAGGAAGAGGTCTTGTATTCCCTTTCGGGAGGCAGTGAGGGCCTGGCAGCTTCCCACCACGCGGGACGCTGGTCTTCGAGCTCTGATATCACCAACCCTCTACTTTGAACCAAGCCCTTGTATTACTGCGTGCATCGCGAGGTACACCGGAGAGGAATCCCCCATCCGGGAAGTTCATGAATCTTGATGCATATGTCTAATTATTCGTGAGGGGAGCGGTTCCAATCCTCTGTTTCTGAACGCAACATAAGAGAAGTTGTGCCTCGTAACTGGGAGGAGAGGGGAAAGATCAGATAATCCTTGTTCTGTGATCCCAGCTTTCCTCTCTGAACGTCGCACTGCCCCCCCCCGGAGGTGCAAAGTCCGAGTAGGTAACGAGTCGATCGCATGACTCGCTGGTCACTGGGATATGCATCCGAACCCCGTACGTGTACGATTCAAATTCGCTTATCAACCACCGACTGCATTCGGCGGCACGTTTGTTGGGTAACGATGGAACCAACACTTTATCGGTGGAAATTCACCAGGCCGTTCACATGCCTTAGTCCAAAGAATTGTGCGTACTGTAAGAGAGTATCAGGAGAGTGAATACGACCGAGCTGTGTGGACCTACTCCTTGTATTTCTCAGGGTCCTGTTCCTCATCGCCATGGCGGATTGAACAGGGGGGTTTTTTAAGTTTAATCATAGTTCCAACGTTGGTGATCATCTTTTAGCTCTGACATCGGCATTGCCTCCCCTCCGATAAAGACCCGGCTCTATACACGCGTCCACCACACCACGCATTGTACTTCCGGGTTCTGATATCAGTTGAGAGTCGCTCGCAAGATCACATGCATAAGGAGCGCCGAGGGTGAGGAACTGCACTGCCGAAGAGATATCGCTCTAGGGGGACTACAGCTGAAGGCTGGGGAGCAGCGGTTGAGCGGTGGGCTCGTTATGGTGCGGTCATTTACGACAAGGAGCCGAGCAGGATCACCGGCGGGTTGAATGGGCGCGAGGGTTCTAGGGGTGCATATGAAGAGAACACAAGTTCTGATTTGTTTTGTAAAGGTACTTGGGATGAAAAGATGTGTGAGGAGGTGCATCTTTCCCCATTTTCTGGTCTAGTCGTTTCTATTTGACTCTTCACAGCAGTCTTGCCTCATCTAGCCCAAACCTGTCCTAATATCCCAGCGGCCGTAAGCGAAGTTGCAAGGAGGGCTAGTCCGAGAAATCCTGCACTAAATGTCAGCGCCTGCATGGCTTGCATGACTTCCGCATCCTCGAAAGAAACCTCTATCGGCCGCCTTGTCTGGCCATGAAATCGGCGAACGGCTTCTCGGTTTCTCTCCAGGCGTTCTTGTTCCACTCTCTCTTTAGTCTCCATGACTAGTTCGGCGAAGAATACCATATCGTCCCGAATCCTGGCCCAGCCTACATAGTCTGGTAAGCAACTATATGATACAATCCAGTAAAATACTACCTCGATCGGTGAGTGGAGCCATTCTGTCTACGTGTGGGTGTTTAGATATGTCACACATGTAAAGCTTTAGATATCCTAGTTCTCTCAACTTTGCGTGGATCCTGTGTTTATGTGTTAGTGCACTGCAGAGGTGTCGGAATCAAGAGAGCACTGACGCTTCAACTCGTTCAGATCTAGCTTTCTGAGCTCCTTTCTCCCGAAGATAAAGGTGTTGCTTGTACCAGGCATCGCAGAGTGCGGCGTGCTTGAAGTATCATGAGTGATATCCATATACAGACGTAGTAGAATACACTTACTTGGTTGAACCTTGCTAATTGTACTAATTTATCTTCTATGAATTTGCGCTTTTCTTGATCCGCAGTCAAAGTCGATATTCGACTATTGATATCGTTCCATTCAGTCTTCAGACAGTAACGATCCGTCGGTTTGTTGCCCCGAAAATTTGTTCTGACTGACAGAAGGAGGTCGAATACTGAAGGTTGGTCGGAGAGCACGCGACGCAACGGGAGGCGCAATTCTTTCCTTCCAACTACCCTTTCGCCAAGCCAAGTCAGGACTAACTACCTGAGCGGGCCAGAGGAACCAGACGCACTTTGCATCCAGACAAGCAGAGCAGATCCGGGACCGAAGTAGAAAGTCTGGTATGCGGACTGTATTTGAACAAAACTGGGGCAGGAAAGTGAGGGAGTAAACGAGGAAGGGAGTATTATTATGTTGTACAGTGCACTCTGATATGAAAGCGAGACAGGCCCATGCAGGCTCTGACATACCAGGGAAGGGATCGGGGAGTCCTGGGATGTTGGTACGCGCTGACTTCCAGGCGCCTCGGGATGTCCTGCTCATGAGTAGTGCTCGAAATGCCTTGCTCACACGAGCGAGATGTAAAAGGTCTGACGGTTCCAAGAAGGCGCATATCTTGGAAAAAGTCCTACTCAGGCTGCAAGCTCTATTACTAGAAGGATCTAACACACACCTCGAGAACAATATCCTCCGGCAATTCCATCATCATACACAAAGACGGTTTTCGGCGGCACAGTCTTTTCGTAGGTTGATATTCCGAATCGTCGTGAATTGTGGCCTCGGACGGCTTGCGCTTCTTTCGTGGGCGACCGCCTGGACTGTGAGCCATGGGCGTAGATAGTCAAGCTGTTGAGCTGTCAGACTCATTGAAGAAGGTGATGAAGATGATGGCAAGCGGATACCGAATAAGGTCTTTGCACGTTTCTTGCCTTGCTACCATGATCACCCCTAATGAACCCTAACGAAAACAATGGCTCCTACCATCATCGACTCGAAGACTTCAGAAGACGTATCTATGCCACACCTTGTTATGTTCTGATGCTATGCCTCAAGAGTAATAATAATTGAAGACGACCGGTTACAGGTCTAAATGGTCATTACTGGCCACGCTCTCGTTGCTGCCTTCACCCGATCTTGGTTCTAGCCAGAGAGCAAGGCGCACTTTCTATAGACTCGAGCCAGTTCCCATGGATCGCTGAGATGACATACGGCATGTCAATAAACTACAAATGGCATAGACTCTGATTTGAACGTGGCTCAGAGTTCCTTTCTATTGTTTGGCTTGAGGGGAGCACTGCCCTCGGTTGGTTGTGAGCCACCTGACATCTGTGAGCCGCCTGATGTCCCAGCAGAGGCACTAGAATTAATAGTCGCCTGGCCTCTGGCAACACTATGGCAGGGTTTGAGTCAGCAACTAGTAGAACAGCAAGTGGATGATCTTACAGTGTGTCATTGGACGTAATTGACTCTGTGTCTTTAGAAGGTCTTGTCCAGTCATCTCTGTAAAGACGGCTCAGAAGGACAATATTGGTAGGTAACGGAGTGAAGGGATGCAACCTGTTAATCGCAGTCAATCTGCGACGGCGGCGATAGTCGCGTAGTATGCGCTTGACGTACTTGAATGGTGACAGCATGGTGGGTGAAGAGTGCGTTCAAGTCGTTGTCGTGTTGGTGGGCTGTTGCTACTCTCGATGTCTCAAAAGGAACGTTTATATATTCCACAGAGTCGGGCATGAGTGCCCCCACTCCCCCATTTTGCAAATCCTACTATGACCGTAAGTGCCCCAACATGTCGTTCATCAACGAACGAACTGAAATCAAATGTGTTGTAGATGGTAATTGTCTAAAGAACGAGGGCGTACTAGGGAGACACCGCTTCGATGATAAAGGTTCCGTCCGAGCTCGACAGATACAGCCTATCTCCCCTAGTACTCCCCGTTTGCGGAAGAATAGCTGCTTCGCCAAACAGCATGGCGTATGTCTGAATCCCGAATAAAAGGGTATCTTTGGAAGATGCTATGTCCCAAATTCAATGCGATATCAGACTCGTAGCTTTGGCTGTTTTGCGATCATTAAGGGGTTGGCAACCAAAGACGCTTCCTCAATCAGAGCGACTGGAGATTACATTTGACTGAACAGCAAGAATTGGTCCAGGCGGTGCATCGATGCACCCTACATAGCCTTGATCATACGAACATACTCGAGTAGGGACGCAAGGAATAGGCCGCACTGCTTCCTCAAATCGACGGAGAACGCGGAGCATCATGAGAGCCGGACACACATGAAACACGTGCAAGGTGTGTAAAGAGCTTTCTCTTAAGCAATGGAAGTTGCATTGATGCGTCAAACGTTAGTGGACAAGCGAACGTGCTGTTTGCTGGCAGATCTCGTGTGCACCTGAGCCCTGATGAAGATACACGAAAGTCTTTATATGACATTCCCGAGCAGGAAAACAATTAGGGATGAGGAATCGCTACGTCGTATTTGCCCTTCGCCAATACTGGCGTTTACAGTGTTTCAGGCTCTTGGAGAATCACTTATACCATGACCACCCTCCTTGAACCGATGGAGGCCGCTTTCGTATGTCTCTTATCATTGGCCGTTCGATCTTCCTAACCTCAGTTCAACTGTTTAGTGACCTGGCTTAGTGCAAGATTTATGGTGTAAACGGTGCCAATGACTGCCTCCGTCAAAGACACGGGGCGAAGGCGGGACTTATGGAACTTACAACGGTGTTCTTCCGCTTCTAGCAGCAGCTTCTCATTTAGAATGGGACAATGGGATCTGTTTCTCTTCGTTTCTAGTTCACAAAGCGCAAGGAATGTAAAGCTCTTGCGTTCAGTTTACTATCAAGAGTGAGGACAGACATTTTCGACACAAACAAGACGAAAGGAATTGCCCAGACAGAGAGGATACAAGATTTGTCTATTCGATGGTCTCCCTGTCTCCAGTTTCTACCTTCGTGACCGCAACTTCCTCAGTTTCCCGCTCAGACTGAGACGGAGCCACGGCACTTTTCGAGGACTTGGAGGGCCCTGATATGCGTTTGAAGACTGTCTTCACCCGGTCAGAGAATCTGGTTAGAAGACCTGCAAGGCAAAATCGTGAATAAAAAATTTCCTAGAAATTAAAGGACGGATGTAAGGCCGCTTACTAGGGGGCTTGGATGCACTGTGAATGGCGGTGGTGGTAGTGCCGCTGTCTAAGGATGACGTTAGAAGTGAGCTCTAGGGACGCTGACGCGAAACATACTAGCATGGCTTCCGCTTCCAACAGACACGGCCCCGCCTCTCATCTGGCTATTACTAGACACGTTGTCGGTGCCAGGGGATTTGGAGGAGTCCATTGCCGTAGAAGATGGTTGGGAACTGTCCTAGGGCATAGCCAGGAGGCTTTTATACAAAAACGTTAAATGAGACTAGGCCCTCCCTAGCACGAAAGAAGACGCAAGATATATCCCCCTCGTTTGCGATTAACACAGCCCAGAAGAAGTGAGTCTGTCTTCTACCTGCTGGTCTCACGACACTTCGCCACGTAAGATGTGAGTGCTTTTTCATTTCGCATGATCCGGGGTTATATGTGTCCTGCCTCTTTTCATTAACCTGAGCTCAGCCAAGAAAATGAACGACTCATGGACGAAGGCAGGAAGGAAACGATGTCGTGAATCGTACGAATGGAAGGATATTGGACACTATATGCTGTAGCCGGAGAGATGGCATTCTTACCTCGATAAACAAGAGATAAAAGTGCAACGTGGCTCACAGGTTCGAAAGATCTACATCTCCAAAGTCCTTTAGGGCGTGAATGTTAAGGCGATCAAATACAAAACCTCATATAATGAATGCTATGATCATCATGGGAACAAGAGGAGGGGCAGAAGGATCGTTCAGATACCTTCTAAAAATTTCGGACTTGGCCAACTTATTCTATCCTTTGCACAAAACCAAGTAACGCGACCAGCCAAATTGCTAAACTGCTCTGCTGAACTTTTCCATTGCTTAACCATACCTTCCTGGCGGGCTGTGTTGACACTGTGACGCCTGCCAAAATAAAAGGTTAGATTAATTGTCGGTAGCTGGAATCGAACCAGCGGCTCTTCGGTTGAGATCAAACCACAACGAAGTGATTTAACCCCTAATCGATACCAACAATAAAATGGTTTGTGACTTTCTCCCTAAAAGTATACCGCAGAATTCTGTTAGTCAGGCAACTTAAAAGACAGCTCTAATTGATGCGGTCAAATTAAATTGGCCATTTTTGATGATCACAACTATAATGCCTAATCAATACAGACAAGACTTAGACCTGAAATACACTAGCTTAGACAAAATTAAACATTTGTTCTTTCCATAGACTTGTAGCAGAAGACCAATTTGGATCTTTATTCTTACCTCTTATTCTGATTTATTTCATATGAGTTTGTGTGATTTCTGATAATATGTACTGAAACTAATAGAGCCACAATATAGGATCATGATACAATTATAAAGTGACACTCGTCCATTTCACTAAAGACCCCTGTATTACTAAACATGATCTATACTATAGATACTCTGCAAATTTCATCTGATAAGTAAGTCACTCTCTTGTTCTGCTTGCAACCATACATAAAAATCCTTCAACTTTTTTCAGGCTTCAAGGCTTTGAAGTTTGCTAAGCTATATTCCTCTTTGATCCTCAAAAAGTTGACAAGTGGCACAAGTAGTGGTAGATTCTTCTGCCTCTTGAAAAAAACATGTTTCTGCTTTATGGCCTGGCTAAAGGATGGAAAACTGACTATAATAGATAAAGACAAAGACAGAGTGGCTGCAGTGTAGAATGCATTATATGCTGATATCACAAATTAGCTCCAAATATCACCTGCTAACTGGTGAGATGCATGGTGGGAGACAATGCAGAAAGTTTTATTTAGTAAGAAGCTCAAGGGATCTCTTCTAAAATCATTGATCAGAAACCACACTATAAGTTTTGACTACTTCCTTTACTGAATCTTTCCTCTCCACAATAATGTAGAGCTGGATGAATCTGATGAGTCAGTCTCTCTTGTGTCCTGTTTCTGATAGCCATTGATTTAGGCTTCTAGTTAACAGATAGGTAGCCTGGCCTTCTTCATGAGCCTTTAGTAAGAGAATGTAACATTAGATAGATGGAGGTGAATATATGGTATTACCATTACTAGAACCTGTTGAATAATAAAAGTGTTAGTTAATAGAGTGAGATGAGAAGCTGAAATTTTTCACATATCTATCTTCATGCTGAATATGTTGTGCCAGCTAGTTCTGTATTTTATCTCAAAGCTGGCCAAAAATTGCATCTCTCTAGCTGTAGGTTGTTCTAGGCCAACTGTCTTCATATAATCTCTATAGTATTTCTGCATTTTTTATATAGTACAAGTATCACTATACTAATACCCAAGATCTTGCTGGATTTACCAGGACTTGCAAGCTAAAAACACTGACAGGACAACTGATGCTTCTTATCTAGGAGTCTTGAGAGGACTGAACCACTTATAAAAATATCCAGCAGTATCTTATATGTAACAACAGAAATTAGAGAGCTTGTCACTATCTAATAACAGACTAAAGACAGATACTCACATTGAAGAAACATAATGATATAGTCTGAGTGTATTAATCAAGGTTTCTCAATTCATCTTGATCTGATATTATTACTACTTATTAGAGATATGGAAGTCACAACTAGGAGAAGTGGAAGATGTTATAAAGTTTATGCTCAAGAATAAATATAAGCATATTGATACTGTGATCACATATAGTAATAAAGCTGAAGTCAGAAAAGATATTAAGACATCTGGTGCTGCTCACACCTCTTTTTTCTTGACTATGAAACTTGGTAACTCTGATCAAAAAGATCTTGAGACTGCACTGAAATATTTGCTTAAGCAACTTAGAACAGATTATCTTGATCTATGTGAGTATTATAATATTGAGGCTGGAGCATTACTTATAGAGTATAGGACTCATACATTGGCCTGCTCTGATATTCAATGGCAAGACTCTTGATAAATCTGTGTATATTAAGGTTTAACAATCACATCTATCATCTGATGGACAAATAGATCAATTAGCTTAATATATAGAAGAAATATTGAAATTGGAATTGATTCATAACTATAGCTATTATAAGTGAAAACATCATTATATGTACAGTAGTTACTTAGTGTTGGAATTTGAGAGTTGAGCCAAGATGATAGCAATCCAGCATCATGCTGAACTTTCTGATTAAGAGAGAAGTATTAAGAAAGTTGTAGAACATTCTAGTAAATTAGTATTTAGTATATAAGTAGATACAGTAGTGTATATCTGCATGCATTTGCAGAGCTCAGCCAAGCACAATACTATTGGCCTGACACTGCACATGTATTAACTGAGAATGAACTGATCTTCTCATTCCTCAGTTTTTATAATACTTAGCTATGTATTTCCCAGACTACATATAGGTTAGTTATTACTATAGATATAATGGTTGTATTTAAGTAGCTATAAGCTGGCTAATGAAATATCACTAGCTTCTTAACCCACATACTTTCTGGTATACTTTGCATATCATATTTGGAGAAGAGACAGAATGCATCACAAATTTTCACAAGAAAATAGAGAAGACCTACAAGAAACAGTCTAAAGTAAAGACTATTGGTTGGTCTTCTGTTATCTTCTTCATTAAGCTACTAATGATGACTGATTGAATCACAGATATGTTGAATGTCTCTGTCAAATTCATGAAGCAGCTTCTGATAATAGCTATCATTGTCTCTGCAATTAATCAGATCAAACTACACCTATGTGTCCATTTCTATGAGGATGATCTTGGCTGAAAAATGAAATGCAATTATAATTCATGCACTCAACCTGATGTTGTTGAGTTTTTCATAAGTAAAAGAATTGCTATTATAGCCTACTCTTCATTAGGCTTAGAGCAGTACTTGCTGTCAGAAAGTGACATTGTCAAGAGAATTGCAGAAAAGTACAGTGTATCTCCTGTAACTATCTTGCTATCACTGTGGGTGAACAAGTTTAATGTATCAGATTCATGCTTATGCTGGCTTTTATGACTTCAAGATATTGATGTTCTTGAATTTAGTTCTTACTAAGTCCATATTCAATGATAGGATTAAAGGTAACTCTGGTTTAGATATGGGCCCATTCTTAGATACTCACTACTTATCTAGTGAACAAGAAGATCATTGACCTTTCTGATAGAGACATTAGGGAGCTTGAAGCAATAGATAAGACTTACTATTTCTGGAAATATCTGTTAGACTCAAACTCCATTGGACAACAATAGTAAATACTGGGCTGTATCATGTTTATACAGTCACCCAATGAGTCCACTTAATGTTGTTGACTAAGAGTCGAGACTAAGGTTATAGCCTTAGGTGAGAGAAGGAGTCAACAAGTAAAGTTTGGTATGATTAAACTTAGCTTGAAGCTGGAGAATATACAGCAAGAGCTATGCTACTTATATACTAAAGTATAGGTTCTAATAATAGATGATTACACCTGTGTCCATGTGTGAAATGAATGGAAACAATAGTATAGTGGAATGACTGTAGCGAGCCATAGTTTCATGTCATTGTAGGTGCTGAGATTAGATATGATAATCCAGCACCTTGATAGAAGATAAGATAAATGTAAAAACTAGGTGAAATCATAACAATATCATCTTTCTTGTACTGGCTGGGGATCACTTAGTTTCTCTGATTGTAAATAAATGAATGTTTCCAAGAGTGTAGAAATGTAATTAGTTTAGATATATCATATAAATGTGAATAATTGATGTACATTGTACAAGCTGAGATGCTTTTTAGATGCTGAAAACTGAGCATGTGATGGGGGAAAACTCAAAGTAGATGGATCGTATGATCCCCTGTGAAATAATTTATAAAGTTTTTTTGTGGTTACAAATATTGTGGGTACCTATTGCCACCTGCCCAGCCTACCTGAATAAATAGGATCATGTGACCGCGCAATTATGTAGTACGGACCGGTAAGCCGAAAACTTTTTCCTCCGTCCTTCCACGCCATGTTTCGCTCTCGTACGTGCCTACTGGCACGGATAGCTCGTCCCCGGCTTCTGAATACAACATCCGTATGCCTACCAAAGGTCTCTCTATCAAGATATCATCCTCCTTGTGCCGCTGGGACTTCACGACAATTTTCTCAGACAGTCTCACAAAGTCAAAAGCTGGAAGATCGTTACAGCCAAGAAAATCCAGCGAACGAGGATGCTGATGAGGACACATACCCTCTATACTCCATCACTGATGAAGAGGCACATAAAGCTTTTGAGCACGCCAAAGCCAACTGGCCTTCCCATCCCAACCCGCCTGACGGTTGGAATACCAATTGGGACGAATATGGTCTTCTCCCGACTCTATTCTCACCTAGCCCCTACTTCATGATGCTTCCTCAAATTGAGATGGTCCGCATCAGACAAGGCATCAAAGGTTCGCCAGTGGAGGGTGTGATGTTCAGCGACGAGGACGGGAGTTTGGTCCTCAAGGTGGGCGGAGGAGAGCAACTTTACAGTTTCGACATGGAGGATACGAAAATCTCAAAGTTTGACGCCTTCAGAGGGAAGAGTCCTCTACCGGAGTCGAAGGAGGGAGCTTCTCTGTTTGAAAGAATCATAGAACGCGACGATACCGTCCGACAAGATCTCTATAAATTAGGATATCTTCCTTCGGTCCCTTCGGAAACCACGGAAGAGCAGGAAGCAGGTGGTCTCGTCGCTGCAGATGCACAGGAGGTGCTCAGTCAAGGAGGGGAGGAAGCCGAGATCTTACAAGTGAAGGAAGATATGGACCAGATGATGCGCGACAATGGCATCGAGCCACCAGAGGATCCGGAGGAGTGGGAACGGGAGTTCATGATGCTGTCGCAGAGATTACAAGAAAGCTTTAGTGACATTGAAGCTGATATCGACACTCTGCAACGGGCCCTCGATGACCTGGATCCGGATGTGAGTTTACGTCAGGTAGACGAACTGATTGTAAAATATGAGGTTTGCTTAATCCCTACCGTGGTGTTCATTCTATTCATTTGGCGTGTATAGATGGCTAACCCTATTGCTACGCAACACTCGGAAACTGATGCTGAATCGTCGAAGAGGGATTGCTCAGAGGGGAAAAGGTAGTAATAGGAACGTACGTTACCGAGACGCGCAGGTTTCGAATCTTCTCTATACCTACAATGAACTTGTTCTTCACGGGCTATCATCACTCCAGAGATACCGTTTCAAAAATAGTCCTTCGAACACAGCGTTCGGATTACCCCATCGACTATTATATCACTACATTCCGCGTCTACGCCAGAGTCTTTGCAGCGTCTTTTTTTTTTTTGCCCCAGGTTTTTCAACACTAAGCAGGCAACCATGTATTCATAGCGTCGTTCAGTACCCAGCTGCCTTAGTTCTATGTTTGTATCGTGCCGAATTACTCATCTTAATCTTTTGGGGTCCTCAACAGTAAAGTTTACAAGTTCTATCTTCCGTCTCCTTCAGTGCTGATACAATGTCTACGTTTTAAGCAGCTCCGCCTGCCAAACTTAGCCGATACTTGTGCCTCGCACAAGCCTTCATGTCTCTCCGTCAAGCCCAGGCGTATGAATGTCAGTAACCAATGAGAATTTGAGATGGGTGCAATGGGCAAGGAGTTTTTGCCTATACTTCTCGACACTTTCTTTGACATGGATGGAAATTTGACGGACTGGAATAAATAGTGAGCGCGCTTGCGTGTTTGTCATTTCAACCAGACGGAGTCTATCAACAGTCAAGACGCTAATTCGGAGGATTTTCACTAGTGAATGAGCAAAAAGCAGAGAATTCACGACCAACTGGTTTCTCTATAAAGATATGAGGATTTTATACAGTGGAAAATCGTTATTCTATCTCATACGTCGGTACTTTCAGTACACTTCCAACCTCAGACGAGATGAGGTTTCGCCCAAGTACTGAAGGTTAACTGCTAGTGTGCAAGTGTACAGGTTACCACGTCAAGTCGCTCAAGTTCAGGCTTGAGACCAGTCTGAAAAGAGCGTGGATCACATACGTTGGTATCATTTACGCTCGCCGCATCTGTGCAGCCTAGCTTGTTTGATTCTCTATCTTTTTCCCTTTCTTTTCTCTTCAATTAGTCGATATTACTAACCTGCTATGTACTAGGGTATCTCTAACACGTTTTCCTGGCTTGTCAAACGATTGTCGCAGTCCAGGGCAAAACGCGGTAGGTCATCACACCTTGTTCTTCTCTGTATGTAATTCAGGGCTCACACATATTTGTGAGCCGCTAAGGCCCCTTTGATATTGAACTATGAAGGCAATGCTAGACTCTTTCTGATCTCTATGTTTCTATCCGCTAGTTTTCATCTCATCTCGTCATTACACGGCATGGTACCTTCAGGCACGCCAGATGCAAGGATACAGGTAACTGCACTACGAAACCCAATCCTCACTTGATCGTTTCCATTTTGCCTCTTTTGTCCCGAGCAGCTTCAGTCCAAGTGCAGTTCGTGGTACTGCCGATGATATTAAGTGCCCTGCCGACATTAAGTGCCAAGGAGCGCGTGACCGAATTTCTTCCGATTCCCGGTGGAATTTCTGCGGCCGTAACATGTTTACCTGGGCTGGCTGTCGTGGAAATGAACCATTCGGAACCCGTTATCACTCCAGAGCAACTCACCGTTCCTGTGTTGCTCTCACCTGCAGGGAGGTCACACTATAGTACAAAGTCAGTGAGTTCCTTAAGACGTTGACTCGGATATCTCTGTTTCTCATCTTCGAACTCGACTCCTCCAGTGCTTGACGAATATGTGATCCCGAGAAGCGATGTGAAGGTGCGCTGTTCTTTGTCTGGAAATTAATTTATTGGAGATAATCATTGAAATGTAGTATACTTATCAACCAACGGAGGCTACGGAGACCGACTCTGCACCCAACTCCAGTACTTGGACATCGATCGACAGCACAGTTAGCACAGGCTATACATTCAGTGACTCGCGTCGTTTGAGCGACTCGTCTATTGCGACCGTTTCGACCTTTTTACCCACATACTCTATCACGAGCCCTTTTTCGACTCAAACCGCTGAGTTACCGACATACTCGACTGTATTTCATGAACCAGAGACGCCTTCCCGATCTGCATTTGAACACCATCGTGATACAGTCCATCAATTCTGTATGCCTACTAGTAAAGGCAAACCATGGGCCGTTGTGAGGCTGAAAAGTAATGCGAGATCACACACAGATGCCCCGCATTACTTTGCCAGTAATCACGTTTCGGGGATGTTTAATCTTCATCTCATAGAACCTACGCAACTCAAAGACATCACCCTTACGGTAAATGGCCGTGTCATTTACCGCTGTGAGCGTCTACTGACATGCCCATTTTTAGATCAGAGGCCAAATTATTACAGGCGAATACTGTAATGATATCTCTGCATACACCTTTCTCAATGAACTCATCACTATATGGTCCAAGGACTGGGGTAACCCAGAAGGTTCGCCGTTTAGTTCAAGTACCAAGTTCTCTGGAAGACTTTTGGGGGACTATTCTTGGCCTTTTGATCTCCCATTTCCGACGGGTTTGTCTCACCATGTCGGAAACGCATCCACTGCGACCCTCATACGTCTACCTGACTCATTCCGAGAAGCCAATTGTAATGGCAGCGTCCGATATCAACTAATTTTTCGTGTTAATAGAGGCAAATTACAAGCTAATAGCAAGTGAGCAGTCGTTTGGATCCGTATTTACTAGCCTGTTGCTAATACAGAGAATCTCGTAGGTTACAAGTTCCTGTGCTGTACACCCCTAGGGTCACTCCTGAACCAATGTCTCTTCTACGCCAGATGGCGTATGAAAACAGTCTTCCGCTTGCAGGACCTGACTCTGATCCTGCGGGGTGGCATACTCTCCCGCCGGTGATCTCTACCGGTAAACTTTTGGATGGGAGCAGTGGAACGCTGCATTGCACAGTGAGTAGACTTGCTCAAATTCTCAGTTATAGTTCATCATAAATTGTTCATAGCTTTCTTTACCCCTCCCGGTAAGACTAGTTGTTGCAATTGTCGTCTTACAGTAAAATTTGACCCCCCTCCCAGCTCGTATATGCCAGAGGATCTGTTGCCCCTTGCTGTTTGCGCATGCACAGCACAGATATACGGATTTTCCGCGCTCTCGACCTCCCGAAGGCAATTAACTTAATTTTGCGACGTCGTATCACGTACCTAGAACCGAGAATTGGAGTAAAGAAACGCCTACAGGACTGCACGGAAACCTCAGTTATCGACGTATCAAAGGTTATCTGGTGGTCGCCTGATTCTCCTGACGACCCTCTCAAGCGAATATTCGAGGGCGAACTCCATATACACAAACAACTACCTGCTGCTTCGGATTACGAGTTGTTCAGTATCGAGGTATGTAATTGTCAAGTTGTCATTTCTTTCGGTTTCTGATGCCGTTTTTTAACTTTCAAAAGTACACCGTTGAACTTCTTCCCTTCAAGTCCCCCGGTTTCATCCCTTTTAACAAGGAATCTCTCTTGTCCCAGGTAGTGGAAGTAGCCACAGAGTTTGCGGATGGTCCGATCCCTAAGTCGTTGACGACGGCACCGAAACCCGACTTTCTGTACCGCACGCAGGACGCTGATGCCTTCGTTCTTCTGAATAGCCCTGACGCAGGGGGCTTGTCGATGCAGCAGCGTTGAGCTAGAGTAGCTTACTATTCCAATTTTTCCAGGAAAAAAAAAACTGTGTATTTTCGTGTCGCTTCTTGGATAACTGAAGGGTACTTTTGGTCTGCAGATATGACGTAGAAGTACCAGAGAAATACAGAAAGTTCTCCGAGAATTCGTCTTTCGACGCCTGCGCCGACTCTATTGCAGACAGTTGACCATAGTGATCGCTATATGTGTCAGGCTTTCGGATTTGGACCTGATGCCGCACAGGAAAGTCGACAACCAAGATTTACATTAGTAATATCTGTATCTACGGTATCGTCTGAATAGGAGAAGGTGAGCAACCGATCAGATCATGCTTCGACGCACTAACAGCTTCAAATCATATTAAGTAGTGGTACGCGACCATGCGTAACACAGAGCCACAAATAACGCTATGGACTAACACATTCTATTCGCAGTGAATTTCGGACGCGCTACTCGTATAGAAAGGCGGCTAAGGTCGTGAGGAGAGCGGAGACTACGAAGTAACGAACATATCTGCGGTGCGATCGTATTGCCTTGACGTGATATCGAAGGGCCTTTGTTATGCTCATCTCTCGAAATTACTTGGTGGCCAAATTCGTTTGTGCTTCCCCCGAATCTGTAGTGGCAGCCGGATCTCTTCTTTGACACCCGCCATCACGGAAAATGAATGCCAAAGTTTCCTGATTTGGTGATATGCATGACTTTTCTGGATTTAACTTGAAGAGATACGACAATATCCGCAAGGGGCCATCAAAATGCAGCTTAGCACGCAGGGTCAGAATGGACGGTGTTACACGTGATACTAAGAGTCAAGCTATCTGAAGCTATCTGGCTGCAGTCTTCGACTATTGACAGAACGATAAAGTACTTGTCGAACTGGGCTTGTAGGCTTGAGATCTTCCTCTTGCCACCCTGTAGAGTCGTACGGCAGCAATAGGCATCAATCAGTCGGCATTACCATATACAGTGTCTTCCGGTACATCCATCACGTGTTGCCTACTTTTGTCTCCGAGTACTTCGGTGCCTGGTGTCTCATCTCTTCCAAGTGACACACCGTCGTCTGGCACCTGCGTCTCCAACGTCGAGACCGACGACGAGCCCGTTCTCAGGAAATAGGTATGTTGTCTCGCCTATGGTGCCGCAGACATCCTCTTTAACCAATTTTGACTTATGCGACTTTTTTCGCAGAGTACGAGCCCGTTTTTGCAGTGTATCAGAGGAACACGAGAAAAGTATTAGTTGGTTCGCCCTGTATGAGTCACTTCTATTCTTGGGCGCGTTCTTACTTCGTCATTTAGTATCAACGAACTAAACTTCTCCGCTTATCGTGACGTCTCTAAACGAGCAATTTTGCTTCAACTTAATTTCAACCTAACGCCCTTATAATGCCTTCGAGATTCCAGCCAAGCCCACTCTCAGAGACGACTTATCATTCATACTTTGACAGCTCAGATTCTGAGTTTGAGTCTGACATCACGGACGAATGCCAAGACATCCCATCACGACCCACGAGTCGCCTAGGCTTCTTCGTCGACTCTAGCGAAGAGTTTGCAGTCCTTGAATCCGAGGATGCACCTGCGCTAGAAACCGATATTGCACGTCAGCAGTTCGACAGCCTGAAGTGGACGTGCGCTGCACTTAAGAGAATGAGCGTATCATCCACTATCGACAAACAACCCATTCCTCGGTCGAAATCTTCGTCGTCCCTCGATGATTTTGTAGCTGATGATGCTGGCCTTTTGTCGTCAGAAGATAGCGACTCTGATTCTGAATCCGACTCGGACATTGAGCTGGACCGTCTTCTCGAGTGCAATGAGCCCCCCGAGCTCGCCTTTCCGACTGCACTGCTGCCACCCCCTACCATCTCCCGAAGAAAATTCTCATGCCTCCCCTCGCCATTATCACCCTTCCCCGCGCGCTGCCCTACTCCCTTGCCTAACCGACATGACTATGAACAACATGGCTACTCCCGACACGGCCTTCACCATCTCAAATGGTTCTGGGCATTGCGGGAAGAAGAATGGATCGACGCAGCCTATGACGGAGTGTCGCAGATTCATGAATCTCTTCCTCAACCAGTCCCACTGCCACCTATGTCCATTCACCCTCGTCGAGGTGATATATCTGCCCTACGCGACCCTTTCTGCGTACATATGGACCGCTACTTTGTAACAATGCCTATGTGGACGATGTCAAAAGCATTATGGATGTTTGATATGCATATGGCTGGCGAGGTTAAGGCGAGGTCTATGCGAGCTGCCGAAGAAGAGGAGCCGGAAGAACTTGAGGAAGACTTGACTATATCAATCGGCGGGAGCAGCAGTGGCGACGATTCAGAAGTCACCCTCGTGGAGAGCGATGGCGAAGATGGCGAGTACGTCGAGGTGGATCTAAACGAAGGACCCTCCACCACGAAGTTTACCCCGGTGAAGACCAAGAAAGCCGGTCGTCGATGCAAGACATACATAACCCCGACCGCTATGCCAGCGTCGTTCGCGCATAGACTTCCTTGGGAGACGAGCTGGTACAAACGGACAGAGCTACTTCTTGAGCTCACCAGGCTGGATCGGGAGCGTCGATGAAATCTCCATTGTTATCATTATTTTATTCACGCAAGGTTACGACCTGTACGTTCAACTTTCGTTTGCATTAGCACCCGTTCACAGCATATAAGCATGTTTCACTCGCATTCTATCCATAATTCCAGTACGGACCACTCATGTGTCTTTTTGCATTCACTTCACCAATACTTTTACCCAGCTTCGATTTGTTATACCACTCTGTTTGTCTATCTGTGTATGATATGATGCCTCATTATTGGTCGCCATTGGTGAAAATTCCAGTCGAATACTTCATGTGGGGATAATGAGCCCCTGTCTTTCCCGAATAAGGGTATCGCCGCAAATCCGGCGCGCGCTTCGTATCCGTACACCACCATTATTGCTCACCTCTCCATATTCTCGCGCCATTTGGTTGTAAAGCGTTAAGATTTATTTCACAGGGTCATTCCAGCAACCCACAGGACTGAACGATCTAGCTGAACGTGTAGACGACCACCCCCGTCTGTATGGCAACACTACCAAGAGCATCCAAGTCTCCTGTGACGAGTTCTTTTCTTTCCCGGCCACAATCCGAATTCGATGCTGGCGTCAACACGTCAACTGCATGGACGGAACATCTTGAACTAGGATCTGCTCCTCCTTCCGACGATGAACTAAATAACGAAGAGATCCATCGTCCAGCACGAGCGCTGTATGACTTTGAAGGAAAGGCTGAGTTCAGAGAACTCTCGGTTGACGCTGGCGATGAGCTTGCAGTCGTCAAAGAAGATCTGGCAGATGGGTGGAGCTTAGTGAAGGATGTATCGGGCGAGATGGGTCTCTTGCCTCGGTCGTATTATACTGTGCGTACATCGTAGCCCTTCGTTCTCCGAGCAAACATTGACCTTGCAGCATCATAGTTTACATCAGAGTTCACTTCAGCCCCCAACCTTGACGTGTCTCAGTCCCACCGTAGGGAAGCTTCATCGAGCACCATCACTCCTCGAAAATCACCCAGAACTTCACAAGACAATGATCAGCCCATCATTCCCCAACGTACAGGAGAGTGGGTCTTCCCAAGCTTCCGTCAGAGTCTTCTGGGAGGCAAGAGCCTCAACAGATTTTCCAGTTTTGTAACCAGCGGCGCAGAGGAGTGGGTTCTCAAGGGTACAGCAGCAGATGCTGTTGTCACCGAGGCCTCTTCCCATAATAGGCTGACTAGCATTGATTCAGAAGAAGGGGACGACGATTCTGAAGAGTCAAGTAACCGACTGAGCAGGATAGGACAGGGAGACGTTGATCGACACTTTGTCGATGCTGGGCATGCATGGAAAGAGAAACTCCCACCGTTTCGCGTTCTGGTCCACTCCCCGTCTAAACGCACCTCCTCGCTCTCCGGGGCCTTCACAGTGTATAACGTGACCTCCCTGTTTCACTCTCAGAGAGATTCTGATACGCCGCCAGGGTCACCGACACGGATAACAGTGCAAAGAAGGTATTCACAGTTTGTTATTCTTCATACGGCGCTGGCGAGGCGTCTTCCTGGAATCGCGCTACCACCGCTTCCAGAAAAGCAGTATGCCGGCAGGTTCAGTGAGGATTTTGTGGAGGCGCGTCGCGGGGACCTTGAGAGGTACATTGGACGCGTGGTTCGCCATCCCGTGGCAAGGTATGCGGAGGTAGTGACCTTCTTTTTAGGATGCGAAAGTGACATTGTGCGGAATCTTTTGCAGAATTATTTGCTATATGCTCATCGTGTGACACAGGAATGGAAACGGCTAATACCTCAGCATCTGTCGATGCCTTCTGCAGGTCCATCATTCTATGCTCAAGTATATCATCCCGCATTTAATCTCGACCTTGAGGACGCCGAAGAAGCTGTTAAGCGATTTGAAACACACGCGCGAGCTGTTGGGAAAGGCGTACAAGGCCTTAGGAACATATTCGGTCGTATTCGTGAAGCACGGATTGGTTTGTCAGATTTTAATTTTTCTCCTTTGCTGTTGCTGATTGCATAGCTTGCTAGAGATGTCGAAAGCGGAGCGATTGCTGTCATATTCTTTATTATCCTTAATAACTTCTAAGCCCCTCGCTTCAGCGCCTACCACGGGCACCGTCGAAGAAGACAATCACTATAATGCGAAGGATGCAGGCCTCATGAACGAAGATGGCGCGTGGTGCTGGCGTGAGGGGTGCAGTAGTAAGGGTTCATGCCGCGTCGCCGCCACTATTTTGATCACTGTCTACAGATTGCCTTAAGCTTACTAAAGCCATGCAGAAAACATCCGAAGCTCTTCAGAATATTGGAGATCTCTATGATGATCATGTGAGTATCTAGTGAGACCCTAACGCGTTTTGATTTATGTGGCACCGTTACTAGGCACGCAGGAGACAGCTAGCCACACACGAGTCACTTAAGGCCGTTTCGCACCCATCGTCGATATATGAAGTGCTCGTTGCCCTTTTATGTGGTTCTTCTATTCCTGACGTTTCATATTCAGGGTGTTATAAGCACACACAAATCTACACTAACGCGGTATCAAGAATGCACGAAGGAAGTTCATGTATGTGCCATCTCGTCGACTGGAGTTATGTTCTATAATGATGTCATATTCAGGCCGACGAAGATATGGCTGCGCGCTGCGAAACTGTGCTGAACACTACTATGGCGGAAATGGAAACATTTCACACACAAAAGAATGAAGACTTTTCTACCCTTACCAAGGATCACCTAGACGGGGAGATTGAGTTTTATGAGCAGGTAGACACCGTCCATGCCCCAGCGCCGATTAACATCTGACAGTGCGCCTTAGGTATTGCACCGGCTTCGCGCAGCTCGTAAATGCTTTGACGACCCCCAGTACGAGGCACTCGCGATGTCTCCGCGCCAGCCCTCGATATACGAACGTGAATTGGAGAATCCTCGGTTAGGTTCCCCTCCACTGTTGCAACCATGCCCGCATGTGTTTGATTCTGCACCAATGCGACCGGTTAGTGTCGCCATCCAGGAAGGGGTTGGCATGATACTTGGTCCTAGGGGAAGCGTGTTTGGCAAGTTCTGGTGATGCATCGTCCTATTTCCTTCTCCACGACGCGACCCGAATCTTACGAAAATTGTTTGTTGTATTATATTGTTTTCAGTAGTAGTAATCAGACACGGACATCCTGGAGTGTATGTGCCGTAGTATCCGCTGTTTGCTTGAGACTGGGATGACCGATACCCGGGTGAGCCTATTCGACAACTCAGGTCTCACCTAATTTGGTCTGCGTTTTCGTGGAGTAAAGTAAAGTGGAACACTTCTCTCGAGGAACTGGATACACCGGCTTCTTGTCAGGAATCAGGTGTTGCTAGACGATCGGTCCTATTCAGAAACAATATAGATGGTGAAAAAGAGGAGGTTGGCTTTACTTATTAGCTAACGAGCTCCTTATCCTAGATAAAGACTGTAACTGTATATTCCTCCCAGGGTGGATGGCCGTCTCTTTGGTAGCGCAACCCATCTGTCACGGTGTGCCACCCAGAGTAAGTAGAAGATGCTTGTTTTTCTCTCTAGCCGTTCGAATTTGAGACAACGAACAATTTGACATTGAGAACATCGCATAAATAGCGAACTTCTGTCGACGCCACCTGTACCACCATGGTGACAGGGCCCTGGGGTGTATTGCTACTTCCAATGTGTACCGAAAGGAACGTGACATTCGTCGTAGCTTCTGGCAAAAGGCAGTCTTCCCAGTATCCGTAGCCCTGAGACGAAGAGACTGTCAAGTAAAATTGGACAACAGCGAGTCCCAAATACCCCGAACTTTTCCCCTTATGATCAAGAATTACCTGATAGGCTTCCACTTCCCAGTCTAGGAAATAGGGGCTACTAAGTTTTGTCAGTACCGTGAAAGAAACGTACACCTTTGAATACTTGCGATTACCCATAGCCCCGTTGCTTTTATGATTTATTTGTGCTGGAAGCATCCACGCTCTCGACTCGGATTGACTACTAACCGGTAAGCCAGGGCCAATGCCGCGCTGTACATTTGATCCCTTAATTGTTTGACACTGGTCAGAAGTCGCTGAAACCTCCGGAAATGACTAGCGTACCTTTCAACGACTTGCAACATGAAATTGGCAAAAACAGTCACCACAGCCTATAAAATCGTTTGTATGAATACCTGCCAAAATAGATAAGAAAATCTGAGGGAGCTGCATTTCGAGCACCCTCTAGATCGGACTAGTACGCAACACTCTAAAGTTTAGTAAGGTTTATGTTAAAATTAGTATTCTACCTTCGCGGCAGATTTTGATATGCACTGAATGATGGGTTCTATGTCAAGTCCCACGAAATCGATTGAACAGATCCAGATTACCGCCACATATTAAAATCTTCAGCGCTCACTCAGATTCGGAGGAAGGAAAGGTCTAAACGCTGGAGCGGTTCTGATGGTAGGCTACGAGTGGAATTAACATCATTTAAAATTACACATACGTAAAAGATCTCATAAATTTAATGGTTCCTTTCACTGGATTAAAGACAATGCATTTTTATCTAAAATATGCAGAGTTTTTCATAGTTTTTTTAATACTAAAAAAGTACTGTTTTTTCACTATTTTCTGTATAACTTTCTAAATACAGTGAAAAGCATTAAATATTTATACAGTTCTTTTCTACAAAAATACTTAAATTTAAGTGCAGTGTTACTGGCTTGCTTACGAGACACAGCTGCTGGCTATGCATATTCAAGTACGCGTACATTTTTCCCAATGTAGAGGGCTTCTCCAAGCCAATTTGGACCAAGTTAACGTTCACATGCATTCGATGAGTTCTATCTTTTACATTACCAATAGTACATATAGTACATATAAAGTTCCCAACAAGTTCCCAATGAAAGGAGGTAAAGTTAAAGTTGTACATGACTGTAATGTTTTATTCATCATCTGAATCATCGTTTGTCCAGCCGGCTTTAATCAAACCCGCCTCAAATGGTGAAATCACAGATAATGGCGTCGGAGGTATCTGGGCCGTCGTGTACTCCAAAACGAAATCAAGAAAAAGGGGATTAACTCTGTGCAGCGAATCAGAAGACCATTTAGAAGAAGAGACTGACACTACTGACTGTTCTGAATGTGTAACGCAACCAAAATGACAGGCTCCTTCGATTGTGTCAAGAGAAGCCTTTACCCCAGCATCTTGGAGGTTTTTCAGAAACTCCTCTGAAAGCTCCAAGGGGTATGCGATATCTGCGGTACAGTGGACCAACTTAACTGGGACGACAATTTTTGACAGGTTTCCTGGAGAATGAGCCTTGCGTTTCGTGAAGAAATTGACGGTGAGTGTGTTGTAAACGTCGAGTTTCTTCGCGCCCCAATTGGTCATGGCCTGCGGTAACGTACGCTTGACCAAACTTTGAAAAAACAACTTGCGTGTTAGGGGTGATTGATTAAGAGATGTGAATGGACTGACGCCCTGACCATGGAGGATTGTTCACTATTGAAACCGAGTTGAAGAGCGCCATATACCGCGTCATAGAGCGCTGCTTCATCGACCGTTGAACCTTTGAAACCTTCAATCCAGCAATCAGCAATTTCTTGCCTACCCTGAGCGACATCCGCAGGCTATGCCAATGATCATCATCAGGGCGTCGGAAGCAGATGTAAAGCTTCACTATACCTCTTCAAGGCCCAATGCAGATATGAGGAACAAAGAAAGAACTTTCTCCGGATAGGATATGGCGACTTGAAGCGCGATTATGGTTCCCATCGAAAGTGCGAAAATGTGGCATGGTGGCAGCCGGAGTGCTTCCTGATGGGGCAAGTTCAATAAGACTTCGCAGACGATAGTGTTGACTTGCCATGAATTTCACGATATCTGCTGCTGCGTCATCCTGTCCATAACCTTTCGGAGCGCTACCACCGGTTTCCCCGTGGCCCCGCAGATCCATTGCAACGAGGTTAAACTTCCGGAGAGTGCGGTCCCCAAATTGCACTGTAATAGAATTAAAACGCATCGAGGCTGAAGCATTAGCATACGCGCTTTGAAATATGTCTATGCCAATGTAGACAGGATGGAGAAATAAAACAGTAGGCAATGTTGGGTCGATAGATTTAGCATTGGGTGATGTTGGTGTCGAAATGGCGTAATGGTAAGTTAAGCTGCCAGAATTCGATTTCACTTTGATAGAGGACATATTGATACGCCAGCGAATGGAGTCAGCTTGTAAAAAGTTGGGCGGTTAAACAGATGGTGCAAATTCCAAGGCCTTCGTCTTTTATCTGTAGGGCGCCGGCGATCGGTGACTCCTATACATAGGGGGATCGATACTCCGGACAGAACCCCTTCAAGAAGACATTGTCCAGCGTACATCGACGAAATCTAAATGTAACGGCAAAACATAGTCGGCCGGCGTGTGTCAGGGCAGGCTCACTGTCAGTTCATCGCCACTCTCCAATTGCGTTGTCATCAAATGAAATTGAATCGCCACCCTGCGTTATTGAGTGGCTGGGTTTAAAGTCGGCTTGGAAATTTTTATCATTGCATACGGTTCTTCGAGCACATGGTACCCGTTCGATGCTCCAGCCACGACTCCGAAGAGACTGATTCTCCCTCGTCTCCAGGCTCCCACTTCATTCGAATAGCCACTGAGCGTGCCTTGCGATGCCGCGAATTGCTCAGAGAGCACTTATTTCGATGGATGGCATGCAAGGCGTCTTGCCCGAGTGGAAATAGGGGTTGCGACGCTTCTGCCTGGCGACCTACGTCCACTGCTTCCCTCGTCGCTTTTGTCAAGGTTTTTGTGCGACGGTCCTCCTGTAAGCCTCGGTGCTGGGAGTGGAACCAGAGGTCGCATCCTGTATGCTCTAGCGCTGGGACAGCGTTCAAGTTTTGGCTCGCATGTTACTCCTGTATGATCTTGCGCTGGGACTTAACGATAAGCATGTGCATGTACGTCCTGTATCCAGGCCGTAGTGTAGATCTGGATTTTAGTATACTTACTGTACTTTAGTATTCACACCTTTGACGCTAGTTCTGAGAGGCCGCACCTCGCGGGGGCTACGCTGAATCAATTTGGCCCAAAAAGTGTTCGGTGCCGTAGCACAAGCATGTGTAGTACGGACTCTGGTTAACTTCCTTCTCAGGGACATGAAAACCAGAATAAACATCCACCACCATCGTTGGCCTGGTGCACACTCGTAGGCGAATACAATCGCAGAGTCCTACTTCGGTATGTCTAAGATCGGGTGCCAGCAAGGAGGAGGATCTTACCCTGACATTCGTGTCTCGCGTGATAATATGACACGATAAGACCTTCCAGAAGGTAGATACGCTCCTAGAAAGAGGTTTTGGAGTTCCGAGTCAAAACACATGATTTGGCTATACCTAGTAGTGGAACCATGATACCCCTTGCTCCTGTGTCAAAGTTCCCCGCAGTTCCGTCTGTCTTCAGTAGCTTCGTAGCCAGTTGGGAAGTGGTGATGATCTTTGAATAGGCGATCAGGGCTTTTTCCCAGAGGTGGTACAGCAGTACTCTACCGTTAAGTTATTGGTCGCACAGGCCTTCGAGAAGGTTTGTTTGATGCGGTCAAGCAGAGAGGCTCTCACTTGTGGAGTTAACGTCGGAGATGTTTGAAACGGAAAGGAAATGGAGTTAACGACGAGCAAAGCCACCTAAGGTATGGATATGTGTCACGTCAATCCTGCCTAATTGTGAAGCAGGAATTTCCTACGTCTGGGTTTACTCGTAGATAGGATGAAAGGTTGTACATGAATTTCATGACTTCAGAGAGCGTGCGCATTGGCACGTAGGAAACTAATTCCAAGAAATTCGCCGGGATATCTGGTATCCCTATTTATACCATGAGAAAGCAGAGAAAATAGTAGAGAATGGACAAGACACCCGCTTTTGAGAGATCTTCTTAGTGTCTCCGCGCTGGTCATATTCTGGAGGTCTGCGTTTTGATTAGTGAAACGTGCGCTTCCCAGTCCGTTCTAACCAACCAAGAAATAGAACGCGTTCCCCGGCTTTGACAAATGATGCCACTATGTTTACCGCCAGGTTCTCTTTCGGGGTTCCAGGAGCACCAGATATCTCTAGAACAGAACTCCTCGAAACGCCCCCAGATAAAAGCCGGTCTAGAGGGGCACACAAGGTAGATACTTTGGCCTTCGTTTCACTCCTAGACGATTTGAATAGTGATGCTGTCTGTGTCAGCGGAGGAGTAGATCCAAGTAGGGTCAATGTATTTCTCTGTGAATATATTAGGGCCCGCGACGTTGGGAGAGGTATGTCAAACTCTGGCAGGTATCATGAGAGCACTGCGTAAAAACGTGGAAGTTTTACGGGCAAACTTTCTGATAAGTCCTCAGGAGAGACCTCTTGTATATCCTGCAGGGTTTCGTATCCGGCCTTCGTCAAGGACGATAGCGTTGAGGGAGGCAACGGCAAAGTCGAGAGCGAAATGGGTATCATGAGAGTTGGGAAGACGCCGCGTTTGTGGCGTGAGAATCTGATATCGACGACATTTGACGGCGACATCTGCGGCAAATGCCGTGACCTCTTGCTCTTGTACTCCCATCTTCTTGCTTATTCGTCGAACTCAAGCTCAGTTCACATACTCTCTATCACTTTCTTGATTTTTGCTATAGCGATCCCTCTCCCCTTCTTGCTTAAAATGACTACGTATCCGCGTCCGCCAACCAAGCACGTTCAAAGCAATCTCGACGGCAAGACCACCTTCGGCGTCAGAGTAGAGAACATGCCCATGAACAGTACATTTCTCTCCTTGTGTTCCGTTTTATGCTTTACAGATGTATTCTAGTCAACCGCCAAGAAGTGATATCCTTGTTCAATACATTGATAGGCGAGTCTCGACGATTGGGGAGAAGAGACTGGCTAAATATGATGTCGTCCTAGGCGATGTTCGTAGCTCTGCCGATGTCAAAGACGCCGCAGGACACCATATTGATATCACTTTTTTCAATCGTGATGCCTGCAAGCGAGTGCCATCTGATCCAATCCCTTTCTAGTGTGCTGACGTCTGTACAGAAAAGCTCTGTGTATGTCAGGATATACCGTCTCAGGTACACCGCTGTATGTATAAGACGCATATATTGACCCTCATAGAGTCTGGGAGTCCTGACTTGTACTATAGTTCTGTGGTACCCATCGCGGATGACGGCTGTACACCAAAATGTTTTGACGATCGCCGCAACCTATACGTCCTCGGTTTACCTTTTGATCTGACGAAGTAAGCGTTTCTGTGGTTCTGGAAGGATTTATTTTATACATTTTCTCAGGGCTGAGCTAGCAACAATTTTCTCTCGGTATGGATCCGTCGCGCATTGCGTAATCCTTGCTACAGTGGACAACGCTTCTCGCCGACGTGGTTTCGTGGTCATGTCGAATCATGACCAAGCCAAGAATGCAATGCTCTCGCTTACCCGCAGTCAGATAAGGCACGGTCTTCCTGAACATTCGCTACCCTCGTGCATATGTAACTTCAATCCACAGAGGACATAACATTGATATCTCGTGGGCAATCGTACAACGTTCTCAAGGTATTCATCTCTGTTTAGCTCTTTTCATGTAGCACTAACGCTAGCGGGCCGACATAGGCTTTCTAGACGGCGGAGACAGGGCAATTCTGTTCGAATCACATTGCCACAGTTCTCGTATGCCTTTGGGAGATGCTCAAGAAGATAGTCAGCCTTCGCCCTCCGATATCACACCGAATTCTTCTTTCGGATCAAATCTTTCAGAGACTGCTGCGTTCACCGTAACAACGCTACCAACGAATGCTCTCCTAGTCAGCGAACTTCCTGCTCTCTTGTTTTCTCAGCCTTGCGATTTGCATCCATTGCTGGACCCCTTTGGAAAGATCAGTAAACTTGACATCATAGAGCCGTCGTCTGTCTCAGGTACGATATCTGTCAGGGTGGAATACTCATCGATTGCAAGCGCTCGAGAGGCCAAAGAAGCTCTTCAAGGCCAAAGCTATGCAAACCATCGCATCGATGTTCAGTATGTGCAAATCGCGACTAATGTTTTCCCTCAACGATTACCCGCAAGACAGTATGATGTCGAAGAGCCCTATTCCCCTACACCAACTGATGGATCCTTGACACATTTCACTCCTGCATTTGAACCATTCTACTATCCTTCGAACTCATCTTGCAAACCGGAAAGACCATACTGCCACGGTTACGCAGCCTACGGCAGCATGGAGTCGGTTCCTCAAATTTCCTACCCTTATCATCAAGCTTTTGGATACGCGTCACATCTTGTCCATTCTCACACTTGCAACACGAGGTCCTCCAAGTAAGCTCAGCCTTCCTCCCTTGTCTCTTGTCGCCGCTGATCTCATTTTCAGGTGGGGAACTGACTCGTTCCTAGGGGCTCCTACCCGTCGCCGATACCCCCTGCCTCATCACATCCAAACCAATACTTTCTCGCATTATGGACCCTTTTACAATTGATCAGCAAGATCTTCATGCGCTTTCAAACGTCACGATAATAGGCTGCTCCTTATGAACTACTCTGCTGCATTCTGCTCTGAGCTCTTGATAACGGTGTTTCTCTTCTCTGTAGGTCTGTCAATTGGGTATTTCTGTTGTTTCGCATGTGTAAGAGGGTTGATTTTCTTCAAAACCATTGACTTTTTGAGACGTCTTTCATAGAGGATTTCATGTATATGATAACGGAAAGATGGGATATTCATCCCTGATGTATAATTAATAAGAAATATTCACGAGTCGTATCAGGTACTCTTCAGAGTAATAGCCAATGTATCTGCGAGTGAGCACGTACTAGGCGTAGATCGTGAGAAGTTACTCGCTTGACACCTATCTTTACCTAAGATACCTTAAACCATACCAGTACACAAGACGGACGAATAACATACATCTGGAAGTCCTAGTTCTTACTTGAAATGAGTATGCTATATATTAATGTCCCAAAGATTGATCTACATCAACTGTAGTTGTCTCACTTTCTGCTGCCTGTGATTCTTCAAACTCCTCGATGAGCTCTTGGGTCTCACGCACAACTTCTTGAAGTGCCTGTATCTTCGTCCATGTCGACGGAGATATATTCTGATCATTCTCCCCTTCTCCAGGAAGAGGCAGTAGCATCGACTGATAACCCATATAGCTTTGCACAATTCGAATCCTACGATATGTCGCCTTGATGAGGGACACTGATCTGACTTTAGTTGTTTTCGCCTGGGACTGGCCGGATTCTCGTGAACTGACTGAGAGAGAATGGTCCTGGTGTGTAAGTCCAAGATGGACGATACGATGGGTATCTCGGAATGCCGGCGAAGACACGGGACTCGGCGCGTATTGTCGATTGGAATAAAGAGAGAAAAGGCCACTGTCTTGAATACTCAAGGAAGTGGAAGGATGCATTCGTGGTGAAGTATCTGGCGATGGAAGACCTGAGCGCCGCCGAGGTTTTGAAAAAACTGAAGAAACTGGCCGAGAAGTTTTCGACGAGGAAGATGCGTTTTGAGATCTTAAGTCCTGATCCAATGCCAAAACTTTCTCTTGCATAAAAAGTCGCATCTGCAGGACCAGGGGTGTTCGATGGATGCAAAGCAACTCGAGGAGAGACCACAGGCAATAGTCGACCATGCGGGGACTAACAAAAGCCTGTTGAGGCAAAGAAGTTCGATGTAACGAGGGAGGGAAGTAAGATGACTGAGGGAACGTGGCATCGAACAAACCACTAGATCTTGGGGAAGGTGTAGGAGACGGAGACGGAGAATAATCTCGAGACAATGACGCAAATTCCGCGCTGCCCTCTGACAGCATTGACTGTAAGAATGTCGCAATGCGCACCCACACGTCAGGGAGAGAGAATGACAGATCTCTGTGGGCACGGACTACAATAATCTTCAAGACTTGCAACGCTGTAACAAAGGACCACAGTTGTTCCTTCTTTCTTACTAACGTAGGTGAGCGCTCTTGAGATTTGGAACGCTCCCGGAACAACGCTGCATCTGCAAGACGTCTTGTTTTCTGACAAGCCGACATGGTATATGACAGGAGCCGTACCCAAGCACGGGCGTGGGCTTCTCGGTGCCAAGGTTCTAGGCGTCCTCGATCCATGTCAATTTCTGTCGCCGTCTGCATGGAGAGTGCAAAGGGTAGAAGAACTCCTGCCAAGAAGTCATAGGTAGGCTTGTGCTTTTCAATCTCAGCCATGATATCGGCCTCCCATAAGAACACAGCTCGGCTCGCCAGATTGACCAATGATATCCGACAAGGAAGCGTGAACAGCAATTTCTCCGCTGCAGCTAATGTGCATGCCCTGAGACCTGCCGCGCATATCTGTGTAACGACCAATTGGGAAAAGCCCGGATCCTTAGCGTATTGCGGATTGGTGCAAAGACGACCTGTGGTCTCAAATACTCCGGAGAAGTCAACGTTGAGCGAATACGAGCTGACGACGGGGGACAAATCTTTCAGGAACGCAACAATTTCCTTGGGATCTCGAGGGGTATCTCGCTCAAAAGCTGATTTTATGTAATCTGTGAGGAACGACGAAATGGCGTTGCTGAGTTCACTCGTGGATTCACGGAGGAGCAGTTTGACAAGTTCCAGGTTTCTGTGAGATGCTTGCATGGAGAGATGACCGCCAGCCCTGGTAAACGCGACGATAAGGTACAGATACTGGAGACGCATCGACACGAAGTCACTAGGAGTTTTGGATTTTTCATGCAGCTGCTGATCTAGAATTTCATCCATCGCTACGTCTTGAGGATCCTCTTCCACTAGACGGCTCGGAGCCTCAGTTTTGGTTTTAGACGATGCCCTGAGGAGCACCATACCCAGCGCTTCAATCCCTTGTTGTAAGACGTTCCTCGCTGAAGAGGAGGCATGATACAGATGCGGAGTAAGGAATCGCAGGAATCGTAGGAATTGTTCAGAGCGTATAATGGTTAAATCATGCGCTATGACCGTAAGGAAAAGCCGGACGAAATTGTCCACCGTCAGTCTTTTGGCTTCATACTCTTCGGGTATATCTATGGTGATGGGAGTTTTTCCTTGTCCTCCGCCAGGCTGCAAAGACGCCAAGAACGTCTGGGGCTTCTCTTCTGCAGTAAGAACAAGAAGAGCTTCTCGTTCTTGAAGTTTGTTAGAATTGTGGATCCCAGCAGTGTCTTGAGTAGCCGAAGAAATCGGTTTTCTCAAAGACGAGAAGAGGGCATATACGCTCTCAGTGACCCATTCCGCTTCGATGTCCGTCGTGGCCATAACGTGAGCCATTGCATCCATACTTTGGTATACAAAGGCCTCTCCATGGTGCGCGAAGAACCTGTTAACGGCGTATTCAATTGCAAGTCTGATTCCCAAATGAGATTCGGCTTCGGAGTATACTTTTATGATTGTGGGCATGAAAAGAGTATATCCACCCCGCGATATAAAAAGACGGTGGAACCGAGTGCTGGCCACCATGAATGCTGTTGATTACGCTTAAAACTGAATCGTGATGCTAAAAACTGAGGGGTACTGACCAATTAACGCTTGGCTGACAATACCGATGTCGCTGCCATGAGCTAGCAGAATCCGATTCAGCCCATCAACCAAAACCGCAAGTTCACTCCTATCGTTCAAATTCCGGGACATGGAACGGAACACTTGTGCAACAAGCGGCAAATAACTTCTAGAGAGAAGTACGGAAATGGCCCTCGATTTATAATTGCGTGACTGCACCCTACTGCCCCCGGTCCTCCTCCTTGGAACGAAATCCTTTAGCTCAAGCGCTCGTGCCTCGTATGGATCATCCATGGAAGGGAGGACTAGTTTGGACATGCTCTTTCTGACCAGTTGAATATCCTGAGGGTTTTTCTTGAGCAAGTCAAGAAAGAGAATGTTTTGAGAGATGCGAATCATCGTCACGGCAATGAGGCTGGGAGAAACCTCTCCCAAGCGATTCTTAGTTCCTCCCACAGAGTCGGGAAACATGAATGGGTTTGAGTTAGGAGGGAACCACAAGGCACCGGAAGGGACGAAGTAAGTATCGATTTTGGCTCTTCGGAAGTCTCGCAACGACAAGTCACTGACTTGCGGAACCAATTTAGCGATTATAGGAATGATGTGCGCGTATTCGAATAATGCATCCTCCGTCATAGCATTCTTCGCATTATGCTTCAAAAATCCGGCCAAATAATTGAAAACATGATGAGCCATGGAGGGGGGGAGATTCTGTTGCGCATGAAGCAGAGCACGAAGAGAGTCAACTGCGGCTGATATATTCTTTGAGCCTTCTACAAGAAGATCCAAAATCGGCCTGGCCAACAATGCAGCATCGTTACGCATCAGGTCAAGGACAGTACTGCGGGCACTGCATACAATAGTGAAGTCCTCATCAAATGCCATAGAGGCGAGGCGAGGAAATATACGGGTTAACGTAGGCACAAATACCGCCCTTCGTTTTACGCCATACATAGGACCACCAGAGCTCGAATTGCGCCGAAGAAGAGCGACTTCATCAGATGCATCTCCCAGGGTTGGTGATCCCTTCTGAGGGGAAGATGATGGGCTGACGATGGGCGACGATGGGAAGCTCTCCGTATTCGAGAAATCGAGGCGATCCAGTTGTTGAACTGGGAGTAGCGACATGGGTGTACGTATCCACTCCATCTGCTGATTGACGGGAGTGTCGTCTTCTACCCACCCTATCTCGGCCAAACGCTTCCTCATTTCCAACGGAAGGTTATCTTTTGTCTCTAGATGATCATCTTCTCGGACATATTGGCTCGATCCCATGTCTGTTGCAATAAAAGGAAGTGGTCCGCGAGCCAATTTGAAAGGGCGGTGTTGACGATCAGATACGACATGCTGTGATGCTATCTGGAAGCGCCAGTTTGACAACGTGCTCATGCGTCGGACAGCCTTGAGCTTCGTACCATGGTCCGCACTGTCAACACGGTTGAGATATGGCGGGGTATAGAGCTTTTCATATTACCTAGTTAAATCTTTCTCTATTAGGACTTGAAGATCGACAGAGGTTTTCTCTGCACATTGCATGATTAAGTAGCATGCCTGTATTCGTGTTAAAAGAGATGGCTAAGGCAAGTAGTAGTGCCCTTACCGATGCTATGACGGAAGCTTCAGTTTCGTCCAAATAACGCTGCCATACAATGGGCCCTATTCGTCGCAGATTCTCTGGGGTCAACAGAAGAGACATGGTCACCAAAAGCTTCATTGCCCGAGAGATATAGCCTTTCGACAGCGACTTGATTAGTTTGGACTGCTGGCTTAAAATTCCGAATATTTCTGATCCATTGTTGGCGCTGGGAGTGGCGGGGTCAAGCGCAAAGGATAAGAGTCTGGTGCTACGACGCTAAATGCTCATAAGCAGAATAAGCAGATGCTTTTCTAAAGGACTAGTCAAGCAACCTTATGGGAGTGAGCATCCTGTGCCATAACGAAAAGAGATTGAATAGTGGTGACTGCATCGTTGACTTCATCATTGAAAACATCCTGCTCAGGATCGTTGTGGTAACTGATGTACCATGAGACGACCTGAGGCAACCAAAGAGCACTTCAGGCATGTTGAGAAATGGCTGGGATGTCAAATCCACTCTACATACCCTTTCATGGAACGTGTTAGCAGTCTGATTTCTCTGAATAGAACACAAAACAATAGTCGCTGGGATGGTGGAACCATGAATGCACGCTCCTATCCGTGGCTCAGCTATCAAATACACAGTACAACAAGAGGCACCAACCTTGGCCTGGAGCATTAGGGCCAAACGTGCCTCTAGCTCAATAGCGAATTTGATCATCTCAACAAGAGCAATTTCCGAAATCTATATATGCAAGTCATGAGGTGACGTGATTGCCACAGAAAAGATCGACTGACCGAGGTATTCTCCTTCTCCCGCCTTATACTTTGTACCTTTCCAATTAGCTCAACCAGCAGCACAGACTGTCCAAGTCGGGCATTCCCCCATGCGCCCTGCTTTGCCTTTCCCTTGCCATTAGCATCGCCGCTACCCCCAATGTCACTCATGACCGCGACAGATATCATCTCTGCATCACGGACCCAAAAATCGGGAAGAAACCTTGATATTATTGTGATTGTACAGAGATGGTTGACAACAGCAACTTCTTTGACAGATGCTGCACAAAGAAAGAGGGGTTTATAGAAGATCTGAGGATAGGCCTGCGATAGGCCATTGAACAGGGTGGTAAGAGGAAGACAGGGAAGTGGCGGAGGATTATCAACTAAACGCTGTGGAGCAGAGACTAAGGCTGTGACGAAATTGAGCAACTTTCCTGACTTACATCATACAATGGCGGCAACATAAACGCTATCACTGGCTTCCGAACATCTTGCGGCAGTACTTCAGCCAATGAAGTTAGAATTACGATGACTGACTGCCATTGCGCCTCGGAAATCTGGAGGATGCAGGTCAGCACACACCATGCACAGAATTCTAGTTTATCTTACAACAAGCTTCAACCCCTGTTCAAAATTATCTTTCCAGCTACCCGCGTTTCGATACCAACGACGTAGGGTAGATATACACCAACGACCAACATCGTTCATGTCTTCAGCCATTAACATAATCAGGATACATTTTATAACGTTACGCTTCGCCTCGAGATTATTAGCTGAAAGCCGATCCAACTCTGGAATCACCCGTGTTTGTAAGAACTTGATTACATATTGAGCGTCATTCGCTCGCCTGTTACTTTCTGGGGATGTGGATTCTAGCAATGAGCAAAATACGCGTGTGAACACGTTCAATTTGTGTGAATGAATGGCTTCCAAGACAGGTGAGAGGGCCAAATCTTGGGGCGGTATGGGCCATTGTTCCTAGAGAATGTACATATATTAGACACGGCCAATGATAGTCGCAGTAGCTACCTGCCTCTAAGGGGTTCACTAGTAACCACCGCCTGTCAGCATTGGTTGAATTTTCCATGCACTTTCCGAGAGCTTCAAGTACGAGTGCATCGCGAATGGTTTGTAAAGTGTCACTGCTGACAAGGGACGCATTATATTCGCTTTCAATCGACGCTTTGTGCATTTCACCACACGACCCAGTACGGACTTGGTGTATGATCTGAGTCAACAGTTTACCTTCTTCCGTATGCAGCTGCACCCATGGAAGAAGAGAAAACAGGCCCTGACAGAGTCCCTGCAACGTGATAGGTGAGGTCGCAGGTGAAAAACTTTCCGGAGAGACGGTTAGGTGCCATAGCGATGTAACAAGTCGTATGCGAATGGGAGCAGCGGGGATAAGGGCTGCCTTGATACACCACATGCTTCTTTCGACACCTGCAATCTTACTGTCTGGTCAGTGACGGAACATAACTCCAGAGAGAAAAACGCATGCCTCATCCAAGGGACTCCAGGTTTTCCGAATAATCTCAAATGCTTCGATGGCAAACCACCTTTCCTCATCAAGGCGGTTATTTTTCTCGAGGGTGAGAAATGGGATTAGCAGCGTTGATAGGACAAAATTCTCAAGCGGAAGCTGGGGTGCCGGCTCCCTACCGTCGGGGGTCGGCATTGAGTGATGTAGAAGTACGTGATAAAGCTGCTTCAGGGACGCCGTATTCTGAGGGGAGGAGGATAAAGACTGCATGGACTGGCGACGCATGTCATGCTTCTTGTTAGACTGGCTTATAGACATGGAGGGCGCATGCATATTGAGGGAGGTACTGGACATGAAGGGGAGGTAGGGTGCTCCGTGTTGCTCGGTTTTCACTGCGGAGGACAGTTCATCATGTCTGGCCAACCAGCACACCTTCTGTAGCTCGTAGGAGAATTTTCGATTGTCATCCACGATAACCTCTCGGGCATGTTCGACCACCTGTTTGAATCCTAGTCTCTGAACAAATCGGGATGCCTTGGGTGTAGGCGCACGGGAAACATTCTGCGAAGAGGAGGACGAGGAAGATGTCACATGTGAAGAAGGGGCTCTAGAAGCGCTAGAAGCGCCGGAGGAAGCTGCAGACACGGGCAAAACGTGCTGGCGAATATGATCCCACCGCGCTGCTCCTGGAGATGGAAGAGGGCCGTTGTCAGAGCTAGCGGATGCCTTTGCCAGTAGTGATGGGCCGGTCCGAATTTCGAGCTTGGGCTTTGCTGGTCTGGGACTCTCAGAGTGAGGCAACGGCAGGTCATTAAATGGATTCTCTGGGGTACTGAGAGGCGAGTCAACCATGCCCTGCATCATCCACCCCTCATGCTCCTCCAGCGGCACTTCATCCAGCTGGGACATTGGAGAGAACTTGGATTGCCCCCGGGCATTGTGCCTTCGAGTATCATCATCGGAGAGAGAAACATCAGATGAAGACCGACGAGACGACGATGTTTTGGTCGAGTCGGTAGAAAACAGCCTTCGGGGTCCGCGTGCGCGTCGTCTTTCTTCGTGTTCCTTCGATGACATGGTGAGATGGTGTATTAGCACTCGTTCGTGGCGGCGTTCAAGAGCATCGACATCAATGTCAAGTCCAGGAGTTTGTAACTATTTAAATAATTTCCATGTTATTAATTCTTCGGCACGCTCAGCCCGGTCGCTTAGTCATACACATATTTTTTAAGAGGTCATTGTCCAACTCATCCTCCATCCTCAAGCTTTTACCGTCAAGGCCTCAAGACTATCGTTAAAAATGGTGAGAATCAACTTTATGGCTTTCGAAGCTCTAGCGTCAGCGCGAACATGGCCCTCTTTGATGAAGGAATGAGATGGATGGCAAGTTTTTCACCTGGATGACGTTCACAAGCATACTTAATTTTAGACCTACAGCTGATTCTGCATACATACATTCTAATCGCTGAGCTGATGCAATGAAGCGATATGCTGGGCCATGTACTATGGAGTACATGGCGCTAGAGCTCCGAGGCGCAAGAGTCAAACGTTTTGCTGACTGCCTCGTCTCAATGACCAGCCCAAAGCCCCCAAGTCAGGATCTGCTAAGAAGCCCGCCGCCGCTCCCTTTGGTGCCAGCAAGGCAACCAAGGCAAAGAAGAACCCTCTGTTCGAAGCTAAACCCAAAAACTTTGGTATTGGTACGTCGTCCCTTTGGATATGCCTTGTTCATATCTGATTATCCGTCCAGGACAAGACATCCAGCACCAGACAGACCTTACGCGTTTCGTCAAGTGGCCTGAATATGTCCGTCTTCAGCGTCAGAAAGTCATCCTCAACCAGCGCCTTAAGGTCCCTCCCGCTATCGCCCAATTCTCCCACACTCTGGATAAGAACACGGCAACGCAACTGTTCAAGCTCTTGAACAAGTACCGCCCAGAGTCCACCGTGGAGAAGAAGGCGCGTCTGCAGGCCACTGCAGCTGCCACTGCTGAGGGAAAGAAGGAGGTATGTGTCGGCCATTTGGGTTGCGCTTGTTTCCTCATGGCGCCTCATTGTTGCAGGAGACAAAGAAGCCACTTTTCGCCAAATACGGCCTTAACCATATTGTTGCCTTGATCGAGGCCAAGAAGGCGTCTCTCGTCGTCATCGCCCACGATGTTGACCCCATTGAGCTTGTGGTCTTCCTCCCCGCCCTCTGCCGCAAGATGGGTGTTCCCTACGTCATCGTCAAGGGCAAGGCTCGTCTTGGTACTGTCGTGCACAAGAAGACCGCTGCAGTCGTTGCCCTGCAGGAAGTCAAGAGTGAGGACCAGCGCGAGCTTGCTACCCTTATCAGCGCTGCCAAGGCCAACTTGTGAGTTCGGTCATATCCTCTATGAAACATATGTCACTGATAGCGTTATCTAGCTCTGACAAGTACGAAGAGCAGCGCCGGCAATGGGGTGGTGGACTTCGTGGCAACAAGTCCACTCAGATGTTGCGCAAGCGGGCAAAGGCAGCTGGACAAAATGTTGCCGCTGCTTCGCTTAACAAGCTGTAAGCATATAAAAATGCGCACTTGTCCTATATGTGTCATCTCTACGTACCATGCTATGTTCGCAAGTGATGCTTATGATATGCATGCTTTCTACTGTGGCAGATAATGAAAGGTACAGGCGCAGTCCTTGGCCAAAGTGAAGCATATCAAATGTTTTGCATGTCATCCAGTGACCTGTGTGACACTCATCATTTGAATGATGAAGTGCACAGGGCTGGACTCAATAAATAAAAATTCAGCAGAAGATGTTTGCCGAGTAAATAAGCACTTCGGAGATTCAATAGATCAGTGACTAATCGTCTCGAGATCTGTTATGAGGGCACCCATAATTTAGTCAAAACTAGGCCCGGGGAGTCGGGTATACAAATGGTGTAACTACCCAGTAGATACAATGTCCGCGCGAAAACTAAGTGACCAAGGCAGTACAAACTATGGTAGATCACAACTACATCTAACAACAAAGAGGATAGCCCCTTTTCTGCTCACAGTCGGTTGCCTTCCGCCTTCGCTTGCGACCTAGGAGGTGAAAAGCATGTGAGTACGGCAGTCGGAGACTGGTACAAGCTTGACCTACTCATGCTCCATCTTCTTTCGACTTCGCTTGCGACCTGTGGTAGGTAGAGAGGACATGTATCCCGCTTACGGCCTGTAAGGCGGGGATACAAGAGCTGCGTGATATAAACCTCTTTAAACCCGAAAATTTGACGGGGAAAGGCAGCAGAATCAGCATCGCGCGGTTTCCAGCCGAGAATGATGCTTGATTGAGGCTGCATTGAATGACCTAACCTATGCCGGAGAGGCCAAAAGGGGTATACACAATCCGATTTTTTGGTCCAAATTTTTGGCGCCGCAAAAATGTCGTAGGAAAAACTTCGGAAGGGTGGTTTTTGGACGTTTTCGGCCTCTGGCTTTCTGAATCCAAACTTATTTTTGCTTACAAGGTTGTTGTTCAGGGTTATTGCCGAAACGACGGCATCCTCGTGCCCTGTCTCAGAATTTCTTTGTTCATTCTTCACTTTGTCCACTCTCTGTATATATATATCTTTCTTGGCCGTGAACAGCACCTTTCTTTACCCTCTCACACGCTGCTCGCAGCCGTTTCCTTCACGCGACGACGAATTTTCGCCCACCCGCCTCCCTCCTAGACTATTTTCTCAACTACTCTATTACTACTTTTCCGTAGTTGGCTTGGGTTGTCCCCTTACAGGCTCCCGAGAACTCGGTATCTCTCAATGCCATTACCATTGATCCCAAAACCTCCTCTCTATCATGATCTCTCGCTGAGGATCTGATTACCTTCCCTCTCCATCTTCGGAGGTTCGAACTATGACCTAGAAAATCGGGTTTACCCGGAAATTAAATTGTTGACTTTGATTGTCCACAACTCTACGTCAACCTTATCGTCAATATAAATCGGAGATTTATATAAAGTGTAGTCCACTGTTGCCAGAACAGGCGGATTGAACGAAGGGATTGCCTAAGGGGGAAACAGTAATTGAGGCCGGGCCGACACCCTTTGCACCCTCCTGAAGACAAGGGAACCAAAGAGCAACTTGATACTCAGCAGATCGACCGGTCTTTTAACCATTCATTACATGAGGCAAATCCTCGACATACACTATTATATGTATGAGAAAGGGCTACTGGAGAGTAGCCATCTGACTACGGTACATGAGCGGCCTACAGCATCGTTTTATCTGGTACTGTAGACCATTCACTAGAAGAAATTCCTTTTTGCCTTGCACAATTTCTGACAAACAAGTAATGGGTCCTCCGACGTATTTTCCAAAGGCTGGACACCCTCGTTACTAACTGTAGCGAAGGGAACAGAAGGAATCTCGACTCCTGGGGGACCAACACTAACGCCTAGATTCTGTATTTCGCCGTTGGCAATGTCGTACACCCATCCATGAATGAAGACGTGGACAACCGTCTCTCCTCCTTCGTTGATACCGCCACCTTTGGCAAGGGCGGCGAAGTGCTTTATGAGTCCGTCAGGCACACAGCCAATCGAGATAGCGAGACAACGTACATCTTGGATGACGGTGGATGCTGCGATAGCCTGGACACTAACTTTGATATTCTCCTCGACGAGAGCACGAAAACCAGCTGCAGAGGCAAAAGGTTAAATCCGGAGGGATGTCGAGGAGAATGAGGGCCAACGCCTACCTTCTTCCGGCTCTGGTTCTTCGATCACTTTAAGGACGGCGTTCTTCTCTCGAAGTGAAACGATTTCCGCTCTATTGGATTGATTCAGAATCCGATAACGTCACGATGAGTGAGGATATGACAGACCTCGTTGAATTCTGATACAGTGCTCGGATGGGGGCGATCCAATTTTGCACAGCAGTATTCGCAGCGTCAAGTGGTTCTTCTGGCGGGGTAGCAATCGCTGCTGCGACACCGCCGCACCCGTAGTGACCCATCACAATAATGTGTTGGACACGAAGCTCGGAGACGGCATAAGCTACAACTGATTGCCTGCGAAACTGTTAGACTCGAAACATGTCATCAACTTGTGGACACTGTACGCATTCACATCCTCGGCCATGAACTGATTCGCGATGTTCCGCTCCGTGAAAAGCGTGCCTGGGTTGGCGTTGAAGACGGTACCTTCGCTCACACGGCTATCCGAGCATCCAATGAACATGAACTCCGGTTCTGTCAATTACACGTTTTAATCGTTGATTGATTAATCAGATACGCGCCAAATTACCTTGTCCATTCTCAGTAAGGTCGGCCAAAAGAGTTGGATTCTCGGTCTGCATCTTTGACTTGAATTGCTGGTTACCCTGGAACAAAACACCAAGCTCCGGCGCGTCGGCATCCCGTCTATGTAAATGGCCGAAATGTGCGTTCACAACCAAAACTGGTGCTACGATGAGCCAAAGGAGAAACCCGATGCCCTGCATGATGTTACTGAAGATTGAAAAGAAAGGACGAGGCCAGCTAGTGGGGTGGACAACAATGGCAGAGCTAGGGATCCAAAAGAATGGTGAAAAAAAGGAGAAGAAAGAGGACCAGCCGAAAAAGATGAAAAAGAGCAAAAGGTGAGGGGGTTCGCGAGGGCAATGTAAGCAGTAGTTTTATATTGACGATAAATGACGACGAGGTACCTATCTTTCAGAGTGCTGCCAAGCAGAGAGTCGTTCTTGGCATCGTTGAAACGTCCTTGGCAGATAAGCTGCCGTTTCCAGGCCTAGAAAGTACACAAATCGCAGAATAATACTACACCATCAGTACCGACGTTAACTTGAAATGAGTGGTTAGACTGTGGTCAACGCCGTTCGGGGGGTCGCGTCGGATGGGCACTAGACATGGATTTAGCTAGTTCGTGTGTCCCATACCAGATACTCTTCCGGTAGTTATAAACGACGTCTGGTGTGATTGATTCACGTGCCACAAGGTGGTGAACGTCCGCATGAGGCACAGAAAGTAACATGGAGATGAACGACGATTAACTAGAGAAATGTTCCATCAGGTCTCATTACTATGGGTACCCGCATGTGCGGGAGGAGCCCACCTTCCACAGTTGTTACGACGCTGCTGGGAAATAATTAGCATCGAGATGAGCCATATCTGATGGTTGCCCATGTTTTGCCTCACTGCGATAGGCTACGGACATGCCGGCGACAAATGACATGGAGGGGTGGACCCAAAAAGAGCAGCTGATTGGACGCATTATAATGAGCCAATACAGTGTTATTGCAGGGTGTCCGTTGATTGGAAATATCAAAGCATTGCCTTGTAACACAAAAGAAGGAAGCGGGCCCATGCCATCTTGATAACACTAGTCACCCACTCCATACTACAACGAATGAAGCTGACTTTATAAACAGTTGGAGACTTTAATTTACTGGTCAAACCCATCCTGAGGCACATGGACTGCAATCAATGCTCGTGATACAGTTTGAGACGCGAAAATAACTCTAATTCACTGCAATTCTCCTGCAAGTTTACCATTCTCTGACGCTCCCTTTCGGATGGTCGTTATGTAAGAACTTGGCGTAAAGCGGTTGGTGCTGACGGCGTGCGATACCGTGGGCGAGTATCTGGCGCCAAAGGTGGCGGAAGGAGAAGCATATAAGTCGGCGAGACTGTAGAGGAGTACACCACGGGCTCAACTGGTCGGCTTGTTATACCATAACTACGAACTTTGAGCCACCGTCTTGGGCGAAATGGATTGTAGGGTATACCTTGGTATATTGCCAAAATGTACTCGCTCTGGGACTGTAGGCAGGATAGGAATGTTTGAAAGAGAACTTGATAACGGTGGTGTGTCGGATATTGGGCTATTGTGTAACTGTCTTCCCGGTCAACGTCGTCCAGAGTGAGAAAATGCTGCAACTGACCTAGAAGAGGAATATCCACAATGCTCACGGCGGTCTTTCAAGCTTCAAGGACCAAAGGAAACATCTCATTTGCATTATCGCAGTTGCTAAAGGAAGAGAGGGGCAACGGAAGTTGCCGGTGGCAGTGCCATTGCCTTCAGGAAGAACTCGACACCCGACCGGACACTGGACAGGCTACATGGCTTTTACACCTTTAGATCTGCCTCAGGGAATGATACAGCTCATAACGGATGAGCTGCCCTCACCTGCAGACTTTATTCTTCACCAAAAGCTGATTTTTCACGTCAAAGAGCGCAAGGAGGCAAAACGAATCATTCTGTCTGTTTCCGAAGGGTGGGCGAGATGGCAGGCTATATCATCGAAGCACGTATGTATCTGACATTCAAATCCTCAGTTCCAAGTCAAACTTTTTGTAGAACGTGAATTTAGAGCAGCAGAAGAAATCTGGCAGTCTTACATTCGTCGATGTTTCTTCCTTTCAGCCAGAAGGATTTGGATTGAGGCCGATATTTAACATCGTTGTCGAAGTCCTGAAGGAATGCACTCCTGACTCACTTATCATTCTCGACGATGTCTCAGCGTTGGAATGGATTGGAGTATCTGCCCTTGAGATCCTTCGATTTTGCCGCGCCTTAAGGGCTCAGTGCATCAAGGTATGTATTTGAGCTTCCGGACGAGATGAATCATCCTGATCCCTTCTTTTGTAAAGTATCAAACAAAATTACTTATCCGGCATCATCTGGTGGTTCATGACAAGCCAGATCAGTTGTTCCGTGACTTGCTGCAGCTCGCAACCTACCACGTTGATGTGAGGCCATTGGCCAGTGGTCGAAGTGGTGCTGTCAGTGGAGAGGTACGTAAACATGATTCTACAGATGGGTTGGTCATCTCACGATCTATAGGTTGCGCTTCACTTGGGTCCAAACGCGCTCCCACCTGCCTCAGTCAAACCCATTCCCAGAAGCCGCGCAGTTCAATATCGCTTAACGGACTCTGGATCCATATGTTTTGAAAGGGGAAATAGTCGTGGTGTTCTTTGAGTCGCCGAACAGCCCAAAATGCATACACTGAATTATTCAATGTTGCCCTGGAAGCAGTGTAAAGCTGATCTCAAAGACTTCCTTTCAGTAGCCCGATCAAAACTAAGAGACGTAAGCTGCAAGCTCCGGGATTCGGTCCTCCAGAAGTGTGGTGGACAATTCGCCTTGTTATGTTAAATGCCATCAAATACCAAAATATGCACAGGTCAGCACAAAAAAGAGTTCTCTTAACAATTGAAACAAGCGGTAACGTCACTGGAGCGAGGTTCTATCATACAGTCACTGACATCCGCGGCTGCTAATGGGGGGAGCCATCAACTAGTCTCGGAGCTTGCTGCTCAGTATCTTTCACGTACTCTTCTGTCTTCAGTCCCATCGATCTCATCACTGGCATCGCAGGAAAGAAGGTGCTCCATGAGGTAGAGGGCATGCGCAGTGGAAATCCCAGGAAGAATTAATGACGACGCATTTCACGGCACACGACATCAGCGAAGCAACATAGTAGTGACGGTTGAGGACTCTCCGCCTATGAAATAAAATCGAGGTTATTCGGGTCACGGCTATTGACAACGCCAGATAACAAACCAACGAAGCATGAGCAGATACACTCCCTCCGTGTCTGGTTAGAATCGTAGTGGAGTACCCCAACATTGTGGAGGATGAGCTCACTAGGTCATCAACTAGTCCCCAAATTCAACGCGACAGAGGTCATAATTTCTCGTCCCATTCGTCCTGTTGCTTCTGATAATGTCGATGACTTATTAGAAGCTTAAAAGTCACGTCGTGTGGCGTAGTTCATTAGTAGTTCATTGCACACTACTACGTGCGTGTTCATGGGCGGCATTTTGACCCACAAGGGTGCGCACAATGGACTAATACGACCGCAGTTCTCACTCATTAAATTGTAGAACTCATCCAAATACGACGAAGACCGGCCTATAATGACCGTAAGTACTTCGGTCCCTGCCTGCAAGCTCCGCCGCTCTAAGGTTCGGGGTTCTTTCAAGGGCAGAACCTCTGGACACATGTTGCAAAGGCTTATACGCTTACGCGGTCTATACATGTTCCCAAATGATAAAGAGATTGTACCTTGATAGATCCGTCGATATTGACGAGGGAAGGCGCGTGGTGTGTGGAGCTAGGTGAAAGACAGTTTACACCAAAATATTCTCTCGGAAGTTGTGAATACGAAAGTGGTATACAACAATAGTAGGCCCCACCCCGATCTCGCATGCATCTAATTTGGTTACGAGGACCTGTGTTCATGTGTGAATTCTTCTGACAATGCAGACATCATGACGATGATGTTATTTTCAACGAACTGAAGTAGCTCCTCCAAGTGTGTCCCGACAGCCTGACATGGAAGCTCCCAGGGAGTCAATCCAGTACGTCTCACAGATAAGTTATCGTGAGCTTTTCCACGTCATCTAGGGTACGGAAGATCTTCACCGCGAGCACTGTTACAGGCCCAAACGTTAGGTCCAAGGTAAAAGACGACAATCCCACTGGATAAGCGTTGAACCAATAACGAATGAACGTGGAAGGCATTCCAGCAGCCCAGGTCCTGAAAATTTCCCGTCCGCCATCGGTTTCACAAGGAAGCTCGTGCGATTTCGCCGTGTGCATGAAAGTGTACAATGGCATAAAGCGAGTGCCGGTGATGTTATATGTGATGGATATCCGTTCCCAAGCGTGTACGTGGACACGATGAAGGGGATAAGTCTGGTCAAAGTTACTGTAGAATTGGATAAATTTTCCACGCTCATTGTGGGTTCGCCGTTGTGGCAGAAGCGTTGCAGGCATGTCTATAGCACGTAAATGAAAGTTGCGAATATTGTACAAGCGAGCCGCTATGTCTAACCACGCAACCTAAAGAGCTAAATTTTGCCCATAACAGCTAATAGGCAAAATACGGAACTCACGGCCGTCAAAACCACTACTTCACTAGCTGTTAGAATGATGGATAGCAAAGTCACCTCCAAGTGCTGAGAATTATGGAATTGGGAAACAGCCATAAAGTCATAGTCCAAGACGACCTTTGTTAGTGTGTCAACCTGTCGAGGAAGAGCATCTCGGAAGAACTCCGTTTGACTCGCCATTCCCAAAGCGCTAACAGTGAGTTCTTCCAGGTCCGAATATGAAGAAAGATGGGCAGTCAAAATGTGATCACCCTTTCCCATTTTTCGCCGTTTAGCAGCTGGCATAGGAAACACCAACTTCTTCAGAGGGCTTACTAGCATAGCGAAGCTACCTCCCCCGCCATCATCATCAGAAAAGCAAATGTGCGTAAGAGACGTAGGCTGCGCTATGCAATATGGGTCGGATATTCTCCATCTGCTGTCAGGCTTTAGATGCTCTAGATCAAATGGCCCCTCCTTGTCGAAAATATAGGCTACGTCAAGTCTCCATCCCACACGATGGTACGGGGGCTCAAAGATCGCGCACAGACGTTGAAAACGAGGATTGTTAATCATGAAACTGTGGAGATGATGCACTAGGTGTTCTCCAGCCGGAGCATCGATTGCAAAGTCGACGATATTTGTGAAGCTGTTAAAATTAATGTCACACCAGTCTGTCACATTGTCTCCAGAAAGGGTCAGACTCGTGAGCTTTGGGAGATATGTTAAAGCGTCAAGCACAACCCCAGTACTTCTTCGGGTTGTGCTGGCAGAGGTGTAATCTAAGAGAGGATGCCATCGGAAAAAAAATACATGGATGCAAAGGGGCAGGAAAGAAAACATACGATACGCAGTCAACACTATCTACAGAGCATATAGCAGACCAGATATGCCTTGACGCCTTCAAGCTAGCCCGAAGTGCTTGTAGCTACATTGTTGATCAGAAATTGCGCATATCCACAACGTGAACAAAAGAAGTCACACCCATGTTATCAAACTGTCCCAATAATAGGATATTCAAACTCTTCACGAACTGGGTGACTCCAGTCCGCCGCAAGGAAAAGGTCTCCAGTTGGAATGACGCTTTGAATATTTTGGATCCACAGAGATTGACATGGACGACGGAAAATAGAATGGGTAATGGGTTCATTGAGACGTTGGCACGTCAGTCTCGGAACTTGTACATCCGCCCATTCACTGGCATTGAAAAGCTGTTACGCTGCATGTGGGAAAGACATTGCCGCCATGCCACGGCTTACCTCTCCGATGATCAAGGATAAAACCTCCGCAGGTAAAGTTGTCACACGTGCTGTCATCATCTTGAACGTATGTTTCGCAGTAATTATAGAAGGAGAAGGCAGAATATGGGGACAAGGCTCGTGTATCTCGGACCGGCGGTCCTGAGTATATCGTAACGGAGGCCAGTTCCTGGTTGGGGCAAGAACGCCGCTTATCTCGTGTAACTCTATAGAGTCTTTTAAACTTCAGCATCTGCGATTACGCGAGGTGAGAAACAGGCCTCGGTACAAACTAAGATTTTAACCATGCGGGAAAAATCTTTTGCGGAAGACTGCGATGGGAACTTAGTAACCGGTGGACTGTTCTTTGCCCTAATCAGTAACATCGGTGCGGGAGACATTTGCTTGCACGAAGCAGCGATAGCTAATGCCATAAAAAGGAGCCACTGATCCACTGATGGTATGACCGTTGTGTAAGAACGCTGTACACAGCTCGGAGGTGAGAGCATAGTAATGAAACTCATGGTAGCAGACCGGATGCTACCATCAACGCGAATTCTGAATAGTGGACGACCTACAGAGTCGAAGATCAGTCACTACAAGGCGAGGATCTTTCAACCATACACCCCCATTCTAGTTAAATTGGCACAGGAAATTTGCTGGCCGATGATTCCTGATAAAAGCATTGATGGCGTTTATTTAGTTTCCAAGTTCTTCAATCATTATAGCACCAACTGAAAGTCGTCAGATTGAGCAAGAGAAGGAAAGCGCCTATTGCGAACGCAGCGAGCCAGTGCGCGGCCAAACAAATACAAATGTTATGGTCAAATTGTTGTGCAAATGCCTCATTTTGGAATATATTATATTTTTAAAAAAGAATGAACGCGTCTTGTTTAAAGTACCTGGGGCCCGTTAGGGCCCATGTGTACAATCTATGACTACGTGGCGTGGTTGGGTAGCTATTATAATGTCGACTCTCCCATTTATATAAGACCTCGAGGATAAGGTCGAAAACGTAACACGTGACATTATACTCCACATTAACAAAATTCTAAACCATGGGGCCTATCAAGATTTTTTTTTACGGGAGATAAGTGAGCACATTCAGAAAATAATTCTGACAAAATATTAGGGCCCTACACTTAACACTTTATAACTTGCGATAAGAGTATATTAGAAAAGAGTGACATAATAATCAGGCTTATGCAGAATCTCCGACATTATTCCCCACTAACTTTTTTTGGCGTCGTCTTGCCGTTTCGTCGCATCGTGTCTCTTTCTTTTCATATCGTATCGTTCTGGAATTTGGAAATGTTGTTTTTATGCATATAAAGAATGTTTTTGTCGTTTTTCAATGGGTGAAAATGAGTACATTATCATCTTTCTGTTTCCTTGCCAGTATTGTCTGTCCTGCTCTTTGGGATTTACCGGAGGTACCGCCTGCACCCAAAGTCTCCAGTCATTCTGTGTGAGGTACTTGTCTGCACTCGCCAAAATGTAGGTACTCCCACGGTCCATATTAGTACTCGTGATAAGTAAATCGAAAAGAAAGAAGTCTTGGCCACGTGGGGATATGGTTCAACCTCCAATTTCGAATTCTGTTTCCGAGACTCACACTCAACTCAATCTTTACGGGTAGATCTGCCTTTACGACAATCCTTGCATTCTTCATACCAAACCCACATTACGGATTCTCGCCGATTTTTTTGGTCTTGTTCTGATACAACAGCTGTATTGGACAGCTCACGTCCATTCTATGTTCTTGTCCTTAACGCTCGATACCGATGTCTATTTTACGGCATTCTCAAAAGACTAATCTCACTCTCGACCGAGACGAAGGAAAATTCTAGGCATCACGGTCTAGCTCGCGGATATAGTGCAAATTTTCATTGGCCTTGACCTGATTTGTATATCTTCTGAACATGCTCGCGGCTACAGGCTCAGACATGTTATTCTACTAATGTTTCTCCTGGCCGCTACGCGAATGACTGTGAATCATGCTCCTGGGTTACCTTCCACTCTTCTACCGATGCTGGGGGTATTTACTTGCTGCTCTAACCATATCGATGTATATGTCCTCCATGACGCGCCAGCTGATGGTTTGAAACAATTGATTTTTATCTGCAACATGTGGCCAACGCTCTTCGTGTGGGAAGAAGCCTCGCCTGACCAGACGACTTTCAAGGACGATATACAGGCCGGGTCTCGAGGGCCAATGGTATGCCTCTCTATATTAAGACTGAAGGATTAGGTGCGTATCGTACCTGCCTATCAACTTAGGAAGACCATTTGGCGCCTTCCTTTAGAGTGGCGCCCGTTCTTCGCCCGATGCTTCATACGGCCTTTGGCTTGATCGTGTCTACGTCTCATCGTCGTTCTCCTTGATCTTCGGGGAACGAAATGACGGTACACCTCTGCGTGTGCCATCTTATGTCCAAATCCCGGTACATTCAGCTCATTCAGCGTACAACTAAACGACAACAGAGCCGCGCGTCCACACTCTTTTAGCCTTCTTTCCTACACTCGATCGGGAACGCTTGACTTGATCACCGGTTGCAACGGTTGTATTGTACTGACTGGGCAGTGGTGCTTTAATTTTTGGTTATGAACGGTTCGGAGCCTTCTGGACCTTTCTTGAAACCCAACTGTCCCGGTATGTATTCATTGGATCCCGTAGAACTCTATCGTTAAATGACAAACACCTCCCATGCTTTCAGCACTGTTATTCGTCTGCTGGCCTTCGCTTTTTTCTCATTCCCGGCGAAATGAAACCCTGGACCTCAGACAACCGCTGGGCTAGCAGATGCGAAAACTTTGTTACGTGTGGTAAACTCAATAACCTTTTCACCCCCTTGCCTTGCCACTGCTTTAAACTCCCTGTAAAGGGGTTCATTAACTTCTCATCGTTGACAACAACAAGGCGAACATCTTTTCCCCTCTCTGCGCGTTCCTAGGATGCTTCTGCCTCGACGACTTCGTGTGCCTCGGTTGCAGCTGCGACCATCACTGTCTAGGTGCCTAATTCAGTTGTTGATTCAGTCTCTCAAGGTCTATATCCCAGGTGATGGCTTCCGCGCCTCCTATTCTTTTTGGCCTTGTTTTGATGGTTTCGATATTATATCCGGTCTATAATGATACATGTTTAGAACTATACGGCTCGGTGTTGGGCTGGTAAAGCCATGGATTCTGGTCCGATTCAAACTTCTAGCGGTCTAGGACGGTGAACGAAGTCCCGACATATCCACGGCGATGCTAGCGATTCTTTGGCCGGCGATCAATGCAGCGGAACTCAAGTTCGAGAATGTGGCGGGTTCACCGATGCCCGAATGTTTGTGGCGTCGGTGGTGGTGGGTGTGAGACCCCTTAACGGTAAATGACAAATTGGATGACTCGTTATCGGATGCACTTCATAAAAAATGATCATTGCGAGAGTGAATTTACATCGAAGAGTGACAAAAGACCGTATGTTAGATCTGGGCAAGTGGATGAAATGTTGATTGATTGAACCTCTATTCATTGTTTAACAAAGAAATGGGGTTGTGAATCTCATGGAAAGGCGCGTTCAACCGCCCTGCAGCTGATCAATGCTTATACGAAGTTGAAGATCGTTCGAAGAAGGTTGTGATGAATGTGAAAATAGTGAGGCGCCAAATGGGGATTGCGAGGTATGCCGATAACGGCATGTGTCGGAATTTAAATATTTGGCTACGGAGTTTGTCGGAGTACCATATGACAATGTGAAAGGTATTGCCAATTGCGGCTTAAGAAGCATTGCGGATCCGTCTGCGAAACATGGCCGGAAAGAGCAACTGGGAAGGGTACGGTTCTTTTGACGAACGAATCTTGGTGCATCTGGAGGCCACCTGTAACCCAGGGGGGTGGAACGGGGAGCTCCGTTGCCGTGCATGGGAATGAGATGGGGGTGCGGCGATCTCATGGGAGCATTATAGAGGTATGAATGAAATGTAGCAACGATTGGATGGGAGTATGTGGCCTTTCTGTTTCAGTCCTCCAGTTCGCCGTGACTGTCTGTTCTATCCGTGTCGTACTTGAAGGCAGACGCGTCGTAGGACGGTCGACTTATTCTTTCTCACTGAGGACAAGTCGTGAATCCTTGGACCAGCCACATACGCGCAAGATAAATACGAGGTGATGTGTGCCCGACATGGTAATCTATTCTCCGACATTGATCAACCTTTGTCTATTTCAGATTATCGGTCTTTGTATCCGTTAACAAAACACTGTATTATCATCAGCAGACTACTATACAGACCAGGAACTAGGCGCGATGCACAAGTTCGGTGAATTGCTATCATCAGTGGTGACTGAACCACCACTTTCATACCCGACACTTACTGGACCCTCACACTGGAATTGGAATTTTGTACCACGATCGACGTTAGCATCTACCTCCTCGCTTAGCGCGACCCTGGCCCCCGACAATCTCTGGAACGAATCTTTGGATGATGATATAGTTCATCCGACGGTTCACGCGTTCGAATCCCTCTCCTCATCGCCCTCGCCGAAACTTCATCCAGTTTCGAAGCCAAAGTCCAAGCCTCGCACTCATCGCTCAAAGCCTGTGGAATCCGTCAAGGAGGAGCCGGGATCCCCTAGGTTTATTATCGAGTCTCTGCTTGATACAAGGCGATGTTCGCCTTCCCCCGAGCACACCCATTCCATGTTCGGGCAGTCGCTGCTTTCTCAGCCTTTTGCACCCCCGACCCAGGTCCCCCTCCGTGCAACGCAAGCCAACGACGATATGCGTAGTATGATGGGCGTATTCCGCCTCGATCCTTTCACCGCGCACGGTGATACTCCTTCCAACCTTACTTACTGTGGGGAGGAGCCAGGGCCTCTTGAGTCGATGCCTGTACTGCTGCCTGAGTGGCAGATCCCCGACTACAATGGTGGGACCTTCAATCCTGAACTATCAGAGCACACCTGCGCAGATATCGACAGGCTAGAACTGCTGTCGCCTAACTTTGATGTTACAGGAGTGAGGAGAAAGCGTGATGAGTACGAGGAAGGGGACGGTGATGAAAGGCGAAGTCAAAGGTATAAGTTGACGGAGGCCGCCTTCACTTCCGAGTCGCCAAGTGCAGAATATTCCAGGGCCGAGAGCCTGGTTTATCCCTCGCCATCTTCGTCACCTAGACCCATAGCAGATCTAGCCATAGTTTCTGCCCCCATACCGTCCCAGATCTCATATAACTATTCTCTCAAACAAGAAGTTGACTTTGACAACTGGGGCAAAAGATACCTTCGTGATCCCAGTGGACTGAGTTATAAGCGCAAGTCATCTTATTATCCTCACATCTCCGTTATGCTTACGGTTTCTGTGTAGTTAGCTCTTCGTCGTCCTTGGCTGGATTCATGGGTGATGCTGTATCACCGCGAACTGCTCCTCCGCCGTCCAGGAGAAATTCATCCGACTCTTCGTTAATTCCACCTCTATCCAATGCATGCATAGAGAGGGCTGCAAATGACAATGACCAATCCAAGGGAATCGCATTCATTCTGAACCAGCCAAGTCATGCCCTCGCCAACAACAGCACGGTTACTCGTGACATTGATGCTCGTAAGAATTCTTTTGCATCCCCAAGTACAACAACAAACTGATTATGATTTAGTTCCGTATCACCAATGGCACCGGCGTTCGGTGCGTACCCCCGTTTCACCATCAAGGGGGGCAGTGATATCCGCGACGGCGACGTGTAGGTTCCCGACGATATATCAACAGCATTGGGAGCAGGAACAGCATCCTGTTGCTCGATCGTCGCCATCGTCTAGAAGCAGCGTCTCTTCAGGCACTCCGCCGTTGACCTTTGACCCCTGTTCTGCACCGTACATGACTCCCGCGATAAACTACAGCCCGTATACCGGTGACAGCTCTGCACCGGGTCCATCATATGAGCAGTCGTATACTGTTGATTCTTACTCCCATCCCACCTTTGATACGAATCGCAGTACTACGGTATGGTCTCTCATTTGTCCTTGAGCCAGGGTTTGATGGTTGTCTCTTTCCAGCCCATGAGGCGTATGTCGTATCATCCTCCATCCCCATTTTCCAATATTGGCATGGGGATGGTTAGCCATGTTCGAGGGAGTGCACCAAGCACTACGTTCTATGGATGATAAGTAGGCGTTGAGGTTATGCATTTTTCGTTCTTTTTCTCTTTTTTTTAATTCTCTCGGGGATTTCAGTCACTGTCAGTCGCGCATCTATGGACCATATTCAGCTCTCAAATCTCGCAATGCACCATCAATCTGTCCTCTTGCTTATCTATCTCTTCCTTCTTTTCGTACGAGTCTAGTAGTAGTATAATCAGGCAATTTATGGAATGTACACGTAGAACAGATGCCTTTCATTTCTTATAATAAAATGACCGCATTTTACTCATTCGCTGGAATTGGCAGACATATTGCGTGTACATTAAGGTTGATCCGTTTTCGGAAGGATGGCCCTAGTTGCAGCACGCTATTTTTTGGAACGCAGATGTACTAACATCATGCCCACTCACTATCAACCAATATTTATTGAGTGTCTGTCTACGAGATTATTACCAAGTACGAACGTTGAACGTGCCGACGAAAGATGACGACCAACAGGCTCTGCCTCAGATGCGGTCCGGGAACCAACAATTAGTCGAACAATGTCTTCACACTATTCACACTATAAGATTTCTACATCACGCATCATTGCCTACCTTTAACACGGTATGGACAGCTCTTAAAGTACTTCAATATTAGCACTATACCGGACGGAAACGGAGCCGCACCTTAGAGCCGCTCAAGCCAATTTGCGTTTCGCAAATCGAAAACCTGGCTGAGACAACTCGGCAACCCTAATGGCAGAACGAGATTGAGAGATTAGGTGTAATATGCCTGACCCATGAATACGGCTCATCAATAGAAATAGACACTCCGACTGATGGACAGGTGCACGCCCCGATTGATGTGCACGCTGCAGGTGCATCCATGCTGTCACCTCCGCTAACCGTAGATCTACATTGTCTCGTACGCAACACTCTTTATACGTCCGAGTACAGCTGAAATTCCCACGGAAGCTCCGACCCAGGACCCTCTTGACTGAACCAGATCCGTCTGAGTCGGCATGTCGAATATATCTTCACGTACGAGACATGCGAGAAGGCCCCTGCGGGGACTGCACTGAGCGGGCGAGACGTATCCTCATTATCTTCAAGCAATGACATGTCGGAGAAATGCGGCATGAGGGAAGGAAGATTAAGTGTGACAGTTGACCAAGCCGTCAGAAGGTGCGAAGACTCAGAGGCCGTCGGAAAAGACAACGGTAGGTGGAGAAGCGCCGGTTTGCCTCGTACTGGGAGTTTTAGCCGCGCAGATTTCTGCCAAAAAAATAAATAGATTGTTAGGTTCCGAAGACAACATGCAAAGATAATTGCGCTGTATCACAAAAAGAACAGCAAAGAGAGATCGCATAGAATACCTGAAAGGTCGACAGTCTCACGACACGGACTCTCTTCATCTGATCTACCATTCCAACTTCGAAACTCCATTCTCGGCCCAAGCTACGCACCTGGAGACTAAACCACGGGTGATTTAGGCCCAGATCTCCCTTGGATTTGATGTACGTCGTTCGGATAGTGGGGGATTGTATATGGAGTACTGTCTGACACAATGAATACCCATTTCCATCGCAGACATCCGATTCAATAACGGGAGGAGAGATGAGTTTACGTGGAAATTCTGGAATTGGTTCGGAAGACGAGTCCTTGAGAAAATGAAGAAAGGAATCCTCGGGTAGGGAGTCGTCCTGCGCTGATTCGAACAGATACAAAGGCTGGGTTCCAGTGGAAGCGAATAGAGAAACTGTAGCAGGCTGAACAGTTGATCCAAATATCGCTGACATACTCAGTCACTTAGAGTGCCTGCTGGAAAACTCGGCGGTAATATTTGAACACGAATGCAATTGTTTTCCCGCGACATCGGACCGAGTGATCCGAAGCACCGCCACAGTGCCCGCCAGGTTTTTTATGATATCCGAGAATCTGATTTCAAGTCAATCCAAGTCCGGAGAAGACAACTCATTTTTACAAGTATTCTATATCGTCTTCATTTCTTCACCACTCCACCTTCCGAAGAGTTTTTTTCCTTTCTCTTTTCTTTTTCGTCTGATGAGCTGACCTGTACTTTGAAACTTGAAGCATTCATCGATCATCAACGAGTCGCAGTGACTATGAATATAATACACGATGAAGGAACCACACTTTCACCTTGAATATGCGGACGCTTGGGATTAGGCCACCAGAATTTACGTCCTCTGAGGGTCGTGACAACGAGGTCGCAGGATTTTGGAGTTCATCTATTCAATTTACGGGTACTAACAGACTATGTAACCCAAGTTTGATAACGAATCAGAAATTAAGTATCCACCATCCCATCCTCCGCTTCCTAAAGAGGCGCCACAGCACGCACCTCCTGCATTATCTCTTCTGTCACCCTCCAGTACGGTATACCAAGTTCGCGACGAACTCTCTCGCATTGTCGTTAGTACAATTTTTTTGGCAAGAGCGATTCACAGGAAAGTATTTTGGCATGGTTGAGAAAATAAATGTGCCACACATCCTACATTGGTAGAAAGGCACACCCAGTCGTTGCGAAATCATATTGATGTATCATTCTAACGTCAAGGGTAAGTCGCAACTGTCATCACCATTTTTCAGATCCAAGTAAAGACAGAGCCAGACTACAGGCACATACCGTTCAACTGTGAGGCCAACAAACGGACCCTATCTAACATCTTGGTCTGCAGCGCTCGTTTCAAATTTTGGTACCGTCCAACCTTCAACCAGCGAAAAGTCCCTTGAGTTGCGGTCGAAGAACGGGGTCAAGATCGGGCACTGTTTACTTCATGCCGGAAGGGGTGGGTGAATAACCATCATAGAATAAGGCCCTCAAGGGTACGCATGAAACAATTATAGCCTGTAAAATTTATGGCCACTGGCCAAGACCAGGATATGTGATAAAGCCGAGAGCTGTTGACTGAATCAAGTTGACGACGTAATGGTGGGCAGGCAGTTCTTATTCTGCTATAGATAAATTTCTGTGGGGTAAAAATGTTTTGTAAAGCATTGCGACGTAGATCGAAGAAAATGGATGAAGAGAATGTGGAAAGTGTCATACAGACGAGACGTAAGTTGTGCGGTATTTGGTTCGTGATACGAATGTCATACAAGAGATTTGATTTACAAAAATGAAAAAAGAGTAGCAAGGTGTTGCAGAGAACAGGTGTCGCAATATAGATGATGTTATACAGATTGCTGTGGACGATGAGAAACAGGGTATGGATACTGTCCGGAGGTTTGTGTTGATGCCAACTGCGGCTGTGGCGCATAGATATTTGCGGGGTCGGGCCGATATGGGATGTAGCCCACAGGATACTGAGGATGCATCATGAAAGCTTGGGGTGGCTGGCTCACGGAGCCTGAACCTGGATACACCATGCCCATTTGCGGTTGTTGAGACATCATGTGTATAGGCGGCGGTGGGGATCCGTATGTATACAGCGACTGCGGTGGCATCTGTCGATATCTTATAGATGCTGATCCATCTGACAACAAATTCACTGATCCATGTGGACCACCATACCACGACATCACCTGCTGGGAAGGCCTTGTTGATCCTGACCTTCTCCTCCCCAGCGGCTGCGTAGGATGGCCAGGCACGTAATCAACCGTAATTCGTTCTGCGATCCATGGTAGATTATGGAGATCGCGGAAGAACTGCGCGACGCGTGACATATATGAAGAAAACGACATCTCTGTAGGAGGCGGGGTGACCATGTCATACATCTTAGCATAATCAGATCCTGGCTGAGGCTCAGCAAGTACCGGACTGCCTATCGAATGGGAAGGAAGAGGATTGTGGCGTGCATGTGTAGGCTGCGTAGGTCCGTGGTCAATAGCTGTGGTCTCTCCATCAACAGAATCATTTGCCCCGTGGGTAGAAGCTGGCGCTGGAGGTGTCGGCAGACGATATTGTTGTTGAGGCTGAGGATACGGCTGCTGTTGGGTATCGCGCTCAACGTCCCGGTTAGGTGCTACCAGAGGTCTCGGCATCGAGATACGGGTCGACGGGACTCGCATTGGCGTCGTATCTGCCTTACGCTTCCCACCCCCGACTCCCAAGACTCTTCTGAATCCTCCTACGAAATCTCCCCAGCCGCCTCCATGTGGTCGATATCCACCAGGCGGAGGCGGTGATCGCGCAGCATTAACACTCTCTTGCCCTGCTACTGCGATGTACGGCTCGGTAGGATCAAAATTGTAAGATTCGTTACTGGGCATATGCAGATTTTCGGCTATGTTGGACGGTGTTGGCGATGGAATTGGTACTGGATGTGGCTGCGGCATGGTATAATGGGTACGATGCGTCCGACGAGATCGGTGCGATGTCGTTGACATCGTCGAGGGAGGCGACATTCTGGGTGGAGTTCGTTCATACAGGGAGTCGTGCATTGTCGTGGCCGGCCTTATCCTGGCAGAGCGGCAGCCGCTCAACAGCCGCCGGGAAATTATCTCCCTCGAAGATCACGTGCGGTTACCTGGAATTGCACTTTCTAGCCTGGCAAGCCGTCTTTATTATATACTCGCGGAACTCGTATCTAACTCAGTTCGACGTTTCGTTCAGCGTCGACAGTACCTTGGAAGATTCTGCTCCAGTACGTTGGTTAGTCGCTTAGCCTGGCAAAAAAGGTCTTATCTTGTGTGCGCTGTTTGTCCAATAGATCTTGTCTTCATAACAATATGCAAACGGTAGGTTCTGGGTCCAGGAATTCGTCCACATACGAAGTTTAAAATACTTACTCTCCGTGCAAAGAGCGTCGCAACACATCGAACGACTGCAAGTGACTATCGATGTCCTCACTGCGTTTGTTCGTTTTGTCGTCATACTGAATCGAGCGCAGCCATTTCTGCACGTAACAGGATGCTCTCGAGGTCCAACACAGCACCTGCCGATGCACAGATTGTCCACATTAAGGGTGCCAGAAACAGAATATCGAAGAGACTGAACGCGCTTGAGGAGCAGATCTGCGCGTATATGTCCACTTTGTTCGATCTTCAAAAAGAGAAAACAAGAGTAGAGACTGCGTTAAAAGATTATGCGCTCATATTGAGTCCCGCTCGTCGGGTTCCAGTCGAGCTCTGGTACAACATATTTCAAATGTGTCAGAGCTCCGCGGTGGACTCCAGCTCATTTTCTTTGAGCACAGCCATAGTCCCATGGTCATTGGGGCAGGTGTGTAGCCTGTGGAGGGTCATAGTTAATGACATGCCTCAGTTATGGACCGACGTTGGCGTCAATTTGGACCGCATCGGTGGAGCTGGTGATGCATCTTTGCATAAAGCCAAATACCTGCTTCGGCAGCAACTCCGAAGATCAGAACCTCTTCTGATCTCAATTTCAGTGGATGCTTCAACCTTGGCCATCTTTCAGCTAGGCGCTCCTCTCCTCTCCATCGTACGATCTAGCTCATCCCGCTGGCGGTCACTCGCTCTCTACCTCCCCGTCTCGGCATGGAACGTCTTCTCCGGCACTGGAGTAGGTAACCCGCGTAATCTCGAGAGGCTGAACCTCTTCATCAAGGGCTTGCCACTGAGGACCACTCCATCTCCCATCACCTGGAACCACTACGCCCCGAATCTTATCAGTATCTCTATCGGGGGCTTTGAATTACACGGTGCGACATGGCGTCTTCCTTGGGCACAACTTCGATCGGTTGAAGTAAACCAAGTCATAAACACCCGTTTTGTCGCAAGCGTATGTGGTCTGAGTCCTTGGCTACAAAGCTTTACGATCTGGCGATGGAAGCACGTTATAGGACCTGCGATACATTGCGAACATGCCCAACTGACCAAGATTGTGCTGGGAGAGGGAAACGACAATCTGGATGAACTATTACGAGCCCTGACACTACCCGCCCTCTTGGAGATGGAATTGCATCACTGCACATGGAGCATTTCCGCCTTGACGGAGTTTCTACAGCGATCTAAATGCCAACTCCATGCAATCGCGATTTTCGGCGGTGATCCTACATCCCCCATTCACTTGTTCCCACTCTACCGTTTCTTAACCCAGCTTCGACATCTCACAATTAATCTCGTCGTCACAGACCAGTCGATCATCCGTTTGACAACCGATCAGTTTGGGCTGCTACTACCTCATCTCGACACTATCTGTGTAAACGCGAAAAACCCTGTCATGCAAAAGGCGCATAAGCTTCGACTATTTGTTGAACTTTTCCATTCTCGTTGCGGGTTGGATAGACCAGGGAAAGCCTCTCAGAGTCAGATGTCCAGTATTGAATTTCGCCTGTCTCGTTCGCCTGATGCGCATGACGAAAGTCTGGAAACCGCTCATACACTCGTGACCATGCTTCGGCTCAAAGCACAGATCTCCATGGATAGGATGATCGTATACGCGCAGATCTAAAGTTGAACCTACATCTTTAGCCGCAGATACCTGTGCGATCAAATAGTGCCTTCCGTATGTATCTGCTTCACTATTTATGCGCCGTACTCACCTTAGGGGAAAAAGAACGCAGGTCCTACGGAAACATGCGCCTATTTTACGACCTGGAAGTATACCTATCCTTTATAAGGATTTAATGCAAGGCCGGGACTTCTTGGACTGTTTTCTCCCGTTGTTTGTGCCAGCCGCACTAATGCGGACTTTACAAGGAGCCGCTAAGGATACCGTTTCTTTGTCCGCATCATCTATATTTCGTCCCATAAGGACGCCCTGGGACATTGCCGAGCTTGTAAATCTGACAATTACAAGTCGAAGGGCCGCTGTTGCGCCAGTAGAGCGCTTTCAGATGTGAACATCGTATGGTACTGTCGCGTATCAATCTGGGCCGTGAGTTTGCATAATGGGTACTACGTAGGACCACCAGCTATCTTATCTGGAAGAAAGTTTGTCAGAGGGCGTTTCTGATGGACAAAGCGGCATGGAATATACACACTTCTTGTATTTCTCCATGTCAAACATCTTCAGGCTTGCTTCGCTTGGCGGATTCCTATGTGCTAATGCAGACGCCATACAGATGGGACAGTATCTGCTTATGGGGCCCCTCATGACAACGAAAATACGTCCCTGTACCTCCCATTGTCCCTCCGGCGCTTTTCTATTTAAACTTGGCGCGGACTACGCCGTCGAGTTCGCCGTCGAGTTCACAGCCAAGCGCTTGGTGCCGCAAATGTTTCAAAGGCTTCCCCTCATTGTGTTGCCAGGTGAGCCTCAATCTGAGAGGATGGAACAAGAGAAGTCCAAGGGCAACTCAGTTGGAGAATCCATGTCTAATCTGTCACTCGAATTCTGGATCTGGTTCCGCGACGTTGTCACAAGTCGAATTTCGTTTGAGCGCATTGCCTTCGAATACCTCGAATCGACGTTCTTAAGCGACAATCGGGGTTTTCCGAGGATGTCTCTTTGTTCGGGTCCTGCTTTTTTGCCAGACCTGAGGCTGAGCCTCCTACCCTGTCATGTATCCTTCGCCTCATCCGCCGCGATCGGACGACGGGTTTGATTGTAGCGCGTGGTATGAGACCGGCAAAGTCTTTCGTAGTCGTACTTCCTGGTGAAATGTGATGATAGAACCTGATTTGAGAAGTTTTCGTGCTTGCTCCTGATATCTCTACAGCGACCGGTATCAAATTACCATATTTGCAATCGCCGCGCGCCCGCCATGCACAAGATACGAATCACATAAAGCTCGTTTATCCACTGTACACCAATGCCATTGCTTCCACATTATGGTTGTAGCACCTGTTGACTCCACCGGCGGACGACTGTTCTTCCAAGACAGTGGGCCGGTACCCGAATCTACGACATACACTACTTTGGTCATATACCACGGTACAGCACTCACTGGAGGTGCGTGGACTGTCACTAGTCATGGTCGCGGGTACTCAACCGACCTACACCAGAGAGTTTCCGAAAGGTCCTCCCACTTTTCCCACAATATAACATACGCGCCGTCGTGGTGAACCGCCGACATTATCCCGGAAGCGCTAGGTTCCAGCAGGCACAGCTCGATGATCTCCGTCACGGCCGAGAAGGCTACCTACACGTTGTTGCACAGGATGTCGCAAATTTTCTCGCATGGTTCATCAATAACGAGCATGTAACGCCCCGAAGTAAAGATAATAGGTCGGGCGGTCTCGCAATACTAGGGTGGTCATCGGGAGGTCCGGTTATCCTGTCTCTATTCGGCCAGCCAGATGTCATACCAAAGAAGCTGTATGCACAAATCGAGCCTTATCTGCGGTCTGCAATCATTTATGGTGAGCTACTGCTAACGTTAAACGCGCCACTGTTTTACTAATTGGAATCCAAGACTCACCCATGATGGCTTACGGTTACAGTTCTGATCCACCTCCTGGCGTTTCAGTGCAAAAACTCGCCGAGGCCCTGCGCACACCGGAGCACTTCATGAAATACGTTACGGGATGGTTCGATCATGACTTGTCTTCTCGGTCCTCTGCGGGACTTGACTACAGCTGGATCGGCAAGGATGCATCTATAGACCATATTACGCCTGAGGAACTGCAGAAGATAGTCGACCCTGCTGCGGCGTTCACGGCGGACTTGGGACCAGCCTCTTGCCCGGTCGTCGAACCGATGTTGCATCGACAAGCCGACCGAGCGCTGTATGATGAAGAGCTGGCAAGGTCAGTTCTCCCTGATGTCAGATTTACGACTCTGGTTTGCACGCGATCGGGTTGGCATATGGTGTTGGGCGCACTGGAGAATGAGAAAAGATACACTGCGGCGGTGGCTTCTGGGAAGTCTGTTCGCCCGAATCGGTTTATTGATGTCAAGAATGCAAATCATTTGGTGAGTAGATTTAATCAGAAGACTGTACTTAACTCATGTTGAGTCTCCTTTCAGCTTCATTGGGACGACCCGGAAACGTTCTGTAAAGTTGTCGCCGAAGTACTGTCATAGGTGGCGCAAGAAATGGGTCGTTATCGTTGTGGTTTTACTTTCTCTCTTCTTCGAGTTTAATGCTTTTCATTATGTATTGGCGTGGAAAGGATGGGTTTAAGTTACTTTTCTCTGGCTAGTTGTTAAACTTCGTTGTTTCATTGGATGCCACCACATTATTTTTTAAAATACGATTAGTGGTAAATTATGTTGTACAAGGATAATCTATAGTTCGCTTTGGTGCATGTGATGGTCCTCTATCTCGTGAATTCTACGCAGCACAAGTTACCCCAAGATCCGGAAAGTCATATGTACCAGGAATCGCAGTAAGGCAACCAGCTCGATCTTGGTGAGAATTACAATTAGTTTGATCATTTGGTGAAGCGCAGCATCGAAGGCAAAAACGACCTGCAGAAGGTTCTAGTCTGAGAAGGATGAGAAGGGCGGCCCTGCAATGCCGATAGCACAAGGGCATACTGTTCTATAAAACTAGCGCCATAGCCACCAAAAGTACACTGGGCACCATTTGGGTATCTGACGTCAAATTGACCACCATCATCTAAGGAAGACATCGACATTTCAGAAGGATTCATGCAACCAGTAATCTGTCGTGACGTGAGAAAGAACCGTGGAAGGAATGTGAATTAAGAACTTGAATATAAGACCCTTCAGCACTTGTGTGTATTTTTGCTGCGGTGATAAATCCGTCGGGAAGAGTGTAGGGACATGAAGAACCAGAGTTGCAATAGGTGATGGCGTTGTTCTCTGACGAAGACACAGATTCATCTGCAGCACCGGGTCCGTCAGAACAGAAGCACAAAAAGGGTGAAGATACGGGCTTAACTAGCACTCCTAGGTACCAGAATTGCAAAGTCACTGGCGCTTGTGATGTGTACCGTCGTTTCTGATAGGCTTGGCCCAGTAGGAGCGGGCGTTGGACTAGTACTGAGGCCTTGTCGTCGAGATGGAGCTAGGCGTTTTGAGGAAGACCGAGAAAACATAGCTTCTTTCAGCACGGAGAGAACTCGCCACCGCTGAACATTGTTCGATCCCGAAGAGAAAGCATCCCGTGCGGTGCGTGTTGTCTGTGTCGGGGTATGATTGAATAGGGATTCTTCATGAAGAAGGACTGCGCCCTGCGCAAAAGAGAAGAGAAACATCAAGGTGACGATGAAAGCTAGCATCGCGAAGCTGAAAGTATTGTAGCGAGATGGAAGTGAAAAGGAAGGCGTTGATTCGAAACAAGGCCAAATTATATGGATCCCGATTTAGATGTCCCAAGCACGGTAATTAACCGGTTCGGCGTAGTTGAACCAAGTTAACTTGTTTTACTTTGACAGCTTAGTGCACTAACTGTGCGCACTCACAGAGTCAAGGACAGGCAATTTTAATGCAACACGCTCATACTTATAGCTACCGATCGAAGGTCGAAATTCCATCGGAGCTGAGCGCTGAGCCTTAGGACTATGCGAATTCAAATATGCACCTTCTCAATGCCTGCCATCGCATGGACGCAACGCACAATATACAGCTGCCTACACCTTGGTCAGTTTGGCGGTCACAGGATCACTTTCTGACATCCGTTCTGTTTGTACCGAAAACACTGGTTCTATTAATCTACTGGTTCTACTGTTTCTTGATGACCTGGCTGAAGTGTCCAGCTGCGACGTTGCCATAACATCAAGAAACTTGTATACGTGCCCCAGGCCGTAAAAGCACGTGGTCCAGGGCAATTAGAAAGTGATTACGTGGTGTCTCCTGAATTTGTCACGAACGAGTATGACGTTTTTTTTTCTTGTCTGTCATATGGGACCACAAATGAAAAGCAAAGCATCCTTCACAGTATGAAAGATTGGCAACAGCACCATCGTACCTCTTGAGAGGGTACCTTCCTGATCTGGTACACTTGTTATTTTATTTTATTACAGCGGTATGCAGATCCTGAGGAGTACCGCTCATGCATGGCATCGAGAAAACGATTCCCGCTATCGTAAATGATAACCAGCTGAAATGACCTGTCCATCTATCGCCACTTCATTACCGTACAGAACCGGCTTCCTGATACAAGACGCTAATTAAGATCAATCACGAAGCAAGGAGGGTATCAGTCTCAGCCTGTTGTTAGACGTTTCAAGCTAAAATGCCGTCTTGTGAGGCGACGGTACTGGTCCGAAGGACGCCCGTCGCGTCATTCAAAGAGTCCAGCCCGGCCGACGCTTAGGACCGGGACATTCCGGAAGGAAAGCGGACAAACGAACGAGACGATATCCTGACAAAGGCTTCACAATAACGAGGAATATATTGTTACACAGAAAGTCCGAAAAAGCCCTTGTGACTGAAGAAGAAAAAGGGTAAGCAGTGGGCATTGGGTGGTAATATTTGGTCGCTGATAGGAACTGTGGAAATGGAAAACCATGTGGCAGCCACGAGCAAGCTGTCACTCTTACCACCACGCGACCGAGAACGACAATTTCTATTTCTGCCTCTGCAACGACTGTGCACGCCTACATTCTCTCGTTCTTTGTTCCTTTGGCCTTGTTTTCGGCGTGCACAGAATTAACTTAACAATTCCATCTGACAGTCGCCTCTTCCCGATAGATAAGCCATCAACGACCCTGCTGGAATGTCCGGATCCTCAGTCATACGACGACAGACAAGACCGAAGAGTGCTGATGTCGGTGGTCTTCATCTCGCGACTGCCAGTGAATCTCATGGTCATGGATGGGTCGGGAGCTCGTCTGCCCTGCAGTTCGTATGATACCTGGCGATTGAGCAGTCAACTGATAACACCTCCTAGGACCCAGTTCGCTGAACTATTAAGCGATATGTACAACGAGACGCTCCATGCCGTCAGCGAGCATAATCATGACTTGTATGTCTCCAATACTTGTTATCCTGCTCCTGCGCTGACTTTGCGCAGCACTGTGTCCGCCGATCTCTCCACAGACGTCCGCCGTCGCCTCATCTATTCTCTAAACTCGTGGAATTTCGAGCCCCGCGAACTACCGCCAGAAGAAGTTTTGGCATGCACAATGATCCTGTTCGAAGGCCTCTTTCGTATCGATGGGATGAAGGAGGCAGTGGGCGTGTCTTTCCGTAAGTGCTTGCCCTTGTACTTTTGGTCCCTGGACTTGATCAACTTATCGCTTACCAGAACAAATGGGTCCATTCATACACCATCTACGACAAATTTACCGTTATGAAAACTCGTATCACAACTTTGAACATGCTCTAGATGTGCTCCAAGCCTCATATTCCTTCCTCAAATCGGCCGGGATGGTTCCCTCCCTAGCTATCTTGCTTCAGAATGGACGGATGTGGAGGAGCCACCGGCCGTACGACAGCGGCCCTCTCATTACCTCTCTTGAGCTGTGTGACCTGTTCTTGGTGTGCATTGCCGCTATAGGACATGATGTAGGCCATCCTGGTTTTACAAACGTCTTCATGAAAAACGCGCAGACCCCTCTCTCAGTCGTGTTTAACGACCATTCTGCCCTCGAACAGATGCACTGCTCTCTTCTACTCCGAATGATGCAACATCACGGGTTAGGTGCGGTCCTGGAGCGGCCCCGGGCGAGACGTCTGTTGTGGGAGACGGTCATGGCCACTGATATGAGTGTCCATGCTGCTTTTATGGAAAGATTTTCACGAACAGTGGCCGGAGAGGCAGCGTCGATCACCCAAAAGAAGACTCTAATATGCCAGGCCATCATGAAGTGTTCAGATATCAGTAACCCCAGTCGGCCGTATCACGTCTCACAGCATTGGGCCACGGCGCTTATGGCCGAATGGACGTCACAGGCTCAATATGAGAAGTCATTGGCGTTACCCTGTACTGTGCAGTCATCTGAGACGCCACTGAGCGAGGCGAATTCTCAAGTGTTCTTCATCAAAATGTTTGCCAGGCCGCTGTTGGAGTTGGTGGCGAAAGCCGTTCCAGGTATGTTTTACTTTGGTATGTTTGATACACTGCTAATGATCTATAACAGAAATGCAAATGTACGCGACGCAATGTACATCCAACCTTCATGAGTGGGAAACGCGCAAGGCGGATCTCGAACGGCAACCGATATCCTCCAGGGTCACAAAGAAGACAGACGAGTACAATGACTACAATAATGCCTTCCCGCTGACCCTCCCGCTGGCGCACAACCCAGAATGGAGCGAGTGTCTATCATCGGAGAGTGACGATACCGAAAGCCTGGCATCTTCGACTCTGTTTTCGCAAGGGACGACATACAGTACAGAATTGTCGGTAAGGAGCGGACAGGGATGTGCCGCGATCCGAGCGGCTGCTGGGAAGGCGGTAAGGAAGCAGAAAAGCATCGGGAATCGGAATTCCTGGAGTCCGGTTGGAATGCGGGCTCCAGGAGGAGACGTCGTTGCGACCTTTGTGGTAGGAAGAAGGACGAAATTTGGAGACGTGTGATTAGAATGACATCTGGGTGTATGCGCCGTGAGATAAGGACGGAGTCTTTCCTCTTTCCGGACACGCTGGTATGGGATCGTCGGAGGTGGCGAAGGCTGGGTCTATTCTCTCCAAAGAGACACCCTTTGGAGTCTGACGGGCTAGTATGCTCGCCTCGCACGCCGGGTCCCGTCACGTAGTAGAGGTACGGATGAGGTGGGTTGATGACATTGGCTTTCTCTTTCACTTTGCTCTTCGCTATTCTTTTCTTGTCACTGTACCTGATTAGTCTTATGTCTTGTATTTTTCGTCCATTTCGATTCACGTCCTCTTTTTCGATTTCGATACAGACATTAATTCCTTCCTGATAAAATCGTTGTATCTTCAGACATCCTTGTTCCAAAAGATTACGGAGGTGAAGAATATCATTGTTCTAATTGTCTCATCGCTGACAGTGCTCCTTTATGCACAAATTTAGCCACCGAAGAACAAGGATCCTTTGAAGTAGCATGCCTTGTACCAAAAAAGGTTCCATATTTGTACGCTATCGGGATAAACACCTGACCCAGAGATATAAAGGCCCCGTCAGGGAAGCAGTTCAACTTGAATCAATCCAACCATCTCACTACGTCCTTAATTCCCACTCGCCCGTCACTTGTAGCTCATATCAGTAGCATAATCGAGCTGACACATCATCTCACTAAACTCTTCACAAAAAGCTCAAGACCATCAATCCTCATGTCGTGTACCAAGTTCGCGTATCAAACAGCTAACCGTGGGCCATCTCCTTCCCGTATTGCTACAGTTTCAATGACGCGACACGCTAGTTGACCTTCCTCTGGAGGTGATTGATGAAATTGTCCAACACAATCGCAAAAATGCGCCTGCCTTGAAATCCTCGTCTCTCGTTTCAAAGTCATGGAGGACAGCGTCTCTTCGATACTTATTCTCCTACGCCGATTTCTCGTCACCAGAAGATCTGTCGCGCTGGACGAATATCGGTTCATCTCTCCCTCATGTCATCAAGTTCGTTCGAATGGCCAGATTTTCACCGGGAGCACGTCTCAAGGATCTGGAACTCAATATACTGAACGATCAGTTTCCCCCATCCTTACCTGACTCTGAAGAGCGTCTTGCTGCTATTGAACGTATTTTGTCACACCCCTCAGTTCGTAATACCTGCAACCCGGCGAATATTCCCCTTCCCAGGATGCCTCAAGTGACAGTCTTCGTCTGGAGCACGTCCCAGATGCGTGTCATTCATGTTACACCCGAAACGCAGCAACTGATCTCCGCGTTTTCCTCTGTTGAAGAGCTTATGTTTTCGGGCTCGTTCATTAACGTCGCGCATGCCAAGGCATTCTTTGGACTATTCCCTCCTCTCAGGATGCTTCAAATGAATCGCGTTGAAATATCAAGTTCGCTTTCATCAAATTCCGACCCTCCGTTTGTCTTCACGGGTAACCTTACTAAACTAGAGGAGTTAACGATTGAAAGGGCTCTAACGCCTTTAGATTGGCTAGTTTACGAAGCACTCGCAATTTCATGCCCTTTCAATCTTCGGCGCATTACATATTCAGACGCTTCTACTTTCTCTTCCGACGCATTGGGCTACCTACTGAGTCTTAGCGCCCGGTCTCTCGAGGTCCTTTCTATTCCGGCTCGAGCAGGATGTAAGTCCTTCTTCTTTGACTGGAGCATTCTTTCATTGACTGGGGCGTAGCTGATTTTTCGACCTTTACTACACCCGCTTTTACCTCACTCGTGTCGCTCACTCTGAGTATCGAGCTCAAGACGCAGACACTACTACTTGACCTCCAATCGTACATGGACGCGCTAGAAGTTCTGCCTTCTGCCCCAAAACTTACTGAATTCGTACTACAGCTATATGCCTATTCATCAACGGATATCATTGCCATAATGGAGGAAGGCGTCTTCGACTGGGCCCGCTTAGCAGAAACTGCACTATGGCGTTTCCCGACACTCAAGAGGTTCGTGTTCCGGGTGTCTATGGACAAAGAGTTCAATCCAACCAAAGAAGAGGCGATCAACATGTCTGTGCCAAAGGCACTCTTTGGTATGCTGGGACAGAGACTAGTCGTAGAATGGATTGAGAGCTATGGGAGGAGGCAGCAATGGGAACTTCTTTGACGCGGGCTCTTGTACGTGGAGAGCGCGGCTAGACACAGAATCACTCTGCGGCTGTTTGCCCGTCATCGGACAGTGTATACTAGCGAATATTCTAACTGGACAAACACCTAAATTACATCGGTTTTGGACAGGGGACACAGTTGTAGTAACGAGATTGCTATATTCGATCATCCATAGCTCTGCGAACTCTTCGCAGGGTAGGTGTTTCGCTCTTCCTCGCCATGTTATTGCTAATGCAACGATGTGATCAAAGAGATCTTGAGTTTGTGAAGCACTGACGATCGTTCACTGCATTAGTGGATAACCTCCATGGGTGTGACAATCATATCCATTTTCTGATCGTGGTCATCAACGGGGAGAATAGAGTCCACCACTTGTTCTTGCAAAGCCAGGGCCACTTACAAGGATGTCAATCTCAATTAGCAGACAAGGAAAGACCATACGCACCCATTAAAGGGCGCGGCCTTCCACTGGCCTCATACTCAGAGATATATTTATCATAATACCCTTTACCGTGGCCCAGACGAGATAGCATCCTGTCGAAAGCAACACCTGAAGAAGGGGATACAGAACAATGTACACCATACCACGGCACAACTGACCTGGAAGCAGAATCATGTCCAACTTATCGCAGTCCGAGTCTGTCGCTGGATAACGTCGTTGAGCCATACCATGCTACTTATATTAAGCACATTTTCATTTTTACCGTTTCTTCTCGGAAACCCATTCCAGGTGGCTCCAGGCTCTCGAATGCCCCATACGCCACTTGGTAGTGACTTGATATCTTCCGCGCCATGAATTTCCAGAAAGTCCATGCTACCATCTGATGATATTTTAGGAACAAATAGGGTTTTATCTATGCAAGATTAACGTCAACGTTCAGTTGAACGTTATGTGCTACGCACTAGAGCGTACGATTTCCTGGACCAACGTGGACGTGTCCAACTCCATCGTTGGCATGCTGAGATAACAGCTAATTGTTTTACTCTTATGGAAGGCTTCCAAAGCCAGTACACGATCTGTAACGGCCTTGGCTGTGAAAATGTTCAAATTAGCTGGACTAGAACAAACGCGTGGAAATGAAAGTAACGGTACATTGTTCCTCAATGATTGCAGGGGAAATTTTTTTAAAGTAGAGGAAAGAGCTTTACGCATAGCTCTCTTCTCTGCCCTGAGGACAGCGTTCGCGCATGCCATCGCGTAGTGCTGATGAGAGTATTATTTGAAAGAGATAAAGTGAGTCACGACATGTCGGGTCGGCCCGGACTATCTACAAGACCTTGAACGTGACTACCATGAGCGAATCGTATGAAGATATATTCAACGACGCGCTCTCGTTTATCGGCGAGTCTAAAATTTTAGACGACTCTGAGATATGCTACGGTCCTCTTCGGCTTACCGTTGCACCCAAGGTATGGATGCCTTTGGATCGATGAAAGACAGACTCTGACAACTCTTAGTACTGTAGGAAGGCAAGGTGCGTTTCAAAAGTTCACGGTCTTTCAAGTTTGAAATATCATCCAAGGCGAATACATTACTGGCAGACCATCTTTTTTCCCCTTCTCTCTTTCTTGCCGAGCGTATCGAACGAGCGCTAATTCCTGTGCAAGGACGTAAAGGTACTTTGATTACTCTTCTTTTAAGTTATCTAATGAACGGCTACTTGCCTACTGCCTCGAAGTTGTTGAATTGGGTGCAGGTTGCGCACTGCCGTCGTTACTGATGAGCACGTTACCTCAACCCCCTTCACTTGTTGTAGTGACAGATTATCCGGACGATGGGATCATGAAAAATCTGAAAGAAAACGTCAATCGAAATCGAGCGCACGTCTCTGATGGATGTATTACTTTTTGCGAAGGGTATGAATGGGGTATGGATGCCCATTCTGTTCTGTGAGTTTTTGAAGCTGTATAAGGAATTCTCACCTTTCTCTTACAATCGCTCAGATCTTTGACAGGTAGCGAGACCATGGGATATGATGTTGTGATTCTTTCGGATCTTCTGCATTTTCATAGCTCTCACAACGTTCTCGTTGCCTCGCTCAAGTCGCTGCTCCGGAGAACCGTTGATTCCAGGGTGTATATCGCGGTGAGCTCTTGTTTTACCCATGACCTTGCCGTACCGCGTTCTGAAGATACACAGGCCGGAAAATACACATCTCTTAACGTTTGTGACAACTTCATGAGGGTTGCAAGCTCTGAAGGCTTCTCCATCGAAGAAGTCGTTCCCAATGGGCAGGATGAACCTTGGCTTGGTATTATGGAGGTTGCAAATCTTGACAAGGAGGCTCTTTCCATTAGAAAAGCTGCGTGTCGATTCTGGATTGGACGGTGGGCCGCATAATAATAGCAGCGACATCATGAATGTACTCGTCAAGCTGTGGGGTCGTGTATCTCGTTGAGCCTCTTGTTTAGTTATGTCATTCAGTGACTCATGTCCCTATCAGTATTATACCATTATTTGTAGCATATATATCTTGAGTATATAAGCGAGGAGTACATATTTGTTCAGAGGTGTCCTTGAAAGACTTAGGCCGATCAAGACCAGAGCACTGGACAGGCAGGCAAGAGTGCTGAGACTGACGTCATAGTCACATTCTGTGACACTCTACGCGTTATTTGCTCTTCTTTGCCAACAACGACATTCGCTCTCCTCCAGCAAGTTTTTCCCCCTTGCTTCTTGGCATTCTTGCATTCAGTTGCATTCTTCCTCTTCTCGTGTCAATATTTTCTCTTTTATGATTAATGGGAATATCTGGGCTGCTACCAGCTCTCAAGTCCATTCAAACTGTCAAACACTTGTCTGAATTCTCTGGCAAGACTGTGGCAATCGACGCGTATGCTTGGCTGCATCGCGGTGTATATTCATGTGCTACAGAATTGGCTACTGGCACACAAACAAGCAAGTAAGTGGCCTTCAGGGAACGACATGCGTGGGGCAACGCGGTTGTCCCTATAGTTCCCCACTGTATCAGCCGAAGACTGACTGCATTTACCTCGTAGGTATGTCCGATACGTGATGGAGAGGATTCGGATTTTGCGTCAGCATAACATCGAACCCTACGTCGTCTTTGATGGTGGCCCCCTTCCTGCCAAACAAGGGACCGAAGTTACTCGAAAGCAGAAGCGAGAGGAGAACCTTGCGCGCGGGAAGGCCCTTGCTGATGAAGGAAAGCATACTCAGGCGCGAGAGTTCTATGTCAAGTGCGTAGATGTGACCCCGCAAATGGCGTTCCAGGTGATAAAGGTGCGGCGTTACGAATGCATCTTAGGTCTTTGTAACCATCTTCCACAGGCGCTGAGAGCAGAAAACATTAAATACACCGTGGCGCCCTACGAGGCTGATGCACAAATGGCCTACCTGGAGCGTACTGGCTACGTCGACGCCGTCGTCACCGAAGACTCTGACATGCTCGTCTTTGGATGCAAGAATGTTTTGTTCAAATTTGACGCAGTTGCTAACACTGTCGTCTCTGTATCTCGCTCTGACTTCGCATCCGTTACTGCCAGTGGCCCTGGACTCTCATGGAATCTCACTAGTTGGGTGGTCTGATACGCAGTTTCGCGCCATGGCCATCTTAAGTGGATGTGACTACCTCCCCAGTATTCCTGGAATTGGTTTGAAAACAGCATGTTCGCTGCTGCGGAGGTGGAAAACTGTGGATCAGGTCGTGAGAATGGTTGCAATTGAAGGCAAGAAATCAGTGCCTCGGGGATATTTGGAAAGTTTCCAGTTGGCCGAAAAATGCTTTCTGCATCAAAGAGTTTACGATCCGTCGCTTGAAAGGCTTGTACACTTGACCGAAGTCGACGAAGAATGGAACGAGGAGCTGGATGTTCATGTAGGCAGGTAAGACAGAATATGCAACCGCGCGGTGCCGTTCGCTCAATTAAATTTGGAATGAACTCTAGGCATATCGAACCATCTTTAGCGAAGCAAATCGCGATGGGTGACGTCGACCCTATCACCCTGTTACCTATGCAAGATATTAATCCTAGTTTCATGCTCCATGCATCGATGAAGAAGGAGCTATCGTTTATCCCTTGTAGTCGGTCTGACAAAAGCAAGGGGAAAGCTCTAAACGAGCCAAGGCATGATGGCATCCTTATGTTCTTTGGCGGGTCCTCTCTCCCATCGCCAGATTGTTGGTTTTGATGTTGTGTTTCAGGACCTAATGCCAATATTCCCCGAACCGAAAAATCACCATCAAAAATCCCCATAGTTGTGAAGAAGAACAAGATGATCGTAGGCAAAGCCAGTGGCAAACGGACTTTGACGGATGTGATGGACGAGGACATGGTTGCCAAGAGGAAGAAGCGAACACACGACAAAAGGTTGTCCAAATTTTTTACTCCGCCGACGGCCAAGCCACAGCACAGAAATAAAACATCTCAAACCTCCGTCGCCGGACCCTCTCGTCTGCGCGATGAAAAGGAGAATGTCAGGATCACGACCGATGCTGAGATCAACGAAGACAACTTCGGTTCTTTGATCGCTCAAGAGGAGACACATTTGCAGATGACGCTCGATATTGAAGAAGACTTGACGGCACAAACAGTGGAACAAGAAGATGGTTATATCTCCCCAACTTCGCCCTCTGGATCGCAGGACACAGAGGAGCTGTCCTCTCCCCTACGTCCGCAAGATGCCCCGAAGCGACTCCCATCGAAAACCAAATCCTTAGACGATTTGTATTTTGGTGCCGACGCTGTCTCAAGTCCGCCCCTTGCATCCCCGAGACGAACTCAATCTCTCACTGCACGGTCACAGAAATCTGATCGTAGGCCGCTATTCCAAAATGCTTCTGAGGATGAAATTGCGGCAGGGCCCGATCTGAGGAATCAGCTGGGAGACGAGTTGGCTGATGATAGCGACTGTATGTTGTCCAACGACGTCGACGACGCATTTGAACAAGGCGCTGCTTCATGTCCCAGTCCATCTCCGCTGACATCCGACGACAAGCTGGAGGACATCGAGGATAGTGTTGAAAGGGTTCATGCCTCTAGACAGAAGGCCGTTGCAGCAGGGTGGCACGCATCCTACACTTTGAAACGGCGAGAAACTAATGTGACACCTGCCGGGAGGTATCGAAGCGTCAGGCAGTCATTGTCTCGATCGCACCCTTACCTTATCCCTGCCCCGAAATTTGCACCCCTAAAGTACATCTCAAAACCACCAGATAAACTCGGAAGGGGTAGGACGAGTCTTGTTTTCCTCAATGAGCCTGTGAATATGTCGAAAGACAAGATCACAGAGGGAGGATGTCTCGAGACGGGTGTAGAATCGGAGCCCGTAAAAGATACTATGGGCGACGTGTTTCAAGAACGAGCGAAGGGACGTCTAGATCGTTTTCGGTGAGTTCAGTTCTGCTGTGGCGATCGCGAGAGAGGCGCTAATGTGAGAACACAAAAGTTATGTCTGAATCGTGGCGCCTGCCGGTCTGTGATTTGGTGGTAGATTAGTTATATACCTTGCGTCGCACCGCGTTCTTCCCCTTGATGCATGCGCTTGAGGTGCCTTCATTTCAGTCTGTATACTATTTTGGATTACTTACACATCATCTCTGTGCATTTATTAATTCATGTCATGCATTTACACACCAAACGACAACATGCGGTACACCTCCGCCCGCCTTCAAATGCTCTAAAAGTCCCGGACTGCGTTTCTTCCTTCCCCTTCTAGCTCCCAAACTAGGCGCAACTGTGACGTCAGGTTCCTTTTCTAGGTACCTCTATTACGTTGATCTCCAACAGTCCACAATCAACAAGCACTCTCTAAAACTCAACTTGAAAAGAAGCGTGTCCAACCAGTGCGTAAGGTATCTTGGCAATCGCATACTAAAAGCACCACGACGGCGTGCCTGTAAATTTTTTTGACGCCCTATTCTTGATTTATTTTGGTTCGGGATCTGAAGAAGTCTGATAGTGGCCCTACCAGAACCACTTGAGGCGAAGAAGAAGAGAAAAGGGACAATCGATCACTTCAATACATGTAAGCAAAGGTACATACCTGTTGGTGTCGGTATTGATCTCATCATCCAGAAGCAGCGCTCCATGCGCCAAACAGTCACCTGTCTCTACGAACTTAACAATCACACTTACTATCGCCATTCAATATTATTGGGCTCCGGGTGAGTGAGCGAGTTGGATCCGAATTGGCGGGTTAGTGCGCCTGTTGTTCTCATCTTGAGTGTATCCGAAATGCTCATGGCGTCTAAACGGTGTGGAATCATATTTTTCAACTCAGACAAAGGCCGCCGGATAATTTTTGGAGACAGCAACTCCTCCGGTTTGGATTCGTGATGTTGGCCTTGATTTCGTTTGTCGGGCGGGCAGAGCCCCGAGAGAATTATCGGCATCTCTTTTGATTGGCGCTAATTATTTTTTTTTTATTACGGTAAACAGAGCTTGGCCTGGGGTCCATCTGCTTCTTCCTTCCTCAAACGGCGTCGTGTCTGCTTTGCTGCGGTTTCTGACTGTATTCGGGCTGTTTAGTGCCTCATTGTTGGCGTGCTAGTGATATAATCGTGAACCTTCCGGCCGTGTACATGCGTAGCGTACAAAGGCGGAGCAACTGTCAGACACCACGAGCGTAATATTCCCCAGCCCTCACCGCATGCGGCAAATATCGCCTGTCATCAAATTCTTCAACAATACATCTCCGACCCTGACTAAACAGATTTGTGTGTTTTTGTGGGTCCATCAAATGTTTCCGCCCACGTTCTCGTACTGAAAATGGCGTATTTATTAAGGATCCACTTCCGCTACGCATCATCAAGTCCCTTTCCTTCCCGCGATACGCTCTGATTTTATATGTACTCCTCATCCTCTACATTCGCGTCTAATGAGGCAATACCGTGGCCTCATGCAAACTTTGCTAGTACTCGCGGGCTTTCAGAGTATCCGATCCTCGATGATCACCACCGTCAATCAGAATACTATATAGTGTCGCCACCAACTCTTATGGCTCCGACACCTGTATCAGCTCTTATTCCTCAGCACTCTATGCCGACGAATCTTAACATGCATCAGGAATCATCCGACTCCAGCGCCTACGACAGTACTGGCAGAATTCGCTCATCCTACTCCTTGGCTTATGGCCAGAATGCCGGCTACACTATGACTCCCGCAGCTCTTCATGCTGCAATGTCGTCTCCGCCTAGAAGGTACGACGCAGTTCGGCTGTCGAGGAGGTCTCGTTGGATGGAAGGTCATCCATATTTGTCAGGGGCTGCCTCCATTTCTCCGCGTCTATCTCCTCCAATGTCCTCAGCACCCTCCCCTCTTCGCGGGTTTCCTGACTGCCCCTCGGTACCGCCTGCTGTCGGCTCCGGGTCAACTGGATTGTTCTCCGCTCCCGTTCGTGAGCACTTCGACGACGTAAGGGCTGCCCAACAAGCTGTTGCTATGAGGCAGAGCTGGTGCTCATCTGACTCAGAGCAGTCGAATTCAATATACGGTGAATCGTATGAGAAATACCCCGCTCCAAAACTGGAACCGCCTACGCCACACGACTCCTCTGATCTTCTCGCCGCGAAGAAGAAGAAGAAATCCAAGATGCATCAGTGCGAGATCTGTCACCACGAATTTCCTAGGTAAGTCGCTCACAATTTTCTTGAATTTATTGGCTCACTAAAGTACGCAGACCCAGTGGGTTGCGGACACATATGAACAGCCACAACAACGTCCGGCGTTCGTCACCTTCTCAATATCTCTTGTCCGTTATTTGACACCGTTTTCACAGCTTACCCTTGTACGTATCCTGGCTGCACGAAGACGTTTGGTGTACGTTCCAATGCCAAGCGGCATCTTCGTACCCATGGTACATTCCCCCAGGCCGATAAGACCAATCAAGCCGGCCGATACACTGTCGATTTGTTGCCTCCCGGTGTGAGCTCTAACACTGATGCTGTGAACCTTGCCCCTCGCCAGGTTCAGCCACCTTCCACCAGCAGGAAGTGGGTTCCCTCGAGCCTCATGTCTTGTACGAACGCATTGCGGCTCCGGGAAGCAGAATCTTCTTCCTCAGAGTATGATGGAGACGAATCCGATTCCAGCTGCAGAAGCGTGCAGCTATCTCTACCGCTGCCTCCGGTTGTGCCCTCCGTTGTCAATGATGAAACAGATGACAGATTCGAAGAAAGGAATTCTTATCTTGCTATGCCGTCGCATCCATACCATCCGTCTCAGGTATTCCCTTCCTTAATTTAAAATTATGAATGGAAATCTGATGCTGTTCTCAGTTCCGCATGTTACCTGGACCTTCTGTCCCACCCTCACGAGCGCCTTGTAACGCCTGATATCTCGATTGTCGATTTTGCCGCTTTTCTATTGCTTTGTACCCTATTTGCGTACGCTTTTATATCTTGGATTCTTTCTTTTTCAGTCCCAAGTATTGGGTTTGTATTCTACTTTTGAGACGGGTCTTCCTTTTTGGATCTACAGACTATTGCACTTGTATATCTGCTAACTATCTTTCTTGGATGAAGACGTTACGTAAAGCTGTCGCTCTTAATGAATTGATGCTAAAAATACTACTGTACGAAGTGCCTCATGCGTTCCTCTATGTCTCCGCTAGGAATCCGCATTAAAGAATCGGTACCGTGGTACAAGATGATGAATCAGATGGGCCAGTATGGTGCTAATCACTTACAGAACCGAGACGATCAAGATACCAAAGCAATCAGAAATTTTTGGCGAGCCCGAAGGACACACCGTACAGTTCGGGGGCATCGTTCGGTTGCGCATGCGAGCCGTAAGGGTGCTAAGATGTTTCAAATTCATGTAAAATGCGAGTGAGAACTGTGACCTACCATCTTACAGTACACGTGTTTGACTGACGAAGGAAAGGTGTATAATGACAGAAGAGACCGCTTGAAGGGCGATCATGACGAGATTTCTTGGCCCAAAGAAGTAAAAAAAAATGCCGTTCCACGCAAGTCCTCACGATATGTGCTGTTGTACATGTGGATCATGCCCACCTGCTGATTACCGATGCGGTCATACATTGAAGAGAAAGCCTGGTATATTGGTGAATGATGAAGATAATATTAGAGCTTTCGCTGAAAAAGAGCCCCAAAACTGAAAGAGTATGTCCTAAGCTCATGTATTTTTCAATAATGACAATCAAAACAAGGCGCTTCTACTACTGCCGATACTGAAGGTGGGTCCGCTTATCAGAATGCCTGTTTCAGAGAATTGAGGACAACGTGGGAACAGATGAATAAATCTCTTATTTTTTCGAGGCTGTTGGGCCTTGTATCTCGGGCATCGACCGGTGATATCGGAAAGGGTAGGAAACAGTCTTATAAAGAGAAATAGCACACTACCTTGAGCAAAAGGCTGTCAAAGAATACTTAGTGCCTCTCTCAGGATCTTTTGATGATCTCGGCATAAATAGAAGCATGGGGAACTTTGACGCGAGAAGGAAGGTGCGAGTACTTAGTGCTTAGCACCCATCGTAGTAATGACGGGAAGGGACAGACATGGAAACAACGAAGAACTATTCCCGCAAATTACGGGCGCTAGCGATGTCAGATCACATGAGCACCGAGGTCAATTCGACTCCCGCTCTGAGCAGCGAGAATATTTCTTTGATGTCTTCCTTAAGCAGGAGTTAAAGTCGACACAAAGCCCATTGGTATGCTTAGGTATTAAGACCAGCTCCACTTGATGTTGCTCCCGTCAAATGCAATCGAGCAGCGGCCTGCAGCTAATTTAAGCGGCTACAACAGAGAGAACATCTTGGGCGGATAATGCAGTCAGTCAAATTAAATCCTCGACGTTGTCCAGGAAAAGAAGAGAACATTTCTATACCGGTAAAAAATCACAATACGTACTCCGGGATACCCATGAGTCCTCAGCCGAATCTCCGACAGTTGCGAACTTGGACGTCGTGGTTGATACGGGTCTTATTAATTAAGGAATGAGACTGGAAAGTCTAGAAAGTGTCATGAACTTGATGTGAACTGCTTATTTCCTGCGAAGTGGCCACACAGTTCTCGGACGTGATCAATCAGTGGCTGGACAGTTTGAAATAAAAATAAATACCTGCCTTTCCTTTGAGCACGGGTAGCTGCAAGCATTGACATCGAGCGACAGTGAGCCTCAGTCCCTTGGTCACACAACCGACAGGTATTTGAATGGATAAGATGACGACGCCCAGGGTCCGCGGTCTTGTATGCCAACCGCCACAAACATACTTGCCGCCACACTGAAAAAGTGGAGGAAATACTACCTTGTTTCTGGTTCTACGTGGGCTCCAGGTGATGTCGGGGCCATTGGGATAGCACACGGACTCTAGAATTCGGTGGAGAGAAATACAGCCCAAATCTGACCGATGAGAGGTGCCAGCCTCCGCGATACAGCAGCGCGATAAGCCTTACCCTTACTAGATATGACCCAGATGAGCAACACGGGCCTAAGTGAATAGGACATACGAACAAGAGCTTTCACACAAGGCAGTTGCAGGCCACACGCAAATCATAGTATGCACGTGGTGAATGTATCGATGATGTAGTTGATTTAGATTTCCAATTAACCACATCATAGGTAGCCAAAGGTACTGCGAGCATCGAGGAGTCGTCTCTTCTCGTAGCCTAATATAAATGGCAAGGCAAAACGTCAAAGACGATCGTGATGAATTACGGTGCGAATGACGACCCTAGGTACCACCCCAGGTGGCAAAGGAATAAGAGCGGGCCTCGGATTCAACGGAGAAAAACGGCTGGCGTTGTCAGTAAATAAAATCAGTGCTAACAATAACCAATAACACTGGTGGCTAGTGGTGGTGACTGGTATCGAAAAGCGATGACAACAGCTGGGATCATCAAAATTACGGAGGTCACCAGCATTAGTACTAGAAGAGCAATGACGTAGGACCAAGAGTTTCTGGGTCCAGTCATCCAGATGCTGAGGACGAACGCTAAAAGTTTTTCCCAGGTGCCCCCGAATAATCAACAGGTGTGCAGGTCGTGGAAGATCAAGGAATGCACGTTGCGTATATGCTATCATACCGACTTGGGTAATCTGAGGAAATGAGGTCTCAACGAGGCCTGGCGATGAACCACAGCACAACTGCTGCAATGGGTGCAGGTGCAGGGACACATGAAATTTCGAGGTAGTTGACATTGGCAGACCAGTGCAAACCGCCGCCGCCAAAAGTGGCAGCCAATCTCATCATGTGCGAGCAGAGTCGTTAATTAAAGCCGAGACCGGAAGATCATATTCTCACCAAGTCAACGTCGCAGCGTTTGGATTAGCGGTGCATCATTACGACTGAATACGTTGTGAAAGCAAATTGCCACTATCAGGCTCTTGAACAAATAAGCGCAACAGTGCCAAGAAAAAGACTGGAGCCGTAGATAAGCGACGCCAGAGCTGATTGGTGTTTCCACAAGCCCAAAGAGTTGCAGAGTCAATATTGGCGGAGAACCACCATCATGATGCGGAAGGAGTAGTTTACAACACGTCGGGAGTAAATCAGAGTTGACCGAATGCATAGAGGTACGTAGGTATTCGCATTACATATCCAACCAGGTACGGGAGATTCTGGAAGGAGTCTGGCGAACGGATCCAAACACTTAGCAAATTCACCCTCGAGCCCCAATGCTGCGCTTTGTCTTTCCTTTGAGGGGGTAGCTCTTCTAACAAAATTCGGAGGTTATAGAATAAGGTGGCGTGGATACCGTGGGTGTTAACCTGGAGACATCAAGTAGGTGAGGATGCTGAAATAGACTCTTGATTAGACAGTGCCGCCTAGCGATAGCCCAAATCGAAGACGGCGAGCAGAGATAGTAAATAAGTACAGTAGAAGGGTAGAAGGACAGCGAATTCTCTTCTGAGGAAGAAACAATGATAGAGTTTTGGTAGCAAAAGGGCAGGTATATGTGTAGACGCGCTGTTACCATCATCACACTTCCATGATACCAAACATATGACGAGAGTCCTGGGGTCCGGCCGGTGCCAGGAGAACATAAGCACAACGCGAAATCAGCGGTAACCTAAAGGTAAAAAATAACTCGAACCCCCTTCCCGGGGGGGGAGACAGAATTCCTTGGGAGCACCATCACAGCTGGAGGTAATGTTCTGCGATAGATTAAAAGTTATATGTCCTGTGGGGGAATAAGGATCGTCAATCGGTAGGAGGGCGCCTCGTTTAGACGTTTTCAATCAAATTATATGAACATGGATAATGAATTTCATGGCCATATCGGTGGGGTTGCGCAGAAAGAGACAGGCTGCCGTTACAGGAAGATGGGAACACGAACATTTGGTCAGACGGTCAAACTCTGGCCCATGATCTCCAATGGGGGTCCGAAGGATCTGAATCTGGAGTTTGTCCGTGTTAAAATCAGTGGCTGTTGAAATTCCATTTCGGGTGGGCATTGTTGAAGCCAAAGTTTTGTTCTGTCTTTGATTTACGCGATTTCGTGGGTATGGCAAGGAAGATTGTAGGATACTTTCAGTCACACGTCCAGCCATAAAATGTCAGGAAAACAGCAAGCGCCGGAGGATAGAAGGACATGGGAGGATGACTGATTTCTCGATCTTCTCAGGAAGAAGTGTGGCATCCGATGGCAGGTCGTGTAATGTCCGCTCACCAAGGTTTTATAAGGACCCCACCTTGGCTTCGTCCGGCGTGCTACCTTTTTCGTTCCCTTTCCTTCTTACCCTTGCCCATCCCTCGGATTCCCTCCTGCCTTCCTCCCTCCACGGCCTCGTCTGGATCCACCATGGTCAACTGGAAATCAGCTGAAGAAATCGCCAATGACAGTGGTATGTCACTCGGTTGCAGAATTGAGGGTGCTTTTCGGATCGCTCATTGCATTCTAGTGTCCTTTTCACGCTTCATGCATACATTATTAGGCGTCTACATGTACGTACAACCACTATACCTGGATATATGCGCCCTCAAACATCACATTGACGCGTATTCTCGCAGATGGGAGTGGTTCACGTCTCTGCCGTTCGACTGGCAATATGTCTCGGGCAAAAAGCCGTTCCGGTGGCCCTTGGTACGTAGTTGAGCTACTTGCAGGTCCGTTGATCGCTCACGGCGGCCCAGATCTTCTACTTTTTGAACCGTTACTTCCTCCTCATCGCCCTCATTGGAATGTGAGTATCCCGTTCCTTGCTCCTTATCCCCTGACTTAAACGTTATCTTAGCTCCGTCGCACTGAATGTAACAAAGTAATATCCACTCCATGACCCCTTACATCATTCATCAATCCATAATATATTGTCAGGCCGATAGATTGCCAAGCCTTGTATACATTCAACCAGGTGCATCCCTATTATCTATGCATTTACCAGCGTCTAAGACAGCGTCAAGGTCTTTGGGAATGCTGCAGTTGGACTTGCATCGATTAATCTTTCTCTTCGGACGTAGGTGCTGTTTTTGGTTTCAAACAACTTCTTATGTCTCAATTTGACAGAATCGCCGTATGGTCGCGTAGCCTTTGGGTTGTAATCCCGCTCGTCGTGGTTATCATGGGCCATTGGTCCCTGCTCCTTCACGGTCAGTTGAGTCAGCTCATTCTATGCCGCTGTCAATCTCAGGCTTTCGCAGGTATACTTCTGAAGGCTGAATGGACTGGTGCAGGCGGCTGTGCTATCACTTCAACAGACAACAAGCTTTTGGCTGTTACTTTCATCTACTCAATGGCTTTTGATTTTACCGTTCTCATGTTGACGGGCTGGAAACTGGTCTACAGAGCTCCTAGGTCGGTGCTTTGTCTATATTATCCTCGTTTCGCATTGATCACCACCTTTCCAGCGCTACCCGAGTCGGCCGCTCTATGTTAGTCACACTGATTTTCGGCGACGGCCTGATCTACTTCGTGATCGCTTTCCTCGCTAATCTACTCGCTACCGTAAGTCTATGTTTGTGCCGCTTTTCTTGCTTCATGTTCAACGTTCTACAGATTTTCATGCTTCTCAACCTCAATGCTGTCATGTCTATTATAGCCAATGTTCCTGCAGCTATTGCATCGACTGTGAGTTATCGTATCTTTATATCGATTATATCTCATTCCCTCGACAGATTGTGGCCTGCCGTGCGGTTCGCCGTTTAAGTAAATATACGTCAGAAGGCCCGGATTTCTTGGGGTCGGTGGGTTCCGCCGCACGAAAGTGTTTAGCTGATATATTTTTCCAGCACTACCGTGGCTTCAACGCTTGCCTTCCGTACAACGACGGCGTCAGCAGTACCACCGAAGCGCCCAAAAGTAGCCACTAATGGCCTTAGTGCTGTTGACGGAGTCCATGTACAGGTGATATTGTTATGGGAGTCTCTTGACATATTCTAACCCGGATATTAATCCAGATGGAGACTTTCGAATCTCCAGGAGGCTTCGTTGAGTACGATGCCATGGGCAATGTCATTAAAGGCTCGCCCGAAAGCATGTTCGATCATGACCCAGAGGCTCAACATATTCGCGACGAGTTCAAGAGGCCTCCATACTAAATGGCATGTCCTTTTGAATTTCTTGTGCACTTCTTGTTATCGCACTCCACGCTCGTTTTGCATTCGTTACTGGATTCTCGACTTCTGTGTCTATCTGCTGTCGCCTGAAGAACTCAAAAAGCTGAAACATTGTGTACGTATCACCGAAGGGGATTGGGTGGGACTTGTATCGATAATTAGACCCCAGAATGAAGGAGAGAAGAAGATGCAAAAAGATTATATTGCGCACAATACAACTCTGTTTGAGCGCTTCGGCCTTGGCTCTGTGTCTTCTACTTTTGGACACCGTTTTCTTTAAGGCGTATTTTTGTGAGTGATCCTATCGGTTGTCATGTGTAACTCAGGTTAACGCTTTCGCTCACAGATGATGTTGCCCGGTATACCCTACACAGTCTTGTAAAATTAGAAACATTCGACAAGTGTGAGTTTTAGTACCTGCGCGTCACTTCTGTACCATCTAATCAGGGAGGTTTCATCCAGATGATGGTGTGTATACATGATTGTATTTTTCCCTAGTTATGATGTTTATTCTGTGATCCATTCATTATACATGTCGAACGTTTTATCGCCGGTGATCTAGTATTGAACTTGAAAGTCCTACAATTGTTTGTTGCCCTTGTCCAAAAAGTGCCGACGGAGTGGTCCACCCTCCAATAGGAACGGAGGATTTTGTATGTGCATCGGTGTGAAGTTTGGTGCGAGATCAGTGACATGGGTGTTTCGGTTCTTGGTAAAGTTCTGCCTGTTCACTACTTCTCAGTCCTATTTGACATCTCAGTTTCGGCTGCCAGAACACTGCCGCGAAGCAGTGAATGAGCAATATGAGACGGAAGAACGACGACCTGTATCACACCGATTGAACCTGGTGTCCGTGGCGTCTTCTAGTTACGACAACCCTACGGCATTCGAAACCATATGGACCACCCAGGTGACAGGAGCTTCTTAATACCTGAGAAAGCGCCTAGCGCTAAATGTAAGGTTGCGGACGAGGGATTACATCAAGTTTCAATAGTCGCGGTTGTTCGAAGTGGGCTCGAACTCGGAGTGAGTTATTCTATATTTATACTCGAAGGCGTTGGCTTGGAACCAAACGGGATCTAGAACATGCAGGCTTGAGGCATTCCGCCGGTACTACAAGAAATAAACGTCGAATTTACATTACTTATCAGAAGGACTGCCCTGACTACAAGCATTCATCCTCCAGGATCCAATACAGTTCTATTTCCATTCTTCCTGCACTTCTTGATGCGCATCTTTTACAGTTCCTCATGCTTACTTTCGGAGTCGCCAAATTCCAAGTCGTCGACGATCACGCTGCCCCTTTTGTCGGTGGAATCTTCCTGGAAAGTTACATGGGTAGGAGAGACACTGCCGTTATTGAAGTTGTCGGTACGGGTGAAGGTTTCCATTTGCACGTGTACCCCACTCGTTAGATCCGAGGGTGGCGGCCGTATAGCGGATGTACCACGTAGAGCACGGCTGCCTACGGCGACTTGGTTCATTGTTCTAAATCGCGGAGGTGCATCGTTTGAGTTTGACCCTGAGCCGCTGGCGCTGTTATGGAAGCATCGTTAGTCAAGACGGTCCGATCAGGTTCCAGGCAACGTAAAGAAGAAACATACTACACTTCAGCGCCTCGGTGGTAGAATTTATTGAGTCGTCTCACAGCACGACATGCGACGATCTGGGAAATGAATAAGCAAGGCAAGTCTAAAAATCGTGTGGGAGGATTGGCTCACCGTACTCCCGATAGCGGCAGGGACATTGAAAATAACACTCATAACAGCATTGAGGTTGAGGCACATGAAAACGGTCGCTATTAGATTTGACAGGAACCTGTAAAACACAAAACGCTATTAGTCTCATCAGACTATTAGATGGAGGATACTCGATCACTACTGACGCAATGATAAAATATACGAGGCCATCAGAGAACAGCATTCTCGTCAATTGGCTCCCGCCAGAAGGGCCTCTTCTCCCAACGAGTTTGTATGTATTCAGCGCAAGAATGACAAAGTCGAAGACCATAGAATAAATGAAAGTTGCAGCGAGAATTGTATTGTTGGCTGAGGTGATTATGCAGGTCTCCGTCTCGGGAATCCAATCCGCATTAATAAGAACGCCTGTATAGAATTCGTGTTGAAAGGCATAAAAAGGGTGAAGGTACAAGCCCGGGAGCATACCTTGTAGTATCAAAGACCAGTGGCCGAGTGTAAGCAAAATCAGAAGGCCAATTATGATTTTGGATTGTGCGTAAACCGCTATTCTGCCATGGAAGGTGTTAAAGCGAGCATTTCCCTCGAAGGTAGGAGTGTTGCTCACGTTCGGAGACTGAGGTTGATACTGGCCAGGCCAACGGCGGCATTACCGGCTAGCTGGTGAAGTGAATCAGTGTGGCGTTTGAAGAAGCGAACTATGGAACACACCTGGTTGAACGTATACAACGCCTGACAGTTGACTTCCCTTAAGGATCATAATCTCAATAACAAATCCACGTCGGAGAGTGGCAACGTCAAGTGCTCACTTGGTTATGTTCAGTGAGATTGCACTGTTGCCAAGGTAAGAAAATCCTCGTTTCAAATAGAAAATGAGAAACGGGACGCACATTCCGATGAGCGCAAATAAGAGAAGATATCTATTGAGGAAGTAGAAGATCTGAGAGAACAATAAGGACAGTGACCAGCGTTTAGAAATACCACTCACCATGGGCCAACGAAACTTCTTTCGCCCCGACATGAAATCCCAATCGAAAGAAAGAGAAACAAAAAATTCCCAGCTTCGCCATGCAAATTAGCCACGCGGACATCCACGACGTAAGCCAGCACTCACACATATACCCCAAGTAGCGCGTGCATGAGTTTAATGAAAACATCGTTATCGAGGGCAATTTCTGACTGAGATCTCCAGTCAGGCATCGGTAAGGGAGGAGGGAGGAAGGGAGAATAGAAAGAGGGGGTATAAGTATAAACGGGATAAGTGTCATTCAGCCATGCCTAGATGAGAACGCGTCGAATATAAGGGATCAGAACAATACTGTATCCGATCGCGCCGTGTTTCCTCCTTTTGTGATGACATGATGATAAAATTCAAGTGTGCAAGTGTTGACAGAGTGAAATTGGCAGCTGGACCTAATGGGTCTAAGGAATTCCACGGTTAGGCTGATCATCGGAACGCAGGTGGGAGCGTGTACATATCTGGAGTTCCAAAAGTTCACTTCAAAGTTGAAAAAATGTGCAGGTCCGAGTAGTCGGTTCAGATGCAGATCACCCGTTTGACCTATAGGAAGGTCAGGCCGAGTGTGACATGAGAAATGCGCTTCCTGGTTGACAAGCTACAGAGGACGTTTCGTTTTGATGGTGAGTCATCTGCGAAAACGGTACCAAAAGAGAACGGAGGTTACGTTTCAGGCAGAGAGCAACCAGCGGACGTGATCTTGTGATGAAGAGAATTACGATCGACGTAGTTAGCCAGATTCATTCTACATGCGAACTCGGCCTAAGGAAGGGAAACCTGGATCAATGGTACAAATCAAAAACAACCTCAGCCTTTCTGCATTTCCCAGCCACAAATATAATATGCCGTTACTGGAGCCCTAGTCTGAGCCTTGGGAGAAACTTGTATTTCGGTAGCCAGGAACTTGATTGAGACCGCGGATACGATACAAAATGGTGATATGAGACGACGGTGGCTGCACGAAGCTTTATTGATAAATACGACCGATAAAGGGTTTCATCTTCTTTTAGCTGTACCTTTAAGTTCATACAAGTTCGACAGTCGGTCCACTTTCGGAACCAGAAGGGAAAAATCCGTACCTTCGAAATGGCATCAGAAGTAACATGTGAGGATTTCTGCTCATCAGAGTACAGAGTTACGGAGCATCGGCTACATCCCGAAGCACCCTCAATGCGGTTGTCCAGGAGAATATTATCTCGAACGGCTCCGCTCAGTGGCGCCTTATTAACTTTGGAGGAAAGGTCTTTGATATAACCGACTACCCAGGCATGCACAACTTGGTCACCGGGAAGACCGACATCGACGACAGAGCAAATAGAGCATGGGGCATATTATCTGGGCGTTCGGCGACAGATCTGCCGATGATCCACAACCCCGGCAATACAAGTTCCAAATATTGGAGTAAACTGTTGAGACGACGAGGAGGGCCGAGTTGAAAAAATGATGGTAGAAGTTGGAAAACCAAATAGGGAGGGTGTTGTAGGTGGTGGTGAAACGATGGACGGACTGACGATTCTGTGGCACCGAACGAGAGATTAGACACTATCGTATCCTCTTGTCTTATCATCGGCTGTGCGGAGATGCGGCGAAGAAAGCTCTCACATTTACATTCCGTTATCCGATAACTCAACATGTCCGTGCCGCTAATACGGTGCAATTCCTCAATAGGTTCATTCGTGAATTTCAACGGATGCTGCAGCCCGGATAATAACTGTATGCCGTTTGTGGGATGTAGCAATGGCAAACAGCGAGTGGCTTTTGAGAAAGAAAGAGCGGAGTTCAAGAGAACACTTTTGATGCGCTCCTGAATGCCGTCCATACAGTACCTGTGGGCGAGTTGAAATGCGGTGTCAGAGTCCTCAATTTCCATGGTTAGCAAGGCAATCGGACAAGAAAAATACAAAAGACTTCTCAGCGAACGACCATCATGAGGCAAGGGAATTACTGGAAGCCCATTTCGCATTTCAACTGGAATATTTTGCAGAGAAAATAGCCCTGCAAAGACAGGTGAAGCAACTGTAAGTATTCTCTTTTGATATAAAATTCTGCTCCATCTGAGGACAAAATTATGGTGTCGGGTTCACGCTCTTTGTTGTACTCGAATGGAGTTCCGATAGTGAGCGACCTTGTATAGGATTCTGCGACAGACATCTAGAAGACAGTGAGTACACGTAAGTGTATTGGCGGCGTGCGCGAATAGATACCTTTCAGTCGTAAAAGGACACGGTGAGAATGGAGGCGAGTGTGGCGAACAAGTTAGTACCTTCGGTCCGGACCGTGCGGCGCGGCGTTAATACTATCACGTGTCTGGAAGAATTCTAGCTTATGCCTCCGGCCCGATTTCCGAAGGACTCTGAAACTATCGAACGTCGAATAACCTGCCGATGAACTCGACATTCAAGCCCAATGATACTTTGGCCGATCGAATCCCCCGGCTTGCTAGGTATGGTTCAACCATCTTTTTTTTTTTAGTCTACCCCCGTCGTACGGTTATGTTTTCTGAATCTTCGCAGATATTCATATACACTGGCAGACGCTGCAAGGATGAGAAATGTAAATATTCAATGATTTTTATCATGCAAACATCAACAGGCATGCCTTGATTATTTAGTTAAAGGATGGGCTCCGCTTCTTGTTCCATGACTGCCTTGGGAGTCGCCTCCAGCGACAGACGCTAGGCTACAACTCCTTGCCTATGCTCCCTCCAATAATCCACCAGGAACGGGTATCTTTCTTCGCACACAGCGGAACTTTTGATCTTATGCACTATCAGATTTCCTCTATCCATTGTCTTCCTTCTCACGCAAAAATGTCAGGCCCTGCAGGTGGCTTACCGCCTATCACCGTGGTCCCAGAGTGGCGCGAAGCTCCCTGGAGCGTTTTTTTTTACTCCGATAACGCCATACAGAACTACAGCTCGGAAGACGCTCGTAATCCAACGACGCTGAGTTGTCTTCTTCCAAATTGATTACTCGTGAGCTGACAAGGGTGTCTGTAGTCACCACCATCTGCCTCGCTAAAAAAATTTCACCGTTGAAGCCACCAGGTTCACCCTTGCTGTCCCGACCAATGTCGACGAGCTGCACTATAAACACCAACCACGTAGACTATCATCAACCATGCGTTGTAGCCGCCATAGACAGTACTGTGATGCGCATTTACTCGCTGAAAATCCGGACTGCAAGTCCCTAAACTGTCATTTCTGGTGTTCTCGGCCTCATGGGAAGAACCTGGCTGTATACATATTACCCAGAGCAAGTAAATAAATGGGTTTCTGCCCGATGACCTGGTCGAAGTATTGAAGTGGCCATCCCGGTCTGCGGCTGCTATGGATGAAAGTCCCACAGGGAAGACTTTTATCAAGAGTTCTGGTGAGCACAAGATGGAGGCGTGGAGAAAAGGTGCCCACCGGATCATTTACCAGTTCGTGAGATTGTTCGCGGATGAGATCGAACAACGAGCTTCGAAGGTACAGTTACTTTTTTATCCTGGTGTTCTCTTTGGGCTTATCATTGCTGTTCCTGCGTGCTATCTGGAACTCTTTGGTATTGTGTTCCAGAGCTATCCCTTTGCTAGGGATGTGCTACCGTGGATAACTTCCCGATCCTGTATATGTTTAAGGAATGCCCCTGGCTACCACTGATCGTTTCCCTTGCACGTTCATAAAAGGCCCCGCGACGTGGGCCTAAAATACCTGACTCAACTGCATTGCGACATCTTGGTCCGATACCATATACATTTCTTCCCAAACCGCTCCTCTCTCGAGCTTTTGATTATCATGATGCAATCCTTTTCGTTCACAAAGCAATAATATCACTCGGAGCGAGGTATTACCGCTTGAAGATTATTCTGAAGCGTGTCCCGGCTAGGAAGACAGGATAAGAAGCATATTGCATTTGTCTCGGAGTCAGATTGACGTCGAGGCCTAGGAAGATCCTGCTTTTACTTTCACACTTGTGTTACAGGCGACTATTATCACGCGAGCAACAGAAGCATTTAACAACTATTACACAAATAATGCTCTTTGTAAATAATTCATTCTCTGAGATAGGATATGGAGATAAACTCCTGCAAGTAGCGGTAGGAGGCTAGGAGCAAAGTACGAAGAAATGTATTATCAATGTTGGAGTTCTCTGCATACAAAAGGGGGCCGATGGTGATCCAAGTGCTAAACAGAACGGATGAAATGTTTTAAGAGGAGAGCTGACATCATAAGTAATAATTATGTCAAATTTTCTGCCTTGAATCTTTCCGATCATCATGCATGCCCTGCCGTCCGGCTACGCCTCGTCCAGTATATACCAACATGGCTCGATGGACTCGTTCCAAATTTCAGCATGCCAGAGCTTACCGTTGTAAGAAACTTTAACACATCAGTCACCCTCGTACACTCCTGTCGGGCGTCTTTGTCGGGGGGACCTCAGGCGTAGGCGAAGCGATAGTGAAAACCCTCACTCACTATACCAGCCGTCCAGTGCACCTCATCATCGTTGTCCGTAATCGTTCCGCCGCAGAGAAAACCTTCGCATCTATTCCCAACACAACGGAAGGCCCATCCTTACGCGAACCCATCTACTGCGACGCGGCGTCGATGACCAACATCGAGGTCCTCGCAAAGCAGATCTCTGAAATTGTTAACAAGATCAATTTCCTTGCATTATCAGCAGGGTACTTCCAGGTATGGACTTGGAGGAACGAGACAGAGGAGGCTGCTGAGCTTGCGATACTACTCACGGTTCAGGATCATTCACGAATTGCTACCCTTGTTGCACAGGGCACAGGTAGCAGGGGAAGACGCAAAAGTCACGTCCGTTCTTGGTGTCGCAACAGGTATACCCGTCAATGTTGATGACTTGGGAGTGAAGAGGTCATAATAATTCATGTAACAGGAATACGCCAAGCACAATCCAGACATCGTATTCACGCACATATGGCCCGATGTTGTCAATACCGCCGGAGTCAACAACTATTCTCATTGGCTCTTGTGACTGTTCTCACCTCTAGTGGACTTCGTCATCCGGCAGTCCATGAGTGCCTCAGAAGAGTGTGCAGTGTACATGCTCTTCGCCTTGCTTGAGGGAACAGAAGGTTTCTATCTGAGGGACCACAAAGGAAACACATGTCAACTCCCATCCAAGAGATACTCTTTTTCCGACGAACAAAAGCAAGCCGTCTGGGATCACTCGGTAGAGGTGACTAGAGGTGGATGATTGAGTTTTCTTGAAGGAGCGTATGAATATTCAGTATCATATCGTAACACAAGAAAAAGATAAATGGACAATACAAACGAAACGCACTTCGGGAGAGAGAAACTTGAAAAAGAGTGGTAATGGTATAGTCATAATATGGCAACAGGATTATCAAGGAGCATAGGCAGAGCAACATATGTGTAGTATGAAACAGAACAAAAAAGTGAAATTGCAATGTACTAAATCGATCGTTCCAATCCGAAGCAGAGAATGCGAAATAATAGGTCTCTAGGTGACTGACGTTTTCGTAGAGCGTCGCGATCCAAACCGAAGTTTGCCGTCACTCCGACCCCATGAAAATAGGGCTGCGCTTCCACTTTCGTGAGAATTTGTACTCGAACGGAACGACCACGCAGACGGTGATACGGGCCGAGCCTGTTCTGAAGGGCCAGCAGAATTGGGATCAAGTCCGCTCCCATTATGATGATGGTGGTGGTGGTGATGTCGCCCAGAATGGCCTACGGTGTGTCTTCCGTCACAACAAGCACGCACATTCTCCAGCCCTTCGAAACCATTCTCATCGTCAGACTCGCCATGCAATTCAAAATCGAGGTCCTCGTCGTCTCCATGCACGTCCACAAAGGATTTCGTCGGGCTGTAAGGACTCTCCGGGCCGTTCCACCGTAGGTACTCTGCAGCTGGTGTTCCGGACCGCTTGCCAATGGAACCACCTACAGAAAGTTGCGATCTGCTCCGTTTGCCTCGCGGTGTCGTGTTGAACATGTCTACTGCGCGCCGGGTGCTCCGTCCACTTCTCTGACTTTGTGGGCTCGACGTGATAGGGTGTCGGTCGTCATCGGCAAAGTTACCAAGAGACAGCGGACTGTCAGGAATTGTAGTGGCATTCCCCGGAGAGTTGACATTGACGGCGTTTGGCCTTGACAGCAGATATTTCAAAGCCTAAAGGGGGATCATCTTTGAAAATCAGAAGATATTAGCAAGTATTCAGACAAACATTAAGCCATATATCATGCCGCTCCTTGGTCGGCGCAGTAATCTTCATTTCTCTCTGAGGGGTAGACACCACGACACTATATTGATACAAGCCTGGAGGCATTGGGTTAGGATCTAGGACGGATCGTACCCCTTCAATATAGGCTAAAACACCAGATTAACCAAGAAACGCGCTACGAGAATGAAGGGAATACATACCACTCTTCGCACTGGACTCTGATACATTTGATGATCCCGGGTCTGCCGAACTCCAGTACAAAGTCTTGGTATATGGATGTACCCAGAAAAACCTCCGATGTCTTCGCTCTCCGTATCCTTTCCCGATGGTTTTCCTCGTATATTTGTATAAGAACTCTCCGATCATCGTTTGCGTGATAGAATGGATGATCGCCGGATCCGTGGGATGCCCTTCTCCACGTCCAGGAAGATCCGCCGCCCTATTCTGGGGGGTCGTTGGATTGCGGAACGGATTCTGATCAGACGACATCGACGATCGAGGCGACCGGTCGGTGACTAGTGACGTCGTCGACATTTCTCTTCCGGCACGGCCGTGCGGGACGTACAAAGCTGCAGCATTCGCAGCAGACCGGAAGCTGTTTGTAGATGGCAGTGGACGCAACCCTTGCTGCATAGGTGGCATGCTAGATCCATGTGGTCGTGGGCCATAGGTGGTCCTGCTGATTGAAAGTACAGATCCGAAAGTGGGGGTAGTTGCACGATGGATGAGTTCGGGAGGCGGAGGTGATGATGGACGTGGAGGAGGAATATCGTATGATCCAGTGGAGGTGGTGGGTATTCTTCGCTCGGGTATGAAACTCGGAGGAGGCATGTTTCCCGGGGGCGGGGGCGCCCGGGGAGGTGGGGGCAGTGCCATCATCGGTGGACGGGACTTGTCTACAACAGCCAGCGTAGCTGCCTGTCCCTTTGGTGTCGGACCATCATCAAAGATGGATGAAAGAGCAGACTCGATAGACTGTCTTCGGGAATCCGTCGAGGAGCGTTGATGACGAACGCTAGCATCTCTAAATATTTGAGAAGTAGGAGTGGGGACGACGGGAGGTATAGTTGATGATCCGTTAGAACTAGACGCTAATTGCGGAGATGTCGGGGGAATGAATTGGAATTGTTGGGAAGTAGATCCAACTCGGTACAGTAAAGGAGCTACGGGAACGGCTGGTGGAGGAGGCGGCAGCTTCCATTCGTCGGTCTGAATGGACATCTCTTTGAGTTCGGGTTTCGGTGGTGGTGCGGGAGGGTCTTCTATCAAAATTGCCTCGATAGACTTGGTATCATACGAGACAGGCGGAGAAACAAATGCCGGGGTAGGAGAAGGCATAGTACTGGCCAGTCTCGACGCCTTGATGCTTTCGGTATCAGTATTATCATCGTCATTGTCTTCGTATTCGTTGTCAGTCATGGTCATCACAGAGTGGAAGTCATCTCTCGACTCGGAATGCATGGAAGACATTCGGATGGAGTGGAACTCATCCCTAGATTGTGAAGGAGTCGATCCAAACATGATACTCTGTCGAGCGTCCTGATAATCGTCCATGTCAGTTTCGGTACCCGTCTCTGTCTCTGCGTCTGACTCCTCCGCATAGGAAGAACGAATGAAAGTACGCGGTGAAGTTTTGCTGGCAGTAACGGTCGCATTGGACGCCAACCGAGAACGAGAACCACTGGCAGGGGAATCACGTTGCGTGATGGTAGTACGCCGTACTAATGAATCAGCAGTAGGCACCAGTGAGGCTTGAACGTCGATCTCTTTTGTAGAGACACGAGGAGTCTGGGATTCTGCTTGTACCATTAAGGGAGAAGGTTCGAGATCTGTGCCCATCCCTGCATCGCGTAAGGCAGGTCTGGAAGCAGGTTCCTCGACATCAGTTTGTATAGACATATCAGACGTCGGGATGACTGCAGGATGGGCTTCTGGTTCAGATTGGATCCCCATATGCGCACTCTCTTTCACGGGCATCGGTATGGCTTCCAGCGTCTTCTCCTCCTCGAACTCAGTTTGACAGCCAAACTCGGCTGTTTCGACATGAACTAATTCGCCAATGCTATCACTGTGAGGAGATAAGCCACTGAGAGCAAAAGCCAAATCTTCCGGCTGTCCAACTAACGAGGGAGGTCTTCCCTCTTGGAATGTGCCTCCTCCTCTGGATCTTCTCCCAACGGTACCATCTCTTGTCGAACGACGAAGAAGAGATTGATGTAAAGGACTGGTATTGGGAGGTATGGAACTAGTTGATGGCGTTCGCCGAAGGACGTTGGCAAACATAGGATCCATGCCGTCTACACTTGCCAGACTCGAACGCTTTGATGGAGACTCTGCTGATGGCTCGACATCGGCTTTGAAGATATCTTCGTCATCTTCCAGTCCTCCCGTGACATCCTCCATGTCGTCTTCGTCAGCGCCTTGAAAATGAATGGGAGGTACAGAGGCACGACGCGTCGGGGACGCATCATCGTAAAACTCGCTGACTGACGATGGACTATCAGCAGTCATAAAGCGCTCTGTCAAGGTTGGACCCCGTCCTCGCACACGGCCACGGCCACGTCCCCGGCCTCTGCCCCTCACTCTGGTCGACGAAGGGCGCAGCCTGACATTTTCATCATCCTCATCATCGACATCCTCAAAGCCGTCCTCCTCATCTTCATCTTCCACGGGAGTCCCTCTACCCTTGCCCATTCTTTCCCGCATTAACCCACCCTTCAACGTCGCAATTTGCCGATGAGCATGCGCCAAACGTTGTTTCAGAACCTCAATCTCGTTGACTGGATGATTGGCAGCAAGGAATGGTGATCTTGACATAGGGCTCTGATCGGGTGAGAGCTCACCGTCCATTTCATCACCAAAGAGCAACGATGTGTCTGCCTTATTTCTCCTGTTTGTCGAGACAGCGTTGCCGAAAACGTCGTCGCCATACCCAGCGGGAGTAAGATGGTCCTCGTCTTGACGTCCCTCGGTAGTGTTAGGTGTCGCCGGGCTTCCGAACCGACCAAACTTCCTGCCAGCCCTTTCCTTCTCTGCCTTAAGCCTATCTATGGCCTGTTGCAAGTCGCTCTTATCCCGAGCCAAAGCCGCGGCATGCTTGCGTGCCAAAGCCACGTCAGTTTCGTGTTTTGCTGTTAGGTCCTCGATAGTACTTTGAAGCTGGGCATTTTCGTTCTTGTATTGTTCTGAAGCATCATGGGAGGCGGCGAGTAGCTTCGTGAGCCGCTTTTGTTCTGAATCAAGGCGCTGAACATTGGATTGGGTATCGGCGTGTTGTGCACGAAGGTCCTGGAGGCTAACTTCGAGATTCCAGTTCTCTTCTTTGTATTTGTCTGCCAATAAAATTTAGTAGTCACTGAGGAAAAAATGAGTTGGGGACGCACCGGCACTCGCTTCTTGCTGCTTGAGAGCGGTTCGAAGTGACTCCAATGTACCATCAAGATCATCCTTCTCCTCTTTCATGTCTTGAATGGCCTTGTCTCGCTCGCCGAGAAGACTTTGAAGTCGTCGTACTTCATTGAGAAGGCCACTGCCAATTTCAAAAGCAAACTCTGGTAGAACTTTAAGCAAAAGAAAAAGAAAGCATTCCGTACGTACCGACGTCATCGGCACGATGTGCTGCATTCTTGGCTCGCCGAGATTGTGCAGCGGAAGTATTGGTTGAAGTACGCGAACGTTCCGGTTCGTCTCGAGGCAGGTCAGAGACGGGAATAGAAGAGCGTTCCATCTATCAGATGCTCTTAGATAGAGTAAAATGAGGGCAACATGATTGAGTACGCACTGCTGAACTGTTGAATGCACTTGAAAGTAATGCATTCTCCGTATCCCAGCTCATCATCATGTCAGTAAGCTCTTGGTATTTCTGTACCGCCTCAGAGTCAAGGTCTTCGTCATCTGTCTTGTCGGCCTCGACCTCTTGAAGCTGCCTGATACGATCCTCGAGTTCCATTCGTTGGGCGAGAACCCGCTGCCCAAAGGTCGCGGCTTGCTGGAGCTGCTGCTCCTTGCTATCAAGAAGACTCTGGAGGTGAGATTTCATGTCGCCAGCAGAAGAGAAATGGCCGTTGACGCTGGCCATGATGGCTTGCACGTCGCCGTCGACGTCGTGCGCGGCGTCAAGAACGACAGGGACTGGAGACGAGTTTCCCGCGGTCATGTGTTATTGTGTATCAATCCCAATTTGGTAATGGCAACATAGGAAGATCTTAGATTCGACCGATCCCAAGGTTCACGGTCAAGTCAAAATAAGCATCGACCCGGGTCTGACCTTATCATTTTGTCCGAACGCATTGAGAGGGCCCACGGTTTGGATGGTGAGTTTTCTACTTATTCTTCCTTACAAGTGATGATAAGGTATTCCAATTTCGGGCTAGTATTTCCTGACAAACAGCCCTGTCTAGTATCGTTGTATCTCCCTCTTGTCGAACGATCCAATTTTAACTTCTAGAATCCAAAATCTCACTCGCTTTGATTAGCGTTTCTCCATTGTTCAACCCTAAGCAAGCTAAAGGTTTTAACGAGCGCACAAGCCCTCCAAAGTTGTGCCGGATATGAACTGTTTGTGCTTCTGGGTCATTGTGCGGTCTTTTCGTGATTGGATTCTGGTAACGCATATAGTGGGATCACCCACATTGTAGCCGCTGGAAACTCCGCCACAATACATACACCGCCCGCTAAACCATAAACCTAAGTTGGGTTCAGTTCAACGTCAACTGATCGCGATGTGAAAATGAACGTTTTGGTTGGGTTTTGGCAGGTTTTGGCTCCCGGTTTATGTAGACCGTTCCAGGCCGCGATGCTAATGGCCCTATTAAACTGACGATAATAGAAAGAAGATCGATATCGGCCAAAAATTCCCGGCACCATTTCACCATTATACTCTCCTATCCCTCCACTTGTTGCGACGAAATCCGACATACCGTTGAAGCATTAGCAGTGTTCATGCTGTATGTGTAAAAGGCGCTGCAGAATTTACTTCGCCGAATACTAGTCTAACAATATACTCGTACCTTGCGAATAAGGCCTTTGCAAATATCGCTTCCCATCTCGACACGAGGAAGATGGGGAACGTCGGACGCCACTTTCCCTGAACTATTGCACCGCTCTGTAACCTCGGTTTATAACCCTCCTCGGGTAACTCAATTCATACAGTGTCATTTATTTATGGCCTTCCTCGAACTTATTTGGATTCACTTTTCCCTGCCAAGGGTCTCCCTTACATCTGTTGTCTAGTTGTGTCGGTTCCTATAAGAATGTCGTTAGCTTGACATTAACTAAGTCCTACGCGCAGGTGATTCAGTTTTTATATAAGAGATCAATACTGGCATATAGATTACATGTTGTCTGCGTATTTGTTCTCATGCCCTTGTTCGCTCAATTATCGTGGAGTCGCCACCTTGGAGCTCACAGTCTGAGCCTGAAGTCTTCAAGCGTGTGTCTGTGCTATCATCCGGGTGTTGCTCAGTTAAACCTTATGAGTCAAAAATAAGCGACTTGCCTCTCCGGATCATCCCCTCCGCCGGCGCCCCTCATATTCCCCCACTTTGTCTTCATGATGTCCAATAATGCGGCTACGGGCCTATGCTCTAACGAGTCCCCCTTCGTATGTCTCATTTCCTCCATTACTGTCTTCCAAAGGGTTACCAAAGGCCCTGCCACTAGAATCATCGCTATGACCTGTCCGAAGGTCCATCTGTCGTTTCCACCCTCCACGATATCTGCGTTGGAGGATACCATTAGCTCCACCATGCATATGCTGAGTATCAGGGCGAATAGGTTGAATGCTGTCAGCACAGCAACGACGGCATTGAGGGAAGGCTTTCGTGTGAATTTAGGTGTCGGGCTAGCGTCAAACCAGGCGCGCAGGGGCGGGTGGAAGCGGGCAGCGAAGCGAAGACATAGAAGCACTACCCCGATAGTAGATGGGACAACAATCCCGAAGGTCCACACGCCAACTATTATAAAGGACAAAGATCAAGGAACGCTCGTGATGAATTATTTAAAGCAGATGGTACGCACGTATGTAAAGGACCAAGTAACGTATCCATCCCGTCGGTCTCGCAAGGGCTAATAACGCAAACTTGACCTGGTCATTGCATTCACTCTGGGCACCAAAAGAGTGCACAGTGATCCATATCCACAGGTTGACGCTGGGCAGACGAGCATGGGCAGTAAGTAATAGGAGAGTGACAGATAACATACGCGACATATGTGACCCCATGCGCACCAATGCCCAGTCTGATCTCATGAGAGATTCGCTCTGACCATGACAAGAACCCGTAGAAGAACGACATGATGAAAACGGGAAAGGCAAGCCAAGTTACGATGAGCGCATGATACAGCGACAGCTGCTTGTAATCCACGATTGCAGCTATCTGCAGTCCAAGGGAGGTTACTATAACAGCCCACCACGAGTCGATAGCCCTACGTGGAGAGACAGCGAGGGTAATTATACCTATGAAAAGCTGAAGATAAGTCGCAACACGGATTCCTATACCATCAATGTCTGGATTTGAACCGAAAGGGAGGGTGCAGACGGGAGAAGAGGTCATGATACTGGGAAGATGAAGGGGTTGGTCACGTCCCTAACACTAACCAGAGCATGATCAGTGTTCAAGGCAACCAAATCATTATTGAACAACATTAAAGGACCATCATTCTGGGCTTATACCTGAAACTGATTTTATATGTATGAGACCCCAGTGCCTTGATGAGTGATAAATTTTGAGCAAAGCCTTGCGTGAAGCTCTGACCACTCTTAATTGTGCGTGCCACTTGGGAATAAAAGTGAACGCTGGAAACAGGATGAAAGTTTAGACTACGTGATCGGCTCGACTCGGATCAGCTTACGTGTCGTCGTATCGTTTCACCGAATCCCGATTACGTATGATATCTAGAAAATCTATGTGGATTCCCAGTACCAAACTATGAGAGTGGTCTGGTCTACACATTCGAGGACAGATGTAGGTCCAATTCAAGTGGGACCTACATAAAATGATAAGCAAACCGATCCCAAAGGAGTGCTCAGATGTACCTGCGAAATAACTTTTTCCACCTCGAACGACAGCCGATCCGTGAGGATATGCATTTCTGTGATCATTGTCGCCTTGCACGATGCGCAGCTAATGCTATTAAGCAGTCTGTTCACAATATCATCGTCCATCACCGTCTTTCCCCTAGGCCGTTCCTTTAGCTTCTCTGCTACATCCTCGAAGTACCGCATCAACCACAGATGCACATGATACTCTTTCCACAGTGCTACAGACACCCAACACCCGCTGGAGCGCGCATCTGAGCAGCACGGCGAGCCAGCGCACCACCACGAAGACGAAGGTTCCGGTATTCCTCTCCAGTACATGTTGTGCCTCGAGGAAGACGAGGAAGACGTGCGTCGCACTATCGCTTCAGCAGCGGCGCCGCATCGTGTATGGTAATCTAATAAGCGTCGGTAATCGAGACCTGTGATTAGCCCAAGTTCTTTGATGGATGGATGATCGCTGGCGGGATGGAAAAGGGTGTTCTTAGCGGCTGTCTCGCATACTTCTCGCCAGCCATAATGAACCGAGATGGCGAAGAGACGCACAGGCTCCTGAAGGATGAGGGGTGATTTGAGGAGGGAGTTCTGCATGCGTTTCCCAACACTGTCCATACAGTACTTGGAAATAACATCGTAGAGTTCTCTAACCTCGTGGACGTTTTCGAGTAGCGGAGGCTCGCCGGGGTAGCAGAAGAGGAGAAGGATTCGGATAATTTTGGCTGTCTCTACTACTGGAGCGACAGGGAGACCATTTTTTATTTCATCTGGATTACCGTCTGAGAACATGTGCTTGAAGAAAGAGGAAGCAAAGGAGAGAAAGGCTTTCAAGACAAAGAATTCAACGTTATCGGAAGATCGAAGTATGACATCGGCGTCTTCGACAACGTCGAAGGGCGCAGACGCGATTGTCATACTTGTGGAGTCAAGAGTAGAGGCCTATCGTGCTGCTGATCGGTGATAAGGGCTACTCGTGGGTTTCTCGCACTTTTTACCTCTTTCTTGTAGTATGTTTTGATATCACCGTATCACAAAACATGACTGCAGGCTCCAGGCCCAGTCTATCTGAGAAATCTGTACCGCACGAAGAAGGCTGAGGCGACTTCGTGCTGAGTGTCAGAAATGATTTTTTTCCCTTGCTGCGAGAAAAGTGAGACATAGTGCGGACCATGAAACCGAACACAACATGAACTTGATTTCTTTCTTCGTCTTAGATATGCACCTTCGGTGCAATGAGGGGGAAAAGTTGGTCTGTGTCGTGGCACGGCACGGGAATTATCCTCCCCGAGTAAAGTGGCCGTTAGAGCTTAAGGTAATGTATACTCAATCTCGGCCATCGGAAATAAATCCACTCTTATAATGGAGGTGAGTGCACGGGTTAGGTGACTCTAGATTTTGTCATCAAGCTATAGCCAAGAACTTGCGGGCTTCACTTGATGAGAACATACTGGACGGACTAGGTGATGGTGGTCGCGTAGTCTGAGATGTAGAGCCTCAGTACTCAGTACCCGTAAAAGTAACAGGGTCTTTAATCCCTGAACCGATGATACACTTGACCACTAAAGATATACAAAGCGGGGAGATATAAGTGAGATCTGACATAGACTTGATAATGAGTAGCAAAGAGGTAGTTACAGAGCGCTTACCAACTATCCAATATGTCTATAGGTAAATTCCGTCAAAGGTTTTCATCTCTCCTCATCCCAAAGGAGGTCATCATCCTCATCATCACTCGGAAGACCAAAGTTATCTCTCCCAAGAAAGGATTCAGCTGGACGCAATATGCGATTCCTGTGAATGAGGTCATGATATGAACATGGCAGGACGTTTGGTCAGACTCACTTCTCGAGTAAATCATCAATACCTGCAACTCCCGCCTCCCAGTCCACTCGTACCCAATTATGAATGAGCTGGCCATCTCGGTAAACCAGCATGGTAGGGAGCATGTCAAGATCGACTTCTTCTTCAGCATAACGATCCTGTTCATCTGATTCATAATGGTCTTCGCCTTCGTCGTGGTCGTCGTCTTTGTCGCTATAGGGGTCGTCATCGTCGTCACGAATAGGACGAGACGGCCGGTGCGTCGTTGACTTGGTCACTGATGAACCAGTCGAAGCGAAACCGAGGGCTGATGCCCGACAACGCAAAAATTTAGTGTCTGGATGTGATCGAGCCAGGCGGGAAAGAGTCTCATCAAGAGTATAACATCTGTCCAATGACTGTGTAATGTATTGAGCGACCGGTGCGAGTAACGATAGAGTAATACTCACAGGTTCGTAGAGATGCACGATGACCCAAGCTCCTTTATCTTCCTTTTCAACGGCCTGAACGAAACTGCGCATACCGACTTCCCTCAGATGTCCGAACTTTCCTTGCCTTACCATCCCAAAGAAATCTCTTCGCTCGCGTTCGTTCCTCACCAATGGATCCACTTTCTCATCACCCCTGTCTGCCTTTTCTCTTTCCCCTTCCAGGTACGTCTTTCCTCCAAGACTGCTTTTCTCCATGCGAATCCCCAGCTCTGCCATCTCATCGGCCTGCCGTTGCCGTTCAAGGGTTTCGGCCTCGTTGCGGTCGCGGATGACACCCTTGACACCAGTACGACCAGGACCCATCCCAATTGAATCCTGCTGAGGCTCCGGAGGCAACAAAGCATTGCTTGAATCTATCTCATCATCGTGCCATCCTTTGTCTGAAGATGGCGATGGTGTTCGAATGGGTGATGAGGAACGTGAAGTTCCATTGAAGAGCTCTCCAGACAGCACAAGGCTTTCGATGTCTGCGTACTGGATGGACATGAGTCAGGAAAGAAGGGCTGGATGCGATATGTATCACCATTTTTCGGGTAGATGGCTATTGTTGCCAGACAATCGACGAGTACGTTCGTTATGGTGGCCGTATGTAAGTGGAAAGGAGGTGATTGCTAATTGGGAACCTCAGTGCGGTCCGGAACCCCGAAATGGCACTCAGCTCAAGTGCCAGCTCAATCGGGCAGAGACAGCTTCGATGAATGATGTCGATAAATTATGAGTATTCCTTTACGGCGCACACCGCCCTATCAAGATCCCGATGACCCCATTTTCTGGCCCGTGTACATTACTGTGTTTCCACACAGATAGGATTGAAGGGCTGAAAATTCAGATGTTGCAGATAAATAGGACGTTCTGGGCTGATTTGGACTCTATTCCAATGGTGCGCATTGCCCGGTAATATGTAGGTTAAAGCTGTAATAATACAGTCAATAGATTCTCCATTTGTTCGTCTAGACAGTATCGATTCCCTTAGATTCGTAGTGAGCTAGTGAATAACTGTAAATAAACTCAGAAAGTAGGAATCCGATTTGCCTGCTCGTAGACATAAGGTATGTAGCGAGAGGTCTCCGTCCCTGAGAATACAAGGCCAAAATGCTCAACGTTATGAGAAGAATAAGCCAGAAACGTTGAGATATGTATGACTCCGTACATACGTTAGGCACAAACATCATCCTATACCGACATCGGTACACCATCAGCGCTGATCAAGGAAACAACACCAGAAACGTTTGGACGTGTCCGATGCATCTATCCGCATCTTTCGTTACGGTGTGCTATTGGATGTCGAGTTACCAGATGCGAATACTAACAGTGCTTCCTAGAGACGTCACGATACCCGTAATTCAAGCAATTTACACCCTATGATCTTGTTAATTGGGAAACTGCACTGGTTCTCGGTCCGAAAAATATTTTCGGTCTGTAAGTTCGCAAGGACCTGGCGACTGATGCTGCTCGCGCTCATCATCTTGATCAATTCACGAAACGCTCGCAACCACATCCACTACGAGCACCATGCCAATAACGAGAACGAAAGTCAAAGTCAGGTTTAGACTGCGGATCATCGAGAGTCATCCGGTTGACAATGAAAGAGCGCCGCCGGATGTATTTCAGATCAATCTATGGGCCGCAGGAACACTGCCAGTCCAGAAAACAGCGAACCACGGAACAAGAGAATAAGACGAGATGGCGTTTTGGGCCCACGGGTAAGAGATAATCCGTAATTCCAAGGAATTTAATAGGTGAAGCAATATAAATGGAGTCTCCAGTGAAGGTGGGCATGTCAACGAATAAATGGATCATTTTCCTTGCCAGACACGGGGCGGTTGCAGTGAGTATTAACTTTTGTACAGCATGCAGGCCCCTTGGCTTGACCTGACATGTAAGAACGGGTGACCGAGAAAGTAACGACTTGGTTCACATGGCAGTGGTAAGCAGGTTTGGCCCCGTATGATGATGTCGATGATGCAACGGGCGCGCACGATGTAATATGAACCGGTACGGGCAGGGATACCCAGAGGTGATGGTGGGGAGAAGACCGGATCGGGAAGCTGCAGTACTGGGTGACAATCGCTTTTATTCTTTGTTCAGTAGACATAGTTTTTGTATAAGATGACAGGAATCTGATACCGACATGACCTTGGAAAACGGTCACTATTTCCATGCGAGAAAGAAGGCCGCTTTCGTGTTACAGTAGAGCACCAAATCTTACATAGTATCCATGCACCAACATCAAGATTTCTCTTCCCATCGCTCGTACGTGTCATTCTGTAGACTAGACCGGTATGCGGTATCCACGGTGGAGCACAGAGCATCGAGATCATCCAAAGCCGTTAGGAGAGCAGTTAGTGAGGATAGGTGATCTGGGCCCCTACGTGAGCGTTGGATTTACATCCGAAAGGTCGATATACGTACCATACATTTGAATGCGGACATGTATAAAATTTTCAGAAGGGTGAGGGACGCTGTTAGACGTTTGCATCAGTACAATGAGGACAATAAGGATGACTCCGTATAAACTCCCTTGGCGCGTCATCTAGGTAGCGACAAAGCACCGAGAACAACGTTAACACGACCAATTGTCTTTGTAGGCACGAACAAAGAAGGGAAAGAAAGGGAAAGAGTTTGATGCATACCTATATCCACAAAATTCGACCTTAGGACTAGAATTCCTCGTGTCAGATGGGCCACCACAGTAGTAACAGACATACTTTTTCATGATCATCCATCGCAGAGCATTTCCTATGGTATGCGATTCGTCATGAATTTTGTATGTCGCGGCTGACATATCTTCAGAGGCTCCGCTCATCTGCAGTACAAGGCTTATGCATTACAGGTGTACATTATTGAAAAGTAGCCGAAAAAAATGCTCACTATTTGGACTTTGGGTATTAGCTCTGCCATCTTCAGGGTAATGGACTTTTGTGAGGCGGCGGCGCAAGAAGCGACAAGTCGATAGACAAGCTTCGCGAGAAGAATAGAAAATTGGTCATTGTGCGCATTTCAAAGTCCGCATTTTCAAATTGTGCGGTGATCTTGAAAGTGCGTTTAGTCCTCATAGGCCTCTGAAAAAAAATCGGGTTTTAATCTAAATTGCAATTAACTCCGCATGCAAGTGCTGTGTGGATGGAAGCAAACTCATTGAGACTTTGAAGTTGATAAATAAATAACTTCGAAGTAAAAACTCAATATAAATCCGAATTGGGATAGTCGTGACACATTGTGACAGACGTGACCAAACAATGGTCTGTTTTCAACGTCCATTGTGCGCAAGCGAACTATTGAAGCGATACTTTTGTTTACGATGAATGGGTCGGCAGGATTCTTTTTGAGTGATATAAAGAACTATGCTCGCTCCGTACCGATATTTCCATCCTTACTCCCGTTATTGCTATTTCGTTTTCCAACTTTGTTCAAAATCAAAAGGCTGGTCCTCGAGCCCCGGTGGACCATTACATTCAATCCAACTTCACACCTCTCTATGCCTTCACAACGACCTACACTTCCGTCGATTCATAGCTTGGACCTTCTTCCTTTGTGTAAGGAAGTCGATTCTACTGACGAATCTCAAAAGTTTCCAGTAAGTCAACATTTTGCCTAGCATAACTCATTCTGATTATTATGGACAGTCGTGCCCTAGAGCCATGTATCAAAACCGTCGTATGCAACGACAAGCCTCCATCTCTTCTTCTACATCTTCACGAACACCGTCTCCACCACCTTCGCGACACCCCTCCTTGACATTCCCCGCTGGGATCCGCCTTCGACTCGTCCCATGTCCTTTGGATGCTGCGGACGCCGTTGTTGTTGTCCCCCCTCCAAATGCCCCGTATATTCCGCCACTTTCCGCGCTCCAAACGTCTGCAGGCCACGCTCCACCCTCCCAGGCTCTTTTTCTTGTCGGACCTGCTCTGCAGCAGTTTCGTCAACCACATCGACCCCTCGCCAAGGGCGCCAGGGTACATCCATACCGCATTTTTCGTAACAGGGAGGTCAGACGGAGCCCGTCAGCATCTTTGGACTCGGATATGTCGATTTCGCTATGATTATAACACGCTTACGCATTTCTCGCATGCGCCAACCACTGTATTAAGTATCGCTTATACCCATTGTATCGCAATCAGGTTCTTTTGAAAGGTAGCAGGGAGGATGGGTTTACCACTACCCGGTTTCATTGTACATTAAGTATCTAGTTAATAGTGTTAAAAATGTATTGGTTTCAAGTGTTCTCTCATTCCCGAACCTGAGACTGACCACTGCTCATGCTCTCCTTGATTTGCTAATCTCTTTTCGGGGCTATGGCACGTCTGGATTTATAATTCACCTCGCTGATCTCCGAAACGGTTTATATCAACACTTGTGGAAACAAGTTGCAATATACCGGTAACCATCGTAGTATACGAGCTCTTTAAGTGATGAAAAACGTTGTTCATGTGTAACACAGTATTTCCTGGCGGTGATAGATATTCGCACATCGTCAGCACGAAGTGGCCCAGTAGTCAAGCATTCCGTAGCCGATCCTGTATTATTTCCTTATCATCCTCTAGTCGTCCTCCTAAAGTAGTAAGGAAGTTGCCATATGTGGAGCAAATTGTGCGACAAAGCAGTACTACTAGGGTTGATATTGAACGTGACCCTCAAACGTGATGGTCACGACGGTTGCGAAGTCAGTTCACCTCTCTGACTCTTGTTCGTCGTTTGGTATCTTCAGGATCTAACCACGATTCCCCATTCTCATCATACTCTGCTTACGCTTACCGAGCAACTCCTTAGAGCTCCTTAGAAGCAACTTTCCCAGATTATATTCAAGACGCTGACATTGGAGAGTCGACAGTTCCCCACCAGTGTTCAGTCAATGATTTTTGCAGGCTTAGATGAAACGTTGACTTTGCTTAGATTATTTGACATCCCAAACCTTAGCAATGAGTCTACGACGCTCGTCACTTGTCTTTGTTGTTCAGAACACAGTCTACTCGCCGTCCCGGGGGGATTGAGCTTGCGGTAATTGCGGGTTCTCCCTCCGCGCCTATAACTTCAAAATAGCAGTACATTGGTCCGCTGGTGCCATTTTATCTCACACCCGTCCCTCCGCTGCGTGTCTTGGAAATGAGTGAAACGAATCAACCAATTACCAGGGCATAGATATCTCAGCTGAGTATGCGGGGCAGTAACTGGTATATAGGGGGGACGGAAGATGAAGAAATACTCATAGACTGACATGGCTTCAAGCTCTCGCAGGAGTAACATTTCTTCTCGCACCCCGCAGCTTCACAAGGGCGGCGCATGTCTCAACTGCAGGTAAAAGCAGTTATTAGCTTTATTTGGGACTATATTCATGCTCTGCTTGTTCCGTTGTAGGCACCGGAAGATTGTGAGCTACATGCCTATACCTTATCTTCAGCTCACTAACACCCAGCTCTAGAGGTGCGACGGAAGACAGCCAAAATGCGGGCAATGCGAGGCTTCTACCATTTTCCACGAGTGCGAATATCATGGTCAAGGAATGACGAAGACCCGTATGCTAGAAGAGCAGATAGCCACAGTTGAACGACGTATTCATGAACTCGAGATTTCCCGACAACCTAGTCCCGGGTCGCCTATATTTTTGACTCAACCATACAATACTCTTCTGCCATCGCAAGGTGCGAAATTTTCTGAAAATCTGTTGAAGCGGCCCTTATTTATCCCATTCAGACAATCCTCGCAATGAACAACCCGTGAGTTCGTCACTAGCCATCCAAACCACATATATTAACCGACAGAAGAATATGCCCGTTCAAGTTCACCAGGTCATGTGAGTATATTATGTGCTATGCGAATTCTAATGACCGCTGATGTACCCCCCCAGCTTGCAGACGTTCCTTCGTCACTGCACGGAGCTTGGATTCTTCCTCGAAATCGCCCACTTTGTCCAGTCGGCAACTAACAGCAACCTTGTTGAACGACCTGTTGCTGCTCTGCTTAGTGCCGCATATCTATGGGGGATTCATCTCTCCCCTTCCCAGGAAATCGCTGCGTGGGAAGGCCTTTTTCTTGCTCAAGCTGTAAATCTTGCGTCTCAAGGACTGGCAAACTGCTCTTCTCATCCCTACCGAGTCATCCAATGCATCCAGGCTGAGGTACTCTTAGCTCAGTATTTCTTCCGGAATATGAAGATGCTCGAGGGAAAATATCATACCAGCGCCGCGGTCTCCCTTGTGCTTAGCTCTGGGCTACATAAGGTCAGGTCTCGGAACGGAGGCAACGTGTCTATTCTCGGAGAAGCACGTAACGCTCTCGAAGAAGGGGAGAGACTCAACGGTCTTTGGACTGTCGTAATCTTAAACAACTCTTGGACTGCTGTGGATGGATCTCCTTCCAACTTATCCGAAGAAGACGCGACAAGAATCGACGCGCCTTGGCCTTTGGATATGAGTGATTACTCCGGGGTAAGTCTCTTCGTGTGTCTGTGTCTGTGTCTGTATTAATCTGTTCGAAAGCTCTCTCGTCCTTTGGACAGAACCAGCCACACCATCCAGAGGTTCCTGCGTGGTGATGTTGACACAGGGACATCCATTCTCGCCCTGCATGCTAAGACGTCAATTTTATTCGAGCAAGCTTCGCTTTTTAAGTCAAAGGTGCATCCCGGTGAGGCGTACTGTTTTATTCGCTTGAACCACGCATTCGACATACGATTATTAGGAATGAATAGCATACAGGTAAATCACTTCAAGGCAACCTTTGCTTCGTTTTCCAACATTCTGGAACGTTTCATTGAGAGTCTTCCCACTTTCCAAACTATGTTAACGTTAAGTACGCCGGCTACTGCAGTAATGATTCACACCTTGGCACATGCTGCTGTGATTGTTCTTCATTTTCCCGTCATATCACTGAATCCCAATTCTTTGGAGAGAATGGATAGGGCAACTTTTGTAATAACACAGGTTTTGAGCGTGATGAATATTGCTGATTTCCCCTTCGTCGACGCAATCCTGGGTGTAAGTGTTTTCATTTGTCGTGTAGATTCCTGGTTCCTTAATTTTGTCATCTATCCCACACAGGTCTTGTGGTCAACTGCTTGCAGGTTCTTGATCGGCCGGGTGTCGTCAATGCCTCAGCCTCAGCAAGCCACCGCACAAAGGTTACTACAGATGATCTCGGGCGCTTTGACGGTGGTTGCATCCAGCTCAGCTTTTGTTGGTGAGTACAAGATGAAATTACGCTATCGACACGATTCAAACAGATCAAAAACTTGTAACAGATAACGAACTGAGGAAAGTGCACGGAAACTGAGTACTGAGTGCTGACTGAAAGCGGTTGATAAATTTCATCATAATATTCCAGACAACTCCTTAACCTATCCAACATCATAATTTACCTATATAATATTTCTATAGCAGCACCTAATACTTATTCTTGTACGTTAGATAGAATCAATGAATAATATATCTCCGGAAACCCAAGTTGAACTCCTGGTATAGTTGTTGTGAGATTATTAAAGTAGCTAGCTACTACAAAGTTTGTCTCGTATTTATACCTGAATATAAGGAATGTTCTAGTAGGAATAACGGGTGTACAATGCGCCGTCTGAATAAGAAAGAAAGTGCTCGAAGTGTCGGGCACTGCTGGCTGATCGATACTAGGTCCGGATCTTGCGTTGGGATGAACTAATTATCCAACAGCTGTGCATTGCCGGTTAACGTTGTACCTCGCCCGCACATTGATGCGGTCGCGTTCCCCATCGACCATGCTGAAAACCCGTGTCACTCACGTAAGGCCAGCTCGACGTTTGCACCCATGGTCATATCCACCAATATCACCCTCTGCGTACCCAGACCGTCATTTGGCCAAAGTTCTCACGTGGCCCTAGTCATTTCGAGGCCCAAGCCAGCCAATATACCAAATAACCACGTTTTACTTCGAGTTGACCGGTTTGGGTTCTCCACGAATAATGCCACTTATCAGGCTTTGAGGGAGCATCCGCATTATAGGTACGACTATGTCGTTTTTTTTTTGGACCGACCTTTCCAAAGCTTGGTTTGTCACAGATACTTTGATTTTCATCCCACGCCTGAGCATGAAGAAGTATGCCCCAAAAGTCATGGAATCGTGCCTGTCTGGAGGTTTGCAGCGGTTGTGTTGGAATTTGAGAGTTGAGCCGAGATGATGGCAATCCAGCATCATGCCAAACTTGCTGATTAAGGGAGAAGTATTAGGAAAGTTGTAGAAGATTCTAGTAAATTAGCATTTAGTATATAAGTAGGTACAGTAGTGTACATCTGCATGCGTTTGCAGAGCTCAGCCAAGCGCAATACTATTGGCCTGACACCGCGCATGTACTAACTGGGAACGAACTGATCTCTCTTTCCCCCGTTTTTTACGACAGGTTGTAGCATCGGAACACCCAAAAATTGCTGTAGGCAAACGCGTTTATGGCTACTTGGCGCCAACTAGATATAGTTTGTTGCCGGTGTCTCCCTCGGACGTGAACAAGTTTGCATTCTACATTTCCAGGCCCCACCTACCGACAGGTATGTGAAACAGATTGAAGTTCTACGAATTCCCATTGAGATTTTTGTTGACAGATTATTGACCATACAATCAAGTACTTCGGTGTGCGACAAATTTGCAGTATATCCCCAATCCACGAGCCGAGGACTTCACTATGCTCTACCGACCACTCTTCTGGACTGCGTATTGGTTTGAGGACCGGCTTTGGTCCTCGAAATATCGAGGTAGCGCGTCTACCATCCTTCTTTCATCAGCCTCCTCCAAAACCGCTTTCTGCGTTGCCTACCTCATTCGAAAACGACGGATGAGTGCAGGCATAACTCCGAAAATCATTGGTCTAACCTCTTCGATAAATATGGAATTCACTAAGGGTCTGGAGCTTTATGATGAAGTGCTTGAATACAGCTCGTTCATGTCATCCGACTCCTTCCACGGGCAGGAGAAAGATCAATGGGTATACGTCGATGTGGCGGGAAACGCGGTGTTCAACCGACGTGTGTTCGATCACTTCACTTCGCCATACACTGGCGTTCTTGCAGCTTTTATCAGATTGGGGATGACAAACTTTTCCCCGTTTTCTGATGCATCAAAGTTGAAGACAGAACATCCTTTCGGTGCCACGCCTTCCTCAGATCTGACGTCGGCGTTCTGGCCCCAGGAGGAGCATTTCTTCACGCCAGAGTGGCTAGCAGTGCGACGGCGTTGGGTCCACTAAAGGGCTGGCGTGGAGCCTCTGGGATTCAAATGCGTTTCTTCCCAACGCAACGAGCTTATGATTGAGCCGTCGCGCCTTCTCCTTATGTGAATACTTCAAGTTTGTGCTGAATGTTCCGTGTACGTTTGTCAATCAGGTATAATTGTAAGATACGATTTAGGATGTACGTTGTAAAAGTAGCGCGTATAAATATTGCAATTGGCGATGCGTGATGTTAACAGAGCATACAAAACGTAGAACTCATTTGTCTGATAAACTGTCAGTAATTTTACAAGATGGAACGGAGGAATACGTCCAATTCAGGTTTTCTTCCTAGATCCTCAAATAATAGTCAGCATTGATCACTGAAAGAAAATGAGCACGCGATACCTTTACTTATTTGACTGCTCTTCGATGTCAGTCTAGATCTGGAGGACCTGACTATGGGTGTGCCGACCACATCTTCCTTGTCCTTGTCCTTGTTCGATAGAACACCTTGGCTTCTTAGCTTTGTCAGTTGTTCATCGTCGTCATCGGAATACACAAAAGAATTCCTAGGCCTTTTGGCCGATCTCCCATTTGAACCTTTTGGACTACGCTTATTAGATGCTAGTGGTTTTGAACTAATTTCGACGTCACTGTCACCGACAATGATAACAGACGGCGATCTCTTTCGCTGGGTAGTCGATGTGGTAGGCACGGAGATGGAAGACGGTTTGGTATGGCTCTTGAGGGTTATTCGCTGGCGTTTACGGGACGAAGGGGCAGGGTCTGTGGTAGGGGCAATGGGACTAGAAAAACGATTGTCGGATGCCATACGATTTGTTGTCCTAGTTGAACCTGGAAAAGGTTGACTGGAAGACGAAGCAATTTGAGACGGGAGCAGGGCAGCGGATGTCGATGATCGACTAGATTTTCTTCGCTTCGGAGTTGGCTGGGAAACGAACGAAGAGCCCTCGTTCGGGCTCTGTGCATCGAGCTTCTTCAGCTGAGCTACAGAAAGATATCGTTCATTAGCATTTCGAAATGGGAGAAATAGGTGCTACTGACTTTCAGCTTCCTTTATTTGCCCATTGAGAAGCTGAATCTCGTCTTGCTGCAAAATTCTCCCTACCGAGAGTTCGGTGATCTCCTCTTCCTTGGACTGACACAACACTAATGAAGCATCGCCAACGGCTTGCGCGACGGCGAACCACTTGCGCATGGAAGCTATCAGATTCTGAGGCGTGGATAGCTTGGGTTCGGGAGCTTGAATAAGCGCTTGAAGGTCGCTGTGAGGATCCTTGAAGCTCAGCGTATTGGCCGTCTGCTTCAACTTTTCTTTCATCGGTGCGAGCTCCTTCAGAGTAGAGACCAAACCTTTCGTGAAGATGATAGTGTTGGTATCTGTATGCGCCAGTCCAGCAGCAGCGAGAGTTGATTTGATCTCCGTCCACTCACTCATAGCTGCGTCTTTGGCTTCCTTCATTCTAGAGAGCTGTGTGGAAAGGGTGTCGCACTGTTCTCGCAACTCGTTCACCTCCTTCTCCTTCGAACGACACAGCGCCTCCCAGCCGCTGCCGGCAACTACGACGTCAGATAGAATGTCTTTCATGATGGTGATGAACATGGCGAGATTGAAAGGAGATAGAGCGTCGGGCGACAAAGGTTTCTTCGTGCTATCAGGCTTGTCCTGTATTGATGCCAATGCCAGGGAGATCGCCTGACCCTTTTGTCCCTCGTTGAAAAGATCCGCTACTTGCGGTATAATTTCCTTGGAGAAATAAAATTTGGTATCCTCTTGGACATACTCTAGCCCAATCGTACCCAACGCGTCTTGGAGTCCGGCAAGCGCTCCCCGGGTCTCCTCAGCGTCGTCTCTGGCTTGGTTTCTCTCTATGTCGGCTTTCTTGTAATCTGTTCGAATACAATCCACCTCACCCTCGAGCTTCTTGATACGTTCAGTCAGCGCTTCGCGTTCCAACTTCTGCTCAGCCATCTCATTCCGGAGTTGCTGCACCTCTACCTGCATAGCTGTAGCATCCGACCGCGCGTCATCTCGTTCTGCAACGAGTGAAGCAATCTGCTGCTCTGACAATTCGCTAGATGCCTTTCTCGAGATGTCGGCGGCACAACGAAAATCCGAGAATTCCTGCAGAAGTTGCTGGTGGGTGCGGAGGAGTTGTGCATTTTCCTCTGATACTTGTTTGACCCTCGTCTCTGCGTTCGCCAATACACCTTCGCGGGCCTTGAGTACCTGCTCGAGCTCTGCGATACAAAGGACCTCCGACGCCTTTGCGGCTTCTATCTGTCGTTTGTATGCCAGATGAATGTTGCTCATTGCACCTGCAAGCTCGGCGGAGAAAAGTTCCATGAGTAAGTTGGCGCCATTGCGAATGGATGTAGAACGAGGCGGATTTTCTTCTTGCGCTGCTGCTGGGCTGTCTGCAGGCTCGTCCGCCATTACGACGGTGAGCGAAGTTATTGAGTCGGCCGAATTTCTCCGAAAGCAACACGAGTCGTGTCCGCACGAGAATAAGGTATCTTCCTATCCTCCTAAGTCCGATGCCGGTTGGGAGGGAGTAACGACGAGAGAATTCTAATTGTATTGTTGTCCCTACGTCTTTTTATACTAATGTACAGGATAATTCGGAGCGGTGGTAAAGTACAGATAATTAAAGGATACGAGAAATGAAATGAATGAATCATAGGTACAGTAATTTGAGTCAAGGCTAAGTCATAAAAATACAAGGTAATAGAGAAAGGGTAGGTAGTAATCATAATGGAAATATTGGAGTCAACGGAGGCAGATAAGGACGAGCCAAGGGATGGCGTAGGCTTTAGGAGAAAATAGAGACAAACCGGGACGTTTGTAGAGAGACAACAAGAAGGTACTTAAGGCGGCAGTACAAATATACCTGGTTCAAACTCAGCGTCTTTGGGTTTTCTTGAGTTATTGGTCAAGTAATTTCGAATGGTCTCGAAAGTTGGATCTCTGGTGTCCCTTCCCTATCCATGAGCACTGCCGCCTGATCCCGAGGACGTTCCTTAACCACGCACAGCCATAAGAAAAGATGCAACTCTTCTTCTACCTTTCTCCACAACGTATCGTATGATGGGCGGTGGTGAGTGTGGTTTATGAGTCAACATAACGGCTGATTCCTTACGATTCCCAGCCTTTTCGACTTGTAAATGGAATGGGTTCGCAATCAGGTCGATAATTGCTCGGTCTTCATTAACCAACAATCACAATTTTGTCAGCACCATACAGTTTACCAAGTGGCCTGAATCAAAGCCTATCTTTCCAAGGACATGCACTACCAATGCTGGTAGCGTTATTGCATTGATGTTCGGTATACGTGCGTTATATTGTATGAGTATATTGGTACTCGCCTAATCGCTCATTAGTCACCGGGCTGTTTGTCCTTCTAATCGTCGGTCTTCACTTCAGACGTCGCGACATGCCGTTAAATCACGACGAGGAGCAAGAGCAGCTTCTACCATATATTACAGTCAGTGCCCCGGGCTCAGAGGACCAGCTTGACCCAAATTTGGATACTACTTTACCACTGCTGCTTCCGCCAACACCGCCTAAAGACAACGCAGACGGCAAATCTCCAGCGGATTCTTTGGGTTACGATGGGAGTAATGATCATGAGCCGCCTCCCCCATACGTCAGGGAGTGAAGGAACGGTTATGTTGCATTTTGTAGTCAAGACTAGAACTGCTCTCTACGACCGATTGGTTCGCCTTCATAAATATGCAAAGCAAAGTGGAAAGCTTTCAGGCATCAATGGTATTGTCCGTGCGTAATATAACACAATATTTTCGTGGAGAATGGCGATCGTTGCAGAAGAATACTATAGGTTCTGGCATTGAGATCCAGGTAGGACATCAGCTTGCTCCAGCCAAGAACCTACGGCTTCATAAGTGAAATGTTTCTCCACGAAAAATGAAACTTACTCCTAATATCTAGGTACACTTCTTACGGGCGAGGTTCAACTTGGAGCCCTGTTGCCGGAGGCGGTTTTTCAGCTTGACGTCAACCTGGATGATCAAGCATCAATTTGGTACTTGCTGCATTTTATTACTAGCCTACGTATGTGCAACGTCCATCATTCTCGTGGATTCAATATTATCTAACTTCAAGTCTCAAAATTTTCCCCTGCTATCTTAAAGCTTTTCTGGAAAGGCTTTTTCGAACTCACTGCATCATCCGAAAACATTGGAACCATCTCTTTGAATAAGCGTCGTTGTTGAACCGCTCAGAGGTCTTGTGACGAGGGCGCAAGTCACCTGCGAAATTTGCCATGTGGTTGGCATTTCATGACATACCTCGCGATGAAACATGTGAAGACTTCTCATAGTCTTGGATTTCGGCCCCAGTATCGTCTTCTGTATATATCTCCCTGGCCAGGAAGCAAACGTAAAACCTACCACCATGACCGAACGCCCAGTTGCACTGGTGACAGTCTCAGCTCGCGGAATTGGCCGTGCTATTGCCCTTCGTCTCGCAAGCGATGAATTCAACGTTGCTTTGAACGATATCACTTCCCAGAAAGAGAATATAGAGGTCCTTCTCGTCGAAATCGAGGAACTGGGAAAGAAATCGTTCATCTGCATAGCTGACGCTTCGAAGGAGGACAAAGTAAATGCTATGGTGATGAGACCGTAGGAGTACTTGGTAGACTGGGCGTTGTAAGTTTTCCCTCCAGTTTTCCTTCTCTCATTTGACCTGACGTTTCACTGTAGATGATAGTCAACGCAGCCATACGTCCTGGTGCTTCTGGCCTCATGAACAGTGAGTTATTGAACGTTCGTTTACGTCTTGGGCATCAGATTTTCTGGAACTCTGATATCAGCTACGGCGGAGGAATGGGACCACATTTTTGCAGTAAACGTGCGGAGAGTATTCCTTTATTATAAGTACGCTGCGATACAGATGGTTAAACAAGGTTGGGGAGGGCGGATTATTGGCGCGAATTCCGTCACAGGGATGAATTTTGTGCTTCACTTCGCGTCCTGATCCAATTTCCCTCTGAGTCCAGGGGCATTTATGTCGTTATAGCGCATCAAAATTCGTTGTTCGCGGATTGATGCAGAGCGTTGGTGTGTCCAACTGTCGCGATGAATAAATCTCAATATCTGACGTTAAATTTCTAGCGGCGAAACTGGGACCGTATCAGATCACCACCAATGCTCATGCACCCGGTGTATATCATACATTCTCTCGTCTTTAATCCCATTTATATTGCTGGTCATCAGGGTTTATCGACACTCCTATCACAAGATCTCTATTCTCTGAGGACTTCGCTAAAAGTGTAACAATATTTTCGAGCTCTCGTCAACCTTGTCCTGATACTGGAATTTACATCAAAGGTTCATCAGAGTGAAACACAGTCGCCTTGAAGAAGATCGGGCAACCTAAGGATTTAGCTAGTTTGGTCTCGTACCTTGCATTGCCAGACTCGCACTTCATTACTGGACAGAGTGCAGGTATTAATGAATCCATGTGTACGTTTCTTGTCATAGACATACGTATCTCTAGATCTCCGTTGATGGTGGATGGTTTTTCAATTAACTGTATCACTTCGGTCTGATATGTAGTAAAATATTCAACGTTTCCAATTTCCAACTGCGTTCCTCGGGCTCTGAAGTACAACGTTCAACGAGGGTATCTATACTTTATATCAACAGATGAATTCCTTCTGTTAAATTAGACGATCGACGCGAGATTCGAAATCGCGACCTAAAATGTCACATGGCATGATGACACCTCACAGTCCAGGGTCGCCCATGTACACCTACTGACGATGCACAGCGAACCTACGACCTTTTCCGCAGAGTCGTATTTTGCTACGCAGGGTCCACCGCCGAATATCGAACATGAAGTCAATGTCGTTCGCGCCTTTGTCGCCCAGCAAATCAAACGGAATCGAAATGTAGTCTTGGTTACGGTGAGGTTATTCGACTTTTATGGGACTGTTTTGCTCAGTACTATAAGCATAGAGTGGAGGGACTACCGTTCCTCTAGAGCTCAATGTGTGAGAGCGTTCCGTTGCGCTGTGGTGGGAGACGCTTACGATTCGATGTATGACAGTGTTCGATTTCTGGACAATTTCAGTGCCGGTACGTAGATCTAAGCAGTGTTCTTCTGGGCTCTTACTCAAGGAAACACAGGTACCAGAGGCGCCACATCTGCGGAGTATTTCCTCAAAGCCGGATATGCTGTCATTTTCATGCATCGCCAGTTCAGTCTGCAGCCGTTCAGCCGACATTATTCCCATTCTACCAATCCTTTCCTCGACTTCCTCGAAATAGACCAGACGAACGGCAACGAACCTCAGATCAGCGTGACACCCGACAAAAGGACTCATTTACTCGAAGTCTTAACGGCGTACAAGTCCGTTCATGCTAACGGAACGCTGCTCACCTTGACGTTCGTCACTGTCAATGATTATCTCTGGCTTCTTCGCGCTGTTTCGCAGGAGCTCTCCGTCATGCAGAGAAGAGCGATGTATTACTTGGCCGCCGCTGTTAGTGACTTCTTCCTTCCAAGGCAGAAGATGGTGCGTAACGCCTTTTGCTCCTTGAGCCTGTATTAATTTTTTTAGTCAGAGCATAAAATTCAATCTGGCAAGGGAAGTCTACACATTGAGATGGACCAGGTGCCAAAGATCCTCAAGTCTATGGTAGACGAATGGACTCATGACGGTTTCATTGTCTCGTTCAAGGTAACGAAGGGGAATTTTTGCCGAGCTGTCTTTTCTTATTTGCCTTCTTGAAGCTCGAAACGGATCCTCTTTTGTTAATACCAAAAGCGCATGCAGCCCTAGAACGATACGGTCACCAAGTGGTCATCGGGAATGACCTTCATCGACGTAAATTCGAGGTGGTTTTCGTCTCTCGCAATGCTCAGCCTGATGGCGACGCTTCTATCGACAAGCTAAACGAAGCCACTGCTACCTTCGTAGACCATTGGCTCTGTATCGATTTGGCCCGTGACCCAACTAAAGAAATTGAAGAGGATATCGTTTCAGAATTAGTCAGACGGCACGAAGAATGGGTGAAGAAGAAACAAATGGTGCAATGTATATAGCCAGATTAAACACGGACACATGGATGGAGGATGTCTATATGAGGTTCTAGATTAAGCATGATTCCAGAGAAAGAGGAGTGTAGTCGATAAATAACTAGGTAGCTCTAGAGAACGCGCAAACGAGTTGAAGTAGAAGTCTCAAAGCGGCCATTGTGTAGAACAATACTACCTCAATCCACCGACGCGCGCCCAGAACATGTCTTCCTTTATCCGTACCAGTTCTTTCCAAGTCCTCTCCTCCCAAGTGGTATCACTGATATACGCCTCCTTATTTTCATCTTCATCGTCTGACTCCTCTTTCCCATTATCGGATTCAGGCACAGACTCGACCGGCGACTCGAACTTTTCATTCTCGTCATTAGAAGCGGGCTGCACGTTCCGATCTCCGAGGTCTACCCTTCCATTTACATGCGAAGGCGTAGGTGAAGAAGGCGTGTCGCTTTCATTGCCTTCGGAGCTAGATAGCTTTGTCTCCTTAGCCCCTTCCGGAGTAGGAGGTTTCTCTTCCGCCTCTACCACACCTGGCTCAGGTCCAGACTTTTCAGAGGGTTCAGTAGTTGGAACCTCAGGAGTGGGAGATCTCTCTTCTGCCGCAAAATGTTCGACTTCCTTCTCCACGTTCTCGCCTTCATTCCTTGCTTCCGTCTTTGAGTTCTCGTCTTCCTTAGCGTCGGATTCTTCCTTCTCTCGGTCGTTGTCCTGTGCTTTCTTCTCCTTCTCCTTCTCATCCTCCTCCGCTTTCTCTGTGGATACTCCTTCAGGCTTCGGTGTACCTGGCCTCGATCCGGGTAAGTGACGGACCCCACGTGCAGCAGCTCTTCTAGGAAGCGGAGGAGGCGCTGCGGGGGAAGCGGGGGTAGCGGGCCTAGAGTCGGGCAGAGGCACGCGTGTCGGCGTTTGAGGGCGGTTCCCAGAGATAGGAGGTTCCGCTTCCTGTGCTGCTGCCGTTGGTGGAGGCGGTGGAACAGGACGCCGGTCGTTTCGTCTGGGAAGTGGCGGCGGGACTGGTGCTGGAACGACTATTGGCGGGTTCTTAAGAGCAGTGGATAAGGACGGATGTATAGGCGGCGGTGCAAACTTGCCTCGCAGGTTTTCATTCTGCGCCATGGCCTTTGCTTGGTTCTGCTCCCATGTAAGGTCAGGTTTCTTTTCCTTCTCCTTCTGCACTTGAAGCTTCTTCTTCTCTTTATCGTCGCCGCTCCAGCTCGTCGCCCTCTCGCCAAGAGCGCTGGCCATACCCCAAAGCCCCCTGCGTCGTGGTGGAACTGGAAGCTTGTCACCGTTCGATGCAGCCGGTATTGGTGGCGGAGGTAACAACGGGACTTCCTCTTCCCATATTCTTTCCACGATACCCGTGCGAACGAATGCCCATAGAGTGCATGTCTGTCGCAACCGCGTGAGACACCAGCCGCCAGTGCAAAGAGGGTATACAGCTGTTGACTGGGAACTACCACTGGAGTGATGGTTGGTCGCAAATTGAGCACCAGAGTTATTTGTCTGTGATTGGAACGATGTCGATGCGAAAGAAGCCGTAGGGATGGAAAGGCTAGGAAGGGCCGATGATGTTGATGTTGATGTTGAAGTCGAGACTCTGAATATGTGGACTTGAGTAGGTTTCTTATTTACTGGCGAAGGTGGAACGGAATTTGAACCACTCGAACCATTTAAAGTATAAGACAATGGTTTTTTGAACAGAGAAGACGGCCAGGAACCACCAGAGCCAGAAGGCCGCGACTCGGAATTGGGAAAGACAGGCTCTCCGCATAGTGCACAGACAATGTTGTTCCCGGACATGCCAGGGATAGAGGGTGCGTTTGAGAACGTATCTTGCAACACATAGCTAGATGATATGGGTTCAATTGTAAGCTGCCCGTTATGGATTGCAGCAAGAACGGAGCGGCGCGATAGCCAATTTAATGAGGGAGCGAGATCAAGGCGAACAGTAGGTTCTCTAGCGCAGTATAAGCATTAATGAACATGCAATAACTGACGGAAAATCACTGACGAGTCTTCTGACAAGAGGCGCGCAATGAATGGAAGCGGAAGAAGAGTGGACATTGTTGGCGGTACCGGGGTGGAGGCATGAAGGGTACGCAGGTGAGCCACGAACAGGAGGAACTCCTGGTACGGAAGGTGAGAACTGATAAGGCGCAACGGGTGCCGCAGTGAGCCATCTTCACGTCGCTCTGCCCATTTCCCTTTACCCATCGAAACCCGTATTTCCAGTGCACATTTGTCGGCCTCTTCCTTGTCGGCCTGGAGCGCCTGCATCTGCTGCTGCATGAGTGAGACAGCCTCCTCAGCACCTTTCAACGCAATTTCAGCTTCCTCGACCTTCCGTTCGCTGAGCGCCTTAGAATATCGTGCCTCGGCAACCATGGTATTGGCCTGATCGAAGAGGCTTGCACTGAGGTCATCCAATTCCTTCTCAATCGTCGCCCGCGCCGTCTCGGCCTGACCACGCTGTGCTGCCTCCTCTGTCGCCTTCTCCATCAAGCGGTTGAGCTCTGCAGTAACGTTGCTCTTCTCCACCAGCAGACCAGTATTCAGAGCGGAGAGATGTTGCGTCCTTTCAAATTCCAGCTCTGATACTTTCAGCGTCGACGACCGCAAATTGGCAGAGGTAACGTGGAGGTCATCCTCCAGATCCGATACTCTGTCGTATGATTTTACGAGCTTTGCATTGAGCTGCGTGACTTGGGAGTACAGATCCTGTATTTGGGTACGTAGAGATTGAATGACCATCTCTTGGGCATCAGACTCGGAGCTATGTCGCGGTCGTCTGCCAGCGGGCTTGTCGATATGAGTATGGGTCGTCCCATTTGTTGTCGGTTCGTAATGGCCATCTGGCGCCATGCTGGGAGCTACCAGGCAAGGTAAGGGTGATGTGGTCAATGGCAATTCGTCGTCGGCGCATTCGGCGCGCGTCGGAAGGATCAGACAAATATCGTCAAATTTTGCCCTTTCAAAATTCCATGAAGTTCAATGTAAAATTCTTCACCGCACTCTGGTTCGGTGCAAGGTCCAACCAACTTCTTTCCGTTTATTCGATATACTAATACATCTTTTGGTGTAATATCAAGGCCTTTCTCAACCGATATACGTCTTGTTGTAACTATTGCAGTGGGAGGCTTGCTGAGTAGAGAATACTAAATTGTTAGCTACTAGAGCTCAAGACGAGCTCCTTAAATACTACAGAATGTATCTAGAATGTTCTACTAAAGTACCTAATTATATCCTAGTATCGTGCCAAATTGATGGTACCGAAGGTTCGGGAATCTTCCGGCACATGCTTGAAGTTGCAAATCCCAACACGTCTCAAGTGCCGAAAACCGGAGGATCAGAACTTGAAAATTGAGTATCAAGGCAACAACTATGTATCCATGACTCACCGACTCCATTCGTTGCTGCATCACTATGAGACAAATTTGACATCTCGTTGCGGAGCCTGTCCATGACTTGGCTAAGGCTTGATTGTTGAACGTGACAACGCCGTTGACTACTAGTACTTCGTCCTACTCCTATCACGAATCCTCACTGTAATTCCGCCATAGGCACGTCAGGCTTCAAGGTCTATCTATGGAAGGGATGGTACTTCCTCTACTACCACCATTATCATGCCTATCTTTTTTTTCCGTTTCGTACTATGTACTAATGTCCTACATGCTAGCGTATGTTCGGATTATACTACCGATGATGCCTATCTAGAGGGCCCGAGCCCCGATATCCTTGACACTATTCCTAAAGATCGCGAGGAATTCGACAAGCGGCTGGCTATCCTTCGTGCAGAATACGATGAAATAACCGCCTAGCTGTCGAGAGAGCATGATATACAGGACCACTACCCTTCAAACCTTGAACTTGATAACACACAGGTCGGCGGCGAACCCCCAAATCTCACTGTTGCTTTTCAAGCCCCGTCCAATAGTCTTTTCCTGGAATGGGTCTATGAACTCGACCTGGATAACCTTATTTTTCACGTCGACTCTTAGCCTGTGTTTAATTTGGATAGCATGACTCCTAGAGAATTTTGCTCCTATATCAGCTTTGATCATTATGGACACAGATCATTCGAGAAATATATACTGACCAAGTACTAATATCTGATAAATGGTTCACTCCACCTCCGCGCGTCGACGATAGTGTTATATAGTCGCACATAGACATCGGCGCCGGTGTTGAAGGCGATGTCGTTCCAGCGGGTGACCTCGACCAATTATCTGACCCTGTAGAGGTTATTCATCGTTGCGTTTCGGAGGCCGTTACAGTTCTTCTCTTGTGAAAATCCGCGATAGGCTGTAGCCCTTGGGACTATAACAAAACATCTCGGATTTTTGAACCTTTCCAGTCGCAGAAACATGTTGCATTCACATTTGCGTGAATGGTGCTCGCCATGCCGATTTACTCGCGTACTTTGGTAGCCCAATCAAACTGTTTCTCGTTGAGGAAGAAGGGTGATGATTTGCCAGTCTGGTAGCTGAGAGAGAATCTCTTGCCTCTATGTTGCCACCCACCTGGAAGACGAGCGTTCGCTACAATCATTAGTGGCTGCTTCCCACAGGCGCCGCTGGTCCAAGAACAGTTCTGTCATTTTTGGGGTCATTTCCTCCATCTACAAATGTGTCGTTGTCAGGTTGGACACTAAGAACGGAAACGTAATTCATACCAATTTCGTGGATTTCCTTCCATCGTGGTATGCTTCCACGCCGAACATGCCTGGCGTATCCATGCTTTTGCGTCTGTGTAAATATCTCGATGATCTTGTCGACTATTACCCATGTTGGCTTCCCCTAGGTCAGAAACCTCTTGAGGCAATAGACGGTCTGAATCGGCTCCCGCATAAGCTTCTGTCTCATGTCGCCTCATGCATCACGGATCTCGAAACTCTGATCACCTACGCAGGTCTATCCATCGAGATGAGTGCAGCGGGCCGCGACATGCTGAGATGCCCTGGATTGAAAACACGCAGCTGATATCAGCCCTGGATGATCCCGAGCACGATGACTAGTGACCATGAAAGAGTATGTTACGGTCTCAAGAAAGAAAGCCAGTATTCGACCAGTATTCGTGCCAGGGAAGACACAAAGGATACCGTCTTACGACTTGATAAACGACACGCCAGTTACCTTGATAATTTGGTGAGTGGCTTAGGTTGACCTTGCTTTCTTTCACCTCGCTTATGCGCACATTTCAAGGCTTTAGAAATTGCAGATGTTGTCCTTTCGCCGGACAAGTTCCGTCGGGTTCCTTGCTACTTACAATCTGTTCGTATTTCCCTCCCCCATGAGAGCCTGAATATAGAGTCACTTCGAATCGTCAGCAATGTAAATATTGTGTATATACATTATGTAGTCAATATGCGCCCAGTTGGTATAGGTTAGTACCCCTCAAAACGTCAGGCATGGTAGTGAGAAGGGAACAAAGTACTTATTTAGGGCTGTCACCTGCTGTCACAGTCGCGACAACAAGTCACGTGATCACCCTCACTAGCGTGATCGTGAACCGTGACCATCAACGCTCAAAGACCTTACCTTCACAACCTTTCCTCGCTTTTTCTCTCCCCCGCGATATGCCGGCTAGGATAAGGGAGAAGGATAATCTCTCTATAGATGAGATATGTTCCAAAATCTGCCAAATTTTCGATCAAGCCCAGCATTCTGTTACCAGTCACAAGAAGAATGTAGTCGAGCTCTACAAATGCCATGCGGAAATGGCCAACATGAAATTCTCTGAAAACAATCAACTTTCTGGAGAGACAAAATTCCTGGAGATTGTCAGCGAGCTTCTAAGCCGCATCTTTCTTTTGAAGCGCACCGAGAAATCTGCAGAGAACGTCGTCAAATTGGTGGGGGCATACGTCAAATTAATTAATGAAAGAGGCGCGTATCTCTCTTTCCACTGGTGACTCAAGGCTTACTTTCTGTTGCAGCGGTTGAGGAATTGCGAGGAAGAGAAGAAGATGCTGTTGACAATGACATCGACGACGACGTGAAGGACGAGGATACATTGGCATCTCGGTTCACTTTTGGTTTTTGTAAATTCTTGCTCACAGGATTCAGAGCAAAGGACAAGAATGTACGCTTCAGAGTTGTTCAGACGTGTTCTGCCGTGGTATCGCACTTGGGAGAAATTGAGTGAGTCCTTCGTCTTTCAGTCTCTTCTTGCTCAGCAGTATTGGCAGTGAGGGACTGTGGGAGTCCATATGGAAACATTTGGAGGACCGTCTTCAGGACAAGGACGCTGCGGTGAGAGCTCAAGCTTCCCTTGGACTCTGCAAATTTGCAGGCGCAGAGGATCCCGATGGTGAAGACATGCGAGTTACACTGACGCTACGCAATGCCCTATCGGCTGACGATTCTGCGTATGTTTTTGATGCGCATATGCATCAACGGTTTATTGACCTGTTTATCTAGGGAAGTTCGCCGTGCAATCCTTTGGAATATCCCTATCAACGACAACACAATGGATGCTATACTTGACCGATTACAAGATTGCGATATATCTGTCAGGAAAAACTGCTACATCTTTCTCAAACGGAACGCCATACAAAATAACGAAATGGGCCCAACCCATCCTCGCAGAATCACCATTTCGCAACGAGAGAGGATTGTGTGTACCGGAATGAGCGATCGTGAAGATTCGGTCATGGACGCTGTCAAAGACCTTATTGCAGCGTGGTTTGATATTGCTGAAGAAACGCCCATGAAGCAGGAGGGTCCGGACAAGGACGAGCATACGGCGAGCAAAGCCAAGTTTTTGGCATTTTTGTCTCTATTTGACTTGCTGGATGCTCCAGAATCGGCGGAGAAAGCGCTTTTAAGCGTTTTTGAAACGAAAGCTCCTGAAACCAAGCTGCTGACTTTTGAAGGCAAGCGCCTTGAGCAATCTGCTATTGACGATATTGATACCCGCTCAGTTCATCAGATGACCCCAGAGTCAACTTTTCTTGCGCGTGTGTACATCGAAAGTTTAAGGAGATTTAAGAACGAAGAGGACAAGATGAGAAAGCTAGACAAGTTGGAAAATTATCTTCCTCTCGTGACTAACTTCCTCTTTCCGTTGCAGGAAGCATTCAATGATTGCTTCTTGTATGAATTCCGGAACGAGGAACACAGAGACATGAAGGAGTTTTTCCTTGAGGAGATGTTGAAAATCACGACCCATCTCGATTATGGTGACGAGACTGGGCGGCGTAAAACCTATGACTTGATCAGTGAGTGTACTATGTTCTGAATGAACTTTGTGCTGACGTCTAGTAGAGGCCATGCTTAAAGAGAATGTTCCGGAAAATATTCTTACGGGGTGCATGCGGGTTCTTCCCTTAATCACGGCGAGCGAACGAGATCTTATACGAGTCGTGGTCGAATTCATCCAGGACTTAAGAGATCCCGGAGATGACATTGATGCTATAGCACGGGAAGCCGAAGTAAGCATTCACACCCCTGCCAGTATTGACGGCGCTCATGTATTATAATGTCAGAGAGATCTCGATGCCAGCTTCGAAAGTACGCCCAGCACGCCCGTGCGACCCAATACGCAAAAACCTGTCCAAGAGAAGTCTCCCGAGGACAAGGCTGCAATCAACCTTAAATGCCTGACGATGAGTGTTGCAATGTTGGAGCAGGTCAATGACGTGAGTTTGATGTCTTTCGCCATACCGCGTCGACCCACACCAATGTAGACAATGAGCAATAATTCGTCGTTGAGTGGGCTATTTAGAGAGCTCATCTTACCAAATGTGACTGAGCCTTTCGACGATATTTCTCGGGACAAAGCCTGGACATGTCTCGCTTTGATATGCCTCATCGACCAGGTATATTAGCATAATGCATGTGCGTACGATCACTCTGACGTTCGTCTTTTAGAAACTTGCAACAATCAAGACAGTCGAGATGTTTCTTCAACACTCAACCACTGCTCCAGAGGAACTGAAGATAATCATTCTGCAAGGACTCTTTGACATACTGATGGTTTATCAATACGCCATTCTGAGCCCAGAAAATGTTAGTGTCACCTGTGACTGTCAGCTGATCTCTATGTTAAAAGTATCTTGCAGGCCAGGGCAGTAGCTGATAGTCTGATTGCAAAGCTGGAGGCCGAAACGTCAGCAAAAGCTCAGGAGGTGATCTGTCATGGACTGGCGAAACTCGTCATGGCGGGTATTTTTAAGGATAAACCGGTGAGTGCATCGTTGTTGTTCTGTTGTTCCTGGTCTTTGACACTCATCTCGCTAGATCATTGTTCATTTGCTTATGGTGTATTTCTCGCCGGAAACGGTCAGCAACCAACCGCTCCGTCAACTTTTGTTACACTTCTTCCATCTTTATTCTGCATCGTCGCCATCTAACAAGCGACTCGTGGCAGAGGTTCTTTTTCTCGTTTTCTTCCGCTTTCGCCTGCTGACTTGGTCCGTCTCTAGGTCTTCACCGACACCTTGCAGGAGCTGAGCAACGTCCGAAATGATCAATCTACCGACGCTATGGTTTCTCCGGCGCTGGTCATCGGACACTTTATTACATGGACAAACCCGTACAACTTTAGGTTTGTCGTAATAAGACCCCGATTTGATTGCTCTAACGTTTGGTTTTTAGGGTGAACCAAGAGACTGTTATCACTAAGGAGGACCCCTTATATTGCGATGCCGCATCCATTCAGTTCATGATGGCGATCGATATTGTGAAGATCCTCTTAAAGGACACACTTGACAGTGAGCGTTCACCCTATGGCACCGAGATTAAACTCACTGCTTCGCAGAGGACGACAAGAAAGCGCTTTGCACAAATATTGGCAAATTGCATATACCGGACAACGCCGATGATAACGCTTTACGCACTCTCAAGATGCTATTATTCAGGCTTCAATCGGTATGATTCGCTCTATAGAATTGTCGTAATCGTCTGGCTTATGTTCCTCGTAGCGTCAGCCGGTGAAAGATGCCACAGCAAAGAATGCTATAAATAAGTTCGAGACAGCCTTATCGAAGAGATTCGAATCCCAACTCGCCAACTTCAGTGAAGAGGAGTACAGGGACTTGGATGAGTTAAAGGAGCTCTTCACTTTCCTTGACGACCTCATTCCATTGGACGATGAAGACGAGGTCATTGATGTAAAGCCCAAGAGAACGCGTAAGAGGTGAGCTCTTCCTCGATATTCTGGAGATGTTGAGCCAATGAGTATTTCAGGCCGTCCGGCAGTATTACAAGCCTTAGTTCAGAAGAAACTGAAACGAGCAGTCGTAAGCCAAAGAACAAAGCCAAGTGCGTCTATCACGATTTCAACCCCTTCGTGTATTTATTTTGACTCCCTGTAGGAAACGACGCATTTCTGGTTCTGATGATGGCTCTGATTTTGAAACGGAGCGGACGGAACACACGGCGCCGCTAGCGACTCGAACTCGTTCAAATCCTAAGCGAGCAGCGTGAGTCTCGTTGTCGTCGAGCTATGTACCCAACTGACGAACTTGAGCCAGTGCACCGAAGGATGCGGTCTTCGTCGACTTGACGCTGGACTCTGACGACGAGACGGAGTCAACACCTGTTCCCTCCACGTCCACGACCAGGTCTGTTATTTCTAGTCAAGGCTGTCCGATCTGATCTTTGTCTTTTGTAGAGTAAAGGTTGAAACGGCGTCAGCGGTTGATGTTGATATCAGTCATTTGTTAGAGACGGAGACGTCATCAGTTGCTGATGACTCTCTATTTGGTCCCACTGATAGTGATTCTGAAGGAGAGGAAGATGAAGTGAATGATCTGTTGGCGGAAGATGAACATTAATAAGAGGGTACTTGTCCTGCCAGGTTATTTTATTTATGATCTTTTCTGTTTGTAGTCTAGCAGCCTATAGTTTATGACGTCATTCGGTTACTACGGGGTTCCGGCCCGATATGCACGCTTCGGTTACAGAACCATCAATGACAGCCTGAGCCAGACCTTTCAACTGTCCATGATGCATGCTGCAAGTGATGGTACGATTGCGAGTCTGGTGTTTGTGTTTTGTATTTACGGACCACCATCGACGGCTTTTTTTGTCTTTTTGTGGAATGTTGTTTCGAAATCTCGTTCTGCATGTCGACCGTTGACTACGATGGCGCAGGACAAAGAAACTGCTTCAGTTGTGCAGATCTAAATTGCAATTGGAGCCGAATGATGGATACTTGGAAAATCCAGACTATCACCGCGCATGTAGTACCACTGCAAATGAACCTGTAGGTGTTACAGTAGGTATCCGTGGCTGCTGCAAGACTGAAGCATTCCTCGAGTACTCAGAACGGCGCACTATACGTACTACCTACGTCGCCAGGTCTCACCGCAGTTAAATGAGCAAATAAACGGTTATCTAAATCGGGATGAAAGGGTCTTATGGCACGTTTTGGTCCTTTTGTTAGGATCCTACAAAAAGTTGGCTTTGTTTCCATCTCTGAGGACGTTGCTTCCTCATTTCATCTCTCCGGCCCTTCATGGACTTTCACGACCACATTCCGGACGTCTTCGCCGGCCGCTTCAGTTTCGAGGAGGTCAACCAATTTCTCGACGAGCAGGCGCAGCGACATTCCCATGTTCCCATGAGCGACGAAGACGTGGCATTGAGACTCTTTGCAGAGGATGCGAGAGATAATCTCCTCCGATTTGGGCAGTTTGGCCATGCACCTCTTCCCGACCCCCTGGTTGAGCAGCTTTTTCACGACTGGGAGCCGCCCCGCTTTCGTGATAGAATTCGGGAGGCAGCAGCACCACTCCCAAATAGACAGCGACAGAGGGCATTTCGGAACTTTGATCGTCCTTTTGAACGGGAGAATCCAGAGGACTTTCAAGTCAATCCCTTTCCTTTATGGCACCAACCTCCTCGACGGTGAGTATGATGATATCGGTGTATTTTCGCCTCATCTCACACTAGCTGCGACTCGCAGACCGTTTCGTCCCGTGATCCCAGCTGCATCATCCTCCAGGGGACACAATGTGGGCGAATCGTACGTCAGATTCTTCTTTGTTTGCCCGTCTCATTTCACTTATATGGTGCTAGATCTACTTGCTCCGTCTGCTTTGATAACATCGAAGGACCTGTAATAACTGCACCATGCGGTCATACATTTGATGCCTCTTGTATGGAGGCGCTAATATCTGCAGCAACCAAAGACGAGTCTCTCTTCCCGCCTAAATGCTGTCGTGATCCTATCCCAATCGAATCTGTGCAATCTCACGTCGAAGCCACTGTTGTAGCTGCATTCAAAGAAAAGTCCATCGAGTTCTCGACACCTATACGCGTCTATTGCTCCAATCCCAAATGCAGTCGCTTCCTGGGCCCTAAAAACGACGGCAAGTCATCCTCCGCTCCACTGACATGTATCTGTACCACGATTACCTGCAATTCTTGTCGTGGAAATATCGCAAATGGAGACGTACTTTCGCATAGCTGTGCATCAGATGCTTTAGAACAAGAGGTACGGGCTTTAGCTGATAAGAAGAAATGGGCAACTTGTCCTGGGTGCAACAATCTCATCGAGCTTTCCGTGGGATGTAGTCATATGACATGTCGCTGCGGTACACAGTTTTGCTATCATTGCAATGCCAAGTGGGGAGCGTGCGATTGTGCCAGTCGTGACTTGCTAGCAATGGGACATGGACCGGTACCTTTCCGTGGCGGCGACGGCATTGACAACTGGTTTTTGCCTTTCTTTGCGCCGCCTCCCAATCGTCACCCCCCTGCAAGAGCGCCTCCTGTTATGAGAGGGAACGCTCCTCTTACGAGACAGAATCTGGATCAGATGAACCTTCGTAATCGGACCGAGAGGCTGAGAGCTGCCGATCTGCTACCGACATTGCCGCCACTTCCTCCCCATCCGCCAATCCATCGTATGCGCAGACTTTCGACTCAGACAGATTCACCTAGCCCTAATCGACACAACAATATGTTCATGGCTCATCCGCGGGCAGACTTAGGACCTATCCGAGTCCATGTAGAAAGAGGTATACCGAATTCACCACCAATACACAACCCTCCTGCGCCCCGTTGGGGTCAGAGGTCGCTAGGCTTAAACCATACGTCCCGTCCAAGCAACAACGAGCCTTTACTCAGGTCTATACCAACCGAAAATCCTCCGAGTCCTGTAACAATCCAGCTGCCGCGATCTCCTCGCCCTGACTATCCGTCAAGACTCCCATGGTCCCAAGTGCTTCAACCAGACCGCATGCAAGGTGCAGGTACACGCACATCCCCCATCGTGTTGGATGACGATGGTGATACCGTGATGGGTGCACCTGGTCCAGCTATACCTCCGTTCCTCCATAATACTAACCGCCCCTTGATGCCCCCACCACATTTTGGGGGCACCGGGCCCTTCCGGCATACTATCCGCCCACATGGTTCGGATCTGAATGTGAACGTAGATGAGAATCCATTTGCGACGAATATAAGACTACCATGGGAAGAGTCACCGAGGCAAGGCGGCAGTGTGAGGCGCACTCCGTCTTCCTCTGCTGCGGCAAGTACTAGCACTCCTTTTGATCGAGGGCCTTTCTTGGAGCCTCGTACTGTTGTTCAACCGCCCAATGCGCCATGGTAGACGATATCTTGTACCATATGTACGATAGCATCTTGGATATACGAGTGAAATATCTTTGTTACATAGTTGTATTTGTAGCTGCTACCCACAATCATTAACCAATATCAACGGTCCTTTCTTCCTGCATGAATTTCAAATCCTAAACCTTCACGACGATCTATGAGTAAATGCCTAGTACACCTAATAGCATACACCTAACAGCACCGTGGATAGTCCCGGAAATTGTATCTTCTACTCAATTCGGATCGATCGCCCATCTTGCCGTCAGACGCGAGTCCGTATTCTCGCCCATGACTACATTTCAGCTAAAAGCTGCTGTCTTGCCCAAACTCAACCAATGGATCCTTTATGTGACAGTCATAAAGACCACGATGTACCGTATTAGTTCAACTTGTCGCATCAATGACTTTGCTCTAGTATTCAGAAAGCTGTCTTGCGATTTAGGCGCCTAGATTACCGTTTTCTCCCATGGCCTGTCCACGAGGCATACAACTCTATTGGAACCAGCGTAGACGGACCCGACCTATCTGCGCTGTATTCTTAGATAATGGAATAGGCGCTCAGAGACGATTGTTCGTCTCCTCCTTGATGACTCGCAAGCCGCGATCCAAGAAGTCTGTGAGTGTCGATTCCCCTCATGTGCCTTGACCTATGTTGACTCTCATTCCACAGCAGCCTGCCGTCTCGCAAGCTTTGGTTCTAGCATCCTCGGTTGGTGTCCCTATCTAATTCCTGTGCAGAAGTGCAGGTCGCTGAACAACAGGTATAATAGCACGATTTCGACTCTCCAGCCGAAGAAGAACCACTATCTGCTCCCGTTGTATTGAATACAGCTATTGTGGTATAGAGTTCCGCGTCGATGCCTCTGCGATAAGCTTATCTGATACGTCCATACAGCAGAGGAGTGTTCAGCCATCCGGAAGTTCGGGACAAGACTCTTTTCTAAATCATATTCAGACTGAGAAAAAGAACCTACTCATCATGCCAACACAGTCTCCGCCTCCGCCTTATGGCTCCCGCTCTCAGAAAACGCCGCCTCCTAGGCAGCCTGGCAATTACATGACAATCATTCGAGATTCGGGCCCTGTCAAACAAAACTTTCTCATAGACCCCACACTCTCTGTTCCGTCAGGGCTTCTACCTCCCCTCACTCCTAATGAAGCGGAGAATAGTAGGAACAATCTTAATATCGAAGCCAAGTGGGGAGAAATCGATGTAGACATCGAAATCATGAGGTCAGGCTGGCTGACCCGTTGTCGAGTTGACATACGCGCTCATGGCGATATTGTCATTCGCTTAGTACGCCTTTGTCATTCGCGAGTTATTACGATGTTAAATCTGTGTAGCGTTTACCTGGCACAGTCTCTCCGGACGATACGATCCGCCCAGGACCGCTGTGTCTCATGGACGTCTGTGCAAGTTCGGGGAATATCTACTTATTGATTCCGCGGAAGCGCATGGAAGGACCGTTAAACATTACTAGTCGCCGCGACGTGTCGTTCTCCCCTGCACTGACGAAGGATTTGACCACTTTTAACGAGAGGGGGAAGCGCAGGGAGTGTTTCGTAGGCAACTTTGCTACATGGTCGGAGGGCATGGGAGACGTGATCAATTTAGATGCCAAGGCGGGAGGAGTTTTGATCCAGTATAATGACGAGCCATTCGTGAAGCCAGAAAACGGGGGTTGTATCATTACTTGATTTTTTTGGTTACTGCTTGGCCCTATAGTCTTAGAGATTAGGCTTTTTGTAATCTTTGAGCTCAGAAGTTTCATGATCGTGAATAAGCCGGACATAGTACCACGCAGTATGAATGAGGCAACGCGGATCTTTATTAATATAGTACGCAGTATGAAATTACAATCAAGTCAACGCAATACGCGTATCAGAAAACAATAATGAGCCTCAAAATTTGACAAGCATGCGCTCGAGGCATTATTTATATACTCGCAGATCGATTAGCTAGGCTACCCTGTTCATGTCGGAAAGGGTACTCAGCTTTATTTCCTATACCTATATTCAAGGCCAATCCGGAGTGTGAAGCTTCTAAGTTTTGGCGCCGAGTCCAATACATCGCTACATACACGACGGAGTCAGGGCCCAGCAAGATACGTTCTGAGTCGTTCAATAGCATACTTTGGGTGACCTTATAGCTGTATATAGTGGAAAGCTAAATGCTGAAAATGACTAGGACATGTATTAGTATCATAATAGTATTCTCAAGACAAATCTCTGAGGCGGCGGAGTGCATGGAAGCTGTTGAATGAAAGGATGGAAGAGAGAACGCGTGACAGCCCGTGACACAAATTTGCATATATTGGCACTCTCACTCAGCATCTAGTCGACACCAGTATTGTTGCCGCGCTCTTATTCCCAGCTCTTCCGGTACTGGGATATGCCAGTTCAGAGGGGCCTCGACGATGCCTCATAAATCGGTGACCGTTATCTCTAATCGCCCTGAACGTTGCAGGCAAGAAAGTGCCACCGAGGTAGATTAGTTTACGCTTATTTACCTGAGCTGTATCAGCAGAGGTGGTCAATCAATCTAGTTTCCAGTTTTCAAGTTCCAGGGCCGTCAGACGCGAGTCCGAACCGTCCACACCTACAGTGAAACCAGAGCTGCTATCTGGCCCAACCCCAACCAACGAATTCTTTATATGCCATGAAAACTGCGATGTACCATAGTCCAGCTTGTTCTCACATTTGGGGGGTGCTGTCTTACGATTTAGGCGCCTAGATTGCTGTTTTCTCTCATGGCCTGTCCACGAGGTGTACAACTCTATTGGAAACAGCATACACAGACCCGACCTATCTGCGTCATATCCTTATATATAGGAATAGGTACTCAGAGACGATTGTCTCTTTGATAACCCGTAAAAGTCGCGATCCAAAACATCTGTGAGTGTCGATTTCTTCCCGACATTCCTTGACCTGTATTGACTCTCATCCCACAGCAGCTTGCCGTTTCCCAAGCTTTGTTTCTAGCATCCTCGGTTGGTGTTCCTATCTAATTCCTGTGCAGAAGTGCAAGTCGTTGAACAACAGGTATAATAGCACGATTTCGACTCTCCAGCAGAAGAAGAACCACTATCTGCTCCCGTTGTATTGAATACAGCTATTGTGGTATAGAGTTCCGCGTCGATGCCTCTGCGATAAGCTTATCTGATACGTCCATACAGCAGAGGAGTGTTCAGCCATCCGGAAGTTCGGGACAAGACTCTTTTCTAAATCATATTCAGGCCAAGAAAAAGAACCTACCACTCATGCTGCCTCAGTCTCTGCCTCAGCCTCGTTACCAATCTAGGCAGCCTGGCAACTACACGACGATCATTCGAGATTCGGGCCCTATCGAAGAAGATTTTCTCATAGACCCCACGCTCTCTGTTCCATCCAATCTTCTGCCTCCCAGGACCCCTCATGAAAAAGTGTCCTATGAGAACAAGTACACATTCTTGACTTTAGATTTATGACTATAAAATAAACCAAAATATAGTATCATGCAGTGTGAATGCGGCAAAGTGAATCGTCATTGATGGGGTACGCAAGAAAATAGTGCAAGAGCAGTCATGAAATTACAATCCAGTAAACGCAATACGCAGGTCAAAAAAAATAAAGAGCCTCGAAATTCGACAAGCATGCATTATCGAGTTTGAACGAGGGGTTGTGTATGCACTGGCAGATTGAAGATATGTGAGAGAAACATGACGTCTGTAAAACTGTCCCGTTAGGTTTTTTCGTGCTCGCCGAGGCGTTGACGAGCCACCTGGAGGATATCACAGGCAGCGAGCGGCGAATAGCGACAGACAGTTGCCACTATTGTTCCATGCCATCGAAGTCGAACGGTGTTGGCGCCATGGAAGGCTGGTTCTGTGGCGTGTCGAAGGCGCCATCGACAGCCATGGCGGTAGAAGCAGAAGAGACGGAAACCAGCGATTCAGAGGATCCGGCCTCCGTCGAGAGGTTAGCCACCAGATTGGTGAGAGCGGCGATGACCCCATCGACAGCCATGGACTCTGGGGAGTGTACTATTAGCGGCAGGGCCCTAACATGGTCATCATGGACGAGCCTCCGATGGCGGGCCATAGCACCTCGGTCGCTGGTCTGGAAGGTACAGAACGGTGCGTTTCGACAGGTGTGCATCGGCCTCGAGGACCTCTGGCGAGGTGAGGGGCTAAGTGGAAATACTGTTAAGAAGAAGAATCGAGATAGAGACAGAGAACGTACTGGTATCTTTGTCCGTGCACCAAGAAGAGGGACCTTTGGTTGGTGGAATATCGGCACCGTGGGCAGTTGAAGCGGCTGTGGGAAACGATGAGCGTGAGTGTGGAGTGAAAGGGTATGGGGAGAGGGCACTTGTTTTCGTCGGTGGGGGGCCGGCGAGCGCGCCTCGAAGAGTCTTCGGGACGAGCGGGACGCTTGGTACGGCGGGTGTTAAGGAATGTCATGTTATAGAGAGGCGAGAGAGAAGAGGCGGCGGGTGATGGGGAAGTGGGCGGAAAGGTGGGTTGTTGTTGTTGACATATAGGCTGGACATGTGGGCCTTTTATACATGTGGGGCTCACGAATTGGTGTTAAATTGGTTGAGGATTTTCTTCCTTATAAGTCGAGTGTGCAGTCGAGTGGCAACCAATTCGCAGAAGTATCCGTTCTGGGAAGGTATAGCGTATTGGTTCTGGGTTTTGCCGTATTTGCAACGGCAAGAAAGGAACATGGGCATGCCGGGCCAGATTTGGGGGTACGGAGCTGAACCCTGATGAAATTATCGTCCTGTGAAGCGAGGGAATGCTGTAATATTGCTTCTTGTCGCCCTCGGACCTCCTCTAGCTTCGCTGGGTATGGAGTAAGACGGCGTATGAAAAAGACCAACGGAATCAAGAGGAAGAGCCTGTGAGATACATTTGCCAAAATGGCAGCTCAAATAGCCAAGTCCCAAGTCCCCAGAGTGATCAGGAGTGCCAAGACAGCGCGAGTTGCAGTGTCGCTAGCAGCGAAGTTCTTTGGGAGCCCTGACAAGCAAGAATGATTCACATCTAAAGTTTCGGGAAGTATATGAGAGCATATATGTTGTGCGCCATGCCACTCGAGTGTCCTTTCATTGCCAACACGAGTAGAATGTCGGGGGAAATTATTTTGACCCCATTTAAATGACGATATTGAATCACCGTATCGTAGGTATCATGTTAATTGTCCATGCCTGGGGATACCAACGCTCTGGAACTGAAAGTGCAGCTTATCTATTTTGCTCCTCCGCAAGACTGTTTAAAATAATACCGACGAGGGGCGTCCGAGAAAAGTTCGGCCTGATATCTTCTGCCACGTTAATCACGGCGTCTTCGCAGATGACGGGATAATGCATACCTCCAAAAGCTTCAGGACTTTCGTTGTGAAACAAGAGCGCCAAAAACGACTGCGATCAACACCATAAGAAAGACAAACACGACGAACACAAATGCGCGCGCGACAGGAAACAGTCCTCGCGTCAGATACGTTTGTACAGAAAAAAATCGAATGACTGCAATGACGAGAAGGACGATGGCGAGTACGATGGTTGCTGCGCCTATTGGGCGAGCGTATATTTGGATGCGTCCTGGATGTATCGAAGCAATGCTGAAAAATTGGACAAGCGCCACACCTGCTGATGCCAGAGCAAGGCTTGTACGGATGTATGCCAGGAATGTGCGTTCAGATGCGAGGTGGTCCCGGGCTACGCTGCCGTTGTTCTGCAAGATGAGGCTGATCTTCATTCCTCCTGTTCCGGGGTAGGTCAGCATGTTGTTCAGGCTAAAAACTGGAATATCACTCACGAAATTGTTATCCGTCGTCGTCGTGGTAAAGTCGGAGGGCATGCTCATCACAGAGGGCGTCGAGCAGCATGATGACAGAACGTCACTAAATGAGTAATTTATTGCAGCTTTGATTCCGCGATAGTGCGATGAGTCCACGTGGGCATCCGCCTTCCTTTCCGACGATGACCTCTACTCAACGACATCGCCGCGCCAGCATCCCTCCCATACCTGATCTTCGCTTTGAGACGGCGTATCTGAGCAAGATAAGGCCTTTTGTTCACTTTGAACGTCGAGCGCCGGCTCTTCGCGAGACTTCGGATGACTTTGAGACTGTTGACGACAACATCTTATATGGGGACGAAAGAGAGCAGCCAGCCAGAGAGGTGCTGGAGATTGATTGGAAGAACGTCCTCTGGGTGACGTTCCGGGACCAGATGCTGACTATGTGGGTGCAGGGTGCACTCTGGTGCGTCTATTTTAGTATTTCGCTGTTTCTCTTCTTGATTTCTCTCAGGGCTATTGTCGGCTTTTACCTACGGCCAATATACACCCAAGCCGGGAAGAGATTCAAGCGCAAAGAAGGTGGAGCTGTATCGTGGCTGAGGAACTGGGTGAAGGAGCTGGGCCTGTCCACGAGCACTGACCGAGCAAGATAGAGTGTATCATTATCATCCAAGCCGTACTAGATGCCATTCATTCACCCACATGTACCTCGAAAACAACACATACAACCACCGGAACCAGACCAGCTGGCTCTTGTGTGCCCGCATCGCTCGATAGGCGGTCAAATACTCTTTCACTCCTGCTACAAAGACCGGCATGGGATTTGTCCGTCCTGGCGTACCCAAAAAACCTTCGATACCATGCAAAAGTTTAGTGCTGGACAAGTCAAACTTGGCTAGCAGAGGAGCGAGAATTCCGACGTATTTCGTCGACGTGGGGACGCTGATCAGGGCGAAGAATTTGGGAGGAGATTGCGAGGCTGTCGTCTCAATAAAATGCTTCATGCCTTCTGGGAGTGCCCGGTGGTTTGGGTGCCCAGAGACGCCTGCTCGGTCGAACGTCAGTATCTACTGTTTGATTAGAGCCTGTGTCAGATAACGTCAGTCTCGCAACGCACCGTCGTAATGTTTAAGTCTGATACGTAGACGCCCAAGATATCCGAGATAATGTTGGCATCCCAGGACGTAGTGATGTTATCCTGGAGTGCACTGACGGACAGTAAGTGACGAACAACATATACCTTCAGGTGAACGCACGGGTGGTCAACAACATGCCTATTTCCCACCTTTACACCAAGAACTTCCAAACTTTCCATCAACTCGGCTCTCCGAATATCTCCCAGACCATCGGCATTTCCTGTAGACAGCGAAAGAACGTGGACCTGGGCATGAGGCAGCAGAGAAATGATGGTGGGCGCAAAAAACATGCATTCGTCGTCTGGGTGAGCGGTAAGAAATAGGATGTTTTCTTTCTTGAATGAAGGAAGATTCAAGGCATTCTCAGTTGCTGTAGGAAGGTATAAAACAGCGCATAGCAAGGGAATCAGAGCAGTGAGAATGATGTTTGTGGTCAACATGTTTTGTTCTGTGCGGTCCGAACGCCGGAAACTGATGGTTTGGCTGGCGACTCTCCTTTGTCTGGGATTAGCACAAACGTTAGAAACCAAGCAAGACAAGTATTGGATTTATTATGGACGGCTGAACCTTTAAATGCGTATTATGTAGTACAATAACTCACATTTAATGGATTGAGAGGACTGCGCTACGATCGGACGGCTTTAGATACGTTATGGATAATTTGCGCCAGTGAAGCTGTAGCATAAATGAGGAAAAGTCTAGAAGGTCCGGAGTAGCAAGACACAGTTCAAGCTTTCAAGGGGCAAAAGGGGGCCCTTAACAGCGGAAATGGAGATATGATTTACGATGGGTATCAACATGAGATGTAGAGCCAAGATATACATGTATAGGCAGGAACGCATCCGCTGAGAAATTTCGAGAAATGTGGGTTGATACGCTGCTCGCTTGCTGACGAGAGTCGCGACCATTTTGTCGCCTGATAACAAACTATTGGTACGAGTGTCAGAAATATGTAAAATTGAAAGAATTACGGCATACGCTCACCTCTGACCCCTCCTAGTTAGTAGGATTTTTGCTCAGATACGAGCGCCCCAAAAACAACAGCGATCAGAGCTACGAGAAAGGTAGATATGACATAGATGAATATTCGCGAGACGGGGAATAAGCCTCGCGTCAGATGTGTCTGCACCGAGAAGAACCTAATGGCGCCAACGACGAGAAGAATGATGGATAGAACTACGGTGCATGCGCCTAGTGGGCGGGCGTAAGATTGTATATGCCCTAAGCCCGTTGAAGCAATGGTGCAGAATTGAACCACTGCTACACCAGCTGAAGCGAGTGCCAGGCTGGTACGAACGTAGGCTAGGAAGGTGCGTTCCAACGAGAGGTGATCTCGAGCTACGCTACCATTATTTGCCAGGACAAGACGTATCTTCATTGTTTCTGGTATTTTGGATATCAACGTCGAGTGTCATGGTGTGGGGAAGGCCTTGACTTACTAATGTTGTGCTGGTACTTACAAGGTGTCGGGTGGAACGACGGCGACTCAGATATTGCGGAGAATGAACGGCATAGTCGGCGACATCTGGAGTACTAGAAGGTACCTTGAACATCAAAGGCTTCGAAGACCGGCCATCCAGTCACCCATGAGGACCCATGACCTTCGGGGTCCAGTTCGAGCAGCAACGACGCCCAAGTGGAGACATTTAATAGAATTTGTTATACTTGTATGTTGCTATTATAGTTTAGGAACGAACTTCGCTTCCGTATGTTGATGGATCACAGTCTACGAAAGATTCAGGATTTGAACCGCGATGAGTAAAGTGCCGCAGAGTTACACGGACTGTTGATGCAGTACACTGTTCGAATTGCGCCTTTGGAACGTGTGACCGACATTCTTTAAAACTTGCGGTGGCGGGTGAGGGAGAGATAATAACTAGGGTTAAGCAAAAAAGTACCACTTTTTTTTATTACAAAAAACGTTTTTTTGTAATTTACCTGTTTTTTTTTACATGTTTTTTACACGGGCCGATGAAGGGGGTTCTCCAGCGCAATACTTTATCACGTGATAATGTAATATACCAAAGAGATGCCATGATTGGCAATTATATCGGTCTCTCCGAAAAATCCCTCAACAGAATCGAAAGCCAGACCACAATGGACGACCCAAATTTTCCTATCATTAAAAGATGCTATCCAATTCCAGCACCATTTACATCATATTGCTCCCAGCCGGTCCTACTGTAAAGCAATTTTGATGCACCTCCATGCAACCACGACATGCCGGTCATACTCGGCAAACGCACCTCAATTATTACGGGAATGAGGACGGAGATGATGACAAAGACATCAAGGGAAAACAACGTCTGGTTGCCGTGAAAAGAACTGACCCTGTTGACGAGAACTACGAGCTCTCTTTTGACTGAATAAGCGGGGGATTTTTGGTCCTTGAGCAGCTGCAAAACACGCCATTTTGGGTCACGTGATGATTGCAATTTACATGTAATTAGCGTCTAAGAACGTCGGCTGTTGAGTTCGCCTGCAACTTACCTGCAAGAAACCCTCGACGGAGTTTTTTGCACAAGCCCTAATAATAACCGGTCAAGGTCCCGTGAGCCCAAATATATTCCGAGCCCGACTCGGAGACAGCCGCAGATGTCGTAATACTTCGTCATGAGTTCCGATCCCGAAGAACAAGCAGAGAACAAGCGGCAGCAGTGCTTGTTCTCGACCACCATTAGCTCTAGCCTCTAGGCGGTCAGTAAGCTAAACTGCGCCGGATCCATGAATATCTTCCCTTCTCGTACGATGAGCTCCAAAGGTCGAAGTAGTCGTATAGGTGGATCAGCCAAGGCTTTACTCTCAGCGAGAGGATTTATTGACCGTATGGATGATGGGCTCACCGCTGTGGAAGGTACACGAATCCACATGTGTTCCTATTTCTTGCGCTGAAGAGTTTTAGGTGCCCAGGATGTAATATCTATGATAACCTCACGACGAAGAGTCACGAAGCTCATTCTTGGACATAACAAGTTATCCGACGACGGGTGTATAGTTCTCTTTCGTTTCTTAGCATCCCCAGCAGGGAGGAAATATCGAATAACGGAGATCAGCTTGAACTCGAATGAGATTAGTGACCGTGGACTGTTGGCTATTGCGGCATACCTGAACGGAAACCAGTATTTGACCGAGTTGTTCTTGCAAAATGTGGGCTTTTTATATATTCTCAAGGGCCTATTTGAATCGTTAGTAGAACTTATTTTCAGGAGAACCTTCAGTCATTGAGACTTTCACAAACAGTATCAACTCCTCACATCTCGAAATGCTGTCGCTCGCCACCAACATAGCCCTTTCTGACGATTTTGTCGGTGCATTCTTCTCCAGCCTACGGTCAACATATTTGAAGGAACTTCATGTTTCAGCTACCGGCATCACGCGTCGCTCAGCACCACACATCATCTCATACATCTCCTCTCCCGAACGTTGTCACCTACGCATATTCAAGTGTAACGGCAACGCACTCGGTCACAGTGCAGTGAAGCGCATCATTAGTGCTATTGAAAAGAGCAATTTCGTTCTTTCGAGCGTGGAGATTTACTCCAACCACATGGCCACACAGTCTGACGATGACGATACATCGTCCGACGACACCGATTGGAAGGAATTGGAAAGCAAGTTGCGGCTGGTCCTTTCAAGGAATATGCACCTCAAATGCGTGGCCGAGAAAGAAGCTCTGGGTCTTCTGCGTTACTCTCGAACCCTCCTTCTTCCCAAGAAATCTTCCGCTCTCTGTATGCTACCCACTGAACTTCAACTTCACATTCTCTCCTTTCTTGCCCCAAGTCTATCACCAGCTCAACGTATCAATGTCTGCACTTACGCCTCAACACTCACGACACTACCTCCGCTACTTCCCAAATTGAACGGCGGTGAACTCAAGATGTGTCTACCTGATCCATTCAGGTTAGGGTTTGCTGAGGGCGGGAAAAAAGTATGGGAGGTACGTGGTACCACTGGTGGATGCGCGTCGGGGAAATGTCATGACGCCGTTCTTTGTCATAAAGACCAGCAACGGGTGAAGTGGCTCGATGCTGTTGGATGCTCGGCATACGATGGACGTTCAGCGTAGATATCTTTATTAAGTTTATAGGTAACACGAGGAAAGACATCGCTATCTTAGATGATTGTATTGATTAGGCTTGTAACAGTAGATCTCGTCGGAATACCATTCTACTTGTTTGGTACGGCAGAGTGATTTGTTTGATCGATTCACTACGTATATGTGATCTTGAAGGCCCATGCATCCTGCACCATCGCCAGCTCTTCTTCGTCAGCAAGCAGCTCGAATACCCCGTTCTCGGACCACGACCAGACCAGCTCCTTCTGACTCTGATTGGGTCCTAGAAATGTCGCCACATCGCCATCTTTCAAAGGAAGGAGAGACACCGAGCGAAGCGTCCCGTTGATTGGATAAGAAAGAGAAATGATATAGAAAGCGTCCAACTTTGTGGTCTGATTTGGGCTCAGCTGCGGCATATAAGCTCTGGGATGGACAGCTCACAAAGCGGAGGTCGCCTTCCTCGGCGGTTACATACCAATACTGCGTGTCGTAGATTGCCTCCCCCCTAGCAGGACGTAGTAAGTATTGTATACCATCGCCCGTAGATGAATGTTTACGCAAACTTGAGCCACTCTCCGACTTTGAGCACGGAAGTCCTCGACGGGGACACGACCGTTCCGTTTGCTGTAGGGCCGATGTTTCCATTCTTCGACACGATGTCAACCAAAGAATGAAGAATATACGTTGCATTCCGGTAATTTGCACCGGGGGTATCTTGGTTGTAACCGTACGAGTAGGGATCGGAATCTTCACTTGATTCCCATTTTCGCAGTTCTAATATGTGGTGATTGAATTAGAGCTTCTCGGAACACGAATGTGAGCACGTACTCAGGTGTGTTGTATCAGTGTATTCCGGGTTCTTTAGAAACAATTTAGCACAAACTTGCTAGATGAATAGTAAATAGTTCGCTCCGTATCGAGCGTTTGTGATGACATTTCTACCATTTTCTTTTGCCCAGTTGAACCACCTTGGCGCTATCGTCTCTTGGCTTAGCATAGAAAGACACAAGAACGTATCCCGCTCCTACCAATATCCGGGAAAACAGTTGGCCCACCGATATCACACCAAAGAATGTCAGTCTCGTACTGATAAAACAGCGCTTCCATCTGTGGTCTCATGATATCTTGCAAAAAGTCCCCCGCTTCGATATAACCAGTGTATGGCTCATACTCGCTTGAATTGTATGCATTTCTAGAAATGCGTGAGACTTTGATCGCCGTGTGGATGAGAGGCGATGCACGAACTGCGCGAGACCTCCAGCGAACCCAGTGCGTTGAAGAATGTTGTAGCCAGGCTATTCAAATTATCAGTGTACAACTCGGTGGTCTTTTTTTTCGGGTCTTACAGTTCCTTCCGCGCACCGCCTGTGATACAGATCGTCTCCCCTATCAGCATGACCGTACTTTGCGAAAGCGGGATTAAACCATTCCGGAAGGGAGAAGTACAACTGATGAATAATGAGAAAAACAAGATTCGTAACGTTTGAGTTTGCCAACGTACTTCAGTGTGCAGCTGTGGCTGCGTTGCTTTGGTCGCATTCACGATCTCGCCGATAAGATCGCGTCTCGAAACAATATCAGAGGAGAGTGATCATTTAACATACGTACTTTGACATACTTTGGTCCGTATAGGAGAGAGTTCCTATTGGAGGAATTCCCAGTGTCGAACAGCGCAAAGCCATCGTGGTGCTTAGTAGTGATCACCTTCACACCGTTTTGATGAGCAGACATTTAAGGTCAGAATAGTTAATAAAGGAAGCATACAAAATAATTGGCACCTATATCGGCGACGAACTGGACAAATTCCGTCGCATTAAACTCACTTGCCGTGAAATCTGTAAAGAAGTCATCGTAGAGAAAGCCCTCTCCATATACTTTTTTGTGATGGGTCCACACCGCTGAGGATTCATTGGCGGGATTATGCTTCCAGTACTAATACCATTCTGCATACTGTGTCCCGGACACAGTCCACGCGGGGACGGAATAAATGCCTAACGTGTTGTTGTCAGACAATGGCAGAGTTCAGAACACGAAATCTGAATGTTACCCCAATGAACAAATAGGCCAAACTTTGCATTATCGAACCACTCGGCGCTCTCATGGGTCATCAAGCTGTCGTCTCCGGTGCAGAAATCGGGGATACCAGCGATGACGTCCCATTGGTTCCCCACAGGTCGGCCGTCAACGAGGGTTTGGACGTCAGAAATAGGGGTGCCTGACTCAACACCGTCCTTGTCTACTACGCCTACCAAAATGCGAACTTGATCGGCTCCCCGTAGGCGCCTAACAGTGCCCAGAATAATTGTATCCAAAGAATTGGAGGTAACTACTATGCTCGTATCGTGTGTAATCCAGGCCTCGGCACCCGCTGTACTGGGGACGAAATTGTTAAGCGTGACTTCGAAGAGTTGAATGTGGTTGCCATCGAGAATTCGGAATCTATAGAGTCGATATCCTTTTGATACGTGTCAAAGAGGGAGGAGAAGACTTACTTGTTAGTACTTCGTACGTTTTGAACGTATAAAGAGGGACGTTGAGCAGAGGGAGGATTGTCTGCAGAGATGAGGGTTATAGCGAACACATGAATAATGACAACACCCGTAAGCTGCGAAGTTTCCGTGTCACTGTATACGAGAATGTCAAATCGAGTGCTGATGCAAAGGGTGAAGGAAATTGACTTTGGCAAGACGACACCAGTGAGAACCTTCGAGTTCTCGATATGGTGTTGAAAAGTGAACATTTGTGTGATGTTATCTAGGTTGAGTCAGATACCTCGCTGTTCTTCGCCCCAAATATGACTGGAATGTACAATTTTTGAACGTCGTTCCGTTCGACAAGCCCATGTTTAAGAAGGGTGCAGTTATAGGTCTAAAATATTCGTTTGTTTACACGCATTCTCGCAGAGATAGCGCACGTACCCATTGGAAGGATTCTGCAGCCACCACGGCGCTACAACGAAACCTAGAGATTCCGTGGTATTATCGTCATACAAGGCCGTAAATTCGCCATTGACATAGGATGTTCCATCAGTTGCACCGAGAAAGTTGAACGGAACCCTAATTGATTGTCCGCTGCAGTTAATGTTGTCGTTAGTAGCAAGATCAAAAAAGTTAGGCAGAGCATACTGGTCAACAGTCAGCTTATGGTAGATGATAGTGGAAGTACTTTACACACAAGTATGGACTGATCGACCAGGGTCCCAGATGGTAAATATTCTGCTGGATAGGACCCATTATGACCATCACAGCTTGCAAGATGTCCCTCTGTCGAGGCAGCCTTGTTATTGAGATAGGGTGTCAAGTCGACATTCGTTTGAAGACCAGTAACAACGCCGGCAAGGCATAGGAACAAGAGTCGATACATGCCGTTCTTTTCCAAGACCTGTAAATTATATCTCCAGGTTTTCGTGACTATATGCTTCTGGAAGCAAGTTGTGGCCGACCCGGACGGGCCGCCACTAGATAACATCTTTACTAGCCTATGATAAGCAGGCTACATGATAATAGTTTAATTCAGTGTTCTGTATTAGTGTGATATTCAGTGAGAAACTCAACAAACAGTGAAAGCCGCAAGAAACGAGGTGGCAAACAGCGCAAGGTTGAAAACTTGGAGGTAAGTTTCTAGAAGCCCCCGTCATTAGAATGTTGGTGCCTACAGGGACACGCTCCGAAGAGTATAATTCCATAAAGAGTAATAATACACGTCTCATTGAAAAGTGCGAGGACATGCAAACGTCAATCATCAAAAACTTGAGAATTCGGATTTGGTCGGATGTTCGCTAATTTCCTGAGACAAGTTGAAGATTAGCATCAGAACCCATTGATGTACGTGAACCATCCCCGATTCTTTCCGAGATCAGGAGAAAACCACAGAGGGCCCTACAAAGACAAATAACAATCATCCTCCTGCCTAACCTTCAGATTAGGGGCTAATTTGGGTAGTGGCACGCTTTCCACCATGCTGGCTATAAGACTACTGAAAGCTGAATGAAATGACTATCAAGACTCAGTATCCTTTACCACTTATCTCAGAACTTATAAATATGCTTAAGGGCACTAAATATTTCACTAAGCTGAATGTTCAATGGAGATATAACAATGTCTGCATAAAAGGAGACAAGTTGAAAGCAGTGTTGTGAAAAAACCAAGGCTTGTTTAAACTCTTGGTTATGTTCTTTGGACTTATCAATTCTCCTGCTACATTCCAATAGATGATGAATGACATTTTCAAGGATCTCATAGTCTAAGGAAAGATTATAATTTATCTCAACAATATTCTCATCACTATAAAGGACAAGATAAAACACAGATAAATTATGTGAAAAGTCTTGAAAATGAAGTATTTAGGTATTATCATTAGTGAAGGAGCAGTCTGAATAGATTCTATAAAGGTCAAAAGAATTATATAGTGGCTGATATCAGGAAAGAAGTTAGAACTTCAGTTATTCTTGGGATTCACTAATTTCTACTAATGATTAATTTGGAATTACTCTAAAATAGTTTGTCTAATAATACAATTGATGGGGAAAACAGAATGAAGTTGAAAAAAGGAATAGCAGATGACATTTAAAGAGATAAAGCATCTAGTTGCAGAAGACATTATTCTAGCAATGCCATATTCTATAAACAAATTCTATATAGAAGTAGATTCTAGTGAGAGAGCAGTAGAAGCTGTTTTATCCTAAAAACAAGATAGAAAGTGGAAATCAGTCACCTTTTTATCAAAGGCTTTGACTCAAACAGAGTGCAACTATGAAATTTATGATAAAGAACTCTTAGCCATAATGTTTGCATTAGAGGAGTGGCACTATTATTTCATGGGCACACAATAGGACTTTGGGATTTAGACAGATCACTAGAAAATACAATACTTTTATAAACTCCAGAAACTCAACTGAAGACAAGCACTGTAGATAATAGAGCTAGCAGAGTATCATGTTTTTTTACACTACAAACCTGGATTAGCCAATAAAAAAGCCAATCTTCTTAGTCAACAGATGGATCATGATTAAGGTAAGAATAATAACAAAAATATCATAATACTCAAACTAGAGTTCTTTAGGACAATGATCATGCTGACAAAAGAAGAGATACACAAAAATATTTGAAATATGATAATAGAGTATAGTAAATAGAATCAAAGAATTGCAAACTCTTTAAACTATAGGCAAGAGATAAGTAAAGAGATGGTCTAATATACTATAATGATCACATCTACATTCCTTGAGACCAGGCTCTTTAGAGAGAAATCATTTTTATATCTTATGACTAGTCAGACATTCAAAAATAGCAAAAATAAAGAAACTAGTATAAAAGGAGTATTAGTGGCTAAAGTTGTAAAAAGACATAGAAGCCTACATCAAAAAATATGAAGCATATCAGAGGTCAAAGACAGACAACAAACAAAAATGAGCACTGTTATATCTTAACAAAATATCAACTTGACTTTAAAAGCATATCTCAGTAATGATGTTAGCTGTGAGCACCTGTAGAATAGTGTGCAGACTAGCATGATGATACTCTAACCCTTGTATATACTCACATAAACTATACAAATACAATCACTCTCATAAGTTTTAAGGAGAGCAATTATTTCTAATATAATCTAATAGTATCTTAATATTAAGTAGAGATTCCCATATTTTTGACACACTTAGTGATCTAAGCTTTCTCAAATAAAATCCTAAGTTTAGGGATCTTTATAGAAAGAGAGTTCACTAGTATGATATGACCTTCAAGGCAAATTCAATCACTTTCACATTAAAAGACACTAATCCCAACAAAATAGAGATGATACAAATTATAACTCTAGTGAGCTTGCTATTTGAATACACAGATCAATCACTAAATTAGTCTGCTTACTATACAACTGTATATAGGCATTCTCAAACTGACTCAAACAGAATATCTTGACTTAAGAATATTTCAGAAGCACTCAGAAACAGATTCAGAAAAAAAACTCAGAACTAAACTGATATGAAACAGACTGCAATAGAACAGAATAGAACAGACAGAATAGAACACAATAGATCTCAGATTTCTACTTTAGAATATATTCTGAATAAACTTATTACACTTAACAGAATAGAAACAGCTTCACTGATTTTGTATTTACTCTGACTAAGTTTTCAAAAGTATTTTATATTTCTTTGAGTGAGCTTATTAATTTTATGCAAAGCTTAAAGTCATAGCACTGCTTTTTATGTATATACTATAACTGGAGAGTCTGAAACTTGAGACTACTATTATGAATTTTCTACCTTTTGCTTCATAATCTCTACTATCTTATCTTATTATAGGCATCTATTTTATTGGATCTATTATCTAAATACTTATTCTTCATTAACATTTTATCTATACCTGTTATATGACTAGCAAAAGGATCATACATGCTAAAGGCATGCTAATTACATCTTTATCACTGACTTGTTATTTGTCTGTTAACTTACTCATAGAGTCAGGATGACTCAAGTAGGGTAGACTGTGATGACCTTATAGTCAAGTCATTTACTGAATGGTTAACTTATGGAGATGGTCTGGTTTATACATTGTATACTATGACCTGTGTCATTTCTATTAGGCTGACTCACTATTATTCTCAATGTACTGTAAGGCTAGCAAACTCTCTGGTGAGAGAATTACTGTCTGCTATTGTAAGATCTTTTATATACTGTAAGTATATAGGGAGATACAAAAACCACCCACTTTAGAATAGTAGGAATCCACTTTTAGAAGCAGACAAGAACAAAAGAGTGAGACTCAGCATCCTATCAAGAATATGAGCTTTGAGAGCAGGTATTGGATAATAGCAATGAGCTTCCACACTATCCACTAGCAATACTAAGTGCAAGGCTACTAAAGTATGAGCTAGAAGTTTGGATAAGGAATTCATTCCTTTAGTATGCTATGAGCTATATTCTCTTTCTCTAGTTATATTAGTGCTTTTATACTCTCAGAATTAAGCTAGCTTTCTACCCTTATATCTATCTGCTCTGATAAACTCTTTGTTATGATTTTTTCCATTTTCTTTATCTTATTCAATATCTTATCATTATTCGATCTCCAACATCACTCATTCATCGATAACACCATTGATTCCTTCATGCTGTCACCCCATTCCTAACCCCATGATCATGGTCACTCCATGAACACATGGAAGATGTTATTATTAGTTCCTAATTTTCAGTATATAAGTAGTGTAGTTTTCATGTATACTCTTCATCTTTTGACTAAACTTAATTCATACACCATTCTTACACTCATCTGAAGATCTATACTGCTCTTCTAATATGTTATGATTTTTCCTTTTTTCCTATCTAATCTGCATCTTATCATTTCTCATCTATTGAATATTGCTTGCTCATTGATAACATCATCGATTTGCTCACACTGTCATCTCAGTTCAACCATCTGATCATGGTAGCATCACAAACACATGGTTCATGGATGAAATACACATGGATGATACTATTATTAGCCTCTCAGTCCTCAGTATATAAGTAGGGAACTTTTTGTGTATATTCTCTATCTTTTGACTAAACTTAAACAATATACTCTTCTACACTCCTCTAAAGATCTATGCTACACTCTAATAATGGGTGATTGTCCAAATGTGAGACAGCCCAGAAGTTGCATCTGATCCTAAGATCACATGTAAATCAGGTCCTAACATTAGTCAAAAGATATACCACCCACTCCTTCTATGCTAGCCATAAAAAGTAGCAATGTTCATGCTCAAACAAAATGAAACCAAATGAACAATCACTCTCAGCACTGCAATCAGTGGTGCCATTCTCTTAGTAATTTTCACCACTCTTTTCATACTAACCTATGAAGAGGAAATCAGAGCCCTCCTATGCCAGAAGCAGTGACTCCATCACCCCCAACTGCCACTTCCACCCTGCCCTCCTTGACACCCTCTCCATATCCTTCCCAGGAGGCCTTTCCCTGCTAGACTGGCAACAAGGAAAGAGGAACAACTTGTCCACTCCCACATCTGGTTTACATCCTCCTCAGATGAGTTCCCTCCATGAAGGAGAGCTCTGACCCCAGGTCCCTCTACCAACAATTGGGTGGAATGACCCACCATTGTTCAGGAGTACACAAGAGACATATAGGCTATGTTTGAGAACCTGCCACCAGCCTACACCCCACCCCATCATCCCCATACCCATCCCTATGGCCTATGGGCCATCATCACCCAATAGCAGAGCTCCTGGCCCAATGAAGGAATAGACTCCACCTTCTCTCTCCCAATCATCACTCTCTCTGATAATGATAACAACAATGATAATCATTCCCTGATGACTGCTCCTCTCTCTCCCAGAAGTCCTTTCAACCCCAATGGGCCCAATTATGAGTGGCCCAAACTCTCTGACATTAATCAGGCCTTATTCAGCCCCTTTAGAACCACCACCTGAGAACTCAGGCAACTCAATGTTGAGACCAGAAGCAACTGGCCACAGATCCACCCAGACATGGATGAATGGTTGGCTCTTAATAGGGGCAATCTAATCTGAGAACCAAATGCAGGTGTCACTATTTGCACCCACATACATGCTAACTGCTTTCAGGAGCTATACCCCCCTGCCCCAGGGGACTTACTACCTGGGCTACATGCTCAGACACCAGAGGAGCAATAGGAGTTGAATAGCATCCTTCAAGAACTGGCCTGACTCAAGACCAATCAACCAAAAGAGGATAGGGTCAACATCCAACTTTGATAGCTTTATATACCATATGGGCTATTATGGTGGGCTGGGATATGCTCAGCCCCAATACATGAACTACCCCCATTATCCTCCAGATACCCCAGCAAGACAACCACAACTCTTGCCTGACTCACTGCTAAAAAATTGAACTCAACAACCTGGCTATCACCCCTATCAGAGTGGCAGCCTTCTATTCGCAGGCATGGGAGAAGATCTCAGATCTAGTACTGCCCTTGCAGGACCACTGCCACCCATGGCAGAGGAAGAACAACAGATGGCTAGAAACAGTCTAGCTAAAAGAGAACAATGCATCCAGAAGATGCATGAAGAACTTAAAAAGGAGGAAGCTGAGAAAAACCTCCTGATTAATATATACAAACTTGGCAAAAAAGGAAAGAAACCAGAGTGGGGAAGACCAACAGAACCTCCCAGAGAATACCCTATTCATTGGCTGGATCAATTTTTGATCCTGAGACCATCCCTAGGAAAGGGCCCACCCAATCCTCTACCAAATCTCATCAGAAATGCCTCTGATGATGCCTCTTATATGGGGATAAAACCAATCCTTGTCCAATCCTCAAAATCATTTAAGAGGGACTATGATGACATCAAACACTTTATAAGCAATTGTATCACCTACTTTGAAGTATTTTGACACTACTTCTAACTGCTATCATATTTGGTTTTATTTGCGACTTCCCATTTCAAGAGAGCTACCAAAGATTGGTAGGTCTGCAAACAACCCAAATTCTGGATCAGGGAGGCCTATGATGGTACTCTCATCCACTTTCGATATCTGACTTGGGAGGATTTCATCAAAATGGTCACCCATCAATTCAGGGACTCAGCCATTGAAGAAATCCACAAAAAATAGATGTTCAATCTCTGCATAGGAACACAGCCTACCTCCCACTACTTCCAGAAGCTGGAAGAAGAGGCCAAACTGATGGGAAGATGAAATGATGAGCATGACCATAGAGCAATGGTCAAGGTAGTATGTCTTGGCATTCTCTCCTCTTACACAATGTTCATTTCAAACATGGGCATTAACATTCCATGTACCTACCTAGAATAGAAGGAGCACATTCTGCATATGTATGAGGAAAGACAATGGAAGTGGGTATTCAACCAAATGGCAGAAATTCTCCAGGATGGCTAAAAGAAGGACTCCTGCCCCCAACTAAATCAACCCAGTGGCAAAGCTGCCACTGGAGCAACAAGTTCCTCAGCTTCAAAGCCAACAGCCTAAAGTGTTTACAACTGGGATAATTCAATAGGCTGATAGATAGTATATAGAGGAATGGGAAAACCAATGGAAATTGACCAATAAAAGACAGAAGGTCAATGCTTCCAATGTGATAAAAGAGGTCACATGGCCAAAGATTGCCCTAGGAAAAAAGACTACAAGAACATTTGATCAGTAGAGATCACTAACATAGTGAAACCCATGGCTAAGATTAAGGAGGCAAAAGAATAGGCTGTCAAGAGTTTGATTCCTCTTGCATGGCCAAAGCCTCCAGCAGTGAGTCCTTGGTTTCTATGGGTTAGACTTATATACATGCATCAGGACATTTAAATACACAAAAAAATATGACTTTATTATAAACTCCAAAACCAAAGATATCCAAAGAATTAAACAAGAACAGGTATGTCATTCTCCTGAAAGATACTGATACCATAATCTATAGTAAATCCTGAGCCCCCAATGAAGCACCTATAGTGCCAGATGGTGCTGATACTACAAAAAAGTCCAATGGACTCACTATGTGGAGTGCACCAGATACATAGGTAACACCATGAACTGGAGCAAGAAGGTGGGGCCCAATGCCATACACTCCTGTACCCTCCCCTAAGGGGCCAAGTCCTGCTTTGCCAGGGTCATTGGGGGAAGAAGAGGCCCACCAAGCCCAAAGACCCAAAGGAACAAGTTCAGCTGATCCACAAGATCCTCAAGAACCCTGAGGATCTGAGGATGGGCCACTACACCTGAACAGTGTAGAGCACACTGACTGGAGAAAAAGTTGCACACTGCCAGATTTGGCCAGAGAGAAGAGGTCAGTTGAAATGTTGGCATTGATGGAACCCATGACCACAATGGGACCTGACCCTGATGATATTGTTGACATCTTCAAAAACAATGGTGCTATGACTCTAACCTCATTGAAAGCAGTGACAGCCAAAGAACAGGAAGGACCTGCTAGCACTCAGATGGTAAAAAGGTGTTACGATTTTTCTGTTATCTTATCTTATCCGAGTCATATCCATGACTCATCCATCTAATCTTATCCAGAAACTGACTCATATCCAGCTATTCGCTGGCCACAACCCTCGTTCTCACCGTCTGTCACCCCAGACGCTCTCCATTGGTTCTATGATCCTCCTGGATCATCCTACTTTGACACCATTTGTGCATGGACTGTAGTGTTTCACCTAAATATAACGCCATAGAAATACTATATAAACAGAGTAAACTAGACAGTTGTACTCTATCTCTTGTTTAAATTAAAACCATATACTTCTTGTTTACACAACACAGAAGGCTATTGGCTTCTATCTCTCACTTTGGGTGATTGTTCGAACACGTAACAGCCCAGAGAGATCAGCTGACTGCCCCAAGTCACGTGTCCAAGTTGATACCTAACATTAAACAAGAGATTAATCCCTCTCACTTCTAATATGCCAGCTATATAGAAGAACTTCTTCATGCCTGGAGAAGGAAAAAACCCTCATGAGCCCTGAACTGTATCTCTCGGCATTGCAATTGGCGGCACCATACTTTTATCATTTTTTACGGTCCTCGCCATATTAATCTACGAGGAAGAAATCCGGGCACTGCTCAGACAAGGGCAGCCCCAATGACCCCACCCATGACCCTGCCCCGCCCCAACAACCACCCATGTCATTCCCAGAGGGATACCCCCCGCAAGATTGGGAGAACGAGAGGCAACTCCACTCGTTTGTCCCTGGGCTTGATTCACAATTGCCTCCTCCTCCGAGGGGAGCATGGACTCGAGGCCCCCAACTCCGGGGCCCTCAACAATTCAGACCCCGATTACTGGGCCCACCTCCACTCGCGTACACAATGCAAGAGCCATCCTCCTCCGTTACTGGATGGAATGACCCACCATCGCATTGGAGCGACCAACAGCCGCCCACACGGTGGCCCAAGAATATGCGAGGGACATTCGGCTTGCGCTGGATGAACCCCTGCCCCCATACCCCGGTCCCCCCTCTTGTCCAAGAACCCCCACCCTCCGCATATCCCAGCGGAGATCAGATTCCCTGTCGCCTGACAGCGACAATAGTAGAAGGTCTGACTACTCCGGACCCCACCACCCCGATGATCCCAACATGGATCGAAACCACTCTTACGGCCCCTGGAGCTGTGAGCAGTGGCCAGAGGAAGGAGAGTCAATCTCTATCTCCTCTCTCCCCGTCATCGAAATCTCCGATGATGAGTCTGATAATAATATCGTCAGAGATGACACCCCAGTCCTGGCCCCTCCCCGTGCCACCGACGACCCCTTCAATCTGCATGGGGAAGATTTCATCTGGCTCAACCTCTCTGAGGTCGACAGAAGGCTCTTTGGTCCATTCCGGACCGCAGCATGGGAAGTCCGACAAAGAGATGTCAAAGCCCATGATCTCTGGAAAGAACCCGGAATCAACATGGATGAGTGGTTGGCCCTTAACAGGGGCGACCCCATCCGAATTCCCTTCGATGGGCCCAGCTCCACCAGGGCTGACATCGTCAACCTCCGGATACACGCCAATCGTGACCGGGCAATTTTCCGCCCCTCCGCAGGGGATCTATTTCCAGGGCTTTGGCCCAGAGATCCAGCAGAGCAGCGAGAACTGGAGAGGACCCTCCAACACCTATGGAGGTTGGAGGTGGCAAGAGAGGAGTAATTGGGGGCAAAGGCCCCAGTATGATACGTTAACCTACGATACAGGTTACTATGGCAGGATGGAATAGCACCATCCCCAATACGAAATATATCCAGATCATCCACTGGATACTCCGGTTGCAAACTCCCGACCACTCCCCGACTCACCCCCACACCATAGGGCACGTCACCAAGGATACCACCCTTATCAGGGTGGAAGTCTTCTCTTTGCAGGGGTGGGAGAAGAAATGGAAGCCAAAGAAGCCCCTGCAGGAAACGCCACAGCAGGGGCGTCAAGAACTCCTGCCATGGCTGCAGAAGTCCATCAACAGATGAAATCTGAGTTGATGGAAAAGGAACGGTGCATCACAGAGATGTGCGAAGAACTCGACAGAGAGGATTCTGCCTGCAAGACCTTGGTGGAATACCTCAAGGATCATGAAAAAGAACCTGAAAGGGGAAGACCAACAGGACCGCCAAGAGGATTCCTGGGTCCAAGGCCAGATCGATACTCGATCCCAAGACCACCCCCCAGGCAAGGACCTCCTGACCCGATCCCGAACCCTGTCAGGAACACCGCCACTGATGCCCCCTATTTGGGCATCAAACCGACTCTCATCAAGGTCCCCGCCCCATTCAAGGGGAACCATGATGATATTGAACGCTTTATAGGTGATTGTATCACCTATTTCAAAGTGTTCTGACACTATTTCCAGGTACCATCACACCTGGTATTGTTCACAACATCCTATTTTGAGGGTGCCGCCAAGGACTAGTGGGTCTACAAAAGACCTGAATATTGGGTAGGCGATGCCTTTGACGGTACCACCACCCATTTCTGATACCCCGACTGGGCCGACTTCATCAACCTAGTCACATGACAATTCTGAGATCCCACGATTGAGGAAGTCCACGAAAAGTGCATGTTCGACTTGTGCATGGGAGCCTAGCCTGCCTCCCACTACTTCCAGAAACTGGAAGAAGAAGCCAAGTTAGCGGGCCAAAGATCCGATGAGGCCGAACGTGGCACAATGGTGAAGGTGGTGTGACTAGGAGTACCTAGTTCATATACAACCTTCATATCAAACATGGGCATGAGTATTCCATGCTCATATCCGGAGTGGAAGGAATGCATCCTCTGGATGTATGAAGAGAGACAGCGGAAATGGGTCTTTGACCAGACCACTAGTATGCCTCAGGATGGCCAGAAGCAGGGCCTGCGTCCCCAACAACAGCAGCCCAGCGGCAAGAACACCACTGGGGCAACAAGTTCGTCGACTCCAAAGCTGACTGCTGGGAGTGGAGGAACCAGTCGTGATGCTGGAACTGGTAAGTGGATGACATACAGAGGAGTGGGGAAACCCATGGATTTGGACCAGCAATGAGCCGAGGGGCGCTGTTTCAGGTGTGATCAAAAGGGTCACCTGAGCAGGGATTGCCCTATGAGAAAAGAGAAGAACATTGTGAGATATGTGGGGCCCACTGATGCAGTGGTGCCAAGCACCTCCAAGATCGAGGAGGTAAAAGAGTAGGGCGTCAAGGGTTCAATTCCCCTTGCATGCCTGAGTCTCAAGGTGTGTTCTCGGTTTCCACAGGTCAGACTGATTATTATGAAAACAGACAATTACGTACGAAAAAGAATATATCCATGACTTCACAGAAGCTAAAGACCGAATCAGAATTGAGAACAAACAGGTACGTCATCCTCCTAGAAAATGCTGACACTAGTATCTGTAGTGACAACTCCCGAGCCTCCGATGAACTGGAGCAGGACTTGCCAAGTGGTGTTGGCGCTGCAACAAAGTCCAATGAGCAGTGCTCACCGGATACGCTGCTGAGCACACAGCGATGAGCAGGGACTAGTAGGCGGGACTCCTTTGGGCCTCCCAGAAGTCCGACCGTCCCAGTACCCACCTCAAGCAGTGGGGCAAGCTCACCAGTTCCGCCAGGGTTGGCGGAGGACCAGGGCAGTGCCTCTAACCAAGGCCAGGACCAACGACCTGGACAAACCAGTCTGGGGAGTGGAAAACTTGATGAAGCTGAGTACCAAACCGGGCCAGCAAGTCAAAGGATCAAAGCTGAAAGGGAGGAAGTCGCTAGCACCCAGGCGATAAAAAGGGGGGAGGATTACCCAAACCAGACTGGTACGGGTTGCAAACATGCGAAAGTCGCCTTAGGCACTAGCTGGGAGTCAATGACCAAGGAACTTCAAACTCCATCATGAGTGGTGCCGGCCGAAGAAAAGGAACAGGATCCTGCTAACACCCAGGCAGTAAAAAGGGGGCATTTCAGCAGAACTACCATCGTTGAAGTACCTGATGAAGAAGATGATACAGCTTTTAGGATGTGGCAAGTCAGCCAATCCAAAGCCAGTACCCCGATATCCAGAACACCAGAATCACAGAACATCGACCTTCCGAATGCAAGGGGAAGCGTCAAACCTGACACCTATCCTAACAAGGGGGTATCAAATGCTTCCAAATGCATGGGGAAGCAAGACAAGTCTTCCGAATGAACAGGGAAGCAGAATGAATTCCAATGGCTCAGACCATTTGGAATAGACTGGATGATGCATGCAGTACACGACTCCAAGAATCTGGCAATCGCCAAAGCAGTTCTCTCCATTTGGGTACATCCTAAAAGGCTTGGAGAAATTGATGATGAGCTTATTCAAAACTTAAAGATGGGAGGGAGCCTAGCCCAGGAACAGCTCTATGAACTACACAAGCCAATTCGGTATATTCGTGGCGCCAAGAGTTCCGGACGGGATTTCTTGGTAGATATCCAGATTTCCCTATGTACTGGGAAACAGATATTAACAACCTGAGCATTGTTAGATAGTGGCTGCACAGGCAGTTCTATCAATCAAACTTATGTCCAGCAACATCGGTTGGACACCAGGAAGGCCACAGCCCCTATACTGGTCTATAATGCCAATGGAACGCGCAATAAGGCAGGGGACATTACAGAATTCGTGGAACTCTGAATGACCATCGGAGGACATAGTGAACGAATTGACCTTGTGGTCACCAACCTAGGCTCTAAAACCATATACTTGGGCCACAATTGGCTTAAACACCATAATCCTTTCATTAACTGGAAGGCGGGGATCTTGACATTCAGACGATATCATTGCATCCAAAACCATTTCACCCTGCCTGATGCAGATGAAGAAGACCGATGGGATGAAGAGCTCGAGGAAGGAGAAAGTATTCTTGCCATCAATATGCAAGAAGAAATCATACTTCATGCCATCCATCATGCAAATGAGTTGGCTGCAGCAGCTAACGCCGAAAAACTGAAACAGACATTTGAAGAGCTCGTGCCTCTTCAGTATCAGAGCTTTAGAGATCTATTCTCTAAAGAAAGCTTTGATGAACTACCAGAGAGAAGACCCTGGGACCATGCAATCGAATTGGTCCCAAACGCAAAATCAACCTTGGACTGCAAGGTATACCCGCTCAACTGAAACGAGCAAGAACAATTAGACAAGTTCTTAGATGAGAACTTAGACTCAGGACGCATTCATCCCTTGAAATCTCCTTTTGCCTCTCCCTTCTTCTTTGTCAAGAAAAAGGATGGCTCCCTATGACCAGTCCAGGACTACTGGAAACTGAATGAAATGACGATCAAGAATCATTATCCCCTTCTGCTCATTTCTGAGCTAATTGACAAACTACGGGGAGCCAAGTACTTCTCCAAACTGGATGTGCGATGAGGATATAACAATGTCCATATTCGAGATGGAGACAAAGAAAAAGCCGTGTTTAGAACTAATCGAGGGCTCTTTGAGCCTATGGTTATGTTCTTCGGACTTATGAATTCACTGGCCATGTTCCAGTAGATGATGAACAACATATTCAAGGATCTAATTGTTATGATTTTTCCATTATCTTATCTTATCTGAGTCATATCCATGACTCATCCACCTAATCTAGCCCAGAAACTGACTCGTATCCAGCTATTCGCTGGCTACCACCCTCGTTCTCACCATCTGTCACCCCAGATGCTTTCTATTGGTTCTATGATCCTCCTGGATCATCCAACTTCGACACTGTTTGTGCATGGACCATAGCGTTTCATCTAATTATAATGCCGTAGAAATACTATATAAACAGAGTAAACTAGACAGTTGTACTCTATCTCTTGTTTAAATTAAAACCATATACTTCTTGTTTACACAACACAGAAGGCTATTGGCTTCTTTCTCTCACTTGGGTGATCGTTTGAATGCATAATGGCCCAGAGGGATCAGCTGACTGCCCCAAGTCACGTGCCCAAGTTGGTACATAACATTAAACAAGAGATAATCCCCTCCACTTCTATCACGCTAGCCGTATAGAAGATCTTCTTCATGCCCGGAGAAGACAGAAACAACCAAGAACCCCGAACCGTGTCCCTTGGCATCACCATCAGTGGCGCCATACTATTGTTATTTTTTACGGTCCTCACTGTACTAATCTACAAGGAAGAAATCCAGGCACTGCTGAGAAGGCAGCCCCGATGACCCATCCCAGAACCTTGCCCCGTCCCACCCGCCACCAATGTTGTTCCCAGGGGGATACCCCCTGCAAGACTGGGAGAACGAGAAGCAGTTTCACTCGTTTGCCCCAGGGCCCACTTTACCGTTGGCTCCTCCTCTGAGGGGAGTTTGGACTCAAGACCCCCGTCTCCGGGGATTGCAGAACTTCAGGCCCAGATTGCCCAATCCGCTCGCACCTATAATGCGAGAGCAGTCCTCCTTCGTTACAGGATGAAATGACCCACTGTCGCACTGGAGTGACCAACAGCCGGCCTTACGGCGACCCAAGAATATGCGTGGGACGTACAGACTGTGCTGGATGAACCCCGGCCCCCCCCCTCATCCAAGAACCCCCGCCCTCCACATATCCCAGCAGAGATCAGACTCCCTGTCACCTGACAGTGACAACAGTGGAAGGTCTGGCCACTCCAGACCCCAACACCCCGACAATCCAAACATAGATCGAAACCACCCCTATGGCCCCTGGAGCTGCGAGCAGTGGCCAGACGAGGGAGAAGAAATCTCCCTCTCCTCCCTCCCCATCATCGAGATCTCTGATGACGAGTCCAACGACGACGTTGTCAGAGATAACGCCCCAGCCCCGGCCGCTCCCTGTGCTGCCAATGACCCCTTCAATCCAGACGGGGATGACTTCATCTGGCCTGACCTCTCTGAGGTCGACCAGAGATTATTCGGTCCATTCTAGACCGCAGCATGGGAAGTTCGACAAAGGGACGTCGAAGCCCATGACCTCTGGGAAGAACCCAGAGTCGAAATGGATGAGTGGTTGGCCCTTAACAGGGGCGACCCTATCCGAGTCCCCTTTGATGGGCCCAGTTCCTACAGGGCCAACATCATCAACCACCGGATATGCGCCAACTGCGACCAGTCAATTTTCCGCCCCTCCGCAGGGGATTGTTTTCCAGGGTTACAACCCAGGACCCCTCAGGAGCAGCGAGAGTTGGAGAGGACCCTCCAGCACTTATGGAGGCTGGAGGTGGCAAGAGAGGAGTGAATGGGGGCAAGAGCCCCAGTACAATATGTTAACCTATGATACAGGTTACTACGGCAGGATGGAATACCACCATCCCCAATACGAAATATATCCAGGACCACCCACCGGATACCCTGGTCATAAGCCCATGACCACTTCCTGACTTGCCCCTGCATCATAAGGCATGTCACCAAGGATACCACCCCTATCAGGGGGGTAGTCTTCTCTTTGCAGGGGCGGGAGAAGAAATGGAAGCCGAAGGAGCCCCTGCAGGAACCACCACTGCAGGGGTGTCAAGAACCCCTGCCATGGCAGAAGAAGCCTGGCAGCAGATGCGGAATGAGCTGCTGGAGAAAGAATGGCACATAGCAGAAATGTGCAAAGAACTTGACAAGGAGGACTCTGCCTGCAAGACCTTGGCGGACTACCTCTGAGTTCAAGAAAAGGAGAAGGAGCCGGAGAGGGGAAGACCCCCAGGGCCACCAAGAGGCCACCCGGGGTACAGGCCAGATCGATATTCGATCCCAAGACCACCCCCCAGTCAGGGACCACCTGACCCAATCCCGAACCCGGTCAGGAATGCTGTGACTGATGCCCCCTATTTGGGCATCAAGCCAACCCTTGTCAAGGTCCCCACCCCATTCAAGGGGGACCATGATGACATCGAGCGCTTCATAGGTGATTGCATCACCTATTTCAAGGTGTTCAGACACTACTTCCAGGTGCCATCGCACCTGGTACTATTCGCGACGTCCCACTTTGAGGGTGCTGCCAAGGACTGGTGGGTCTACAAGAGACCCGAATACTGGGTAGGTGATGCCTTCGACAGCACCGCCACCCACTTCCGATATCCTGACTGGGCCGACTTCGTCGACCTAGTCACCTGACAATTCCGAGATCCCATGATCGAGGAAATTCATGAAAAGCACATGTTTGACTTGTGCATGGGAGCCCAGCCCACCTCCCACTACTTCCAGAAACTGGAAGAAGAAGCCAAGTTAGCAGGCTGGAGATCCGATGAGGCCGAACACGGCAAGACGATAAAGGCGGTATGACTAGGAGTGCCTAGTTCATATACGACCTTCATATCAAACATGAGCATGAGCATTCCACGCTCATATCCAGAGTGGAAGGAATGCATCCTCCGGATGTATGAAGAGAGACAGTGGAAATGGGTCTTTGACCAGACCACCAGTACGCCTCAGGATGGCCAGAAGCAGGGCCCATGTCCCCAGCAACAGCAACCCAGTGGCAAGAACACTGCTGGGGCAACAAGTTCCTTGGCTCCAAAGCCGAGTGCTGGGAGTGGAGGATCCAGTCGTGATGCTGGAACCGGTAAGTGGACGACATACAGAGGGGCGGGGAAGCCCATGGACTTGGACTGGCAATGAGCCAAGGGGCGCTGTTTCAGGTGTGATCAAAAAGGTCACCTGAGCAGGGATTGCCCTATGAGAAAAGAGAATGTTGTGAGATATGTGGGGCCCACTGACACAGTGGTGCCGAGCACCTCCAAGATTGAGGAGGTAAAAGAGTAGGGCGTCAAGGGTTCAATTCCCCTTGCATGCCCAAGTCTCAAGGTGTGTCCTCAGTTTCCGCAGGGTCGGACTAATTATTATGAAAATAGAAAAATACCTACAAAAAATATATCTATGACTTCACCAAAGCCGAAGACAAAGAAGAAAGAATCAACAAAAACAAACAGGTATGTCATCCTCCTAGAAGATGCTGACACAAGTATCTGTAGTGACAAATCCTGAGCCTCCGACAAACTGGAGTGGGACTTGCCAAGTGGTGTTGGCACTGCAACAAAGTCCAATGAGCAGTGCTCACCGGATATGCCGCTGAGCGTACAGTGATGAGCAGGGACCAGTAGGCGGAACTCCTTCAGGCCTTCCAGAAGTCCGACCATCCCAGTACCTGCCTCGAGTGGCAGGGCAAGCTCACCAGTTCCGCCAGGGTCAGTGGAGGACCAGGACAGTGCCTCTAACCAAGGCCAGGACCGACGACCTGGACAAACTGGTCCAGGGAGTGGAAAACTTGACGAAGCTGAGTACCAAGCCAGGCCAGCAAGTCAAAGGGTTGACAACCATGTGAAGGTCACCTTAGGCACTAGCTGGGAGTCAATGACCAAGGAATTTCAAACTCCGTCGCGAGTGGTGCCAGCTGAGGAAAAGGGACAGGATCCTGCTAGCGCCCAGGCAGTAAAAAGGGGGCATTTCAGCAGAACTACCATCGTTGAAGTACCCGACGAAGAAGATGACATGGCTTTTAGGATGTGGCAAGACAGCCAATCCAAAGCCAGTACCCCGATATCCAGAACACTGGAACCACAGAACACTGACCTTCCAAACGCAAGGGGAAGCGTCAATCCCGACACCTATCCTAACAAGGGGGTATCAGACGCTTCCGAACGCACGGGGAAGCAGAACAAGTCTTCCAAACATATGGGGAAGCAGGATGAATTCCAATGGTTCAAACCATTCGGAATTGACTGGATGATGTGTGCAATACGCGACTCCAAGAATTTGGCAAATGCCAAATCGGTTCTCTCCATTTCGGTACATCCCAAATGACTTGGAGAAATCAATGACAAGCTCATTCGAAGCTTACAGACAGGAGGGAGCACTGCCCAGGAACAGCTCTATGAATTACATGAACCCATTCGTTATATTTGCAGCACCAAGAGTTCCGGACAGGACTTCCTGGTAGACATCCAACTTTCCCCATGTACTGGGAAAAAGATATTGACAACCCAAGCATTGTTGGATAGTGGCTGCATGGGCAGCTCTATCAATCGAACTTACATCCAGCAACATTGGTTGGACACCAGAAAGGCCGCAGCCCCTATACCAGTCTACAATGCCGACAGAACATGCAATAAGGCAGGGGATGTCACCGAGTTCGTAGAACTCCGAATGACAATTGGAGGACATAGTGAGAGAATTGATCTCGCAGTCACAGACCTCGGTTCCAAGACTGTGTACTTGGGCCACAACTGGCTTAAACACCATAATCCTTTCGTCAACTGGAAGGTGGGAACCTTGACATTCGGACGATGTCATTGTGTCCAAAACTACTTTGCCTTGCCCGATGCAGACGAAGAAGATCAATGGGACGAAGAGCTCGAGGAAGGAGAGAGTATTCTTGCCGTCAATATGCAAGAAGAAATCATACTTCATGCCATCCATCATGCAAATGAGTTGGCTGCAGCAGCCAATGCCGAAAGACCAAAACAGATGTTTGAGGAGCTCATGCCTCCTTAGTATCAAAGCTTCAGAGACCTATTCTCGAAAGAAAGCTTTGACGAATTACCAGAGAGAAGACCCTGGGACCATGCAATCGAGCTGGTCCCCAATGCAAAATCAACCTTGGACTGCAAGGTATACTCACTCAATCGAAATGAGCAAGAACAACTAGACAAGTTCTTGGATGAGAACTTAGACTCGGGACGGATTTGTCCCTTGAAATCCCCCTTTGCCTCTCCTTTCTACTTCGTCAAGAAAAAGGATGGTTCCCTGCGACCGGTTCAAGACTACTGGAAGTTGAATGAAATGATGATCAAGAATCGTTATCCCCTTCTGCTCATTTCTGAGCTAATCAACAAACTACGAGGAGCCAAGTACTTCTCCAAACTGGACATATGATGGGGCTACAACAATGTCCGTATTCGAGATGGAGATGAAGAAAAAGCCACATTCAGAACTAACTGAGGGCTCTTTGAACCCATGGTAATGTTCTTCGGGCTCACCAATTCACCAGCCACGTTCCAGTGGATGATGAATGACATATTCAAGGATTTGATTGCTGGAGGAAAAGTCACGATTTACCTCAATGATATACTCATTTTCACAAAATCCTTGTCTGAACACCGGGATATAGTACGACAAGTACTCCAATGACTTCGAGAAAACAGACTGTTCCTCAAAGCAGAGAAATGCGAGTTCGAGGTACTCGAGACCGAATACCTAGGGGTCATTATCAGCAAAGATGCCATTCGCATGGATCCAGTCAAGATCATGGGCATAGCAGAATGGCCGACCCCAATGAAAAAAAAGGAATTACAATCCTTCTTAGGATTTATGAACTTCTACCGAAAGTTCATCAAGGACTATTCCAAGATAGTTTGTCCCCTCATGCAGCTAACTGGCAAAGTGGACTGGAAGTGGGGACCAGAACAAGAACAGGCGTTTAATCAACTCAAGAAGTTGATGACCACAAATCTAGTTCTTACGATTCCTTTGGATGATGGAAAATTCCGAGTAGAGGCCAACGCTAGTGACAGAGCCATTGGCGCCGTCCTAAGCCAAGAAAAGGAAGGCAAATGGAGGCCTGTCACCTTCATGTCCAAGGCGCTCACCATTACCAAGCACAACTACGAAATCTATGACAAGGAGTTGCTCGCAATCATGCTAGCATTAGAAGAATGGCACCATTATTTGATGGGTGCCAAAGAAACCGTTGAGATCTGGACTGACCACCAGAATCTCCAGTACTTCCGGAAACCCCAGAAGTTGAATCACCGACAAGCTCAGTGGGTCACCGAACTAGCAGAATACCACTTTATCCTTCAACGTAAAGCTGGGACCGCTAATCAGAAGGCCGATCTTCTCAGCAGACGAGACAATCACAATCAGGGAAAAGAAGACAACAAAGACGTTGTTGTCCTATCCCCAGAACACTTCCAAGCATTGGTATTACCAACAACGGAAGAAAGGATCATGCGTATAAGAGATGCAACAAAACAAAAGGAACAATGGGATCAAGGGATTGAGAAATCCCTTAACCACGAAAGAGGAATTATGCAGGAAAATGAAATCCTGTGGTACGACGGACAAGTCTATATCCCCAATGACTCAATACTATGCGGTGAGATCATTGCCCAATTCCATGATCACATCACCGCTGGACACCCAGGAATAGCCAAGACCAAGGAACTCATACTCCGTGAGTACTGGTGGCTGAAGATGAAGAAGGACGTAGAGTCTTACATCAAAGGATGTGAAACCTGTCAAAGAATGAAGAACAATACACAGGCCAAAGCAGCACCCCTTCACCCCAATGCGATTCCAGATATGCCATGGACACATATCTCAGTCGATATGGTCACCGGACTCCCCGAGTCAGACGGGTTTGACACTCTACTGGTCATCATAGATCATTTCTTCAAGAACATTCTCTTGATTCCATGCAATGAGGAATTATCAGCAGAAGGATGGGTGTTAATACTTCACAACCAAGTATATGCAAAACATGGAATGCCGCAAGTGGTTATCTCTGACAGATGACCCCAATTCATCTCAGCATTCATGAAAAAACTCTATCGAATGCTGAACATCACCCAAAATGCATCCATGGCATATCACCCACAGACAGATGGACAGACAGAGAGAGTCAACCAGGAGGTTGAGAAATACCTTCGCATCTTTGTCAACCACCGACAGACTGACTGGGTAGCATGGCTACCACTCACCGAATTCGCCCACAACAACTGAGTCCACTCGGCCACAGGCAAAAGTCCTTTCATGGTCCTATACAGACGAAATCCCCGACTCATACCCAAGTCAATACAGAAAACCAGCTTCACAAATCCTGCAGCTGTTGACTTCACAGAAACTATGGCCAAGGTCCATAAGGAGGTCCATGAAGTGTTAGAAAAGGCTGCGGCGCAAATGAAAGTGCAATACGACAAAAAGAAGCAGACTCAATGAGAGTACCAGATTGGGGATAAGGTATGGCTGGACACCGCCAACCTTCATCTTCCTCAACCAAAGAAAAAACTCGACAATAAATGAACAGGACCGTTCGAGATCGTCGAAAAGTCAGGAGCAGCAGCGTACAAGTTAAAGCTGCCGCCACACTGGAAGATCCACCCCTGGTTCAATGAGAAGTTGTTAACTCCATACGTCGCACCCTCATTTGTGAACCAAGAACAACCGCCACCTCCTCCTCCGGACCTCATCGACGGTCAAGAAGAGTATGAAATCGAAGAAGTCCTGGACTCACGCACCAGAAAGGTATAGTCCAAGCGAGGACAACCATCCAGGGAAGTCACGGACTACCTAGTCAAATGGAAAGGATGGACTTGTGAGTACAACTCATGGGTTCGAGAGAATGAAATGATGAATGCATTGGAGGTGATCCAAGAGTACCAGGCTAGCGTAAACCGCGCTGTATACACTCCAAAAATCGCAACCAGGAAAATAGTGGTCAAGATACTGGACCATGAATACTTGAAACATGGCAACATAGCCTACCTCACCAAAAGAAAAGATGGACGTGTTAAATGGATTATCAATCCAGACGAAGAAGTATGGAAAAACCTGATTGATCAGTACTGGATCAGTCAAATTGCAACACAGTTCGACACCCCTTTGGAAGAGCCTTAGCAGTTGGGACAACTGCTTTAACAAGGGGGTAATGTTATGATTTTTCCATTATCTTATCTTATCCAAATCATATCTATGACTCATCCATCTAATCTAGCCCAGAAACCGACTCGTATCCAGCTATTCGCCGGCTACCACCCTTGTTCTCACCGTCTGTCACCCCAGATGCTTTCTATTGGTTCTATGATCCTCCCGGATCATCCAACTTCAACACCGTTTGTGCATGGACTGTAGCGTTTCATCTAATTATAACGCCGTAGAAATACTATATAAACAGAGTAAACTAGACAGTTGTACTCTATCTCTTGTTTAAATTAACATCATATACTTCTTGCTCGCACAACACCAAAGGCCTTTAGCTTCTATATCTCTCATTGGGTGATTGTTCGAATGCATAACGGCCCAGAGGTATCAGCTGATTGCCCCAAGTCACATGCCCAAGTTGGTACTTAATATGTTTGATACCCCCTTGTTAGGATAGGTGTCGGGATTGATGCTTCCCCTTGCATTTGGAAGGTCAGTGTTCTGTGGTTCCAGTGTTCTGGATATTGGAGTACTGGCTTTGGATTGGCTGTCTTGCCACATCCTAAAAGCCGTGTCATCTTCTTCGTCGGGTACTTCAACGATGGTAGTTCTGCTGAAATGCCCCCTTTTTACTGCCTGGGCGCTAGCAGGATCCTGTCCCTTTTCCTCAGCTGGCACCACTCGCGACGGAGTTTGAAATTCCTTGGTCATTGACTCCCAGCTAGTGCCTAAGGTGACCTTCACATGGTTGTCAACCCTTTGACTTGCTGGCCTGGCTTGGTACTCAGCTTCGTCAAGTTTTCCACTCCCTGGACCAGTTTGTCCAGGTCGTCGGTCCTGGCCTTGGTTAGAGGCACTGTCCTGGTCCTCCACTGACCCTGGCGGAACTGGTGAGCTTGCCCTGCCACTCGAGGCAGGTACTGGGATGGTCGGACTTCTGGAAGGCCTGAAGGAGTTCCGCCTACTGGTCCCTGCTCATCACTGTACGCTCAGCGGCATATCCGGTGAGCACTGCTCATTGGACTTTGTTGCAGTGCCAACACCACTTGGCAAGTCCCACTCCAGTTTGTCGGAGGCTCAGGATTTGTCACTACAGATACTTGTGTCAGCATCTTCTAGGAGGATGACATACCTGTTTGTTTTTGTTGATTCTTTCTTCTTTGTCTTCGGCTTTGGTGAAGTCATAGATATATTTTTTGTAGGTATTTTTCTATTTTCATAATAATTAGTCCGACCCGCGGAAACTGAGGACACACCTTGAGACTTGGGCATGCAAGGGGAATTGAACCCTTGACGCCCTACTCTTTTACCTCCTCAATCTTGGAGGTGCTCGGCACCACTGTGTCAGTGGGCCCCACATATCTCACAACATTCTTCTCTTTTCTCATAGGGCAATCCCTGCTCAGGTGACCTTTTTGATCACACCTGAAACAGCGCCCCTTGGCTCATTGCCAGTCCAAGTCCATGGGCTTCCCCGCCCCTCTGTATGTCGTCCACTTACCGGTTCCAGCATCACGACTGGATCCTCCACTCCCAGCACTCGGCTTTGGAGCCAAGGAACTTGTTGCCCCAGCAGTGTTCTTGCCACTGGGTTGCTGTTGCTGGGGACATGGGCCCTGCTTCTGGCCATCCTGAGGCGTACTGGTGGTCTGGTCAAAGACCCATTTCCACTGTCTCTCTTCATACATCCGGAGGATGCATTCCTTCCACTCTGGATATGAGCGTGGAATGCTCATGCTCATGTTCAATATGAAGGTCGTGTATGAGCTAGGCACTCCTAGCCACACAGCCTTCACCATCGCACCATGTTCAGCCTCATCTGTTCTCTGGCCCACTAGCTTTGCTTCTTCTTCCAGCTTCTGGAAGTAATGGGAGGCGGGCTGTGCTCCCATGTGCTTCTTGTGAATTTCCTCGATCGTGGGATCTCGGAATTGTTGTGTGACCAGGTCGATGAAGTCGGCCCAGTTGGGGTATCGGAAGTGGGCAGTGGTGCCATCAAAGGCATCCCCCACCCAGTATTCGGGTCTCTTGTACACCCACCAGTCCTTGGTGGCACCCTCAAAGTGGGACGTCACGAATAGTACCAGGTGCAATGGCACCTGGAAGTAGTGTCTGAACACCTCAAAATAGGTGATGCAATCACCTATGAAGTGCTCGATGTTGTCATGGTCCCCCTTGAATGGGGTGGGGACCTTGACAAGGGTTGGCTTGATGCCCAAATACGGGGCATCAGTGGCAGTGTTCCCGACCAGGTTCGGGATTGGGTCAGGTGGTCCCTGACTGGGGGGTGGTCTTGGGATCGAATATTGATCCAGCCTGTACCCCGGGTGGCCTCTTGGTGGCCCTGGGGGTCTTCCCCTCTCTGGCTCCTTCTCCTTTTCTTGAACTCAGAGGTAGTCTGCCAAGGTCTTGCGGGCGGAGTCCTCCTTGTCAAGTTCTTCGTGCATTTCCGCTATGCACCGCTCTTTCTCCAGCAGCTCGTTCTGCATCTGCTGCCAGGTTTCTTCTGCCGTGGCAGGGGTTCTTGACACCCCTGCAGTGGCATTTCCTGCAGGGGCTCCTTCAGCTTCCATTTCTTCTCCCACCCCTGTGAAGAGAAGACTATCACCCTGATAGGGGTGGTATCCTTGGTGACGTGCCCTGTGATGAGGGGGTGAGTCAGGAAGTGGTCATGGGCTTACAACTGGAGTATCCAGTGGGTAATCTGGATAAGTTTCATATTGGGGATGGTGGTATTCCATCCCGCCATAATAACCTGTATCGTAGGTTAACGTATCGTACTGGGGCTCTTGCCCCCACTCATTCCTCTCTTGCCACCTCTAACCTCCATAAGTGCTGAAGGGTCCTCTCCAGCTCTCGCTGCTCCTGCTGGGTCCAGGGTTGTAACCCTGGAAAATGATCCCCAGCAGAGGGGTGGAAAATTGACCAGTTGCAGTTTGCGCAAATCCGGTGATTGATGATGTTGGCCCGGTAGTTACTGGGCCCATCGAATGGGACTCAGATGGGGTCACCCCGGTTAAGGGCGAGCCACTCATCCATCTCGACTCTGGGCTCTTCCCAGAGGTCTCGGGCTTTGACGTCCCTTCATTGAACCTCCCATGCTGCAGTCCTGAATGGACCGAAGAGTCTCTGGTTGACCTCGGAGAGGTCCGGCCAGATGAAGTCGTCCCCATCTGGATTGAAGGGGTCGTCGGCGGCATGGGGAGCAGCCGGGACCGGGGCGTTGTCTCCGATGATGTTGTCATTGGACTCGTCATCAGAGATTTCAATGACGGGGAGGGAGGAGAGGGAGATTTCTTCTCCCTCGTCTGGCCACTGCTCACGGCTCCAAGGGCCGTAGGGGTGGTTTTGATCCATGTTTGGATCATCGGGGTGGTGGGGTCTGGAATGGCCGGACCTCCTACTATTGTCGCCGTCGGGCGACAGGGATTCTGATCTCTGCTGGGATATGTGGAGGGCGGGGGTTCGAGGACGAGGGGGGGGACCGGGGTATGGGGGTGGGGGTTTGTCCAGCGCAAGCTGTACGTCCCATGCATATTCTTCGGCCTCTGTAGGGCCATCTGTTGGTCGCTCCAGTGTGACGGTGGGTTGTTTCATCCTGTAGCAGAGGAGGACAGCTCGTGCGTTGTAGGCATGAGCAGATTGGGCAATCTGGGCCCGAAGTTCTGCGATCCCCGGAGATGGGGGCCGTGAACTAGTGCTCTCCTCAGAGGAGGAGGAAGGGCCGACAATGAATTGGGCCTGGGGGCGAACGAGTGGAATTGCCTCTCGTTCTCCCAATCTTGTGGGGGATAACCCCCTGGGAAGGACATTGGTGGTGGGTGGGGTGGGGTGGGATTCTGGGATAGGTCATTGGGGCTGCCTTCTCAGCAGGGCCCAGATTTCTTCCTCATATATTAATATGGCGAGGACCGTAAAAAATGATAGCAGTATGGCAATGCCAAGAGAAACGGTTCTGGGTTCTTGAGAGTTTCTGTCTTCTCCGGACATGAAAGAAGTCTTCTATACAGCTAGTGTAATAGAAGTGGAAAGGGTTATCTCTTGTTTAATGTTAGGTACCGACTTGGGCACGTGACTTGGGGCGATCAGCTGATACCTCTGGGCCGTTACGCATTCAAACAATCACCCAATGAGAGATATAGAAGCTAAAGGCCTTTGGTGTTGTGCAAGCAAGAAGTATATGATGTTAATTTAAACAAGAGATAGAGTACAACTGTCTAGTTTACTCTGTTTATATAGTATTTCTACGGTATTATAATTAGATGAAACGCTACAGTCCATGCACAAACGGTGTTGAAGTTGGACGATCCGGGAGGATCATAGAACCAATAGAAAGCATCTGGGGTGACAGACAGTGAGAACGAGGGTGGTAGCCAGCAAATAGCTGGATACGAGTCGGTTTCTGGGCTAGATTAGATGGATGAGTCATGGATATGATTTGGATAAGATAAGATAACTGAAAAATCATAACAAAATGCTTCTGAATGCACGGGGAAGTAGAACACATCTTCCGAACGTACAGGGAAGCAAGACAAATTCCAATGGCTCAGACCATTTAGAATAGACTGGATGATGTGCACAATACGTGACTCCAAGAACTTGGCAAATGCCAAGGTGGTTCTCTTTATTTGGGTACACCCCAAACAACTTGGAGAAATCGATGACGAGCTTGTTCAAAGCTTAAAGACAGGAGGGAGCATTGCCTGGGAACAGCTCTATGAATTACATGAACCCATTCGTTACATTCGCAGCACCAAGAGTTCCGGATGGGACTTCCTGGTAGACATCCAACTTTCCCCATGTACTGAGAAAAAGATATTGACAACCCAAGCATTGTTGGATAGTGGCTGCATGGGCAGCTCTATCAATCGAACTTACATCCAGCAACATCGATTGGACACCAGGAAGACTGCTGCCCCTATACCGGTCTATAATGCCGATGGAATGTGCAATAAGGCAGGGGACGTCACTGAGTTCGTAGAACTCTGAATGACAATTGGAGGACATAGCGAGAAAATTGATCTCATGGTCACAGACCTTGGTTCCAAGACTGTGTACTTGGGCCACGACTGGCTTAAACACCATAATCCTTTCGTCAACTGGAAGGTGGGAACCTTGACATTTGGACGATGTCATTGTGTCCAAAACTACTTCGCCTTGCCTGACGCAGATGAAGAAGATCAATGGGATGAAGAGCTCAAGGAACGAGAGAGTATTCTTGCTGTTAACATGCAAGAAGAAATCATACTTCGTGCCGTCCATCATGCGAACAAGTTGGCTGCAGCAGCTAATGCGGAAAAACCAAAGCAGACGTTTGAGGAGCTTGTGCCTCCTCAATATCAAAGCTTTAGAGATCTATTCTCTAAGGAAAGCTTTGATGAACTACCAGAAAGATGACCCTGAGACCATGCAATCGAGTTGGTCCCCAATGCAAAAGCCACCTTGGACTGTAAGGTATACCTGCTCAATCGCAATGAGCAAGAACAGTTGGACAAGTTCTTGGATGAGAACTTAGATTTGGGATGAATTTGCCCCTCGAAATCCCCCTTCACCTCCCCTTTCTTCTTCATTAAGAAGAAAGATGGCTCCCTATGACCAGTCCAGGATTACCGGAAACTGAACGAAATGATGATTAAGAATCGTTATCCCCTTCCGCTCATCTCCGAGCTAATTGACAAACTATGGGGAGCCAAGTACTTCTCCAAGTTAGACGTATGATGGGGATATAACAATGTCTGTATTCGAGACGGAGATGAAGAAAAAGCAGCATTCAGAACTAACCGAGGACTCTTTGAGCCCACGGTTATGTTCTTCGGACTCACGAACTCACCAGCCACGTTCCAGTGGATGATGAATGACATATTTAAGGATTTGATCGCTGGAGGAAAGGTCACCATTTACCTTGACGATATACTCATATTCACCAAGTCCTTGTCAGAACACTGGAACATAGTATGACAAGTACTCCAACGACTTTGAGAGAATAAACTATTCCTCAAAGCAGAGAAATGCGAGTTTGAGGTACTCAAAACTGAATACCTAGGGGTGATTATCAGCAAAAACGCCATTTGTATGGACCCAATCAAGATTGCAGAAATAGCAGAATGGCCAACCCCGACAAAGAAGAAGGAGCTACAATCCTTTTTGGGATTCACGAACTTCTACCGAAAGTTCATCAAAGACTACTCCAAGGTAGTGCGTCCCCTTACCCAGTTAACTGGAAAGTTAGACTGGAAGTGGGGATCAGAACAAGAACAAGTGTTTAATCAACTCAAGAAGTTGATGACAACAAACGTGGTTCTTACAATTCCTTCGGACAATGGAAAGTTCCGAGTCGAAGCCAATGCCAGTGACAGAGCCATTGGTGCTGTTCTAAGCCAAGAAAAGGAAGGCAAATGGAGACCGGTCGCCTTCATGTCAAAAGCACTCACCGCCACTGAGCGGAATTATGAGATCTATGACAAGGAGCTGCTAGCAATCATGTTAGCACTAGAAGAATGGCATCATTATCTCATGGGCACCAAAGAGACCGTTGAGATCTGGACTGACCACCAGAATCTCCAATACTTCCGGAAACCCCAGAAGTTGAATCAACAACAAGCTCGATGGGTCACTGAACTAGCAGAGTACCACTTTGTTCTTCAACACAAAGCTGGAACCGCTAATCAGAAGGCCGATCTTCTCAGTAGATGAGACGATCACAATCAGGGAAAAGAAGACAATCAAGACATTGTCGTCTTATCCCCAGAACACTTCCAAGCGTTGGTATTGCCAACAACTGAAGAAAGGATCATGCATATAAGAGACGCAATGAAACAGAAGGAACAGTGGGACCAGGGAATCAAGAAATCCCTCAACCATGAACGAGGAATCACCCAGGAAAGCGAAGTCCTGTGGTACGACAGACAAGTCTACATTCCCAATGACTCTATGTTATGGGTGAGATCATTGCACAATTTCATGATCACATCATCGCTGGGCATCCAGGAATCGCCAAAACCAAGGAACTCATACTTTGAGAGTACTGGTGGCCAAAAATGAAGAAGGACGTAGAGTCGTACATCAAAGGATGCAAGACTTGTCAAAGAACAAAGAGCAATATGCAGGCCAAGGCTGCACCTCTTCATCCCAACACAATACCCAACACGCCATGGACACATATCTCAGTCGACATGGTCACTGGACTCCCCGAGTCAGACGGATTTGATGCTCTACTGGTCATCGTAGATCGTTTTTCCAAAAACATTCTCCTGATTCCATGCAGTGAGGAGTTATCCACTGAAGGATGGGCACTAATACTTCGCAACCATGTATATGCGAAGCATGGAATGCCACAAGTGGTCATCTCAGATAGAGGACCTCAATTTGTCTCAACATTCATGAAGGAGCTATACCGAATGTTGAACATCATCCAGAATGCATCCATGGCATACCACCCACAGACAGACGGACAGACAGAGAGAGTCAACCAGGAGGTAGAAAAATACCTCTGTATCTTTGTCAATCACCAACAGACCAACTGGGTAGCATGACTACCACTTGCCGAATTTGCCCACAACAACCGATGATATGCCGTCTATGCATTCACACCTAGATTTTGCGATTTTGTAACAATACTATTGCACATCTATCCTATACTAGTGATACATAGAGGACTATAGCTGAGGCTTCGAGCTGATAGTTAAAAGCAGTAAGCAACTGGTAGAGCCAGGACTTAGATGCAACACCATTAGTGGGTTAAATCTACCAGCCGGCCAGACTAGTAACTCGAATGCTAGCAGGACTAAGTGAAATACAGCCACTAGCAAACGAAGGATGCTACTAGCACACAAAAACCAGGAGCAGAGTACACAGATCTCGTGAAGTTCTGTCACTAGCAGCCCAGACTGGGCATAAACGCCTAAGTCAGGATAACTAGTCACATGGCAATCTTGAAACAGGACTTAGAAATAAATTAGGAATGGATTAACCTTGAGCCCAGATCCGACTATTTCGATATAGATCTCTTATGATCGATGCTAGTGGAGCCGGACTGCACCCTCGATCATGATCGGATAGCTGTTACAGGCACCAATATCCGGATATCCATATAACCGCGTTACTAGGGCATGTAGTTGTGCCAAGGGTGCGGAAAGACCAACTGTGGAGTCTCTAGACCGAATATTTGAAAAGAAAACAGACTAGACCGACTATTGTGTGATTATTCACCATTATTCGTGACTAGCCAAGAAATCCTTACCAATATACCCTATACCCAGATAATATTTATAGTTTTGCCTCAGTAGTATATAAGTAGTGGGATGGGCACTCGTGCAAAGCAGGCAAGCCATCCCCGCAGTTGAGCCCTCACTGGTAGTAACTGGTGTCCCCAATTAAAGGCTTTTGTGCTTGACCTCGACGAAGTGATTAATAGTCGCTAAGTCACCCATAGAATTGCATTGAATTGAAGTCCATTAGAGTCACTGTTGTGTCCTGCAAAGGTCCGGAGTGTTTTGAAGTTAGTTCAAGCAAAGTTCTCGGAGTTATAGTTTATTCTTAGGCCAAGAGTGCCACTAGTTAGCCAAGAGTGCGGCTAGTCAAGTGTTTATCACTTGTAGAAAGCAGTATAGGGCCAAGAGTGCCATCAGTTTATTCTTAGGCCAAGAGCGCCACTAGTCAGCCAAGAGTGTGACTGGTCAAGTGTTTATCACTTGTAGGAAGCAGTATAGGGCCAAGAGCGCCACCAGCCTGAAGCCGTTTCAGTCAGAACGAGCGCAGTAGCTCAAACCAAGTCACTCTTATCTAATTGTGTCTTACCCACCCCACTAGTACGAGTAGTACTTTGTATAAACTCACTAGTAACGAATAAAACGTCTTAAAGACAATTGTACTTGATTATTGAAGTCTGCAGAGTGCTTCCATCATACTCGAAACCGCCCGAATTCAATATTGGTGATTAAGTGTAGAGTAGTAAGAGGTTTAGTGTGATTGGTGTTCATTGCCATTCCCTAATTCTTTTGTCACTCGCCGTTACCAAGCACATCACCGAGTCCACTCAGCCATGGGCAAAAGTCCTTTCATGGCCCTATACGGACGACATCCCCGACTCATCCCTGAGTCAATACAGAAAACCAGCTTCGCAAATCCTGCAGCTGTTGACTTCACGGAAACTATGGCCAAGGTCTATAAGGAGGTTCATGAAGCATTAGAAAAGGCCGCGGCATAAATGAAGGCACAATATGACAAGAGGAAACAGACTCAAAGGGAGTATCAGATTGGGGATAAGGTATGGCTTGACACTGCCAACCTTCATCTTCCTCGACCAAAGAAAAAGCTCGACGATAAACGAATGGGACCATTTGAAATCATAGAGAAATCAGGAGCAGCAGCATACAAGTTGAAGCTGCTGCCACATTGGAAGATTTACCCCCGATTCAATGAGAAACTGTTGACTCCATATGTTGCACCCTCATTTGTGAATCAAGAACAACCACCACCTCCCCCTCCAGACCTCATCGATGGTCAAGAAGAGTACGAAATCGAAGAAGTCTTGGATTTGTGCACCAGAAAGGTATGATCCAAGTGAGGACAACCATCTAGGGAAGTCACAGACTACCTAGTCAAATGGAAAGGATGGACTCGTGAGCACAACTCATGGGTTCGAGAGAACAAAATGACGAATGCTTTGGAAGCGATCCAAGAGTACCGGGCTAGTGTAAACCACACCATATACACTCCAAAAATCGCAACCAAAAAGGAGGTGGTCAAGATACTGGACCACAAATACTCGGAACACAGCGATGTAGCCTACCTCACCAAAAGAAAAGACAGATATACCAAGTGGATTGTCAATCCAGATGAAGAAATATGGAAGAAGCTGATTGATCAGTACTGGATCAGTCAAATTGCAACACAGTTTGACACCCCTTTGGAAGAGACTTAGCAGTCAGGACGACTGCTTTAACAAGGGGGTAATGTTACGATTTTTCTGTTATCTTATCTTATCTGAGTCATATCCATGACTCATCCATCTAATCTTATCCAGAAACCGACTCATATCCAGCTATTCACCAGCTACAACCCTCGTTCTCACCGTCTGTCACCCCAGATGCTCTCCATTGGTTCTATGATCCTCCCAGATTGTCCTACTTTGACATCATTTGTGCATGGACTGTAGTGTTTCACCTAAATATAATGCCATAGAAATACTATATAAACAGAGTAAACTAGACAGTTGTACTCTATCTCTTGTTTAAATTAAAACCATATACTTCTTGTTTACACAACACAGAAGGCTATTGGCTTCTATCTCTCACTTTGGGTGATTGTTCGAATGCGTAATGGCCCAGAGAGATCAGCTGACTGCCCTAAGTCACGTGTCCAAGTTGATACCTAACAAAAGGGGGCATCACAGTAGAGTTACTATTGTCGAAGTACCTGATGAAGAGGACAACATAGCATTCTTAATTTGGAAAATGCAACGATCTAAATTGAGACTATTGAATCCAACATCCAATCCTGAAATCCTGCCTAACAAGAGAGTATCAGATTATATGTAGTATAAACTGTTCAGAGTTGACTGGACTCTATGCACTATCCATACTGCCAAAAACTTGGCAAGTGCCAAAGTCACTCTCTCCATATGGATTCATCCCAAATGACTCAGAGAGATTACCAATGAGCTCATCATGAGCTTAAAGACTGGAGAGAGTCAAGCTCAAGAATGGCTCTACAAACTTTGTAAACTAATTTGATATATCTGAGGAACTAAAAGTCCAGGAAGAGACTTTATGATGGATATCCAACTCACCTTATGCATGGGGAAGAAAGCTCTTATCACAAGAGCTTTATTGGATAGTGGCTGCACAGGTAGCTCTATCAACCAAACATATGTCCTCCAATACCAGTTGGACACTTGAAAAGCTGCAGCCCCCATTCCCATATATAATGCTGATAGAATCCACAATAAGGCAGGTGACATCACAGAGTTTGTAGAACTCAGAATGATCATTGGGGGTCATACTGAATGAATCAACCTAGCAGTAACTGACTTGGGCTCCAAGACCATCTACTTGGGCCATGACTGGCTTAAACACTATAACCCAGTAATCAACTGGAAAATTAGGACAATGATCTTCATGCATTGCCAATGCATAAAAAACCCATTCCCACTCTCTGACTCAGATGACAAAGACAAATGAGATGAAGAACTAGAGAATAGTGAAACCATTCTCACTGTCAACATATAGGAAGAACTCATTATTCGAGCCATACACTATGTGAATGAATTAGCAGCTGCTGCTAATGCCAAGAAGCTGAAGAAGACTTTCAAAGAGATGGTATCTCCTCAGTATTAAAGCTTTAGAGATTTATTCTCTAAAGAAAGTTTTGATGAACTCTCCAAATGGAAGCCCTGAGACTATGCCATTGAGCTAATCTCTAATGTGAAATCCACCCTAGACTGTAAAGTCTACCTGCTCAACTGAAATGAGCAAGAACAACTAGACAAGTTCCTCAATGAGAATTTAGATTCAGGATGGATCCATCCTTCTAAATCCCTATTCTTCTTCATCAAGAAAAAAGATGGTTCATTATGACCTGTTTAGGATTATCAAAAACTAAATGAAATAATGATAAAGAATTGATATCCCCTTCCCTTAATATCTGAACTCATTGATAAATTATAAGGAGCCAAATACTTCTCAAAACTGGACATTTGATGGGGATATAACAATATATGAATCAGAGACAGAGACAAAGAAAAGGCTGCATTTAGAACTAACTGAGGACTCTTCAAGCCCATAGTGATATTTTTTGGCCTTATAAATTCACCAGCCACATTCCAGTGGATGATGAATGATATACTCAAGGACCTAATCACCAGAGGAAAAGTAACCATCTACCTCAACAATATTCTTATTTTCACCAAAGGAATAGAAGAACATCAAGACATCATATGACAAGTCCTTCAACACCTATAAGAAAACAAGTTATTTCTCAAAGTAGAGAAATGCGAATTCAAAGTACTGAAGATTGAGTACCTAGGAGTAATCATCAGTGAAGATGCAATTCACATGGATCTGATCAAGATGGTGGGAATTGCAGAATGGCTGACTCTCACAAAGAAAAAAGAATTACAGTCATTCTTAGGATTCACAAATTTCTATTGCAAGTTCATACATGATTATTCTAGAATCATCAGGCCTCTCACACAGCTGACTGGCAAGGCTGAATGGAGCTGGGGAACAGAACAAGAAACGGCCTTCACACAACTTAAACAATAGATGACAACCAATGTCATCCTGATGATCCTCTCTAATGAAGGAAAATTCCAAGTGGAAGCTGACTTAAGTGACAGAGCTATTGGTACTATCTTGAGTCAGGAGCAGAATGGAAAGTGGAGGCCTGTAGCCTTCATGTCAAAAGCATTGACAGCCACTGAATACAACTATAAAATCTATGATAAAGAGTTGCTGGCTATAATGCTCACATTAGAAGAATGGTGCCACTATCTAATGGGTGCCAAGGAAGAAATCGAGATCTGGACAGATCATCAGAATCTCCAATACTTCCAAAAACCACAGAAACTGAACTGTTGACAAGCTCGATGAGTCACTGAGCTGGCAGAATATCACTTCACTCTTCAGCACAAGGTGGGAACTACAAACAAGAAAGCTGACTTACTCAGTCAGCATGATGACCACAATCAGAGAAAACAGAACAATCACAATGTGATAGTCCTTACTTCTGAATATTTTCAAGCACTTGTTCTACCCACAATGAATGAGCAAGTCGAACATATAAGAGATATTACATGATGCAAGAACCAATGGGACCAAGGAATTGCAAAGTCCCTTGATCATGAATGAGGAATCACACAGAAGGATGGGATTCTCTATTATGATAGATATATCTATATTCCCTGAAATGACACTCTATGTGGGGAAATCATTTTCCAATGTCATGATCATATCATGGCAGGACATCCAGGTATAGCCAAGATGGCTGAACTAGTACTCTGAGAATACTGGTGGCCAAAGCTGAAAAAAGACATCAAAACATATGTCAAAGGATGCAAAACCTGTCAGTGAGCCAAAAGCAATACCCAGGCTAAAGCTTCCCCCCTTCATCCTAATGCCATTCCCACTTCTTCCTGGACACATATTTCAGTTGATATGGTCACTGGACTTCTGGAGTCTGATGGCTATGATGCATTACTGGTCATTGTAGACTGATTTTCAAAAGCAATCATTCCCATCACCTGTCATGAAGAACTATTGGCAGAAGGATGGGCATGGATCCTCCATGACTATGTATATGTGAAGCATGGAATGCCTCAAGTTATTATTTTGGACCAGGGACCCCAATTTATCTCCACCTTCATGAAAGAACTATACCAGATGTTAAATATCACCCAAAATGCATCCATGGCCTATCACCCCCAGACAGATGGACAAACCAAACAGGTTAATCAGGAGATTGAAAAATATCTCTGGATCTTCATTAACCATCAGCAAACTGACTGGAACAAATAGTTACTATTAGCTGAATTTGCTCATAACAATCGAGTGCATTCTACCACAGGCAAAAGTCCCTTCATGACTATGTATGGCTGAAATCCCTGACTTGTCCCTGATTCAATTTGAACAACTCTGTTCACAAACCCAGCTGTCATGGAATTCACTGAAACCATGGCACAAGTACACAAGGAAGTGTATGATGCACTAGAAAAAGCAATGATGCAAATGAAGCATCAATATAACAAAGAAAAGCAAAGAGCATGAGAATATCAAGTAGGAGATCAAGTTTGGCTTGATACAGCCAACCTTCACCTTTCCCAACCAAAGAAGAAACTTGATGACAAACAAACAGGACCATTCATAATCCTCAAAAAGACAGGCACTTCAGCATACAAACTGAAATTACCACCATACTGGAAGATTCATCCCCAATTTAATGAGAAATTGTTGACACTGTACAATCCACCTGCTTTCCCCAACCAACAACAGCTGCCACCTCCACCTCCAGACCTGGTGGATGGACAAGAAGAATATGAAATTGAAGAAGTATTGGATTCATGGACTCATCAAGTTCAAGGAAAAAGAGGCCAACCATTGAAGAAAGTCATAGACTACTTCATCAAGTGGAAAGGATGGACATAGGAACACAATTCTTGGGTCCACAACACTGAGATGATAAATGCACAAGAAGTGATAGCAGAGTATGAGAAAACTGTTAATAATATTAGATCATAAATATTCCAAGAAAGGTGACATTGCCTATCTTGCCCAGCAAAAGGACAGACTCCAGAAATAGATTATTAATCCAGACAAAATACAATGTGTTAAGACTCAGTTATCATGTGATCTTGGGACCCAATGCTAGTTCCTGGGCTGTCTCATGTTCAGACAATCACCCCAGTTGGGATAGCAGTAGAGGTCTTTAGAAGAGTGGATAATAGTATATATATTAAGTTTAGTTGGAAGATGCAGAACATACATGAAAACTACATTACTTATATACTGAAATATGGTGCATGTGTATGTTTGTGCATTACCCATGTGTTTTGGTCAGATGATAGAAAGAAGGTTGTAAAGGATGACAATGTGAGTGAATCAATGGATGAGTAATTTATAGGATGACAAAGAATGATAAGATTCTGGATTAGATAAGAAAAATGGAAAAATTGTAATATTACCCTCTTGTTAAAGCAGTCATCCTGACTGCTAAGGCTCTTCTTGTGGGGTTTCAAGTTGTGTTTTGATTTGATTGATTCAGTATTAGTCAATCATCATTTTCCATTGATCTTGGTTTGGGTTAATGATCCACTTTTTGAGTCTATCCTTTTGTTGGGCAAGATATGCAACATCATCATTATTGGATTACTCATGGTTGAGTATGTTGGTCACCATCTTTTCATTGGTTATAATTTTAGTAGAGTATAGAGTTTGGTTAACATTTTTCTCATACTCTGCGATCACTTCCTGGGCATTACCCATCTTAGTGTCTCAGACCCAAGATTTATGTTCCTGAGTCCATCCTTTCCACTTTACGAGGTAGTCAATGACTTCCTTTGATGGTTGTCCTCTTTTTCCTCATACACAGCAGATTCAAGAATTTAATACTTCTTCAATTTCATATTCTTCCTGTCCATCCACAAGGTCAGGAGATGGTGGTGGTGGTGGTTGCTGGTTTGGAAATGTGGGGGAAATATATGGGGTCAACAGCTTCTCATTGAATCGAGGATGGATTTTCCAATGCAGTGGTAATTTCAGCTTGTAAGCTGAGATGCCAGCTTTTTTGAGGATTATGAATGGTCCTGTTCATTTATCATTGAGTTTTTTCTTTGGGCATGGAAGATGAAGGTTGGCAGTGTCAAGCCAAACTTTATCACCAACTTGATATTCTCATGCAGTCTGTTTCTCTTTGTCATATTGATGCTTCATTTGTGCTGCTGCCTTTTCTAATATCTCATGCACTTCTTTATGTACTTGTGCCATGGATTCAGTGAATTCCATGGCTGCTGGATTAGTGAATGGGATTGCTCAACTAGATTCAGGAAGGGTTCATGGATTTCATCCATATAGTGTCATGAAGGGGGTTTTACCTGTGGCCAAGTAGATACAATTATTATGAGTGAATTTGGCCAGTGGTAACCATTCATTCCAGTCTGTTTGATGATGATTGACAAATATTCAGAGATATTTTTCAATCTCTTGATTAACTCATTCAGTCTGTCCATTAGTCTGTGGGTGGTAGACTGTAGATGTGTTTTGAGTGATATTCAGCATCCAATACAGTTCCTTCATGAAGTTGGAAATGAATTGAGATCTCCTATCAGAAATGATGACCTGTGGCATTCCATGCTTCATGTATACATGATTGTGGAGTATCTGAGCCCATCCTTCTGCTGATAGTTCTTCATGGCAGGTGATCAGGATGATCACTTTTGAGAACTGGTCTACAATGACTAGCAGTGTATCATAACTATCTGATTCAGGTAGTCTAGTGATCATGTCAACTGAAATATGTGTCCATGGGCTAGTGGGAATGGTATTAGGGTGGAGCAGGGCAGCCTTGGCCTGCATGTCACTTTTTGTTCATTGGCAGGTTTCACAGCCCTTGATGTATACTTTGATGTCTTTTCAAAGTTTTGGCCACCAATAATCTCTAAGTACTAGTTCAGTAGTTTTGGAAATCCCTGGATGTCTGGCTGTGATGTGGTCATGATATTGAGAAATGATCTCCCCTCAGAGGGAATCATTTTAGGGAATATAGATATGTCTGTCATAATACAGGATTCCTTCTTCCTGTGTAATGCCTCATTTGTGATCAAGTGATTTTGAGATTCCTTGATCCCATTGGTTCTTGTGTCAAGTAGCATCTCTTATATGTGTAGTCTGTTCATCTGCTGTTAGTAGGATGAATGCTCAGAAATATTCCAGAGTGAGGATGACCATGTTATGATTGTCTTGTTTCCCCTGTTTGTGATCATCTTGTCAACTGAGGAGGTCAGCTTTTTTGTTGGTGACTCCTACCTTGTGTTAGAGAGTAAAATGATACTCTGCCAATTCTGTGACCCATCAAGCTTGTTGACAGTTTAGTTTTTGTGGTTTTCAGATTCTGATGATCTGTCCAGATTTTGATTTCTTCTTTTGCTCCCATCAGGTAATGGCACCATTCTTCTAGCACCAGCATTATCACCAATAACTCTTTATTATAGATTTCATAGTTTTGTTCAGTGGCAGTTAATGCTTTGGACATGAATGTGACTGGCCTCCATTTCCCATTTTGTTCCTGGCTTAGAATAGTGCCAATAGCTCTATCACTGGAGTTGGCCTCTACTCAGAATTTTCCTTCATCAGAAGAAATCATCAAGATGACATTTGTTGTCATTTGATGTTTGAGTTGAGCAAATGCCTGTTTCTGTTCCACTCTCCAACTCCATTCTGCTTTTCTCATTAGCTGTGTAAGGGGTCAGACTATTTTGGAATAGTTGTGGATGAATTTTCAGTAGAAATTCATGAATCTAAGAAATGACTGAAGTTCCTTTTTCTTAGTTGGGGTCATCCACTCTGTGATTCCTGCTACTTTGACTGGATCCATGCAGATGGCATCTTCACTAATGATGACTCCCAAGTACTTAGTTTTGAGTACTTCAAACTTGCATTTCTCTGCCTTGAGAAATAATTTGTTTTCTCATAGATGTTGGAGAACTTGTCATACCACCTGTTAATGTTCATCTAACCCCTTGGTGAAGATAAGAATATCATTGAGATATATGGTGATTTTTTCTCCCACAATTAGATCTTTGAACATATTATTTATCATCCACTGAAAAGTGGCTGGTGAGTTTATAAGACTGAAGAACATTACTGTGGGTTTGAAGAGTCCATGGTTTGCTCCATATAGCTTGTCTATGAGCTCAGATATTAGAGGAAGAGGGTATCAGTTTTTGATAGTCATTTCATTCAGTTTTTGATAATCCTGAACAGGTCATAATGAACCATCTTTCTTCTTGACAAAGAAGAAGGGAGAGGCAAAAGGGGACTTTGAATGACAAATGCATCCAGAGTCTAGGTTCTTATCTAGGAACTTGTCAAGTTGCTCTTGTTCACTTCAATTGAGTGGGTAGACCTTATAGTCTAGGGTAGACTTGGCATTTGGGACTAGTTCAATAGCATGATCCCAAGTTTTTCGAGTGGGGAGTTCATCAAAGCTGTCTTTAGAGAATAGATCTCTAAAACTTTGATACTAAGGAAGAACTAACTCCTTGAAAGTTTTCTTTGGCTTTTTGGCATTAGCTGCCATAGCTAATTTATTTGCATGATAGACAGCTCAAAGGATAAGTTCTTCTTGCATGTTCACTGCAAGGATGGTTTCCCCTTCTTCCAATTCTTCATTCCACTGGTCTTCATCATCCAAGTCCAGGAGGGGGAGTCAATTTTTTATGCATTGACAGCATGCAAAAATCATTGATCCAGTTTTCCAATTGATTATCGGGTTGTGATGCTTAAGCCAATCATGGCCTAAGTATATGATTTTAGAACCTAAGTCAGTTACTGCTAAATTGATTCATTCAATATGTCCACCAATGGTCATTTGGAGTTCTATAAACTCAGTGATATCACCTGCCTTATTGTGAGTTCTGTCTGCATTGTATACTGGAATGGGAGCAGCTAATTTTTGAGTGTCTAGGTCATGTTGTTGAACATAAGACTGATTGATAGAGCTGCCAGTACAGCCACTATTGAGTAATGCCTTAGTGATCAAGGCTTTCTTCTCTTGGATATACTGAATTGGTTCATGGAGTTCATAAAGCTGCTCTCAAGCTTGACTTTCTCCAGTCTGTAAGCTCATTGTGAGCTTGTTGGTGATCTCTCCAAGTCATTTGGGATGAACCTATGTAGAAAGAGCAGCTTTGATAATTGCCAAGTTCTTGGCAGTATGTATTGCACATAGAGTCCAGTCAACTCTGAAGGGCTTATACTATCTGTGGTCAGGTACTCTCATAGTTGACAGGTTTTCGAGATTTAGTACCCCCTTGTTAGATGGGATTTTGGTTTTGGGTGTCAGAGTTGATGGACTCAATTGGGTTTGTCATGCTTTCTAGATTTGGAAAGCCATATTATCTTCTTTGTCAGGTACTTTGATGATGGTGGTGGTTCTGCTGAAATGCCCCCTCTTTACTGCCTGGGCACTAGCAGCTTCCTCCTGTTCTTCAGCTTGCACCTGTGCTTCCAATGAGGTTAGGGTGGTGACCCTGCCATTCTTGCAGCTGTTGACATAGTCATCAGATGCAGGTTCCATCATGGATTCAATATCTGATATTGCCAATAGATCATCCATGCCCTTCACTTGGGATGAGTCAGGCTGAGAGTAGTCACCTTTCCTCCAGCTAGTGTGCACATGATTGAAAGGATGATGTGCCTGTCTTGATGGAGGATTCTCAGATTTTGATAGAGAAACCTTGGTTCCTCGGGTTCAGCCTTAGTGGGCACTTGTTTCCTCCAATGGCTCTGGTGAAGCTGGATATAGACTTGGCTCCCTAAATAGAGGCATAGGGGTGTTTGGCTTTAGAGGCCCTAGGGCATCCCATCTACTGACCCCAGTATGTGGTTTTACCCACATATCTGGTAAACTCACAGAAGCAAGTTCATTGGACTTTGTGGCAGTGCTAGCACCATCTGGCCAATCCTGCATTTTATTGGGGGCTTGGGAGTTCCTATATATAATTATGTCAGCATCTTGTAGTAGAATGACTTACCTGTTCTTTTTTGATTCTTTGGGGGTTTTCAGCTTCAGGATTGGTAATAAGATCACATTTTTTTACATATATAATAGTCTGTGTTTATAATATTCAGTCTGACCCATGGAAGCCAAGGACTCACCTGAGGCACTGGTCAAGCAAGGAGAATCAAACCCTTGTCAACCTAGTCTTTTGTCTCCTCAATTTTGGTTGTAGGTAGTACCACTTTGTTAGTGGGCCCTACTGATCTAATGTCTCTGAACTCCTTTCTCTTAGGGCAGTCCTTTGCCATATGACCCTTTTTATTGCATCTGAAACAGTGACCTTTCATTTTTTGTTGGTCAACTTCCATCAGTTGTCCTAATTCCCTATATGTCATCCATCAGCCTGTACCTGAATCCCAACTGGAACCAATGCTGGCTGTCAGCTTTGTGGCTGAGGAACTTTTTGCCCCAGTGGCAGCTTTGCCACTGGATTGATGTTGGGGGTGGGAATTCTTCTTCTGCCCTTCTCATGGTACTCTGACAGTTTGGTCAAAGACTCATTTACACTGACACTCTTTGTACATGCACATGATCCACTCCTTCCACTCAGGATAGGTGTAGGAAATGTTCATGCCCATGTTGGAAATGAACATGGTGTAGGATGAGAGGATGCCAATGCAAACTGCCCTGACTATTGCTCCATGGTCATGTTTATTGGCCTAATGTTCCACCAGTTTGGCTTCTTCCAATTTCTGAAAGTAATGAGATGCTGATTGGGTTTCCATGCATAAGTCAAACATGTGTTTTTTGTGGACCTCCTCGATCATAGGATCCCTGAATTGTCAAGAGGAGAGGTATTGGAAATAGGTGGCAGTGCTGTCCCATGCATTGCCAACCCAGAATTTGGGTCTCTTGTAGACCCACCAGTTTTTGGCAGCCTCTTTGAAGTGTGAGGTTGCAAATAGTATCAGGTGTAAGAGCATCTGGAAATAGTGATGGAACACTTTAAAGTAGGTGATACAATTACCTATGAAGTGTTCAATGTCATCGTGATCCCTCTTGAATGGTTTTGGGGGTTGAACAAGTATGGGTTTGATACTCATATAGAGGGCATCATTGGAGGTGTTCATGATAGGATTTGGTACTGGATTGGGAGGACTCTTTCCAGGAGATGGTCACAGGATTGAATATTGATCCAGTTGCAGGGTGGGATATCCTCTTGAAGGTTCTATTGGCCATTCTTGGTCCAGTTCTTTTTCTTTCTCCTTTCAGAGATATTCTGACATCTTATTCCTGGCAGCTTCTTCTTTAGCCAGTTTCTCATGCATTTCCTTGATGTGCTGTTCTTTTTCAGCTAGTGCAGTTTTTGTTTGTTACTAAAGTTCTTCTGCAGTGGTGGATGAGAGTTCTATAAGAGTGGAAGAACTTGCTTCAGGTTCTTCACCTGCATCTGCAAATAGAGTGCTACCACCCTGATAGGAGTGATAGCTGGTTTGTCAAACTCACATTAGTGGTGAGTCTGGAAGAGGTTGGGGTAGAAATGCAGAGGTGTCAGGCAGATATTGTGGATAAAGTATATTTTAAGGCTAGAACATTTCCAGTCTGCCATAGTAGCCTGTAAGACTACTGAAATTAGGCTCTGTGCCCCATCTACTCTCTTTGGTTTGCCTCTCTCCTTGCCAAATTCCATAATGTGCATTCCAATATGCACTGCTCTTCTATTGTCCTTAGTCATAGACCTGGGGCCAGGTCTCCTGCTGCAGGCAGATATAGCTCATGGAATCTGTTTGCCCATATACAGACACAAATGTTGGGACCCAGATTGGGACCTCATATAGGGTCACTTCTGTTAAGGGCCAACCACTTATCCATTTCTGAGCAAATTCAGGGCTAAGAGGTCTGAGCTTCCATGTCAGCATGTCATAACTTCCAGGTGGCAGTCCTGAAGGGGCCAAATAGGCTCCTGTTGACATTGGATAACTTGGGCCACTCATAATCAGCTCTATCAATGTTGAATGGATCATTGGCAGCATGGGGAGTGGCTGAGGTCTCGTCATTGGAGGAATTGTCTTCTCAGATTTCAATGAGGGGAAGGAAGGAGGAGAAGTCAGTTTCTTCACTAGGCCAAGAGCCTTGCTCTTGGGTTTTAATGGCCCAGGGACCATAGGGATGATTGCAGGGATAGGTATCTTTCATCTGGGTATGGTGATTGTATCCCATTCTTGCATGGATGAGATGGGTGAGTGAGGTGTAGGAGGGAGGGAGGGAATCTTATCACTGGATTGTAGCCTGTATGTTCCACAAGTGTTCTGGCATGGGGGAGGAGGATCATTCTATCTAAATGTTGGTGCTGGTGGAGGACCCATTATGCATCAGGAACTTCTCAGAGGAATTCATGAAGTGGGCCCAGAGATAGGGGATATTTTCTTAGACTTCAATGTTCATACTTGTGGTTGCCACTCTTGCAGCTTCTGGTCATTGGATGATATGGAGAGGGTGTCAGGAAGGGCAAGAGGGAAGTCATGGTTGTGGGTTTCTTTGTCTGTGTAGGCATGCTCTGATTTCCTCTTTGTAAGCTAGTATAAAAAGAGTGGTGAATATTATCAGTAATATTATACCACTAATGATAGTTCTAAGAGTTATGTTTTGCTGGTTTTTTCATTCTTCAGACATAGGTTTATGCTTTGTCACATCTAGCAGTGATGAAGCGGTTGGGAAATCTTCCAACTAATGTTAAGAACCAGTTATCATGTGATCTTGGGATGCAATGCTAGTTCCCAGGCTGTCTCATGTTCAGACAATCACCCTGGTTGGGATAGTGGTAGAGGTCTTTAGAAGAGTGGATAATGGTATATATATTAAGTTTAGTTGGAAGATGCAGAATATACATGTCATGATTTTTCTATTATCTTATCACAATTTATGTTGTAGCACTTATGCAATGCCATCATATCAGCCAAAACACCAGTATTCAGTCCTACCAAGCCTCTCACATCTGATACATTTCCAATCCTTTTGATCTAGTTAGTCCATAGTCATCTGACTTCTAATGTTTCATGCATGGATTCTTATGTTTCATCTATTAATAAACCTCATACTTTCATACATAAAGTAGTAAAACTTTGTACTTAGTCTCTATCTTCTGACTAAATTACATCTATATACCATCTATTACACTCCTCTAAAGACTAGCCATCCTCTTATTAAAGGTGATTGTCTGAATGTGAGACAGCCTAAGAGTGATGCATGGTCCCAAGATCACATGCTAGATCAGACTGTAATATTAGTCAGAAGATACCATACCTGCTTCTTCTATACTAGCTGTAAAAGTAGCAAAACTCTATGACTGAATAAAATGATAACAAATGAACCATTTCTCTCAGCATCATAATTGGCAGTGCTACACTACTCATCATTTTTACAGCACTCTTCATACTAGCATACAAAGAAGAATTATGAACCATCCTCTGCCAAGAAAGATGGTCCCACCAGCAACTGACACTCCTACCTCAACCACTCTAACACCCTTTACATGGCCTTTCCAGAAGACCTTCTCTCATCTGATTGGGACCTCAAGAGAAGAAGACACTTCCTCACCCTCAGATCTACTTCATAGACCCCTCCTTCTCAGAGGAGTTCACAATTTGAAGAGAATCCACAACAAACAACTGGGTAGAATGTCCTCCCACCCCTACCCAAGAATATATAAGAAACATACAGACTATATTCAAGGATCCCCCACCCACATATTCTGCTTCCCAACATTCCCATCCCTGCTCCCCAACTCTGTCCTGCTCCTACTTTGGCCCAGGATACCAAAATGATCCAAAAATAGATCAAAACCACTCTTACAGCCCCTGAGGCTGCAACAGAGAAACCTGGCTGAGAGAAGGAACAGAGTCCTCCTCATCCCTCCCCATCATCGAGCTTTCTGACAACTCTGATGAGGAGCTCGACACCACAACCCCAATCACTCCCTTTCCTCCCAATAGCCCCTTTAACACTGACAGGCCCAATTATACCTGGCCCAAACTCTCCAACATCAATTGAGACCTATTTGGCCCCTTTAAGGCTACCACCTGAAATCTTCAATGAGCTGACATTGAGGCCCACATGGACTGGCCAGAGGCTAGACCTGACATGGATGAGTGGTTGGCACTCAACTGAGATGACCCTATATAGGATCCCAACCCAGATGCCATCATTCATATCTGCATACATGCCAACAGGCATCAAACCCTTTTCCCCCCTGCCACAGGAGATCTGGTACCCAGGCTATGCTCTCAGACAGTGGAGGAACAATGGAAGCTGGATTATTCTCTTCGATGACTTTGATGACTGAAGGTCAACTGAGAGGAGAAGGACAGGTGCAACATCCAGTTATGATAATTTTACATATGAAACAGGTTACTACAGAAGACTGGGATATGCCCAGCCCCAATATATGAATATTCCTAACTACCTCCCTGATATCCCAGCTCAACAGCCATAATCCTTGCCTGACTCACCACCATATCATCAGGCATGACAAAGGAAAGGAACCCAAGCACAGGAGGCCAACAGAGCCTCCCCAAGGTTATTCCACTCCCCAACCAGATCACTATTTAATCCCAAGGCCACCTCCTGGAAAAGGTCCTCCTGACCTCTTACCCAATCCCATTGAGAATGCCCCTGACAATGCCCCTTATATGGAAATCAAACCAATCCTCATCCAATCTCCCAAACCATTCAAGGGGGACCACAATGACATCAAGCACTTTATAGGCAATTGCATCACCTATTTTGAAGTGTTCTGTCATTTCTTCCAGCTGCTGTCACATCTAGTGCTATTTGTGACCTCCCACTTTGAGGGGGCTGCCAAGGACTGGTGGGTCTACAAGAGACCTGAATTTTAGGTTGGGGATGCCTATAATAGTACTCTTGCCCACTTCTGATATCCATTATGAGAAGATTTCATCGATATGGTCTCTCATTAATTTAGAGACCCTGCAATTGAGAAAGTCTATAAGAAGCAGATGTTCAACCTTTGCATGGGAACACAGCCTACCTCCCACTACTTCCAGAAGCTGAAAGAGGAAGCAAAGTTGGCAGGCTAAAGGACCAATGAGCATAAGTGCAGCACCATGGTAAAAGCTGTACATCTAGGAGTACCAACCTCCTATATGACCTTTATCTTCAACATGGGTGTCAACATTCCACACACATATCTGGAGTGAAAAGAAAGGATATTGCACATGTACAAAGAAAGACAGTGCAAGTGAGTCTTTGACCAGATGGTGGGAATTCCCTGGGATGGGCAAAAGAAGGACTCCTATCCCAATCCCCAACAACAACATCCCAGTGGCAAAGCTACCACTGGGGCAACAAGTTTCTCAGCCCCAAAACTGATGGCCCATATGAGTCCCAGCCAGGATTTGGGTATGGGCCAATGGATGACATACAGGGGATTGGGACAACTGATAGAGGTAGATCAACAAAAGGCAGAGGGAAGATGCTTCCAGTGTAATGAGAAGGGCCACATGGCCAAGGAGTGTCCTAAAAGAAAAGACTTCAAGGATGTTAGGTCAGTAGAGCCCACTAACAAAGTGGTGCCACCTACAGCCAAGATCAAGGAGGTAAAAGAGTAGGTTGACAAGGGTTCGATTCCCCTTGCTCAATCCATACCTCCAGTGGTGAGTGCCAATCACAGATCACAGACTGACCACCTCATTGTTAGCAATCAACAACAAGCCATTGTACTACAGCTCATGATAGTCATCCTGCTATACCATTGTTTCTCTTGTTTACACATGAATACTTATCTTATATCTCTATTATTAGAACCTGTATTTTAGTATATAAGTAGTATAGCTCTTGCTGTATATTCTCCAGCTTCAAGCTAAGTTTAATCTATACCAAACTTACTTGTCAACTCATCCTCTTGCCTAAGGCTAGCCCTTAGTCTCATCTCTTCATCAACAATGCTCTAGGACTCATTGGGTGACTGTACAAATGTGATACAGCCCTTTGTTTACCTTGGTGGAGTTTGGGTCTAACATTATTACTTATACTCATCACCTCTATTACATGCTATTTTACAGCATTCTTTGAGCCTCATAAATGGTCTGTTCATTGTCTATACTGATTCTATATCTAGGTATCTTCTGTTTCCTATATTACTTTGATCCTTACTCACACCCAGCTGATTCACAAGTGACTTATAATCTTGCACAACTGTTTATATCTATATTAATATATACTGCAACAATGTTTGTTTCTCTATAACTTGTGTAATAATTCTGCTGCCTCCATCTATAACCATAAGATGCCTATATAAATATGATCTTTTAGTGTAGTGGAAATTTTGTATAAAGCCTGTTTCATTTCTGTTATGTAATATAATATAATCTTTACTGTTTTGTCATCTGTTTGATCCCTGGTGGATGCAACTAATATTAATCAATTCAAACTTAAGAATGTAGTACAATTCAAGTTACAGCATTGAGCAAATAAGGGGGAAAAGATTATAAATAAGAGGGAGAGAGCAAATATTTCAAGTTAAAAAAAAAGAAAAAATTTCCCCTTCATTAGCCTGCATCTTCCTAAACTCTTTCAATCTGTCAAATAAGCTAACTGATAAGAACCATTATAATGGATATCAGCTGAATTTAAGCTCCATTATTAAGTCAATTGAAAGGAGGGAGCAAACCTTTTTAGGGTCTAATAAGATAGCGCTGTTTCTTTCAATATTCCTTATAAGGGACCTTATATGATAAAACAGATATCTTTATTAGGCATCTATTGAGCGGCCTTACCAGATCTGACTTTCGGGTAGTAAGGGCTAATTATCGGCCCCGTTACCTTTTGGCCTTAAATTACCTTTTGGAGCCATATATTGCCTTAAAAGAGAAATGCAGAATCTCTGACAACACCTCCGGGGAAGTACACACGAATCCGTTCTATTGCAAGAAAAACGATTTACAAGTAGTATCGACGATGCCATATTAAAGAGCTCAGAGCTGAGTACACGTAACTTCGGAATAACAATAAGTTTAACTGGCAGGTCTATCCCCAGGAGCCCCTTACAACGACAGCCACAATACCAGGAAGGATTCCTTCGATTGGATAACTGTTACTTCGTGAATATCGGTGTCGGTCATCCAAGAAAAACGTCCTGAGTTCTTTTTGATTCCTGAAGTAGCAGCACAGATCTTCCGAGACTAGTATGTACACAATAACCACAATGGTAAGCATCATCGACATGTATATACCTTAATAAAATCAAGCCGCTGAAAACCGTTCCTGTAGAGGATGAGGCCGAGAATACCCACAGATAATGCCGACGTACTCGTAAACGCCGTCCATATATCTGCATGGTAGGGATGATGAGAACGAAAAGGCCCGCTACGATTCTGGTAAAGAAAGAAAAAAAAAGTTAGACAAAAAAATTCATTTTCATTGGTTCCACAGGACATACGCGGCTTCACAACCAAATGTTTGAAGGGCACCATGTTTTTCTGCCCAAGGAACTTGGAAATAGGCGACCGCAAAGCCTTTATCAGAGAAGCTTAGGAAGCCAGACACCTAGCCGAATAGTTGATATTACATACCTCCGAGGACGCGCACTAGATTTATCAGAGCGCTGATTTCACCTTGGTGTTTCGGGAAGCAATCATTGCAGTACGCGTCTGGTTGAATGTCGGCCCGAGGAAAGCGATGGAAAGTCGAATTACATACATATAGCCACGGTGTTGATCATGATAGCCAGCTCTGCAATGCCCCAGCCGATGACGATACCAGCAGTGTTAAGATGATCCTGAATCGATGCGCCCAGGGTGACAAAACCACATATGTACAAAGGCAGAGCCATATAGCAAGCCCTTTCATCTGCTCAACATAACAGGATAACATCTGAGAATACAAACTTACCAAAGTCGACTCTCAGCTTCGAAAACACCATGATTGCGTCTGATACTCAGGTTCATGATCCAATCATTCGTATACCGACCGGCCAGTTCACCCAAAAGTACAGATACCTACGAACTCGGTCACGGGGACGAAGCGAATAGGACAGGAACCTACGATCGGTGTACCATATGCTCCAGCGATAGCGTCTTGGCTCCATCCAAACCCGACTGGAGGAGGACTTCCTAAGAATACGGCATTCGTGACCTACATGAAAAATAGTCAAAACAAATTGAAAGACTGAGGCCAGCGCCGTACATTGATACCAATACCAAACCCAAATAGGATACCCTCGAAGATCAGGATCCCGAGGAGGTGAGGCCGCCATACGACATTAATAGGTGAGAGAATCGATTCCGTCCAAGATACTCGGTACCTGGCCATTTTTACTCCGGTGATACCGATGAGTGTTTCGATCTTATAGCGAAGGCCTGTAGTGAGCAGTTCTGGGATGGGTTTCACAGTTCGGTCGTACATTCTAGAAGTCGTTTAGTCGGGACGGTGAAAGAATAGAAACATTGCATACGTTTCGTCCATGAAAAGCGCGATTAGGACGCATACGACGGCACTGTAGATACAACCGATTCCGTAGGCCCACCTCCAGTTTTGTCGGGCGACAAGGAATCCAAAGGCAAACGGAGAGAGGAACGGAGAGACAATGAATCCCATTGTCCAGAAGTTGAGCTAGGTCGAGACTCGACGGTGAGAAACGAAAAACATTACATTCTGTATCTCTACCTTCCGCGCTTGCAGGTGAAAAGGATATAGATCCGTGACGATATACAATCCCTGTTAGAACATCTCAGAGAATTCAGCACAAGAATCAAGTAATTTTCCATACCGTAACTTGAGGTGCAGTTCTACAGAATGCGTTCAGTACAGGAAGAATGGCCAACAACATACTAACCCAACGAAAGCCGCCAAACATCTCATTCCTGAGAGGTTATCTTTAATTCAGAAGATTAACAACAAGGCTGAATTTCTCACCAGCAAAAGTTGCCAGATTTGGCGCGAATGTACACCCCACGAGGAAGCCAAGCGCGAAGACCTATTTAATAGACCATCAACCGCGGAGCCTCGCCCATAAATAAACTTTGTCCTCACCTGCGACCAAAATAGAACTGGAAGACGCCCGTAGCGGCGAATGAGCATGACGGCGAATATTCCCCCCCATCCTTTGAACCGGGTATAAGTGCATATTGATCACGGGGACATGCATTATTGGACGGACCCAAGAGAAAGATGCTCCAACTAAATGCGTTGCTACTTCAGCTTAGCAACAATTCAAACATAACAAACCCACTTTGATGTTAAATTGTTGATCACTCCTGTAGTAGTATCATATTGCTCAGCAAGTCGAAAGATGGACGCAATTCCTGCGGGAAGAGGCAGACCGTAAGGGCAACGAAACCACAGAACACTGAGAAGCTATCACCTATGCCACTGTCAAAGTCTGGAACGATAGCAGCTAGTGTGATGATGAAGAGATGGATGCTTTTGCGTGCATCAGTCCAGTTCTGGGGGTCGCGCGGTGAATCGGTCGGTTGGGGCCATAAGACTTTGGTCCCGTCCCGAGAGAGCTTGAGCTTGGAGGCGAAAACCTCGCCAAACTCGATTTTCGCCTCTCTGCGAAAGTGTCAGCCAATGAATAATCATGATGGGGAAAAGGATTCGTTACGCTGGATCAATGACCAGTCTACCTGCATGTAGTTCGTGAAACGTAGCGAGGTCAATCTCTGTTGCGTCTTCTTGAACTTGAAGGACGACACTAGGCGCAGAGTCGCCTCCGTGCTTCTCAGAGTCGACGTCGTGCTTATCGCGGACAGACATGATATTGATGGTGGTGTGAGGATATATTTCCGAAATTCGCCATCATATACCCGGTTCAAAGATGCTATGAGAAGCACGCGCCAGGGGAGAATCTCATGGGGTTGCGTTACGTAGGTCAGATGGGGCGGTCCGTCGCATTCCTCTCCCTAGAATGGGAGAAAGTTCCCGTCGTTAATGCGTCTTTGTAAAGCAAGCCAGGTTGGCGTGTAAGAGAAGTCGTTATATCATCCTTGGCAACGAGAAAGCCAACGCTCAGCGAGACTTCGGGGGTTATAAGAATCCTGTAGGACTGCAAGATATCGTTGAAGTCCGACAGATAGGAGATAGATGAGGGGAACTTTCACGCACACTTGTCTAGTACGAATGCGGGGAAAGACCCTTGAATGTGGGATTCACAGAATGTGAAATATGGACTTATCCTTAATTGTAGACTACATGACAAGGGCAGTCTAGTACATCATGGAATGCATCAATGACTGCTTTGCCAAGCTGGAAACGGACGGCATTTGTTCGTTGAAGCGAAATTTTCTCTTTCATGATTTTTCACAAGCTTTGAATGTTCTACGGTTCTGAGTGTGAATTTCAAAGACTGCCGTCCTTGGTCGGTCATGGGTGATGAGCTTGCGAGAACAACCTGATCAAGCCGGCCAGCCTTAGAGTCGATATCGGAGCCATGAACCCTGCCACTTAAACTTGTTCAGTGTAATTAACCAAGTCCACAAGGGGGAAGACCTCGCCAATCGACTGTCATCGAGCTAAGAGGGAATCAGATGTAAGGGACTGGCTTGAGTCTAAATCAAGGCTTCGCCGTGCTTACAACTGTTGAACGTTAAAAACTTACATTCATTCGAGAGACAAAGTAGTGTATACTTTTGTAACTAGTAAGCATGAAGAGACGTCGAAAGGGCACATTAATTACACCGCAGAGAAGCGTTCCTGTAAAGACGCAGTCATGAGGCAGGTCATTCCACAGATAAAACGGACATACTCGTAAACTCCGTCCGTGTATCTGCAGGGCTGGCACAATCAGGAGGAAAATCCCCGCCACGATTCTGATCAAGAACATCAGAGGAAGATTCTCGTTCTCATGCATCCGATGTACATACGCAGCTTCGCAACCGAACGTTTGGATTGCACCATGCCCTTCTGCCCACGGCACTTGGAAGTAGGCGACCGCAAACCCTTTATCAGAGTGTGTTGAAACTCACATGGCTAGCTGCATGAAAGGTATCGACATACCTCCGAGAGTTCGTGCCAGGTTAATCAAAGCACTAATTTCGCCTTGGTGTTTTGGGAAGCAATCATTGCAGTACGCATCTGACAACATGTCAGTCCGAGGAAAGCAGCGAAATCTGAGTAAGTACACACATATAGCCACGGTGTTGATCATGGTAGCCAGTTCTGCAATACCCCAGCCCATGACAATACCACCAGTATTCAGATGCTTCTCGATCGATGCACCAAATGTGACGAAACCGCAAATGTACAGGGGCAGAGCGATATAACAAGCCCTATCACTTTATTCAGCACGAAAAAGCGATATCCGAGAAAACAGGCTCACCAAAGTCGACTCTCAGCTTCGAAAACGCCATGGTTGCGTCTGATACTCAGGTTCATGATCCAATCATTGGTATAGCGACCAACTAGTTCACCCAGAAGTACGGCTACCTAAAAATAAAGCGTGCGAATGATGCAAATATTTAGGGAAGGAGGGGAACACTCACGATGGGGGTACCATATGCTCCTGCGATAGCATCCTGGTTCCACCCAAACCCAACGGGCAGTGGAGTTCCCAAGAACACGATATTAGTAACCTATGCCGAAGTAGTCAGACGAAGATATCCAGGCTGCTTTGAAGGCGCCGTACATTGAGACCAATGCTAAAACCAAACAGTACACCCTCGAATAAAAGAGCGCCGAGGAGATGAGGACGCCAAACTACGTTGATTGGTGAGAGAATTGATTCCGCCCAAGATACACGGTACGTCGCCATTTTAATTCCTGTAATGCCGATGAGGGTCTCGATCCTGTAGCGGAGGCCTGTGGTGGGCGGTTCTGGGACAGGTTTCACGGTTCGATCATACATTCTAGGATGCGTCAGTGAAAGCCGACGACGAATTTTTGTTATATTGCCTACGTTTCACTCATGAAAAGGGCAATTAGAACGCAAACGACAGCGCTGTAGATGCAGCCAATTCCATACGCCCACCTCCAGCTTTGTCGGGCAACAAGGAAGCCGAAGGCGAATGGAGAGAGGAATGGGGAGACAATGAATCCCATTGTCCAGATGTTGAGCTAGACGACGCATTAAACCTGAGAACTAGTGTATTCTGTGCCTCTACCTTTCGCGCTTGAAGATGGAAAGGGTATAGATCCGTAACGATATACAATCCCTGTGAGAATGTCTCAGAGAAGACACCATAGAATACGAATCAAGAAATCTTTCATACCGCAACCTGGGGCGCAGTCCTGCCGACACAATGCTATCAGCACGGGAAAAAAATACCAGCATTGGACTAACGCAAAGAAAGCCGTCAAACATCTCATGCCTGAAATGCTATCCTTAATTCTGAAGCTTAACGAGATGAAAGTTCCCACCAGCAAAAGTTGCCAGATTCGGCGCAAAGGTACATCCGACAAGGAAGCCAAGGGCAAGAACCTGTTCGGTGGTAGACAACATCAATAGAGACGCCAATTTTTAGACCGTGTACTCACTTGCGACCAGAATAAAATTGGAAGACGACCGTACCGACGAATGAGCATCACCGCGAAGATGCCTCCCCATCCTTTGAGTGAGGAGAATTAGCTAGGTTATGCAAGTGCACAGTGTAGACTGACCCAAGAGAAAGATACTCCAACTGAAAATGTTACTATTTTAGCACAACCCGGGATGATGTATCAAACGGAAGAGATCTACTTCGATGTTAAATTATTGATCACGCCGGTGGTAGTACCGTATTGCTCAGCAAGCGGAAAGAGGGACGCAATTCCTGTGCGAAGGGACAAACATGAGGCAACGAATTCCCAGAGTGCTAAGCAGAACTCTCACCTATGCCACTGTCAAAGTCAGGAACAATAGAGGCCAGCGTGACGATGAAGAGGTGGATGCATTTGCGGGTGTTACTCCAGTTCTGGGGATCGCGTGTTGAACCAGTTGGTTGGGGCCATAAGACTTTGGTCCCATCCCGAGAGAGTTTGAGCTTGGAGGCGAAGGCCTCGCCGAACTCGATTTTGGCCTCTCTGTGAACGTATCAGATGGTTGGATATGGGGAGAATGGTTGTAGAAGTCTCGTACGCTGGATCAATGACCAATCTACCTGCGTGTAGTTCGTGGAACGTCGCGAGGTCGACATCTGTGTCTTCCTGAAGGACGACACTGGGTGCATCGCCTCCATGTTTCTCAGAGTCGATGTCGTGCTTATTGTGGACGGACATAATGGTTTGGAGGGTACCTTTCCGAAAATCACCACCATTATATATATTCGGTCAAGTTCTTTTTGAGAAGCCCACGTCAGGGCAGAATCTCACGGGGTCGCATTACACATGTCAGACGGACATTCCATCGCAGTGCCTCTTCCCATTGTTGGAAGATAGTGGACACCCTGTTTTGCATTTCTCATGCCGGTAACGAGGTGCTCAAGGTTTGGTCGTTCTATCGCTCTCAGAGAGGACAGATGTTTTACCCGATTCTTCAACGTTTGCGGCAGGAATGCCACCAGAGATAACGGTCTACACGGACCAAAATTACTGTTATGATATTCGGGCAGAAACATTGCGCTTATAATGTGATAGCAAGCTTCTAATAACCCGTTAGACTCGAGACGGACGACGCGCATTTCCTACTGTACCTGTGTTTGTTGACAGGGAATATGGGCTGATGATGTCGGCTATCCCGGGGTCTGCAAACCCAGGTCAGGGATAGGTGAGTCCTGGCAAGGTGTTGACGTTGATGGTACAGGTCCAAGAAACGATTAGCTCTGAGCTTTGTCAGCACCCTGTACGTTCAGATATCGGACCGGACTGCCACTTGTAAAATTTTCTTTTTGAGGCAAGTTCAACGCGAACCGAATCGCTCTGGATGCTGGGATGAGCATGGAGCCTCCAAAATCCGGTATTCGCGCCGCCCTTGAGTATACCGGTATTCCCAAGTCATGGCTCTCTAAACGACCCAAGCTACCTTCGCGGAACTGGCTCATTTTCCTCACCGTCACGTCCTCCCTTACTGGCCTCTTCATCTACGACCGCCGACAATGCAAGCAAATTCGACAAGAGTACATAGACAAGGTCAAGCACTTTTCGGAAGAGACTTCAGACCATCTTTCGTACCCTAGGAAGGTTACAGTATACGGAAGTAAATGGCCTGGAGACGAGGATCATGACCAGAGCATGAGATACTTTCGGAAGTACGTCAAGGTCCGTCGTATCCTGCCCGGCTTCGCGCTTATGCTCACGTTCAACCAACATAGCCTATCTTGGTCGCCGCTGCCGTGGACTATGAAATGGTGAACGGCAAACGACATGGGGACCTCGCGACCCGTATCGCCGACTCGATAAAAAAGCAACGACGGTTAGACCTAGGTTTGGATAGTCCTTCAGAGGGTAGTGGGATGCCGCCACAGTATACGTGGCGCACGAAGGAGCAGCTGAGGCAGCAGGAGCTGAACGGGGGTATTGTCATCGTTGGGCGCCCGACGTGGAAAGAGTTCATGACGGGCCTGAAGAACGGCTGGACGGAACCGCTCGACATCGTTGACCACGATGAGGAGCTGTCGAAGGAGCTGGAAGCTGACGGTCGGTTCGACGAGCCCGACGAGCCGATGGAAGGCGCGTCGGCTTCCCCGGCGCAAATGCATAATTCCCAGTTCTACGCTTCCTTGCAAGCAAAGCCGTCATTACCACCGCCATCACCCGCCCCCACCGTGGATGTCCCCGCCACTATTCCCACCCTACCGCCAATCCTTCTCGTCTCATTCGTCGACTACGTCGGCATCAAACTTGTGCCCAACATGATCTGGGACTGGATGAACCGCCGACACCACGTTCGCGCAGGTGCTGAGGCCGGATACCGACTAGTCATGGCCAGCACACGTCCTTTCAACCCCCCGGCAACCAAACCTCTCTTCTCCGACATCACCAACGCCCCCACGCCAGACACGGATGTTGATTTCGATAAGCCCATGGAGGGCTACTTCAAGAGCTCTCTACAATCTATTCCTTCAGACATCGAGCGGAGCCGGAAAAGGTATTACGAGCAGCTCCCGGCCAAGTTGATTATTGCCCGTGAACTAGCGAGGAATGTCAGGGAGCCTACGTCAGATGAAGTCAAGTACCCGCCGCCGACAGAGGTCGAGCTGAGGGCAGAGCTGATGACGAAAGAGAAACGATGGCGGAGGGACCTTAGAGGATGGGAGATTGTCAAACCCTCGCAAGAAGTTCCCTGGGATCCAAGGTTCGAGAGCGCACTCACTATTTTTGTTGACCCTTCAAAAGAGTCAGAAAATAAAGAGGAACCTAGTGTTAATGATACTTAATCCAACTAATATATACATTGATCGCCACTAGAAATTAGAAGCTATTCTGTCTCCTGAGGCAGCCTGTTTAAACAGCGCGTTTCTCTTAGAGAATCCTCTAAATATTCTAAGCTAGACGCATGAGACATTCCTATTGTACAACATTACACAGTTGACTTTTAATCATTGCTGGTTCCCGCGTTATCGATGACATCTGCGCTATCCTTTCCCTCATCGAACCGATAGAACGGAAAGTCCAACAAGACAGACGATTTTAACCATCCAGGAAGCGGTTTGTACACCGCAGGAGGTATCGGAATCAAAATTGAGGTCTCGTTCAAGTACGCCTTGTAATTATTCCACGCTTGATTGGGAGACTCTACTTCGGGTCCATGGCTCATGAGGAAAAACCTCTTTGCCTGGGGTTTCTCAGCAGTCGGGATCCCAGAAGCGAACAGAAGTAAACTGGAATTCAAATGTGAGAGCATGTCAAGCAGTTGCTTATTGGCCAACTCACAGCATGGTGAACAGGGGCGACACGATAGCGGCGTACTGTACAGATTTAGCATAAGATGGAAGGGTCCCCGAAGCCGTTGGAGACAGACAGAGGATAAAGATGCCCCACCAACAGAGTATTCTTAAGGGTCATAAGTGAGGTACAAGATGCGCCAGGACATCGGGACTCACTCTCCAAAATACGGCGGGTGTCGAGACCACTTCCATAAACCAATCTTGTACGACATGTTAGACGGACCCTTCCTGTGCTAAACCAATGCTTACCATCACCGGTTTATCCTTAGGATTTGACTTGTTGTTCTTATATCGGAACTAAGAACGGGTGTCAGAGGAGTCAAGCGGCACATACGATAACATACCTTCTGAATGTCGGCAGTAGTCTCGATGACCCAACCGATGACCCAAAGGATGGTACCAACGATATCGTAAGCAGTGCCAAAAGCTGGGTTTGAACCAGACCGCCTTGTATCCGATATTGCGGGGGAATTAAGGACCGTAAGGGGAAGAGATACAGTCCACACCTTGAACTCGATGGTAAGCCGAACACGCGGGAGTGCGCGAACAACTGGAGCTTACCCAAACTATCTGACCTAAAAAAAAACATCGTTCATCTTCATTGCATACTAGAAAAACTTGACAATCACAGACCTATCCAGAATCCTAAACGAAAATATGAATATGAGAAGAACCGCTTATAGAGCAGCCAGCGCACCGAGGAATTTGAAGAAATGTGATCGAATGTCGTCGAAGCGAGTATCTGATCCCGCTTTGAGAACGCGGTAGAGTAGGAAACCTGTGATATACAGTCAGATAGGATAAAACGCCGTAATGAAGCTAGCTACCTGCGATTCGAACAGCCCAGATCATGACGAAAATGCTCGCTACGATATTACGAACATGGTATGTATTTCCCATGAGCAGAGTCAGAAGGGCTGTACAGTGACGGCGTTGAATAGATATCAAAAGCGAGTCTGTCGTTCCTCACCTAGAAGGAAGAAATTAGAGCCTAGAGAGGTGGCCTGTCAGCAGGGGATCGTTGCTCTCCATGGACACACACCTCCAGTAAAGTCCGTAATCTTGTCGAACTGGAATATCCATGCTATAGCAAAGCCAGAAAGCTGGTATGCGGTCGTGACCAGTACGGTGATTGCGAGGAAGTAATGGTCGAGGACATATACAGGTGCCATGATGTGGATGGTGGGATGCATAAAGGATTTATAATCGGCAGCCCCAGTCTTAAGACAGTCATGACATTACTTAGCAACGAATCGAAGGGCCATGATCATAATGGTTGGAAGTCAACGGGCCGGTAAGCCGTTTGTTATTATCCATCACCTAAGATATATGGTGTCTGTATTATACATAGCATATGATACATCTATAGATATTAATCCATAACGCCCCTACATTTCTTGTGCTTGCATCACTTCAAAATACGCCGTGTACTCCTCCGGTGTCATTAGTTCGTGGTCCTCTTCAGTAACCTTTGAGAACGCAACCGGTTTACCGTTGACTGTAAAGTTGACAATTGGGCGAACGTCCAGCTGATGTAGAATGGAGACAACGTACCATAAACAATGGGATCATTATCCGCATCCATTGGTGTAGGTTCAGGTTCAGTCCCGTTGCTTGAAAGGTCGCCATTTATAACATACGACATTGTTGTGTCCTCTACTTTAGGGACTTTGATTTTCCCTGAGGTGCCTTCATCTTCTCGGGACCGCGAACGTTTCCTATAATCATTCAATGAATCAAGATATTCGATATTCGGCTTTCGATCTTCCTCCTCGTCACCCCCAAAGTCGTCAAAGTCTGAGCTCCCAGGGGCACTAAGACCTGAAGGTGTAGCTTGGGCAGATGCAGCAGCGGATGCCGCCAGTGAGGCATAATACTGCTCGTAATCTGGCTGAACGTTAGCGGGAAATTGGTTTGCAGAGAAAGATGTTCACAATCAGCTTCACGGTTGATGGTCGGCTTGACATCCTGCTCAACACTGATGGTTTCTTGCACACGATCTGGACGCATTCCTACTACCCCCAGTCCTCGCAAGATATCATCGTTTGAACTAGGCGCCGTGTTCCCATTGGCAGCCTCTGCCCTAGCATTCTCTTTTATGCCCAACGCGGTGAGATCGCCCGTAATGGTACTCTTCAGGTGCCATGCTGGTAGTGCATTCTGTTGTCTCTTTGCCTCGGCTTCTGCGTCCCGTTCTTGCTTCCGAGTAGCCTCATCCTTGTCTGTAGAGATGACAACGCCAATGCCGTCCTCCTCCTTCTTGTTGGGATCTGAGCCAGCAATCTTAAGACCTCCGCCTGCCTGAGTGGCCTTTTGCTTTTCTGGGTCAACAGCATTGCTCTGGACCCATGCCGCTACATCAAACCTAAGCAAAGGTTAGTCCACAACCAGTGCAGCATCATCAAGTCAAACGCACGCTGGCAAAGTCATCGCCTCACTCTTTTGCAGCCCAGCACGGATAAAGCGCATTTGATGATGAAACCTCAGCATCCTGTCTTTGCTACCCTGCTCATGGTTGGCATCCTCATTGTCAACAACCTCGGCCTGGCAGATTTTGCAAACCATTATGCCACGAGCAAAGTCCATGAGCTGATCGGCATCCAATGCGCTATATGATTCTTTACATTGAGGGCATATATACCCCTTGTTGCCGAGTTGCTGTGGCGCAGTGAGTAGATGCATAAACAAGTCTGAAGGACGTACGTTACGGAGCTTGGAATCGATTTTGTGGTGCATCTTGGCAATCCTCCACTTTACTACGTTGCAGAAATGCTCATAGTCGATGTAGTAGTACTGTTTGCCGACCGCTCGTTGAGCGCCTTCCCTCAGCTCATTCTGCCTGTATCTACATCGAACATCAACAGAGCCCAGACGAGACATGACGCGACTTGAACATACACTTTGACCAGTTTGTCATTCGACAAGACAGCGACAATCTTGTTGAGCTCCTTGGACTGTAACCCCAGCCGACTTGCCAAATCATCATCCTTGAGACTGTCCAGGAAGAATGAAGGGGTAGTAAGGGAAAAACACGGAAGAGATGCATGTTCAGCATCTACAGAACTCATCTGCAGTGCCAATACTTACACTGGGTGTCGGGAAAGTTGATCCATAATGATGATGTACCGAGGCTCGTAGAAAGCTCGAGAGACATGTAGAACAAGGAGCCGTAAGGTTTCTTGATCCTCTTTAGTTGCCATTTTAGCGCCCGTCGAGGGCCTATGAGGCCTTGGATGTGAAAACGCGATACAGTTCGCAAACCAGCGAAGGCGAAAGCTATGGTGTAGAGTAAGAGCAGACACCGTCACGTCAAGACGTGACAGGCGTTATTTGCCTTGGCCTGCCGGCCGAGATTTTGCTGGGCCTCTTCCGGCATTTACGGCCCGACATTCTCGTCAATTCTAGACGCGACTTTGAATGACCACGACCACGTGAAACGAAACACATTTCCAAACTGCAACAATCTGTATGTGTTTTATTGCTCAAGATGCACGCATATGTCGATTCATTTGTATCCAGCTCTACGAAACCTTGTTGGCTGGTGGTTAGCCGATTTTCAAGTTATCTCCATCTTTATATGATTTTACAGCGATGGTAAATAGTCGCTGGCTGCATACCTCTTTTAATTTCGACCTCATATTACCTCCTCAGATAATGTGGCGACAAAAGGTGCCCCGTGGGATCATTTTGACGTTACCCATCTCTCTCAAAGCCGTTCTTAGAGAACAGGCAATCTCAACGTTCCATTAACTCTCAGTGTTCGTGATCGTGAAATACACCTACTGCCGGACATTCCAACCCATATTATACCTGCGAAATTCAATCTACCGTTCCCGCTAGTCAGCGGAAACATCAGCGTGAATACCATCGCTGCAACCGGTCTTTGCGCTTTTATCATCATAGTGCCTCATTTATTCCCCCAAAACTTCCAAAACTTCCCTTCATCCAGTCATTTTCGAACCGTCTCTCAATTAGTCCCCAGAATAACCCAAACATAGATCTTATCTGCAGAGCTACACTCCCACAAATTGTAGATATCCTTCCCATGACCATGAAAGGGCTACTATCGGGCCAATGCGGCGAGAAATATAGGAAACAAGTAATCCAAGTGCTGCAGACTCTACCTGCAGATCACCTCACATCCTGTCTCCCTCGACTCATATCACTCATGCAAGAGCAGCATGGAATTACCTTCTCCTTACCTCGATGGTCAAGATCGTCGGCTCCCCATTGAGCATGCCTGCTTCCCTCACAGACAGTCTCCTTCTTAACCGCTCAGTTCACTGGACATGTCAACTAATCCGCCATGCCCAACTTGTCCACAAATCTTCCAACGTCATCTATTACGCAACATTTGTTTGGAATATATTCCTGATCAAAGAACTGCGATGGATTGTGCAGGCCATCTACAACGGCTTACTCACATGCATCTTCACAATTAATTAACCTTCAAAAATCCTAACCGTTAATCTTGTTTGGTATACGATTATACGTGCTGCGCACAGAGCTATAAAGCATATTAAGCCTGTACTAACAACCACTTGGCAGAAGCTTGCGGCAAGCATTTTCAACAGATGGGAAGTTCATAATCATATCAACTCCGAAATCGATTTATATGGAAACAAGAAAAAGGTACCAAGGCCGGACGTTATCTCTCTTTACGGACTTTATCTTCAGTGTCCTTTGTCTCCCAACAAGCTAGTCTGGCTCCAAAGATGCACAGGATGTGGCATTGCCTTTTGTTCACCGCCGTGCCAAAGGGAGGCTGTGGAAGATCACTTACATGTCTGCAAAGATCAACGACAGAGAATGAAAGGTGCATAAGAGGTCGCTACCTGCATTGTGATGCCACTAACGCACTGATATCTTCACAGCTGAATACCCGAAGATTTTTCCCATCAAGACTGCATCTATGTCCAAATTCTTATCAAACACACACTCGCGAAGGAACAGACTCTGATCTCCTAGCATTAGAAAGCCAGATGTAATGGTCAGAGACATGAACATAACCGAAGACCCAATTGATAGGTTCCCAACTCGTCAAGATCATACACCGGTGGTAGACAGCCTAGATGAAACACGTACAGCACTGCAACTCATCGATGGGTGGAGAGACTGTTACCTAACAATACTAAAGCACACCTGGTGGGGCCCGGCCGCGGGAACACAATCTCGTCTCGACAGGATCTATATTAAGACCGATGTAAGTAAACACTGCTATGAGTGGGCGAGTGAAAAGTCCGGAGTCCCAACGAACCATAACATGGTATCCGTGAGATTCTCAACCGCAACGGCACTCAGTGTTGGACACGGCAGATGGGTAATGCCTCTGCACATTATAAAAGACTGGAAAGTCAAGAGATTCATACTTAAGGCTGGATGAGCCCTTCAGGAGGAGGTCGAGAAATATACCCAAAACGAGCAACGGACTCCAGAAAAGACCCACAAACGCTGTGGAAAAAGTTCGGCGAAGAGCTCCACATGCTGGCAAGGCAACGAGCGAAAATAGTCATACCACACATCGACCACGAAACCAGACAACTCGAAGCAGAGATCATAGCTGCTGAAAACTCCGCAAATCCTGATGATGAAGAGACGTCCATGCATCTAATGATGTTGCATGAGAGACTTGACGAATGGGTCCGGAAACGTCACCGGAAGAGGCGTGACGCTGTTCAAGCGAGGAACACACTGGAAGGCGAAGTAATAAGTAAACACTGGTCCAACATAAACAAGCGCCTCAAACCAAGGGTCACAATTCGAAGGCTTAAAAAACCAATACAACCAACCAGCCAAACGGCAGAGACAGCCTATACAATGGACTCACAGGAGATGGCAAACATTGGAAGAGACCACCATGTCCAACTGCAGAGCATGTGACAGTCGACAAGCAGAGAGGGCAAGATCAGAGCAGCAATGGAATCCATCAAGACGGTGGTCTCTCCCGAAATGGCGAGTATCTTGGAGTGCCTGCTCTCGAAGGAGGACGTCTAGAAAGCACTAGAGCTATCAGCGAACAACAAAGCATCAGGGCCAAATGGTATCCCATATGAGGTCTTCAAGGTAGTAAATGTGTGGTACGAAATAAGCTTGAAGGAAGGAGAGTGAGGATTTGACATTATCGAGGTGCTCCGACGAGTATTTAACAATGTGGAAAAATATGGAATATGTCCAGGAACTGGGTTCGCTGAAAGCTGGATGTGCCCGTTATATAAGAAAAATGACAGAGCCGAGATTGCGAACTATAGACCGATTTCGCTACTCAACACTGACTACAAAATCATGACCAAAGCACTAGCGATTAAGCTAGCTCGTGTAGCACCAGAGCTCATACGCCCAATCTACATGGGGTTCGTACCGGGAAGAAATATATATGACCATGTATGGCTCACGAAGCGGATCATCGAACTTGCAGAAGTGGAGGAACAAAGTGGAATGATTGTGTTTCTTGACCAAGAAAAGGCGTACGACAAGATAGAGCACGACTACCTGTGGAAATACTCTCTGCGTATAAAATTCCTGACCTGTTCATATCGACGGTGAGATCCTTGTATGGTGACGCATACACAACGGTCTACATAAATTGTGTGGCAAGTTCGACATCCTTTCGAGTCACCCGCGGGGTCTGCTAAGGTGACCCGCTCTCATGTTTACTATTCAACCTGGCGATAGAACCGTTAGCTGAGATGCTACGGCAATCAGATCTGCAGGGATTCGACGTACCTGGAGTAGAAGAACGAATGATTGCGACACTATTTGCTGGCGATACCAGTCTTTCTGGCACAGTACGACAACTTTGAGGAACTAACGGAGATTCTTGACGACTGGTGTATCGCCTCAGGGGCCAAATTCAACATCAACAAAACGGAGATCTTACCCATAGGAGTCCCATCCCACCGCAATGCGGTCCACCGATACCGAAACTCAGCGGGACTGGATATGACAGGCTTCCAAATACCAGAAGAAATTAGAGTCGCCATGGATGGAGAAGCTGTACACACCCTAGGAGCATGGTTAGGAAACAGAGTCAAGCAAGTGGACGTATGGACACGTACCCTCGACAAAATAGAGGAAAACCTCAAGCGATAGGAACTGGGACACCCCACAATGGAGGGACACCGCCTGATTATCCTAATGGTTGTGAGCGGAATGATACAGTACCTTACAAAAGTACAAGGAATGCCCCCGGATGTAGAGAGATGGCTGGAGCGTCGGACATGGAAGTTTCTCTGGGGGACAAGAATAAGATAAACGTTAACAAGGAAACTGTATACGCACCTATAGAGGATGGAGGTCGGAACCTCCTCAACGTCCCAGCAAGGAACGAAGCGATCATGGTAACGTGGCTGAAGTCCTACCTCAGTCTGGGACACGACCGCCCCACATGGACGCGGCAGATGCCATTATCACACACCACACCCCGACATCCGAAGAGAATGTAGACGTCACACAGATAACGGATGTCTTCCTACAGACATGGAAAACGAGCACTGCGAGACTCCCGGAGGACCTAAAGACCCTCCTGAAAACAGCGCAGAAATACAATGTTTGTCTCCACGGATCAGCATTCTCACAAGAGATACTATGCGGGATACCAATATGGTATCATGCCAAATCCCAAGCTACCATGAGAATGTATAATGGGGGAGAGCAGGTAAAATGCCTAAAAATACGCCACAAGATTCAGGCGGTAGGAGACGCCGAAAAACTAGCGCAGTACCTCTGTGAGAACAGACACACAGAGAGAGGGAGATGTTCCTGCGAGGCATGCAAACATGCCAGGGAACAGCTGGGCTGTATGCCGCCCCGCAAATGCTTCCAGAAGGCTAGGAGCATGCTCGACTCATTACCCCCCAACTGGAACCCACTAATGAACTTGCCAGCTGGAAGACCTAATGAGGACAATAGGAATGAGGATCAAGATGAAGGTGTATGTGTATTCAAACCAAACCTTGTAACCATGGGGTCCCTAGCGGACGCATTCAGGATATTCGCGGATACAGACGAATGCCCCCACTGTATACAGCCCAGAACGTGAAGGCACAACCTCAGATACATCAATAACGGTATACGCTGATGGCTCTGCCATCAGGTGCGGGACAGACGAAGCCACAACAAGAACTGGAATCTTTTATGGAGAAGGAGACATCAGGAACCGGAGCGTTCGGCTCCCCAAACGAGGTCGGGAGAACGAATCAAGTATCCGAACTGGTGGGTGCCAAATCAGCTGCAGAAGACGTGCCAGTCGACAGCGCAATGGAACTGATGAGCGATTCACGACATGTCCTCGATGGCCTAGGCGGCCGCTTCATCAAGTAGGAAAATGAAGGGTACTTCCTGATAAGCAATAACTTAGTCACTCAAACTACAATAGCAAGGTTCCATGCACGTACCGCCTTGACGAGACTAAGATGGGTCAAAGGTCACTCGGGGGACCCTGGAAATGAAGGCGCCGACTGACTAGCCTGGATCGCGAGTTGTTGTGAAAAACGGGGGATGAATAGATCAGTTCGTTCCCAGTTAGTACATGCGCGGTGTCAGGCCAATAGTATTACGCTTGGCTGAGCTCTGCAAACGCATGCAGATGTACACTACCGTACCTACTTATATACTAAATGCTAATGTACTAGAATGTTCTACAACTTTCCTAATATTTCTCTCTTAATCAGCAAGTTCGGCATGATGCCGGATTGCCATCATCTCGGCTCAACTCTCAAATCCCAACACGAGTTAAAAGGCGGACCCAGACATAGTTGATCTGACTATACCCCCAGAACTTAAGGTACGAGGAGCGAAGCTAGCGGCTATGACACAGGCCAAAGCCTACAGAAAGATCAGAAAGATCAAGATACAAACGGAAACATATCAGGACAAACTAGATAGAAGGGACACGGACCAAAACGTAACGCTGGCCCTAGCTGCCACTAATGAACGATGCAAAGCCGAGATTACCAGAGAACAACTGTGGACCTCCATCCGACGGAAAGACCTAAACAGATCAGCCCGATTCTTCATGTGGATGTTATTACACGATGGCTATACGGTGGGGCGACACTGGAAGCACATCGAAGGCTGTGAAGACAGGATTGAATGCCAAACATGCGGCATAGAGGAGAGCATGGACGATATACTCACTGGGTGTGATGCTCCGGGTCAGAGGGAAATATGGCAGCTTGCCCAGCAGCTGTGGAAGCAGAAAACTAAGACCGACTTTACCGTCACAAAAGGAATTATCATGTCGTGCGGCATTCGCCCGCCAAATGCGCACAGAAGCTAGAACAAGCGGAGAATGGAAAGGTTCTGTCGAATTATGATATCAAAGTATGCGCATCTCATCTGGAAGATGCGAAATGACCGTGTTATAAATGATAAACCGCACCACACGACGCGCGAGATAGACGCGATGAATCGTCGTATGAAACTAGACAGCATTTTATCAGATCAAAAGAAATACAAGACGGCGATACAGAAATCCCTCGTCCTAAAGACTTGGCAGGGCATGCTTCTGAAGGAGAGCTCCCTCCCGGAGGACTGGACGAAGGAAGGCGGGGTTTTAGTGGGTATTGTCAAGTGAACGATGACGGCGTGACATCTAATGGTACTCACGCCGGAGTTTGCTTGATCGAGTCCCACACGAGACCTGTTCGACGACGCACGGAAGTCTGTACATAAAGGCATTTACCTCGTGCGGTCAGCGCATCACGAGACACCTTCCACCAAGGAATAACTTACTATAAGCCGTATATCATGCTGAGAACACTGTTTCGACGAAAGGCGAGGACGAGAAAACGAAAGGTATACTGCTAGTGACGTTGATCCTGTGAGGAAACCAACCTCGTGCGGCTATCCAATGGTTGGGGTTTTGTGTTTTGCATAATCTAGGATCTCTTCGACTTCTCCAAGAACCGATGCTCATGGATTCACTCATTCTGACACGTCAAAATATGTAACAGGGGATGGAGCGGGTGGACTTTTCGAATGTGGTACGGATCTGCGGTTCTTCACTGGGAGTCTTTCGTACAAGCTCGTATTATCGACATCTGGATCAATAGCTGCAACTTAAAGTACGGCTATACGACGCTTCTTGCTGGAAACTCTGTGTGCCAAGTTACTCAACGAGTTCTTGGTTCTAGACTTCAGTGATTTAATATTTACGATCAATCGGTTGACAAAGGACGCAGATGCAGCAAGATATAATATATATGATACAAAAATTAACATTCTCAAGCATTCCGAGAGGGAACGTTGAAATTATCACTGGTAGCTCGCTTCCACATCTCCCAGTATTGATTCGTATGTGAACACGCTGGTGTCGACTCTAGAGTGTGAAAGGCAGCAGGGAGTAGTTTCTCCAATGCCTAGAATGTCTATTAGGAAGCTAACAAAGCGCTGGTCACTCTTTGACGAACCTTAATCCTATCTTCCCAAGGGGGATGAGTGTCCTCTTTCTTCACGTTCTTGAAAAGCCTGCCGGACTGATGTTCTCTAGTTTCTATGAGCTCCTTGAGAGATAAATCCATCTCATAGAGCCGTTTGATTGTTCTGTAAGTCTGTCAGTCTGAATTCAGTACATCGATCTCTCGACATACGCGATAGTCGCGGCTGGGTTATAGCAGGCACGGGACATGAAAAGAAGGCCTAGAGAATCGGCTGGAGAAATTTTGTCAGATACACTGGGATGGCATAATTAGAACGTCGAGTACTAACCTTCATATTCGTGCCATTGGAAAATATCCCTATAGAACCAGGTCAAAAAACCTCTTGATAAATTGATTTGAAGAAGATTGTTCTTCTCCAAAGCATGCTCGGCCACTGGAATGAGATAGAGTTAAAACGATGAACGCAATCAATAAGCCTTACCCTCATGAGCTATCTCTGTATATATACTCATTAACACGAAAAGCAACTGAAATAGCGGAGCTCACCGTGAGCAAGACACGAAGCTATCATGTCGGTGTTCCGCAAAAGGCTAAACATACTCGCAGTGATCGTGATGATTCTAGTCCCTGATATTCTCAGATACTTGAAACCTTGAGGGATAATAACATACCTGACAGCACGCAGGCATTAGGCAGGGGCCCGTCAAGTACATATATTCTCCATTCGTGATCTTCAAGGAGGGAATCGTCCTCATCCTCGCTGTCCTTGATAGTGTGTCTAGGACAAAGACGACCGAGATCAGAGGCAGATAGAATACGAGACATAATATCTGAGCCAAGTTTGGACAACGGATGATTGGGAGGAAGGATCTTTGTACGCGAAGTTGGTTCCATGTAGGATAGTAGCTCTTCTCGGGCCGACTGGACAAGCTGGAGGCACGCGGGTCAGTTATCTGTAAGTACCCTTCTCTTGTCGCTTGCTTACCTTGTCCTGAATTTCTTTTCTTCTTGCGACCTTTCTACGCTTTCGGCCTGTAATAGGAACCTCTTCCCAACTAGGACAACACAGTCAGAGCTGCATTTTCAACGACACTCCATATTATACTTTTTCGGCTTGGTGGTTTCTTTGTATGCCGTATATATGATTCCAATGGTAGCTATCATTGCGACAGGTAACGTCCATCGTCGTGTCCTTGCGATACTAGTCTTGGGTGGCGTTGCTGGGCCGGTAGTGTGCAGGCCACGGCCACGTCTGGCGATTAGGTATTCTAATGAATTTGAGTGTCGACAAGAAGAGAGAGACACGGTGTTGAGTAGTTTAGGGCGTAGCATAAAAGCAAGTCAAGTGCGGCAAGTTCTGTTGCCGGCATGCAGGGCCGTATCTAATCACGCCGAACTGCCGTACCTCGGCACACTGCGCCGCACAGACGGCAAAGCAATTTTTTTTTGAAATTTGCATTTGATTAACCGCCACAAGTACGCCAACTACCAAGACGCGGTGGGGGTACAGGTCCTCAGGCACTCTCCTTCCCTCTTGCCCCAATCCCTCCTCTTATTCATCTGTTTTCCCCTGGTGATTCGACGTGTGGTGTGGAGTAGAGTAACGGACTTGAAAGGTATTTTGCACCCCGTGATGGGATTGAGTTGAATCTACATTTGGTAGATCCTCTTGGGTATGCTCTCGTGTTGCGGTGGGTATGCGGCGACTATCCAGGCTCTTCCTCTTCTTCCTCCATTTCCGGAGCCTGTCCGGGGCTTCGCATCTCACCTGATCGAGTAAATGCCCCCGATTTCTCAATAAACTCGCCCAGCGCTGCGATTCCTTCTTTGGTGCCGAGGATGTCCGACAAGTATAGGGTCCTTGATACCTTTTGAAGTATTCCCCGTTGTATCTCATAGAGTGGGCATTCACGAATGACGTGTTCCCGTGTCTGGAAAAGTTCACCACAAGGGCAGTCAACGTTCTCACTTGGCACGAATTGTGCGTAGTTGTTATGGATGTCAGTCAGGTAACATTAGTCAACAGTCACCGACCACTTACTGTACCAATTATCACGAATAATTATATAATTTTTGTTATTTCTCCTTTCTTTCTTTTTCTTTCTTTTTCCTTCTTCTTCTACCTTCTTCGATACTCTTCCAGTATATTCTTGTGACTATCATCTTCCAGAACCTTCACTCAAGTACAATATATATATTCGAGTATCGTAGTATGCCAAAGGATATCTAATTTTTACTTCTTGAACTCCACGACCTAGTGTGAACCTAAGTGAAAGAGGTCGGTTACGCCAAGCGCTTGCCGAACATCTCGCTTACCGACTACGCCAAGCGCTTTTCGGATCTTCTTAGCTACGCCTAGCGCTTGCTAAACTCTCGGTCGGAGCCTTCTTGGTAAAACTGAACCCATTATTCTACATCCGCTTTCGGCATAGTTCTTGAACTAGTACTACAGGATCGTACTTAGTCAAATTAGCCGGATTCCTAACAGTAGTACTCGCCTATGTATCTGTGTCCTGTTCTGCATTGCAGGACTTGGCCGTATACCTCCCTTTTCCCTGCGAGGTCCAAGAAGTGCTGTGTCGGCCTCAACGACGGTGGGAATCTGTTTGCCGTCGCATATCGTCCATGCTTAGGGCTGGCCTCCCATATTTTCTTTCATTCCGCCGCTGTCTTTGCTTCTGCTTCTCTTCTTGCATTGGCCCTTGTTCTGCCCATCGCGTCTGCTGACTTTTCTGCTCCCCTCTTTGCTAGGTAGTCCGTTCGCTCATTTCCTTGTATGTCCTTGCGTCCTGGACACCATGAGACTTCCACTGTATGAGATGGGTCGCTGTCGAGGAATTGCCGTATTCGGCGGTGGAATGCTATTGCATATGCCTGTCCCGTCCTGGGCACGGGGTCGAATATTTCCTTAATGGCTGATGTGTTATCGGCAAAGAAGTGGAGGTGCTTCACTTCCTCATTTTCCTTCGCGTGGTTTGTCGCTCTGGTTGCTCCCATTGCAAGTGCTGTCATCTCTCCGTCATAGATTTTGGCTTTTTCCCCCAGTCCCATGTTGAGCTCGAATGCCTGTGCCCCGTCTCTGTATCCCGCGATTCCTGCTCCTACTCGATTGCTTCCCCGTATGTCCCGCTGCGAACCATCCGTATAAACCAACAAGGCATTTATTTGTACCAAATGTTCGTTCCCTATTTCAATTTGACTTCTTTCCATCTTCATGTCACATCACCCCCAGGCAACAAATATTTATGGGTAGGAGCTGTTCCTAACCACACCATATCCCTACCGACCTTGGAGTTAGACTCCGACTTCTTTTTAGCAGTCCCGGTCACTGAGCATCCACCCGATCTTTACAAAGTTTGGACGACGAGAGGCTTTTCTAACAGACACCTTGTCGCTACTACTATCTATCACAGGTTCTGTCTGCGCTATCTGGAACTCAGTAGTCCAGCTCTAGAACAGTATAAAATGCTTCTTGGGTATAAGTGGAAGACTCTTGTCTTTCTGCGATATTTTCTGGAACTGCTAAAATGTATACTGAAAACATCCAGTCGGATATGCCTGACCCACACATCGTGATGCAATTTCCGTAGCTCCTGTTCTTGATGGCTGCTCCTGCAGCAGTACTGGAGGTCGTAACCGAACTGGAGAATCGTATGCTAGTACCGTGTCCCTATCCTCAGGAGTACATCCAGAAGCTCCAACATAGCATCTCAGACACCCTCAGACAAATGCAACTCGGTAAGTTGTACTACTATCACTCACTCTTTATTAATCGGTGGCTCGCGCAGACATACAGGACGATCAGTCCGAAGGGACTATTCACTTCGTCTATGCTCCAGGCTGAATTGAAGGGATACCGCTACAACGTCAGATGTTGCGCTCTCTCTTTCCGGGCACGAATGAACGACTAGTCTCTGATGTTGAGGCCGAACGACTGTTGAGGTCCATCGCCGTCAATACGAACCTTATTGAGGGTATTTTCAACTTGCCCGTCGACAACACTCGGAAACTTATTCTCGATGGCACCTTACAGCGTCGTCGCCCGTGTGAATTAGAAGTTAATCCCACTTTTGTTGTATTCACACCGGAAGACTCTAGGGAGGCTATCGGTCTAACTCTGGATCACGGGCAAGAGAAATTCTCAGTTGACCTGGTGTTGGAGGTGCACGGAATGTTTACAAGGAACGCTTGCATTGTGTCGAGTCCTGCAAAATATGTTCTAATCAAAACGCATCACTCTCCTGGACGATTCAAACATGCCTACAACACTTTCAAGACCCGTGATGACAAGATCCACGTCTTTTACCTTCTGCAGGACGTGGAGTCTGAGTTTTAGAGCTATTTCGCCAACTCAATGTCAGTACTTCTGTTACTAAATGCTCCTGGCTTAATAAATGACATGCATTATTAGGAATATCTACCTCAGGTTCGCTTGGACACTGAAGACGTCTTCTAGCTCTCCACATGATTCCATCATCGCTTCATCAACATTCATCCATTCCGGGTGAGCTTGAACTTCCTCGCATACACAAGAGATATTGACCTAGTTAGGACGGAAATGGACGAGTAACCAGAGCACTGATTTCTGCCATCCTAGGATATTTCGGCTTCCTTCTGTTCCATGTCTCAATGGAAGACAAAGAATCATATCTGGATGCACCGTCCCGGGTAAGTCTAGCGCTGCATAGGTACTTTCTGTACACTTAGTGATAATAGGCCGACGATGGAGATCTCTATCCTTTGGCTGATTTTTTCGTGCGCCAACAACTCTTGGCCTATCTTGCCGCTCAATGCGATCCTGCGGCCAAGCGAGGTCCTCTGACATAGTTCCGAAAAAAAATTGGACTGGATGGATAATAACCTGTCAGAGGCGCTGTTAAAATTGGCAGGTAAGTACCATCGAACAGTGCAGAAGGTGTCGGCAGTACCGGAAATACAGCTTGTGAGTACGTTCCATCCTCAACAGAACTGAAGCAAGGTTCAGGATTGGAAATGCAGATGCTTTATGATCCACATCGACTGCAAATCAGCCAGAATACGCAGAGTCCGGACGGAAGCCAAAAGTACTTTCTCGAGTATGGTTTTTTGTGGCCCCTTACTACCGACATCTTCACCGTATTTCTAATGGCATACGACGGGAAAGAGTAACGAACATCTGTACTGCAACGGCGATTTGGTTTTCGGAAGGACAAAGCGCCCGGGAGGGGCGATTACATTCATTCCTAAATACTGAGGTTGTGTGTTTTTTGAGTAGGAAATGAGCATCTGAGCTGTGATACAAGCGAGGTACAGTTAATGATGGCACAGTGATACAGAAATGCCAGAACGGATCCAAATAACGAAAGCAGAAAAGCATCAAAACAAATACACGATAGCAAGACGATAGCGAGCACAACCAAGACGAGAACAATCATAAACCGAGACCAGTGAGTGCAGCCAGAGCAGTCTTCATACGAGAGACGAATTCGTTGAGCCGTTCCCGCGTCTGTTCTGCAAAAAAGACGTGTCAGCAACGCAAGACTTTAGAGAGAAGACGTAAGCCAGTAGTTTGATTTATCATGATGGAATGACTCTTACCAAAGATAACGGAAGGAAGGAACGACAGAGAGAATGGCGACATGCCTTGCTCCTTCTCGACCTCCATGACTTGGGATATCTTCTTCTCGAACTTCTGCACCGCAACCTGGCTTTCGTGTTTGGGCCGCGCCGATGCCCAGGCGTGCGTTTCGAGGACCACATCCAGCAACATCGCGCTAAGTTCTGTCGTGTATGTCGTCTCTATATAAGCATATATGCGCGTCAAATTAACGACAGACCTTGGGAGAAGGCAACATCTCGCGCAGATTCTTCTTCAAATGGCTTAACTACAATAGAATGGTGGTCAAACGATGGGAACGTTTGTCCGATGATCTCTGTCAGAGGACGGTCGCGGTGTTGCTGTTGGCTGGGCTTGGACGATCCGTCTCGAGGGGGGGAGGAAAGGGAGGATGTTTCGCCTGCATCGTGGGTCTTTACTTGGTTCGACGTCACTGTCGTCGTGGTCGTCGTCGATGCTTTTGACGGGGCAGACATGATGGTGGAAGAGAAGTGACGGTGGAAATGAAGTGCCGGAAGCCCCGGAAATCCTATTTAGGTGAAATTATCAATATGACCAAACATAGTTGCTATATAAGAAGGCGCCCCCCTCCTAATTCTTTTCCTTACACCCCCAATTGGCTCAATGCCGCAATGCTCGTTTCGCACAGAACTTCACCGTTCTCTCTAGCGAGTGGGTAATGTCTGAGCATGTTGTCTCCCTCGATTGGCTCTAGCTGGGTCTGGCCGTAATAACCAAGCAACGTACCAGACATTTCCCTCCGTCGCTCTTTTTCCCCAAGATACTCCTTCTTGGGGCGAGGGATGAGCGTCGGACGGGTTGAAAGTCGTTGCGGAGATTGGGCTCGCGTGCTTGATGGATCCATCTGTTTTCTGGAGTACTATCGGCGCCCATGTGTACCTTCGGGAACGCTGGAAAGACACTCGCGGGGCTGAGCTGCTGCTAGTCTTTGACGAACCTTTTCATAGCCGGACGCCAACGTTGACTGCCTCACCTGCTGTGTAGCCCCCTCGGTCTACTTGCCTACCGTGGCCCTTCTCCGTCGCCCGTGACCTGAGTATCTCTACATTGCGAGTGCTCACCGGGTGTATGCTCTTTTGCGCGCGATCCGCGTTTACCGCTCAGAATATCAATAATACACATTGCATTCGCCTCTTACACTACCAACCTTGCGGTGGCAGCAGCAGTCGCGGTCCAGGGCAGGAGGCGTTGGTAGGGCGTACGAGGGACATCTCTAGACAGCTGGATGGGTGTTCGCATCCGTGTCTTTCAGCGCACTTTGTGGCGCGTCACTAGGCGTCCTACCGACCTTCGGGTTCGGTTGGACATCCGTGGCGAAACTCGATTCAGACTATTCTTGGTCAACTGGATTGTGAAAATTTTTTGCTCTATCATTCTCTTCGGAGAGTTTTATTCCTTTGGTTCTTTTTCTGGAGGCACGTTCAGCGAATCCCTTCCTTCAAGTTTTGTCTGTCATATCGAGTTTTTAGGGCGGCTACTATATGTCTATCCAATTGTAGAGTTCCCTTCACTAGTCGAGACATTTTCTGTAGATATGAAATGAAATCTAGGCGGTGACAGGCCAAGTCAGTCTTTCAAATTTAAGATACTTGGGTGCTGCTGGCTCGAATGGCGTAACATGCATAGCTGTGCGATGATTTGTCAATAGGCGACGCAAGGTAAGTACTTGACGCGTATTTGATGCCGTAATCGACACTTCCTTCCTGCCCATCATCTGCCTATCTCGTTCCTTCCTCATTCATAGCTATCTTCCTATAGAGCGCCAGCTCAGACTCTCGCTTTCGCCATTCCTAGAGACGCCCTTTCTCGAATCGATATTTGCCCGGTATTCAATTGTTCTACAGATGACTTTTCCCCATACCTGTACAACCTGCGGCGGAAATTCTACGCATTTGCCATTCACACAGTATCTCAATATCTCGAAATCGCTCGTCAATTTCCAGGGTAGCAATGCCGTGCTATCGTCGTCTGCAGCTTCTCTCCTTCAACCTGCCCTCAGCGCTGAAGTAGACCTTATTCCTTTCGAGAAGGAGAACCATGGGATTTCCTCGCTCAATTCTCAGATCAAGGGAACACTTTCGCCTATCAGATGCCTTCCGACGGAAATCTTCATGGAGATTTTTCGTCGCGACGTCACCGTTAACACATTTGACAGCTCCAAGGCGCCGTGGACCCTGGCACAAGTGTGCAGCACTTGGAGAGAAATCATAAACCTCCATTGCCCAGAGCTATGGTCCACTATCACCATCAATTCCTATGCTTATCGTCGCCAAGATCCCGTTTCACTTCTGAAAACGGTGCTCGACCGGTCGGGCAAGAGTGATCTGCACATCGATTTCTGGGAGGTCGGCATCGAGGAACAAATCTCCAAACAGATGCTCAATCTCCTGTTCAAAGTGTCGAATCGCTGGAGCAACATTACCTTCGACCTACAGCTCAGGTCTTTATCATCCCTCTCTGTCGTGCGCGGACGTGTAGAAAGGCTGTCCAAAATCTCTCTCAACTATCACGGCCACGGGCAACCACCATCTTGCATCGATGCTTTCGAAATTACACCACTATTGAGCGACGTTAAAATTTCTGTCGGCAGAGATGATAATGTAGTCACCATTGTTCCCTGCGGGTCCAATAGCCTCCGGCTTTACCACTATGACCATGCATATGGCGATGTTGACTTGCACAGAACCCTTCTAGATACTATTCTCAAGTCTCCGAATCTCGACACGTTCCGAGCATACTATTGCAGTCGCACTATAACCGCATCTCGACTGCTCACTACGCGTATCAACAGCACGTCTATCCGGTTCCTCCAAGCATCTGAGCGTGCTCTTCTCGACAGCCTTTCGCTTCCATCGCTAGAGAATGTATGGCTTGGACCCGATAAGCTCTGCTACTCACTTTGTCCCGAGGACACACTGCCGTCATTGTTACACCTCATAACCGCCTCTCGCTGCTCTCTTACTCGTTTGGTACTGGCAGAAATTGACATTAGCCATGGACTCATCCCCGTCCTCCGGCATACTCCAATGCTGGACTCCTTGGAGATGTACTTTGCCTGGTGGAGCAACTCTTTGGATCGGACCATGCAGCTTCTCGTTACCGCGATGATGGAGTCGAACCCTGCCCCCGCCGCCAGTCCTGCGTCCCCTTTTCGACCAACCATCTTACCCAGTCTGACTTTTTTCAAGATCGAAATACGGGATGTCTCAAGATTTGGAATGGTGCTCTTTATTAACGACATGTTTGTTCGAATGCTGTCGATAAGAAGGACGATGACTGCTGATAGGGACAACAAACTACTTCAAACTGTAACAATCTCTCTCTTTCGAAGTTCGGTTCCTCGGATGGCGTTGGATAACGATTTCCAGGCTTTGAGAGATACAGGATTGAATCTGATAGTGTTGGTATCTGAGTCCATCCGTGGGATGGATCCTATCATGCACTAGTTTTGTCGTATCTATCTAAACATATCAGTACTTCCTATCTGCATGCGTGCGTTCTCCAATAGTACGCAGGATGTCTAGTATATACAGATGGCGATCGTTTCGCATCCGCATTTTAAGCATGAAATTAGATTTCAAAGTTTCGATGTAACGCCTTGGACACCCCTTCCCTTTTTATAACTGCTTCCTTGAATAATGCATCGAGTTTGCCGGTGATGATGGTATAATACAAGCTACCTTGTTTGATACCGCCTAAGATACATATAGCAAGCAAAGCAATAATTGATATGCTAAACGTTCAATTGGATGCCATCCTGTCCAGAGTGTATAACACCTCCTCTTTGGATATCGCAGGGGCCACCTTGAAGAGGGCAGGCGTGCTTTCCAGAGCAGCGTGGAAGATAAAGCGCGCGACTACTTCTCCCTGAATACAGGAGTCAGAAATGCGAAAACTCGCGGCATATTTTTGCTTACCAAGTCCACGACAATAGCCACTACAATCAACCTGTAACAGAGCAAACTGGGTAAATATATTTGCTCCATTTTTCGCATATAGGCGCACCATATCACTATCCATGTAATGCGTTCCATCGCCGAATTATTTAGATGCTCATGAATGGCGTCCAGCTGCTCCGCATGTTCAAAGATTGCACCAGAAGATAGCGAAGTGGACTCACGAAATCACTCGCGATGCCAAGCTTCTCGTTCAAAACCTGTACACGACCTTTGATCTCCATGTATTCCCGTACCGCATCATAGAGCTCTTTCAAGCTCGCTTCATCCCAGAACAACTCTGGCACGTCAAGCACGTTCGAGACCAAGTTGATATCTCGCCTCAGCTTGAACAACCGCCCTGTGAGCTTCAGGGCTTCGTTCCGCCGCAGTTGTAAAGCTCCCGATTCAGCAAGTTGTTTAGGTATGGAGAGCGTAGAAGGTGATGAGAGTACTCGTTGTGCATTTGTCTCGTAATGTGCGAGAAGGGTAGATTGAGCGAGTGCGTGAGCAATGGACAGTTTGAGGAGGTGGGAGCGTGATTTAAGCGCTAACTGGCATAAGCTATACGTGTGAATGGTGCTCGAGAATGACTCACTGAAGAAGTCGTTGTATATTCGAGGGTAAGCTATATGAGGGTCGTGCTGACAACTGGATAAATTAGGTGTTCATGCAAGAGAGAATGACAGTGATATACCGTGAAATGGCACTCCTCGATCTCCCAATCGTCTTCTGCAATCTTCCTAGTAATGATTTTGGCGTTTTCAATATCTTCAAGTATGTTCCTTTCCTGCCCTTCATCCAAGCCAAAGAACACCACTACGCCGTATTCAAAAAACACGACCTCAGCTACGTCCTCGGCATGGGCTTGTTGCGCTGACGGCTTTGCGAATCGGATCTCAGGTGATTCTCGTTCTCGCTCGGTATCTGAATACATAGCTGTACGCTCCGCCTCGGACGTCTCCGCTTCGTAAGCTCCACGCGCCATTACGGGCGACGATGAGATGTAGCCGTCACGATTGGATGACGAAGAATGCGCTGCATCATTGGTAAAATACGTCCCTTGATATCCGTTTTCTTCTGCTTCTGAGAGACGGGTCAGTATGTTCATACCTGCGTCACCACTGGCGAATGCAGAGGATCGAATGTTGGAGTTAGGTCCGTACCCCGGTAAGAGAGGTAAATGGTACATCTGCACATGATGAGTCTGAATTCATGTATTGTTCACTGTTGCGCACCGCATACATGGCCTCATCGAAGATACGAGGATAAACGTTGTGCTCGCGCTTCAAATATGACGCCAGGAGCTTCATGTTGAATACTTCTGCGATACAGTACGCCGTCAATCGTTTGTACCCAGCCCGATGCCGCTGCTCCTTTGACATCCGCTCCGCCTCGCTTTTGTACTCGCGCACCGTAACACCTGCATCTGTCTCATATCCTAGCGTCAAATCTTCATCTTCGTCCGCTGGGAAGGGTTTTGTCTGGGGCGCCGACGGTAGGACGACAAGCTTCTGTGATGTTTTCGAAGTTCGTTGAACCTTGGTAGCACTAGAGACGGAAGCTCTCCGAGCATGGCTGTGGCCTTCGATACTAGAGCTTAAGGATCCGAGACGATTGGGTCGAGTGAGTCGCCCAGGTCCTTTGGATGTCGACGGTAGACGTAGCTGGGACATGATGTGGATGATGACGTGATCTCTGGGACCCTTTTCTTATGTAAGAGCAGCCGTGCCGTCCTCTTCCCGCCCCAAAGCTTTAAAGAAGCAAGACCCGTCGGCGCGGCAGGTCCACGCGAATCGGCCCGATGCATCCGCCAGCTCCAGCACGTGATCTATCTGCACCCAACTTGAACTCCAGCCCAACTCAGTACTCAGTATTCAACAACCACATCGTACTTTCGATAGAGAACACCGAAGTCCTCCTTTCTATATCAGGTCCTTGGAAGATACTGCAACGACTAGTACACGATCATGACGAAACACAGCAAGAACAATACAGCATCTTCAATATTTTCCTATGCAGAATATAAGAAACTCGACTACGGGACCAAAAAGGTATGGCAGGATCCTACCCTTTCCCCATTTCTGAGAGTGTTTCAGCAACGCCTTGGAAATGAGTCTATGCGACGCTTTGATTCCTGTGCCCTATGCCTGAACAGCGCTCGGGAGCCTCTGTCGTGCAACGAAGGGCATCTTTTCTGCAAAGAATGTGTGTACACTGACCTCCGTGAGCGCGATATTTGATCCATCTTTGAACCGGGCTGATGCTTGGTAGTCACACAGAAAAAGGATATCAAACGACAGAAAGAGAAACTGGAAATGATGAAGAAGGAGGCCGAGCAGGAAAAGGAGCGGGCTAGGCAAGCAGCCCGCGAGCGGGTTATTCTGGAGTTTGAAAAGGGTCAGCTGGGACTTGCGGCTGTATCAACGACAGGGACGACGTCTTCTGGGGAGTCAAAGGAGGACGGTGAGTCTTCAGTCGTGTCTGCTGTCTCTCCGAGCCGACGATAATGAGACTAGGCCGGGGAACCAAGCGAAAATTCGCATTCGACTCGTCCAAGGTCGAGAACCTTGCCCAAGAAGCTGAAGAAGCAGCCCTGCAACAGATAGAACGAGAGCAGACGGCAGCCCTACGGAACAAGCTACCAGATTTCTGGTTACCATCTTTAACGCCTACCTATTCGTCTGTTGGGCCACCTCAGACCATCAAGGACGTGAAGCTCCAGACTACATGCCGGGGTGGGAATCCTGCTCATCCAATTGCGTGCGTCATTGTACGCTTCTCGCTGTTTCCTTCTGACGGCTCGCAGGTTGAAGAATCTCATTCCAGTCAAATTCATCTTCTATTCCAAGACAAAATCTGCTGGCTCTGAGACTGCTGGAAAGAATGACGAATCCCAGCCAATGTGTCCGTCCTGCAAAAAGATTTTGTCAAACAGCATGCTAATGTTTCGTAAGTATATTCGCATTGGTCCTGTCTATGGGCGTCAAACCTTTTTTTTAGTCATGAAATCCTGTGGTCATGTGGTCTGCAAAACATGCACCGAATCGTTGGTACGGCCTTCTCACCAGTGTATCGCTTGCGATGTCAAATTGTCAGAGAAGGATGTCATAGAACTAAAAAGAGAAGGTAAAAACTTTTACCGTTATTCGCAAGCTAGAACAAATTTGCTAAAGCGTAACTGATTTAGGAACGGGATTCGCTGGCGGAGGTCTCGCAGAATCATCGAAAACGGGTGTTGCTTTTCAGGGTTAAACAGGAACGTTTTTTCTGTTACAGTGCGATATCTTGTTCTCGTCTCTCCAAATTCAATTATATTCAATCAAATCTGGTCGACAGATGTTTTCAGAGATTCTCCAAGGTAATAGCGCTTTGGGGCTTAAGAGTGCGTCTCTGAAGCGAAGACCAATAAGGGCTTTTGTATATACGGTTTTCCCACACGGGACGCTCGCCAATCATGTCTCAAAACTGCAATCATACGACAACCGTCATGGTAGGCACACCGGACACGCTAAGGTGAGCTCAAATTTGAATGACGCCCGTGTAATAAATCTCTTTTTACCTTATATATCGCGTGACTGCATACCGCTGCGCCCGTGTACGAGATTCACTGAATCTAGAAAAACGCCACATGGAAAAGAACTTTCTCTCAAGTTCTGCATCAAAGAAAATCGCTTCGGTATGTGTATCCATGGTAGCGTCGTATTTCAGAGGACCAAGATATTGTGCGTTATGTGTCGCGCTCTTCATCCATATCATCGGCTCTAAATCACCTTTCTGCCTTCGTAGGCTTCAGTATCAAAGCTTGAAGCGATGAAATCGGATTTCATTAAAGATGCACAGCCACACCGGTAGCCTCCGCATCTCAAAGCCGAAAGCCTATTGAATGGATCACATCATGGAAGCTATGGAAGCTAAACGGAGCAAGTAAGATGGTCTTGTTTTTTCCCCCCCTCATGACGAGGGGCTCGGGTAATCCTTGTAGGTGTTTATCATGGTCGCGATATCTTCCATCCCAGCAGTCCTCGCGCTCTTGATTCTCTGGGTGCTAAAAATCCTCGGGAGTAAATGGCTAGTCGCGTCGCGTATTAAGGATAACTTACGGTGCGCGTTGTGCATGTATCACTCTGGTCTGAGTGTGGCCACTCACTCTTGTCAGGTCTCGTTGTCCCGGAGCAGCTACCTTGTGGATAAATCCTTTCAGGACGCTTGCGATCGTTTCCGGACCATTTTTTCCTACGCAGGGCAGGGTGGGGCATTACTATGCCAAATTTTCAGGTACCTCACTGAGCCAGTCGAGGTGGACGTTTACATATATTTCCCTCTAGTCTTTGCCAAGTTTGGAACCACATGTCTGAGTTCCGTCGTTTTCTGGGACGCTATCCCCACGTTCTGGATATCTGACGCCGACGCCATCAGAATCGTCAGCGCAGATAGAAAGACTTTCACTAAAGATGTCGAAGCAGTGAGCATCATGATTACCTAGCAGGATTCCGATAAAACTTCCGCTGACATGTGGATTAGTATGAGACACTCAATATCTATGGCCGGAATATGGTTGGTACAGAAGGCGCTGTTTGGAAAAGACATCGTGCAGTTGCTAAGCCTGCGTTTAATGAGGTGCGCGCCCGCATTAATGTCGGACAAATGTGCTAAGCATAACCTAGGCTAATAATGCTTTCGTATGGAGCGAAAGCATGCGAATTGCAACTGAATGGTTTGCTGACATCGATAACAGAATGTCAGGTACTGCACGTGAATGCACCGTCGACCTGCTAAAGGATCTCACGCAGGTGGATCTTGAGTTTGTAAACGTGATCTTTACTCATGATCCTTTTTTTATAGTTCACTCTTCTCGTCATCTCTACCGCGGGATTTGGAAGGCGAGTTTCCTGGAGCGAAGATGCAGCAGCAGTTCCTCCTCCTGGCCACAAGATTGCTTTTCGGCCCGCCGTGACCTCGGCAGTATCACATCTCATCCCAAAAGTTCTGATCCCAGATTTTATTTATGCCTTTTTTGACTGGTTGTATCTTCCTTTAATCTCTCCCGCTCTCAAGGAAACGAGGGAGTCATTCGAGGCGCTGAAGTTTCACATGCTTGATGTCATATCTCTCGCCCGTGCCTGGGTTGCCAGTGGTAAGGCGGCGGACATGGATGCGGCGTTGTTGCGTAACTTGGTTGAGGCCAACATGTTTGAAGAGGTAGACTTCAATTATAAACGTCTGACGGACGATGAGCTGTTGTCCAACACAATGGTGGATATCTCTTTCCCTCATCAGTATTGTCGAACACTGTTGCCAACTACACCTCAGACTTTCCTTCTAGCAGGACATGGTGAGTATCCTTCTGTGCCTGATAAATGAAAATATCAAGAGCTCAAACTTCTGTAAGAAACGACTGCGCATACAATTTGTTTTGCCATGGTCCTGTTAGCGTTGTACCCTGACGTTCAGCGTAGAGTCTATGACGAGGTATCCAGATTCTGGCCAGAAGGCGCCGCGGGTCCCGTAAGCTTTTCGCCATTGTGCTATGTCCTTACTACATTGATCTTCTTGCTTTGAAGCGCTACAAGGAATCTGTGGCTGCATTGGTACTTTTTCTTTCGCCTCGTGATTTTATTGACTTGACACGTTCTATTAGGAATGTACCAATAGTGTCTTCCTAGAGACACTACGCCTGTTCCCCCCGATAGCTCGACTGGGAAAGCTGGTGCAGGCAAATAGCATCATCCCTGCTCGTCGATTCCAGAAGTCTCCAGAGGGTAAACCTTATAATGTTGAACAGTTTCCTGTTGCCATCGAAAAAGGTAGTCTTGTAATCATTGATATTTTCGGACTACATATGAATCGTAAGTTTCCTGTGGAACATATACTCGATTTGTCTAAAAGAAGCTGTAGCGATTCATTGGGGTGAGGACGTAGAGGAATTTAAGCCCGAGCGGTTTATCGATACTGAATCGTACCGTTGGCCCCGCGATGCTTGTACGTGTTTATTCAAGTTCGTTGATGTGTTTATTCATCAACGGTATTGGGAAGTTTTTGCTTTCGCTGGTGGACCCAGAAGCTGTATCGGCCAGCGATTCGCTATGACCGAGGGTCTTTGTCTCATTGCCAATATTGTTCGAAACTATGAGATCTTGGTACCGCACGATTTGCGTGACAAGGGCGTGGAGGAGCAGAGAAGGATCCTTCTTGAATGGTCACCTGGTATTACTATTCTGCCCGTCGGTGCCAGGGCCCTATTCCGTCGTCGCAGGTGACGGTACTTTCGATGTGGCTAGCCTACTTGTGACATCATTACTATATGTTGTCTGTCTATATGCGTATCATTGGCACTGACATACGGGCCGCTTATTGTTGAACATTGAGCTCGAATGCACGCAAATAAAGTATCTTATAACTTGATTATGTCCAGGAACAACTAGCGATACATCACTGTGACTTGGTACAGCTCTCCGCTTAAAAAGATCGTAGTGATATTTGGGGTTTGGCAGCATTAGCTCCGCTTGCTGATGAGGCATTACCGCCAATTGCGCGGCGCACTGACTGTTCTAATAGCTCCCGAGATGACGGTTCCAGCTTCCCTGCCGCCTCCTTGAAGGCCGCTGGAGAGGATGTCGCATATGACAGGAGTTGTGCAATACTCTGTGTAACGACTGATGAAGGTGGTACTTCCGTGTTTGTGAGGAGGAGAGTGATTGTAGGTAGTATGACACCCAATAATCGCGAACCTGGAGCATGATCAAACACTTGCACACCATATACCAGTAGGAGACATACGATGCTCTTCTGCAACAGAGGCGAAGAAGGATGAGAAGGCTTTCCAGACCTCGCCGATAGCCGCAGCATGAGACTCCGTAATTGACCCGTCACTTGCGAAAGGCGCCATTTTGGCGATGTATTCTATCAGACTAGGAACCAAAAGTTTTGCGCACTGACAAAGTACAGGGTTTCCCGAGGTGGATGCGATCATCAGAGTCTTGGCACAATGAGCAGCGGTCAAGGACGCCTGATGCACGACATTAGATTGCACTCCATGATAACATGCATTCTTACTTCGTCAGCATCGAGTAGCTTCTGAGAAATCAAAAAACAAGCATGTTCCAGAACCGCTCGCCCAACTTTGACAGTCGGTGGCATCACGGTTAATATGAGTACAGTCGCTAATAGGTTGTTCTTGACTTTCTTGGTCGATATGAACCCTTGCCGTCCTCTATGGAGATGTTAAATGATAGATTGAGGCATGTGTCCTGAGGCACCTACCTCACGCCATCGATGTTGAGCAAACAAGCCGAGATGAGCCCATGCCCCAGGCGACAATATCGATCCCTCGAGTCCCGTGCCGTTGAAATAGGAAGATCCAGCAACGCCTTTAGACAGGGAAGGGTAGGGCCAACAAAGTCGATTTCAGACGATTCATCCTTGAGCATTTCTGAAATCATTGCATTCCGTTGTCTTTTCATAGGAGAGAGTAGGCGATTAAACATACCACTATAAAGAAGGATGGCCACACCGCGTATATCTTCTCGCTGAGATGTATTTAGGGATGCTGCAATGTTTCCAAAGGCGGAGAAACAGGCAGTTATCATCTTTATGCGATCTGCAACATCCCCTTCTGCGAGAGCATTCAAGCCTACTTTTCATAGTACTTTCAACAGATAACCTACGGATGATAGGACCCTGGGAAGCAGACGTTGTATGCCTAAGTATATAAGCGCATGTTCTCAAACAGTGAGCTTTCGGAGAGTTTGCAGAGAGGGTGTCAAGTGAACTGAGGCCATACCATCGTGTTAATGCAAAAGTATACCAAGTATGGTGACTTCTTACCTGTCGGCCGGGGCTTTTTGCGAAAGGGCAAGGACGGAAAGTACTTCGACAAGATGCGTTTGTATATATGCGGTCTCAGTCATAGCCATGCGATAACAGACGGCGATGAATTCATCGAAGATTGTTGACTCCATTATGGCCTTGCCGGCATACTGTGGTAGAACGAGGCACTTCAGAGCCATTAGTGCACTTAGGACTGTGGATTGCTGAGTAGAACTCATTGAATTAGAATCAGCGGAGGACACGAGCGCCTCATACGCCAATCCGAATATGACGAAGAACATAGCGGAAGGTTCTTCATGACCGTTGCCATTTACGGTGGCAAGTCCGGCATCACCACCTTCACCGCCGTGCATAGCAGTAAGAATATGCGGATCATTTGCTTGCATTGCAGTAGCTACAGCTTGGAGTATAAGAGACCAGGATTGGGCGTAGTACTTTATACGTTTGCACTTCAGCGTCAAATGAATTTCAATATGAGTGGACGCACCGGCAATAGTACCTCCTTCCCTAGACTTGAGTAAGTGGAGTCCAATGCGACAGAAGTATCATGAAGGAACTCCGAGTCGATCCTGATGCTGGCGTAATCTCGAAGAGAGACCACCCACAACGTCGCAAGGGATGCTCGATAAGGGTCTACAACGTTCTTGAGGTAGGACTGCCGAGTACTAGAGACTTCAAGCCCAGCCCATGCGGATACTGTTGATATTCTCAGCATAGCAGAAGCGTTAGGACTTAGTTCTGCGGTTTCTCCAAGCTTCACCATCCCCGAATCTGTACAGAGGAAGCTGAAGTCAGAAGCTAAAGAAAAACAGTTTGTGGACATGCTTGACCTTTCGACTGTTCGAGAGCAGTTGTAAGCAACTTCAGGATACGGCCCATTCGATTAACATCCTTCACTACACCACATCCAACGAACACTGCGCAAGCCTGAACTGCAGAGGCTAGAATCTCTGGTGTCGAATCTGCGGAAAACGCCGGTGTCAGTGCAGCAGTAATAGGCGCTTGGTGTTGCTCCAAAAGAAGCGAGTCCTCAAATGCAGGGTCGGGAGATGTCGCGAAAATCTGACTCACTTTCAGCACATAGATGTCATACCAAAATGTCGACGCACCTGAATAACATCACGCAGGACAACAAGTCCTTCCATCCGTAGTTCAGTTACATATGCTGTAGATGCAGTGAAGGCCATTTTGATTAAATCTGTTACCCGAGAGATCAGGAGGCCAGAGGTCGGTATTCCCTGAGCGCGAGCGAATATAACATCTACATGCTCCTTTCTTCCGCTTTCGGCAACAATGGAACATATCTGATGCAAACATTGAAGAGCAAACAATTGGGTCCTCCAACGTGACGTAAGATGTGCGTGCACGCCGTCGCCTCCGTCTTGCGTTATACCCACACTTAACGATTCACCCTCATCGTCTCGCATATTTTGTCGTGTCGCAGCATCAGCCACCTGCTGAGACGCTGTTGTTCGAGACATAATCCGCTGGCAAAGGTCAATCCATGCGGATGGATTGTAGACGACCGTTTGATGGAGCCAGCTTGTAATGACACTTCGAACGCCTTCGACAGATGCATCGTCATCAAGCATGCTGAAGAGATTCTCCACCAGCTGGTCTCCACCAAGCTTGGACATGGCTAGAGCATCCTTCTGTACAAGTTGATAAAGCGCATTAATCGACGCGACCTTCAACGGTCGACATGTTGAAGATAGGTAGCCGCGGAAATGATTGACTAAATCGGGTATATCGACATGTTCGGGAGCGAACATCAGGAAATGTTGGAAGCATTTTATAGCTTCGACCCGAATGCCTTCGTCCACTTCCAAAGAGAACTCGTGTACCAGGTTAAGAACAAGGGTTCTGGTCTTAGAAGATTCTTGTATATCAGGGCCGAGGACGGTAATAACGGCGTCAATGATCTGACAGACCACTGGATAAGCCGGGTAGTCACCGCTGAGGTTGGCATTAGGGAGTGAACTACCTTCACACTCATGGGAATCCATCAGATAAATTTTGAGAAGCATTCCCAGAGTACTCGACACGAACGGCGCATATGCCAAACTAGCGGCATTTATAACTCGTGCCAGCGCGTTCAGTGCCCAGAAGTGAACCAGAGGATGAGGATCATTGCTGAGAGACATGAGAACGTTCACAGTTGTCTTTAACAGAGGGCCGGCAGCGAGACCTCCTACGTGAGTGTATACAGCACCGAAAGTAAGGGCACAACCGGCACGGGCGTGTGGATCTCGGTTGCTGACGACCTGATCCACTAGCTGCTTTATCTGATTCGTGAGGAAGTTGGTACCTCCCAAGCTTGCCAAACGACCTATGCATTCACTGGTGGCTGAACGCAGGACATAGTCCCCATCTACCAGAGTATCCTAAAGACAGTTAGATTTCTTGGTCAGTTAATTAGCAGTGGAGGTTACCTTCAAAAATGGAGACAACAGCGTTGTCACTTGGCCACTACCCAAAGTGTCTCGAGCCTGGCGGTAGTGAGACGTCGTCGCGTTCCGTAATGCAAGCGCCAAAGCAATTGTGGCGTTGACTGTGACAGCGGCCTTACGACCTGTGTTTTTCTCCAGTCTGGGAGAACGAACAGCCTCAAGCAGCTGCGTGATTGCCCGTGTAGTAGATGCCGTGTCCTGGAGCGGTAACAGCCGAGAAAAGAGGTCAATGGCTGCATCCACAATTGCCGTGGCTGGAGGCGGTGGTTCTTGTTCAGCTTCGCCTGCTATTCGTGTGCGGCATAAAGTCAATTTGTCGTGTTCGCGCGCGCCAAAGATCGGTTTGCGAAGCTTAGGGGCCATATGAGCAAAATAACGGATTCCACGGATAGACATTTCCTCACCAAAGAGTCGATTGAGGCTTCAATAGAATCTCGATTCAGCTGATCCTTTCCTTCGGTTGAAGAATCACTATGTGCGCCAAGGTCGCCATGGTCTACTATCTCGGTAAACGTCACGCCGTACGCATATCCATCTACACTGTTCCAGACCGAGGTAAAGGTACCTGAAGATGACGCTATGGCTGCCTGAACAGACGATCCCGCATATCCGTCTGCACTTGCGAACAACATGACAGCCGATTGGAGGAGAGTCGTTTGTGTGGCCTCTGGAATATTTGAGAAGCCCAGAACGGTGAAACATTCGTACACACGCCGTCGCAGCAAAGCTTCCCTTTCCTTTAGTGTCAATCCCTTGGGTTGGGGGCCAGGGATTTGAGTATCGGTCCCGTCGTCGACTTTCTGATTTATGAAATTATTCGCAAACAACAGGGCATTGCTCAGGACCATCGCAATCCGACGCCCGACATCCAAGGTTACCAGAGTCGTGGAGTTGTGCTTCAAGAACGACAGAATGGCACTGAGGGCACTTTCACGCAAATGAAAGAGAAACATCCACTCCTCTAGGGGTCGTGTAGTGTTGTCCACGACATCCTTACTGGTTGGCTTAGGAAGTGCGTTCCGCCAAAGGACTAGCAACTGCTGAAGATGAGCTCGGACAAAATTGGGTCCAAGAGACATCAAAGATGCTATCAGAGTCCATGCAACTTCCACCTCGATACCTGCAATCTTGACATCATGTTCGGCTGAATGCTTGAGCAATTGAATGGCCATGTCCAGGACCTTGGCGCTAACATCGTAAGACACGTACAACGGGCGCTCGGGTATGATTGACACTAGTGCCGACAGACCGTATGCGTGCCCAAGTGATCGCAGGTTAATGTCAGAAGGAGCTGCCGGAGAAAGGATGGTGATCATGTCTCTTTGCAATAGCTCGAAGACGGTAATGATCGTCTTCGGCAATCGTAGAGGTGTTGACGAACAGAAGCACCGAAGAGTCCATGAAGCATTTACCCTGATTGTGTAGCTCGGATGGGCAAGTAATGTCACCAAAGGCTCTGCTACTGCATCCTGTCATCGCAAAGAATTGATATCAAGGTCAGAAAAAGGGAAGAGAAGAGCACACCTGCACTGGAGGCGGGGCGTTCCCAAGTTGCTGCAATAATCCAGCCACCTCCCGCAAGACAATAGCTAGAACAGTAGAAGAAGGCGCTGTCTGACCCGGCATCAAGGCGGGCCATCGTTTAAGGTAAGAACTAGCTAGCTCCTGGATAGCGCCTATCTGTCCTTGCTCGCTCAACATACGAACACCGATTAGATCTCTCAACAATATTTCGACTAATCGACGAACTAATAAGACCTCATAGCGACTGCTTCCACTCCGTAGGCTCGAGACAATCTCCGTCATGAGATGGGAAACGATCAAGGAATAGTTGGTCTCAGTGAAGGCGCCTCCGAGCTTTATGAAAAGTGCTGCGTAAAAATCAAACAGTACTATGCGGCACTTGCGAGAGAGGTTCGGTTTATTATATTGCGTCGAGAGGTGCAATAGCATTTCCGTCGGGGTGAGAAGGGGTTTCGTCACTTCAGACGCAGCAGCGTGGCCTGCTGTTGTGGAATCAGTGTCCAAAAGTTCGGCTCCGCTTTTCTTAATGGGTGGTTCAGAACTTGGGACGGCCCTTGGAGTCTGAGTGGAAGCCAACAGGTGCCCGACCAGCTGGGAAAGAGAGCGCCGGGTAACATGATCCGCGTGCTCAAGACTCCGGACACTGAGAGTGATGATGGAGTCGATGTCGCTTGTGGAAGGGTGATTATCGCCGGAATACATCACAATGAGTACCTAATAATGGTGACGTCAAGTCGGCCATCAACAAAGAGGGGAGAAGGACCACCCGACCTCTGCAGATGCCCTCTGAACGGGATGGCACTTATCAGTCAAGGCAGACCTCATCTGCTTGATGATGTCCTTGACTGTATTGTCTGCAACCGCTCTCTTCGCAGAGGAAAGAGATTTCCGAAGTGCCAAGATAGCGTGGTAGCGCAGCAATGGAGACTAGAGAAGCGTATGTTGAGCAGCAGATAAGTATACACTCGAGCAAACCGACATTAGAAGAAGATTTCGATAGGCGCAACGTCACTGTTGCGATTTCGGCCATGAAAGACATGAACTAGGTCCAGAATTTCAGCATAGTATCATCTAAAAGCAACCACATACGCACCTGTGATCCAAAAGCGAACATCACTTCGCCGACGCAGTACAGCGCGGCTCTGTTTTCCTGAGGTGAGTCCTTCAATCATAGGAACTATACAAGCAACACGCACATCCGATGAGGATCTCTATCTGCCGTCTTTGAGTCACCGACAATCTTGAGGAAGGCCTGAATGGTGTCGAATAGCGTCCGCGTCTCTGACCGGGTGTACAGAGAAACGAGACATCGTGCTACAACATTCCGGATGGCGCGTCCTGGGACAGGGAAAGGGTTTGGGGCAGTGATGATTTTCACCAGCGTGGCTTCTATATCTGCTTGCTTTGCCTTGAGAGTGGACTGCAGAGAAATAAGTATACTACAGGGCAGGATGAATTGACGACGTACTGGAGATGCCTCCGCAATTTTCTTCTCTGTTGACGCTATCCACTGGAATACATACATCTCACCATGCTCTTCTGTAATTTTCGTCTAATGTCGTGTCTTAATAAATGATTGAATCCGGAGTTTGGCGGGAGAAAACATACCTCTTGGATATCCTCAATTGTGGCACCATCTTCGGTAGACATCCCAACGATAGCGACCAGCTAAAATTCTGTTGGAGTCGAACTGATGTTACAAAAGCCTTTTGAGGATTAGATTAATCAACCCCGGGGTACAGAGGAGGAAATGGAAAATGGAGGGACGTGATACGACAGTACTAGCCAATAGATTCGGTTTCTCGGCCACACTTGCTGTGACAGCAATGTTATGCGTGACATGCTCGTATATTGCGCCTACATGCGCCCATAAGGTTTAACATCGAGTAGAATAAATATCCGAAACAGTCTGTGTGATCAACGACCCTCTGTCTCCACTTCGGCGACTCCACTGCCAGGCTTCTCTTGCTCTACTGGTTTCTTAGGTTCAGCTTCTTGCCATACCTTGACTGCTGCCTCATAGGCCTCCCACACGGCTCTACCTGTTGCCTCTCCTCCGAGTTCCCCGTCATCAGGGAGCTCCATCATTTCCTCCTCGGGCTTACCCTTTCCCTTTCCCTTAGAGCTCTGTTCTTTGGCGGGCGGCAGTGGATAGTCTATGGTTGGCACCTTGAGCGGCACAACGGCACACTCAGCATACAAAGCTCCTGGCTTGAGTACCTCCTCAGGCATCTCTATGACCGAGTTTTCAATCACCGAATCGGATTTGTCTTTAGGCTCCTTTGCCCGTAGGATAATCTTGAAAGGCGTCGGAATGAATAAGGCATGCAAAACAGATTGTACAGCGGATATTGGTGACTTGAAAATAAGACGAAGTATTGGTTGAAACAGGAGATACCTTGCTCAGGTTAGCGGAGGCAGAAACCCTGTAGAATCACTCACAAGACAATTCCCAGGTAAGACCAGCCAAACCTTCCCGTCCAATCGGCATGAAGAAGAGGCGCGATAGTATCCACTCTACTGATGCCAGGAGACACGCTAATAGCAACGATATTCGATTTCTGAGCCTTGGCGTCAATTACTGGTATTGAACTGTTATTGGCATCTGTCTTGGGAACTTGCGCGGACGGAAGAGCATCCAAAATCCGCTGAATATGGCGCGTGAGAATGCAAGTCTTCAAAGCACGCGTACCCTCGGCAAGAAATATTGATTTTGGGGCGCTTGGAGGTTCTGACGCGGAATACGAGAAGGGGGGGGAAAATGTGTTGTTTGCGGCAGCAGCGTAGAACCGATTGATGATATTAAGTATGCGAATGTCTCGTTCCACGGGTGCGACTAGAAGTGCAGGAAGGAGCAAGGTAATCAGAAGGAATGTCGCTAGTGATCTTGTTTCGCGTTCCTTCTGTAATTTAGCGGTAGGCGGGGATAGAAATTCAAATGAGCCCAAATGCTGATATTCATGAGCGAAGAGTAGCACGTCTAGCCGCTGGTCTTGCCCTGCCATGAAACGAGTACAGAACGCATGGATGGATGAGGGAGAAGACAGGTCGCACTGCTCTGCATAGATATTCTCGTTGGAAGTTGACGTCCGTAGCAGTTCGATGATAATGGTAACCTCTGCGGATTCTACTGATTCTGAGGTCAGAGCAATGATGTGGGCTCCTCGTTGAGCTAGTGACTGCATAAGTGTCAAGCCCAACGACGTAAATCCTCCCTATTCAAAGTATGCATATATTATTCGAAGGATACGACCACAACGTACCGTCACCAATATTATCCTCGCGTGAAGGTCCCGGTCACGGTTCGTAGTACGCCCTTGAGAAAAAGCACGGATGAAGACCAGGGATGTGGTGGCGGCGGCGATGTGTGGTACATAATTTTTAGGAAAGTACGAAGAGCTAATTGCCGCGTCGAGGATGCCTAGGACCATGGCTCCAGAAAAATATGAGTACAATGCAACGGAAGATATGTACGAAACGAACCTTGCAGAGGCTTCCGTTGCTAGACTTCGTCATCAATTCCGTCTATTTATCATCGAAGTGTCAGCCAAACAAAGACTTTCTTTCCCCACCGACGCGACCACCTTCCTGCTCAAGAAATGTCATTGAAAGTGCCCAAATCGAACAATATCCAGCTCTTCAAGGATGGATACAAGGTGAGGTACTCTGCTACATTTCTATTTCTGTACTGAAACCATACACAGCAACTTCAAGGCATCGAAGACGCCGTTCTCCGAAATATCCAAGCTGTCTCTGAGCTATCAGACCTTGTAAGGACAAGTTTCGGTCCCAATGGCGCGTTCTGTGATTATTTTTATCTAAAAAGGATGCTTACAGGGACTTTAGGAAGGAACAAGCTGATCATCAACCACCTTGGAAGACTCTTCGTGACATCGGATGCGGCTACGATTATCAGAGAGGTCGAGGTCATTCATCCTGCTGCAAAACTTCTGGTCATGGCTTCACAAGCACAGGAGGCTGAGGTGTGCCCTCTTTTCTACCATCAGTTCTTTCCTTACCAAAGGACAGATGGGCGACGCGACAAATATGGTGATCATCCTGGCTGGAGAGCTCCTCAAGAAAGCCGAAAATCTGCTCATTATGGGCTTACATCCTTCTGAAATCATCAAAGGCTACGAACTTGCATCTGTCCGGGCTCTCTCAGAGCTTGAAAGTGTGTCACATTTCTTTTCTATATCAACTCACCGATTAACGATCATTATAGAACTGTCTACCTTCAGCCTCCCTTCACCTTTAACAGAGCCAACGTTGGCCTCAGCTCTCAAACCTGCAATCGCCTCGAAACAATACGGGTTTGAGGATACTTTATCGACTTTGGTCGCGGAAGCTGCCCTTGCCGTCATGCCTGCAAATCCCAAAAACTTCAATGTGGACAATGTGCGCGTCGTCAAAATAATGGGTGGAAGTCTTGCAGGAAGTAAGGTTGTGCAAGGAATGGTTTTCGGTCGAGAGCCAGAGGGTGAGCTCAATGGCCCTCTTCCTTCTTCATGGCTCATCGAAGTTCAGGGATGGTGAAAAAGGCGACGAAAGCTAAAGTTGCCGTATTCACTTCAGCATTGGATGTTGCCCAATCCGAGACCAAAGGAACGGTTCTCATCAAAAACGCCGATGAAATGCTCAACTTTACTCGCGGAGAGGAGAAACATCTCGAAAAGGTCTGTTTTTCTAGTGCTCGTTAGCTTGCGCTTTACTTATTGGAGGCCAGATTTTCAAAGAAATCGCAGATTCTGGTGTTCAGGTCATCATCGCTGGTTCAAGCGTTGGAGAACTTGCACTCCACTACCTCAATCGTTTCAATATCGCTGTTCTCAAAGTCCTTTCCAAGTTTGATCTTCGACGCGTATGTCGCGTAGTCAATGCTACTCCTCTGGCTCGCATGGGCGCACCTACCCCCGAAGAAGCAGGTTACGTCGACATCTTTGAGACCATCGAAATAGGCGGTGACCGTGTAACCGTACTTCGTCAATTATCTGAGGAAGATGCAGGTTTCGACTCTCGCTCGCTGGGCGGTCGGTCACGCACAGCGACAATCGTCCTTCGGGGAGCCACTTCTAACCACCTTGACGACCTCGAGCGGGCGGTCGATGATGGCGTGAATGTGATTAAAAGTTTGATGAAAGATGCCCGGTTAGTACCAGGAGCTGGGGCATCGGAACTGGAGCTTGCGAAGAGGGTGGAAATATACGGCAGTTCGTTGAAGGGACTTGCACAGCATGCAGTTAAACGGTATGCTACTGCGCTCGAGGTGATACCCCGGACACTTGCAGAGAATGCCCTTGGTGGAGCTGAAGGCAACGAGGTGCTCAGCCGTCTGTGGGCGAAGCATGAGGAGGACGGCGGCGAGGTCTGGGGTGTAGATGTCGAGGTTCGGTTTTTCCCCTTTTTTTGGCGATCGTTTGATTATTATATCTTCTCGTCTAGGCCGAAACCGACGGCACCTTGCAATCGACCGCATACAAGATCTATGATTCTCTGGGTGCTAAGACGTGGGCCATTAAGTTGGCAACAGAGGCCGCCATCTCAGTCCTGAGCGTCGACAGTATCATCATGAGTAAACCAGCTGGAGGGCCTAAAATTCCTCAGCAGGCTGGCAACTGGGATGAAGATGATTGATTACGCTTGTCATACGTGTAGAGATATACTGACTATAATGTACTTTAATGCACAGTTCTGAAAATTTTGAGAACATCATTGAACTGCAGAACGCCCTTGATGACTTACATGCATTAAAATACGGAAGTTTGCGGACGCTCGGTATCACTGACATAAGAACAGTCGAGAATTACATCACATAACATACGGCACTATTGCACACTTGGCGTACAGAGATCTACCACAGACACTACAAGATATATGGAAGGGTATGTACACAAGCACTAGACGTGGGAATTAGGAGTAATATACCTGGCTGTCGCTGCAATACGGAAGTTAGATGGTACAACAGTATGTCTAAGTAACAGATGGCATGAGCTGTCAATGACCAGGGCAAAGGATATTGAAACGTACTCGTAACATCTCTGGATATCTGCGCCTTGCATGACCAGAATGTCGCCCTGAGTGGCATATAGCGACAAGATCATACACCAAGGATTCGAACTCACGTGTCTCAACACTAACGACAAGACAGTTCTATCTGTCTTCTCTTCATTCTCAGATACACCTTTGCGACGCTTTGGCTTCAACTTGCGGAAATGCATGAGAGCTGGAGATCCTAGCGACAGGCCTGCGACTGTAGGACCCAAGCCACGCTCACTGTCACTGTGGAACTGTAATTAATGATGATATCAGCCCGCGATAATCAGTATGAATAGATTACGTACTGCCATTTTTTGCTTTTGCATGTAAGCAGCACTGATGGATTTTCTCATTCGGTGGGAGTCGTGGCGAATAAGAACAGGCGTTACCTCAGAACCTCATTGAATTCGGATTCGCATGTGTCTTCAAGAGCCAATTTAATGCGATGCTGCATTAGCGCCCTAGCTTCGATCACCGCCGAAGGAGCCTGATCCCATGCAACAGTGTTGTCAGTTCCACCGACATAATGATAAGGCTCTCCACCTTGTGGACTCGTTTAGACAGCTAGACTTCTGCAAATGTGCACTTACTATTTTGAGAGAAGTAGTGAGCCAGAAATTCACCTCGACCTATCAGAGAGTGGAGATGTGAAGGAGAGGCCAAGCAGACTACATAGACGCACATTGGTGCTAAAGCCTGTCAGGTTTCATCTCAACTAGTCGAGGACCATGTGACTCACTGCTCGCAGAGGCCAACGTCTAAATAAGAGTTTGCCTTCCATCGCCTGTTCTTGATATTTGATGAAAATTTTATTTGCTTCCTGATTCATACCAATACCATAGCCTTTGATGCGATGAACAAAACCTCTATTCAAACATGAGATCATGTCGTCTTTCATGGAAAAAAAACGTACGCGTTATCAGGAAAAACAAATGTTTCAAAGGTTCCGCATCTATCACCATCACGGAAGATATTTTGCTTTGTTCGCTTAACCCCTAACATGACTATGAGTGTATTGCATCTCAATTGCAGAGAAATACCGACATGAATCAGAAGGAATGAGGCTATCTCCTGAGCTGCTCCTCACTTTGATGCTAAGAGGTATCAACTGCAAATCACGAGCATGCTGAATCGCCCCTTGGACGCGTAGAAAATTCTGCTCCGAATCATGAAGATGCACATGAACGATAGATGCGTAACAGACTTACTTTACAGTGAGCGCATTCCCAGAACTGCCACTTATACCTGAGGATAGTGATCAGCACAGCCACTGAAGAGCTCACGTCGAGGACAGTAACCTGCAAGATAGGCGGCCACATTGCGTACAGTGCCAGCCTTTAGCAAATAATTCGGTTGTGGTGATCGTACCCTCGAAAACTGACGGTGGTGGAGGTGGGAAAATATTCAAAGTGACAGGTAACGTGAGATTGGGAAGGAGCACCAAGAAGGCGAGATTGTACTTCAGCTGCTTAGGCAGAACGGTATCACTTGTATCTATCACCCAGAAACGTCGGCATTCAGACTGAAGGCACATCCACCCAATATCATAGACTTGGGGAGACACGAGTCGGCAGTCAGAGCATTCCCTGTACACTGAACCAAAGAAATGGTTTGGACTGACAACGAATTTTTAATCAAGCATGCACAAGCCTCGATACGAGCTCGTAGAACTTACAGATACGGCTTCTCTTCAAACACCGCCTTTTTGACTAGGAATTCTCACATTAGATTGTCGACCACTGCATCTTCTTCTTTAAATTGTTACCTGGTGATTTTCTGGGACTGTGTCGTGCCAAAGAAGGAAGATTGACAGGATTGATCGACGTAGGCACATCTGTATCTGGACACGTTTCTCATCAGCGTAAAGGTAAACATCTGATACTTCAGCTTACTCATGGCAGGAAGGTCTTCCGACGTTGACCACCACCATGGTTGGCCCTAGGAATTGCATCTTGAGCCGGTTGGTATTAATCAAACCCCGGAAGATCTCTACCTGAGATTCATACCACTGAAATGCAAATTTATACCGAACAACACGTCCCCGATTATTGTTCGCAGGTTGTAAATCCGCTGCGATGGTAGATGTATCAATCATCAATCGAGAACAAACAGCGAAAAACTCACACCAAACATGAGTGATCTTGTAAAACCCCAGCACAGCATATGCGACATCTTGTGCGTCTAGGCTGAAGGGGAAATGCACGTACTTGTCGTCAATCAGAAGTGCGACAGGAATATTGTTGTGGAAATTATTCAATAGAGCTCGTACGGAAAAGTCTTCTGCATTCTGGTCTGAAGCTGCTTGCTTCTCGTGATAACCTTTGGTACGATGGATGCTTTCCGCTTTTCCTCCACTGATGAAAACGTCGTAAGACCATTGTATGAAGATCGAAGATTAAGTACCCATGGGAAATGATCAATTTTCCATTGTGAAACCAGCCATCGCGTCTGTTGCCAATATCAGTGAAAGACGGCATAAAATTTTGAAGGGAAGGCCCGACTTTGATGAGAAAGCACTTAGCAAATAACCTTTGGCTTCGTTCTGACTAAAGTAAACGCCTCCTTGGTAGCTTCTGAACCAGTCCCATGTTTCGCACACCTCTTGGCGAGACTGAGGGATGAGAAACAACCTCAGCTCAATAATAGGGGAAGTGACCCAGTACTTACCCTTGCCCAAATGGGCGGATACTTCGGTAAAGGCTGCCTACATCCTATGGGGGGCTCCGAATCCGCCGATAGGCGCATAACAGTGTCCGTGTACATGGCCTCATACAATAATCCCTGCTCTTCTACATGATCAATGTCATGGGGATCATCGGATATCCAGTTGTCCAACTGTCGAGAATGGTCGACTCGGTCCTCGAGTTTGATGAGTTGAGACGAATTAATAGTGGACGAATCCTTCGGCTTCTTCCTAGGAGGACCAACATCTTGTGACAGTATGTAAGGAGCCGTCCCCTGAGACGAGTCACCCTCGCGATTACGGGGACGTTTCCTGGTACCTACGGAAGGTTTAGATGGAATCGTCGTCGCAGAAGGTCGTGTAGCGGCATGGCCGCCTTTCAGAGAAGCAGTGGAGGCTCTGACTTCGGCTATCGAAGGAGATGCCATCTGGGTGTCCATTTCGGACGACCGGCCATCCGGATAACTGCGAAAACGTTCTCTGACCTCAATCTTTGAGGAGGCAGGTTCCCGTTGTGAGGAGCAGCCTTCCATGCGGCTTGCCATAGTCTGAACTGTCATTGACAAAGCTGGTGATGTCATCTTTATTGACTGCGATCCTCGAGGTGCAACGTGTGGTTTATCTGCTTTGGTGTATTTTTGCCGTTGTGGCGCAGCTTCCCTTGAAACATTCATAGGAAAAACAGCACCTCCACGCTCGTCACAATGATTGGATTTCCTAGAGGAGACGACTTCCAAGGTTGAGGTATCACCTTTTGTTCTTGCCAATTGCTGACGTCTGTCTAGCGCAAAACCGTCTGTGGATGGTTCTGATCTATCGTTAAAAATCTTTTTCTCCCTAGGAGATGCATCCTGTGCCACTTTCTGCCGAGGAGCAGAAAACTTAGTCTTCTGTGCCTTTTTGTGGTTGGAGACCGTGCGTTTACGCGGCCCCTCGTGTTGAAACCGCGAGACTACAGCTGGCTTGTCGCCCAAGCTAGGGTAAACCGATGCAGTCGGTTTCAAACTCAGTACATTTGATGCCTCATCTGCCTTTGGCGCAGAGCCAACTTGCAAACATTGCCTTTTGGTAGCTCGTTTGGGGACCGGTTCTGGCTGGTCCGAACCTCCGGCCCTGGCGGTAGGTAAACCACGCCCAGGTGTCTCTGTTTCTGCATCCGTATATCCACGTTTTTCCTCGCGCGTAAGCAAAACTTTACTCTGGTGAAGAGTATCGGTGATGGCAGTGCTGTGGTTGGCGTTCGAATCCAAATGACTGTCTTTTGCTTCACCAAGGACGAGAATATAATCAGATCTCTTCTTCCTCTCGTCATTGAGATATTTCATTGCCGGAGTACGGTCCCAGTTAGGTTTGCTTTTATGGAGGAGCCAATAGAACTTGACAAAAATAATGCAATCCTCGGCCAAGTTCAGCTTCAGGGCCTTCCGGTCAGGTTGGGATAATGCGTAACGCAACCAGACTCTCGCCGCTATCTCCTAGCAGATCCACATTGAGCTGAAAAGTCGAAACGCAAGCGAAGAACGTACATGTTGTTCATTTTCCGGAAGCTTCTTCCCGTAATGCGCAAGTGACTCTTCCACGCCGACGACCTGGAGTCGCGTCTTTCTTTTGACAGAGAGTGACTGTAGCTTGCAGAAGAACTCTGCAAGAGCACCGTCATTTGCAGGAGCCACGTCACCGACGGAAGCTGGGATAGGAATAGGAATCATCGAAAGGAGTTTTGACTTTGACGGCGAAGAGAGCTAGGGAAGAAACCGACGCGTTATGAGGAAGAGACAAAGTTCATGATAACGCTTGCACTTTTAATCCGGACGACGAGTGCAGTCGGTGGCAGCTAGGGATTTCCAGGCGATGAATGATGAACTCTGATGGATAAACAATGGCTAGTGGACACGATTTCCTTCCGGACCGATTCGGGCCGCACGGCTTTTGCACCTTCACCACCACCTCCTGGTCGCAGAACGATCCTGCCTGCCGCGTGCGGCGTTTCTGTATGGCCGCTACTGCTGGGGTCGGTTCCTTTTCCAGACGGAAAAACGTATTCTGTAAATGTTGTGACTTTTCTTTACCTTGGTATACTGCAGAAATGGGATACAGAAAACACAATAAAAACCCAGTCCTGTTTAGCGCTCCTTTCGCATACCCAAAACGATTTCTTTTCTGCGAATGAAAAGCGGTTTCCTTTTTTCTGACCGTGGGAAGCACCTTTTTCCTTCCGTTTTTCCTGCTCTTTTCCTTTTCCCAAAAGTGTCCGGAAAATATCTCATCTTTCAAGTTGTTTTTGTGAACTCGTTTTTCCGTGGGGAAAATGTACCGACTCCAGCAGTGATAGTTGGTAGGGCTACGTTAATGCTAGAAATAACTGGTATACATCTTATGTATGAACATCTGCAAGGGCTAATCTTCTTTCCTTAACTCCGATCAAGGGACTATTCAAGTTTTGCACTGAATCTCAGACTTGACTGATTTTGTTGTCGTTCTCTCCGTTCTATGTCAGCGCTCCACCTGTTTTCACGGGACATTCAGCTTCCAACGTCGGCCTTCCGTGATCTGAACCTGAGAGGTATAAAATCTTCCATCCATTGCCATAGCCCTCATATCTCGGCTTCTGCCTGTGGTCTGTCTCCCTATTTCTCGCCTTGAAATGTTGGCCTTTATTTTACTCGTCCTGTCGTCCGTTCTCCCTGCATTGGCGATGCCTTCTCCCAATGTCCATGATTTTTCTGCACGAAATTCAGGCGGCTGCAACGTCTCACGAGCCCGACTCGTCTTCCCAAATGGCTCGACGATTGCATCCCCTTCTAGTGCCCCTTCATTTATTGGCCTTGGAATAGGCACACAAAACTACACCTGCACGGCTAGTGGCGTCTATTCGTAAGTTCACAATTCAGTAACTAACGTGCCGGTATTAACTACCTACTACCAGAAACGTCGGCGCCGTCGCCGAAATATTTGACATTTCCTGCCTCCTCGGTACACCTCTCTTTGATCATATACAAGATCTGGCCATCGTTGCATGGAAAAAAGCTCGAAAACCCGAGAGTGTACCATGGGAGCTCGGTCTGGCATTTCGTGTCTTAGGGGATCACTTCTTCATCACAAACCCTGTCACGGGCTCAGGCATCAGCCCAAAGTGGGATTTCACTGCTTCGTTACATGACTCCGAGGCCTTTGTTGTCGGAGCAAGGAGTGGATCCGTGGCTGCACCAACTGGAAGCTCAGATATCGATTGGTTGGCCCTCAACCGAGTCCTTGGGTCACTCGCGACTCAAGTCTATCGCGTTGATACTAGAGATGGACAGCCGCCTGCGACGGTATGTCCCTCAAATTCATCATCTCTTCGTGTGTTAGTTGCTGACACGTTTCATCAGTGTACCCCGGGATCTGCACCTATCACCGTGAAATATACGTCTAAATACTGTGAGTGAACTACATAATTATGCAAAGTCCAGAGCTCATGCGGTGGTCCTCAGGGTTCTTTGGGAGTTTGTTGTAAAGAAAAAATAGTCTTCGATTCACCTTTGCAAGTTCATGTTCAATTGCTACAGATGGAAATTTGATATTCATTAACCCAGCAACTGGTGGGACGACGATAGTCTAGTATACATATTTGTTACCTATGCCATCGACTGCGAAATTATCTACCATAAAGACCCTACCCTTTTCCCGCATCAACGCAGTCTGCAACACTCACACCGCCGACACCAGCTCCAATAACTTCCAGTCTTCCTCGCCACTCGCCACTTTTTAAGGCCTCCTTCAACTCAGCCATACGATCCAGATGGCCCGGCGTCAATGTTGGTATGCATTTATCATGGTGGTAAGTTCTTGTTAACACAGGATCCGGTAACCTCGCTCCAAAGTGCTTCTCAAGCTGAGAAATCACTACAGGGATCTTCGTGTGATCTTCCGTTAATGGATGCGGACCACCAAGCATAACGGTAATTTTCGTAAAGCTGTTGTTGGTGGTAGGCGTGTCCTGGGAGGAGAGGGAACAGGAGTCAAAGATGACGCCTAGAATACCCGGCGTGGAAAGAGAATAGCCATCCTGGGGACGAGGGATGAGGTAGCCAAAACCTGCAGGATGGAAGGTATTTGGCGGTACAGGAAAGACGAGATTGATGAGTGTCACGGAGGAGGACGGATTGGCAGTCAGATGAGGCAGAGAAGGTAAAAGTGTTTGAAGAGCCGGCAGTGGGATAGTGGACACGACGTGGGTAGGCTTTACCATGCCCTTATTGACCTGGAGAATAGTTTAGAGAGATGCTGGCTTCGATGACGACGAAGGTTACCATTATTTCTGTTTCATTCACATTCAGCGAGGTAACTGAGGTATCGGACAAGATTTGGACATTAGGTTGTTGCATAAGATGGCTTTTCAAGGCGTCCGTTAGAGTAGACATTCCGTTCCGAAAAGAAAAGACAGATACGCCGTTCATCCCGCTGGGTATATCTCCCATCTCGTAGTCGGATACGTCCTCCTCCTGGAAGGAACGAAAAATTCCAAGACCGACGCTTCCCCACCCTCTCTCTTCAGCTTCCCAGAGAAAATTAAATGCAGCTCGCACACTAAGCTTTCTAGAATCCGCTGCATATATGCCATGGACCAACGCGCTGCCGAATGTACGAGCGAAATCCTTCCCGAATCGACGAGTCATAAAACTTTCAAAGCTTTCGTCCGTCAAGCCATAGGCCCTATTAGCTTTCCTGAATGGTTCACGAAGAACTGCCGGCAGTAATATTGATCGAAACGGTGACACAACAAGAGACGAAAGAGACGTGGGGAGAGATTGGATTCGTCCGTCTTCGGAAATATAAAGAAATCGCTTTTGTGCTGCGGCTGCAGTCCTTGGGACCGTTATCAACGAGTCCTTGAGACCTAGGAGATGGACCTAGCCTGTTCTTCAATGGAAACACAATATTTTCCAACGGAGTTCTGCCCACCAACTCCAGAATGGATTTTGCATTGGGCCTTATCGTACGAGGGCCGGCCTCTAGGACCATCTGCTGTGACGGACCTACGTCGACGCGTTCACTTCGCACCCACCCACCGAGATGATGGCGTTTTTCGAAGAGCGTGATAAAAGCATCTGGGAATCGTCGAGAGAGATGAAATGCAGAGGAAAGACCAGTAAGACCGCCGCCAATGACTGCAATGTGACGATTCAAGGTCATTCAATTTAATCGAGCTCGACGGTGGCAGCGACGAGTACGGATAAAAGCAAGACTAGAACCAAAGTCTTGGGCTGGGCCTCCACGCTGAGCCACGTGGCAGTACCCACGACACGTCGAGGCCCTTGTACACGGTTCATTACAACCTTCCATTTCTTTGTCGCTGCCGGCCACAACACAACTGCAACATCCCCAATGGCACGCTCAAGGAAAGTAGCAAACGGCCAGGAGGCATCGTCCTCGAGTCCCACCCGCTCCCCATCGCTGCCACCGTCGCCAGACATACCCACAGGACCGCTCAGTATCGTCATACCCCACGAAGAACGCAAAGTAGTCAAGATAAATAATTCCAATTTGACGGACCTTAAGAATGCTTGCGACGATGCGGTGAAACGCGTATGTGGTCCTTTTATCTTGATGGACAGGAGTGAAACTGACGCCCAATGTCGGGCAGTATCTCTCCAGACCAGAGCTATTCAAGCAGATATACCTCCACACAGATGTACGGTTGGCGCTCGGATGGTCGAGTGTTCTCGTAGCCGCAGGGACAGCGTTCTATGGCTACAAGGTCGAATTTGAGGTCTCGAAGCCAGTCGTGTGGGTAGGGCTCAGCTTGTAAGTGAAGCACTATCTTTGCGGTACATTGGACTAATATATGCAGATACATTATCCTGTCCCTCATTCAGACCCTTTACGCTTATTTCGTTGAAGGAGATACTGTGTTTGTAGGAAAGAGGAAAACTTTCTCCAAGCGAGTGCGTATCGTGCCTCATGCCGTCTGCCACCTTACTCATCACATTTCCAGATTGTTACAGAACGTATCACCCTCGCCTCACGGACAGAGCCCGTCAAACAATCCAAGCCCCCTTCATACGAACTCACCGTATCCTATGTTCGCTCGACGAGTAATGGAAAATCACTCCTTGCCAAAGGAAAGACGCGGAGTAAGAAGGAGTACAATGCCTTCTTTGATGAGAATGGCGTTATGGACCAAGAACGGTTTGAAAAATATGTCGGCGAGCTTGTTGGGCAGGCCATGGAAGGAAAAGCAACGTAAAGATGTGGGTTTCGTTTCGTTTAACATTGGTCTCTCAGTGTAGGTATGGTTGCCGTGTCTGCCCTGTTATTATACCACGATCTCATGTGCTCTCGTTCGCAGTTTAGTAGCCAGACTTTGTACCTGCATATATACTGCATGCGACATATTCCGTAACCTTTGGGCCATCTGACAGCCAATATTTATTGTTCTAGCTTTTGTTAGTCGTAGGTTCTTAACAAAAATGTAACGACGTGGTAGCTATCTACAAAATAGTACTGACTAGAGACAGCAGTTAGGGGCTGTATGCCAGATAGGTCCACGTGGCTGAATTCTCAGATTAGATTTCGTGTCTGCCACGACCGCCAATGCACACTTGCTTCATTTCCTACTTCACTATTCCCATTCTATTCCTCTGAAACTTCGGGAAGGTCATTTCAAGTAAATATATCAACTGCACAGAGGGCCACTGCTTCACCATCTTCCCCAATATGCGGACGTCTGCCGTATGGGTGCTGTTCAGCAGCGTTTTCGTTATTTGCTCAGCCGGCCCACCCGTTAAAATCTCACTGAGGTCGTCGTGGCGTGCACCACCAGTGGTTGTCGAAATAATGTGCGTTTACCTATATTGGTTCCGTAGCAAGCCTTACATTGACCTGTCGAAAGTGAAACGGTCGCACTAGAGAATCCAGACGCATTTTTCCCATTCGTCGACAGCATAACGAACCCCGAGACGCATGCGCTCGCGAAAGGTCTTAGTCCTGAAGCTGTGCATCAGCTCGCGCTGCAAGCAGCCGTAGCAGGCGGGTTTCTTTCGGAGGCGGGGGCACTGACTGCTGTAGAAATGAATCTGGCAATGCACTCTGCGACACCCAAAATTGAAGCTTTTTATCAGCACTACTCTGATCTGAACTCGAAAGTTGATTGCGGCTCCTGGGTTGACTGGTACGGCACAGTCGTATGTGACGTGGAGACTCTGGTCCAGCTTGCGGGCAGGGAGACCATCGACTCGAAAGAAGGCATACCGTGAGTAGCACTGTTGTTTACACTCGTTCTTATTTACCCGTTGTCAGTACTCCTTTCAGTCGGCCCAAGATCCTGTCGTTTGATCACGTCAACCCTTCTCCCAGCCTGACTTTGGACACTCCGCCTCGCACGGCCATTCTATACGCGTCTTTTGACTCGGAAAATTTCCGCGAGCTGCATTCGTATCTGTTATCCCATGCTTCGTCAAATAGCATTGAATATGTCTTGCGATATATTCCCCCCAAGCAAGCCGACGATGCTCCAAGAAGTTTCTTGTCCAGCTACGGTGTCGCGTTGGACCTTAAGAAGATGGATTACTTGGCAGTGGATGACCGAAACATGAACGGCGGAGGTCTGTCGTTCTCCCTGCCCGACCACCCGTGCTAACGTAATGAAACGTAGCTGGAGCCGCAGACGATATCTCGGAGGAGAATGGGAAGCGTATTGATGCTGTGGCATCATTGATAGGAGCATATCCGGAAAATACCACTGCACCGGAGGCCACAGTGCCACTTACAGAGGTGGAGATCTTAGGTTCGTAATTCAGTAACCGTAGTCAGAGTCCGACACTGATGTTTTCCGCAGAGCTGAGTTTGAAGGCATCTCAAATCATTGCTGAATCCGCCGAGCCTCTGGATACACTTAGAATTATTTCGCAAGATTTTCCCAAATATGCAACCTCGCTCGGACGACGCGTCGGGGCAAATGAGAGCGTCGCTGAAGAGTTGCACAACAATCAGCTCAGAGTACAAGCCGGTGGACATGCGTTCTGGTTCAACGGGGTGCCGATGGCAGAGAAGGATGTCACGCCGTATGGATTGCTGAGGATGTTTCGTAAGGAGCGTGGAATAGTGTCTTCGTTGATTTCTTTGGGTCTTTCAAGGGCTCAGGCGATGGAGCTGCTCACCCATCCCATCATCGCAGCTGGTCAAGGCGAAAAGTCTGGCTTTGATGGTTTCGTTGATGCCAGCGATCGACCTGAAGGAGGTGAAGTCATCACTTGGTGGAACGACCTGGGAGAGGATAGCAGGTATGCTATATGTATTCAGACATTGCTTGTATGGCTGACCATGGTGCAGGTATCAGCGTTGGGAATCAGCTATTTCTACCGTATGTCTGCTCGGCACTCTCTGATTGATCCCATGTTAACTCCCACCAGCTCCTCCGGCCCTTGTATCCAGGACAGTTCCATAACATCAAACGAAACATATTCAACATCGTTTTGGTGCTAGACTTATCTCAGACCAATGCATTAACTTTCATTGGCGGCGCGGTGGCTAACATCATCGAAAGAAACTTTCCTTTCCGCTTTGGCATAGTGCCTAGCATTGAAAGTGAAGATGGTATGTAAACTCCTTACATCTATGCCAAGGAGGTGACCTCAGTTAGAAACTCAGGTCTCAAGATGGCCCGGTTGTTCTACTTCCTTGTGGATAATTTTGGCAGAAAAAAAACGATGGGGTACTTGAAGAAGGTGATTGCGCCATCCCCTCGGACACAACGATATTGACTGTTTATCGTAGTTATCGCTGATCGGTATGCCGCCGCAACATAGGAAACCTCATGTTCAGTGGGACCTAGTCCGCTCAGAGTTTGAAGATCTGTTGGATGCGGAGGACTCGGACCTCGAAGATGCGATCTTCGATAGTATCCTTGAGGGACAAGTAGAACTTTCTAAATCCCTTGATAAGATCGACGTATACGCCAAGCGTATAGGTGCATCTATGTCTTCTAATCTAGAAGGGCATTGCTTTGTCAATGGGAAACACTTCGATATGAGTGAGGTAAAGGGATCTTATATGTCTCGACAATACCATCGACTTAGTTCTTTACAGACCTTTCTTCGCAGTATGCAAATGGAAGTAAATAGGCAGTTACAGCATCTTCAAGAGGAGGTATTGTTTTTCTTGGCTGTGGTACTCTTTGTAGCTCATGACCTGTGCAGTTATACGAAGGAAAACTCACAGATGATAATAGCGGTTCCATATCGACGTACTTTTACGACCTCCCCACGACCCAGAAAACAAGGAACCGGTTCATCATTCCTTCAAATGCGATCGGAAGCTTGCGCATATATAACCTTCCTGAGCTATTTGCTCGTACAGGCTTCGACGCCGGCCCCGGCGCTTTCATGTATCCTCGTAGGTGACACTTTGCTCTCGCTAAGCATCCGCTTACGGGTTGTGGTGCAGCTGAGGGGGAAACATCTATTACGCTCTTTCTCATCGCTGATTTTAACACCGAGGAAGGGCTCGAACTTCTAAAGTCGGCATTGACATCGATGGTAAGTTCTTCATCATTTCTCTCGCTACGGAACGCCGAGAACTTGGTACCCATAGAGCGATCAATCCGAAACTCGACTTTCGTTCATTCACAATCCAAGTGATCCCAAGTTGGATATTACAGCGCAACACACACCCGTCGCGTGGTTATTAATGCATCTCATATCCAAGGGGCTCCTGTCAAAGTCATCACCAGCACAATTGATGAGTGTTTTGAGGCTGGAAGCCCCTCTGTCAATGGATGGAGGACGCTCGCAGATATCCTTATCTCAAGAAGGCACCTTTCAGGCACTTGCAGGACAATCAGAAGCCGATCTCGAAAAAATTGCCCAGCTCATGAAGAGCAGCCGTTTACTGGTGCGGGACATACAACTACCTGCAGGCACCCAAGGCATCCTTGTCAATGGAAGGGTAAGTGAAACACTGACATGTGAACTTTTTTATGACCAATAATGAACATAGGTTGTTGGGCCATTGGAGACCAAAGAATTCGCTTCTGCAGATTTTAATGCGTTAGAAACGTACGAGCTGCGTCGGCGAGTCGAATCTGTAGTATCTGCGATACATGACGTATTACCTTCCGCTGCCTCGCTTGATCGGCAAGTTAAAATCTCCTTTCAACCCACATTCAACTGACAGTACAATTAGTGCGTCGTTGGCCAACCTGGTGTCCCTGGCTTCGTCAGTCATATCATCGATAAGTTTGCCTGATCCAAGTGAAGCTGGTCTTTTCGATACAGCCCCGAGACCTCGGCAAAGAGGCTACGGGATCCTCGAGAGCGAATATACGTACGTTCTGAAGGTACTCACGTGTTTAGTTTTCTCATTCTATCCATCAGGGGTTTCGAATATGGTGATAATACCACGGCGTTATATCAAATATCTGCCATTATTGACCCTGTCAGCGAAATTGCTCAGCGTTGGTCAAGTCTATTACAGGTATGTCAACGATCCTCAGACAGATTTTCATCAAATCGAAATGTCGATACAGTGGATATCTACTTTTCCGGACACCTACATTGAGATACACTTGAATCCTGGACCACATAGTGAAGTTCGCCTCCATCATCTGATTGTTTTTACGGTCTCTCATGGTTGTGTAGATCCCACTGAAACGTTTCTTCCGATACAATCTGATCCCGTCACTGTCTTTTGATGAGGACGGGTACGTGGTACATTGGCCTTCGACTTATGGAAGTTAACTTGAATGCAGACATGAGCTTCCCGCGCAAACCACATTCGAAGACCTGCCCATCGAGCCTATCTATACGCTTGCTATGGATGTACCCTCCTCCTGGCTTGTGCGACCGAGAGAGGCGCTATATGATTTGGACAATATTCAACTGGGTAACATATCACCGGAAGATAGCAGTGTCGATGCAGTGTTTGATCTGGACTACATCGTCGTGGAAGGACATGCCCGTGAAACTGTGACCGGAGCGCCTCCTCGTGGTGTCCAATTAGAGTTGCGTAGCGATGACAACACGGCTGTCGATGATACCCTCATTACAGCCAACCTGGGCTACTTCCAATTCAAGACCAAACCTGGGGTGTTCAAACTGGAAATTCGAGAAGGACATGGACGAGATATTTTCACTATCGATAGTGTCGGTAATGAAGGATGGAATAGTCCAAGCGTGGATGCCGTAGGAAATGAGATAACGGTCACGAGCTTCGAAGGCTTGACTTTGTACCCGCGATTTAACAGGGTACCTGGGATGGAGACGGTTGACGTGCTTGACCCGCGATATAAGAAAGCCGACGATTCCGAGGGGATGTTAGGCGGCATAACTTCGCTGTAAGACCCCAATTTTGTCAATTTTTGACGTTCTCTGACATCCTCTCAGATTCAAATCTGTCTTTGGCTCTACCGATCCCTCCGTAGCCACCGTTAACCAACAAGCCGATATTAACATTTTTACTGTTGCCTCGGGATTGCTGTACGAGGTATGTGGCGTCCTGATGCCCTACGATGATGACGTCTGAACATCCTATGCAGCGATTTGCCTCGATTATGATTCTCAGCGTGATGCGTAATACCAAGAGTACAGTCAAGTTCTGGTTCATCGAAAATTTCCTTTCGCCCTCTTTCCTGGTTCGTAAACATTACATAACTTCACGGATGGTTATCTAATTTTCTTACAGGAATTCATTCCTCATCTTGCGAAGGCTTACGGATTCCAATACGAGCTTGTAACATATAAGTGGCCGTCGTGGTTACGCGCTCAGAAGGAGAAACAAAGAATCATATGGGCTTACAAAATACTCTTCTTAGATGTCCTTTTCCCTATGGACCTCAAGAAGGTTATCTTTGTAGATGCGGACCAAATAGTCAGAGCTGATCTTCAGGAACTGGTGGACTTAGATCTTCATGGTGCACCTTATGGCTACACGCCCATGGGCGATGATAATACCGACATGGAAGGCTTCCGCTTCTGGAAGACAGGATACTGGAAGGATTTCCTGAAGGGACGACCATATCATATCAGGTAGGAAGCTCTCGTTGCCTCACCTTGTGTCGCGCCTTACTCAGGAGATCCTGTAGTGCACTGTATGTTGTTGACCTCGTTCGATTCCGTCAAGTAAGTCCCTCTGCGCCATGTGGCTATTTGCCTCTACTGATCCACCTTAGTTCGCTGCTGGTGTACGCGGATTTACACTCGCAATAATAACTATTGAGATGCTCACTCTACACAGGACATATTGCGTGGCCAATATCAACAGCTATCAGCAGATCCCAATTCGTTGGCGAACTTGGACCAAGGTTTGACAAAATGTTTGCTATCTCCATTCTGTCGACCAACGTTTCCCGCATGCAGACTTGCCAAACAATCTACAACGCGAGGTTCCGATAGTGAGTGTTTTTGGAGTGGAGCATGTTTATGCTGTAATGACAAATGTTCCGCTAGTTTTCATTACATGAAGACTGGCTTTGGGTAAGTTTTCTATTCGAAGTTCTCATCCATCTGACAAATATTTCCGTGTTTCCAGTGTGAAACTTGGTGTAAGCAGACCGACAACTCTTTGTTCTTAGTATTTATCGTTCTCCAGGTAGCAAGGACCGATTGCATAGGGCGAAAACCATCGACCTTTGTCAGAACCCGCTAACGGTAAGCACCAGCAATGATTCAATCCTTTTGCCCTAATCGCGTCGCGAATACAGAAAGAGCCGAAATTAGCCAGAGCGCGACAAATACCTGAGTGGGAAGTATACGACACAGAGATCTCTCAATTTACTCGCAAGCTTGCTGAAAAGGGCCTTATAAAATCTCGTATTGCCGTTGCTGATACTAATGTGCTGGCCGGCGCTGGAAGTGCGCCCAGCAGTAGTCCTGATTCTACGACCAACCCGATGGATAACAGTGAAGCGGATCCCGCGGATGGTTTCAGAGAAGAACTATAGGGTTAGGCATACTATATACCTATTGTAGAGATACGGAGAGCACATTCTTGCAGGAGCGAACAGCGCCATGGCCAGTGCCAGCGTGCAGCTTGCAAATTGAATGAAAGGAAGGGGTAGCTCCCACCGGCGATAATAGAGCCATACGTGCAACATTTATATTCCTAAAACAACTTGGTGCGGACTTGCGTCCTTCGGGTCGGTTGAGGTAAGCTTCGGAAGGAGAGCAACGACATGCATTGGCAATTGTAGTGGTAACATAAATGTTCTAAAATCGACACCGAAGCGCCAGGGCCACTTGAGACTTCTTACCTGTGTGTCGTACAGCCTTGTTTGGCATAATGTGTCGTATTCCGCTGCCGGCGTAGTTGCCAAGTACAGGACCGGGGAAAACTGAAGACTCCGGTATTGGTTAAAGATGATGATCACTCGTAGCCTGATCACCTAGAATCATGATCGAAGTCAAAAGCCACAAAACCGGTGAATTCTCGTGGTCTCAAGACGCCGAATTATCATCCGTCGAGTACAGTTAGGTCAGCCAGTAAAACAAATCTTCCGGCCGCTGTATCTCAACATGCCAAGGCCATCACGTCGCCAGAGGAGCAGCGGGAGCATATGGCTGCTCGGTGTCGACCTTGAGGGGCGTGGCCATGATATAGGCTGATTGCCAAGGCCTTTATGTTCGGAACCTCAGTTCCTATCAGGATAAATACCCCGAATACGGTTTACAGAGAATGAAGGGAGTTATATTAAGTATGAATGAACGAAGTGAGTTGATTCTCCATGAGCGACCGTTTTGGAAGATGTGACGATGGTGTGAAGCCGACAGCCGAAGCCTCGAGGCCCTATGCAAGTGAAGCTAGTGAAAGGTACCCTGTGTCCCTTCGATGCACTACAAGGGATTTCAAGGTGTCATCCCATGATACATAATCATACGCGATTTTTCCATCCCCCGAGGCACATATCGTTCTTTGATTTTGACCATAAGTGTACATTTCAATCTAAGTTAAATGGAAGGCATCTAAGACCCCCTTGATATCGCTTCGTGCCGTTGACAGAAAGAACAGCACAATACGAGCACTGTGATACGGCCGTTGTACAAACCGTACAATAGGGACTGTCGTACTTACCGCACCCAACCAGTCAAATTTGAATGGCGTCTCTATCAGCGGCAATCGACCACTGGAAAGCTTTGACCCCAAAGTGTAACCTTCGTCGAGCGGCGACATTCGCTTTGGGGATATTTGCACCCTTGATTTCGTTGAGAATGATAGAGAAGCCGTGGATACAGCTAGTCTAGACATCAAATGGGAGGAGGTCATAGCGTCCTTTGAGATGACCGTTGAGATGGTCATGAGGTGGGTTACATCGTGGATGAATCATGATACTCCCGAGTTGCTGAGTATCGCAAGGCTTCTGGATACAAGATTCCGCTGGACATACGAAGCCACCAATATCCATAGACTAGGGCTTCCTTTTCCTACATTGATGTTTTCTGTGCCATTGCCATCTCGTCACTGAATGCCAGACGAGAATCCAAGTTCAAAGTATTCAAACCAAATACTTAGACCCATTCGATGCCATGCGCTTCTGTTTCCATGCAGTTATGACGGAAGTAAAGATGATAGCTTTCTGTAATAGCCCATGGGACAGTGATTCATAGAGAGACTAAGAAGGCCAGACCGCAAGCAGGACTAGCCAGTCGAACGAAGTTGGAAAGAAAATCACGGCCTTTCGGGCCGGTGTTTTTGATGAAGACCACGTGCATTTATTTTTTCGGATCCGGAATCCGCTGCTTGGATAGTTCTTACTCATTCTTCACCATCACATCTATCCTTAATCTACAGTTACTTGTGATTTCCAGGCAAACTAAATGGAATTTGTGGCTGCACCTCCAGTTCATAGAGTCCTGTGTGCGGACTGTGGTGCGATCCACTTCTCCACAAAGAAAAGAAAATTGTATCAACTAATTTTTTGTAGGAACGCCCATTGTCCCTAATTCTGCCAATCTATGTGTAGCTTGTCTAAGGAATACGTGAGTGTCTTCTTAAATTTCTGTGCGCGCGATCGTCTGATTTTATCAGGCAAGATATCACCGAAGGTATCCCGAAGCAAGGTGTGTTGCATTTCAGTACCAGCCACATATGCAAGTCAATTCTTCCTGCTAGCATCTGTATCATTCTGTCGAAATTGTGAACGGTTCCTCGCGCCGCCCCAGTCATGGGTTCTTGCTAGACCAGAATCATCCGAGTTGCTTGCTATCTGCCTGAAGAAGTTAAAAGGTCTGACCAAGGTCCGGCTGACAGAGGCACACTTCATATGGACTGAGCCGCATTCCAAACGGCTGCGCGTGTCATTGACTATTCAAAAGGAGGTGCGATCGCTTTGACTGATGGATTCATCTTAATACTGACGTTCGCTTAGGTCCTCACAAACACCATACTAGAGCAGACGTTCGAGGTAGAGTACCTGGTACAGCATGGGCAATGTCCCGATTGTGCAAAGCTTGCAGCCAAAAACACTTGGAAAGCACTTGTTCAAGTGCGACAAAAAGTTACACACAAACGGACATTTTTGTTCTTAGAGCAGCTCATTTTGAAGCACGCCGCTCAGAAGGACACGATTTCTGTAAAAGAAGTTCGGGATGGTCTCGATTTTTTTTATAGCCAGCGCAGTCATGCTTTGAAGATGGTTGAGTTCTTGGGTAGTGTTGTGCCTATCCGGTGAGAGAAGTTTATTACCTCGGCTACACCGCATTCTTACGTCTTTCATAGCCAAAAGGCATCGGAACAACTGTTGTCGTCTGATACTCACACTAATACCGCCAACTTCAAGTATACCTATTCCGTTGAGATCGTTCCCATATGTAAGGATGATCTCGTCTGTATTCCACTCAAGCAAGCGCGACAACTGGCGAATATAAATTCCCTGGTACTTTGTACCCGCGTCGGGAACTCGCTTCAGCTTCTCGACTCATCTACTCTCCAAGCCTGCGAAATCGCGGCTCCCACATATTGGCGCTCGCCCTTCGATTCTCTTGCCACCGTGTCCGATCTCGTGGAATTTACTGTTCTCGACATTGAGCCCGATGGCCGATCTAGGGGAAAGTATGTCCTCGCTGACGCCCAAGTGGCTCTCGCGGGCGCCTTCCGATCCGGAGGGATCAACACCGATGACGACGGTATGATGGACTACGAGAGCATTGGCTTTACAAACCAAATATTTCACACACGGACTCATCTCGGGGGGATCCTCCAACCAGGAGACACCGTCCTCGGATACCATCTCACGAACGCGAATTTCAACTCGGATGATTTTGCACAGCTCTCCTCCGATCGGATACCAGACATAATATTGGTCAAGAAGACATATCCTAACAGACGTAAGAAGAACAGGGCCAGAAATTGGAGGTTGAGAAGTATCGGGAAAGAAGCTGGAGAAGAGGGAGAGACTGGCGGTGGACGGGGCGTCGTTGGACGGATGGGAGGCAGGGATCAAAAGAAGGTCGAGGAAGATTATGAGTTGTTCCTTCGGGATATCGAGGAAGATGAAGAGATCAGAGGGGCGGTGAACCTGTACAAGGCTGGGGACGTGGAGATGAAATCAGACAAGGAGAAGCCTAGAGGGAAGCGTAACAATCAATACTCGATGGAAGTGGACGAAACGCCTGCCGTCGAAACGGATGACGAACATGAGGAGGCCGATTTCCCGGAGATCAGACTGGAAGAGTTGTTGGAAGACTTTGACGAGATGACATTGGCTGATCATAACGCGTAGACGACGACGTATTTTGCATTCCATCGATTGTCGAGACTGAGAATTTGCCACTAGGTCACTATCGTTTCAGTGGAATTTGATCATTCTTATAGCGCGTCATGGCGGGTCAAGGCACGGTATTAGTGCAAGTATCCTTATGAAGGTAAAGCGTGTAGAGCTAGGTCCATCGTGTCGATGTCGATGTTCGTCTCGTGGAAGTCCAGAACTTTGTAGGGGCTGCGGGGGGATTCATTAGACAGAAAAGAGGACGTCTTCGGGACAGCAGAAGATCGAGACTCGAGTTGAAATATGAACGTGGATGCCTTGCCAAGCGTAGTTGTTATCACTCTTGAGTCTCGGAAGAGTACGGCGGAACCAATTCATTGAGCACCGGAAGGAGGACTAACGGCTACCAACGGCCACTAACGGCAGACTAATGGCCGCAGACCATAGCGGCAGTCTATTTTTGTCCTTTATGTATGTACAGAATTCGATATTGTATATCTTCTATTGTATGAATTTCGTACTACCCCGTGTGTCGCTTAGACTTTAGCAGAATCGTAATTACGAGGTATCTGCTTATCTCTATCAAATGGCCGTGGCCTTATGTTAAGGACCAAGATATGCTCGAATCGACGAATAAGTCTGTCGCGAATTAGAACATAGACGTGTCCCATCGCATCTCATTCACATCATGTGATGAAGTATCGATGATTTTGTGCTCTGCTGCTGCATCAGAGGCGTCCCCGCGTTGCCCTCCATCCATGATTCACATCGACGAGCAGTAACCATCGTAATCAGTCATTCCCACCGCCGCAGCAATGAGGCAACCATCTGAGACGAGGTCAATGTACGTACTGTGACTGGGGCCCCACAGGAAGATTACTCGGACCGTACAGCACTGCTATCTGCATGCTGTAGTGTGCGTGGATGCTCAACGGCGGCGTCCTCCTGTTCTCCATCTGATAGCCCCCCAAGCACCGGCCTTTAGCGGCATTTCGGGGTACCATGGTGAGTACCTGGGACTCGGCTGCTTTGCAGATATGACACTACTGACACCAAAATGGGGCATATAGATTGAGACAAGCGACAAGACGAGTCATCTGAACGCTGTTTACTTGTATATTGGAGGCCTATAATTAGTTCCTTGTTACCTGTTTCCATTTTGTATTACGGAGATCGACGGGTGGACGTGAGAGTCTGCGAGGCCTGGCCGTACCCTACTGTACCATACCACTTTCAGGATGAAAGGAAACCCTACAGGTCGTCGAATACTAACTAATTCAAAGCATTGAAACTTGCAGGCTGCCGCCGGTATGAGCATGGATGATATGTTTTCCGCGAGACAGGCCGCCATGAGCAAAAATAGTCAGGAACAATAAATATAGCAATGCACCCCTTTGCTTCCACAATCTTCCAAAATATGAGGCGCATAAATCTTGGTTACACATGGCTGTAAATATGACCCGGACCCAATGAGGGGGAAGCAGTTCATCATGATGTCATGTCCAATTGCTTATTATTCAAGGTAAAGGTTACTCCTCGCCGACGCCGGATGGACGGATGTCAGCGTGATGATTCATGGATACGGTATTTTCGCAGTCCAAGGGGCTGAGGGATATTGGCGAGTGGATGCAAAGGCGTGTATATGACCATCATTGGTGCTTCGTCCGACATTGAAATCGGTTCTTTGGCGGGGAAAAGAGACGCGAGTATTTCCGAAGGTCGTATGCTGGCCGATAAGTAAGTAGAGTTAGCCATCCTCCCGGGTATACGGCAGGAGGCTGTCATGCTGCTCGTTGGGCTTGGGGAATACATTCCCTGGCCAAGAGCCAAGAAAAGAAGTCGAAGGCTGGAAGCATGCGCCACGCCTTGGATATTCGCCTTTTATTTCATCAAATACTATTTTCCTAAACTACGTGCATGGGGCAGTGTATACCATGGAAATCAGAAGCGTGAGACGAGTAGCGGAACATGTATCCTTCTTTGATGCACCCTGAATGTCGACAATCGGGGTAGCAAATGCCCGCGGACAAAACGGACGTCGAACGATTCGATAAACGAAGAAATGAGAGGATACGGATATTCGGACCTATCTTCTGGAATATTACTAGGGCTGCCCGTCCCGATACCGCTCGGCGTAGAATCCGCTGGACCGGCGTTAGTGCGAAATCAGAATATAACAGGAAGGATCTTAAGAATCCGTAGACGAATACAACACTATCAGAGGAGGAATCCAGGGAAGGTACACAAGGCGAGAGGAATGCGGAGGGAAAAAAATGCAATAACATAAGAAAATTTATTTTATTTTTGAGGCAAAATTCAGTCGCGGTGGCGGCACTGTTTCAGGTTTACATTTTTACCCGATCTCCGACATCCGATCCGAGGCCTGAAATAAAACCCAACATAGCTACCCCCGACAGCATTCTCTTCCCCCTCCCATCATCGTCGTCCGCTCTGTTTCTTTTTTCTCTCTAGTCACTGTGCTGCCCGTGAAGGGACCTTTCCCGCCGCCTCTCTTCTCCCTTACTCCCGTTTATCGATAATACAATGTCCTCCAACGTCGAAAAGGAACCGGGTGATATCCAGCCTGAGGCTGGTACCCCACCTGCAGCTGAAAGGAAGAGAGAGTACAAGGACTTTGGCCATGATGAGGAAAAAGTTACCCGTACGTTTTTGTCTCTGTTGCCTTGTCTGTTGCCCCTCTGACCTGTTTGCTGTAGACGCCAATGTGGATATGTCAACCGTGAGCTATTCAGCGCTTCAGTCGCCTTTTGCAGCTGCCTTACGTGCCCTTGCAGATCGAGTTGAAGGCAGAGGACCTCTACGACAAGGAAAAAGTAGATCTGGAGACTATTGTCATTGACGATGTCTTCAAGCTGCTTCAATGCGACGAGAACGGTGTCTCTCCGGACGAAGCCACGCGTCGTCTTGAACTATTCGGCCCCAACAAACTTGAATCTGAGGAGCAGAACGCCATTCTCCAGGTATGCTTCTCGTTCTTCTCTGCCAAGATCGCCAAGCATTCATCCCATTCTTAGTTCCTTAGTTTCATGTGGAACCCGCTTTCATGGGTTATGGAAGCTGCTGCTCTCGTCGCTATTGCCCTCTCCAACGGCGAGGGCCGTGCTCCTGATTGGCAGGACTTTGTCGGTATCATCTTGCTCCTGTTTATCAACTCCTCTATTGGTTTCTATGAAGAGCGGAACGCTGGAAATGCCGTCAAGGCCCTTATGGACTCTCTCGCTCCCAAGGCCAAGGTCAAGCGTGCTGGTTCTTGGTCAGAAATTGAGTCGGCGGGTCTTGTGCCCGGCGACATGATATCCTTTAAGATCGGTGATATTGTCCCTGCCGACTGTCGTCTCATTGAAGCCATAAACGTTTCCATCGATCAGGCCGCTCTCACTGGTGAATCGCTTCCTCAGTCCAAAAAGGCTGGTGACCAGTGTTTCTCGTGCGTCGTTTCTGCGCCCGTGATCGCGTTGTGTCTCTGATATTATCCTCTCCATTTAGTGGTTCGACTTGCAAACAAGGTGAAGCTGAGGGTGTTGTCATCTCCACTGGTGCCAACACTTTCTTCGGTCGTGCCGCCTCCCTTGTCGGCCAGGATGATGACACCACCGGTCATTTGCAGAAAATTTTGGCTCAAATTGGGTCTTTCTGCTTGGTTGCCATTGGCATTTTCGTCCTCCTTGAAATCGTCATCCTGTATCCTCGCTTCCACTACACTTATCGTCGCGGTCTCGACAACATCCTTGTCCTCTTGATCGGTGGTATTCCCATTGCCATGCCCACTGTCTTGTCCGTCACCCTTGCAGTCGGTGCCCAGCAGCTCGCTAAGCATAAGGCCATTGTTACTCGTATCACCGCCATTGAAGAGTTGGCTGGTGTTACCATTCTGTGCTCTGACAAGACCGGCACCCTCACCACCAACAAGCTTACCATTGACAAGGACACCATCCGCACCTATGGTCCGTTTTCCGCCGATGACGTCATCCTCCTCGCCGCCTACGCTTCCCGTACCGAGAATCAGGACGCTATTGATTCGTCTGTCGTCCAGGCTATCGGTGACCCAGCCAAGGCCCGTGCTGGCATCAAGCTCCTCGACTTCAAGCCTTTCAACCCCGTCGACAAGCGTACTGAGATCACTTACCGTGAGGAGTCCACGGGCAAGCTGAAGCGTGTTACCAAGGGTATGACCGGTATTATCATCGAACTCTGCACTCGTAACAAGACTGAGGAACTGGAGAACAAATTGGAGGCTGATGTTGAGGAGTATGCCACCCGTGGTCTCCGTGCCCTCGCCGTAGCATTCGAGGAGGTTGATGGTGATGATTTCGAGGCCGAGGGTAACGGATTTGAGCTTATTGGTCTTCTTGCTATCTTCGATCCTCCCCGTGACGACACCAAGCAGACTATCGATGACGCCATGGCCCTCGGTGTCAAGGTCAAGATGGTTACCGGTGATCAGCTCGCCATTGCAAAGGAAACCGGTCGTCGTCTTGGCTTGGGTGACCACATGTATCCTGCCAAGGTACTCAAGGATGGCCCGGCCCCAGGCAGCAAGCACAGCTCTTTGGATGAGATGATCATGGATGCTGACGGTTTTGCTGGAGTCTTCCCAGAGCACAAGTATGAGATTGTCAAGCGTCTCCAGGGTTTGGGTCACTTGTGTGCCATGACCGGTGATGGTGCCAATGATGCCCCTGCTCTGTCTCGTGCCAACGTCGGTATTGCCGTCGAAGGTGCAACTGATGCTGCTCGCGGTGCTGCCGATATCGTCTTGACGGAACCCGGTCTTTCCACCATTGTCCATGCTATCCGTGGCTCTCGTATCATTTTCCAACGTATGAGGAACTATTCAATCTACGCCTGTGCTGTTACTATCCGTATCGTTGTCTGTTTCGCTGTTTTGGCCTTCGCATACCAGTTCGACTTCCCGCCATTCATGGTTCTTATCATCGCGTTGTTGAACGATGGTACCATTATGACACTCTCTGTGGACCGTGTGCTACCCTCCAACACTCCGGATAGTTGGGACCTGGCTGAGATTTTCGCGTACGCTGTTGCATATGGTTTGTACCTGACCATGTCGACGTGAGTTTTCCTTACTATGTGTGCATTTGCCCCAAGGACTGATATTTCAATATAGGATCGCCTTGGTCATCATCATCATGGAAACGACCTTCTTCCAGGATAAGTTCGGTGTCTCGCTTGAGGAATTCCCCGTCCAGGCCAATGACCGTCAACTTCACATGGTTGTCTATCTCCAAGTCGCCATTATTTCGCAGGCTCTGATCTTCGTCACTCGGTCCCACGGATTCTTCTTCATGGAGCGCCCTTCTGTTGCCCTCTTCTTGGCTTTCTGTGTGGCACAGCTCGTGTCATCGATCATTGCTGCCTACGGTGATTGGGGCTTCACCCAGATACACTCCATCTCTGGTGGATGGATTGGCATTGTTTGGGTCTGGGTACGTTCACAATTGACGAACGTTTTTACTTTCTCTTTCTGACACGCTACTTGTAGAACATTGTCTGGTTCTTCCCTCTCGACTTCATCAAGTTCGGTATGAAGGCTACCATTATCAAGTTCCTCCGTGAGCGTCGCGCGCGCCAAGTCGCCGCTGCCGCTTCTCACGAGGGCGTCCCCATCACTCGCACCCAATCACGTGTTGCCTCCATCAACGAGTCCTTGTATTCCAACCGTGTGTCCTTCATTAAGAGGGCTGCACGGAAGGTTGGCTTTGGTGGTAGAATTACGATGAAGCCTGAGGAGTTGCAGCGTTTCAGCAGCATCCAAGCCCAACGTGTCGGTGCGACATTGGCTCGCAACCCCTCACGTACTGCTGCTTAAATGTATTGGGAGAGAAGAGAGAAGTTAGTGTGAGGAATCTGGGAAGCAATTATCTCGATTTGTTCGCTCGTTCCTGCCATCCTCGTTATCTTAGCGGAGCTGGTGTCATTTACTTTATTGTCTCTCATTCACGTACCATTAGATTCTCCACGCGCATTATTTTTTAAAAAAACATTACAAGTTACAATGTTAGGATATGACATCGGATATTCAGAGAGGTAAAAGGAGGCGAGAGTGGGATGGAGGCTTGGTGATTGTTCCTGGTTGCTTCGAGGTGTGCAGTTTGATTTTTGTTTGTTATGTACCCTATTTCATGACTTTGTACGACTTAATTACCCGCAACAAAAATACAACGACTATTTAAATTGTATGTATAACTCGGTGAGATACTTGAATGCGGTTCTCAAAGTATGTATACCCTCTTATTGGATCCGGATCATCGTGAACGTCTGTGAGTTGACTTTGTTGACAGGCCTCACGTAATCGTGTTACAACCGAGATCTGTACCGACTACATTAAATCTCGACATATTCCTTGAGGCACGGCCGTGAGTTAAAAACATTGCTCGTCTGCTAAGTCAGCACCTCATGGGCGCTGCTTCCGCAAGCTCCCTCAGCTTACAACGTCCAAGTTTGTACCCCGTATGGTTCGGAAGAGTTTTTCCGGATCGAGTCTGGAAACGCTCGGTGCAAGAATGGATAGAAGGCAAGCGGAATGCGGGCGGGGACCATCGATCACCCCGAGACTCACGGTACAGTGAATGTTTTGAATGGTTGGCTGCGACTTCGAAGACTTCTCGAGCATGATCCAAGTTTTCTCATCCACGAGGATTGACGAATATTCTGCGAGAAAATGTTGGAAAAAAGCAAGAACTGGAAAGTGGGTTAACGTTGGGGTGCCTGTGGCTGTACGTGCCGAAGCAACAGCTTGAAAAAGAAACAATGGCAAACTCGTCTTACCGTGGTCCATTGTCATCGTTTCTTTGTCATTGACCATTTTGTATAACGTGGGCGGGTCGTATCTCCGGGCATCAATCACGGTTTCGAGACTGTTCGAGTAAGATTACCCTATTTCATCCCCAAATGACGCTGTTATCTATTCCGGATGCCTGTCTTCGTTTCAATTTTCTCGTCAGCAAAGGGCCCCGCGTTATGTAACCGCGTTTGGGAACAGTACCTACAAAAGCAGCGGTTTCGTGGCTTTCCTCTCTTCGTACTTTCCCCCATTTCCCCCCTAATATCATGGATACTATCGAACATATACCTCTCCAGAAAATTCGCGAAGACGACACGGTGGACAACTCAGACGAACATGCCAATGCTCATCCTCACTCACCTGCTCACTCCTACCATGCTCCACAACATGTCGACGTAGTGAAGAGGAAACGGCGGAGCGCCTCTGTAGACTATGATTTCTTCGATCCTACCGGCGCCGCCGGACTGGACAGACGCCTTAGTCGCATTTCGACTCGCACTCAGGACAACGTGCGACCCACCAACGATTCCGAAGTCACTCTATCAATACCAACTGATGGTTCATTTGATTTGGAAAAGGCTATGCGCACCATCGTTAAGAGGTGTGTTCCGAGTTCTTCGCAAGCCGAATATATTGCGTTCCTGACACATTGTCCGCATTAGACGCGTAGAGGCCAACATCAAGGACCGTCAGTTGGGCGTTGTGTTTGAGAACCTCCGGGTTGTCGGTCTCGGGGCAACGGCGTCTTACCAGGAGACCCTCGGGTCGACGCTTAACCCGTTTAACATCCTGGAGAAGATTCGGACTGCCCGTCATCCTTCTCTGAGAGATATTATTTCTGGATTTGAGGGTGTCGTTCGACCTGGGGAGATGATTCGTACGTGGTTTTCCAGTTTGAAATTACTCTGGTACTGATGCATCCTTAATCTATAGTCGTCTTGGGGCGTCCTGGTTCCGGTTGCAGTACATTCCTAAAGACACTCGCGAATCAAAGGGAGGAGTACCATTCAGTAGAGGGCGAAGTCCATTACGACTCCCTTTCTCCTGAAGAGGTTGCAAAACATTATCGTGGCGATGTTCAATATTGCCCTGAGGATGATGTCCATTTTCCGACTTTGACTGTTGAGCAGACCCTCAGATTTGCAGCCAAGACACGCGCTCCTCAAGAGCGTGTTGGCCACTCCAGGGCAGAGTACGTCGACATAATGGTCGAGGTCCTCACAACTATCTTCGGTCTGCGACATGCTAAGGGTACAATGGTCGGCGATGCTGCTATCCGTGGTGTATCAGGAGGAGAGAAGAAGCGGGTGTCTATTGCCGAAGCCATGGCTACTCGAAGCAAATTAAACTCTTGGGACAAGTGCGTCTTCCGCTTTTCTTATTTTGGATGGTACATCTGATAACCAACGTAGCTCTACTCGCGGTCTCGATGCCTCCACTGCGCTTGAATTCGGACGTGCGCTGAGAATATCCACCGACATCGACAACCTCAGCACCATAGTTTCCATCTACCAGGCGGGCGAGACGCTTTATCAACTTTTCGACAAGGTCTGCGTCATATACGAAGGAAGGATGGCGTACTTTGGGCCCGCAGATCAAGCGAAACAGTACTTCATTGACCTGGGCTACCTTCCAGCTAACAGGCAGACAACACCTGATTTCCTCGTGGCCGTTACAGATCCAAATGGTCGCATCCCTAATCCCGACATTCCAAACCGTCCTCGCACCGCGGCCGAGTTTGCCGAGCGTTTCTACAAGTCGTATCTCGGTCGTCAGAATCGTGAAGACATTGCTTTGTACAAAGAGGTCTACGTAGGATTGCCGGATAGAGCCCACTACTATCGGGAGAGTGCCCGCGCAGAGCATTCGAGGAACACGAGGCCAAGCTCGTCAGTACCTTTCTCTTGTTAACAGAAATGTTCTCATTCACTTTCAGACCCTATATGATTTCCATTCCCATGCAAATCCGAGCTGTGATGAAGAGGCGCACTCAAATCCTCTGGGGGAACAAGCAAGCGACTATCATGAATCTAATGTAAGGTTTCATCTGATATTCATGGTCGTACGAGCTTGACGTATTTTGTATCTAGATCGTTCATTCTTCAGGGTGTGATCGTCGGCACGGTTTTCGTCAACGCTCCCGAATCGACTTCGGCATTCTTTAGTCGAAGCGGTGTTCTCTTCTTGTACGTTTTTCCTCATCATTGTTTGCACTGTATTTAACTAGACTCTTTGCAGCGCCCTTTTGTTTGCTGCCCTATCAAGTATGGCAGAGATTCCTGCTCTGTTCAACCAACGTCCCATTGTCGCCCGACACCAGAAGGCTGCCTTGTACCATCCTTTTATCGAAGCCGTCGCTCTTACCTTGGTTGATATTCCTATCACGTTCTTGACCACTACCGCCTTCGGTATCCTTATCTATTTCATCGTCGGTTTACAACGGACAGCTGGGCAATTCTTGTATGCATTTTATTTTCCCTTCTGTTTATATTCCTGTGTGCTTAATATCTCGCAGCGTTTTCCTTTTGTTCCTATTCACAATGGCTGTAACGATGAAAGCGTGGTTCCGTGCTGTTGCTGCTGCTTTCAAGGCTGAGTCCGAGGCGCAAACGCTAGCTGGTAAGTTTGTCCCTCTACGTAATTTGACGTTCCTCACTGCTCGGCAGGTATCATGCTCCTCGCCTTGATGGTATACACGTACGTGTCTCAGAGTTCTCCCGACTTGTCTCTTCTTTCTGACGTTAATGCAGCGGATTTACCATTCCAAAGCCATCCATGATTGGTGCTCTCAAATGGATATCCTACATCAATGTAGGCCCTCTTTCTTTATGATTAAATGTGACTTACATTCTGGTTAGCCTCTTCGCTACGGCTTTGAAAGCGTCATGTCCAACGAATTCCACACGCTCAATGCATCCTGCGCGGCATTTGTTCCTCAAGGACCTGGATACGAAAACGTCAGCATTAACAACCAGGCCTGTCCTACAGTTGGATCAGTCGCAGGTCAGGCCTATGTAGACGGCAACAGATTTATTTCTCTTTCCTATGGATATTCGTACGGCAATACTTGGATGGTGCGTTGACAGCCTGTACCTTTTCGTCATTCTAGGACTAATTTGACCCTAATAGAATTTCGGAATTCTCATCGCTTTCTTGGTGGCGTTCCTATTCGTTTTGTTCGCATATTCTGAGTTCAACACAACCGTTGCGGGTGAATCCGCAATGGTACTATTTAAGCGCGGGACGAAGGCGCCCATTCTGGACCAGGAGAAAAAAGATGAAGAGATCTCTTCTGTACGATCTAGGGACACATTCCATGACGCTATTGCCGCCGCTGCAGAGGCAGAGAAAGTTTTGGCTGAACACCCGCCGATGACGGATCTGTTTAGTTGGCAACATCTGCAGTACACGGTTCCCGTGGCTGAAGGACAGCGGCGTTTACTTGACGATGTTTCTGGATATGTTGCCCCTGGAAAGTTGACGGCCCTGATGGGTGAATCGGGTGCAGGCAAGGTCGGTAATGATGTTATATTGGCTGGAACAAAAAAGGACTGATTGTTTGTGCAGACTACACTGCTCAACGTTCTGGCTCAACGAGTCAGCACTGGCGTCGTTCTCGGAGATCGTTTCGTTAATGGACTCGCTCTTCCCAGTGATTTTCAAGCGCAGACGTGAGTTGCTTTTGAGTAATCGATTGCCTATTATACTAACACACGAATTCTAGTGGTTATTGTCAGCAGATGGACACACATGTAAACACCGATACTGTTCGCGAGGCTTTACTTGTTTCGGCAAACTTGCGTCAGCCGGCGTCAGTTCCGTTGGCTGAGAAAGAGGCCTAGTGGGTGCTGTCCGTGTACCTTCGAGTCGTATTTACTAACTCCTATTCAGTGTCGAGAGGTGTATCAAATTGTGCGGTCTCGAGGCTTATGCCGACGCTGTTGTCGGTTCGCTTGGTATTGAACATCGCAAGCGTACGACGATAGCTGTGGAATTGGCGGCGAAGGTAAGTATCCTGCTTTATCTGCATTGAGTATCGATTTGACATCTTTCGTCTTTAGCCCAAATTGTTATTGTTCCTGGACGAACCTACTTCTGGACTAGATTCACAGAGCGCATGGGCTATCATGTCTTTCTTGAGGAATCTCGCCGATAATGGGCAAGCCATTCTTTGCACGTACGTCTTATGTTGATGCATCATGACGATAGAAACTAAGCCAATTGTGTAGAATTCATCAACCTTCCGCCGAACTCTTCCAGGTCTTCGACCGGCTTCTCCTTCTGAAGAAGGGAGGTCAGACCGTATACTTTGGAGATCTTGGGAACAACTCTACGACACTTATTCAATACTTCGAGAGGAACAAATCAAGGGTTTGCCACGAGGATGAAAACCCGTAAGTCTTGCTTCGTACAGTATCTCTTCCTGATCTGATGGCCAATGACATAGTGCTGAGTTCATGTTGGACGTCATCGGGGCTGGAGCGACCGCCCATGCAACCCAGGATTGGTGCGTTACTACTGCTTTTAACTGAACAAACTCTTATCGAATCTGTTATAGGCACACGATCTGGAAGAATTCAGCGGAGTGCGCTAATCTACAGACTGAACTTGACGCTCTGCACGCCGAAGGAAGAAGGAGGGGCGCTGTCGAGGCTACTGTACATACCGAGTTCGCCACATCTTGGCTCCATCAGTTCGCTGTTTTGGTGAAGCGTGACCTCATGTTCCGTTGGAGAGATCCGACCTATCTGATCGCCAAGTTTGCCCTCAACATAATGTCGGGCTTGTTCATTGGGGTATGCTTCGTACTCAATTCTTTAGATGGCTGTCTAACTGTTTTGTCGTACAGTTCACTTTCTTTAAGGCGAAGGATAGTCAACAGGCGACTCAAAACAAGCTATTCGTAAGTGCATCTAACTCTTATTATCGGTATCAGATTCTCATGATCTGCCAGTCTATCTTCTTGGGCACAATTCTGGCCGCTCCCTTGGCTAACCAGCTTCAGGTCCCGTTCATCAAAATGCGCAATGTTTACGAGATTCGCGAGCGTCCAAGTCGCATGTATCATTGGTCGGCCTTGCTTACAGCCCAATTCCTCGCCGAACTTCCGTGGAACATCCTTGGATCGGGCGTATACTTTTTGTGCTGGTTCTGGACAGTTGGCTATCCGTCGTCTCGTGCCGGTTACACATTCCTTGTGATGGCTGTCATCTTCCCTCTCTACTACACGTCCCTGGGTCAGGCCGTTGCGTCCATGGTGCCTAATGCCGAGCTTGCCGCGATCTTGTTCAGTTTCTTGTTCTCTTTCGTTATGACTTTGTGAGTGTTTTTGCGTTCATTGCCGGTTTTTGAGTTGGTCTCACAATAATTCTAGCAATGGTGTTCTGCAACCGTTCAGCCAACTCGGATGGTGGCAATGGATGTACCGCGTATCTCCCTACACTTACCTCATCGAAGGTCTGCTCGGACAAGGTCAGGAAGGCTTTTTATGGAGACATGAATGAATCCTGATTCTTTACTCTCTGGTAGCGCTCGGCAGACAACAGATAACCTGCTCGTCTGTTGAGCTTGTCACTATTCATCCTCCATCCGGGCAAACGTGTGGCGAATATCTCAACCCGTACATTTCTGCCAACGGCGGTTACTTGACGAACGCCGATGCTACTAACGAATGTTCGTTCTGCTCAACCGCAACGACGGACGAGTTCCTGGGTAGGAACTTCAATATCTTCTACGCGCACAGGTGGAGGAATGTTGGACTTCTTTGTGTTTTCATTGCTTTCAATGTGAGTTCCTTCTCTTCCTGAAGACTTGGTAATATAACTGATAGCAACTTGATAGATTTGGGCTATTTATGTCTGCACATACTTCTTCCGTGTGCGCACAGGAAGTTTATTAGACTCGTTTAAAAAGAGAATCGCTCGTCGCCGATAGGTCACACTCCATTGGACTAATTACATAAGTTATAAAGACCTTATTAGTGTTTGCTTAATTTTTCACATCCACGTGCATAGAAAATTAGAAAGCCCCTCTGTATATTTAGTAGACAGTGTAAATCTTATGTTCAACGCAAGCTATTACGATTCAATAGAACTCTTACTTATTGTCGTTGTTGAATCATCTACTGTAAGGTACGTTTCTGGAACATCAAAGGCGCGGTACTGTCTCCAATGTTAACCCGATCTGCAATACACTGCATACAGATATTCGTGTGCTTTCACCATGCGTCGGACAACTTTCGGCCAAAACACAAAATAGTAAATGATACACCTCCGCTCCAACGTCTCTCCCTGCATTGAACAAAATCTCGATTTCACTTTCTTGGCTGTACTTGTACACAAGCTTGCCTCGTTGCCGATGTACCCGATCCTCAGGCTTCGTGCTAAAGAGAGCTACATTTTATAGAGACTACGAACACAGGCAGATATAATATTTGTATAGTTGTACTACTAAGGAAGGCTCTTCGGACTTCTGTTCGATCCACCTGGCTCTCGAGGACCAGATTCACTTGAATTCTGACTTCTCATGTGTCGTCTTTGGACTGGAATCAACCTGCGTACCGATTGGGACTGTCCACAAGGGCGTTTCGAAAGGCACTGATTTTTTTTGGATCACTTAGACTGTACTTGCATTAGTCTTAAAGCTTGAATATTTAAATATTGAATACTTGGAAGCCTTTTTCGGAACACATATGGCTTTTGTTCTCGGTCCATGCCACTGACCGCCTTGTCTACTCAGTCAGATCGACGAGAGGATAGACTGTAACTCTTTCATTGTATTACTTCTACGGATTGGTCCTAATATCGCAATATGTAGGACTGAATCTGGGAATCGAAAGTCTTACCTTCTACCTGCCTCGACCCTTTCTTTCATCACAATTGTATGTGTTGTCGTCTTCAGAGGCTTGGGGCTCAGCGGGCCGGAGGCCCCGAGATAAGCTGCCTAAATTCCCGCCTAAATCGCGTTTCAGCAACGTTTCAGAATGCTAGTCTCTTCTTCTCTCCCTCTGATGCTCTGCAAATCCTGTAACAGGTTTCATTTCTGCACTGCTGGTGTGATAGTGGTGTGATAGATGGTCTCTCTTCGCGCTTTTCTCAAGTCCTTTATCGCATGCCGCATAGACCAGAAATACATGGTTCTACTAGGTGTCAACTTGCGGGAGGAATAACTTCGTGGCTCTTGAGGTGGATTCGACTTCTAGGCTATTGGTGAACACTCTGGTCTTGCTTCCGCCATTATAATATTTGCTGTTTCAGTCTATACTTTACTCCGGGGGCAGGCATCCATGAGGCAAGCGGTACCCTTCTTGCTAGAATTGGTGCTGCACAGCGAATACAAATCGGAAATTTCAAAACTTATGCACCCGATTTCTTGCACTGAGGGCGCGCGGGGAAGTCGGGGGCACCTCCGCAGCGCATTAGATGTATCACAGTCTCGGGTGTATTGGCAAATCTCCGCAGATACTTTAAAACCAGGACTTGTCTTTTAATAGCCCCTCACTCATACCGTCCAATACTCCTTACCTTCCAAGCTCACGAGATGTTCATATCCATTCTGATTGCTCTATCTCTCATCTTTTCAGCTCTCGGCGCTCCCTATCACTACCAACCAGGAAAGAGTTGCGATATTTCCAAGGCCCAACTCGTCCTACCCCCGGGGGTGAAGCTTCCGCCACCAAGTGAACCTCCTACTCATATCACTGTCGGTGTGGGGACGCAGAACTATACCTGCTCGGAAGAGGGCACTTATACGTTAGTTTCCATGGATTTCCCAGCATGTGTCATTGGTTCTGATACGGTCTCGTAAATCCGCAGAAACGTCGGTGCCGTGGCATCCATTCTCGACATTTCCTGTCTTTACGGCACTCCTCTCTTTGACAGCATCCAGGACATCGTTCTGGCCGTTTGGGAGAAGGACGACCCGACTTCTGCCCATGATATATCAGACCGACTCACTCTTTTGGGCGAGCATTTCTTTATCACCAACCCTATAACCGGGACCGGCATCAGTCCAAAGTGGGATTTTACCGCTACGACCGAGAATTCAGAGGCATTTGTGGTGGGCAACGGAACAGCAAGAAGCCCTGCACCTACTGGGAGCCAGGATGTCGACTGGTTGTCCCTTGATAGAGTTTTGGGAAAACTTGCGGATGAGGTATACCGGATAGATACGAGAGCTGGGCAGCCACCGGCTTCAGTAGGTGTTCTTTTTCATGTTACGTGTTGACTGCTCATAAAATGTTCCGTAGTGCATTCCAGGATCGGAACCTATCACGGTAAAGTATTCTGCGAAGTACTGTGAGTGACGTCTATTTTCCGACGTTCGTTCCTTCAGGTATTGATCTACGTTGTATCATTCCTAGGGTTCTTCGGTGGATGCTTGTAAGGCGTCTACAGTATGCATATTTACTTGGCGCGTTTCTACGGACATTCTCGTGACGGTGGCGCGGAGCAGAACGCTAGCATATTCGCTCATTACGACTAGACATGATATCCACAAAATATGCTGCAATGCTGTAGAAATACATGATTAAATGCTTGATACATGTTGTATTTTCCTAGTCCGCAAATAGTCCAATGTAAGGAATGTGTAGGGGGATCACCATTAGAGAGAGAGCGGTCAATTTTTATGAATTAGTTTCTATCCATTTGAAGACCTATAAAACGAAAGTGATCAGATGGATGGCAGCAAGGTGGCAATAAGACATACCACTCGTGTCATATCTATATACAAGGATTGCTGGACCGCATGGATGTCACCTGTGTAGTAGATCCGTTCGTCATGGACGAAAATATACGTCATAGGGTGACCTGCAATCAATGATGAGCATGAAATCTTTCTTTGACATGTGCAAAGACGTAACATACTACCATCAGAATTCGTCCACTCTGCAGACAGTTCATAGGTCAAAGGGTCCAGGAAGAACTGGAACGACCTTTTGATTAATAGAGTTGATAACGCCGAGAAAGTTACTCACGACGTTCGTCTCGATGTACGTTCCTGTATTCGTATCAAAAGTGAGCGTGTTCCCAGGGTATGCTATGACCCGAAGTTAGCTAGTGCCTACTCCCAGCATTAAGAGCCGAACCGATTATTTGTGTGGTCCGAGCCAGGTGAAAGCTAGCGAAAGTTTAATGTCAACGTATCCCTGGAAACTCAACGTGACCTACTTCTTTAATCCAGGCCTGAGAGACTGACCAAAAAAACCTGCGGTGATGCACATCTTTTCGTCCTTGTTCTGGAGACATTTAGTCAAGTTTGTGCCTCGTGAGAAAATGCACTAAACGTACCGAGTCATAGACATCTCCCCCGTACCCATATGCACGATAGGTGTACCGTGGGGCAGTTTCTTTCGTATGTATGACCTTGTGGCCATCGACATAACCTACTAGTCGCTGAAGACCGTGTCTTTCATAGATGGCGATATAACCGGTTGACGACCTGAGAAATGAAAACTGTTCAACATTTATCAATGGTTGTAACAAGACGCTTACCATGTCGGTATGGAAGAAACGACTGTATCGAAATACATGTTAAAGGCACTGTTTCAAAGGGAAGATAGCAGACGCACATGTGGTTTTCCTCGTTCTTCTCGGGGGATCATGCAGAAGCGGAGGGATTGAATGAGATTTCGACTCTGCCAACGGCTCCCTGAGATTCGTCTCCGATGATGGTTGCGCACTGCGCAATCTAAACCGATACTGCAGTTCGTTCGCATACAGAGCATCCGGCTCATTGAGAGGCAGCGAAAGAATGGCTTGGAAAGCAGCAAAAACAGAAAGGAAAGAAAATATTTTCGTCATGATACCACTGGGATTGCAAGAATAGTTGAAATGAAGGTGAAGGGAATATAAGGGAACGGCGTTTTATAACCGCATTTTGACGTCCCGCCTTTTATATACGGAGCAAATTTGCAACGAAGGAGCCGTTATAAAAAGGACTGTGGGAAACTTGCCCTTATCATCATCAGCATTACATGGCACGATACCACTTGGGCACGCCGGACGCAAGTATGTAAGATGAAACCCTCCACGTCGATCATTCTCGTTCTAGTACCGGTGACAAAGTGACAAATCCAATGTGTCACATCATTCAGTCGCAACACTAATTGATGTCGGTACTCGTGGAACAAGGGGCCTGTTGCTAAAAACTGACTGACAAATTGATGCCCACAATATTGGAACATTCAACATCTTTCAGCCTTGAGACCACTCCACTTATGAGTCGTACTAGGTCGTGTTTGTACCTGGCAACGGTACGCAGCACAAAGATCTATTTAAAGTTGTAACAGTTTACTATGTCCTCGTTCATGATAATGTTGTGATATGTATAAATACTAGTTGAATACTAGCAGAGAACGGTAAATAATCCAAGTACAAACATAGTATCATGAAGAAGAATCAGTATACGCAGGTGGCGGGAGGTCGGACAGTCTCGCAATCTCCCTGACGAGCATCTCATTTCTTCGCCGAAGTTCGGCAACCTGTTCCTCCTCCAGGTCCTGCGTCTCGCCAATCTTGTCAAGTGCATCATGTGCAGATGTTGTAACACTAGATTCTGAGCCAGAAGCCGGACTCGCAGAAGTCTGCATCGTCTCCCGCCTTTTGGTGAGGATAGCCGCTTGGGAGGCAACCGCTGAGCTGAAAGGCGATGGCAAGGAAGCCGACGATGTGGGCGACAAGGTGGGACTTGTGCTTTGGATGTTTCGTTCCTGGCTTTCTTCGAGCTTCGCAGCCTGAGAAGGGAGTACTTCGCCTGTGACCAATACTGCCCCTATTCTTGCCCCGCCGTTGCTCTGCGAGTTAGTTCCCTGTGATTTTGTCCAATGGGAAGGGACCGTTGATATGGTACCAAGATTCGGACCGTCTAAACTACGTCTTCTGTTGGCATAGACTTCGTCCAACTTTGCGCTTTGAGAGGGAACGGGGTTGAAGTTAGCTGAAGGGAAAGCGCTGGGGGCATGTGAAGTGTTAGGTTCTGGGGAGGGAGGCTTGATCTTTTCGAGTATTGCTGACTGAGAGGCGATGACGTCCCTATCGGAGGGAAGCGACACTGCAATTATTAGAATAGGGCCAAAGAACCGCATGGAATGACCTACAACGTGTACTCCCTGTTATGACCTTTGATGGAACAAGAGGTGGATCATCATGGGTGCTATGCGATGAACTCCTTCGGTCATTTGTACCCGATACCGCAGTCGCATAAACGTTCTCTGCTGGATTTGTCCGTGTATCCGATGATATTGGATTGAGTTGGTGGGTCGGTATGATTTGTTCTTGTGCAAATGGAATATCCCTTGGAAGCCTGGGTGGGTTATAGGCAAAGCTATTGAAAGCACGGGCCGCTGGCGTGTCAATCATTTGCGTATACTGACTGTTAGATGCAGAAAATACGAGTGCGTCAGTTCCGTTCATGTCAAACGCATGTGCTTGATCTTGGCTAGGGACATGTTGGTTCTGAAAGAATGGAACATCACAGGAAGATGACTGCGGACTGGTAGCAGTGGCAATCAAAGCGGGCGGTGGGGTAGTCACGCCTACCACAGTGCTTCCTTTCGACAACTCAGCTGTCGGGACTAGGATACAAATCTGAACATCGCGAGATTGAAAACAAAATGGAACAGCTTACTTACCGATTTTGTATTGAAACGCTTCCTTCGCGCCATCAATCTCAAAATCATTGCCTGCATGATGTCTTCGCTTCCACCACCAATACGCAAGACTGGATAGTACAGCCAACGCGACAAGAGACGCCAAAACAGCGCCGACGATGGTACCGGTGTTGCTCTTAGAGCCCCCGTCGTCTGATGATGCTGTTCCTGTTGGAAAAGGGGTCGATCCTGATGTAGACGATCCTGATCCAAAGGAAGAAGTACCGTTATCTTTACTTTCCTCATATATCGGCTCGTAAAGAATGTAGTCCAACTCGAATATCTGGTCTCCGGAGACCTCAGTCAGAGTAACAGCCACCTCATGATCTCCCGAGGCGAGACCAGTAGCACTGAGCAAAGGAAGATTTGCCAAGGCAATATCGTTGTCGCCACTTCCACTAACATTAAACCCATTTTGCGATGAACCATCGATCTCAAAAGATAGGACAAGGCTCCCATTCGTCAATTTCTGAACACCGTATATCGATACAGCGCTACCTGTAAGCAAAATAAAGCGTTGGAGACGGGCAAAATATGTCCGTGTGAGACGTACCGGAAAATTGGAAAGTAAACCTACTACCTGCGGAGTTGCTCCTATGTACACCGCCTCCGTGGGGACTGAAAATGATTGAATCGCTTGATGAACCGTTCGTCTTGAAGGCATCGCCCGAGTTCTGCGACCATGAACCGTTGTAGCTGATGAAGGAATCGTTATCATCGATGAGTATGGACATGCCGGGAGAAAGCCCCGGCGGTACGTCTGAGTCGGAGTCTGTATCGACAGTATACGTGATGTAGTCGATGGATACAGGCGAATCTGAGTCGACGCCTCTGCATGTAACGTTAACTGTATGAACGCCATTGCTTAGATTATTCACTTGGCAGAGCTGTTTGTATATGTTCGATTCTTCATCACCACCACTGGCATTACATGTTGTCTCGTTTCCATTGTCGACAGAGATGGAGAAGGACGCATCTTCCGTTCCCCAAAGAACGCCGGTCCATGCAAGCGAGGTTCCTGAAAGCGTCTTGTGTTGGAGAGCAATCTCAGCGGAGACAATATGCATACCATAGAACGAGTAGGTGAAGGAGAGACCGCTATGCGCAGCATCGTGTGTGCTGCTACTGATGAACTGACTGGTATGGCCCTGTCCTGTGCTCCATTGTGAAGAGCCAGTGGATGGTCCGACGGAAGGATTGTATTTCAAGAGATTGTCGTCGATGAGGACGGTATGGGTATTGACCATGTCTTTGTGTGGATGCTGTAAACGAAAAGTGGTCCCGAACTGGATCAAGCGGATGCCCTATACTTCGAGGGACTGCCAACGGCACCCAGTCGAACACGATATTCGTGTGTATTAATCCCGCACTAACGCCGCAATAGTGTAAGGCCCTATGCTTCCTAACGCCAGTGCCAAGATGTGTATAATTGAGGCCAAGAGAATAATGCCGCAACAGTAACTCTGAGTCCATGATATCACCTTAGCGGGTAGATTGTTCCCTACAAAAGAAACTACACGGAGTGGGACACTTATCTTGCATTACATTTCATACATTCATAGGTATCGCCATGAACGAGGGCGAAGAAGTTGTCTATCCATACACTTTGACCCACGCAAAATTGAAGTAGGCATCAACGAAAGTTGCGGGATTGTTGTTAATGTAGTCAGTCTAGTACCAGGTTAAGGTTAGATGGTATTAGGACACAAGAGCAAAGCTAGCTTACCGACACAGAATGATGGGCAGTTGGAGGCCGAATAGGCAGATCCAGCCTAATCACCACTTATTCAGTCGCATACACGCTGGTGTAAGAAAGATAGCCTAGATATAGAACACCCATCACCTTCACTCACAGAACGTTACTGCAAGAAAATATCACCGCATCAGAGCATAATCACTAGTCAATTGACTGCTCACAACTGATGATGATGTTGTGAGCACCGAACTTGTCGCTTATCGAGCATGAGGTGTTCGGGAAGTATGTAAATGGAGTTCCCTGCCCGAAGTTTCAAAAACTGCTCGGACGTGCTGTTAATATCGAGACATACCCAGGCGTCGATGTTGACATTGGACCTTCCATCTTCGACGTTGTTATTATTATGAGCCCACAACCAGATGTTGATGAAAGTATCAGTCTGTTCTACTGCGTACTTGAATAAAGATGTTCATGCCGAGGTAGCATAATTCAGGAGAACGATAGAACTCGCCATCCTCCGCCGTTGTTATTGAAAGGTGATCCATAGCTAAACGGGTCTTGATTTTGAACACCACAGCCAGAGTTGCCATTGACTGCGGTGTTACAATCATTCGTGAGGACAACTTCTATCGGATAGTGAGAAAGATCAAATCTGATTAGAATCTAATCATTACCAGTTTCGTCCCGAGAAGCCGGCATTGTACAACCTTGTACGTGCATTTGAAGACGCATTTAAAGTACAAAAATGATATAAACACACCTGCGGACGTGTGCAAAGTCGCCTGATTATACACCTGACTGTGTACCCCTTCCAGAATATCGATTTCTCCCTTTTAGAAAGTGAATAAATTATCAATATTTTGAGGACACAATAATGCACCAGGGTTGGCCATGGGTCCGCAAAAGTCCATACCGCTGGCCAGGTGCTATACAGAAACGCTTAAGGAGCTATATAAGTTTGGAGAACAAAGATATCCATCCGCGGCCTTGTGGCATATGACGAATGTTGAATCTTAAGATAACAAATGAACTCATGGAGATCGCCAATTGCATTCAATACTCATACTATGACTGTGTTGCTTCCGTATTGCTTGTTCGATTGCAGTCTAACGGAATTACGTTCAGCACCAGCGGCGTCCAAAACGGTCGTGAAATCCGCACGCAGAATGAAAGTGTCATCAGACGTGTAGGTCAAATTCTGGCTGACTGCAGCGGCGGCATTGACATAATTTCTATATTGAAGAAGGGGTCTGAGAAGGATGTATAGGAACGGCTGAGTCCAGAGATACATACACACGGCCGTTGGTTGGGTCGGCGATGGCTTCATATGAGAAGCCACTATTAAACTAGGAGTCTACAAAGCTATCGCTCTGTAAGTAGCTTACACTGGCTGCCGGGGAGACAAAGGGCAACTAAGATATCGCCGGTGAGGGAAGGCAGGAGACTGTATGAAGGGGATATTGGGTTGGTTTCCACAATAGTTCAGAGCCGGTCCAGGCAGTCCGACGCCTTTTATACATTGCAATTACCTAACCTACCAAACATGTTCTCGATTGACCAAAGACAAAGGAAGGAGCCAAAGTCACGGGTAAAACACTCTGAGGGAAACGCATATAGTCTGAAAACCTCAAGCCACACGCCGCATTGATTCTCATTGATTCAGCTGATAATCGTCTCGAGTAAACGGGCTTGTGAATGCATTGTCGGGAGCAGAAATAACGCATCCAATGCTCTGATCAGAATATTGAAGAGCACGAGTTTCCGGTATTATTGTCCACGACTCCACAAGAAGCGGGATCACGTAGGAAGGCAGTATCACTAAAGACGAATGTGAGTCAACTAGTATTTTAGCTGAGGTTGCATAGGAACGTTACCAGTAATGGCTCGCAGCGACAGTATATCCATCATTACACTGTGCCTACGCTTTTTATCCCATCACCATATAAATGCAGTGCACACATTCATCTTCACATACGCTCACCGATGTGCTGGTCTCGAAATAGACTCCCGCAGTATTTCGCCAGTAACACTCGACTCAGGTGGTATTACTTCCCTGTGCATATGATAGCAAGGACATAAGTAGAGACTCGATAGGAATCAGGAAGCCACACGTTAAGGAGCGCCTTCCATATGACTTGAATTGGGTACAAGGCACGTGAAGATGTGGTTGACAAGGAACTGTGGAGTTAAATACTACCGCCGGCTTGATATAACAGATAGATGTGTCATCTGAAGGGATTTACAGTATTAGAATAGAAGAACACGGAAGGGGCTATACGCACCTTGTGGAGAATGTCCTTTGGTATTCCGGTTAACCCATTCGGACCATGGAGACCCTTGACAGACCATCCAATGGTAAATATAATGCTACCTAGCAAGAACTTGATAAGGTTCGGTCAATGATGGAGCCCGCGATGGAGAAGGACAAAAGATGTCTGCAGTCTGGTGGATGTAGGAAACAGAGGTGCCAGCTCTTGTGGCGTGAGAAATCGGATCCTTTTCTACGGACGCGGTCTTGTGACATCGAACTTTGGTCTTCAATCTGCCTTCAATCGAACTTCAATTACCTTGAAGGCTTCCAAAATTAATCCCCGTTGGCTTTATGTGTCTCCCGGCATTTTTCCTCAAAGAGATGTAATTCTCCTGATTTTCTATCAGCGTTCAAATGCGTCATAGGTCATAGATGTGTACTTTGTCGCCAACAGGGCAAGCCGCTTGACTCCCTGAAAAGTAACGATAGCTCGACGTGCCATTGCATTAAACGCATGGAGCTTTTATGCTCAAAATCGACGGAACTGTGTCCGGAATCTGTTGTTGGTCCCGGAAGAACAAAACTCAGTCCTTTGATAGTGAAATCACAAATAAGATATTATCAGTGTCCCATTTGGAGTAACAACAGTTAAAAAGACGACCATATACAAATACACTCAGTTGGGGTATAAGTACAAGAAGTATAGGTTTGTTGCTAAGTTGCTCTAGCGTTCCAGATGTATTCCCCGGATGATAAAGCTAGTCTATTCTAACTGTACTTGAGCAGTCCAGAAAAATAAAATAAAATCTACAAAGGTCAATCAATATTCTGCCCACACTGTAGGAGCATGGTAGCAATAATAGCTGCATCGAGTAATCCCATTTGCATAGCTTCCACGGCTATGTCGAGCGTGATTGTTCCATTGCCACGGCAGATCCTTGCGAGTAGACGTGGAGACGACCCACTGGAATAAAGCTGCGCAGACATGACATCAGTACACACATTGCCATTAATAGCTGAAGAAACGACATTAATGTATTGCTCTCGCGGAATCCACAAGTAGCGCGTCCCGCGTACGTCCATTGTTCTCGAACTACAACGAGGTCGATAATGAGTCTTCGGCAAGGGATCCCAGGAACAAAAATACGCACGTCTTATCTTGAGACAGTTGCAACCAGTCTCTGACTTTTTGCTTTGATACGACTCCACGTAGCTCGACTAGTGGGTGTGATTGCCACTCGACAAGGGCTATGCTCCTGTCCTTCGCGTCTTTAAGCACGGTATAGGTAGGCATATTGGAGTCCGTGACAAAGTTGAAATAGGGACATTGTTGAGGCCCAATGACAGTACAATTTAGCATCGAAGGGTTAAACGACGTGAGGTAGAAGGTCACGTAGTTGGCAGGGACGGGAGGGGTTGGGTAAGGGAGAGCACCGAACAGTGAAGGTGCAGGCGCTTGTCCCCACCCGCCATAGATATTGTTAAAAGACATTGAGGGAGGATTAGACTCTAGAGACAACGGAAGGGGAAAAAAGATAAAGAGATGGCAACGGTGCACGAATGAGAAGGATTAGATACCGACGGAAAGAAGCCTGGGAAGGACTGCTCAGGTAGGTACACTCAAAGGTATGACCCGAACAATGGGGAGGCGAGTGTAGAAATGCGCCCTTTATAGTGCCGCATACGGGCTTTATAATCCGAATATATCAAGCCAACAGTGCTCGCCCAGATCGAAGACGATAGGTTTCGAAGGCCGCTTCCTAACAGCAAGTGACTCGAGTCATGTTCATTCAGGCTCGGTTAGAACCAGCCTGAAGTAGGATTTCCAATCTGGAATACGGGTGCCTAAAAAGATGAGTTGAAAACCCGAGCAAGAACCCATTCGTGATAGCTCGTTTGTTTACGAGTCGCTGAAAGCAATGCTGACTGTTGTTTCATTACGCTTTGCCGCCCGCCTGATCAAAGTGGCGTCCGGGGCTTTCGAACTCTTAAAATTTGAAGAGGAAGAATCCACCGAGAAGGGCTTATAGATTGATGTGAAAGAAGTATCATGATCATAATCATAATCACAAGAACCCAGTTGAGCACAGCACAAGAGAGATACCGACGATTTGATTCTGGGTCCAGCAGCTTGGTGTCGAGACACTATTTATGGGTTGATTCAAGGGGTACCACCGACGAGGCGGCGCGACTATACTTCCGCCGTAAGACTGGGTGGTTCGACATAAAGCACTTGAAATCCAAGCAGTTCATAAAGCCAATGAACTTGCCACCAAGGCTAATGAAGCAAAGAAGAAAAAGTTTGATGATTGATTGTACACCGCCGACGCGGTTCCTGAAGAGGAGCGCTCTTGATGAATATGGAAGACAAGCCTGGCCAGATATAGGGCCAACAGAGGTCGGCTAGACGTACACTAAGTTTCCCAAGAAGGCGATGGAAATACCATGTATCTAGTATGAATCACAGTTCTTGATGTCGAGTTAGGCGTAGGGCGGTAGTGACCGGGTCTGACACACAGCCGATACAGGGTTGCTCTCCCGTTGGGCGGCTTGTCCCACGGGAGCCGCTTTACCTGATTCAGACAGCAACAGATGGCGTACGCAATTCAGGTTTTGGTGACTCACCTTTATATGCCACTGAAGATTTTAGAAGAGTAGTTGCGTAGAGATAATTAGTTAAGGGCATGAATTGTTGATTGTCGCAAGAAATGATGAATGGGGTACTATAACAACGACGTGCGACGAAAAACAGAAACCAAATTGATATGTATATATGTACAAGAGACCAATTTACAGTACAACCGTTGTGTAAATCGCCCCTCGACTACATGGCATACCTTCGAAGACCGATAAGCATCGAGAAAAAGAAAAACAAGAGCCAGACGTACTTCCTGGTCCACTCCCTAGCTGTTGCTTCGTAGCGAGTACGATCGGTCTTGTACAAGTGAGCAATATCGGGCACAAGGGGATCATCGGGATTAGGGTCAGTTAACATCGAACAAATCGAAAGTAAAACTGCGGCACATGAGCTCCAATTGCATACGGAAGTGATCAGCAACAAACCTTTCGAGATGGTCAATGCGGGTGACCACTGGTCTCGCAGAATGTCCAAACAAATGGACCCGTTCGCATTGATGTTTGGGTGGTAAATCTTGGTCGTGAAGCTGACCTTGGGCGGCTTGAAGGGGTAGTCGGTGGGGAAGCTGATGGAGAGGAAGAAGACACCACCAGCGTATGGTGAGTCGCCCTGAAACGATCGTGAGGATAGATGTGGCGGTGATAACACAAGTTACGTACAGGTCCCATGATTGTTGCTTGCCATTGGAACATATTATCGCCAGTTGGGCCAGCACTGCAGGACGAGGGCGGGTCACGGCCGAGGTCGATCAATTCCTGAATGGCGACGAAACGAAGTATGAGTAACACCGCCCCTGAAACCGCATCGCAACGACTCCAGAGATGGTAAAACGACAGAAAGAAACAGCAGGGCTTACCTTGTTAATACGCTTGAGGGCCATTGCAGACGATACCAAGTGGCGACGAAAGACTGAAGGATCGTAGTAAATCGCACAAGATCGCGACGACGACAATATGAGTAACGGCAAGGGCGATTTCAATGCGATGGGCGACGATGAGAGGCACGATGAGCTCAAAATACAGTTGGGAAAGGAAGGAAACGAACTTACGAGCTAAAAGGAAAAGTAGACTCTGTGAGCTGGTGGTGGTGAGCGGATAAGGGCGAGTGGCAACCTTTGTAAGTAGCTGTTTAACCACGCGACATCTGCTTATGTCATCGATTCAGATCGAGTCATTGAATCCGAGTTCACCGCGGTTGACTCTTTTAGTGTCCTTCGCTATCGACCAGGGCCTGGGCTGTCATTCTCAGCATTGTAGGTCAGCTTGCTGCCTTAACGGAGAAATTCGAGAGGCGACCAGAGCACGCCTTTGCTTCTTAATTTTTGTTCCACGTAGAGGCCGGGGAATTCTCCGGAATGTTCTACCGGGTCACTTCATAGTCACATCATTTCACAGCAGAGAAAAACCATTGTATTACATTCCTTCATAGCAATCGACAGTCAAGGTTTCATTTGCAGCCATCCAGCATGCAAAACAACCAAAGCCGTCTCTACGATCCGGATAATAGCAACAGCAACGATATACATCCGACAACAAACCTTGGGTAATCGGAACCGAAAACCCTACGGTCAGAGTGACTGTATTGTTCTGGACAAACAGTTCATCTGGTTAAAAAAACCAATGAGTAATTGCATGCGCACCTTTCAAAATCTTGCACAAGGCACTTGGAGTGGTGCCTAACAAGTTTTTTTTAGAATAAATGCAGTTTGATGTCGAGAATATACATGAACTTCCTTGGATGCATGCCCAACATATCCAAATCAGTGCTTGAAGATCGTCAAAAAAAATAAGGCTTAGAGAGACGGAAACAAATCAAAAAGACACAAAAAAAAGTAAAAATAAAATGAAATAAAATAAAGACGCATCATAGCAAACCTTCATTATCATAGCTATCGACGTCGTCTTCGTCATCGCTAAGAATGAGAATCCCATTCCAAGAAGCTTCAGGCCATGAACTCTTTGTCGATTTCGGGGGAACGCTGAACGGTTTCGTTGACTTGTTTCGGTCATCCTCGGCCACCCTAAAATTGCAAAAACAACCAAAACAAATAAAACCTCAGCCAGCGCCAGATTTGCCCAGTGAAGCAACCCGGCGAAGGAAACGCAAACGCACCGGCTTGTCTCCCTGAGCAAACTCATGATGTCATCCTTCTCTTGTTTCGTACGTGCTAAACTTAGCTTCGCCATAAGAGTCCTACTTTCCGCTATTTGCTGTTCCAAACGACGCTGTTTTGCAGCAAGCTCTTGCTTGGCGGCAGTGGCCTGGGTCGTAGGCGGCTTGAGACCAACCATGGGAAATGGCGATGTCACTGCGAGTCGTTCGCGCGGCGTTTTGAGAGTTTGTATAGTTTCAGTAATGAAAGAAACGGCAAGATCGTCAAGGGCACTGTCTGAGACAGGCGGTGCTACATCAGAGCTCTTGAGTACCGGAGATATCAGCGTTGTAGGCGGTGGTATAAGGGCTGCAGCTGGTTCCACAGATACGGGATCCTCTAATGGTCGAGGCGCAACAGGAGGCGTCGAAACGTCTACGGGAGGCGTGAGTGTCGGCTTCAACTTCTTTCTTTGACTTGCTAAAACTAATTGGCGCAGCTTCTCCTCCATTGCCATATTGTCGATAACCTGTTCTGTCGACAAAACTGGAGAAGGGGTTACTTGTGTAGGTGGTTGGGCGTCCATCTTCCCGGCACCGATAGAATTTCGTTCCCTTGCAATCCGTTCTTCCAGTTCCTTTTGTTTGACGGCCAGTGATCGGAAGACGAAAGAGGGTCCTTTTGGCGCATTTTTCATGGCTCGTGGCTCTGAGGGAGGAGGAGTAGGTGATGTAGACGCAGCAGGCGATCCAAGGTTAGATACAGGTGTGGGCAAATTGTGGCTGGACTCCGGCAAATGAGTAATGATCGATGGGGCCGTTTGTGGGGTACGTGAGCGAATAGAGGTCGAAGATGTCACTGTAGCGGGAGGAATAGTGGTGGGGTCTTCATTAGATGCATGAGGAACTGAGCTACGTTCGTGACTCAACAGAGGAGATGGATTGTGATAACTAGATGGTGTTTCGACCTCCATATCTTCTGATTGGCTTGCAGACCGAGAAGATAGTGGAATGTAGAGGTGTGCCGAAGGCGGTCCCATGTCAATAGTGCTGACGGGGCTGACCGTAATCAGCGATGATCCGGGATCATCGCGGAAGGTGGAAACCTTGGCGGTATTGATAGGCGCCGGACGCCAATTCGGAGCGAGTTCGGATTGAGGAGGAAGAGGGATCTTTGGCTTAAAAACCTCGGTAACAGGACATTGAGGTATCGGCGGCAATGAAGGTGCTGATGGTAGAGGGTGACAAAGTGTGGGAGGGAATGGGGCAAATGCGGAAGGTGTCGGTGATATGACAGATGCAGGAGTATATGTTGCAGAACTTTGGACAGGAGGCTCAGCAGGAGGATGGGCCTGAGGAAGGCTAGCTTTTTCCAACGCAAGCTTTTCTTCCGCCTCTTTCACCGCCTTTTTCGCTCTCTTCCTCTCGCGACGGCTTTGGAGCTGAGCTTCCTTAGCAGCCTCTTTCTTTGCAGCCTCCTTCATAGCGGCGACGTCTTCAATTTCACCATCCTCTAATTCTTTCATCGTAAATTCCACCGCAGGTTCTGAGACAAGATACCACCATACTCGAATGAGATCTTCCCTAGCCGCCCCCTTGATAGTCGCACCAGATGGATTGGGTGGGCCCAGTCTGGGGCTCACCCATGCCTTCCGCGCAAGTTCGAATGAAGGAAACTCAACGACAGCATTCGCATTACTAGCCTCTACAGCGACGAAGACCGGTGAACAGTCAGACACGTTTTTGCACCAGGTTCGGATGTAATTGACATTCCTATGTATCTTCGGAATTTGCTCCATGACGAGTGTGCGCAACGGGTCTGGCTTGTAAGGGAAACGGACGGTTGAATCAGCATCCATGTGGGTGGTAGGTTTGACTCTAAAAGTGCGCCGTTTACCCTCGGGATCGCGGTCAGACTGCATGCCAATCATCGTGGTGGAGGGTTTCTTGGGTTTTTGACCACCGGGCTTCAAGGGTAGTCTCGGGGTTTCTGGAAGTGATGAAGATGCGGAAGAGAATGGGGGCGGAAGTGACGATGATGAAGGTGATGGCGGCGACGGTGGCTCTGCAGGGTCCTGCGCAGGTCTAGTGTGTACTCCTGACGGTGGTAAAATTTGAGGCCACTGGGAGATGTCTGAGTATATATTCCACGTCGGAGCGAATGATCCAGAAGGTTCTGCAATGCTTGCCATAGAATTGACCCAATTAGACGTAGAAACATTGAGAGATTGACCCATTGGAAAGCCTTGATAAGAGAAGGGTGGGTAGCCAAAAGGGTCCGGAGGCACAAAAAACTGGGGCGACATGTCGGCTGTAGGGGAAAGGGGCGGAAACGAGGACGGGAAAGCAGCTATGGCCTGTGCCATGAGCTGAGCCGACCCATCAAAGCGGGCCTTCTTCTCCGTATGCTCTTGCCGCCTTTTGGCTGTTCGTTGCTCTCTTTTTCGCTTTTTGGACTCGGATTGCTGCGCGCCATTGATATTTGTGGCTTTGCTCGGTCCAGCAACTGGTGTGGGCACCGCCTTGACTTTGTGTTTTTTCGCAGCGCGTCCTGTGCACAGACAGTCAGCACGGCGAATGGCATGATAGGGTAGATAAACGGCGTACCTTCCAGCTGTGAATTGCTGATGTAGTTATCAGCAGTCCGCAATTTCTCCTGGTGTGCGTTGACTTGATCTTGTACTAGGAGATCAGTGCCAGGTGCGCTTTGAAGGCTTTTATTGTCGCATTCATCATCCGAAATGAATATTGGCGAGCTACGGGAACCTGCACCACGGAGCATAGTGGACGTCGATTAACGGCGACGTGAGAAATAATGGAACCTTGAATTTCCTGTGTTTGGGTCTGAGTATATTTACGTAATCATCGTTACTGTCAGTGATTTGGATTTTTTGGGCAGCTGTACATAATTAACTATGCATTCGCGAGCTTGACGTTGAGAGACCAATAAGAGATGTTTACAATATGCCAATCATCCCCCTCCTCCTACGTCTTCGTAGGAAGATAACCAATAATTTCTGAAGCTGCGAGATAACCAATGATGGCATAAAAGGGAAAAATGCGTATAGGTTTCATCAGGAGGTCAGCTTCCTAAGGCAATATCCCACCCCACGTTGTACGCTCTGTGCTTTCCTCAATGAAAACGAAATAAAAGGAAACAATAACACTCACTCGATCTTCCCACGACATTCAGGATGCCTTTGCTAGACAACAAGGGCATGTCTCGTCTCAATGTGAAATGGTCAATTGAATCAGAGGAATCTTCGTCTCGATTCATGCAATGACAGCCAGCGGCAGAACAATGGGTCGACGAAGGATGAATCGCAATCATGACAAGAGATAGCAGGGGCAAGTTCTGAGCTTCAATGAAGACATCGACACGACTTAATGTCCCTCCCTTGAACAAATCAACCACCGCACGGCTTTCCGGGCAGATCTCTATGGTTATATCCCGAACGGAGGGACCCATCAATGGGCATGGCACATCGTTGTCAAATTCGCCACAAATGAGACGAACAGACCTTAAGTTTGCAAGTACGCTGAGGTCAAGGGAGGGATCAATGGACTCGGCTGAAGAAGTATTTGTTGTCAGCACTGTTTCTGAGAATAGAGAATGATTTGACCTGGAATTGAGTAATCAATGACTACTTCTTCAAGGTAAGGTGCCGGAATCGCCAATGCTGTCCTGACAACAAGAAGGTCGTCAAGACTCGTTATGACGGCCACAAATTTCTTCCATCGCAGTTCCGAACAGGAATTATTCTTTGAAAGCCAGTCTTCAAAGTAGATGAAAGAGTTAAAGCCCCCGACCTCCAGAGACTCCAATGATGCAAGATCCCACGCAACGTTTTGTTGCTGAAAGCTTGACCATAGTATGGAAAGACTTTTGAGCGACGGCCATTTCTCTGACGTTGAAAAAATATCAGCTTCAGGAATAGCTTCTACGCCATCAAGGCATAGTTCTACAATGCCGACGGAAAGAGCGTCATTGAAAATGGTCTTAGTAAGAGGCTCGTCTTTGCAGCCTCCGAAATCTATGGAGTCGAAACCCGCTGATAGAACATATCGTTTCAAGGATGTGAGGGATTTTAAGACAGCGACAAAACCCGTCGTGTCAACTATCGGGCGTTGACAGTAGGTGATGTCGAAATATACTTCCAATGTAGTGACGAGATGAGCGATGTGAGGTGATACGGAGATCATAATGTGGAATCTCTCGAAGGTATGACCAGATAGCTTCCAAGGCGTAGCATCGCGAGCCGGAGAATTCGACAAGATAAGTTTAATTCGAGAAAAAAGATGCAATTGACTCGACGCGACAAAGGCGCGAGAGACAAGTGTGCATGCTCGTAATGCCTTATTGTCGTCGTGATTGCAGTCAATGATCGCGTCTATCAGCTCTTGGGGAATAACCATGGTTTCTTGTACTGTGAGAAGACTGAGCCAGCAGACACTTTGATAGCATTGTTACTGACCCTTGCAGTTTATTTTGACGAAGGTCTTTGAGTAGTGGGTTCGCTGAACGATGTGGCACGGCACAGAATGAAGATCGGCTTTTGCCGACTCTTGCCCACGAGTCCGAACATCGTTACTAGCATTTCGTCAAAAAGAATTGATATAATCTACAAGACTAGTAATGCAAGTTACAAACTATTCTGGGTTAATAAGACTCTTTAGTGGGACCGGAAGATATGGATTCGGGCTAATCTGAGGTAATGGTGGACCCTGCTGGAGTACGAATGGTTCCGATTCTGTAGCCACCTTCAGTTCACCGTTTCCATATACATCCTTGGCCTTAGGTGCCTCAAATGGATGTGCCTCTGTATTGAAAACGTCTGCACAAGGCCATGAGATTCGTAGCAGTACTCAATGAACAGAAAGAATGAGCCTACATTCGTCGAGACTGATATGGTTCGGGTCGTCGAAAGTCAAATATCTACCAGAAGGTCGAATAAGACTCTCAGAACGCTAGAGAAGCATGACGCTTACAAGTATTTGAGCACTTCTGCGAACCAAAAGCTTTCCATGTCATCTATCTTTGTAGAATTTTTGTTATTGACATCATCTATGCCTGTGAACGCAACTGTAGCCGGAAGGAAAGTCTTAAAGCTTTCGATAGCACTCGCTGCGCGGTCCAGGTACTTGGTATCACCAGTGACACGCCAGGCATAGAAATTTGATTCTAAGACCTCTGGTCTTAGAATGTAATCCGAGCCTGTGATGTAGAATCCATGTTGTTGGTAGAAAGATAACTGATCTGCGCTGACGGTGGATCCGCCAGTGAAATTGCCATCCCTTGAGATATAAGCAAATGTTTCAGGGCCGATACCAGTCCTGGGAAAGGTCAGACGAAGGTTACTAGCAAGTAGTATGGAAATCGACTTACGCAGTACTGGCGTATGTGTTCCAGCATGCGTCGACGAGCTGCAATGCGATATCAACGATGGTTTGGTTGTTCAATAGTTTGCCACCTATTCATTGACCAATTCAATTGTAGTGTTCGGACACAGACGTAAGTAGAACAAACAAACCAAACAGCCAATTGCCACCATGAAAGCATTCCAGGTGAGAGCCAACATGACGAATAGTCCGCGAAGAGTCGAAATCAGCCAAATAAACATGGTTTCCGACAGTTGATGTCTACATTACGCAACCTTGAATGAGAAGACTGGCGATAGACGTGGAGTGACACACCTTGAGGAGATATTGAATCGATGAAGAGACAGCGGTGAACCACGTCTCAACGAAAAGTGGGTCGTCTGTATTAGATAGTCGAGCATGCTTTATCAAGTATTCAAAGTAACTGTCGGATCCGCCGCCCCATGTCTATTAATATATTATGGTAGCTTGAACTGCAACCACAAGGCGGTGGGAAACTTACGATGTAACCCCCTACGAATCTGCCAGTCGTAGGATCAATGCCTTGAGCGGCTAAACCTGGTCGAACTCAAGTTTATATACAAAACAGAAAACTTATGACGAGGCAAAGTACCTGGAAGAGGAGCTGGCTGGAAATCGATAATGAGTAGCGGCTAAATTTTAATGGTGGGAACCTACAAGATTTGCGATATGGCGGACGGCACCCTCAGTCAATTGAGTGTATGTATTATTTCCGGTGTATTTGGTCAACGTCTCCCATTCCAGGACCAACTACAACGGCTGTCAGCAAGTTCAAAAGGTAGCGTGCTTCCAAACCTTACCGTCCCAGCTTCGGCAATATTGGACTATGAATAACTCGGGGGTCAGCCGCATAGGCGCCGACTTATAAGGTGTACGTACAGTAGATATGACAGGCGAGTCATCTGAAAAATCAATGAAGCCATACGGTATAGTTTGGTTCTAATAATCAGTTCAGTTTGTGCGTAGCCGAAGATTTGTCGCGCTGACCTTGAGAAGCCATCCTACTGACATTTTATCTGCGACTTCTTTGGCCTTCGCAACTAGTATCGCATCCTTCTTACCGCCAAGTTCATATGCACTGAGAAGACCACCGACATATCGTATCGTCGTTTCAAATATGCTAACAGTATCGGGAGTCTGTGAACGGCTGAAATCGATGTTACTAGCAAAATCAACAGCCTCGGAGAACAAATCCTATGGGTTATTATTAGCTCCAAATGTAGTAGGATAACGACAGCACGAAGTCTCAGCGTACATCTAGACCCATGATTTTCTTCACAAGGACATGAATGAATTCCGTCATGGCTGATTTTGATTGTGAAAACCTACCATGGTGGACATTGCGTCGACAATCGATGCACCCCACCCATTGCGGCCATCTGAAAAGCTCTTGCTTACAGGCAATAGATCATCATGACCAAATGCGTATTTCCTGACGATGTTTCGTTAGATTCAAGAACATGGAATACAATGTTGGACGTCATACTTATAAGCCGCGTAACTCTCCTGGAAGATTTCCTTGACGGCGTCACGATGAATAGACGCGCCTTCGGGAAGCCTCAGATCTGCTCCTTGGACAGGGCCTGCGATAGTCGCGGTGCACAGTAGTATTGGGATTAGACACTTTGGGAGCCAGTGAGAGATCATCCTGGAGAGGGCTGGGAGTCAGTACGCTGCAAATCTTGATATTTAAGGGGACGTACTATTATAATGCGGACTCATAAGGCCTCTCCATCATGATGTGGCGGAGTTAAGGATAGTTTGCTACATGGACTGGAGTCGGCGATTCTGGTTGATGCCGATAAAATACACTGAAATTAAGATTGCATTTGGCATGTACGGATGGACAGCCAGGCACTTCAACAGAAGATATGCCGCGTGGTACGTAGACAGAAGAACAGCCCGCCCTTCGAAAGAAGAGATAAAAGGGAAGTTTTCTCATATGCGCATGGACCGCCGCCTCGTGATATATACCGGGAGTTTATTGGCCTGATTGCGACGATCTAGAAAACGAGGGGAAAGATAGGTAATGATGTGGCGGAAGAAAAAAATATAAAAAGCATGAAACCGATGAACTGCCGTGGTAAGAGTAGATTATTCCTCTTAGGATCTCTTCCGCGATTTGAACAGAAACTTTTCATCCAAGAAAAGAGATAGCTTTCAATGCACGGAGGCGATAATGTGAATATAGGCATATAATAGCTTATGGTTGCATCCGTATTGCCAGGGGGAGGGGGGGAAGTGTGAGGGAAATCATAGTGAGTGATGTGTGATCGTAAGCAAGTTTCTACGTGTTTTTGGAGGTTTTTGGACGCTAGCGTGAAAAAGAGTATGTGTGGCTGTGTCAATAGTGACAGAGTAACCGTCACACATGTCACGCAAAATCGCAGTCACGACGACGTACAGGGCCACGTCTTAATTTCAGAGTCCACCATACCGCGGTGTCCTTATTTCACTTCTCGTCGCCTCTTTCTTTATTTTCTCTGATAATTTGGCGGGAGTAGACGGTATCGAGCATGTCTGTTATGCTCACCAAGTTCGAGTCCAAAAGCAACCGCGTCAAAGGTACCAATTTCTCTCGCGAATACTATGCGGTAGCTCACTTTGAACAGGGCTTGCATTCCATCCTACGCAACCTCTTCTTGCGGCAGCGCTTCATAATGGGAGCGTACAGCTCTGGAATTACAGAATGGGGGTGCTGGTGGACAGATTCGAGGAGCATGAAGGCTCGTTGTTTTCTCCAGCATCGCTCTGCATGCTGATCCGTATACAGGACCTGTTCGAGGCGTCGATTTTCATCTAAGCCGAGCACTGTTGGTGACAGGAGGAGACGACTACAAAATCAAAGTCTGGGGTGCGCTGCCTTTTCCTTCAATATCCGTTCCACGGCCCTAATTGTCGCATATACAGACATACGGCCGCAAAACAGGCGATGTCTTTTCACTCTCCACGGACATCTTGACTATGTCCGAACGGTACAATTTCACCATGAAATGCCCTGGATTGTAAGTCTATGCATTTCACCTGCTATAGTGCCCAATATTTCTTCATCAGATCTCGACTTCCGACGACCAAACGATACGCATATGGAACAGTACATCTCGCAACTGCATCGCTGTTCTCACTGGTCATTCTCATTATGTCATGTCCGCGTTCTTCCACCCCAAAGATGACCTTGTCGTGTCCGCGTCCATGGATCAGACGGTGCGCGTCTGGGACATCTCTGGCCTTAGAAAGGGCTCTCCGAACACTGGCCCTGGGGGCTTCGAAACATTTGACACCTTTTCCACAGTGAAGTACGTTCTCGAAGGCCACGACCGTGGTGTCAACTACGCCGTTTTCCATCCCACGCTACCCTTAATTCTGTCAGCCGCAGACGACCGTACCATTAAAATATGGAGAATGAGTGAAACCAAGGCTTGGGAGGTCGATTCATGTCGCGGGCACTTCAACAACGTCTCGAGCGCTCTATTCCACCCCAAGTACGAACTCATCGTCTCGTGTGGTGAGGATAAGACCGTGCGTGTCTGGGACCTGGCCAAGAGGACGGCAATACAGACCTTCAGACGGGAACACGATCGATTCTGGGTCCTTGCCTCTCACCCAAACCTGAATTTGTTTGCAGCTGGACATGATAGCGGTCTCATCGTCTTCAAACTGGAACGTGAGCGTCCCGCATTTGCTGTGAATGGTGACACACTCTACTATATCCGTGACAAATATGTCCGCTCGTATGACTTCAATACTGGCTCGGATATTGGCCTCCTGAGCGTGCGGAAGTTCGGCAGCCCCTACGTCCCCCCGAGAACCTTGAGTTTTAATCCTTCAGAGAAGGCCGTCATAACGACAATATCATCGGACAATGGAATATTCGAGCTTACCACGCTACCTCAGCAGTCGCAGGCCGAGGTTAAAGACTCTAGTGTGGATGGCAAGAAGGGTTCTGGGCAAAGTGCAATCTTTGTCGCTCGCAACAGATTTGCAGTGTTAAACAAGGCGTCACAGGTATGTCTGTCTATACGAAGGACGCTTCGCGGCTTATGTTTGTATGCGAGATCATTGAAGTTCGGGATTTGTCGAACACCGTCGTGAAAACTGTCAAGCCACCAGTACAAACGAACGAGATCTTCTATGGAGGAACCTCCAGTATCATCCTTAGCTCCACATCATCCGTTGTCCTATTCGACCTTCAACAGCAGAAAACTATAGCTGAGATCAACAGTCCTCCTGTCAAATACGTCTCCTGGAGTGCAGACAATTCAATGGTTGCTCTGATGAGCAAGCATAGTAAGCTCTATTCAAATTGTCTTGGTGAGATATTTTCGCTGATATGATTGTAGCGATTACCATCGCCAACCGGAATTTTACACAGAGTAGTCTCATCCACGAGACTATTCGTATAAAGTCCGGTGCTTGGGATGACTCTGGGGTCTTCATCTACTCCACTCTCAACCACGTCAAGTACTGTCTATATCAGGGGTATGTCTGTCACACAGTGACTATCTCGGTAAAAAGTTGATGTTTACTAGTGACCACGGCGTTATATGCACTCTGGATAACCCTGTATATCTCACCCGCGTTAAGGGAAAGACTGTGCATTGTCTCGATCGTTCAGCCCGTCCTCGCACCATTACGTTCGATCCTACAGAGTACCGGTTCAAGCTTGCTTTGCTGAGGAACAACTACGAGGAGATGTTATACATCATCAAGACCTCAACGTTGATAGGGCAGAGCATTATCGGATATTTGCAACAAAAAGGCTTCCCTGAAGTATGATGTGAAGCTTTCCATAGTCCAGGAGCAGATATTAATTGTCATACAGATCGCACTTCATTTTGTGCAGGATACGAACACTCGATTTGAGTTAGCTATTGAGTGTGGAAATCTGGAGGTGGCAATGGAAACTGCCAGGACGATTGATCGACCTGAATGTTGGGAACGTCTGGCACAGCAAGCTTTAAAGCAGGGTAACCACAAGGTGTGCAGTCTTTGCATGGTTTTGAGATTCTGGTTGACCTACGATGTAGATCGTCGAGAAAGCGTATCAACAAACGAAAAACTTTGACAAATTGTCTTTCTTATATCTGGCCACAGGAAGTACCGAGAAACTGTCGAAAATGCAAAAGATTGCCGACGCTAGAGGGGATCCCATGTCGCGATTCCACAATGCACTATATGCAGGAGACATTGCTGGGAGGGTAGCTGTTCTTCGGGACGTTGGAATGCGTAAGTTGTCACTTACCTTGTAACAAGACCTACGACTCATCGTGTTTCAGATCCACTCGCATACCTCACAGCTAAAACCAATGGCCTGGAGGAACTTGCAGAAGAAATCCTTGAGGCGGCAGGACTCACAGCTGACGACGTAAATGATGTACCTGCGTTTGGGCCTTCGACTTTGAAACCTCCGCCTGTTGTGACACAAACAACCGACCTCATCTGGCCCGTCGTTTCTGCTGGCGAAAACTTCTTCGACCGTGCCCTGGCCAGTGGAAGCCTGGAAGGGATCGAGTCCTCGTACACTAATGGAGATGCGGCAGCGGGTGTCTCGTCAGCTTTAGATGCTTGGGCTCAAGAAGAAGCAGAAGCAGATATCGATCCCGAGGAGGGCGGGTGGGAGCTCGACGCGGACGCTGAGGAGGAAGAGCCTTCAGCAGACGTTAATGGTGTCGAGGTTCCTGAAGATGAGGATCTCGGGGCTGGTGCCAACCCAGGAGTCGATGAGACTGAGCTGTGGGTACGAAACTCACCCTTGGCTGCTGACCATGTCGCGGCCGGATCATTTGAGACTGCTATGCAGGTAGGTTGATCGTGCAGCCAAGATCCGAAATTCTAAGGTTGACTTGATGCCTATCGTAGTTGCTCAACCGTCAACTTGGTATTGTCAATTTTGCCCAGCTCAAGTCACTATTCCTATCTATCTACCGCTCATCTCATACGTACCTTTCACCGGTTGCGTCATTACCGCCTCTACAGCTGCACATCCGACGAAACCCCACGGAGATATCGCCTGGGCGTGTATTACCTGTTGCCGTCCTTTCCTTGAAATCTGTGCATACGGAACTCTCTGAAGGCTACCGATTTGTGTCTGGGAACAAGCTTGCGGAAGCTCAAGCTGCTTTCCGTTCCGTCCTTCAGTCGCTTCTATTGATTGCACTTACTTCTGATAACGAAGCTAAACTTGTACGTGTCTGTATCTGTTCTTTCCATGTATATCTAACAGTTTGGTTTTCTAGTGGAGAGAGACCGTAACGGCGGCCCGTGAATACCTCCTTGCTGTCTCTATCGAGCTCGAGCGACGTCGCATCGCAGAAGAAGAACCGGGAAATCTGCGGCGAAACCTAGAATTGGCAGCTTATTTCACGCAATGTCAGCTCCAACCTCCCCATCTGCAAATTGCGTTGCGGAGTGCTATTGGAGTGTTCTCCAAGGCCAATAACCAGGCCGCCGCGGCCCGGTTCGCGAAGCGCTTGTTAGAACTCAAACCTGACCCCAAGATAGTCGCCCAGGTACGTTCATGATTTTTTCTTATGGCTCCTCTTTGTTCCGAGGAACTGATGCACTTCTCAGGCTCGACAACGCATTGCTGCCGGGGACCGGAATCCTCGGAATGCGGTCGAGATTACCTATGATGAGTTCACGCCGTTCGAGATCTGTGCTGCGACGTACACGCCCATATATAAAGGATCACCATCGGTTCGGTGCCCGTACACAGATGCAGCATACCTACCGCAGTTTAAGGGTAAGCTGGACCCTCTTACGCAACTCACGGAGATTGGGGCAGCTGCTTCTGGGTTGCCTGCCCCTTGGTGATCATACGGCTCAATGGGTGGATGGATCGCGTTTATTTGTCTGTCAAGAAATTAATTTTTATTTTGGCCATTGGTGTTACGTCCTTCCGTACGGGACGGATATAAAAGACGAGTTTACAGAGCAGCTGGTTTCTCGGCGCTCTTGAGTGATCTCTCAGGCATTTCATTTCGGTGAGGGCCAAGATAGCTCCAGGCAGTCTGTCATGGCTAGCACACGTATGAGAGCGCTGTTAGTGCGGGGATAACCGGCTTGGGCACATGCGCCACTCAAGGAAATTGCAGTCAGTTAGTGGTGAGAATGCCCCACCACGGGGTCATTTTTGCCCAGAAAATGGTGCAGCAATGTGCCTTCGAATAAAGGAAAAGAAAAGGCAATACTTGAAGCAGAAGAAATGTGATACGCCAAGAATCGACCCCGGTCTTTCCGATCTCGGCCGTAATGAGTGAGAGCGGAAATCCGATACAAAAAATGACGCCAAGATGGCTGCATTCCACTTGAAAAGCTGCTGACCGGTTCGTTGCTCTGCCCTTACCGCCCTGTCTCACTCTCTCACCTGCAGTCTCTCATTTTCCCAGACATGGCTTCTCAAGACACCGGCGCCCCCATGCATAAGGCGGGGACGTTCTCGACCGTCGACGCAGAGGGCGGGATAGCACCATCGAAGGCAACTACTCCCAATACCTTCTGGACGCATCTGAATGAAGAGGTCGATCCCAACCAATCAGTCGGTCCCCTAGCAGCATTTTGTTTCATGACGGGCTATATGTGCGTGCTACGATACCACTTGGCAACGAGAACACCGTATCTAATCTGCCTCCCAGAGATGTGATATCTTTCTCTGCGATATTCGTATGGTGTGGATTCCAAACAGGCAATTTCGCTCAGGTGCGCTCATTTTTTTACTTTCAAAAAGGGTCCTCTGACATCATTTCAGCTCGCCATTGCCCTAGCCCGTCTGTTCGAAATTAGACCAGGGAGAGGTCGCGATACCTCGTTCCACATGCCTGACAAGCAGGCTCTCACCTCTCTCATTGCCTTCAACCTTGGTGCTTCTGTCGGGAGGCTGGGCGACCGGATAGGGCCCCACAAGCGGATATGGCTCATATTTGGGACCTTCCTCCAGGCGTTGCTTACGATGGCCGCATCGGCGACGATATACAAGAGCAATATGCGTAGTATTGCGGATGAGCGTGCAGACCCTTCATGGACGAATGTTCTCGCCTTTGCGTGTATAGCGTTCATGAGCGCCAGTCTCGGCGTGCAGGGTATATTGGGCAAAAGGCTGAACACGCAGTTTACGACGACAAGCGAGTCTCTCCCGCTCGTTTACATTACATTGATATTGATTCTCTTTGTAGTCGTACTAACAACGGTGTGGGTGGAACTGGTGACGGACCCCCAGCTGTTCAATTTCCGGAAAATGATAAAGTCGCGCGACCACAAACTCATTGCTGCGGCGTCCTTATTCATTGGTGCATTCGTCGGGCGAGCTATTTTGGGTGCTATCGGCGCTACTGCAGCTCTTGGAATCGGCACGGGTATACGGGTGCTGATCACTCTGTCTTGGATATTCGTGCCGGGCAAGAAGGCCAGACGCTAGTAGTTGTTTATTCGATTGTCCATCATTCATTGGGTGTTTTAGAAATACTTAGATTCTCTGCGACAGATACTTATACCACCAGTTGTAATCTTACCTTTCTCGCAAAAGGGAGCAATCACGGCGAATAGCATGTTTTCCCGGGAGATCGGTCCGATGTTCCCACAATATTTACCTGTCGTCGCGTCGCGACCCTGAAAGTCCAACCACCACTACGCATCGCGTCGCGGTCGCGTAATTTGACTCTGAAACTGACTCCAGCAGTAATGTGAGAATCCCAGCTCCAATAACTACCATATCTCATGCCTTTTTCCAGGAATGTCCACGAAGGGCCGTCGAACAGCAGTCATAGTAGCGAACCTCGTGCTCGCTACTGCTCGCTCCTTGTGGAGCTCTGTTCAACAAATGATAATCTCTCTCCCTCTACCAAGTCATTCATTCGCTCCAATATCCTCCCAGAACTGCATGCTGATGCATGTCTGCTCGACACAGAGATCGATTATCTAAGTGAGCGGCTTGACGCCGTCCAGAAAAAAAGAGACGAGATCACGTCGATGGAGAAAACATTTCAGAAGTTTCTTTCTCCCGTGCGTGTCATGCCATCAGAGATCCTGATGGAGATTTTCAACAATGTCGCTCGCAATTCGGAGGTGGAGAATGGAGTAGTAAAGGAAGCAGCCTGGACGCTCAGTCACGTCTGCCATAGCTGGCGAGTCGTAGCATTGGCATGTAGAGAGCTGTGGTCTACCATCTCCATCAGCATTTCAGACTATAATATCAAAAACGGCGAAACCCTCCCAGTCTTGTTGCAAACAGTACTTGAACGTTCTGGAAACAGACTGCTCAATGTTTCGCTCACGCTCGAGCTGACACATAGTGATAGTATCAGTGAGGAAGATGCTCTCACGGATGCGCAGCGGGGCGCCATCAAGATGCTCTTCAATGAATCTACTCGATGGCTCAGCGCCAGTTTATCGATCCCATCAGGTACTGTGGCAGATCTGCTCTACCCGCGTCCCACCTTGCCCGCCCTCGTCTCCCTCCGCCTCCAGACGAGACAGCGGTGGGCGCAACAAGCGTATAACGGGCCCGATATCTCCCTGTGGTGTCCCCATCTAACCTCGCTCAGCCTTCTCGGGGTCCCACCAACGAGCGTGTCTTTCTCCTGGAATTCGCTCTCTCACGTGTCCGTCCAGATGTACGACAACGAGCCCAGTCTCTCTGTCATGGATCTTGAGTATCTGTAAACTCGGTGCATGAGTCAACGCATGCCTACACTCGGCCTTCTCGGTCCTAGCAGTGACTCACACATAATTTTCTTTTACTTTCTCTATTCTTCTTGCTCATACTAGAATATAATAGAACATTGTAGAATATTCATGACTCGAGCCTTTTAGTATATAAATACCGTCTGTAACCTTGTAAAAGAGGAATAAAGCTACTCATCTTCAAGTCCACTTCATTGTGTGAACTAAGCATCTGATCGGTTACGCCTAGCGCTTGCCAATCTCCTCGCTTCCTGACTATGCCTAGCGCTTGTCAGAAACCTCATCAGTTACGCCTAGCGCTGCTGAACACCGTTGGCCACGCTTTCGACGACTTCGCTGTCTTCATCTACGCCATCTCCGCGCGCTGAGTACTGCTCGCACTCGACCACTCGCAACGGACTCCAGTTCCTCACGGCGATCATTCTATTCCCTAATCTCCTCTCTGTCGATCCGCCCTCCTCTCATATCTGCGCAGATCACCTCTCCCCAGGACTATGCGCTTCGGGTACCTCGCGTCGCTCGAGCCCACCGTCCTCCAGACACTCTCCTTCTCCTCTCTGTACCGCCGCGAACACTCGCTCTCCATCGGCGAGCGGATCACGTTCCCCTTCGTGGACACCCTACGAACTTTCAATCCCACAATACTGAACAACATCGTCCTTCCTGCCCTCCACGATATCCACATCGGGCCTCCAGAGCACGGACGCGGCACCCCCGGACATCGATACAGCACAACCCTGCTCCCCGCCCTCGACGACATGCTGCGCCACTCGCGTTGTTTCAACGGGATCATGCGTCTTGTGCTCGAGTACGTCATCCCCGACCAGGCGCTCATAGATATGCTCGTGTCTCTCCCCAACCTGGCCCGCCTTGTGCTGTTCTTCGGGGACTCGTGGTCAGCAGAGATGGAGGCGACTATGGCGATGCTGGTTAAGATGTTGGACATGGGATTCGTGGGACGTTTGGAGGAGCTGGAAATGTGGAATATGTTCGAGGTGCGCTATATGGATGAGCCACTTGTGCATATGGCAGAGCGGAGGTGGAGGTTTTGGGGCGGGGTGAGGCTACGTAGGTTGAGATTGGGAGCTGCAGGGTACAAGAATGCAAGTACACTGGACGCGTTGTGTAAGCGATTGTGCATTCTAAAAGACGAAGGAATGGACGTTGTCATATGCACTGTGGGAACGTCGGGGCTGAAAGAATTCTTGGTTGGAAGTAGTCAGTAGTCGCACGGAAATTTGCATCTTATAATATAAACTGTCAGTAGTAATCAGTGAACAGTACGAGTGGAAGATCTTAATTTTGCTAGCAATTGGTGAAACAAGACTAGTGGACCCAAGCATTATGCTCAAGGATGTGACTATTACCGTCCGTCCGTCATCCAGAAGATGGTGTGCAGACCATGGCGGGGAAAGCAAAGAAAGGGGGGAACGACTCGGAAGGACGACTCCCTTTTATACCCGTCGGGAGGCCCGTTCACGAGGGCGGGGATCTGCGCATGATGGTGATCGGAAACGCGTCATAGAATCTTTGATAGATTCATTATACAAAACTTATGGAAGAGCTGCAGCTGAGAGTGTTATTTTCTTATAACGCTCTTATCGCTATCAAATGTTTTTCCGAATGGTCCAACGCGTTCCTGAGCGGCGACGCAGTATGATTTATGTAAAAAAGAGAGAAAAAGATAGTGCAGGGATACAAAAATACCTACTGGAGTCCGGGAGCAACAAAAGAAAAACATCGAAATAACTACGCAATAGAATGTCTCGACTGCTTGCTTGTCAAGAGGTTTCAGAGTCTGCCTATGAACGATAATTCTGGTTTGGTGGCCGCAGACAGACACAACCAAATAAACATTCTCGACCTTGTACTTCTGGTTTCTTTCCCCCACTTCGCCCTGATGCGGCCCTAAGCTGTATAAATCATCCTATCTCATGGTCGCTTCAAGCTGGCAGTCCGAAAAGCGTCTGTTATGGAATCCGCGGCAAGGAAACAAGTTCATCGTCGGAGGGGGATCGCAGATAACACTGTACGAATGGACAGAAGAATATCCTGAAATTCGACATATAACGTCACAGCATGACCTCCAGTATATGAAGGTACGTCGCCTTGGTCACCTGATACTAGTCGAGTAATCCTCTTCAGTGTTTTGCCTGGTCCTCAAACCCGTATTTCGACGATCTCGTGGCTGTTGGTCACAGCTCTGGCCGTGTGGACCTTTTTCGACTGGAAGCGTCGAAATATGCGCGTCGGAACAATGTTCTTTCAATGGGCCCGACCATCTCTTTCCCGCTGAGGAACGCTCGGTCGTGCAACACGCTGTCATTTTGTTCAGCGGATCCCAATTATCTCGCTGTTGGTCTGGATAAAGCGCGTGGAGACTGCAGTCTCGTTATTTATGACATCGCTAGTAGCCTTCCTAGTCTGGCTTTGCCTATGGATCCGGTAGAGACCATTAGTTCTGCGTCCAGACCCCAACCGCAGATTCCTCGTCCAGACCTTGGGCCTCGTGCTGACGCGCGCGTCCTACAGCAGCACGCTCCCGCCGAAATCGTATCTGCCCTCTCGTTTCTCCCAAATTCCACCAGTCTACTCCTTGCCAGTATATCATCACGGTGGTTGCGGCTATTCGACTTGCGCTCACCTATTCCCGCGACGACAAATGTCGCATCCAAGGTTTACGGTATCGCAACAGATCCTTTTGAGTCAAGACGCATCGCCACTTTTGGGGACGGTATTGTGTCTGTGTGGGACACGAGAAAGTTTAATCAGCCCCTCCTCACCTTCACTGAGAGGGATGCGTTCGCGGCTGATGGCGCTATCAGGGACTATACCCAGCCCTATAACACTGTTGAGTTCTCCTCAACAAGGCGGGGGACCCTGGCTACACTTGAGAGAAACGCTTTGAGAGTGAGAATGTGGGACATCATGGAAGCCCAAGCTCAATTGACGAACGACGGATCCTCTGATGGAGAGAAATCGCGAGATTCGGCACTCTCCAGCCGGGTGACGAAGCGATCGTGGCCTAATTTACCGTGGGGTGGTACGGCAACTGCAGACGCGGCTGTACCATCAGGAAGAGAACCAGCGTCCCAGGCGAACGTAATCCTGTATGACACCCACCAAAGTAAGTCCTTCGTTAGCATACCAGGTGTCATCCATCTCATTTCTAGCCAAGCCAAGTCATTTGATCGACCGTTGGCCTCCTTTGCTCTAGTTCCTTCGACTTCTGCCCATCCTCTGTCATCCAACATCATGGTTGTCAACAAGGAAGGAGACCTGGAGCTTCACGCCGTCTACGATACACCAAAACAAACATCCTGGAGTGCTCGTGGGGATCTTGTTATAGGCGCAGGGCTTTCCTATCGCGTTCTGTCGGCTGTCAAGGACGTTGAAACCCCTCCGGAGCCCTGGGATATCCTCAAAGATGATCCTGAAAGTCAGGCAAAGAGCAATTCTCCCTCACGCTCACAATCCCACCGGGGTAGAGAGAGAACCATACCGTCTGATCCCGACAAGTCTGTTACCCCACCATTGTTCGGCCGCGGAGATGAAGAGGGTTTCCCCCCGCTTTCCGGAGGCATAACTGCTACAAAGATCCCCGCGAATTTAGCTGCGACTCGTCCTGAGAAACGATCATTCAGTCCAGCGTCTTTGAGAGCTCACGATCAGCATTTGGAAGCGCATAGCGGACCATTGAAACGTTCATTATCAAGACCACGAACTGACACAGGGGGAACCTCGGATAAGTTGGCCGGCCCCGCCGCTGGTCGTACTTATCCTATCGGTCGTAGCTTGAGCAGAGGGAAGAGACAATCTCTCAAGAGCGTAGCCGCGGTGATTCAAGCTGATATTTCTATGGTGATGCGACGACGGGCAATCCGCGGGTACGGCCTCAGTAGCGTCAGTCGTCCTATTTTCATCTAAAGCTTGCATTACTGATATTTCCTGCAGCCTGATCATAATTCCCTTGTAGCCCAGGACGACCATGATCCATATGATGGCTCATCCCAAATGCTCTCCGATGTGTGGAAGTGGATATCATGTAAATAGTCTCCTTCGTAGAGCTGCACAAGAGTTTTTTCTAACCGCACTGATGCAGATAGTCGCGATATTCTATGCGTACCTTCATCGAAACTTCATGGTTATGATTTCAGCTATGAGGGGCTACTCAGCATTTGGGAGGGGTTCCCAGCGTTTGTGCACGCATCGTATGAGGACCCTCCAGCTTATGGCAATGCATTGAACGTCGCTGATGCTTCGGATTCTTATCAAGGACGTCGTACTGCATCGCCTGCAGTCGATCTACAAGAGAACTTCTTCGCCGCTCTTTCGGAGTTGTTGGACCGTAGTGATCTAGACTTGGTCAGGTGGAAGCCTGTGGTGACAACTTCCAAGCTGTTGCAAAGACAAGTAGCCCTTCAGTTGACAGGCTGGAGCCTTAGGGAAGAGGATCTCATGGCGGACATAAAGAGGTATTATCTTTCTATTCTTCTATCCCCCTTTTTGACTTGTGCGCAGATGGGAGGGTGACGGAAAGATCTCTCGAGCAGCGTGCTGGCTGGTCTTCACCAAACATTATGCTAAGGCAGTGGAGCTGCTCTTGCGAAGTGAAGGTCGGTGCTGGGTTCATTTGTCGGTTCACGAGCGTTGTGCTTATGATACATATAGATGAGAGTCACCATATGATGTCCGGAATTCTTGCGGCTCTAACACCGCACGGATCGTCTGCTGCTTTTAGACATTCAGAGCTGCGAGAACGCGTAATCGTGAAACTTCAGGATCCCTACTTCAGAGCTATGCTCGTCCACCTGACGTTGGGTGATTGGCGCGAGGTCCTCGACGAGGAGGTTCTACCTTTCCGAGAACGTCTGGCCATTGCTTTCCAGTTTCTCGATGACAAGACTTTGACTTCGTACTTGAGACGAGTGAAAGAGCGGAGAGTCCGTGGAGACATCGACGCTATGATCGTCACTGGGTTGACGAAGGCCGGGATAGATCTTCTCCAAGCTTATGTGGACAGGTCCGGCGATATACAGACTGCTGTTATCATGTCGTCTTATGTTTGCCCGACCAAATTTGAAGATGCACGAGTTGATCGGTGGCTGGATGCATACCGAGATCTTCTGGATGGGTTCAAACTCTTCCACCATCGGGTGGATCTTGATATCAGCCGTGGTCGCATTATCCAGGGGGCGATTGAGGAGGGGTATATGCCTCCTCGCGAATGGGTTCCTAGACAGATTTTGATTAGGTGTAACTACTGTAATAAGCACCTCAGCGACGAGGGGCCTGAGAGCGTCCGACGTGGAAAGGTCATTATTTTCTCAAGAGATGTATGTGTTGAGACTAACATCCTTTTTCGTTAGGCTACATGTCCTCATTGTGGACGTTCCTTGCCCCGGTGCTCTGTTTGTCTGATGACCCTAAGCGTTATTCCCGACGGGGCTCGAGATGTGGAGCTTGCGCGTTCGCAGGCTCGGTACACAGGTATGTGCATGTGCTAGCTATTTAGAATGTAGGCTTATCTGGCTTGGATAGATACTATCGATGATGCTATTGTTATGTGTCAGACCTGCAGACATGGCGGGCATGCTTCACATATTCTTGATTGGTTTTTTGGGGAGGATGGAGGTCAATTTCATGCGACGTGTGCCGTAGCCAACTGTGACTGTACATGCGCTAACGAGTTTTGATTCACAACCGGTGTGAAACATGAGAGCCAGCGGCCTTGGACAGACGCTGACGACGGTTATCCGCATATCTGCGTAAAAGTGACAATATGATCAACACGCGATCTAGCAGAGCATGCGTACCGATTGTGGTAAAATGGTATGAGCATATCTACCACCTCGCCATCGTACGGCCATGTCTGAGTCAACCAGAAAAGCAGAACAAGTTGTAAGAAACTCGTTCAAAAAGGCAAAACGCATAAGGAGCACTAGCTAGAGGAAAGCGCATGGCTAACAGATCGGGGATTCTACTCTGTTTGAGGAATGGGAGCATTTTTATCTCGTAAAATTTCTCTGTTCTGAGGTTCTCTGCGACACAGGACATTGACGATGGATATATCTTGATGCCGTAACCTACTAAGAACAGCTGGAACCAGGCTAGATAATCCTTTTAGTAACAGAAAGGAGAGCTATGAAATAACGCACTAATGAACCAATGATGCCGTCCATTAGACATTTAACCCATTCGCAAACTGCCAAACCTGGTTCCAGAAGACTGCTTCCCTTGTACAGGAAAATGGTGATTAATTCCACTCGATCCTCGACCTGGATGCAACGCTGACCGGAATACACAGAGCGTGATTCACCACAAGGAAGACCCTGAAAGACGTCAAGCCCTTGCTGAAGCTTGATGACAGAAAGAATTTCAGGGATGCCACGGCTGACCGGCTGTACTCTTGAAGATCATTTGTTGTACATCACTATCTTGTTCAAGACAGTAACCCATCTTGACGACGGCTTCGCGGAAATCCATCTTCGGACCGGCTACCTCAGCGAAAGACGTCCACGCTTCACGCAACTTGTTGACAAGGGTCGCTTCAACACCTCAACGCGAAATGTAATCAAACCATTGGCTGCCGGAGGCAAAGGCCGCAATGGGATACACGATCGGAAACTTGACCTTTGGGCAGAGGTACAGGCTTATTCTCGAAGTCGGTTGTTACCAGTGGCTTTCGCAGGCGACGATCGGAAACCGGCCTATCTTCGGTTCCTGGTCTCTTCGGGGAGATGGGAGTGGACGTTGAGGCTCCTGGAAGAATTGGGGCAGGCGAGGTTTCAACGGCCTAATGGGTATCAACTGCCTGGATGACAGCGACCAAGGATCTGGAGCCGCAGATTGAGGTCCGCGTACAGAGCACAGAGGCAAATTTCCACCAAGCGGCAGAACCTCACGTCGCGAGGGAGAAGAACATATCTCCAAGGGTTTACTATGAATAATGGGTGGATACCGCGTTCGTACGGGCTGAGGTGGCGGAAAGCGAACAATCCATCGACAATCCTGCTGGAAGTCAGATTTAGGGAAAAGGCCGGAGTGACAAACATCCCTTGTGTGGTGAAAAAACGAAACCTTAACTATAGTTTTCGATAATGATAGCAGATGGTCGTGTTATACCATCTACCGCAGCGTAGTGGCGCTCTTCCATATGTTGCTCCCTGCATTAGTATTTCCAGCCACGTATTCTTTACTTCATCGGCGTGATCCATATCCTTCCACATTGCCAGGGAGTTTCCAAGTAATCGAAGACACGTTGGATAAGACGGCGCATATAAGGTCTGGTTTTAACTCGCAGCCGCCGTCAACTCGATCAAGGACGGGCTTGTCACAGACGATGTACCGTACTTGTCAAAGTAAGGGACATCGTCGTGTGGAGCAGATGCCGGAGTACTATGAAGAATATCGTTCAACATCTCAGCTAAAGGAGGATATCCTGTGATTTCTTCATGAGGCGCGAACTCTTTTGGCGATTAATTGACGTTCAAAGACAGAATCGCGCTGTTCTATCCAGTTCTGGATACTGCTGGAAAGACAGACCAGACTCTTCCAAGGAGAGGCGGAGATTCAAAAACGGCGTTTTGCAATTCCCTGACTATGGGTTGCTTCAGTTCGTTCTGGTCTCGTGTTGAAACACGGCGGATTTCTTCTGGAGATATGCAGATGATGATGACGAGGAATAGCAGGAAGAGACGTCGTGAAGAAAGATACAGACTGAATTCCATGCTCAAGGATGGCGATGGTAGTGGTCACTCGGTAAGTATGTACTCCGTGAAGTCCAAGTTTGCGGTTCTTTGGCGCACCTCACCGACCGTCGATTGACTAGGTGTTAGGTGTTCCGGAATAGCGGGCCGTGAACTCCTTTGATTGCACTTATTCAGCCGTAGACTAAAATATTGAAACATCAGCCCAGTCTTAGACTAGTAATAAGCCGGCAAGGTGAAGCAGAAGACATGGATCAGTTTTTCGACGCTATTTTTCAATCGCATGACCTCTTCGAGAAACTATGGTCGATATCAGCACACTCCCAATGCATATCCAACTGGGCGGAACGGCGTGCCGACGTCATGAAGGCCTTCACTGCTGGCATTGCAATAGACATAGCTCTCTTGAGTGACATTCTACGTAATGCACCGACGCTCAAGGATATTGACAGTGATCTATGCTTCGAGGTTTGTGTCCGGGATAGTTGGTTAGAGTTGTTCGAACAAGCGGCGACATATGGGAGTCAGCTGCTTCACTCTGGTCGATGGTACAGCATGGTTGTATGCTACCATAGTAAGAAGCACGAGCTGCGATTCTGATTCTTCACTGTACAAGGAATGTTCGTCACACCAGCGCTTCGCTTGGTTGTTCCCTCTGAGTTTGGCCAGCTTGTCGATGCCTTGTTTGCATTTTGCGACCTAACGCCGTACGAACGCGGAGTCCACCTACTCTGCATTGACCATCCTCAGAAGTATATTCTTCTTCCTTTCGATGCCCGGGGGTCTACTGCTTGGTGGAAGGTCGTTTGTATACTCTGCGTGCGGACTGCATTTTGCGGTCACAGGTCAATGGTCCCCATCATCCATCAAACAGACACACTGTACCAGACTAACCAAGAGGAAGAGGTTTCGTCAGCACCGCTCCGGAAGCTGCTTGGGAACGATGGGGGCGCCCTTTTGGATGAGAGGCGACGATGGCTTGATAACATTTTAGCAAAGGTTGAACGCTTACCCCTCAGTTTGGATGGATTTCCCGCTGAGTGGAAATCATTTGTCCAGCTAGCGGGCCTGCTAATGGATTTCAAGGAAGTTGTTGTCAAGATCGGATATTGTCTCCAAGAGGACAGCGATGTTCAAAGAGAGATTTTTCGCTGCACGGCAGGCCAGCATAGAATAATGGATGTTCTCCCAATCATGGTGCTTAAACATGGTCTGGGTGTGTTTCGCTGTCTGACGTGCATTTCATGTCCGGACATCTCTTCAGCATCCTCTAGTCAGCACAAGGTCGAGATTGAGGATCGAGTTGAGATGATCTCTATCTTCCTTGACAATATGTGTTTGGATCAAGTGTCTAGTGGACGATGTTTTTATGTAAATGCATGTTCACCTGCCTTTGACGTTATTTAATACTTTATCTACCAGGGACCACGACAGTTCATGTCTCGCCGCCTCCTGTTCATGTAGGTATTCAGTAAGGAGCCTGTTGTGCACACAATCTTTGATGACTTAGAGTCATTCACGTGGCTTGCGCTTTGGATTGCCGCATCCAAGTACCCAGACGGCCCTCATTCACAGAAATTCTTCGATTTTCTTGACAGGGATGACTTCGAGATGCTGTTAGCTGACAAAGACGACGGTAGTGTACTTCTTCGATGACATGAAATGGCGTATTGCGGATTGGGGCAAGCCGGAGTCGGCTATCCGTACGATCAGGCCTTTGCTCAAGGAATGGTTCAGCATCATTGACAAGTATGAAACTCTGTCAATAATGGCGGATTGGGATGAGAGCTTTGTGGATAACGGTGAGGAGAATGGATTTTTCGATGAACTGCAGACATCGGGCGAACAGGTTTACTGTGAGTTCTTGGAGAAGGCTGTTGAGTTTTTAGATACTCTTCCTCCCGATCCAGAATAAGAATGCTCGCAATGGTAACACATTGCAACCTCTACCCATACATTATGAACAGTGAGATGCACAATGCCCTGCTGCTATTGGATATTTCATCTTTCCTGTGCATGGATGGCGTAGAGTACAACTTACGATGCAGGAACTGGTGCCCTTTTGGTAGTGCAAAATAAGAATGTATCGCCACACGCCGCTAGGATACAGGTGAATACTATGAACTGAACCAAATACAGATACAGTGCTTTTCGTTTGTCATCACAAGACCATAGATTTGTGGTTCAGCCAGGTGCTATCTTGCGAGGGCCATGGGCCGACTGCTAAGATCTTTGACCACACAGCTCTCACACCCGATGTAAGGGACAAAGGCCCAATGCAGATCCTCATATATTCCTGGAAAAAAAGGTAGTGAAATCTGGTTACGAAGATAGATTAAGGAGAAACGATAGGCTTCCTGGCTGCCTTCGAGAACAGATAATTTATGTCCCATAAATCACCCTTTCGTTCTGGACAATGAATGTGATTTTGGAAACGACGAACCCCCCAAGCATGTCGAACCTTTCATCGTAGGACCATAGGAGTGCCAATTAGCAAAGATCTGAGCGTATCACATTAGGTGGGAAAGCCATTGAACCATGTTGTAGTGGTATCGAGAAAGAATAGTTCCCATGTGTTACAAATATTGTAGAAATCGACTTCATCGATATCTGGAGCGTCACTGACAGCTATTTCATATATAAGACTTGTTTCTTTCGAGTAGAAACCCATAAATCACCTTATAAATCATGCCTAACACATCTCGTGTCTGGTTCATCACTGGTACTTCCAGCGGGCTCGGTAAAGCCACTGTGGAAGCTGTCCTTGCAGCCGAAGAACGCGTTGTTGCAACCGCTCGTAAACCCGAGGTCCTTGATTATCTTAAAGATAAATTCCTATCAACCAAGCTTCTCGTACTTCCATTGGACGTGACGAACGAGACACAGATCAAATCTGCATTCGAGAGAACGATCAAGCAATTCGATAGGATGGATGTCGTGGTAAATAATGCGGGATACGTCGTCTTTGGAGAAATAGAGGGCATACCGGACGAGGATGCACGCAAACAGTTCGAGGTTCAGTTCTGGGGGACAGTGCATATCATGAAGGAGGTAAGCCGCGACTTGTTTTGCGTGGACTGACTGATAGTTGAAGGGTATTTTAGGCGGTCAAAAATTTTCGAAAAGTTAATCCCAAGGGAAAAGGTGGACGGATATTCAATGTCAACAGCATAGGTGGTTATATGGCCAATCCTACTCTAGCATATTACAGCTCCAGTAAATTCGGTAAGTATCAATTATGCAAAATCTGCAGGACTCACTTACTCATGTTGCTTCAGCGCTGGAAGCTTCACAGAATCCTTCCTGAAAGAAATGAACATAAAGGGTACCATCATCGAGCCCGGAGGTTTCGACAGCGAATGGAAGGGCACTTCCGCCTACCATATCCCGCCGCATCCTGCGTACACGGACGACACGAATACGTGTTCGACGGACAGAGAGGAAATGAACGGAGAAGACTACGTGAAGGGTTTGATAGCTTCTGGAAACTTCAACAGGCTCAAGGACTGAATATCGGCGTCCAGTGGCATGAATAAGAGTCTACATCTTGTGTTCGTACTCCTTGAAGAACATGTTGGAGTTTATATTGGACACTTGATAGCGATCATGATTTCTGGCCAATCTTGATCTCTGACAGACACGCGGAGCTGTATGTTGAGATGAAAAGTTCGCAGTCTTATTTCTTCTACGCTCCAGCAGATGTTCGTTGAAGAATGCTTTCAAGAAGCGCCACCCATTCATGACTTCCATTTTGGCCAACATCCCGGACCCAGGAAGAAGCTTCTCCCGATCGCACAAGTTTCATCCACTCTCGTCTCAGCTCCACTTTATACTCCCACATTCTTTTCTCCCATGTTTCCAGCCTAACACTAAGCCCTCCAAACTCATACAGCCCGTCACGGTAATCAAACGCTTCAGCTTCCGTTGGCCTATGCCAATCCTTAGCGGGTATCATCAACTGGCGTTTGAGAAGTTCGGCCATCTCCTTGTCCTCGTCAAGGCTTCCTGGATCTCGGAACACCTGCACAATAGCATATGCCTGCGCTTCAAATAGCGAAAACGGAGTTCCTCGGAGTATGAGGCCAGTAAAAGCGAGGCTGGTATGGGGAAAGTCTCCTCGAAGGGGGAAGATGTGTTTGGCAAGAGGGAAAATGTGGTAAGAGGAGTTGTATAACTTCGACGGCGATAAGGGAGGGGACTCATTCTGCAAGGTAGCAGGAGAGAAGAAGGGATAATGCATCTGGTAACCGGTGGCTAGGATGCAATGATCCACGTTGCGCTCAATACTACCATCAGCGAACATTACTCCATCGCCAAAATGTGTGATAGCTCCTCGTTTCTTAAAACTTGCTGCTGTTTCTGGAACGCAATCATTCACGGAATGCACGACCGTTACTCCGGATGCAAGCAGTTCTGCAGCTATGTCGAGACCGCTCGGGCCAGAGCCAATTACAGCAACTGTGGAGGCGTCCCTTATGCTTCCCGGATTTCTGTACCAAGCTGAATGAGATGCCCTCCCGTCACGCAGCCATTCCTTTAAACCAGGGATATTCGGATATCGAGGTATACGAAAGTGACCATTCGAAATGACGACTAAATCAAAACCAAGCGTTTCGCCTTTCACAGTGACGTTCCAACGCCATGCTGCATGGTTCCATTCTACATGTTCAACGCACGCGTTTAGCCGAATATTTTGAATGAGCTGGAAGTGAGCGACGTAATCGTGTAAGTAAGTCTCAACAGTTGCAGCGGGAGGAAACACGGGGGTAGAAGGCGGAAAAGGGAAGCTGGGATAAGCCATGACTGGGAAATAAAATGGTTAAAATTAGTAGCAAAGGACAAGAAAAGGAAACAAACCGGGATGAGGGATATTGGTGGTCATAGAGTCATACAGAGGTGTCAGGGGAGGGCTGTCAGTGGGAAGTGCAGGATACCTTGCATGTGCGATAAGGTGAAGATCACAGCGCTTGCGAAGGAGTCAACTCACCATATTCCGCCAATCTTATCTCGAGCTTCAAATACAGTCGGAAGCCATATCCCTGTCTTGAACTCTTCTGTATCGCGAATAATTTTCAGCACCGCTAGTCCCGATGGACCTGCGCCAATGATACATATTCGCTTGTGGGAGGGATCCATTTATAGACAAGGTAAGCAGAAGAATAGGAAGAAGATAGACTTGAAAAAACGTGCGTCTACTATTTTGACCAAAAATGTCGTTATCGTCCATGAAACAGCGTTATTTCCATCCTCGTCGCTAATGTTGATGATAAGCATCGGATATTTTTATATTACTGCCAAATCATTCGATTTCTGCGGTGACTCTATCCCCGTACGGAAGAACTCCAAAATTGTATGCTGCAGGCAGGCAGGAAACGGCACCGCTGGTCGGTTGCCTGACCATTGTCATTCATGGATTGGATATTCAAATGACAATGGGAATATTTTGGCCCAGTTATCCAGGAGAAATGAAACGGTCTTTATTCTCCTGCTGACTAGTAATCATGGGGTACAGAGTGGGAGAAGTTTGAACTGAAGGAATATGCCGAACAACGCGTCGCGCTCCTTATGTAACGCCTCGATACGGCTTTCACCGATCGTTCTTGTTTCTTGGTTTGTCCTCTCAAATTGCTGGCAACTGCCGGCATGGAATCCGTTTCTAGGAATCCGCTGACTAGGCCTTAACTATCCTATGCTTTTCTGATGACAAGCACTGGGCGTTGACTTGAAAATCATGAATTTTCGGTCTGCGAGCAAAATTCTTCCCCGCCAAGGTATTACTTACTTCTCGCAGACTCTCCTGCATGATAGAACCTGTCCTTACTAGGTAGGAATCTATGAGAGACGACTCCTGTGGATTGCTGTGCACGTCGCCTATTATTGAGCGGTCGTCAAATTGGTCGAACTTGAACCAATTGGGCACCTTCCCATAACGGCTATTACTGTGAATTGGTTGCCACTCCACTACACAGTTAGCTTATATGGTGAAAACGACGTGACTTTCCCGACCAATCCATCAGCCCAGAGGCGTATAAAGGCCCCGCATGTTCAACCCCCCATTTTTCTTTATCCCACTGCCCTTCGGATAGAGGGACGCGTCCCAAGCTTCTTTCCCGCACTTCTATACTCTGAAAGTCTCTTCTGCTTTTATGGCTAGATGGAATGTACGTACACGGTGCCCTCTTCACTGGTGTACCGCGACAATCTCGCGGGACGTAGACATAGAACGGCATTTGAAAACACACACCAAGATGGAAAAGGAGTGAGTCAATCACATTCCGTCTGCTTAACCGCACCAATGGTTTTCTAGCCTTCTGTACTGCTGGGGCTGCCCGCTTACGACCTTACAACAAAGCAATCTCTCCAAGCACATCAAGGACCATCAGTATGCTCGTCATCTCTTATGTTATCTTTTAGCTGATTCACACGATCTCTCAGCTCTGGCAAAGAAAAGTACAAATGTGCGGATCCTTCGGGTTGTAAATTTGGCGCCAACAAAAAAGGCGCCATCACCAGTCATCGAAGAAAGTACCACAACCATGTGCCACTCTCGAAGTGGGAAATCGTAACTACGTCCGAAGAACCTGCCTACGAACGCGGAACCACGGTGGAATCCTCCGGCTCGTCGCTGTCGTATACTTCCGACTCTCCTGCTACCAGCCTTGAGAAAACCCAGCTAGAATTTCTGCCTTCCTCCCTTCTAAGCCCTTCATTATTCGACATGGATCCAGCTCCACACACAACATCAGTACCCTCGCAGGCCGCAACCACTGACACGGAACAGTCCATTTTCACTCCTTTCGCAACTGTCTTGCAACATGCTGACAAGTGCATACTACCCGAAGCGAAAATATTGTATCCTGCCACGAACGCAGGGACTCCTTTGGATATCGAATTAGACTCTGTTCTTCCACAAAGAGAATGCCTCCCGGCAGGCGTCAATGAGTCTTCATGCGCAGTGTCGTCTTCCCACGTTGGCACCATGTGCTCCTATGGTTCAGTCACGGATGTAGCAGCAATCTCGAGCACGTTTAATGCACCTACTCCTGTTCATGCGCCAGGTAGTCCCCTTAGATACCAACAAGATCCCTGCCTTGTTTATCCTGCGTCACTGTCGATGCCCGCCTACAGTTGCCCCGGTCCCATGGATTCAGTGACGAACGCGAACATGCTCAACACACCTTTTCCCGCCTATAATGCTGGTCCATCCGGATACCAATACCAACCCCAGCTTGTCACAACGGTACCTTTGCAACACTCGATTCTCTCTCGCACTTATCCTGCCTTTTACCAAACCTATCAAACGGCGTCTTTGAATGCGTCAAACTTGGGCATGCCGCAGCAGCCCGTAGGTAATGCTCTATTTGCAGTCCAAGAACAACGACCCTGGATGCCGAATTGCTCAGTGTGGCCTTCGTCAAACGATATTTCGGAGTACGCATTCCCAGCGTACGCATCAGAATCTTTCAACGTTGGAGCGTACGAGGGAAATCGATATCCTTGATCTCCCGGTGAAAGGGAGGGTGGGGAAATTTTGCGTGTCTATCCTGATGGTCTGTCTTATGTAGATGGGCAACCCCTTCCTTTGTTCCAATCTGTCGGATTTTCACTCCTGAAGTTGCCGTTACTTACAACGTATGCCCAATTAGATCGCATTTGTAATATTGCTTTACTTGTCTCTTCATTCTTCATCTAAGTACATGTATCCCTCAGCTGTATACTTGTTTAATTACCTTCAAGGACCTCCAAGTCACCTTAGCTTAAAAATTTATTCACTAAATATACACACACGGTTTACACTAGGACGATGATTCAGGGTGCGATGAGAGGACGACGTACGCGCAATTCCGAATCGAACGAGAAGGATTACGGTGTCATGTTGGATATGCTATCGGGCACGGTATGCCTGTTATTAAACCACCACCATCATTTTTGGGAAATTCCTGAGGGCAGGGGCATGGCCAAAGGCTGTACTGTTGTGGATATCAGGTCTTCGCCAGATTGTACATGAGTCAACACATGCCTGCTCTCGGTCTTCTCGGCCTTGACCTCGGGCTACCAGTACTTTCTCTTAATTTCTCTATTCTTCTCACTGATACTAGAATACCACGGAACTTTGTAGAACAATACTGACTCAATATAGTATATAAGCACTATCCATACCATTGTATTAGGGGATCCCGAAGCTAATCAACTCATCTTCAACTCCACTTCATTGTGTGAACTAAGCGTCTGATCGGTTACGCCTAGCGCTTGCTAGCACCCTTACGGATACCTCTTGGTGGTTGGAACTCGGCTTTCGGACATCCTCGCTTATGACTCCGATTTTACTTTGAGTACTCATTCAACTCGTGTATTAGCCCAAATACCCATATTCTTAACATGTACTTAGCAGGATCATGACTCTGCTGATCTATCGGTATAATACTATGTTCGTTCTGTTTTCCTGGTCTCAAGAGCTTAGTGGAAAAGCTTCCCTTTCTAGGTGCTTGGTCGAGAACAGATGAGCATTCATAACTTGGTGTGTCCTACGCTTACTGCCTCACACTATATCCGGATGATCACGCCATTTTCGATTATCGTGTTTGCCAAGGAAGGGTTCGGTACTTTATTATGTGGGAAATATGTTCTAAGAAAGAGGCTGGGAGAACTGTCGTCTACATAGGAGGTACTGAGATTCTCGACTTTGGGGGATATTGACGATCAGTCCTGCAAAAGGGGGAAGGCGATCTTTGACATCGATGCAGAAATAGTGTACTCCCATGGCGTATATCGCCTCCTGTAGTCCCGCGTGCAATGTTCCAAACCTCTCGGTATCCCTGAGGATCGCCAGTGACACAGACAGGGTATATAGATAATAGGAATAACTCTTTTTTGCTGGTACCATCCACACCTGGCGAAGAACCAAAGCTTAGATTCTGAGCCGAATAAGTTGTTCACATGTAGCAGGTCAAAATATAGCTATTAAAAACATCACAAGGATATAAACACAGCTTCAACCTAGATATGCCAAGACGTACCGTCTAAACAACAGAAACATGCCATACCCGATAAGCAAGCCAAGCAAACTCCCAAACAGCCATCATCACTCCGTCGCTCTTGTTGAGTACTATCAAGGGCAATGAGGGCTTGGAGAACGGGTAGATAAAGAATGCCCTACACTACGACAGTCTGCGGCTGAGGTTGCGGAGCATACTGGGGCTGGGGCTGGGACTGGTACCCCTGATATCCCTGAGGTGGCCCGTAGTACTGCCCCTTATCTGTATAATTACCTTGGTATGACTGTGGAGGTTGCTGTTGTCTACATGAACTTCTGGCAAATGATACCTTTGGACGTAGAAGCACGAACCTGGGGATAATAGCCGCCTTGATAGTTGGGTGGAGGGCCTGATAATTCTGTATTAGAAAATAAAAAGGGAACATCCTCTAGCAGAGACTTACCTGCAGGAGGGGGGTAATTAGCCATTGAGTGTGCGTCGTAGGGATGGAAAGAAAACCAGCATCCGGGGAGGGATTTTATGCCGAAACCGCAGCGATCACATGCGCACCTTGAGGCGATACGTTTATACTAGTTGCTGTGCCCCGAGTGGGATTCAGTAATAACAAAGGTAGATAAATGGGCGCCAAGACGTGTTTGCCGTCTCCGACCGAGTGGCTGTGAATTTAGCCAAGATCCTATTACACCATTGGCATATTCCAGGAGACTGAGTCTGATTTCACAAGAATTCTCTGAGGGTGATAAAGCTGTTCCAAAGTATGCAACTGTAGTCGCGTTCGCCCGTTTATCCTCGGTGTCACCGTCATGCTCCAGTTCGTACTTATCTCAAAATCCAGGCAAACGACTGGCCATGATTCAGGTGAGCAGCTGTGCACATTGAGCCAGAGCCAGAACCAGAGCCAGAACCAGAGCTCAGACCGTAAGAGCTTAGGAATAGACGAGGCTTGACAACATTGCAAGGACGAAGAGCATTCGGAAACCGCCGAACCGCAGTTTTTCGTGCAGTCGCCTCCTGTCGAAGCAAATACTCAAACCATCTCGTGTACTTTTCACTACTAATTGGTCGGCACTACCTGCAGAGTAGAACAACTCGTATTTGTATGCAATATGTACGCTCAAGCTCAAGAACGGTATCTCAAGAAAAATAAACCGCCTTAAACAGTAGCCGGAGGGTGCGGGGAAGGTATGATTTTCTCCTACACATGAGGCTTGATTGATTTACCGAGGTTGAGGTGTAAGCCCAAGATCCGATATTTTTCTTTTTCTGGAACTGCCAGTATGCTACTGTGACGACTTCTGTGAACTTTGAAGTCTCAGAATTAGAGTTGCGGCTAAATTTGTTCAATGACCATTTTAACTGACAAAACTTGAACTCTGGAAAAATTTCATTCCAGTTGTCTTATTACATCACTGGCGAGGCGCAATTTTGTGTCGAACTGGCGCAACGTTACGAATCGATCAGCCGAGGCTGCAGCGTTTCGGACCGATTACCGGATCCCCCTCATTTTTGAATTCTTCCGTTCTGCTCCTTTTAAGACGAGCCTCTGGGCCTTTAGGGCTCTGAGTCTTTCCTTTCTCTTCCTTTGTTGACTGATTAGAGCATCTAGATATTATCATGAGTCTCCCAGGTTAGCCCCTCATGTTCACGATCGTCTCTTGTTCATAGCAATGAGCTTCCAGGTTCACTTCAGCGCACGACGATAAGACCATCTGCATCATTGGTGCGGGTCCCACGGGTCTTGCAGCATTGAAAACAGTCTTGGATACTGAGCAGTACAAGTCTGGGAGCTACAAGCCTACAGTATTCGAAGCTCGAGATCAAGTCGGTGGAGTATGGCAAGTTCTTCATTATAGTCCCAAGTTTCCACGTTGTAACGAATAGAAACTAAAGGGAACCCTCGGAGCCTTTGGACGATCAACCCCCCCTTTCGGCCATTTATGACTCTTTGACGACCAACCTCCCTCATCCTGCGATGTCATTTACGAGTCTCCCATTCCCTCCTTCAACCCCGCTATATCCTGTCGCCCGTATAGTCGAAGATTATCTCCAGGCATATGCTAAACACTTTGGTCTTAACACTCATATCCGTCTGCGGACTACAGTCGTTGCACTGCAGTTTGACTCCGAGAGCTCAAAGTGGAAGGTCAAGTTATCCACCGGAGAGACACACGACTTTGATTGGGTCATCGTGTGTAATGGACATTATAGCAAACCCCGTTATCCTGACACTCCTGGTCTCTTGAAATGGCTGCACGAAAAGCGAGCGTCTCATTCGTCGTGGTACCGACGTCCGCAGAATGTCATTGGAGACAAGATTCTGGTTGTTGGGAACGGTCCCAGTGGAATCGATATTTCTGCTGAACTTAGCAGGCATGTAAAAACCCTCATACGCTCTATAACGGGCGGAGCAGGAGAAGAAGACGGCAATCTGATAGTACGGCCTCATGCTGTACGTTACGAAGATGATGGAAGTGTCCTTTTCGAAGACGGATCCAAAGAGACCAATATCGACCACTGCATCCTCGCTACGGGTTTCGAGATGTCTTTTCCGTTCCTTTCATATGAGGACCTTGTACCTGGACTTCCACCAGCGGTGCCTCCGCTTCCGCGAGAGTTGTACAACTCCACCTATCACATTTTCCCCTTGGCACAACATCTATTCCCCTTCCAATCTCGCTTTCCCGCGACCACTATTGCTTTCTTGGGACTTTTAATAAAAGTAGTCCCGTTCCCTATCGTTGAAGCCCAAGCACGGGCAGCTCTTCATGTCTTTGCCCACCCACACGAACTAGATGTAGCCAAAGAGACCGCTGATATCGTGACGCGATATGGGCAGATCCGAGCCGAGCTCCATACTGAAGATCCGCTAGCAATTGCGAAGGCCTGGCACATATTCCGAGGCTCAGAACAGTTCGATTACCGTGATGAACTGTACGCATATACAGCTCCGAGCTTCGGAGGAGATGCAGTAGTGGTTCCACAATGGGAGAAGGACATGTACGACAACAAGATGACACTGAAGAAGGTCTGGTTTGACCTCGTGAAAGAAGGCGTAGCTGATGACTGGGTTCGAGGTGTTGGTGAGAATGGACCTCAGGATTGGGTCGCTCTAGCAGAAAGAATGATGAAGAGAGCGAGGCAGGAACAGGGCGAGGCACTTACATCATAAATCAATTCCTTCGCTGTCTGTCGAAGAAATTTGCTCGTAAATTTGTAGCGTTAGCTGTGCAATTATTCCATGTAGATACTTATCGATATCCGCGGTGGCTTTTTTTTTCAACGATCGCTTCCACCGCCCAGTGGCAGTGCCATACAGAGTAATGCACTCCCCAGCCATGACATGACTATACAGCATTGACTTGCTTCTGCACCTTCATCTTGTCACTGGGCAGAACCTTATGTCGCTGCTACAATGGATACTGAGGGCGTTGCAGAGACTCATTCATGACCACGTAGGTGGCCGCTCGCTGTTGAAGACCATCCTCGCCCTCTGGTCTTTCTTCAGGCGCCAATTTCAGCGATATTCTTGCATTCTACATGACCGAGCCCCCGCAAAAGGCCCACGATGCATTTATGATAGAGACCTACCTCCTCGCAATAGGCCCAACGATTTCACGATGACGATGGTGGACGACACTGTCGACGGAAAGACACCAGTCTCGATGGTAGTGTGCCGCAGTGTCGTCCCACCTGATAATTCAGACTTCATATACAGCTTTGCTGTCGAGAATTCCTTGCAGTCTTCGCTGAACACAGTCACGACATCGGGTACACCTATGACAAGTCGATCTCAGGTTAATTTGGCGGATTACGCCCACGTAAATCTGTCGACTCGCCGTCTACCTCGCCATGGCTCCCGACTTTCATCCACTGTGCAACTTCCAACTGACCAGAGATCCCTACATCCATATTCCTACTCTAATGCTTCTCGGTCGTCTCAGAATGTCCGCCACTCGCTGCCTAACTTGGGGATGTATACACATGGGAACCCGTCCTCTCACCAACTCCCTCGTCCCCGACCCACTTCCATGATTGCGACCTCGCTGTGTCCCAGTCTCGATAGCGAAACCTTGACAGTTATAGTGCAACCTCTTCCTCCCGTTGTACCACACGATGGTCCTGATATTGCCGTCCCCGGCAACGTCACTACATTGATGACCGCGTATCATGAATTCTGGCCCATAGCGCCTGACAAAGTGGAAAGATACGAAAGAGAGCTTGTGTTTGTGCCCTTCCAGTGTACGCTCGTGCTTCTGCTCATATCTATGGTGTAGGGAATGGAAAGAAACAGAATACTGGATCGATCCTTTGACAACTTCATTTCAGCCGTACGCTCGTCTTTTTCTTCTTTCGTGCTTGTCAATCATGCATCTTGTGAAGTGACCCCGTTCCTAGTGAGTGGGCAGCATATGTGCACCCTGAAGGTGCTCGCTACTTCGTTCGCGAGAGGAAGGTGTCCCCATGCACTGGTAACTATCATGACGCTATGATATCCTTCGGATGTTTGCTACCAAGGATATTCACGGATATCAACCTCTACGATCCGGATAAGTTGGAACTCATTACGAAGTTCATGGTCGATATGGAAGACTATATACGGGCAAAGGGCATCAACATATATCCTAATGTTGATCTTGTGTTTGACCTTATTCGAGACAACGGTGAAATCTTCTGCGCATACTACCTTGCAAGCCATGATGATCGGTCTATCTTTTGGTTGGACGACTTCAACGCCACCTATTTCGATAGATGGAATGACGTGAAAGGTGTAACTGCCGCATGCCATGTTGGCTATGAGATAGAGTCGCAATATTGGTAAGTATGTGTCGTGGCATTTTATCTCCGCACTGACGGCAGTCAGGTATCATTGCCAACAGTTCCCTACGTGCCGGGAAATGGACATGAATACAATCAACGAACTCAGAGATATCTTGATTCATTCCATCGGAGGTATGGTCTGTGGTTGACGTTGTGCAGCATGTGTTGACTAGTGTGCTTTAAAGATTTGATCACTTCAGATACAGCGAACTGCCCTTACGGCGTTCCGGACCTACAACAAATGCTTGCCCTGACGAATAGCATTAAGGGTGAGAAATGAACAACTCCGAGTTCCATATCCATTGATTTCTGGTCTAGAAACTGTTCTCTCCGGAGATGCTCAAAGTCCGAGCTCGGTGTCCAGTATAAGTAAATTGTGATCGTTCTTCACAGGCTGGTCCATGAATTGACCGATTCACAGGTCGTCTCATGCACATTTTTGGTATGTATGCCCCCGAGAACATCTTTATAGTACTAAGACTTAAGATTCCTAGTCCAACAGCGATTTTACAACTTCCATGGACTGCCTGCTGCCCGACTTGAGTGTGACAAGTCTGTTTACGGTACAATACCCAGACGGACACCACTCGTCATTTTGCTATCGCCGCTCTTATTTTTTGCGCCCGATATTCATCTCGCTTCCCTAAACAAGATCTGGGGGGATGGTATAGTCTGCAAAACACGCTGGGCTGCCTTCATTGAGAAGCTCAATAGTGAATGGCAAGACTTGATCATCAATGTAAGCATCCTATAGTAGCTTTTCAAGTCCGTCTAACACATGCACAGTCTGCTGTTTTGCTCAACGCCAATGTCGCCTTCCTTGCCATTCAGAGTGTCGATAACTCTAGTGCTAAGAAAGGACGGTCTCCAGCGCAGATATCAAGTTACATCTCAATCATCGCAAGCATCGGCAGTATCATATTAGGCTTGCTTCTGATTCGGAAAAATCGTTCCAAGGCGGGCGACTCCTCTACGGAAGCAGTAAGTCTCTTTCCGTCACTCCTCAAACCCGTCTGATGGTGCTCTAGTGGCAATTCCTTCATTCGCAAAAGCGAAATTACACTGGTCTGGAGACACTGGCTATTATGTACAGTTTACCTTATGCTCTACTCATGTGGGCGTAAGTATCCGTCCCTTTGCTTAATCTTCTCCACGTTTTAACCAGATATCTAGTATGGTCACTTTCTTGTCGGCGTTCAGCCTTATGTGTTTCACTGCTTCCGACGTAGCCGTCCGAATGCTCGTGGGTACCGCATGGTTAGCAATAGCCGTTCTTATATTCTGGTGTATCATGACATCGTGGGAGGGCAAGCAAAGCGACTGCCATTGGTTCAAGTTGCTCTCTTCGTTTGGAACCAAGGTTCGGGAAAGATTACCCCGGGTACCGTCTGTGCATGTTGTGGAGAAAATTAACCACCTCAGTTGGACGAAAGCCAGGGGCTCTGTGGATTCGGAGGAGACGGTTATCAGTGTATGATTAAGAGGAGATTGTGTATACCATGTTGCGATGATGATTTCCTTCTTGTAAATACAGGTTTAACTTCTGTATCAGTAGTTGTCTGTGATCCGAGAATCTATGCCTTGGCGTGGCATGTGTACATTCACCAAGAAAGAGCTACGAACATAGGATGGCCTAAGGGAAATTCGGGGGTCGGTGAGAACACCAACTCCAGGATTCGGTCAATCTGGGGGAAATGGCTGATGTCCCAGAGAAATCTTCGGCATGAACGGCGCAAGCATTTCCGCGGCAGCAAATATTTTCCTAAATTTTTCACAATGATCGCTTGATCGAAGCTTGGCAGTGGCTATGCACCAAGCCCTGGGGCATGCTCAATGCAACTTACCTTTGTGCGTCGACCTTGTCGCTGGTCCCAGATTGATGCCGTTATTTCTGCTGCTGCTGAAGGCTCTACGAAACCGTCTTCGTATTTATGCCGTTGGTCGCTCTCCGTTGAAGGTCATCCTCGCGTTCTGGTCTTTCTTGGTGCGCTCATTCCGGCGCTTTTCATGTATTCAAGTTCGACATGACAGAGCCTCCTTTAAAGACCCACGATGTATTCACGATCATTCCTTGCTTCAGTCCACCCACCAGGATCTCACGTATTGCGCTATGATGACGGTAGACGACGCGGAACCGGTTTCGAGGGTGGTGTGTAGCAGCCATGTCCCAGAGTCTCCAGTCGGCATCTCTGTCGAAAATCCTTCACTTTACTCGCTGGATGCTACCGTTCTGCGCCCTAATACACCCATGACAAGTCGCTCCCAGATACATTTGGACGACTACTCCCACGTAAACCTGTCAACTCGACGTCTACCCCGTCACGGTTCCCGACCTTCGTCCATCGCGCAGACACCAACTGACCAGGATTCTATACGTGCATACTCCTACTCAAATGTCTCACGGTCGTCTCAAAATATCAACCATTCGACATCCAATTTAACCGCATACACCCATCCTGTAAACTCATCCTCCCATCAGCTCTCGAGCTCCCGACCTAGCTCAGGGATCGGGACAACCCCTGCTCTGAAGCCCGGTACTGCAATTCCTGTAATTCAGCTAACACCTTCTCTACGGCACGATGCACCGGATTGTGCTATACCGGGCAACGTTACTACGTTGAGTGCTGCCTATCCCGCCTTCTGGCCCTTGGCGCCTGAACAGATTCAAAGATATGAGAGAGAACTCGTGTTTGTGGTCCCTTTGGTATCTCTTCTTGCTTCTGCTCATATGCGTGGCGCAGAGCCCCCAACCGGACAGACTACTGGATTGATGCTCTGACAATTTCTTTTCGTCCGTACGTTAGCCACCCTTCCTCCTCATGGTTCATATCTGATTTACCGGTATAGCGACCATTGTTACGACGATTGGTTAACGTATGTGCACCCTGAAGGTGCTCGCTATTTCGTTCACGAGAGGAAGGTGTCCCCGTGCACTGGTAACTATCATGACGCTATGATATCCTCCGGATGTTTGCTACCAAGGATATTCACGGATATCAACCTCTACGATCCGGATAAGTTGGAACTCATTACGAAGTTCATGGTCGATATGGAAGACTATATACGGGCAAAGGGCATCAACATATATCCCAATGTTGATCTTGTGTTTGACATTATTCGAGACCCAGATAACGGTAGTATTTGTTGCGCGTACTACCTTGCAAGCCATGATGATCGGTCTATCTTTTGGCTGGATGACTTCAATTCCACCTATCTCAACAGATGTAACGAAGTCGATGGCGTCACCGAACAGTCCCATATTGGTCACGAAATAGAGGCGCAGTACTGGTATGTACCTGCTTAGATGGTTGATTTGAAGCTCATGCTGGCTAGGTATCACTGTCAGTTGTTCCCCACATGTCTGGAGATGACCGAAGATATCATTGATGAACTCAAGGATGTCCTGATCTACTGTCTTGGAGGTTTATCTTGTACGACTAGAATTATGTGCTATGTTTGACCAGACTTTACAGATACCATGACTTCACCCACGGCCAACTCTCCCTACGGTGTGATGGACCTACAACCTATGCTAGCTCTTACGAATACTATCAGGAGTAAGGATGGATGTTTTTCTCTCCGAATGCCTCCTCAAATATACCCCAGAATCCGTTAAAAAAGGCCAAAGAGGGCTCCCGGGTTCAGTGTGCAGCATAGGTGAATGTCAATTACGCATGCGACAAGTTGTCTATGAACTGACCGTTCGACAGGTCGTTTCATGTATATTTTCGGTAGGCCCGTGGAAGTATAACTGACGAGGCAAGACTTATATTCTCATAGTCCAACAACGATTTTACAACTTCCACGGACAGCCTGGTGCCCGGCTTGAGCGCGAAAAGTCAGTTTACGGACGGAAATCCAAACGTACGGCCCTCGTTGCCTTGCTATCCCCATTGTTATTCTTTGCACCCGACATTCATCTCGCTTCCCTCGAGAAGATCTGGGGTGACGGACTCGTCAGCAAAGTGTCTTGGACTATCTTCATCGAGAAGCTCAATACCGAGTGGCAAGAGTTCATCCTTTATGTGAGTGACATTTATTGGATCCTAGATCCGGCCTAATGCATCTACAGTCTACCGTTTTACTCAATGCCAACGTCGCTTTCCTGGCCATTCAGAGCGTCGATGAATCTAGTGATAACGCAGGACGGTCACCCGCCCAAATATCGAGTTACACCTCAATCATCGCAAGTATCGGCAGCATCATTCTGGGCTTGCTTCTGATTCGGAAGAATCGGTCCAAGACGCGCGACTCCTCTGAGGAAGCAGTAAGTCCTCGCGTTTGTCTCTCCTCAAACCCCTCTGATGTGTCCTAGTGGCTATTTCTTCGCTCACAAAAACACAACAAGACCGGTCTGGAGACTCTTGCTATCTTGTATGGTCTGCCTTATGCTCTACTCATGTGGGCGTAAGTATTTCTTGAAATCAGTCTTCTTCAACGTGCGCTGACTCGAACCCAGTATGGTCTTATTCCTGGCCGCGTTCAGTCTTATGTGTTTTACCGCCTCCAACTTGTCCGTCCGAATGTTCGTGGGTAGCGCCTGGTTAGCCACCGGCGTTCTCATCCTCTGGTGTATCATGACATCATGGGAAACCAAGCAGCTAGACCATCGTTGGTATAGGTTATCGTTCGAGCTTTTGGACAAGGTCTGGGATCGATTACCTGCACCGACGTTGTGTTGGAATATCGCGGAAAGACTCAGTAACATAAATTGGCCGTTACGCAGGCCTTCGATGGACTCGGAGAAGACGGCTGTTGATGCACCTGAAGTATGATTGAGAGGCGGAGGACCGAAAACAGGTGCTTTTATATATGTTGTCATGATGATTTATTTGTGTTGCATAAATAGTATTATCTGTATCGATAGCTTTCTAGACTCTAAATCGTAGTTGACACTGATCGAACGATTGAATTCGATTGAATTTCGATCACACCGCTTTCGAATGGCTTCTACTTCGAACTTGATTGTACTTACAGCCTACTAACAACCGCACAGCTCAAGTACAGCTTATAAGTCTAGGATTTATACTGTCGCCTCTGGCTGTTTTAGGCACTGTAGGGATCCTATCAAACAACGAGGCTATTCCGACCTCGTTCTCGTTCTTTCAAGTTCCTATGTCGTTGCCAGTAATATATCAATGTTAAAGGATCTTACGAAATATTTGTGCTGTTCCTCGCGGTAGTGTAATTCCAAGGCTATTCTCATAAATGAATCATTGGTTTTCGTAACGGTTATTCCCAGGCATGTACTTCTAAGCCGTACGGATAGGGAAGTGAAATGAGGTGGAGCAGCACTCAAAAGGAACCAATCGGACAGGGTAATATAGAGAAGTCAACGATATATAACAGCTCTAGGACCGTATAATGTCATCTTGTACTTGATTCCGGATAGGTCGATCAAAAAGACGTGATTTAATCCCTCTGAATGTCAAGTAACAACTTCAAAAGAAACGCTAATTCCAAAAATGCTATTTAAATGGTAACTGTTCACGCCAGCAATCTGATTGAAGAATAGCTCAGTGATGTGAGCCGACCTCACCCCCGCCGTAGTCGTGTATGTAGCGTATGCCTACGAGATACTAATTAGACACAGGCTTGTTGGGTTTGTTGGGTTTGTTGACAGGCTTAACATGGCCAATTACTGGAGGCGATATTGGGCCCTTCGGTATTACGCTGTTTGCCGAAGTCAGCAAGCACTTAGATTATGAATACAATGCCGAAGTTCACCTAGGTAGTGGAGGTGGTCTGAAGGATTCGTCTGGGTCAGGCCCAGCACTATCCTCGAGCTTAATGTCCAAATTTCCAGGTTTTAAGAGCGATCTTTGAGCACCATCAGCGTCTCCGACTGGTTCCTCAACGGGCGGATCGTCAGATGGCCGGGTGACGTTCTCTAGCTGTATCTCCTGCGCGGGAACGACGAAGGTGGGATCGTCAATGGATGTTGACGCTTCCCTGGCACTTACAAGTGTAAGTGAGTTAAAGCATTTCCACCACCAATGAATGTAAGTAATAGTACCTCGAACCTACAGCTGGACTCATTCGAACTAGGCTGGAGTAGAGGTCTGGGTGGGGACTATGAGGTGGTGAAAGACAAGAGTTGGATACAACATTGGCGCTTAGCAGTAGCTTATATTTCCATTGCGGGCGCTTAAGTTGTGCATAAACAGCGATCCAACCGGGATCGGCACCTTGCGAATGGAAGCATTCATGAGAGAGAACGATCACAACAAAACAACGAAATATCCCAGGAACCCGAAAGTTTTGACTGTCACATTCGGATCTGTGTAGATAATCGAGGCGGAGGAAGTGGGAGTAAGTATTATAAGAAACAGAAACGCAGGGAACGACGACTTACAGACTCCAAAGACTTAGGAGCGCGTATGCATTTACTGTACCCAGCTTGAACGCTCCCGAAGTAGTGCCATAATCAGTTCTCTAACCGGGACCTAACAAACTCCGACTAGGGTTTGTGAAGTAGAGCTTCAGAAGGCGATCAAGAAAATCCAGGAAACTTATTCGGTCACGATCGCGTTCTATTTTCTTAGAAGGTTCTTTGTTGCCAGTCCTGCTCTGGGAAGGATGCCATCTCATCATATTCTCAGAGAGGCACTTCATGAATCGAAAACCAGACTCAGAGTAGATGCTACTAATCATAATGGGCGTAAAACATGAACAAGGTCCAAATGTAACTCGGCGTATGGAAAGCGGTTGTGTTAAATGGATGCACTAATGTAAACGCCATCAGAAAGAGGTACGTGTAGGAAGAAACCATAGATTGTCAATGAATAGGAGGGGGATAGCATGGAACTCCGTGTTTATTTCGTGTTCTGGCGCCCTCCGATGACCCGTCTAGGCGGATTACCACCCGGGTTGGTAGGTAACTTCGTAGATTTGGAGTCGGCCTTTCGAGCGGATTTGGCGTTGGTAGATTTGGCGCCCGATCCGGCCAGCTTCTTCTTGCCAGAGGACGACGTAGAATTGCCGCCACTATTATTGGGGACACTGGTGTCGGCCTTCTTGTCCTCCTTGCCGCGAGGAGCAAACTCGCTGCAAGCGCTTGTTCAAAATAGTTGAAACGATTAGTTTATAACACTTACTCTGAGTCAAAGGAGGAGCTAAGAGGGATACTGATTAATGAAAGATGATTCGAATCGTGAAATTATCTACAAACCTTGGTTTCAAGGGCCCATCTGCGGCTGATCCTTGCCCGCTGATGAAATTACTACCATGAAATAAAGATCAGCGGCTCAAATTATGCAACCAGACACCAACCGGAAGTCATCACGAGTATCGATGACTGTCTTTTTGGCAAGGGACCAGATACCTTTGAAGGATGATTTAATCATGTCTGGAAGAATCTGGGGGGCACAGTCATGACGTGGTGGATTTTATACCTAGAAGAACATAACAATAGCTATGTTCTGGCTGTTGAAGGCGGTATTGGATAACAGCAGGCATCACGCAAAAAACTACTGTGGACAGGCTGCGCTCAAAAAAACAAAACAAAAATCCAGACGACACTCCACGCACGGATATACGCTGCAATAATCGTAGACTGATAGTGAAGATCTCTCATTGCCGTGCTGACAGGTTTCTTGATGAGCGCTTGATGATTGGCGCGATGTTAAGTGTTTGGAATGTACGTTGGCTCAGAGACCGATTGCTATCCTGGTGCTGTTATCTTGTGTTCTCCATAGGAAAAGAACTGTGCAAATTTTTCAGGGAGTAGCTTTTGGCCCAGCGATTACTAGAGACTTACATCGAGGTCCATAACGCGCCTACCGACGACACGCGGTTGCGACATAAGAACTGGAGTTACTAACGGAAAAGAAACCGATAAGAGCGCCAGGTACGCGCGCCATAGAATACATTAGGACAGGGAAAACAGCGATGCCACAGTCATTGAAAATGCTGTCGACACTCTTACAGATGGTAAAATGTTTTAATGAAGCGTCTATATACGCGACTATATCAAAACACGAGCCAAATTTACAACCAAAAAGAACTGCAATATCGAGACCGAGATGGACATGTCTACCTCGGAATTGGTCTTGGGCGGGGCTTGTTGCCAGCTCCGCCCGCAGTGGGACCAAGCGGTCGTCCTTTGTACACAACGCTATTGATACGAGTGAGTGACGCTCAAGACTGGACTATAGTAAGGAGTTACGTAGGGGGCATGGGAGGGCTCAATGGGTCATTTGAGTCTTCTTGCAGCTGCTGCTCCTCTGAGTCCTTATCTTCTTTCGGCACCGGACCGCTCTCTGCTACATGATCGGCGCCTTCGACAGGTGGTACTTGGGATGTCTGATCATCAGGCAGATCTCCTGGTATGTGTGTTTCCTTCTCCCGCTCTTCCACTTGCACTGGTGTCTTGAAGTCGCCAGTACAGCTATCAACTTTGGGCGCTTCTCTAGTGACACTGTGTCAGTCGGAGAGTACCCAGTGCTTAACCAGAGAAAGTACATACTTCGTATATTCCTCAGTCATTAATTAAAAATGGTCGAGATGAGCTCGCAGGTAGTATGAGAGTAAGGTATCCTTTGATGAGTGTGTAACATTTCGGCGCCAAAGTTGCTGAGAGCCAAGGGCTTGGGATTCGGCAATTCACGAAGTTAATCACGTGACCATATCATTATTTGATCATCGGCTCAGCCCCGCACTGCCTGACTCGCATTGTTCCTTTGTCCACAGCCTGAGCAAATGAGTAAAAATGGATGTCTCATACTCCGTAGTGACAGTGCCGTTATTCGGGTTTATATTATGGACAAGTACATCGCCTCAATTGCATGTATATAAAGCAAAGCATTCAAGCTGATGTTCTCATTTTCCAAGCGATGGACTCGACCCCCTTCAATAGCGAAAAGAATCTTATCGTCTCTTCCGTCCTGCAAGAAGGTACTCTGAGGCCCATCACCTCCAATGCCACCGGGCGATACGACAACGAATGCATGTAGGTATTACTGTTCCCAAGAAATTATCTCATACCCATTTATTATTCTTGCAGAACCGTCAGCTTGAATCCAGCATTGATAAATCCAGGGTTTCGCGAGTCCGAGTATGTCATTCTCCGCTCTTTGGTGTGTGTGGCTATCTCACCGCTACCTTTACAGACCGACATATCTCCCACCTCATTGGACTTCTCATGTTCACCCTGAAGGACAGCTGTACTTCTCTCGAGATGCTCCCTTCTCTGTGGTCACCGAGGCCTATTTATTTCACACCGAAATCATGGCGAAAGTGACTTTCTGGGTCAAGCGGATAGAGAGCCTCCTAGGAGAAAAGAATATCAAAGTCTCAAGCAGCATAGAACTATTCATCAAGATTGAAGAAGACGACTGTGCCTACTATTTCGTTGACCATGCCACGAAAATAGAATTTTGGTTGGATGCCCTCGAAACAGATGCCCTCGAGTTACCTGATGTGGCCTCGCCATCTCATCTCAGTACGGTTTCAAGACCGCCGTCTTACTGCATCTCTGATCTGTGTATGCAGGAACTTATCTAGAGGGCTTATACTGGGCCCACATTGAACATTTCCCCATGCACATTGGAGGACTCCCCAAGAAGAGCTACGATGATCTCATTTGTATTTTCAATCATGGACTTGCTGGTAAGCAGCGCGCAGTAATCATTGTGCAGATTACCAGAGACCGACAATTCACGCAGACCATATGACCTCGAGTGTTTCCACCTTTTTCTACTCACAAGGAGAATGTGCGACTTTTTTGAAAGTTCTCCGGTCTGGTAAAGGTGCGACCGAAATCACTGACATCGAGCACCCTTCCTGACACTCCGAATGATAGATCATAATGAAGACGGTCATCAAACCTGTGTTGCTGCGCGACTCTGGAGCATTGTTTGTAAGAGTGACCCGTATTCTCCATTAGAGCCTGTTTTTGATTTCGGTCACAGGCAACCATAGATTCTCGGTCTACTACGGCCAAGAATTTTCCCGTCTATCTCGGGACCAGGCGGTTCTTTTCCATCCAGAAGAGAAAGTTTTCCTCGGACCCCTGATTTCCTTCATATCCTTGGGAAATTCAGCGTCCTACTCCAAGCGACTGGATGACTTATTCGTAGATCACCTTGTCTATGTAGACCAATGGCGGCCATTCATGTCCAAGTGCCTACAAGAGTGGAAAGATGCTGTTCTCTTTGTACGTATTCATTACTCTTCAAAGAAAGTATCCACCGATTAAATGCCGTGATACCCAGACTTCATCCACATTCATGTAAGTGTAACGCTGCGATGGAGCTGCACGATACTTAAGGTTTCCGTTCCAGACTTCATGTCCCGCTTGCTTTTGCTCCGAGTCTTCCGACGTTGACGGCCGTTTCCATCGCATTCTTCACCACCAGCCTCATAGTGTCAATGCTCCTAATTCACCGCCACAGACGGCTGGAAAAAGCGAGTGCCAACCAGGCTGTGAGCGACTATCATTTCCTCCTTCAACTGTGCTGCTGACAATTGGAACAGTCTCAGTATCTCGAATCAGTTTATTCATCAAAGAACCAATTTCAACTTGTCGCATTGATGTATTCGCTTCCAACTTCCCTGCACTTTTGGGGTCTAGGAGCTCTCGTCGCTAACTGTATCATTATTGTTTTCCGCCTTTTTGGTTCGATTTCTGGCGTTATTGTGTCTATTGCCCTGCTTCTTGCCCTGCTAGCCTTCGAGATAATCACAACCGAAAAAGAGGTTCCCTCTTGGAGGTCCATCTTCCATTTTCGATCGCGAAACGAGACTAATGATCTGGTATAAATTATGTACACATCTATACCCCTTGTACTAAACCTGTTTAGTGATGCTAGCTTACACTAGATAACAGACGAATTCAATCATCAATCATATGCAAGACAGGCTCTTCAATTCGCAACGCCAGTACCTATCTCACCTGAATCGAAGATTGGATCGCTCTGCCCATGAACTCCTTGACTTCATCACTCTTTTGAGCCGGCTTCCTTTCCCCGTTGCATCTAACTGTCTGACAACTCAGGACGCCATAACCGTCCACCGTCCTTCGAACACCGCCTAACAAAAAAAGATCCGCATGGTTGCTCGCATTCGGATCAGTTCATGCGGACTGATTGAACAAACTACCTACGGCGCAGTTCTACCACAGTTCATATGGCACCGCCTCAGCGTGGGCGGTATCAGGGTTCCTGTAATAGCTCTGGGGCTTTACATTGCTTATCTATAATTCCGATATCTCCTTTACGTCGACTACAGCATCAGGTTCACTCCCTAAGACTCCCTACTACACCAACTGATGACTGCCATGAAACACATAACCTCGTCCTCGGTTCCTGGTGCCAACTACCTTTTACTCGGAAGTAGATCACCGGCCGCTGCTAGCCGATTCAGATATGCCGACGGAAGGCAGTTCTCCATCAATTTGGCACAATATTGTACGTGTTCTTTCAGGTCCTTTCGTTCAGGGGCTTTTCGTCGTCACGCGACTATTTTCCACTGTCATTCGAAGCTGTGCTTTCTATTCGTGGTTCCGCAAAAAGCTGTGTCTCGCATGCAGTGCCTGTGGACTTCGTTCCATGGCATCGGAGCCCGTCGCCAACACGTCGGTTATTGGTATCGCCTATGACGCACAGCAACACAGCTACATGATCAGCAGATTCTGATTCTGACTTCTGACTTCTGACTAGCCGGCTACAGAGTTAATATCACGAACACGACTCCGCCTCTTCGTACTAGGATTTTGAATTGCTTCTTTTCTCATCATATCGGTTTAATATATTGACTGCTGTACTGAGTTACTCACTTCACATCGATTTTGTACAACATCCAATGGACACAGGAATGGAAGTGTATGTGACTCTAGAAACTCCAAAAATTTTTACTTACGACGGCGACCTCAAAACGCGCTCGGATTATCCTGGAAAAAATTCCCCGCCAATGCGGTCGAATAATCCCAATTTGGATCAATCTCGCGGCTCAACTTATACTTTTGTAATATATTCATCGTCTTGTTGTCGTCTCTTTTGCCCTTTAGTAACGCCTTCTCCGGGATAGGTGGCAGCGTCTCGAAAATACCTCGCGCCACCCGGACTTGCTCCAAGTATGCATCGGGCTCTAGGCGATGTCGGTACTTGGTCTCGTTTGTGACTACTCCTTCGATCGTACCGTGCTCCTTGATGAACTTGTACGCACGCATGGGCCCGACGTTCCTGATGCGCTCGGAAAAGTCTGTACCCAAGAGGAGAGCGAAATCGACAAAACTTGTCCGAGAGAGCTGTAAGCCTTCACGGACATCAGATCCGGAGACAACCACAAGTGGTCCCGCTTGGTTGGTGATATTTCGAATGAGAGGTACTTCATAGACGATGACATCCTATACCAAATATCAGACAAAGCGCCTACATGTAGACGAGTAGAACTCATACAGTGTCTTCGCTTGCGACATAGTCGGCGAAACCATGAGAGACAAGAGCACAAGCAAGAGCTTCAGCCTCATAGGGACCTTCGCTTTCGATACACGCAATCCCCATAGCCTCGAGAATTTCCCTGCACTCTATGTAGTTTTGAACCGTTGGTGGACGTGTTCGTCGAGCGTAAGATTCAAACATCACTGTGCTCTTTTGATATATCTTGAACACCTCGTCTTGCATGGAAGACTCTTCGGATTCATCAACAACCAAATTGCCCCAGACTTTTCCTTCTTCAAGAGTCAGTTCGTACTGACCCTTTGTCATAAGAACTTCAGTCCGCTCTTCCAATTCATTGATCGGCGCCTCTTCAGGAGAAGCTTTGTTGATGGAGGCTAGCATTGGTATGCTATTCCGGAAGTTGTGAAAGAGTGATATCATGGATTCAGCAACGCTTTCACCCCGTGATCCAGATGATGATACACTCAGATCCTTGAGAACAGAGAATGTCAGTCACTTTCTTTCTGAAGCCCCAGTGGCGCAGTCGCTGACCTGCACGGATGATGATGCACTATCCGAGCGAGTACCTCCAAGATCAGACATCGATGGACGCGTATCGGCGAGCGTAGGTTGAGGCACATGTGTGATATTAAGTGCAGAGTATGTGTTTGCTCTCTCTGATGTATTTTCCAACGTGGTTTCCGTTATATGAGGAATGGCTTTGTAGGTCATGGATGGTGAAGAAGTCTCTGCATCGTCCCACTCAGTCTCAGTATCATCTGTGATGCTTACAACGCATGAGCGAACACGAAGGAATCGAAGGAGGTGCTCTGACCTGCTCGAACAATTTCGAGTCTTGGGAGTTCAGCTCCTTCTAACGGCGGTGTACCTTGAATGACTTCGAAAAGGCGCTTTTTAGAATCCGAAGGTACATCTCGAAAGTCCGTCAATAGACTTCCGAGGCTATCTAAACGTTTCAGGCGCTCATTCTCAAAGGCTTCGCGTGACATTTCGCGTCTTCTCAATTCTTTCCTGCGAAGGGCCTACTTGTCTGAGATATTAGATCAGTTGCAGAACAAACACAACATTCACGCACTTCTCGAGCTTTTGCGATGTTTCGCTCCTTCCCGTCAAATACACAGACCGCTTCGATATTGTTCTCCTGCAGTTCTTTGGCGATGCGATACCAACCCAAGACATGGCGATATGGATGAGGAATGGGGACAAAGTGTAAGCGCTGGGTAATGAGCGTTCCATCGCTGGGAGTACGTCAAGGACAATTCGAACAGTCAGAAATGACACACATTACAATACGTTTACCCTTGAGTTCTTCGAGTCGATTTGGAAGGGTTTTAATGACTTCAGGACTGCAAATAAAAATGTAGGTGGTCATAAAGACGAAGAAATATTAAAATTACCATGTTTTCAGAAGAAAAGGTGTCAAACCCAGAACGCCCATCACCGTTGCTCCAAAGAGCGAGATTTTTCGAAAAATAACATCACGTGCGACCTGTACGGTAGTGACGTCATGGTGAATGAAGGTCTCGGTCCAATCTGTCCCAATCGTCTTTGTCAGAATTGTCTTTTGCGCTTCCAATGAAATGCCATGCAGCACATTATAGCCCAGATAATCGATATCTCACATCTCGACCATGAGTATGCAGGGCTGGCTGAACTATCAGATGGACGTTGACTGGGAGCTGGAATGAAAAGGTCATGATCAGTACCAGTCAGCGTTCGTCCCTAGAGTCCGTCGTACGGTTTCTGACACGATGTTATGGCTTTAGTTGGTAGTCTAAAAATCGGGTACCTCAGGCACTACGGCTAAAATCCTGGTAGCGGCTGTAGGAGTGAAGAACAAACCGAGACTGAGGAATCGGTTCGAAGGATACAGTACATGCGGATGCCGATTTTTTTAATGCAGTAAATTTATCCCAGGAGGTGATGCCCAAATCTGGAGTTCAGGGGCGCTGGTCTGTCGTTCCAAAATAATCGCCGCCAGACGTGGTGGCGGTGCACAGGGGCCCTTACACCAGCACCCACTACCACCTCTGCTTCTCAATGTGAGTCTTAACCGAGCCAGACATAATCCCCCGGGACGAGGCTAAACTCATTGCTCTTTCTCTAGGGCCGATGCTAATTCCATCGTTTTTTGCGATAGCTGTCAAAGCACATTTTCTCTTCATACCCACAAACTCCCTCCTTTCATGAAGACCTGTGATACCGACGAGGAATCAGCTCAGACGCTGTCGAGCAGGCATTGTCAGATATCCTCCCAAATTTGCGTTCGAAACTACCCAAATACAACTCTCAAATCAACCGCCTTGAATTTGTGCTTGAACAGCTCAAAGGGGGTCATGACGAGCTTTCCAGAGCTATCGCTGTCCATGAGGTCCATCTCGCGCCTGTTCGGCGACTTCCGACAGAAATTTTCCAGATAATCTGCGCCTTGGATCCTCCGCCCTCGAGCTCGTCTTGCTGCACCAAGAAAGGTCCGCCTCTCGATTATCGTCCACCCACATTTCTGCTCGGTATCTAACGAAACACTGGGATAGCAATTCCCGGGACAGAATTCCTTCGATATACTACACCGAGCAATATCAACCCCCGTATACTCTTCTACGGTTCTCCAGTACCAATCCTCAGCCTGACCTCTTAGACACAGAAGACATCAGCACATTACCCTAGACGTTTCCTTAGTCAAATAGGATGATCCCATGTTCATTCCGCGCCCATTCTCGCGTCTAGAAAGCCTCGAGATCAGAGGTCGAATTTTTGGAGGAATCGACCCAAATTTGCGTCCCTTCTCGCAAGGTCCTAGCCCTTCGCGAACTCCGTCTGAATGATATCGGAGGCTTTCCATTCCATGATAGCTTCATTTTACCTCTGGAGCAGATAAAGTCTTTCATCTGTTCGCCCCGTGTCATCTGCCTTGTAAAACAACTTCCCAATATCACGCAGCTTACACTCGAAGGAACATTCTTGGAGGACGAGACATTCCATTATCCTTCGCACGAAACAGCAGAGCTAGGTATCACAAGTCTCACCGTCGCGGATACTATAAGGGTTATTCTTTTTTTAAGTTTTTGACGTTCCCTTTCCTTATAGCGTTGACCATTTCCTTCCAAGAACCTGTGACCCTGAGTGGGACCAGGCTTTGAATAAGGACGCCATTGTCTACATTGTAGGCCAGCTCTCATCGCTTTCCCATCCCACCGAGTTCGTTCTCGAGCATGTTGTTGTCACCGCTACGGACATGCTCCGAATCATGCAGGCTACAAGTCAGGTCAAGCATCTGAAAATCATCGAATGCGTATCCCCAGGAATATCGACTATCACAGAGTCACTCCTCTTGCATTTGATTGACGAAGAAAGATTACTTCCCATGCTAGAGCGAACCGAGTTAGTCTGCTCGGCGAGAAATCAAGTCGAAGGGAAAGTTCTGGACGTCTTACAGATTCAGAGTAGAGTTTTGAGATCTGCGATCATAGGCGTGCGAGGTGGAGGGGAGTTGGAGGCCAGCACTTCAACTCGAACAAAGGGCTTAAGAAAAGAAGGTATGAGAGTGTCGCTGTTCTGAAAAGAGTGGGTGCTATGAGTTCCAAAAATCTGTGTATAGCCTAGTATAAAAACTATTCAAGGAGATACGACGGTGTAGTACAGTACGAGAATTATGAACATGTATAAAGTACATACCAATCCAATGACTTTAATGTGCTCAAGTGATTCTTACGATTCGTCTATTCATCTTTCCATCCCGCATCAACTGCCTCTTCCAGTAATATGGTGCCGTAAAAGTTTTCATCTGTATCACGTCCTTCCTTTACCGCTGCAGCATTGAATTCTTCAATGAATCGTGACGCATTGGTCACAGTTCGCTCCACATCTTCCCATGTCGCTTGTGCAGCGGGGTACCTCGGAAAGGGTAAGCAAAGACACGTACAACGAAAAAAGAAACGTACGAGGACCACTTCGTCAGCCACATATTCCTGCGTCCTTCTCCACCTGTAAGGGTCTGTTTCCCAATGATGCGCTCAACGATGAACACTTCATCAATTTGGTGGCAATCTGGGCGGCCACAGCGCTGCGGTTCGCCATCCGAGTTATTACTGATGATATCACCGACGCGAGGATCTGAGCAACAAATGTTAAAGACGATCGACGGTCCCAAGTGTTCAAACTCACGTTCTCTGAGGGGAAGATAAGCAAATAATAACGACAATAGAGATCAAAGACTTACGTGGGCGCTACACATGGTGGACACTCATATCGCACACCGTCTTCCAAACGGGGGTCGTCCGCGGTCATACCAAGGCAGCCTATGTGATACCAGGATCGACACTGGTCGCATTGTACAAACTGATAGTATCGTGAGTATGCGATCAGAAAGATATTCAAACATAATTCACGTCTGTTTGGGGAATGATCTCCTCTGACCACTGCAAAGCCTTGGTTTTTTTCGGGACGCCGGTTGACTTTTTCTTGGCACGCTTAGCGGGTGGAGCAGCAGTCGAGGATGCCGAGGCTGAATGGCTTTCTGTTTGTAGTCGCCGCTTTCGAGGTTTGCGCGAACTTTTCGCTGCGCTGCTTGTCAGTTCTATAGCTTCCTCCTTGATTTTGGCGTTTAGAAACTCCAGCGCGAGTGCAGGGCTTGAAAATGGTGAGGGCGAGATCAAGGGAGTGAGAGGAGATGGTGTGGAGTCAGCAGTAAAAGCACTTGTACCAATCATCTGCGAGACCTGTAGTTCGTCGCGCACAGATGTAGTTGGCGATTTCGTATTGGCTTCGTCCGTGGACAAGTCTGTGGTGGGCTCGGCTGTGCCCTCTACTCCGACATTGCTGCCCCAGTCAGGAGACTCTGGATACGGTTCTGAAATAGCGGCTACTTCGGCATCGACTTCAACGGAGGTAGATCGGGGCGGTATCATGGGCAGGTCTTGTTGAACATGGATGTCAGACTCGAGAAGGGGGTCCCCACCTAGACTAACACGCCTCAAGGAAGAGATAGTTCCATCCGGGGGTGCCTCTGGGATGACAGAGTATGATCTACGGCCTGCTAGGGAGAGATTGGCTTTGAATACAGCCACACTTGTACTGGGACTTGGGCCTTCTGCATCAAAGTTGAGCGGATAGGGGCGGAACTCGGGCTATATATTCAGTACCTTTCGATGGCCATCTTGCGGGGCTAAAACTGACAGACGGCATCCGAATTGAAGATGGCAGTGATTGTCGCTGCATCGTTGCCTGTGTGCCTAATGACGGAGAATAAAGTGCTTCGTCGCCCCGTTCATCGCCAGCACTCGCTTCCTGGTCTTGGAAGCGGGCTTTGGACGGATTGATGCCCAATTCAAGGACAAGCCTCTTGGCCATCTCCGAGACTGATGGATGATCATTAAAGGCACCGTCGAACAGAACGATAAACGCACCTCCGGCTTCTCTGTCACTGACTCTTTCGTAGAGCTCCGTCACAGTCATGTTCACCTGGTTTACTAGTGGCTTGAGCGTATCCACTGCCTCGTTCAACTGCTTCACTTGAGATAGAACGTTCGTGGTGACCGTACGCTGCTGGTTATGCACTGCCTGCAAAGCCTTCGCCAAATTCAAATTAGCTACCTCAACCTGCTTTTCAATATTTGTGACAGTATTGCGAACAGACGAATCCAGCCTGTCCACCCTGCCGGCGATTAGCCTGCTCTGCTCCTCCAAAACAGGAACGACGGCTGCCATGATTCTCGTCGTGACATTGTGCGCAATTTGGTCATACGGTTGGACTGTTTGAGTGGGCGGCTGGAAATGGGTTTCAGGGGTGGTCTGGGTCCGTCGTTGCTGTTGAGGGGGCTGTTGGGGCTGGGGCATCACTGGCAGAGCTGAAAAAACCTGGGGCTGGGTATGAGCACGCTGTCCTGGACATTGCTGCTGGAATTGGGTTGGTATATTAGTATAGTGAATGAACCGGGACGGTGGGTTGCCCGTATAACGGTATGCCATGGTGGTGGTTGGAGTTTAAGAAATGTCGATTGCGTTGACGCGACGCGACGCGTCCGCAACAAAGACAAACATTTTTCGCCACTTGTTTGGGATTCCTGGAAATTCTAGCCATCGCTTGAGATCATATCAATGGATAATAATTTTCATTATAACATTACATAGCGATAACTTCGCGCTTTGAAGGTAATTACTACTTTAGCCATCATTGTCCTCGAAGACGGGTCCTGGGAGCCCATGATTCTGGCTCATACTTATCCTGAGATGGCATAGTAGGTAAAGGCTTTGCGACAGCCTCTTCTCGAGCTGGTACATGCAGGGGTGAAGACGCAGATCCAGTAGTCTCACCATGTTCCGATGGCAACTGAGGCTGCCCCAACCGAGTACCCAAGGTCTGAGCGGCTTGAGATGGAATCGCACCAGGTTCCAGACCGGCAGACATTCTCTGATGTTCCTCCCTGTCTCGGGCCTCAATTAGCGCAGCATTGCGAAGCACCTTTTCCCGGCGAGCAAGGTCAATCTGTAGTTCCTGGAGGGGAAAGAAGATGAGCATCGGAACAGCTGCAGTAGTCAGAACGTGAAATACCTGAATTGTCGGAGGATCTGGTCTTGTATGCGATAACCAGGCCGACCATTGCACTATTCGGTTTCCTTTGAATATTTACTGGGTTTTCCTTACGGCAATGAAACCTACCCGGCAAGCGCTTCGGACCGCCAATGTAGAGCCACATATCCCCAGGATTACAATATTTGACCGTCCTTTTTGTTCGACGCGCCTCTGAACGTTCGCGTAAATAAACGGTGGGGCAAATCAATGCTTATACATGCCTGGCAATTGATTACGGTGCTCAAAGAACATATTTCCTACGTAAAAGTTGAGTTCAGCACTACGCGGTGAATATTTTTAGGTTCCGCTCACCTTCAAGATCTCTCCCGACGAACCCCGTCTATAGAAATTTCAGTAAAGTACGCGAGAAAGTGAATGGCGCTCACTGGATGACGAATAAGTTTCCAAATCCGAGAAAAGAACGACATTAACCTCCTCCTCTTCTAGTTCAATCCCACGCCGTGGTATTTTTGCAGAATTCAAGATGGTGGTAAAGGTGATGACGAGGAACCTTCACTCAAAGTAGCAAGTATTTATTTATTTATTTAATTTTACGTATAATGACTTCCCACGATACCCAATGCAGACTCGCGTTGGACGCGTCACCCAACGCCTACTACACCCTCCATCACCATGGCCGACGTCGAGATGAAGCCCACCGACACTAAACCTAAGGAAGAAGAGGAGAAAGAGGAGAGGGAAGACAAGAAGGAGGAGAAGAAGGAGGAGCACAAGAAGGAGCCGGAATCGCCTGTCACTGAAATCAAGTCCAATGCTGCTCTCATCGAAAAGGCAGTGGCGACCCTGGAGCCACGGTTTACTCATCGTGTCCTGAGGACCTTGGCTGCTTTAAGAAAGCGTCTGGATGACTCTGTACTGAGGAATGCCATCGAGGAAGTATACCCCAAAGGTGCGGAAACGGACCGGATTCACAAAAAAACATCACCTAACATCGTGGCAGATTCGTCGGTAAAGACGATCTTACTCTCGTGGTTACCGCCTGCACCCCCATCGGACCAGGAAATGGAAATAGACTCAACGACAACGACGACGCCTACAAAATCATCGCTAGAACCTGTCCCAGAGGTCGAAATATACCTTCGTCTACTCATCATTCACCACCTACTCAAATCCCCTGATCATTATACGAAAGCTATCGAGATCGCGCATCAAACAGTGGAGAAGATGCAAGCACTCAATCGTAGAAGCATGGACCCCATTGCAGCCAAGATATGGTTTGCAGTTGAACGTGCATACGAATTTGGCGGTGAAATCGCGGATGCCCGACCGTGAGTACCAAGTGTAATCCTTTAATCCTTCAAATAATCAATGTACCCCCTTAGAATGTTCCTTGCTGCACAACGGACTGCTTCCCTGCGGCATGACGACGAGGCCCAAGCCTCCCTCATCAATCGTCTCCTCCGTAGTTATGTCCATTACAGCCTGTACGACCAAGCCGACAAGCTAGTCTCAAAAACGACGTTCCCCGAGTCCGCTGGAAATCCTCAATACGCTCGATATCACTACTTCATCGGCAGAATTAAAGCCGTCCAGCTCAACTATAGTGCTGCCCACACCAACTTGCAACAAGCCATCCGACGTGCACCCCCGGCGAAGGTGGCTCCTGGTTTCTATCAAGCAGTGCACAAGCTCTCGGTTGTCGTTGAGCTTCTGATGGGTGATATCCCGGACCGAAGCCTTTTCAGGCATCCCGTCCTAGAGAAGGCTCTAGGCGGCTACTTTGAGATTGTTAAAGGTTTGTTCCCGATTTCACCATGTACCCTGCCTGCTAATCCAACGTTTTTTTGTCAGCCGTCCGCACAGGCTCGCTCTCGCAATTCCAAACCACCCTTGCCAAGCATGCTGCCCGATTTGAGGCTGACAAAACCTACACTCTCATCGTCCGGTTACGACAAAATGTAATCAAAACTGGCATCCGTCGGCTTTCGCTCTCTTATTCACGTATCTCTCTACGCGACATTTGTGTCAAACTGCATCTCGACTCGGAAGAAGATGCGGAGTATATTGTTGGCAAGGCCATCCGTGACGGGGTCATCGAAGGCCGAATAGTGCATGAGAAGGGATGGATGGAGTGCGGGAGCCAGAGGAACGTATATGGGCCTGAGGTCAGCGAGATGTTCCAGAGGCGGATCGGGTACTGTCTAGAGTTGCACAACCAGAGTGTGAAGGTAATCTTTTGGTTGTCTGTATTTTCGAATGCTACTGACCGCGTATTGTGCTAGGCTATGCGGTACCCTCTGAATGCACACAGGAAAGAGTTGGCTGCAGCTGAAGGTGCCCGTGAGCGACAGAAGGAACTCGCAAAGGAAATCCAAGAAGGGGATCTTGATGATGAAGACATGGGCGAGGATTTCTGAGCGCTGATGTACAAGTACAAGTCCGCCACAATATATTCAATTCTCTTTTTGGCATTGAGTGAGATACTTGAATTTGTTCTAATGGAATCGACAAGCCTATGGTGGTACATCATCAACATGGACCGGCCAATTTCTGTTATGGAAAACCGTTTTGCATCAAGGGAGTCGATCTGTTTCCGACCGAGCGCGTGGATGATTCCTAGTGACCTTGCACACAGGATTTTAGCCTTGTTATAAGCCGGGCCATGGATGGCATCCTTCAACTATGAGAAGTTGTCCGTCGAGACGCCGCATTCGAATTCGTAACACAACCTTCGCTGCATGCAGTGGAGTTTTTGCGTCCGAATGTCTTGCCTACAGTATCTTTCGATAACTTTGGAGAATGTTTTAAATGTACTCTAGTTATGAGGTATCGAGAAACCTGAGATGAGAATGAGGTGACCTCTCAAATAAAACGCGAGTAATACAAGATAGCAATAGAAGTACATGTGAGAATAATTTTGACGTCAAGACGACTCGGAAAGAAAAGAAATATGTCCCACATCTATTGCTTGCTACTCGGAGATTTCCTGCTGTTTCCTCCTGAAGTATTCCGGATAACCGGCGACTATAGACATGGCAGTTAAGAACCTTCACCTGTCAACAGCTTAGGAACATTTGCCGTTTCCTTGGTCAATATCTTTGCGCATATGTTTCTTGTAGTCTCGAGACAACTTTGCAGCCACCATGCATCCCTTGGAATTGAAAGGGTGTACATGGTCCTTGAAATAAAACGGCGAGTCTACAGATGGTAGATTCGTCTTGAGTGCACCCAGTGTCTCCGACGTAATCACAGCTATCATGTCGCTCACAATGACAACTCGGATGTCATTTTTTTTCAACGGGCTGCCTATCGAGTTCGTGCAAAACAGACTGGTGATAATTATACTCGGATGGTAATTTAGCAATCACGTGTGTGATCAGATCTTTGTGCGTCATGAACTCCGAGTCTTTATACTATGCGCAGTGTTGAACGATGGATGAATTTATGACGGCAGAAGGTACTACACACCTTGAATCCCTTTCGTGAGTTGGCTTTCTTTCCTGGAGCAATTATCGGAGTTACGCTTAAGAGGAAACTGGTACAAAATGCCATCAGTCAACGGTCGGAGTCTTTCAAGAGGAAGCGGTAGATACATATGCTTGAGAAAGAAATCTATGCGTGGGGGACCGCCTGAGTTGAGTATATGATAGGAGACAAACATCCAATAGCCATGAGTCGCAGTCAGTATAAGTGCAGATGCAGAAATGAACGCACAATCGGACGCGAAGAAACTCCAAATTTCAATGGCGTGGCGCCATGTATCAACCCAGCGAGTGAGCGGTTTGAACACTTCTTGTTGATATTCAGTTGTCATTTCCTTCTCATGATTAATACAATCAATCTTATGCTCCGACCAATGCTGTTTTTGACATTTTCTGGAACAGTATCTGGCCATTCTGTATGGTGGTTGACATCTTAGATAGGTTCGAGACGCGAGATTCAAATTTGCACTGATTTGCACTTTCCGCATCTTTGGGGAACTTCTATTTTCTTGTCGCAGTTTCAGCACAATGTTTGAGTTCTTAGATACATTGCAGCGGAAGGCATTGCCCCGAGAAGAATGTGGTAGTCGAAGTTGAAGTGTGCGTGAGAATGTCTCTGCCAAAAGACTGCACGTGAGAAGATAGAGTCGATTCAAATTTTGCATTATGATCTATCACTATATGATATCATAAGTACTCGGTACCATGCTTATAAACTTCTACAAGCTTTCCTTCCTTCCAGCTACTTGACCATGATCAGATCTATTACGCTATTGAGGCGATATTTGCCTTTTCCTGTATCGCAGACAACTTTCCGCCTACGATATAGCGTCCTAACCAGCCGAGAAGAATCAAAGTGATTTCCACGTCGTAGTGCTATCCACGCTTACTGATACATACCTGACTGTAGGACAGTATCCAGCCTTGCCAAAAAATTTGAGTCGGCACAACTGGTGCAGCGGGAGAAGCACCTCGACGAAATTAATGATCCGTCCCAAGCACCCCACCCAGAGCCTGTCACCGATCCTAACGAAGGCAGTCCAGGACTGAGAGAAGAAGGGGCTACGGAGGATAAACCGCGACCTGACTTCAATGATCCATTGACCCCGCCCATGCCGCCCGGGTAGGTTTATGTCTTTTGTTGTGGCTTTGCGCAACGCTGATACAGGTTGATAGCGCCAGGCCCAAAGGTCGCCCAAGTGGACCTATTTCAGGCGGTGGCGGCGGAAATAAGCCCCTCCCAAAGCCAGAACCAAGAGATTTTTGGCCATTCATAGGTTGACAACAGTGTTATGGTATTATGGGTGCCCTGCGTTTTGATTTCCATCACAACTAAGACAGTGCAATATCCCCAAGAACCATGAATGTGTGAATCTGATGCGCGCGCACCTAGGGCCTTTTATCTTCGGAAGGTTCTACCGCGTTAACTTTCTAGGTGCCTGAATGTGGAAGTCCTCCCGCAACCGTCGGAGCTCCAAAGGTAACCGCCTTCAGCACCAGCACGCAGGCAATACCGAAAATTCCACGTCATTTTCCGCACGGAGAGGGAACATAGCATTTCACGTACGTTGCATTTGCGTGGCCAGGGTACGTTTCGCATACCCAACAACCACATGATCACCCAGGCGCTTATCAAGTACTTTGACAGGCGTAATAATGCCAGATTGTCACCGAGGTCACTAGTACCGCTATCAGTCTTGTGATATCAGCGTCCGGATCCTTCAAAGGACCGTGTATTCCTATTATGACGAGCTCTTAGATCACATCCGCGTCAAGGAAACACCCATATCAGATCGTATTTCGACCTGTACAAACTGGCTAAGATATCAATGCATATAATGAGCCATTAGATGTCTGACGAGTACCATAAGTACGAGTTGCTCAGAATTAGATAAGAACATACTTTCAAGACCATCGGGGGCCGGGCTGAGCAGCCGATGCGGGAGCGTTAACTAGAGCACCTGCAGCTGGGGCCGGGGTGTGAAGAGAAAATCCTTGCCCGTCTTTGTAGAACGACGAGCCGTCTGATTGACGACTGTAAGTGCTTCCGTTCCTACACAGTAAAGAATGTCAGCTACTGGCCACATACAAGAGTCGGACATGATATTACTCGTTTTGATAGTGATAGCTGGTGTTGCCGCTACCATCAATAAACCATCTGGCGAAGTACGGAAACGGAGCATGTCTCATGTACGACGAGTCAGAGTTCCACCTATTCCAGAAGTGGATATTAAATCACAAGGAATAGAAACACCTGCCTTCCTTCCGTTTCCTTATAGCTTGTTTCGCACGTTGTACTTGAACCATTGAGAATCGTCATGTCGCGCGCGTTACTGATGGAATGGTCTTTCAAAGAGATTCGATGAGCTTTCTTCGTGACAAAGTCCTCTTCCAAGGCGCCTGTCTCCGTTCTGGCATGCCAGATTTCAATATTAATTTTTGAGATGACATTATGCTCTTTCCACAACAATCAGGAGTGATACAATTAAATAACTACTTATCCACTACCTTTCCCTCCCCAATTTTGCTCCCAGTATAGTATCATACATTAAACGCTGTTTCATCTGAATCTGTTGAGGCTTTTCCTTCTGTCCTACCAATAGTAAACCTCCTTACAACGTTTAAATACGAGCGTAAGGATAATCGACCACGGAGATTCTCTCAAAACGCGAATGTAAACATATGCGAAGGCCTCGATTCTTCAAACCCCCGCGATGTCATGATGCACCAGAAGATGAGAACACCGATAACTAACTATGTGCTACTCACTCATTCGAACCGCCAAGTCAGAGGCGGTGAAACACATTAGACTGAATGCTAGCGAGAAAGAAAGCATGCTTGGTTTCGAGTTAGAATATGAAGAAGGGTGAACGAACAGACAGATACTCACGCCCACATGAGTAGAGCCCAAGGCAAACTGTACATGATAGCCAAGGTTTCTAGGGCAGATTCCCTTAGGTAAAAATTTAGGCTGGACTAAGAAAGTTTCAGATGCATATAAGGAAATGGCAGGATGACTACTTACTGTCTCCATCTGGCTGTCACGAGCGTGGGGGCGGTTTTCCCCCAGAAGAAATAAATCCAGAAGAATGCACCCGATACTCCCAATTACCGAGATGTAACTCAAAATCTGCGGGAGTGATCGGCCTTCATTGGTACTAGACTCATCACCACTCTGAATGGCCAGGAATGCGACATTGGCGTTGAGCAAGACAGTAGCCTGTAGATGTGTTAAGGCGAGCTCCAGGGTATGTAATACAATATTTACATTGAGGAGGAAATCTTGCCATTCGATATTCAGTTTCGTGATAAGGACATGCCATCGTTCGTTGCTGAGTAGTCCGTCACACCAGACCTTCTCTAGGGAAGTAAGATGCGTATCAAGTGCGAAGAACAACAGTGGCGATAGCAAGGCAATGAGAGGTGTATGTTTAGATTTTCGTCTGTAAGCTGACTTTTCGGGCTCAAGCTGGGCACCAGGCTGTCCGTGGAAGAGGTAGAATCATTTTTGGGTTATGAGAATATAAGGCTTGGCCCGACAGTTATACTTCCACGGGCCTACCAAAAATATACATGAAACGGCCTGTCGAATAGTCAGTTCAAGGACAGCCTGTGACGCATGATTGTCATTCACCTATGCTGCACACTGACCCCAGGAGCCCTCTCTGTCCTTTTTTAACAGATTCTGGGGCACAATTGAGTAGACGTTCTGAGAGGAAAACCATCGATCCTCACTCTTGATAGTATTCGTAAGACTTATCATTGACTGTAAGTCTATAACGCTATAGGGAGAGTTGGCCTTCGATGAAGTCATCATATCTATAAGATTTAGTCAGAATTAGTCTACATGACTTTAATCGCGCAAAATAATCTCCAAGACAGAATATCAGGATATCCCTAAGTTCGTCAACGATATCTTAGGTCATCTCTAGGCATGTGGGAAACAGCTGACAATGATACCTAGCCGATATAAGCTTCAAATAAGCCATCTGGGCAGGTACATACCAGTATTGCGCCTCTATTTCGTGACCGATATGGGATTGCTCAGTGACACCTTTGATCTCACTCCATCTATCGAAATAGGCGGCATTAAAGTCGTCCAGCCAAAAGATAGACCGATCATCATGGCTTGCAAGTAGTACGCACAACAAATACTACCGTTGTCTGGGTCTCGAATAAGGTCAAACACAAGATCAACATTAGGATATATGTTGATGCCCTTTGCCCGTATGTAGTCTTCCATATCGACCATAAACTTCGTAATGAATTCCAATTTGTCCTAATCGTAGATATTAATATCCGTGAATATCCTCGGTAGCAAACACCTGGAAGGTATCATAGCGTCATGATAGTTTCCAGTGCATGGGGATATCTTCCTCTCGCGAACAAAATAGCGAGCACCTTCAGTGTGTACATACCTTGCCCAATCATTGGGAATGCGATCGCTTCATAAGAATATGAATTACAAGCATGACCGAAGAAAGAGACCTTGAATGTACTCGTGAAATGAAGTTGTAAAAGGATCAATCCAGTATTCTGTTTCTTTCGATTCCTTGCATTAGATATGGACAAAACCAGAAAGTCTCTTAAAAGGGATACAAACACAAGTTCTCTTTTATATCTTTGCATCTGTTCGGGCGCTAAGGGCCAGAAGAGAGGGTAAGTGGTTGCCAACGTAGGGAGTCTAGTGATGTCACCCGGCGTCGGACAATTAGACCGATCAGATTGTACAACCGGTGTCAGTTGCATCACATCAACTGAGGCTGCGGTATCTAGCTTGGGAGATGGGCGTATCGCGATACTGTGGAGAACACAAAAGTTGATGGTGCAATGAGTTCGTATGCGTGTATGCCGTGACACCGGTCACTGAATGACCGTTATCTTGAGATGATCGTAGGGGAATCGATGGAGGATATAGATGGTGCGGATCCTGTTCAGGTGGTGATTGCATAAGGGATGAAGGTCGAGAACTATGGCGGGGTATACGTCTAGTCGATAGATCCATATGGGCGTAGTCTGCTAAATTCAACTCTGAGGTATGTCCGATGAAATAGCCTTCAGGTGGGACACTACTACGGCACATCGTTGACACAGGTCCCTCTTCATCGACACGGTCCATCGGAGTGAACGTGCAATGTTGAGGACTTGCATCCGTAGGTGGACATGGATCTGTGCCGTTGGCATGTTGTAAGCCTGTCATAGAGGCCTTGTCGTCAAGGACGCCTGAACCACGCCCAAATTGGCGCCTAAAGACAGACCAGAGGAAGAAAACGGCCTTTAATTGTGAACGGCCGCCAGCAAGGTCATAAAGAAGTCTCCATAATACCCTCAGCATCCTTCGAGAAAAGGATATGAGAACCTGTCTAGCCATGAGTGACAGTCAGTTCCGGAAGCAAATATGGAAAATCACGACAGCTAAGAAAATCCAGTCTCGTGCACTGCCAACGTGGCTCGTGTTAGGCAGGCCATTGAGTCGATGCTTCCGAGTCCGATGCGAAATAGTAGTGAGCATCTAACAACGGGATATCAGACCATGCTATCACCAGAGAGATGACCAGCACAGTGTAACTGAGATTTGGCAATTGAATATTGAATAAGCATGGCCTAACCTTCAAATTACTGTCTGAAGGTGAGGGAGTAGGGAGCTTAAGACGAGTCTCTGTATACGACAGAATTCTTGGGACGCTCGATAGGCGTCGAGAATGCCGAGAAAGACGGTACATCAGAATCTCTGAATTGGATACTCTGGGACCAGAATGTCGTGTTCTATCATGTTCATCATTTCGAATCCGATAGTATGATCCCGTGCAATACCTAGCCAGACGCTAGACAGCCGACAGTAAACGCACACCATCAACATCGACTGAATATTTCGCTGTGCCAGCGGGTAAGTTCATGGAGTTCATGCTCGTAACCGACAGAAATTGACATGTCACATGCAGCAAAAAGATAACTTTGTAGAGTGGCGAAGCATCGAATAAAGATGAGGGGTATCGATCTTGGTGAGGAACATGAACTAGTACGATTGTACGTCACGTACGCGTGACGTCGAGCCGGCGGCAAGTCATGTAGGTTTTGGCGCTTGATGTGTCGCGACTCAGTGTTCGCGTCGTACGATGGCGTGCGACGTATACGACGGAAGTCGAGACTGCTGGAGGGTACTGCAGCTACCCAGCTGATTCTTGACTCAATTAGACCCTCGTATCATTTTTCTGCGCTCAAAAAAAGCGGTTGACGTTGCATAGTCCATGGACACTTTCGGCACGTTTACTGCACTCGACCATTTCTTACGAACCGTTTTAACTACGGATGACGCCCGTACCCGCTTTCTTCTTGGAACTTTATCCGCTGAAGAATTTGACGACTCCTTGAAAGGATCGATCCTCCCTCCTACCTGCTCTTGCGAAGGCTTTGTTCTAAATATCTTAGAGTCTGCTGGTCCTTCCTACCATCTGGAACTTGTCCAAGCTGTGCCTAAAATGGTGCTTCTATTCATAGCTTTGCCTTTGCGCTGGCTAGGCATGATGTCGACAGACGAACTGCCTTGATTGACTCGACAATGGGGCATCCGCTCTCGCCGTGACCCCCAAGCCCTTTCTTTTCAAAAATCTTGACGCAAAGGTACCCGCCTTCATTCATTCCATCGCCTTGCCCAAACTTTCCATCAACCCCCCTATCCAAAAATCGACTCATTATATTTCTTCAAAAATGTTCTAACACAACACGAATTGATCACAAAGACTGCTACCAGAAATGATCTACTCTTACAGCCTTTTCTGGCCTTGAAACATGAACGTCATTATGTTCTGTATATTCGATATCGCCAGGAAGGGTTCAACTGCTACAGTGGTCAGGTCATTCCTGACCTACGTCTCCGGCAACTCACCATATTGGACAAATACACTAACTTACTGTTAACCTTTGATCTTTCCAACATTCGGTTTTCTGTCGCTAAAGTTAGAAGGATTTCCGACGGTTGGCGAGATACAATCTAACAAGGTGAAACAACAAATGATAATCAATGTGGTACAAGTTGTCGCTGCGCTACCACTTTATGCCACGATTACGTCGAAACCAACAGGATACTAAGGATGAATGTGGAGGTGACAAGATGAGTATGGCGTGATCATTTGGAATGAGGCTCACTCTTTCTTTCACGATGGCTTAAACAATCGCAGACGGGATGTCCACAGCCACTCGACGTGAGCGGTTAGGTGATGGTGACGGATAGTAATGCACATTCTGTGTTGTAGAAGTTTGAATTGAAACCCGGTGTAGATAAATGTTAGGTCTCTACATAAGAGAGCATTCCGTGAGTCAATGGTGTTGACCTCGGACGAACTCTTCTTACACCACTGTGCAATGTGCCGACTCGCTTTGACGACTCTGGCTGATTTTTATTATAGCGGACTGGTAAATACAAGCCATGAAGGTGAACTATCCAGGAAGAACATGTCTGTAAATGTTTAAATGCAACCTGTGCTACTGGGTGTCGCCGTGAAGAATCTTCACCGCAAGGGTATTTTGGAGTCTGATATACTATTGTACCTCTGTGAATTCACAGCCATTCTCCACGCGGTGTTGCGAACTGACCTATAATGAAGGGCTCTTCTATACCAAGGAAGAAATGCGTTTACGGGTTAGCCAGAATTTTATAGAGCAAACAATCCCAGGCTCAGTGGCATGGCCGACTGGTTCGGTTTCGCTGCTGTTTCGCGCGCTTTCAGGAGACTCGTAGCCTTCGGAATATCAACCTGCATTGAAGACTGTTGCTCATAGTTGAGGTATGCCACTCGCTATCTTCCGACTCGGATCGATAGACACGTTCGCCCTTGGATGGCCGATATACTCGTCAGTTCGCACAGCTCGTAGGCTAAAGTGAGGTTCATATCTGATTTCGGAATAATAAACGTGCATCACAACTTGTGCACCAGAATTTATCATGAAGTACTGTACAAATTCATTCCTACTGCCTTCCCCGCTCCTAAATAAATGCATATCTTCAGCGCTGAACCGATAGGCCAGATTTGAGCATTCACGATGCGTCAAAGTACAGGCCTCAAAGTTGAAATTCAATTATTTACCAATGATACCTTGGGAGGGGGACTCAGTCTTAGCTGGAAGCGGCCTGTAAAACGAGAAGCCTCGTCCATTATCGAAGATGGAAGAGCCATCCGTATTGTGTTGATAGGTAGTCCCATCGCTGATGATCAACATAGTACCTTTTCAAGGTAAAGAGCGTAGAGGCACTCACCGGTTGTTTTAGTGGTAGCTTGTAGCTCCGGTGCTATCTGCATGTCGGCACCACTGATTTCCCTACAAAAAAGCAGATAAGATTGGATAAAACACCTTGATAGCACTAGAAGAGGAGTGAAGACACGTATGCGGATGTCGATACCTTGCGCGACGACTGTCTGATCAGCGTTACAATCGCTCATGATGTCATGATGGCTGAAGGTAGAGGGGGTTGACTGAAATATACATCCGCGGGTCTTGTGTTTGTTTCTTCTCACGGTCACTAAGCAGCAGAGAGGCAACGATAAAGGGCTGTCAAGAAGCCAAGCATGCTTCGAAGCGTGTCGTTAGCCTTGGTCGTATGCCTGGCCGGTTGCTCGCAATGATCTAGGTCAAAGCTCGTTATATTTAGCCCCCTCAAACGCCTGCTTAACTAATGAATCAGTTCATTGAGAGCAGAACGGGCCCATACTGACCAATGGACAGCCTTCAGAATTCCCTATACGATAGAAGCAAGATGGTGTAGTCAAAAGAACAAGGATAAGCCACAAGATGGCTGGTTGTTGGCTACATGCCAGAATCATACGTCCAATATAAGTATGTCCAATGTCGTCCTGAGAATTACTGACATTCCGTCAAACTAATGACATTCAGTGTGTGCACACTGAGTTGGCTCTCACCGGTGGAGATTTTTTACCCATTCGTGCCATATCCTTTTGAATAGCGAACCAGCAAGTCTTAACGTTACCGTGCCTGCGACGAGTGATGTGATTGACATCTTGGGAAAATTCAATGCGGTATGACGGGCGACAATGGCGGGCGACGGGCCAAGACATCCGTGTACGATGCAGCAGATGGTGCTGAAGTAATCCAGGCCTTAGACTTGACGGTGAGAACGCGTCTAACGGTGAAGCATGCCCGCCACGGAATCCAAAAAGGGAAAAATAGTCGGATTTTCCCAGCCGAGTGTTAGCCGAGCACCGGATCGAAATATCTGCGAATGCATCTGACGAACGGCACTTACCGCCACCTAGCTGTGTGACATGTGTCGACACTCTACACCCGGCTAGTGGCTTCTATTTCTCTTGGGGTATTACCATCCAAAAGTTCCTCGTCGTCGCTGAAGGATTCCAAATGTCGTCCTCAGCAGGTTCATCGAGCGTGGAGGCCAGCACGTCTGTTGCCGCTACGACGATGACGACGACGACGACAGCTCCGACGACCTCATCTTCTGTCCAGACAACCGAGCAGTCGACGAGTTCGACAGAGACGACCATTTTCACGACCAGTACGACTAGCAGCAGTTCCACTCCCCCACCTACAGACTCGTCCTCGTCTAGTAGTGACACTGCTGCATCCATGACCTCCATTCCGCCTGGTACCACGACAAGCGCGACGTCGGCATCGCCCACTGATACCGCGAGCAGCAGCACCGGTACCGGGTCAGGAGGAGGAGGACCGGGACAAGGACAGAGTCAAAGTCAGAGCCAGAGTTCTAATGGCAATACTCAGCAGCACACATCCTATATCGCCACGACGGTTGTTATCACCCAATCTAACGGCCAGCAGGTGACAGCGACCACATCCATCGTGGCTCCTTCTTCCTCTTCCTCTTCCTCTTCCTCCCCAGCTTCCTCATCACACACGGGTGCCATAGTAGGCGGAACCATCGGCGGGGTCGCGGGTCTCGCTATAGTCCTCGCTCTTCTCTTGTTCCTCTACAAACGCCGGAAGAATGACCCCTTCTCAGATAACTTTGACGGAAACTTTGATCCCGACAGGATCGTGGCTCGGACGCCTGATATGGGGCTGAACCTAGATGATGAGCAGGATCAAGATGATGGTATGGGTGGACGGCTTGGAGGAGCAGAAATTGGTGCTGGAGTTGTTTCGCCGTTCCCCATGAGCGCAAGTACGACTAGCCAGGGAAGTAACTATGCGAATTACTACACCGGCTCGCCCGCATCCCCACCGCCAATGTCGCAATACTCTGGAGAGTCTTATCCTCCTTCAGCGTACAATCCTTACGCCATGGTCCCCGGGTCTGCACCAGGCTCGCCGGTATTACACACCCCTCCTCCATCGTCCAGCGGTGTCGGTGGAGGAATGTCTGCAAAGGAACGCGAGGCAAGGCAACACCAGCTGGGCATCGTCAATCCCGACGACCGCTCAGCCTACCTCGTAAATGGCCCCGGTCCGAGCGGGGTCATTGTACATCAGGATGCGGGTCCAAGCGAGATTCCGCCGTCGTATGATAGCTTACTACCGGGTCCGTCCAGACCGGGACCATCTCAGGGAGGCAATAGCTCGTAGAGGGGCGGTAGATGAGACGAAGGACTCTTTGATTGACTGATTACTTACTAACGGACGCTGTGTTTCCGATAGACACCATCTAATACTTCATGACCGCACCATCTTTCGCATTTCTTCCTTATCTAAGTACCGCTACCCTTTACTTATTACCACCCTCCACATGCTACTACAAAGCCTGCCCATCCATGCATCGATTCCATTTCTGATTGTCTGATTGTACTATACATGTACCGCTGTACCGATAGTCGCTCTATTCTCGCTATGCAGTCTTGTATATAGTGCAATATCTATCTAGTCTCCGTCCCCTTAGTTGGACTTTCGAATGTTGCATGGTGTGATCTTTAAATTTGACATGTTTAGAAAATCCGTGAGGTTACTCCAGCCACATGAGGCGTGGACGAATAAGTGCCGCCGGGCGCCATGAGCGGTCAAGTCGTATTTATCTCCGTTGATTCAGTCTAGGCTGCCAGGTTATTGGTTTGAAAACCGTACGCGTAATGCCCTCTTCAAGGTTCAAGGTTAAAACTCTGAGTCTTTTAGGGATGCTGTAAGGGAAAAGAGATAGACGGAGGCCTAGATTTCTGGGTAACGTTAGACGATATACCAGTGGGATATTAGGGGGATATCGATACGCAACCCTCCGGGAGATCTGTAGCAAGATGAGCGACCAGATCTCAAGATTCTCTCTTCAGGGCTTCGGAATAATCGGGCCGTCTTCCGGTGGTGTCAACTTGCCAACATAAGCCGCATCCGGGAACCTCTCTACCACCACCACAGTTTTTTTTTTTTCGCTTTCGCGACAATATGGGGCTAGACGCAGGAGACTACAAAGATTTGAAGGAAAAATTTGTTTCTGGAGCGACAGGCTCGACGGTGACCCACGTCAACCTGATATCTAGTGCGGCGCTCGTTCGTCGTCCTCCTTTGTACCGTCAGTGCTTATTCAATCTTTTCCCCCAGGCATCCCTGTTTCTCTATCATACATTACTCTCAAGAACGTCCTCTCCAAACTTGATTAAATTCCCGATATCATGGGTCATCCTGGTCCTACCACTTCTCTTGTCGATGACACTCTTCGCCAATATCCCAGCGCTACTTTCAATCCTGATGTTGATTCCAGCTCTGGGTCTGTCGTCTTTGTCTCATCGCGAATCAGGAACACCGCTGCCTTCAAATGCAAGCGAACGAAGTGATACGGCAAGTGCCAAGGTGATTGTGATGCCTCTACCGTTTTTAACAACATATCGCGCACATATGCTCCTAATGACAATTCTCGCCATTCTCGCGGTGGACTTCCCCGTGTTCCCTCGTTCACTGGCCAAGTGCGAGTCATTTGGAGTCTCACTGGTATGCTCTATCCCTTCGCTAACTCTGAATGCATGATTTATCAACACCAGATGGACTTGGGCGTTGGTGCCTTTGTCTTTTCTCAGGGAGTCATCTCAGCAATCCCACTCATTAAAAGTCCGACCTATCTCGCATCCCCTGTACTTTCTAAGCTGGTCATCACAATTCGTAAGGTCTTTCCTGTCATGGTCCTGGGCATTGTGCGCGTGTTGCTTGTCAAAGGAACAGAATACCCTGTTCGTGTGAAGGATTCAGTCTTGTTTATCCATTCTGACGCAGTTTTAAAGGAGCACGAAACGGAGTATGGCACTCATTGGAATTTTTTTATCACCATGGCCCTCCTACCAGTAATGGAGATCTTACTTCACCCGCTAATCCTTCGGGTTCCGATATCCGTGCTTGGTATATCGATTGCGATGTGTAAGGTCTATTTGCCTAGGCTATGTACATTGCATTAACTTCATCTGTAGGTCAGCAGCTCGGTTTATCTGTATTTGGTTTACAAGAAATCGTCTTGTTCGCTCCACGCGTTGGTGTCTTGTCAGCGAACAAAGAGGGCATCGTATCCCTTCTAGGTTCGTTCCCCGCGTCCCCTTCAGAGCTAGTGCTGATTGTCTATGGTCCCAGGTTATCTCGCTATACATATCCTAGGCCTATCAACAGGAACGATGATTTTACCCCCTTCTCCTTCCTACTTCCGCCGGTTCCAGCGCCAATTTAATAAAACCGGGGAGCTGACATTGGGAGGTGTAGATAAATATAAAGACTCGTATCGTTCTCGACAGAATGATAAAACAGCTACAGAGTTGTGGGCGTATTCCATGCTGTGGTGGGCATTCATGGGGTTGACGAGACTGCTCCAGATTGATGGCAAAGAAGGCGTGTCTAGGCGTGTGGTTCGTCTTCATTTAGCTACCTTTCTGAAAGACTCAACGCCGCGTTTCAGGTCAACTTGTCGTATATCCTTTGGGTAGCGGCATATAACACGTCGTTTATCTTGGGATACCTTCTTATGGATATCTATTTCTACCCTTCACCGTCAAAGTCGAAGTACAACCGACAACAGGATGACCAGGACGTCTTGCCCTCCCGCGTAGCCGTTTCTGCTCCCCTTTTTGAAGCTATCAATAAGAATGGGCTGGTTCTATTTCTGTTGGTCGGTTTCATTCCCCACTATAACGTGTGATCTGCGCTAATAAGTAATGTACAGGCAAACGTCTTCACTGGTTTGATTAATTTGACGATATTTACGATGTTCACTTCGAATTTCTGGGCCATGGTTATTTTGTGTGGATATTCGCTTGGGGTGTGCGCGACGGCGTGGGCTCTGAGGAACACCCGTCTTTGGAAAATATAATCGTACAGAGATGCTTTATTGCTTGTTCTGTTACTACAAAGCGCTTATATTGCATTCATCTGGCATTATTATGGGGACCCTGCTGGATAGTTCAAGCACTAAAGCACACCCATTTCCTACGATCTTTGTTAAAGTGTTCCCTGATACACCCGTCTACGGAACTTTCCAAAGGCCTGATGCAAGTTCTTCACGTCATCACAACCCACCTTGTCTGGCGGACCATTCTGCGACAGGTTTGGAAATCATTGAAGAAGATGGATATGTCCTTGGTCAATTCGCCTGGCTTTCCTAGCAAGCTGGCTAAGTCGTGGGCCAAGTTAGATGTTGTCAATCATCACTGGGAGACGCGTGCTAAGCTACATGGGGCCTTCAAACCAAATCTTTACATAAATAAAGTGGTCCTTTTTGCGTTTCTGCAGCTCTTTTTTCATCTCACTCCTAATTTCTGTAGTGTGAAGCAGTCGATGAAACAGGGAATATGGAAGCAACGCTTCACTGCTGCAGTGAATGTGGATTGACTTTCTGCTCTTTGAGTTGTCAAAAGGCAGCAGGTGACACTCATCGAGTATTTGTCGCCAAGAGAGGGTCAGACGAAAGGATCAGTCTCCCTTCCTCCTATAACTCTCACCAACTGACAGGATAACTTTGAATCAGAGGGTTATCCGGAAAATGTGATGCTACGCGACGACCCGTTTCTGCACCGTGTCCTGCTGACTGACCTGTATAATGAAGAAGAGCAAATCGAAAAAACAAAGAGTGACTTCTACGCGAAGTTGAGTTTCGACGACGGAGCCCTCGCAGTAACGTGCATGGATTATCGCTTCGCGCCCATGAAGATATCTGTGGGACAGAGCAAGGAGTGCGAGACTTCTTCCGGAATAGATCCTGATCAATGGAAACGAGGCGGAACGGGCAAAACGAAGTAAGAATGGAAAACTTGTGCTCTCCATATTCCCATGTGGTTTGACACCGAAAGCTTCTATAGAATGGATGGCACTCTGACGAAGTTTAGTCAAAGTTTAGTACGATATTTTCGGACTCATAATGTGTATGTTGAGTATTTTTTGACAAAAATACTTCCTCTGCTTAATGATGGTTGCTAGCTTGCTAGGGCTTGCAGGCTCTAGAGTTGGTAATGCCATGAAAGACTTTTGCGTCGTGCGACGAGTTTGTCTAATATGACTTGCCGCCGGGGGAACGTGTCTGAACAGCTTTCAAGACCCACGTTCCAGTTTCTTCAGGGTTCTATTGGCATCTTTTGCGCAAGCCAAAGCCGAGTAAGATACGGAGGAAGAGGAAGCGAACAAGCGATTGGCCCTCATAGCCTTCATCCATAGAGGAATATTGCAGACACCTGAATGGATCGCTCGAACTCCGAAACACACCTACCTTCTTCAATCTCTGATAACGTCTTCTATGAAGACCGCCTGCTAGAATTTTCAAGGATCTGTCGGGGATTCTTCACATAGTCACAGCCGACCTTGTCTAGCGAATCGTCTTGCAACGAGTATGGTTACCGTTGAGAAAGCTGGATACGTCCGTGATTGACGCGTCTGGCTTCCCCAACGCTTCATTGCGTAAACCTTGGTCCACATCCTTAGATGCAGCCGGTCATCATTGGAGAAGGCGTGCTAGTCTGCATGGCGATTCCAAACCAAACCTTTGGACGAATTCAGAGGTCCTTGTCACGTCTATTGTATCAATGAAAAGCAAGCGATGACTGTGGGTTTATTTCGGCGAGTAAACGAAGGGGTCAGTCAGTCTCATCCTTCGAAATCACGGCCAGATACAATAACTTGATATTCAATGAGGGATAGCCGGATGTCTTGACGTAGTGCGATGATTAATTCTTGGAGAAATGTACAGGCCCTATGTAGGTTTAAAAAGGTTCGTTAAACAAAATAGAAGGCTTCCTTCACAGTCAAAATATCTATCACCGGCATCCCATTTATCAAAACCATAGGCATCTCAACATCGATCAAATCAAGGAAAGCAAGCAAAGCGATCTCTTTTCCCAGCTTCCCAAGAACATCTTCATCGAAATCCATCTTCACACCCAATGTTATGGAAACAAACTTTTCCAAGATAGTAAATATTCTCAGCGACAGTTCTGACGGTAACGACACTTTGAGTCGCAATGAAGACTGTGGCTTCCTGTATGCGGGTCCGGGGAAGTGTTTTTGACAGCTTTCCATAAGGCCGAGAGATTATATATGTGTTGTGTCACGAAAGGGCATGTCTGGCGACGAGATGGTGTTTTTAAGAGTCGGTAAATAGATAGGGCTCGATCATATACGGAAACAAATTTAGTCTGGTTCAAAACAATTCCCATGAGCGCAACATAAAGTTCTGTGTCCACGGGTTCCAGCGATGAGGATGTGGATGCATGGGAGAGTGGTTGTGGCATGATGGACAGATGACGCATGAGTAAGGCATATTTTTGGCGGAGAAATCTGTGTAGTGGATTATGCCAGAACACACGAAGTGTACGCAACATGCGCTCTCTCCCCAAGAACGTGACGGCTCCGTCAGATTTCATATTCTGCAGCATGACAGCGTTGAAAGCGTCAGTTTGGTCCAGGGTGAGCTTCGTGATAGTGAAGATGAAAACATCACCGGGGGATCTGTGACGATTGAATTCTGATATGTCATTCACGTCGGAGATCCTGATGCCAGTTTCCCCGTTCACGAGTAGGGATTGAGGCATCTCTTGGGGAATTGATAGCAGATTGCTCTTCATCGGGGCCCCAGACTCGAACAAGGGAAGTGAATTATTGCGCAACACGAGAGCAATGCGAGGACTGACGACAAAAATGCGATGGATGGCATCCGGTGCTGGTGTCAGCCCCTCCCATAATCCGAATGCACTGTCAGTCAAAATGAATTCTGATGTCGCTTCAGCCTCCCATATGCCTAGAGAGCACCCTTCAGCTTGACCCTGATATGCAAAAGATTCTAGGTGCTCCATGGTGGGGTCAACGCCGGTCGCAAGCTGTTCAAGTACCTTGCCAAGGCCGTACTTCTTGTATTCTGCATGGGCGTCGTCTATGATCTGGGAATGGGTAGTATCCAGATAGTAGCGCATGACGCGCAACCATACATCGACGTGTGTCTGGCACTGATGCTCAGTTTGATACCGGATCAACCATTGCCTCAGGCTTGGCTGAAGGTTGGGATCAAAGTACGTGCTGCCCATATTACGATAGTGCATCACGAACATGAACTTCCTCAAGATATCGAGGTCTCTGCGCTTCAGAGTGATTTTCCCTCGCGCAAGCTCGGAATGAAGAGTTTCGATAGTCAACGCAGCCTTTCTTTCCAATATGGAAAGCTTCTCTTCCACTTCGTTCACGTTGTCAAGGTTACTAGCATCTCGATAAAGGTTTTTTCTCCCGTAAATTGTCCCGACTGAACGTACGTCGAGGCTCCCAGAAGCCAGGTCGTAATAAAGGACTTGATCAGGATCTACGCCAGAACGACGGTACTCTGCTCGTCGCACTGTTTTGGCTCTTTAGGGGACGAAATTGATAAGAGATTCATGGTCTGGTGATTGAAAGCACTTACTTGCGAGGACCAGCTTGAAAGCGCCTCAATATGAATCGTGGAATGGCATGGTGATACTGATCTCTTTCCGAACGCTGAGTAGGTGCAGGAGTGGAACGAGCACCTCTTCGCCTGTTACGTCGTGGCATGTCGAAAAAATGTGGACTTGGGTTTAGGCGCCGAAACTCAAAAGAAGCCGGGCTCTAGGACGGGCTCATTTCCTTTCTCGGTCGTGATGATACCGTAAAGTTGCCGTAAAGTCTGACCATCCAGCACTACAGCTCTTTTGTATAGAACGTTCGCTCGTTAACTGGAGCATCGCTGATTGGGTGAGAGGCATCCTTGTTGGAATCCTGGGTGTTGCGCAGGGTAGACTCCAGGCTGGTAAAGCCAGATGTAAGGGAATTGTTATTCTATGGCTCCTACAGAGCTCATATTTATACTACTTCGCACTAGAATCTAGAATGTACTACAACTTTCTACGACTCTCGTGCTTACTCATCGACTCTCGGCATGATGCCGGATTGCTCCTTCTAGAACTTTCCAGCAAAATCCCAACAATCCTGGAAATGCATGTCAGTTAAAGATTAAAAGTAATAGGGTGACTTACATCCAATGCGTGAGTTGGATCACCCAATTGAGCCTGTCTCTTCGCGCAAAGCGAATGATGGAGGCTGGGATAAGTATTCGCTCTGATGCGATCCACTGTACTAGTGAAGCTTTAGTCGTCTAGCCCCTTGCGCTCAACCGAGCGATCCATAATGACGACGAAGAAGTAATCCAGCGAAGCTGTACACGAGTCAGCAGGACACATAAGGCGAAACTCTTCCACCACAGTCAATGTAGAAGATAGGGTTCCCAGTATGATAGTATACGAGCTCAGATTCAGAAAAGCGATCTCGCCACCTCTTCGTTGGAATGTTAATCGAGAGCCAGGCGTCAATATTGTGCTCTAGAATGTCCTCCAACAGTCCATCCGTATCCCGATGGTTTGATCGTTGTCGTTCACGTCTAGGATGAAGCCGCATCGTAGAAGCAGTTGCGCATTGCTGAGGATTTCACTATATGTGTTGGATACTTTACCCTGGGATGGAATGAGCACGTTGCTGACCAATTCAAAGGGGTCCTCAAGATTTTCTGGCCCCGATGAAGGCTCATCGTCGTGAGGACATTTCTTCTGATCCCGCCTTCAGGGAAGGCGTCGTATTCGCTCAATATCGCGGTGAGGTAGAAGAAAGTAATATACAGAAGTTCCATACCTCGAGGTACGTGATTCTCCAAGAAGACAGACAACGACAAACGTATCCGCGATGGACAGCATTGAAAGACTATGATACGCATCAACTAGGAAGGCCCTAGATGAGATTAGCGAATATACGTAGTAAAATCCACGCAACGGCATAACCTACGCGCTAACAGGTCATTTTCCGCCTGAGTCCCCCTTATCCACCTCAAGGCAAGTATTAATCCGTGGTAGTCTGCCATCCACGCCTTGCGCCGGGGGTGATTGCAGATTACCATATCACCGTAATGGCTCCATACGCGTCAGAAACCGTAAAAGTATGCTTTCTTACCCAGCTCCCCAATTTCGTCGCGAAGGATCTGTAGGTTCTCTTTCTTGGAGGCGATATTGTTCAAAGTAACATTACTCACGATGCCGGTAAGAGAAAGGTGTAGAGCTTACATTGCATAAAAACTCCGAAGAAAAGAATACACTGGAATCTTTTGTAGCAATATCCTGTTTGATTAGACAAAAAGACAACCCACTCTTGACAGGTATTCATGTATCTGCAAAACTGCGCAGTCAGCACCATAATGTAAAGCAGAAAACCAGGCTATACTATTGCAACAAGAACTCAAAACTAGACGACCCTTACAAATATAACAAACATATTAATAGGGAAAATATAGCGTCTATGCCATCTCTACATCCTGGGCAGGCGTCTCCTTTGCGGGTACCGCCACCGGCTCTGTGTCGCCCATGAACGCATCAAGCTCCTTGTCCAGATCCTCAGCAGTCTTGGGCTTTTTGGGGCCCTTTCCGGCGGCTTTGCGAGCGGGTTTCGACCGAACGGGCCCACTAAGACAAAAGTCAGAGATACGAAAAAGACGGCAGTAAAAAGCAACACACGGGCCAGCTTTCTTGGGGTTGGGTCCGTCCAAACCGAGACGATCCAAAAGAGGGGGCTTCTGGATCCTGTTGAGAAGAGTCGATGTCGTTGGTGCACTTGTCGCACGTCTTGGGTTCCGGGGAGGCAGTGTGTCGAAGGTTATCGACATGGCTTGGCCTTAAAGAGAATCAAATCAGAGATGGTAACCAACAAAGGAATGTACACGCACCTCTAGCATCCTTGCCATCAAAAGTTTTTTTTGCTATCGTTGCCTCCTCGGGTGTTTCGAAGGAGATGAAGGCGGTTCCTGTGGAGCGTCCACTGCGGTCGTACTTTGTAACAAAAAAACCGAAAGGCGCGGGTCGTTGGTTGGTTTTTTCAGGTAGCGTGGTGCTAGTCGGATATTCGTACCCTGAGTAACGGCTCGCGCACGAGCGTGCCAAATTGGCCAAAAATTGACTAGGCGCCACAAAGGTCATTCCCAGTCCTTTGTCTCATATGAAGCTCACTTACGGTCAGGTCTTTAGGCGTAATTTCGTAGTGCAGGTTCGATACAACGATCTTGGAATTGGGTGTGGCGAAAGTTGTAGGCATCCGTTTGGCGCCATTTAGGCCAGGGGCCTTATCGTGCAACCACTGGCCATCGGTGTTGGTTGGTCGCTAAAAAGGAGTTGAACGAAAGGCAGAAAAGTTCATAAAGAAGTGCCACGGACAGTGTAAGGCTTCCGAGTGTTTCTGTTGTTTCGAAATGCGGACATGATGATGGTAGTAAGGAGTCAAGATGGGCGACGAAGAAAAAGTCCGGCTTAATCCGTATTATTTCATCTCCTGGCTGTTGCCAAACAAAACATCTCTCTTTTCGGCCTCGATGTCGACGGCGGTGGCGGGCCTCAGCGCCGTCAAAAGATTTCGTCTGCATGAGATAAAAGGCCTCCAGCATCACTTAAAGCGATACGGACCACTTCCAGAAAAGGCGGATGCAAATCCGAAGGCTCTCCAACTCCCTAATCCGTTTCTCCCGCGATTCAATCCAACAAGCGGTAGATGGGCGCCACCCAAATATTCCTTACGTCGCCAGGCTGAGCTCGTGAAGCAGGCCAAGGCCTCCAAGACTCTGCACCTCCTACCTCCAGGTCCAAAATTGCGGGCAGCGGAGATTCTCGCAGCTCCGGCAAAGAGCTTGAAGCTGAATTTGGAGGAGAAGAAGAAAGCTCTACGAGAGGGTTGGTTAAGCCAGGTCGAGTGGGCCGGAAAGGTCAACGAGAGGCGGGTCAAGGGCGCAGACAGTGGTACACGCTTGTATTCGGGAAAGAAGAGGATGTTCAAGGGACACAAGTGGGAGCGCGTGAAGAGGCGTCGGAACAACTACAAGAAGATTTTGCTGAAAGATATGGACCAACGAATCAAGCGGTACAAAAGCGTACGTCCTGTTTCTTCATTCATTTCATCAATCTTTATGTGTCGCTTTGCAGTACCACAAGAACAGACGGCCAAATCCTCTGGATACACCGCAGGTCAACAAGAAGGCCAAATTACCATTCTAGTTCTGTATGCGTCTACAATTACATTCATATTTCTTGATATGACGCGTAAAGAAAAATAATGAAGCGAGAAAATGTCCCTCGACGAAAGAGTGTCCCTTAACTCGAAGCTCAAATTCTCTCGATGTTACCTCACATTTAGCGCGATACATACCGCAATATTGTTATTAGGAGCTCTGAAACTGATAGGTAGACCTCGGCACGTCCTTGGAGATGCTAGCTCCCCTCTCCAACTGACTTGCAAAGTGAGCGCAGAGCTTTTTCTTCTGATATAATACCTCACCCATTCTTCCATCCCAGAGGAACGACTGCTTCATCATCTTTCGACTGGTCATAATTTGTAAGACGTTGACGGTATTCACTGCTCAATGACTTCTCTCGCGGGCTCCAAGCTCATCCTATGATCTCCGAATCCTGATACCGAGGATTCGTTCATCGAAATTGTATGTTGCGCGCTCATTTTCCTTATTTGCCTGAATGAGCACTCATCATCAACGAGTCATCATAAGTTCTAGTCATAAATACGATGCTATTGACTTGCATCCAGTTCTTTTCGCGCAGTGTTAACTTCAAGAAAGCATACTAAATTCTTCACCATTATCAGGCCAAAAAGCTGCTTCTAGCTCCACCACTCTAGCCCAAACCTCTTCAGTTCGCTTCCACGATCCGGATGTAGGTGTTATTCCTAGATCATTGACTATACCGGCCAAAGTATCGACGAAGGAGCTGAACTCGGTATTACTCCAGTTGGCCGACAGAGATAATAATGCTGACCGCGTGGGTGTTGAAGGAGTAACATCAAGAGAGCTGGAAATTTGTGTGTAGACAGCGGTCCAAGAATCCAAATAAACCTGAGCCGTTCGAGTTCGTATAGCAGAACCAGGAAAAGTAAGTATTTACCTACCTTTTCCATTGCCCATAGAAACACTAAACCCTCTTCAAGCGATCTGGAAACGCGAGCCATCTCAGCTGTATAGTCTCTCGTGCCCTTCCGCTCTTTCCAGCCTTCAATTCGGAGGTCCCACTCCTTCGCCGTCTCCTCAAAGAAGCTGACCTCTCTCACGACATTAGTGAGAGAGAAGACCAGGACATCGAGTATACGTTGGTTCAAGCGCTCCTCCGGGGACCCAATTTTATGGGATGCATCGTATGGGATGGCTGAGATCAACGAGCCGATGAAGCGAGGATAAGCATGAGCAGCATACAGCCTGTCCTGGGAGAGCCAGAAACCGAGCCGCTCATGGGGGAGGGTACCTGAAGCAGCAGATGTCAGAAATGGATGCCTGAGCACGTCTGCATAGGGAACGGGTGTTGGCAGCGTAAGTAGATGGTCAGTGAGCTGAGACATCTGATCTGGGTCGGACGTCCGGGCCGGGTGGTCAAGTCTTTCAATTTGGACATGTTTACCTTGGACGTCTTCAAGTCGCTAACATTATTGCAACATTCATTATCGTGACTTTGTGTTAAATGAAGATTGAGCGGCATTCTCCAGAAATTAATCAAAATTTAGCTAACAAAATATCAGAAAATAATGGAGAAGAGTTTCACTTTTGAATCTGCTGGATGCTTTAGAATAATCAATCCTGGAACATTCTTTACTTCCATTTGACACCTCTAAATTTGAGGCCTCTGGTTTCTTTGCACTAGGAGGCCGCTTCTTGTCACAGACAAACTGCATATCTGCTCTATCTTATCCTATCTCAAGGAGCAGGACTCAGAATACAATGCTTTGCTTAATTGTCTCAAGCAAGTCAAGTGAAAGATGTGGACATGTAAAGCTGTCAGATAGCAAATGGTGTAAGGCTAGCAAACTCTCTGGTGGGAGAATTTCAGTCTGCTGTTGCAAGATCTTTTGTATACTGTAAGTATACAGGAAGGTGCAAAAACCATGTGCTTTAGAATAGTACAGATCTGCTTCTGAAAGTGGAGAAGGGCAAAAGAGTGAGACTCAGCATCCTGTTAAGGATGTGAGCTTTGAGAGTGGGTATTGGACAATAGCAACAAGCTTCTGCACTGTCTGCTAGCAATACCAAGTGCAAGGCTGCTAAAGTATGCTGAGCTGAAGGCTTGGATGAGAAATTTATTCCTTTAGTGTGCTATGAGCTAGATTATTTTGATTATTCTTTACTAGTTATATTAATCATGCTTTTATACTCTCAGAACCAAGCCAGCTTCCTACCCCTATACCTATCCATACCAATAACTCTGTCAATTAGTGATCTGCTCAGTAATAACCATCTTTAAGCTTATCCTAGGGAAACTATATGGGATTGCTATCTTTGGTGAGATTAAGGTAGAAGCACAGGCTGCCTAGGTGGATGGCAGTCTGTTATGCCTATTCTCCATTCTCAGCAGTTCCTAGTCTGATGAAAATGCAGGCTATCAATGGTAGATGGCAGTCCATTGCCTCCTAATCTTTATTTTCAGCAGATTCTAGTCCTGTATTCCTATAATTGAGCATGTGAGTGTTGTTAGTCCTGTGGAGAGTAGTACTAGCTTGCTTCTTGAGCAAGATAGAAGCTAAAATTTGGTGCATATATATATGTGGTGCAGCACAATGGACTGGGATTCTATCTAAGCAGCAATCCTATATGCAGACCTGATTCAAGCAAACTTATAATAGAAATTATCTGAAGCCATGCTAGCTAATGTGGTTGCAGCAAATTAGGTTGCTTTCAAATCTCAAATATATGAGTTCTACTCAAAGTCCAATAAGATCTGCTGCTATATGCCTGCTCACCTAGAAGCAGTGGCCAGGATGCTAAGAGTCTCACCTATAGCATCTTTAGATAAATTTGGCTACTTTGACAGATACATTCAGAGTATTAGGCTAGACCTTACTATAGAAACCAACCTGCTCATGTTAGCCCATAAGTATGCAAGAGCATATATATCCACTATTCACTCAGGATTAAGAATGCTGGTTGACTAGTGGTTGGCAGTTTTATTCCCTAATCAGGATCTAGCACAATCCTTCCTTGTGGAAGAGGTCCAGAAAGCTGCTAAGTATGTGTTAGAAAGATATAGATCCCCATACATCAATTCTGCTCTAGTATATGCCCCATATGCTTCTCAATCAATACTACCTTCATTCTCTGTACCATCACAAGATTAGCAAGCAGTATTTGGTCCAGCTTATAGACATCCACCTGTGACACCAGGAGAGAGCATAGCAGATATGATAGATGCTCTGCAACAAGCATCTATTATGGGTCCACCACTCATCTTTTATAATCTGTATGAGTATTCTCCACATGAACTGGCAAATCTGCAAGTAATACCAGGCCAAGTAGTCACACTAGCTGCTCCCACTGTTAAAATAGAGTCTATAGAAAAAAGATTACCAGCTGCTATCTAGAAACTTATGAATAAGAGAGGAGCCAATAGTAATAACAGGAAATGTGGATATGACAGATGCAATATGGGTTACAGAGATTGCACTACTAGGAAAGTGGATACTGAAAGTGATGATATGCTCAGTAATAGTGAGTGACAAAAGAATTAGGGAATAGCAATAAATACCAATCACATTAAACCTCTTACTACTCTGCACTTAATCACCAATATATTGAATTTGGGTGGTTTTGAGTATGATAGAAGCACTCTGCAGACTTCAATAATCAAGTAAAGTTGTTTTAAAGATGTTTTATTTATTACTAGTGAGTTATACAAAGTACTATTTGCACTAGTAGAGTGGGTAAGACACAATTGGATAAAGAGTGACTTGGTTTTGAGCTACTGCACTCATTCTGACTGAAACTGCTTTGAATTAGTAGCTCTCTTTGTTATGGCCCTGCTTAAGCATATGACTTGGGATGTAAGCTGATCTCTTTGGGCTGTTACACATTCAAACAATCACCCAGTTAGAGATTTAAGCTTGGTCTTCAGTGTATATGAGTAAGAGGTATATGGATGTAATTTAGTCAAAAGATAGAGTACAATGGTGAGTTTTACTCTACTTATATACTGTAAGTATGGTGTTATATTTAGATGAAATGGTTCAGTCCATGCTGGAATGGTGTCAAAGTCAAATGGTCCAGAAGAATCATAGTCCAATAGTGAGGGTCTGGGGTGACAGTTGGTGAGAATGAGGGTAGCAGTCACTGAGTAGGTTGATACAAGTTGGAAACAATGGTTGATTAGATAGATGAGTCATGGATATGACTCAGATAAGATAAGATAATGGAAAAATCATAATATTACCCCCTTGTTAAAGCAGTCATCCTGACTGCTAAGACTCTTCTTCAGGGGTGTCAAACTGTGTTTTGATTTGACTGATCCAGTACTGATCAGTCAGTTTTTTTCATAGGTCTTTGTCTGGATTGATGATCCATTTGGTGTATTCATCTTTTCACTCAGCGAGATATGCTATGTCACCATTTTCCAAATATTTGTGGTCTAGGATCTTGACCACTGTCTTGTCTTTGGTTATGATTTTGGGAGTGTATATGGCACAGTTAATGCTAGCCTGGTACTCTTTGATCACTTCCATGGCATTTGTCATCTCATTTTCTTAGACCCAAGAGTTATGTTCTCTAGTCCATCCCTTCTATTTGACCAGGTGGTCTGTGACTTCCCTGGATGGTTGTCCTCTTTTGGAGTGCACTTTTCTAGTACATGAGTCCAAAACTTCCTCAATTTTGTATTCTTCTTGACCATCAATGAGGTCAGGAGGAGAAGGTGGCAGTTGTTGTTGATTAGGAAATGAGGGTGCAACATAAGGAGTTAACAGTGTTTCATTAAATTGGGGGTGGATCTTCCAATGGGGCAGCAGTTTTAACTTGTATGCTGCTATTCCTGACTTTTCGATGATTTTGAATGGTCCTATTTGCTTGTTGCCGAGTTTCTTTTTTGGATGTGGAAGATGAAGGTTGGTGGTGTTGAGCCAAACCTTATCACCAACTTGGTATTCTCATGGTGACTGTTTTCATTTGTTATATTGCGTCTTTATTTGTACTGCTGCCTTTTCCAAGGCATCATGTACTTCTTTATGAATCTTGGCCATTGTTTTGGTGAAGTCAACCACTGTGGGAGTTGCAAAGCTGGTTTTTTGGATGGACTCAGGGATGAGTTGAGGATTGCATCCATATAGGACCATGAAGGGACTCTTGCCCATAGCTGAATAGATTCAGTTATTGTGGGTGAATTCTGCAAGGGGTTGTTATGATTTTTCCATTATCTTATCTTATCTAAGTCATATCCATGACTCATCTATCTAATCAACCATTGTTTCCAACTTGTATCAACCTACTCAGCAACTGCTACCCTCATTTTCAGCAACTGTCACCCCAGACCCTCACTATTAGACCATGATTCTTCTGGACCATTTGACTTTGACACCATTCCAGCATGGACTGAACCATTTCATCTAAATATAACACCATACTTACAGTATATAAGTAGAGTAAAACTCACCATTGTACTCTATCTTTTGACTAAATTACATCCATATACCTCTTACTCACATACACTGAAGACCAAGCTTAAATCTCTAACTGGGTGATTGTTTGAATGTGTAACAGCCCAAAGAGATCAGCTGATGCCCTAAGTCACATGCCTAAGACAGGCCATAACATTAGTTGAAAGATATTCTTCCTGCTTCTTTAAATGCTAGCCATAAAGAAGCACTTCCTCATGCCCAATGAGGAAGACTGACAAGAACCCAGAACCATATCTCTTGGCATTGCCATCAGTGGTGCAATTCTTTTAACTTTTTTCATAGTCCTTGCCATATTACTCTACAAGGAAGAAATCCAAATCCTCCTCCAACAGAGGTGGGTTTGCCAACCAAATCTACCACCCCAACCCCTGCAATACTCTGAACATAAGCTTCCCTGGGAGCTACCCACCACCTGATTGGGACAATGAGAGGTGATACCACTTGTTTGTCCCTGGGCCCATTTCACAATTGCCTCCTCCTCTGAGGGGAGCACCAATGATGAGAGGCTCCCAACTCCTGGGCCCTCCTCCACCCACATCCATAATGCATGGGCAGCTCTACTCTGCTACTAGATGGAACGACCCACCCCCACCCCCACCATGGCCCAAGAATATGCACAGGACATTCAGGCTCAGGGTGACAACACCCTGCCCCCATACCCCAGCCCTCCTGTTTGTCCCCCAACCCTCACTCTCCACTAGCAACACTGGCATGTACATTCCTGTTTCCCCTCCCCTGACACTGACAATGGGTCCTACCATGGACCCCAAAACCCCAATGATCCTGTAATGGATTGAAACCATCCATACAGTCTCTGGGGCCACAAAAACTGGCCCCAAGGAGGGACTAATTCAACCTTCTCTCTCCCCATCATTGAGATCTCTAATGACAAGTCCAATGGGGAGCATGACACACCAGCTCTGGCCACTTCCAGTGCTCCCAATGACCTCTTCAACCCAAATGGAGGAGACTACATCTGGCCTGACCTCTCTGAGGTTGATCAAAGGCTATTCAGTCTCTTCAGGACCGCTGCTTGAGAAGTTTGACATTGAGATGTTGAAGCAAGAGATCTCTGGGATGAGCCCAGACCAAAAATGGATGAGTGGTTGGCACTCAACCAAGGAGACCCCATTCGGGGCCCAGACCCAGTCACTGTCATTAATGCCCAGATATGTATAAACCAGGACTGAAGCATTTTCTGCCCCTCTGCAGGGGATATATTTCCAGGGCTTCAAGCCCATGATCAGGAGGAGCAGAGGGAACTGTGTTGTAACGAGAGTGAGGGGAACATAGAAAGGATGGTAAAATCCTTGCCTTTTGAGCAAGAGGTGTCCTACTTAAATATATTTTGTATTACTTCTAGAACTTACTACAAAATACTATGTATGTCCACTTTCATAGTCTAAACTTGATCCTGCTGAGTAAGCCAATCCTTTGAGTACATTCTAGTACTTGCTTGGGATTGCTATCCCAACACTCCCCCTCAATTCTGAGCTCCTAGAATACCTGCAGATAGATATTCATATAATGGTCTTGGTAGCCCTTTAGTGAATATATCTGCTAAGTTCTCCTCTGATATGCAGTGCTGAACTTTGACTTCATTTGAAGCCATGCGCTCATGAATAAAGTGGTGCCATATGTCTATGTGCTTCAATCGCGCATGGAATATAGCATTCTCAGCAAATTTGATCACTGACTGATTGTCGACGAAAATAGTGGTTGCACCATCAGGTGGCAATCCTAATCCAGTTAAAATTGCCTGCAACCATATTACTTCTTGGGTTGTTTGCAAAAGGGCCATATATTCTGCCTCCATAGTGGATAGAGCTACAGTGGGCTGTTTCTTTGAACTTCAAGTAACAGCTCTCCCTACATAGGTACAGACATAACCAGATGTTGATCTTCTATCTGTCCTGTCTTCTCCCCAGTCTGAATCTGAGTAGGGTATCAGTTCATCTGTAGTCCCTCCATATGTGATACCAAAATCCAGAGTCCCCTTCAAGTAACAGCAAACTTATTTCAGAGCTGTGACATGCTCAGTGGCTGGATTTTGTATGTATTTGCTCAATTCCATGACAGCATGTGCAATATCAGGCCGAGATCCATTGGCTGCATATATCAGAGATCTGACACCAGTATGGTAATATTGCCTGGTGGCTGTGTCAGCACTCTGGGGATCATCTTCGGGGATTTTCTCTAGTCATACATTCGGGTCCATAGGCATTTTGACTGGTTTACAGTCTTTCATGCCCATTCGCTTGAGTACCTTCAAAATATATGCCTTCTGTGATAAGGTAATGGTACCCTTCTCCCAATTCCTGTCTATCTTCATGCCCAATATATATTGAATCTCCCCCATGTCTGTAACATTTAGCTTCTTCTTAAGCTCTTCTTTCATAATAGACATGGTTTCATCATCTGGGGCAAGCAGTGTCATGTCATCTACATGCACAGCTACAATTATAGGACCAGAATCCATCTGTCTGATATACACACATTGATCACTAATCAATCTTATGTATCTGAGTCCCAAAAAGGTAGCATTTAATTTCTTGTTCCAAACTTGGCCAGATTGTTTGAGTCCATATAATGTCAACTTGAGGTGTGCCATCTTGCCACTCCCATCAGAATATTCGGGTGGCTGTGCCATATAAATAGATTCATTGAGCTTTTCATTTAAGTAGGCTTCAATAACATCCATTCCATGAATAATCAGGTTTCTTTGTGCAGCAATGGCCATAAGTAGGCAGAATGTGTCCAGCCTAACTATGGGTGCATATGTCTCAAAGAAATCAATTCCAGGTTTCTGTGAAAATCCTTTCACAATGAGTCTGGCTTTGTGCCTGGTGATTTTTCCATCACCATCTCTTTTCAGCCTGTAGGTCCACTTACAATCAACAAGCGACCTATCCTGAGGTAATTCTTCCAGCTGCCATGTGCCTAGAGAAGTCAATAGATTATATTCTTCATCCATTGCTTTCTTCTAATGATGCCAATCTGGCCTTATTTTAGCTTCTTCAAGGCTTAATGGCTTATCACTGAGGTTATCTGCAGTCTCTCCCACACATGCATATTCTACTGCAATATTTACAGTCTCCAGTGGTTTCTTTGTTACTTCCTGCTGCTTCTTTGGCAATTTCGTGCCTCATGAGGCTAGATTATTAAGGAACCGGTAACTTGGTGGGGCTACTGATGCAATCTGGACTGATTTGTTGCATGGCTGAATCACCTTCCCATGCCATACAGGTAACTTTGATTTGGTTGCCGAGTCATCAAGGGGCATTTCTCCTTTTGTTTTGGCATTTCTGGCACCTGTGGATTTGTCCAAAATATCATCATTTCTATCCAGAATCTGCTCTACTTTGCTCCCTGACTCCCCCTCGAGCAGTGGAGGATGGGATACAATGTATTCATCATTGTTAGCATTTAGAATGCTCTCTTCAGGGAATATAACATTTCTTGAGGTCTGAATCTGCCTAGTCTGTGAGTTATAGTATCTCCAGGCTCTTGATTCATCTGCAAGACCTGTAAAGATAAATTCCCTTGATTTTGGGTCGAGTTTTGACCTTTTGTTATCCTGTTGCAACACCCAGCACTTTGTTCCGAATTCCTGGAGTGTTGAAATGTCTGGTTTTGTTCCACAAAACACTTCTTCTGGGGTTAGATCACTTTTGATGGCCCTGGTTGGTGATTGGTTCTTCAAATATGTGGCATATGCCACTGCCTCAGGCCATAAAAATTTTGGCAGGTGATGTTCTTCTAGCATGGCATGAGCATGCTCCACAAGAGTCTGATTGACTCTCTCAGCGACTCCATTTTGGGATGGAGAATATGTGGCAGTCAGTTCCAACTGGATGCCATTGCTCTGGAGGTATTTCTTCACCTCCTCATTGATATATTCCTTCCCATTATCAATCCTCATAAACTTCAGATCTCTTCCAGTGTGGACTTTAATGTATTTTTGGTACTGCTAAATCTTCTTTCAGATTTCTGTATCCTGTTTTGACTTCAGAAAATACAACATTGTCCTCTGGGATTTCTCATCTATGAAGCTTATGTAATATCTTTCTCCATGGATACCCTGAGTTCAGGCTGGCCCCCATAAGTCTGAAAATGTCATTTCACCTATTTCAGTATAATTCCTTTCAGCTTCTTGTGGAAATGGCTCGGTATGATGTTTGGCCTGTATGCAGGCTTCGCAATCCTTCTGGGGCACTACTGACTCATCCACATCCATTCCCTTGACCATTTTCTTCCTAAATAGTCTCTTTACTGATCCCATGTTTAAGTGGCCTATTACCTGATGCTACTTCTGCCATGATTGGGCCGGTTTTGTCACATGGGCCTGGGTTATTTCTGGTGCAATAATATCTAGGCTATACAGCTTCGATACTTTATCTCCATGGCCAATCCTTTTGCCACGTGGTGAGATAATATCCATCTGGGATTCTTTGAATTTGAGTTCAAACCCAGCATCTATGATGCACTCTAATGATATAAGATTGAATGGTGCTTCAGGGCAATAAATACAGTCTTTTAGAGTGACTGCAGTGGTCTTCCCTCCTTCAACCATTTTAATCTTAACTGTTCCTCTTCCCAAGCCTTTTGACCTTCCTACACCAATAACTTCATGTCCTGGGGTCTCAACATAGTTAGAAAAATGCAATCTATTCTTGACTATATGCTTGGTGGTGCCTGAGTCTCCGATCCATGATGACCCTGCAAGTGCAGTAGGTGTGATGTCTTTTGCCCAAAATGTATAATCTTCTTCATCAGAATCTGACTTGGCAACATGTGCCTGAGTCTGGCCCTTCCCTTTCCCCTTCCATTGCTTTCTGGGATTCTTCTTCCCATTTGGGCAATTAGCCTTAATGTGGCCAGTTTCTCCACATCCATAACATGTGATTTTTGGATTAAACTTCTTCTTGCCATGTGCTGCAAGTGTTATCATTGGGTCAGAAGTCTTTTTCCGCAATCAGATGTCTTCTTGGAGAATTCGAGAAATCAATTTGTATGAATCCTTCAAGTCTGCAGTATCCACTGATGAAATGAATGAATTCCATGATTCCGGAAGTGATGTAAGCAGTGTGATTGAGAAGTCCTCCTCCTCAACAGTCTGCTTAAGGGATGCCAGCTCCTTCTGGTAGGACCTCATAGTTCTAATATGCTCCTCTATGTTTCCTCCTTCTTCACACTGAGCTCTAAAGAATTTCCTTCTCACAAGGACAATTCCCATGGGTCCCCTTGACTCATACATGTCCTTCAGAGCTTTCCAGGCTTCTGCTGAAGTCTTAGAACCAGCAATATACACCAGTGGGCCATCCAAAACCCACAGCCTTATTGTTGAAAGAGCCTTCCTATCGCTCTTCTTCCAATCTGCCACCAGTGCTGCTTCTGCCAGGGCCATAGAGCTTCCATTGGCATAGTCAATTAGACCTAAATCGGTTAGTATATTGATCATCTTGACTTTCCATGTCAGGTAGTTTTCTGGGCCCTTAAGGGGTTCAATCCTATACATGGACTGGCTATCCATTTGGTTCTTTGTGTGTACATAAAGTACGAGAGTGTGAAGTTGGTGATGATGTAAGTAGTTCAGTTAGAGCCAGGGCCCATAACCTGTTGTAACAAGAGTGAGGAGAACATAGAAAGGATGGTAAAATCCTTGCCTCTCAAGCAAGAGATGTCCTACTTAAATACATTTTGTACTACTTCTAGAACTTACTACGAAATACTATGTATGTCCACTTTCATGGTCCAAACTTGATCCTGCTGAATAAGCCAATCCTTTGAGTACATTCTAGTACTTGCTCAGGATTGCTATCCCAACAAACTGGAGCGAACTCTCTGACACTTATGGAGATTGAAGGTGGCATGAGAGGAGTAGATGGGGGCAAAGGCCCCAGTATGATACAATAATCTATGACACAGGTTACTACAGTGGGATGGAATATCACCATCCCCAATATGAAACAATTCTGGACTATCCCTTGGATATCCTGGTCACAAACTCATGACCATTACCTGACTTGTCCCCACATCACCAGGTGCATCACCAAGGATACCACCCCTATTAGGGTGGTAGTCTTCTCTTTGCAGGGGTAGGAGAAGACATGGAAGCAGAAAATGTCCCTGCAGGAACTGCCACTGCAGGGGCATCAAGAATCCTGGCAATGGCAGAGAAAATTCACCAGCAGATGAAAAACATGCTGGTCGAAAAGGAAAAGCACATTGCAGAGATGCGTGAAGAAATTGACAGGGAGGAGTCTGCTCATAAGATGATGACAGACTATCTCCAAGTTCAGGAGAAGGGGAAAGAGCCTGAGAGGGGCAGACCCTTGGGTGAGCCACCAAGAGGTTACCCTGGTCCAAGGCCAGATCAGTATTCAATCCCAAGACCACCCTCTGGTAAGGGTCCTCCTGACCCTATCCCCAACCCTGTCAGGAATGCCACCACTGATGCCCCATATTTGAACATCAAACCAACTCTTGTCAAGATCCCCTCTCCATTCAAGGGGGATCATGACAATATTGAATGCTTCATTGGCAATTGTATCACCTATTTTGAAGTGTTCCAACATTATTTCCAGGTGCCATCGCACCTGGTATTATTTGCGACCTCCCACTTCAAGGGGGCCACTAAGGACTGGTGGGTCTACAAGAGACCCAAATTCTAGGTAGGTGACTCCTATGATGGGACCACCATCCATTTCTGATATCCTGACTGGACTGACTTCATCAACATGGTCTTGCACTAATTTCAAGACCCTGCTATTGAGGAAATCCATGAAAAGAGGATGTTCAACCTCCACATGAGAGTGCAGCCTGCCTCCCACTACTTCCAGAAGCTGGAAGAAGAGGCCAAGTTAGTGGGCCAATGAATGGATGAAGCAGAGCACAGGGCCATTGTGAAGGTGGTGTGACTAGGCGTCCCAAGCTCCTATACCACCTTTATCTCTAATATGGGCATCAACATCCTGTGCTCATACCTGGAATGGAAGGAGTGCATCTTGCATATGTATAAGGAAAGACAGTGGAAATGGGTTTTTGATCAGACCACTAGTATGCCCCGGGATGGGCAGAAGAAGGACCCCCACCCCCAACAATAACAGCAGCCCAGTGGCAAAGCCACTGCTAGGGTGATAAGTTTCTCAGTTCCAAAGCTGACTGCCAACAGTGGGACCAGTCAGGATGCCAGAACTGGTCAGTGGACAACTTATGGAGGGGTGGGGAAGCCCATGGATATTGATCGGCAAAGGGCTGAGAGATGATGCTTCAGATGTGATGAAAAGGATCACCTGAGCAGAGATTGTCCCAAGAGAAAAGAGTTGAGGGATGTCAGATCCTTGGGGCCCACTAACAAAGTGGTGCCAGTTATGTCTAAGGTTGAGGAAGTAAAAGACTAGGTTGACAAGAGTTCGATTCCTCTTGCTCGACCAAGTCTGAAGGTGAGTCCTTGGTTTCTGCAGGTTGGACTAAATATTATAATCATAGACAATTACCAGAAAATACAAATATCTATTCTATGACTTCACAGACCCTGAAGCCGAAGACAAACAAAGAATTGACAACAAACAGGTACGTTATCCTCCTCCAAGAAGCTGACATGAGTATCTGTAGTGATAATTCCCAAGCCCCCGATGAGGTGCGGGACTTGCCAGGTGGTGCTGGTGCCACCACAAAGTCCAATGAGCTTAGCTCACTGGATATGCTGCTGAGTAATCAGCAACAGGCAGGGACTAGTAGGCAGGACTCCCTTGGGCCTCCCAGAAGTCTGAAAGTACCAGTGCCCTCCTCGAGCAGAGGGACAAGCCCACCAGCCTCGCCAGGGTTGGTGGGGGACCAGAAGAGCACCCACCAAGGCCAGGACTGGAGCCACGTGCTAGCTGGACTAGTGGGAGAACAGCCGACTGCAGAGCTACAGGCAATGCTGATGAGATTCACCCCAGATGTGAAAGCCCAGTACTCTGCCACAACAGCTAGTAGAAGCAGAACTTCGAATGCCTCAAGCCAATACCAGACTCCTCCCGAGGCCTGGCAAGTTTCCAAGCAAAAATTTATGACAAGGAGTTGTTAGCAATCATGCTAGCACTAGAAGAATGGTGCTATTATCTTATGGGTGCTAAAGAGACTATTGAAATCTGGATGGATCACCAAAACCTTCAGTATTTCCGAAAATCCCAGAAGCTGAACCGCCGACAAGCTCAGTGGGTCACTGAACTAGCCGAGTACCACTTTGTCCTTCAACACAAAGCTGGAACTGTGAACAAAAAGGCCGATCTCCTCAGCAGATGAGATGATCATGATCAGGGGAAGGAAGACAATCAAGACGTTGTCGTTCTTTCCCCAGAACACTTCCAGGCATTAGTACTGCTCACAGCTGAAGAATGAACCATGTGTATAAGAGACACAACCTGACAAAAATCCCAATGGGACCAGGGGATCAAGAAATCCCTCAATTATGAGTGAGGAATCACCCAAGAAGATGAACTCTTGTGGTATGATGGATGAATTTACATTCCCAATGACTCTATCTTACATGGTGAGATCATTTCCCAATATCATGATCACATCACTGCCAGACATCCAGGAATCGCAAAGACCAAGAAACTCATCCTTTGCAAGTACTGGTGGCCCAAAATGAAGAAAGACATCGAGTCCTACATCAAGGGATGTGAGACTTGTCAATGAATGAGGAGTGACATGCAGGCAAAGGCAGTGCCTCTTCATCCTAATGCTATCCCTGATACCCCATGGATGCACATTTCCATCGACATGGTCACCAGTCTTCCAGAATCTGAAGGCTTTGATGCTTTACTAGTCATTGTAGACTGGTTCTCCAAGAATATACTCCTAATTCTGTGCAATGAGGAATTATCCATGAAAGGATGGGCATTGATACTCTGCAACCATGTATATGCAAAGCATGGTATGCCACAAGTGGTCATATCTGACCGAGGACCTCAATTCATATCAGCATTCATGAAGGAACTATATTGAATGCTGAATATCATGCAAAACACCTCAATAGCATATCATCCACAGACAGATGGACAGACAGAGAGGGTCAACCAGAAGGTTGAAAAGTATCTTTGCATCTTTGTCAATCATTGACAGATAGACTGGGTAGCATGGCTACTCCTGGCAGAATTTGCCCATAACAACCAAACTCATTCAGCTATGGGCAAAAGCCTATTCATGGTCCTATATGGACAGAATCCCCAACTCATTCCCAAGTCAATGCAGAAAACCAGCTTTGCAAATCCGGCAGCTATTGACTTCACTGAGACAATGGCCAAGGTCCATAAAGAGATACATGATGCATTGGAAAAAGCAGCAGTGCAAATGAAGGTGCAATACAACAAATGAAAACAATTGCCATGGGAATACCAAATTGGTGACAGGGTCTGGCTCGATACTGCCAATCTTCACCTTCCATGACCAAAAAAGAAACTTGATGATAAATGAATGGGACCATTCAAAATCATCGAAAAGTCAGGAGCAGCAGCATACAAGTTGAAGCTGCCACCTCATTGGAAGATTCATCCCCAATTCAATAAACAGTTGCTAACTCCCTATGTTGTGCCTACATTCCCGAACCAACAACAACCACTGTCTCCTCCTTCAGACCTCATCAATAGTCAAGAGGAGTACAAAATCAAAGAAGTTTTGGACTTGCACACTCAGAAAGTATGCTCCAAAAGAGGACAACCATCTAGAGAAGTCATGGACTATCTAGTCAAGTGGAAAGGATGGACCCATGAACACAACTTATGGGTTCAAGAAAACCAGATGACGAATGTGTTGGAAGCAATCCAAGAGTATGAGGCCAGTGTAAACTGCATCCTATACACTCCAAAAATTGTAACCAAGGACAAAATGGTGGTCAAGATCTTAGACCACGAATACTCAGAACATAGCGACATAGCCTACCTCACCAAACAAAAAGATGGATACACCAAGTGGATTGTCAATCTAGATGAGAAGTTGGAAAAAGCTGATTGATCAGTACTGGATCAGTCAAATTGTGATACAATTTGACACCCCTGAAGAAGAGCCTTAGCAGTTGGGATGACTGCTTTAACAACAGGGTAATGTTATGATTTTTCCATTATCTTATCTTATCCGAGTCATATCCATGACTCAGCCATCTAATCAACCATTGATTCTGACTCATATCCAACTACTTGCTGACACACACCCTCATTCTCACTATCTGTCACCCCAAACACTTTCTATTAGACTAATGATCCTTCCAGACCATCCAACTTTGACACTGTTCCAGCATGGACTGAACTATTTCACCTAAATATATCACTATAGAAATAGTATATAAACAGAGTAAACTACATCGTTGTACTCTATCTTTCGACTAAACTTAATCTATATACTTCTTACTCGCATCACACTAAAGGCCTGGCCTAAATCTCTCAATTGGGTAACTGTTTGAATGCATAACAACCCAGAGAGATCAGCTGATGCCCCAAGTCATATGCCTAAGACAGGCCCTAACAGGGGTAACCATGTGACCCAGTCCATTTGTTGATGGTTGACAAAGATACAAAGATACTTTTCAACTTCCTGGTTGACTCTCTCTGTCTGTCCATCTGTCTGGGGATGATATGCAGTTGAAGCATTCTGTGTGATGTCTAGCATTCGATAAAGTTCCTTCATGAATGCAGATATGAATTGGGGTCCTCAGTTGGATATGACCACTTGTGGCATTCCATGCTTTGCATACACATGGTTGTGGAGCATCAATGCCCATCCTTCTGTGGATAGTTCCTCATTACATGGAATCAAGAGTATGTTCTTGGAGAACTGGTCTATGATGCTGAGTAAGGCATCAAAGCCTTCAGATTCTAGAAGACTGGTGACTATGTCAACAGAAATGTGCATCCATGGAGTATCAGGGATTGCATTGGGATGAAGAGGCACTGTCTTGGCCTGCATATCACTCTTTGTTTGTTGACAAGTTTCACATCCCTTGATATAGGATTTGACATCTTTTTTCATCTTTGGCCACCAATATTCACGTAGAATAAGTTCCTTGGTTTTGGCGATTCCTGGATGTCCCATGGTGATGTGATCATGATATTGGGCAATGATCTCTCCATGAAGGAAAGGGTCCTGGAGAATGTAGATTCATCTGTCATACTACAAGATTTCACTCTCTTGGGTGATTCCTCTTTCATGATTAAGGGATTTCTCAATCCCTTGATCTCACTGACTTTTCTGCTGTGTTGCATTTCTTATATGCATGATACATTCTCTGGTGGTGAGCAGTATTAATGCCTGAAAATGTTCTGGGGAAAGGACAACTACATCTTGGTTATCTTCCTTTTCTTGATTGTGATCGTCTTGTTGACTGAGAAGGTCTGCCTTTTTGTTGGCGACCCCAGCTTTGTGTTGAAGGACAAAGTGGTACTCAGCCAGTTCTGTAACCCACTGTGCTTGTCAGCAGTTCAACTTCTGTGGTTTTCATAAATACTGGAGATTTTGATGATTGGTCCAGATTTCAATGGTTTCTTTGGCACTCATGAGATAGTGATGCCATTCTTCTAGGGCTAGCATGATTGCTAGCAACTCCTTATCATAGATCTTATAGTTGCATTCAGTGACTGTTAATGCTTTTGACATGAAGGCAACTAGTCTCCACTTCCTGTTCTGTTCTTGGCTTAGAACAGCACCAATAGCTCTATCACTGGTATCGGCTTCTACTCAGAATTTCCCATCATCCAAGGGAATAGTTAGGACTATATTCATAGTCATCAACTGTTTGAGTTGTGAGAATACTTGTTCTTGCTCTAGTCCCCATGTCCAATCAACCTTGCCAGTTAACTGAATAAGGGGTCATACTATTTTGGAATAGTCACATATGAATTTCTAGTAGAAATCCGTGAACCTTAAGAAGGACTGTAGTTCCTTCTTTTTTGTGGGAGTGGGCCAATCAGTGATTCCTGTGATTTTGACCAGGTCCATACAAATAGCATCTTCACTGATGATGACACCCAGATATTTGGTTTCGAGTACTTTGAACTCGCATTTCTCTGCTTTGAGAAACAACTTGTTTTCCTGGAGACATTGGAGCACTTGCCAAACAATGATTTGGTGTTCAGACAGGGATTTTGTGAATATCAGGATATTGTTAAGATAGATGATAACTTTTCCTCTGGTGATTAAATCCTTGAAGATATCATTCATCATCCACTGAAACATAGCAGGTGAATTTGTAAGACCAAAGAACATAACCATTGGCTCAAAGAGTCCTCAGTTAGTTCTGAATGCAGCCTTTTCCTCATCTCCATCTCTGATGCATACATTGTTGTATCCCCATCAAACATCCAGTTTAGAGAAATACTTTGCTCCATGTAATTTGTTGATAAGCTCAGAGATCAATGGGAGGGGATAATGATTTTTGATCATCATTTCATTCAGCTTTCTATAGTCCTGAACAGGTCGTAAAGAGCCATCCTTTTTCTTGACAAAGAAGAAAAGAGATGCAAAGAGGGATTTAGAAGGTCAGATCCTTTCTGAGTTGAGGTTTTCATCCAAGAACTTGTCAAGTTGTTCTTGTTCGTTTTAGTTGAGTGGGTAGACTTTGCAGTCTAGGGTAGATTTTGCATTAGGAATTAGCTCAATGGCATGATCCCAGGGTCTTCATTTGGGTAGATCATCAAAGCTTTCTTTTGAGAATACATCTCTAAAGCTTTAGTACTGAGGAGGCATGAGCTCTTCAAACATCTGTTTCAGTTTTTCTGCATTTGTGGCTGCTGCCAATTCATTTGTGTGGTGAACTGCTCAAAGAATGATTTCTTCTTGCATATTGACCACAAGAATACTTTCTCCCTTCTCAAGTTCTTCATCCCACTGGTCTTCTTCATCTGCATCGGGAAGCATAAAATAGTTTTTGGTGCATTGACATTGCCTGAATATCATGGATCCTATCTTCCAATTGACAAGCAGATTATGGTGTTTCAGCCAGTCATGGCCCAAGTACACAGTCTTGGAACCTAGATCAGTGACTGCAAGGTCAATTCATTCGCTGTGATCTCTGATGGTCATTTGGAGTTCCACAAATTCTGTTACATTGCCTGCCTTGTTATGGGTTCCATCAGCATTATATACTGGAATGGGGGAGGCAGCTTTTCAGGTATCCAACTAGTGTTGTTGAACATAGGTTCAGTTGATAGAGCTGCCTGTACAGCCATTGTCCAACAATGCTCAGGTTGTCAACATCTTCTTTCCTGTGCAAGGAGAGATCTAGATATCCACCAAGAAGTCTCATCCTGAGCTCCTGGTTCTACAGATATACCATATCAGTTCATGAAGTTCATAGAGTTGCTCATGCACAAGACTCTCTTTGGTTCTTAAGCTCTGAACAAGCTCATTGATTATCTCTCCAAGTCTTTTGGGATGAACTCACATGGAGAGAATGGCTTTGGCAACTGCCAAGTTCTTGGAACTGCAAACAGCATGCAGAGTCCAGTCAATCCGAAATGGTTTGTACTATCGGTGATCACATGCCTCCATTGCTGGCAGGACTTCGAGGTTTGGTACCCCCTTGTTAGGCAGGATTTCAGGTTTTAGTGCTTCCTGGTTAGGCAAGACTTTGAGTATTGAGGTACTGGCTTTGGACTGGCTAGCTTGCCATAGTTGAAAAGCCATGTCATCTTCCTTGTCAGGTACTTTGATGATGGTGGTGGTTCTACTGGCATGCCCCCTCTTTACCACTTGGGTGCTAGCAGCTTCCTCCTGTTCTTTGGCTCTAGTTTGCTCGAGAACTTGCCAGGACTTGGGAGGAGTCTGGTTTTGGCTTAAGGTGTCTGAGGTTCTGCTTCTACTATCAGTTTCTGCAGAGTACTAAGCTTTCATGGCTGGGGCAAATCTCATCAGCATTGCCATCGGCTGCACTACCAGCTGTTCTCCCACTGGTCTGGATAGCATATGGCCCTGCTTCTGGCCTTGGTGAGAGGCACTCTCCTAGTCCCCTGCTGACCCTGGCAAGGCTGTTGGACTTGGTCCTCCACTCAAGGAGGACACTAAGGCATTCAGACTTCTGGGAGGCCTGGAGGAGTCCTGCCTACTACCCTCTGCCTGTGGCTGATTACTCAGCAGCGTATCCAGTGAGCTGAGCTCATTGGACTTTGTGGTAGCACCAGCACCACCTGGCAAGTCCTGCACCTCATCAGGGGCTTGAGATTCACTATATATTTTTATGTCAGCTTCTTTAAGGAGGATGACATACCTGTTCATTTTTGATTCTTGAGGGGTCTTCAGCTTTAGGGTCTGTGAAGTCATAGAATATATATTTGTATTTGCCAATGATTGTCTATGTTTATAATATTCAGTCTGACTCATGGAAGCCAAGGACTCACCTTTCAGAGACTTGATCAAGCAAGGAGAATTAAACTCTTGTTGACCTAGTCTTTTGCCTCTTTGATCTTGGTCATAGGCAGCATCACTTCATTAGTGGGCCCTACTGACCAAATGTCTCTCAACTCTTTTCTCTTAAGGCAATCCTTGCTCAGGTGACCCTTCTCATCACACCTGAAGCACCTGCCCTTGGCCCTTCACTGATCAATATCCATGGGCTTCCCTGCCCCTCCATATGTCATCCAGTGACCAGTCCCAGCATCCCAACTGACTCCCATGTTGGCCATCAGCTTTGGAGCCAAGGAACTTGTCACCCCAGCAGTGGCTTTGCTGCTGGGTTGCTGTTCGGATTGGGGATGGGAATCCTTCTTCTGCCTGTCCTGGGGCATGCCAGTAGTCTGGTCAAAGACCCACTTGCATTGGCACTCCTCATACATCTGGAGGATACACTCTTTTTATTCCAGATATGAGCATGGAATGTTGACACCCATGTTTGAAATGAAGGTCATATAAGAGGAAGGTACTCCTAGATGAACAGCCTTCACCATGGTGCTGTGCTTGTTCTCATTGGTCCATTGGCCTGCTAGCTTTGCTTCTTCTTCCAACTTCTGAAAGTAATGGAAGGTGGGCTGTGCTCCCATCTGAAGGTTGAACATCTGCTTCTCATGAACTTCTTTGATAGCAGGGTCTCGGAATTGTTGTGAGACCATGTCAACAAAGTCTGCCCAATCAGGATAGCAGAAGTGGGCAGCAGTCCCATCGTAGGAGTTGTTGACTCAAAACTTAGGTCTCTTGTAGACCCACCAGTCCTTGGCAGCTCCCTCAAAGTGGGAAGTCACAAATAGTACCAGGTGCAATGGCATCTGGAAATAGTGTTGGAACACTTCAAAATAAGCAATGCAATTGTCTATGAAGCATTTAATATCGTCGTAGTCTCCTTTGAACAGGGAGGGAACCTTGATGAGAGTGGGTTTGATGCCCAGGTATGGGGCATTGGCGGTGGCATTCACAACTGGGTTGAGAATCAGGTCAGGGGATCCCTTGCTAGGGGGCAGTCTTGGGATCAAATATCGATCTAACTCTGGTCCCAGGTAGCCTCTTGGTGGCTCTGAGGGTCTGCCCCTGTCTGGCTCTTTCCCCTTTTCTTGATTGCAGAGATAGTCTGTCATCATCCTTCTGGTAGACTCCTCCCTTTTGAGTTCTTCGCACATTTCCATAATGCACTTTTCTTTCTTAGCCAGTGTGGTTTTTGTCTGCTGCCAAATTTCTTCTGTCATTGCTGAGATTCTTATCACCCCTGCAGTGGCGGTTCCTGCAGGGACAGTTTTAGCTTCCATATCTTCTCCCACCCCTGCAAAGAGAAGACTGCCATCCTGATAGGGGTGGTAGCCTTGTTGTCATGCCTGACTATGTGGCGGCAAGTCAGGCAGGGGTCTTGGTCTTGCAACCAGGGTATCCAGGGGGTAGTCTGGAATTGCTTCGTATTGGGGCTGGTGGTATTCCAGCCTGCCATAGTAATCTGTATCATAGGTAAACATATTGTACTAGGGCTCTTGCCCCCATCTACTCCTCTCATTGGGTCTCCAGTACCTATAAGTGTTGTAGGAAGCATTCTAGCTCCCTTTGCTCATCCTCATCTTGGGCTCGAAGCCCTGGTAGTATATCCCTGACTGCAGCAGGGAATAACTGATGTTCTCAGTTCACCTGTATTCAGGCACAGAGTGTGGCATTGGGGTTAGGACTCTATATGGGATCTCCTTGGTTACAAGTGAGCCACTTGTCCATTGTTATTCTGGGCTCATCCCAGAGACTTCTTGCTTCCACATCCTGACATCAGATGTCCCAGGTGGCAGACCTGAAGAGGCCGAATAAACTCCTGTCGAACTCAGAGAGTTTGAGCCAAGTGTAGTCATCCCCGTTTGGGTTGAAGAGACTGTTAGCAGTAGTGGGAGAGGATGGGCATGGGATGTCGAGTTCTCTATCAGACTCATCAGAGATTTTGATGATAGGGAGGAAGGAGGTGGAATTGGTCCCTTCTCAGGGCCAGTTTTCTTTATGGGCCCAGAGTCCATAGGGGTGGTTTCAATCCATGGTGGGATTGTCAGAGTTTCAGGGTCCATGGTAAGACTCATAGGAGGAGGGGGACCAGGAATAGGGAGAAATCCACTGGAAGTATGAACAAAGGGTGGGGGTAGGGGGATGGATGGGGTGGGGATGTGGGGGCCCAGGGTAAGGGGGCAGAAGATCCTCTTCAGCCCATATGTGCCATGTGTATTCCTCAGTGATAGAGGGGGCAGGTCATTCCATCCTGTAGTGGAGGAAGACTGCCTGAGCATTGTGCTCATTGATGGAGGAGGGCCCTGCTATTGGGGCCCCCTCATTTGGGTTGCAGGAGGGACCTGCAGCAGGGGTCCTCTCATTAATTGACTCCTCGGAGGAGGAGGCAATGGTGAATTATGCTCAGGGACAACTGAGAGGTATTGCCTCTCATTCTCCCAATCGGGCAGGGGGTAGCCCCCAGAGAATGACATGGTTAGGGTGGCGGGGTGGTCAGAGAGAGAGTGTTGGATGACAAACTCATCTCTGTTGTAGGAGAGTTTGTATTTCTTCCTTATATATTAAGACAGCAAGGATTATGAAAAAGATTAGGAGTATGGCGCTGTCGATTATGATGCTGAGAGAAACAGTTCGGGAGTTCTGTCAGTTTTCCTCATTGGTCATAGAGGAATGCTTCTTTTATGGCTTAGCATTGGAAGAAGCAGAGGGTAATCTTTTGACTAATGTTACAGCCCTGCTTAAGCATGTGACTTGGGATGTAAGCTGATCTCTTTAGGCTGTTACATGTTTGAACAGTCACCCAGTTAGAGATTTAAGCCTGATCTTCAGTGTATGTGAGTAAGAGGTATATGAGTGTAATTTAGTTGAAAGATAGAGTACAATGATGAGTTTTACTCTACTTATATACTGTAAGTACAGTGATTATATTTAGGTGAAATGGTTCAGTCCATGCTTGAATGGTATTGAAGTCGAATAGTCTGGAAGGATCATGGTCCAATAGAAAACATCTGGGGTAACAGTCAGTGAGAATGAGGGTGATGGTCAGTGAGAGGATTGATACAAGTCAGAAACGATGGTTGATTAGATGGATGAGTCATGGATATAACTTGGATAAGATAAGATAATGAAAAATCATAACATGGTGATGATATGATCATGGTGTTGCACAATGATCTTGCCATAAAGTGAGATATCTTGAGGAATGTAAATGTGTCCATCATACCACAATACTTCATTCTCTTGAGTGATTCCTCATGCATGATTAAGGGATTTTTCAATCCCTTGATCCTATTGTTCTTTTTGCTGAGTTGCATCTCTTATATGCATAACTCATTCCTTGGTTGTAGGCAGTATCAACACCCAAAAGTGTTCAGGAGAAAGAACAATTATGTCTTGATTGTCTTCTTTTCCTTGATCATGATCATCTCTTTGGCTGAGAAGATCAGCTTTCTTGTTCACAACTCCAGCTTTGTGTTGAAGAACAAAGTGGTATTCGGCCAATTCAGTGACCCACTGAGCTTGTTGGTGATTCAGCTTTTGGGGCTTTCAGAAATATTAGAGGTTTTAGTGATCAGTCCAGATCTTGATTGTTTCTTTTGCACCCATAAGATAATGTTGCCATTCTTCTAAGGCTAACATGATGGCCAGCAATTCTTTGTTATAGATTTCATAATTGCATTCAGTGACTGTTAACGCTTTTGACATGAATGCAACAGGTCTTCATTTGCCATTCTGTTCTTGACTTAGAACAGCACTGATGGCTCCATCACTAGCATCTGCTTCTACTCAGAATTTCCCATCATCCAAGGGAATAGTTAGGACTATGTTCATAGTCATCAACTGTTTGAGTTGTGAGAATACTTGTTCTTACTCTAGTCCCCATATCCAATCAACCTTGCCAGTTAACTGAATAAGGGGTCATACTATTTTGGAATAGTCACATATGAATTTCTGGTAGAAATTGGTGAATTCTAGGAAGGACTGTAGTTCCTTCTTTTTGGTTGGAGTAGGCCATTCTGCAATTCCAGCAACTTTGACTGGATCCATGCAGATCATGTATTTGCTGATAATAACTCTAAGATATTCAGTTTTGAGTACTTTAAACTCGCATTTCTCTGCTTTAAGGAACAGTTTGTTCTCCCAGAGACATTGGAGGACTTGTCAAGCAATGATGCAGTGTTCGGATAATGATTTGGTGAATATGAGGATATCATCAAGGTAAATAGTTACTTTTCCCCCAGTGATCAAATCCTTAAAAATGTTGTTCATCATCCACTGGAAAGTGGCTGGAGAATTGGTAAGACCAAAGAACATTACTGTTGGCTCAAAAAGTCCCTGGTTAGTTCTGAACATGGCCTTTTCTTCATCCCCTTCTCAAATCTGTATGTTGTTATATCCCCATTGAACATCTAATTTTGAGAAGTATTTTGCTCTATGTAACTTGTTAATGAGTTCTGAGATTAATGGGAGTGAATAATGATTCTTGATCATCGTTTCATTCAGCTTTTGGTAATCCTGAACCAAGCATAGAGAACCATCTTTCTTTTTGATGAAGAAGAAGGGGAAAGTGAAAGGGGACTTGGAGGGTCAAATTCATCCTGAATCAAGATTTTTGTCTAGGAATTTATTGAGCTGTTCTTGCTCGTTTCGATTGAAAGGATAGACTTTACAGTCTAATGTGGATTTGGCATTGGGAGTCAGTTCAATGGCATGATCCCATGGCTTTCAGGCTGGTAATTTGTTAAAGCTTTCTTTAGAGAATAAATCTCTAAAGCTTTGATATTGAGGAGGCACAAGCTCCTCAAAGGTCTTTTTCAGTTTTTCAGCATTGGCAGCTGCTGCTAGTTCATTTGCATGATGCACTGCTCGAAGGATGATCTCCTCTTGCATATTTACCACAAGAATTGTTTCGCCTTCTTTAAGTTCTTCATCCCATCTTTCTTTGTTATCTGTATCAGGAAGAGTGAAATAATTCTTGATACAGTGATATTGTCTGAATGTTGTGGATCCCATTTTCCAGTTGACCAGTGGATTATGGCATTTAAGCCAGTCATGGCCCAAATATACTGTTTTGGATCCCAAGTCTGTGACTGCAAGGTCGATTCATTCGACGTGATCTCTGATGGTCATTTGGAGTTCTATGAATTTGGTTACATCACCTGCCTTGTTTTGGGTTCCATCTGCATTGTAAACAGGAATGGGAGTGGCAGCTTTTCTGGTATCCAACTGGTTTTGTTGGATGTAGGTTTGGTGATATGCTTGGTAATGGTGAGTGACAAAAGAATTAGGGAATGGCAATGAACACCAATCACACTAAACCTCTTACTACTCTACACTTAATCACCAATATTGAATTCAGGCAGTTTCAAGTACGATGGAAGCACTCTGCAGACTTCAATAATTAAGTACAATTGTCTTAAAGACATTTTATTCATTACTAGTGAGTTTATACAAAGTACTACTCATACTAGTGGGGTGGGTAAGACACAATTGGATAAGAGTGACTTGGTTTGAGTTACTGCGCTCATTCTGACTGAAACTGCTCCAGACTGGTGGCACTCTTGGCCCTATACTGCTTTCTACAAGTGATAAACACTTGACTAGTCACACTCTTGGCCTAAGAATAATACTATAACTCTGAGAACTTTGCTTGAACTAACTTCAAAACACTCCGGACCTTTGCAGGACACAACAGTGACTCTAAGGGACTTCAATTCAATGCAATTCTATGGGTGGCTTAGCGACTATTAATCACTTCATCGAGGTTAAGCATAAAAGCCTTTAATTGGGGACACCAGTTACTACCAGTGAGGGCTCAACTGTGGGGATGGCTTGCCTGTCTTGCATGAGTGCCCATCCCACTACTTATATACTACTGAGGCAGAACTATAAATATCATCTGAGTATAGGGTATATTGGTAAGGATTTCTTGGCTAGTCATGAATAATGGTGAATAATCACACAATAGTCGGTCTAGTCTGTTTTCTTTTCAAATATTTGGTCTAGAGACTCCACAGTTGGTCTTTCCGCACCCTTGGCACAACTACATGCCCTAGTAACGCGGTTATATGGATATCCAGATATTGGTGCCTGTAACAGCTATCCAATCATGATCGAGGGTGCAGTCCGGCTCCACTAGTATCGATCATAAGAGATCTATATCACAGTAGTCGGATCTGGGCTCAAGGTTAATCTATTCCTAATTTATTTCTAAGTCCTGTTTCAAGATTGCCATGTGACTAGTTATCCTGACTTAGGCGTTTATGCCCAGTCTGGGCTGCTAGTGACAGAACTTGACGAGATCTGTGTACTCTGCTCCTGGGTTTTGTGTACTAATAGCATTCTTTGTTTACTAGTGGCTGTATTTCACTTAGTCCTGCTAGCATTTGAGTTACTAGTCTGGCCAGCTGGTAGATTTAACCCACTAATGGTGTTGCATCTAAGTCCTGGCTCTAGCAGTTGCTTACTGCTTTTAACTATCAGCTTGAAGCCTCAGCTATAGTCCTCTATGTATCACTAGTATAGGATAAATGTGCAATAGTATTGTTATAAAATCGCAAAATCTAGGTATGAACATGTAGATAGCATATCATCAGTTGATAGAGCTATCAGTGCAGCCACTATCCAACAATGCTCAGATTGTCAAGATCTTTTTCCCAGTACAGGGAGCAAGTTGGATATCCACCAAGAAGTCCCAACCAGAACTTTTAGTACTGCAGATATACTGAATCAGTTCATGAAGTTCATAGAGTTGCTCATGGGCAAGACTCTCTTCATTGTTCAGGCTTTGGACAAGCTCATCAGTGATTTCTCCAAGTTGTTTGGAATGCACCCAAGTGGAGAGAATTGCTTTGGTGACTGCCAAGTTTTTAGTGGCATGAATAGTGCATAGAGTCCAATTGATTCTGAAAGGCTTATATCACATGTGATTGGGTACTCTCATGACCAGCAGGATTTCAGATTTCAGTACCCCCTTGTTAGGCTGGATTTTGGGTGTTGGGATTCTGGCTTTGGACTGTTTTGCTTCCTATTGTAGGAAAGCCATGTTGTCCTCTTTATCTGGTACTTTGACAATGGTAGTGCTTCTGGTGAAGTGCCCCCTCTTTACCACCTGGGTGCTAGCAGCTTCCTATCCTACAGCTGTTGTGAGTGCTACCAGTGATGGATGATAGGCAGTTGCACTCCAATATCCAGGGATGTCAATACTGGTTTCTACTTGGAAACCATTTGTCGAAGTTGGCATTCATTCCATGTTGTTGGCATTGGGATCTGCTGGTACTGGCAGCTCAACCAATACTTTCTCCTATGAGTCAGGGGGCTTGCTACCATGTCCCTAGTTAGCACTTTCCTTGATGGAGCTAGACTGAGATCTTGCTGGGCTCAGCCAAACTTTCAGATCCTTTAGATGCCCTCTTTTTACTGCCTGGGCACTAGCAGCTTTCCTCTGTTCTTCAGCTTGAGTTGCTTTCAGAACTCGAACTATCTCAGGAGGAGATAGGACTCAGCTTGATGCTTCTGAGGTTCTGCTACTACCTGTTCCAGTAGAGTACTCAGTCATGGTACCAGGTGCGAATATTATCAGCATTGCAGTCAGTTCCACCACAGGGTTTCTCCCAACTGGACCAGATAGTGCATGGCCCTGATCCTGGCCTTAGTAGGCACTTGTTCCCCCCACCAACTCTGGTGAGGTTGTGAGACTTGTCCCTCTACTTGTAGGGGGCACTAGAGCATTTGGACTTCTGGAAGGTCCAAGGACATTCCACCTACTTGCCCCAGTCCACAGTTTTACCCACATATCTGGTGAGTCTACTGTGGTAGACTCAGTGGACTTTGTGGCAGTGCCAGCACCACCTGGCAAATCCTGCACCTCATTGGGGGCTCAGAATTCACTATAGATTACTGTGTCAGTTTCTTTTAGGAGTGTGACCTATCTGTTTGTATTTAATTCTTTAGTGTTCTTTGGCTTTGATGTCTGAGACAAAGTTGCATGTTTATTCAGCATAAGGAAATGTCTGTGTTTATAATATTTAGTCCAACTCATGGAAGCCAAGGACTCACCACCAGGAGACATGGTTGAGCAAGAAGAATTGAACTCTTGTCAACCTAGTCTTTTGCCTCCTTGATCTTGGTTGCAGGCAGCACCACTTCATTAGTGGGCCCTACTGACCTAATGTCCTTGAAGTCCTTTCTCCTAGGACAATCTTTGGCCAGATGACCTTTCTCATCACACTAGAAGCACCTTCCTTCTGCTTGTCATCGATCAATCTCCATAAGTTTCCCCAACCCTCTGTATATCATTCACTAACCCATTCTGGCATCCTGACTCACCCCTGTGTTATGTTATGATTTTTCCATTATCTTATCTTATCCGAGTCATATCCATGACTCAGCCATCTAATCCATTCATGATTCTGACTCATATCCAGCTACTTGCTGGTAACCACCCTCATTCTCACCATCTGTCACCCCAGATGCTCTTCATTGGTTGTATGATCCTCCCAGACCATCATACTTTGACACCATTTGTGCATAGACTCTAGCATTTTATCTATATATAATGTCATAGAAATAGTATATAAACAGAGTAAACTACATAGTTGTACTCTATCTCTTAACTAAACTTAAATTATATACTCCTTACTCACACTACACAGAAGACCAAAAGCTTCTATCTCTCAACTTGGGTGATTGTTCGAATGCGTAACAGCCCAGAGAGATCAGCTGACATCCCAAGTCATGTGCCCAAGATAGTGCCTAACATTAGTCAAGAGATTCTCCTGCTTCTTCAATGCTAGCCATAAAGAAGCCCTTCTTCATGTCTGAAGAAGAAAACAACAGACAAGAACCCTGAACCATTTCCCTTGGTGTCACTATCAGCGGCACCATACTATTGACTTTCTTCATGGTCCTTGCTGTTTTACTTTATGAGGAAGAAATCCGAGCCCTGCTTCAGCAAAGGTGGGCCCACCAACCTGCACCATCCCCTCATCCCCCTCGACACCTGGACCATATCATTCTCTAGGAGCTACCCCCCACCTGACTGGAAGAGTGAGAGGTGGTACCACTCGTCCACCCCTGCGCCCAGTTCACAATTGCCTCCTCCTTCGAGGGGAGTACCAATGCTTCGAGGCCCCCAACTCCTGGGCCCTCCTCCACCTGTGCACATAATGCATGGGCAGTTCTACTCTGGTACTGGATGGAATGACTCACCGCCATCTACACAGTGGCCCAAGAATATGCATGGGACATTCGGTGATATGCCGTCTATGCATTCACACCTAGATTTTGCGATTTTGTAACAATACTATTGCACATCTATCCTATACTAGTGATACATAGAGGACTATAGCTGAGGCTTCGAGCTGATAGTTAAAAGCAGTAAGCAACTGCTAGAGCCAGGACTTAGATGCAACACCATTAGTGGGTTAAATCTACCAGCTGGCCAGACTAGTAACTCAAATGCTAGCAGGACTAAGTGAAATACAGCCACTAGCAAATGAAGGATGCTACTAGCACACCAAAACCAGAAGCAGAGTACACAGATCTCGTCAAGTTCTGTCACTAGCAGCCCAGACTGGGCATAAACGCCTAAGTCAGGATAACTAGTCACATGGCAATCTTGAAACAGGACTTAGAAATAAATTAGGAATGGATTAACCTTGAGCCCAGATCTGACTATTTTGATATAGATCTCTTATGATCGATGCTAGTGGAGCCAGACTGCACCCTTGATCATGATCAGATAGCTGTTACAGGTACCAATATCTGGATATCCATATAACCGCGTTACTAGGGCCTGTAGTTGTGCCAAGGGTGCGGAAAGACCAACTGTGGAGTCTCTAGACCGAATATTTGAAAAGAAAACAGATTAGACCAACTATTGTGTGATTATTCACCATTATTCGTGACTAGCCAAGAAATCCTTACCAATATACCCTATACCCAGATGATATTTATAGTTTTGCCTCAGTAGTATATAAGTAGTGGGATGGGTACTCGTGCAAAGCAGGCAAGCCATCCCTGCAGTTGAGCTCTCACTGGTAGTAACTGGTATCCCCAATTAAAGGCTTTTGTGCTTGACCTCGACGAAGTGATTAATAGTCGCTAAGTCACCCATAGAATTGCATTGAATTGAAGTCCATTAGAGTCACTGTTGTGTCCTGCAAAGGTCCGGAGTGTTTTGAAGTTAGTTCAAGCAAAGTTCTCGGAGTTATAGTTTATTCTTAGGCCAAGAGTGCCACTAGTTAGCCAAGAGTGCGGCTAGTCAAGTGTTTATCACTTGTAGGAAGCAGTATAGGGCCAAGAGTGCCATCAGTTTATTCTTAGGCCAAGAGCGTCACTAGTCAGCCAAGAGTGCGACTGGTCAAGTGTTTATCACTTGTAGGAAGCAGTATAGGGCCAAGAGCGCCACCAGTCTGAAGCAGTTTCAGTCAGAACGAGCGCAGTAGCTCAAACCAAGTCACTCTTATCTAATTGTGTCTTACCCACCCCACTAGTACGAGTAGTACTTTGTATAAACTCACTAGTAATGAATAAAATGTCTTTAAGACAATTGTACTTAATTATTGAAGTCTGCAGAGTGCTTCCATCGTACTCGAAACCGCCCAAATTCAATATTGGTGATTAAGTGTAGAGTAGTAAGAGGTTTAGTGTGATTGGTGTTCATTGCCATTCCCTAATTCTTTTGTCACTTGCTGTTACCAAGCACATCATCAGGTTGCACTCAATGATGCCTCCCCCCCTTACCCTGGCCCACCCCCTCATCCTCCAACCCCCACCCTCTGTCAGCAACACTGGAGGGTACAATCTCAATCCCCATTGCCCAACAGCGACAATGGGTCCTACCATGGACCCCAAAACCCAGACGATCCCATCATGGATTGTAACCATCTCTATGGCCCCTGGGGCTGTGAAACCTGGCCCAGTGGAGGGTCAATCTCCACCTCTTCCCTCCCCATCATCGAGATCTCCGATAATGAGTCCAACAGGGAGCACGATGCCCCAACCCCAGCCCCTCCCCACACTCCTGATGACTCCTTCAACCCAAATGGGGGGGACTTCATATGGCCCAACCTCTTCAAGGTTGATAGAAGAATCTTTGGTCCCTTCAGGACCACTGCATGAGAAGTTCAACACTGGGATGCCAAAGCCTGAGACCTCTAGGATGAGCCCAGACCAACAATGGATGAGTGGTTGGCCCTCAACTGAGGGGACCCCATTCGAGGCCCAAACCAGGCCACCACTATTGATGTCTGGATATGCCAAAATCGTGACCAGAGCATTTTCTGCCCCTCTGCTGGGGATCTATTTCCAGGGCTTCGAGCCTGAGATCAGGATGAGCAGAGGAAATTGGAAAGGATCCTCCAACACTTATGGAGGTTGGAGGTGGCAAGAGAAGAATGATTGGGGGCAAGAGCCCCAGTACAATATGTTAACCTATGATACAGGTTATTATGGTGGGCTGGACTATCACCAGCCCCAATACAAAATATATCCAGATCACTCACTGGATACTCTGGTCATAAACCCACGACCACTGCCAGATTCACCCCCATATCACAGGGCACGTCATCAAGGATACCACTCCTATCAGGGTGGTAGTCTTCTCTTCACAGGGGCAGGAGAAGACATGGAAGCAGAAGGAGCCTCTGCAGGAAATGCCACTGCAGGGGCATCAAGAACCCCTGCCATGGCAGAAGAAATCCATCAGCAGACAAAAACCACACTAATAGAAAAGGAGCGACACATCATGGAGATGCATGAGGAGCTCAACAAGGAAGAGTCTGCCAGGAAGATGATGATGGATTATCTTTGAGATCAGGAAAAGGGGAAGGAGCCCAAGAGGGGCAGACCATTGGGTGAGCTGCCAAGAGGTTACCCAGGTCCCAGGCCAGATCGATACTCAATCCCAAGGCCACCTTCCAGCAAGAGTCCTCCTGACCCTGTCCCCAATCCTGTCAGAAACACTGCTGCTAATACCCTGTACCTGGGCATCAAGCCAACTCTTATCAAGGTACTCTCCTCATTCAAAGAGGATCATGATGACATAGAATGATTCATAGGTGATTGCATCACCTACTTCGAGGTGTTTAGGCACTACTTCCAGGTGCCATCGCACCTGGTACTATTTGCAATGTCCCACTTTGAGGGTGCCACCAAGGACTGGTGGGTCTACAAGAGACCTGAATACTGGGTAGGTGATTCTTACAATGGGACTGCCACCCATTTTAGATACCCTGACTAGGCTGACTTCATCAACCTAGTCACATGACAATTCCAGGATCCTGCCATCAAGGAGATCCATGAAAAGTGAATGTTCAATCTTCACATAGGAGCACAGCCTGCCTCCCACTATTTCCAGAAGCTTGAGGAAGAAGCCAAGCTAGCAGGCTGAAGAAACAATGAAGCAGAGTGTGGCGCAATGGTGAAAGCCATTTGATTAGGAGTACCATCCTCCTACATGACTTTCATCTCCAATATGGGCATCAACATCCTGCGCTCATACCCTGAATGGAAGGAGCGCATCCTGTGCATGTATGAAGAGAGACAGTGGAAGTGGGTCTTTGACCAGACCACCAGTACATCTCAGGATGGCTAGAAGCAAGGCCAGCATCCCCAACAACAGCAGCCCAGCAGCAAAGCCACTGCTGGGGTGATAAGTTCCTTGGCCCAAAAGCCAACTGCTGGCAATAGTACTAGTCGGGATGCCAGGACTGGTCAGTGGATGACATACAGAGGGGCAGGGAAGCCTATGGACCTTGACTGGCAATGAGCCAAGGGATGCTGTTTCAGGTGTGACCAAAAGGGTCACCTGAGCAGGGATTGCCCTACAAGAAAAGAGAAGAATGTTGTGAGATCCTTAAAGCCCACTGACAAAGTGGTGCCGGTTACATCCAAGGTCAAGACAGTAAAAGACTAGGTTGACAAGGGTTCAATTCCTCTTGCTCGATCAAGTCTGAAGGTGAGTCCTCAGTTTTTGTGGATCAGACTAATAGCTATAAACATAGAAAATTACCTGAAAATATGAAAATCTATCACATGACTTCACAGACCCTGAAGCTGAAGACGAATCAAAAATCAACAAAAAACAGGTATATCATCCTTCTCTCTAAAGCTGACACAGATATCTGCAGTGACAATTCCCGAGCCCCCAATGAGGTGTGGGACTTGCCAGGTGGTGCTGGTGCCGCCACGAAGTCCAACAAGCTTAGCTCACTGGATACACCACTGAGCGATCAGTGACAGGCAGTGACTAGTAGGTGAGACTCCTTTGGGCCTTCCAGAAGTCTGAAAGTACCAGTGCCCTCCTCGAGCAGAGAGACAAGTCCACCAGCCTTGCCAGGGTCAGCAGGGGACCAGGAGAGCACCTCTAACCAAGGTCAGGAGCAGGGTCACATGCTAGTCAGACCAGTGGGAGACCAGCCAGTAGTATAGCTGATGGCAATGCTGATGAGATTTGCCCCAGCCACAAAATCTCAGTACTCTGCTGCAATGGCTAGTAGAAGCAGAACCTCAGATGCCTCAAGCTGATATCAGACTCCTTCCAAGGCCTGGGAAGTTCCCAAGCAAACTAGAGCTGAAGAACAGGGGGAAGTTGCTAGTGCCCAGGCAATAAAGAGGAGGCATTCCAGCAGAACTACTATCATTGAAGTACCTGACAAAGAGGATGATACCACTTTTCGACTATGGCAAGTCAGCCAATCCAAACCAGAACACTGGAACAAAAGACTTCCTGATGCACTGAAAAGCAAGAAACTCAAAGTCTTCCAAACATACAAGGAAGCACCAAACCCAACACCCACCTTAATAAGGAGGTATCAGAAACTTCCTGACACACTGGGAAGCAAAAGTCTTCTGAATGAACAGGGAAGCAGGATGATTCTCAATGGTACAGGCCATTTGGAATTGATTGGACTCTGCATGCTGTATGCAGTTCCAAGGATTTGGCAGTCACCAAAGCAGTTCTCTCCATCTGGGTTCATCCTAAGTGACTCAGAGAAATAGATGATGAGCTTGTTCAGAGCTTAAGAATGGGAGAGAGTCTTGCCCATAAACAGCTCTATGAACTACATGAACTGATCCGCTATATCTGTGGTACCAAAAGCTCAGGATGAGACTTTTTGGTGGATATTCAGCTTTCTCCATGTATTAGGAAACAGACATTGACAACCCATGCATTGTTGGATAGTGGCTGTACAGGCAGCTCTATCAACTGAACCTATGTCCAACAACACCAGTTGGACACCCAAAAGGCCGCCGCCCCAATACTAGTCTATAATGCTGATGGAATGCATAACAAGGTGGGTGACATCACAGAATTTGTGGAACTCCAAATGACCATCAGAGACCACAGCAAATGAATCGATCTTGTGGTCACTGACTTGGGCTCCAAGACCGTGTATTTGGGCCACAACTGGCTTAAACACTATAACCCTTTCGTTAACTGGAAGGAGGGGACCATGACATTTGGACAATGTCATTGTGTCCAGAACCACTTCATGTTGCCAGATACAGATGAAGAAGACCAATGGGACAAAGAACTAGAGGAAGGTGAAAGTATTCTTGCCATCAATATGCAAGAAGAAATCATTCTTTGGGCAGTCCATCATGCCAATGAATTGGTGGCAGCAGCAAATGCTGAGAAGCCAAAGCAGACTTTCGAGGAGCTCATGCCTCCTCAGTATCAAAGCTTTAGAGATCTATTCTCAAAAGAAAGCTTTGATGATTTACCAGAATGAAGACCCTGGGACCATGCAATCGAGCTAGTCCCCAATGTGAAATCCACACTAGACTGCAAAGTCTATCTGCTGAATCAAAATGAGCAAGAACAACTCGACAAGTTCTTGGATGAGAACTTAGACTCAGAACGAATCTGTCCCTTGAAATCTCCATTTGCCTTTCCTTTCTTCTTCATCAAAAAAAAGGATGGCTCATTACGACCAGTTCAGAACTATCACAAGTTGAACGAAATGATGATCAAGAACCACTATCTGCTCCTCTTAATCTCCAAACTTATTGACAAACTACAAGGAGCCAAATACTTCTCCAAGTTAGACATTTGATGGGGATATAACAACATCTGCATCCGAGATGGAGACAAAGAAAAAGCTGCATTCAGAACAAACTGAGGTCTCTTTGAGCCTATGGTAATGTTCTTCGGCCTCACAAATTCTCCCACTATGTTCCAATGGATGATGAATGATATTTTCAAAGACCTGATTGCCAGAGGAAAAGTTACCATTTACCTTGATGACATCCTCATCTTCACGAAATCCCTGTCCAAACACTGAGACATAGTTCAACAAGTCCTTCAACACCTTCAGGAAAACAAACTATTCCTCAAAGCTGAGAAATATGAGTTTGAGGTACTTGAAACTGAATACCTAGGAGTTATCATCAGCAAAGATGCTATTCACATGGATCCAGTCAAGATTGCTGGAATAGCAGAATGGCCGACCCTAACAAAAAAGAAAGAATTACAGTCTTTCTTAGGATTCATGAACCTCTATCGCAAGTTCATCCAGGACTACTCCAAGATTGTGTGTCCTCTTATCCAGTTAACTGGAAAAGTAGACTGGACATGGGGACCAGACCAGGAGCAGGCATTCAATCAACTCAAGAAGTTGATGATGACAAACATAGTCCTAACAATTCCCTTAGACCATGGGAAATTCTGAGTAGAAGCTGATGCCAGTGATGGAGCCATCGGCACTGTCCTAAGCCAAGAACAGAATGGAAAATGGAGGCCAGTCACTTTCATGTCAAAAGCGCTAACCGTCACCAAGCGCAATTATGAAATCTATGACAAGGAGTTGTTAGCCATCATGCTAGCATTAGAAGAATGGCATCATTACCTCATGGGTGCCAAGGAGACTATTGAAATCTGGATGGATCACCAGAATCTCCAGTATTTCCAGAAACCACAGAAACTGAACTGCTGACAAGCTTAGTAGGTTACTGAACTAGCCAAGTACCACTTCATTCTCCAACATAAAGCTGGCACTGTGAACAAGAAGGCTGATCTTCTCAGTAGACAGGACGATCATGACCAGGGAAAAGAAGACAATCAAGATGTTGTTGTTCTATCTCCAGAACATTTCCAGGCATTAATACTGCCCACAGCTGAGGAACATATCATGCGTATAAGAGATGCAACATGACAAAAGTTCCAGTGGGACCAAGAGATCGAAAAATCCTTTAACCATGAATAAGGAATTACCTAGGAGAATGAACTCCTGTGGTATAATGGGCAAGTCTATATTCCCAACGGCCCCATTTTACACAGTGAGATCATTTCCCAATACCATGATCACATCACCACTGGACATCCAGGCATCACCAAGACCAAGAAACTTGTTCTTCATGAATATTGGTAGCCAAAAATGAAGAAAGATGTCGAGTCCTACATCAAAGGATGTGAAACCTGTCAATGAATAAAGAGCAATATGTAGGCTAAGGCTGCACCTCTTCATCCAAATGTAATCCTGGATACTCCATGGATGCACATTTCTATCAACATGGTCACTGGCCTTCCAGAGTCAGAAGGCTTCAATGCCCTACTCATTATTGTAGACTGGTTCTCAAAGAATATAATTCTCATTCCCTGTAATGAAGAATTATCTGCTGAAGGATGGGCCTTGATACTTTGCAACTATATATACACAAAGCATGGTATGCTGCAAATAGTCATATCAGACTGAGGACCCCAATTCATCTTGGCATTTATGAAGGAACTGTACAAAATGCTGAATATTATGCAGAATGCCTCAATAGTGTATCACCCCCAAATGGATGGACAGACAGAGAGAGTCAACCAGGAGGTTGAAAAGTACCTCTGCATCTTTGTCAACCATCAACAAACTGACTGGGTAGCATGGTTACCTCTTGCCAAATTCACCCACAACAACTGAGTTCATTTGGCTATGGGCAAAAGCCCATTCATGGTTTTATATGGACAGAATCCTTGACTCATTCCTGAGTCAATTCAGAAAACCAGTTTTGCAAACCCTGCGGCTATTGAATTTACTGAAACTATGGCCAAAGTCCATAAAGAAGTACATGAGGCCTTGGAAAAAGCAGCAGCACAAATGAAGGCACAATATGACAAGTGGAAACAGTCTCCATGGGAATACTGAATTGGTGACAAGGTCTGGCTTGACACTGCCAACCTTCATCTTCCATGACCCAAGAAAAAACTCGATGATAAACAAATGGGACCATTCAAAATCATCGAAAAGTCAGGAGCAGTGGCATACAAGTTAAAACTGCCACCCCATTGGAAGATTCATCCCTGATTCAATGAAAAGCTGCTGACTCCCTATGTCATGCCCTCATTCCTGAATCAACAACAACCACCACCTCCTCCTCTGGACCTTGTTGATGGTCAAGAAGAATATAAGATCAAAGAAGTTTTGGATTCACACACAAGGAAGATGCACTCCAAAAGAGGACAACTGTCCAAGGAAGTCATAGACTACTTGGTCAAATGGAAAGAATGGACTCATGAACACAATTCATGGATTTGAGAAAACGAGATGGCAAATGCATTGGAAGTGATCCAAGAGTACCAGGCCAGCATAAACTATGCTGTATACACTCCAAAAATTGTAATCAACAATAAGGCAGTGGTCAAGATTCTTGATCATGAATACTCAGAACATGGCGACATGGCATACCTAGCCAAGCAAAAAGATGGATACACCAAGTGGATTGTCAATCCAGATGAAGAGATATGGAAAAAACTGATTGATCAGTACTGGATCAGTCAAATTGCAACACAGTTTGACACCCCAGAAGAAGAACCTTAGCAGTCAGGATGACTGCTTTAATAAGGAGGTAATATTATGATTTTTCCATTATCTTATCTTATCTGAGTCATATCTATGACTCAGCTATCTAATCTTTCTTTCAATCTGACTCGTATCCAAGCACTCACCAATAAATACTCTTATTCTCACAGTCTGTCACCTCAGACACTTTCTATTGGTTGTATGATCCTTCCAGACCACCATACTTCAACACCATTCATGCATGGACCAAACCGTTTCAGCTAAATATATTACTGTAGAAATAGTATATAAACAGAGTAAACTACACAGTTGTACTCTATCTTTTGACTAAACTTTAATCATATACTCCTTACTCTCACTTACTAAAGATCACACTTAAATCTCTACTCAGGTGATTGTTCAAATGCATAACAGCCTCTAGAGATCAGCTGATGTCCCAAGTCTTGTGACTAAGGCAGTACCTAACAGGTGGCCCCTTCAAAGTGTGAGGTCATGAATAGTACCAGGCATGATAGCATCTAAAAATAGTGTTGAAACACCTTGAAGTATGCAATGCAATCACCAACAAAGCATTTGATGTCATTGTGGTCCCTTTTGAACAGATTGAGAGTCTTGACAAGAACTGGTTTGATACCCAAATACAGGGCATCATCAGGCACATTGCCAATGGGGTTGAGAATTGGGTCAGGGGGTCCTCTCCCTGGGGATGGTCTTGGGATTGAAAATCAATCCAGCCATGGACCTGGGTAACCTCTTGGCAGTTCCATCAGTCTTCCCCTTTTGGGTTCTTTTCCCTTCTTGTTCTTGCAAAGATATTCCACCATCAGCTTCTGGGCAGCTTCTTCTTCTGCAAGTTCTTGATGCATCTTCTGTATGCATTGCTCTTTCTCAGCCAGTGCAGTTCTTGTGTGCTGCTGGATTTCTTCTGCTGTCTTCAGAATTGATGATGGTCCTGCAGGGGTGGGTTCTGCAGGTGTCATATTGGCTTCAGTGCTTTCTCCTATACCTGCAAAGAGAAGGCTTCTTTCCTGGTAAGGGTTGAAGCCTTGTTGTTAGGCTCAACTGATGGGTGGCAAGTTGGGCAAGGGTCATTGTCTTGTGACCAGGGTGTCAGGGGAATAATTGGGGAAATTTATGTATTAGAGCTGGAAATATCCCAGCCCACTGTAATATCCATCATCATATCTACTTCTCTCAAAGTTGGACATCAGGTCTATTTTCCTCTCTTTGGGCAAGCTTCAGTCACCATAACTGTCAAAGGGAGTGACCCAGCTCCTGTTATTCCTCTGCCATCCTTGGGCATAGCCCTGGTACTAAGTCATCAACAGCAGAGCAATAAAGCTCCCAGTTCCTATTGGTGTGGATCTGGGCACAAACTGTGGCATTTGCATTTGGACCTTATATAGGGTCACCCCTGTTGAGGGCCAGCCACTTGTCCATGTCTGGATGGGATTCAGGTCATCCTATTTGGGCCTCAATATCTGCTCATCAGAGTTCCCAGGTGGCAGATGTGATAGGGCTGAGTATTTGCCAATCAATATTGGCAAGCTTGGGCCAGGTTCTGTCAGTCCCATCAGGATTGTAGGGACTGTCAGGAGGGAGGAGAGGGGTCTCAGATGGGGTGTCAGAGCTTCCATTGGAGTCCAAGGAGAGCTCAATGATGGGGAGGAAGAATGAGGAGTTGGTTCCTCCACTGTACCAGGAACCTTGTCTTCAGGCTCAGGGGCTGTATGGATGTCTTTGATCTATTCCAGGATCACTGGGGTGTAGAGCCCTAAAGTAGGGCCAGGTGGAGGTAGGAGAACAGAAACAGGCAGGAAGTGAGTATGAGGGCAGGGGATCATCAATCTCAGCCCAAATGTCCTGCATATATTCCTCAGCTGCAGTGAGGGTGGATTGTTCCATCCTGTAATTTACAAGGATTGCCCTTGCGGCAGTCTGGTTGGTGTCCTCAGAGGAGGACAAAGAGGATGAGGGGGCCATGAAGCAGATCTGGGGGCAGGATAGTGGAGTCTCCTCTCTTGTTTCCAGTCAGATGGGGGATATCCTCCTGGGAAGGACATGGTCTGAGTGATAGGGAGAGTGAGGAGGGGGTTGTGGACAGCAGGGTCATCTTTCTTGGCAAAGAAGTGTTCATACTTCTTCTTTATATATTAGTACTAGAAGAGCTGTAAAAAGTATGAGAATTGCAGTGCCACTAATTGCAACACCAAGAGTGATAGTTCATTGGTTTTTTTGGTTGTCATTATTTCCAGTCATAGGTTTGTTGTGTCTTTTATGGCTAGCATAGAAGATGTGGGAAGAGTACCTTTCAACTAATATTATGGCCCTGTCTAACATATGACTTGGGATATAAGCTTCTCTCTAGGCTGTCTCACATTCAGACAATCATCCATATGTTGAGAGATTGGCTCAGTCTTTGATATAGTGCAGTAAAAGGTATATGAATGTAATTTAGTTGAAAGGTAGAGTACAATGGTAAAAACTACTCTACTTATATACTGGAAGTATAACATTATTAATAGATGAAACAGTATAGTCTATGAGAGAATGGTGTTGAAGTCAAATGGATTATAGACCAATAAGAGTAAATGAGGATGCTAATCAATTAGAACTGGGGTGGTTGTGTTAGAGACCGTCTTGGACACATGACTTGGGGCAGTCAGCTGATCTCTCTGAGCCATTACATGTTTGAATGATCACTCAAATAAGAGATAGAAGCTGATAGCCTTCTGTATTGTGTAAACAAGAAGTATATGGTTTTAATTTAAACAAGAGATAGAGTACAATGGTCTAGTTTACTCTGTTTATATAGTATTTCTACGGTGTTATATTTAGGTGAAACACTACAGTCCATGCACAAACAGTGTTGAAGTAGGACAATCCGGGAGGATCATAGAACCAATGGAAAGTGTCTGGGGTGACAGATGGTGAGAACAAGGGTTGTAGCTGGCAAATAGCTGGATATGAGTCGGTTTCTGGATAAGATTAGATGGATGAGTCATGGATATGACTCAGATAAGATAAGATAATGGAAAAATCATAACATTACCCCCTTGTTAAAGCAGTCATCCCAACTGCTAGATTTCTTCCAAAGGGGTGTCAAACTGTGTTGTGATTTGACTGATCCAGTACTGATCAATCAGCTTCTTCCATATTTCTTCATCTGGATTAACAATCCACTTGGTATATTCATCTTTTCTTTTGGCGAGGTAGGCTACATTATCATGTTTTGAGTATTTGTGGTCCAATATCTTGACCACTTGCTTTTTGGTTGCGATTTTTGGAGTGTATATGGCACAGTTTACACTAGCCTGGTACTCTTGGATCACTTCCAAAGCATTTGTCATTTCATTTTCTTGAACCCATGAGTTGTGCTCATGAGTCCATTCTTTCCATTTGGCTAGGTAGTCCGTGACTTCCCTAGATGGTTGTCCTTGCTTGGATCGTACTTTTCTGGTGCATGAATCCAAGACTTCTTTGATTTCATATTCTTCTTGACTGTCGATGAGGTCTGGAGAGGGAGGTGGCGGTTGTTCTTGATTCACAAATGAGGGTGCGACATATGGAGTCAACAGTTTCTCATTGAATCGGGGGTGAATTTTCCAATGTGGTGGCAGCTTCAACTTGTATGCTGCTGCTCCTGATTTCTCGATAATTTCAAATGGTCCTGTTCTTTTATCGTCGAGTTTTTTCTTTGGTCATGGAAGATGAAGGTTGGTGCTATCCAGCCATACCTTATCCCCAATCCGATACTCCCTTGGAGCTTGTTTCCTTTTGTCGTATTGTGCCTTCATTTGCACTGCGGCCTTCTCCAATGCTTCATGAACCTCCTTATGGACCTTGGCCATAGTTTCCATGAAGTTGACAGCTGCAGGATTTGCGAAGCTGGTTTTCTGTATTGACTCAGGGATGAGTCAGGGATTTCATCTATATAGGACCATAAAAGGACTTTTGCCTGTGGCTGAGTGGACTTGGTTGTTGTGGGTGAATTTGGCGAGTGGTAGCCATGCTACCCAGTCAGTCTGTTGATGATTGACAAAGATATGGAGGTATTTTTCTACCTCCTGGTTGACTCTCTCTGTCTATCCATCTGTCTGTGGATGATATGCTGTAGATGCATTCTGGGTGATGTTCAACATTCAGTATAGTTCTTTCATGAATGTTGAGATGAATTGAGGTCCTCTATCTGAGATGACCACTTGTGGCATTCCATGTTTCGCATATATGTGGTTGTGAAGTATTAATGCCCATCCTTCAGCAGATAACTCCTCATTACACAGAATCAGAAGGATGTTCTTGGAAAAACAATCTACAATGACCAGTAGAGCATCAAATCTGTCTGACTCAGGGAGTCTGGTGACCATGTCAACTGAGATGTGTGTCCATAGTGTATCGGGTATTGCATTGGGATGAAGAGGTGCAGCCTTAGCCTGCATATTGCTCTTCGTTCTTTGACAAGTCTTGCATCCTTTGATGTATGACTCTACGTCCTTCTTCATTTTTGGCCACCAGTACTCACGGAGTATAAGTTCCTTGGTCTTGGTGATTCCTGGGTGTCCAGCAGTGATGTGATCATGAAATTGTGCAATGATCTCACCCCGTAACATAGAGTCATTGGGAATATAGACTCATCCGTCATACCACAGGACTTCGCTTTCCTGTGTGATTCCTCATTCATGGTTGAGGGATTTCTCAATTCTCTAGTCTCACTGTTCCTTCTGTTTTGTTGTGTCTCTTATATGCATGATCCTTTCTTCAGTTGTTGGTAATACCAATGCTTGAAAGTGTTCCAGGGATAAGATGACAACATCTTGATTGTCTTCCTTTCCCTGATTGTGATCGTCTTGTCTGCTGAGAAGATTGGCCTTCTGATTAGCGGTTCCAGCTTTGTGTTGAAGAACAAAGTGGTACTCTGCTAGTTCAGTGACCCATCGAGCTTGTCGACAGTTCAACTTCTGAGGCTTCCGGAAGTATTGGAGATTCTGGTGGTCAGTCCAGATCTCAATGGTCTCTTTGGTGCCCATGAGATAATGACGCCATTCCCCTAGTGCTAGCATGATTGCTGACAACTTCTTGTCATAGATTTTGTAATTCTGCTCAGTGGTGGTAAGTGCTTTCAACATAAAGGTGACTGGTCTCCATTTGCCTTCCTTTTCTTGGCTTAGGACAGCACCAGTGGCTCCGTCACTGGCATCGGCTTCGACTTGGAATTTTCCATTGTCCAAAGGAATCATCAGAACTACATTTGTTGTCATCAACTTCTTGAGTTGTTTAAATGCTTGTTCCTGTTCTGATCCCCATGTCCAGTCTACCTTTCTGGTTAACTGAGTAAGGGGATGCACTATCTTGGAGTAGTCTTTGATGAACTTCTGGTAAAAGTTTGTGAATCCCAAAAAGGACTGTAGCTCCTTCTTCTTTGTTGGGGTTGGCCATTCTGCTATTCCTGCAATTTTGATTGGGTCCATGCGAATGGTGTTTTCACTGATGATAACCCCTAGGTATTCAGTTTCGAGTACCTCGAACTCACATTTCTCTGCTTTGAGGAACAGTTTGTTCTCTCGAAGTCATTGGAGTACTTGTCATACTATGTCCTGGTGTTCTGACAAGGATTTGGTGAATATGAGTATATCGTTGAGGTAAATCATAACTTTTCCTCCAGCAATCAGATTCTTGAATATGTCATTCATCATCCACTGGAATGTGGCTGGTGAATTCGTAAGTCTGAAGAACATAACTGTAGGCTCAAAGAGTCCTTGATTAGTTCTGAATGCAGCTTTTTCTTTGTCTCCATCTCGAATATGGACATTGTTATATCCTCATCGCACATCCAGCTTGGAGAAGTACTTGGCCCTCTGTAGTTTGTCAATTAACTCAGAAATGAGTGGGAGGGGATAACGATTCTTGATCATCATTTCATTCAGTTTCTGGTAATCCTGGACTGGTCATAAGGAGCCATCCTTTTTCTTAATGAAGAAGAAGGGAGAGGTGAAGGGGGATTTCAAGGAGTGAATGCATCCCAAGTCTAAGTTCTCATCTAAGAACTTGTCCAACTGTTCTTGCTTATTTTGATTGAGTGGGTAAACTTTACAGTCTAAGGTCGATTTTGTGTTTGGGACCAATTCGATTGCATGGTCCCAGGGTCTTCTTTCTGATAACTTGTCAAAGCTTTCTTTAGAGAATAGATCTCTAAAGCTCTGATACTGAGGAGGCACGAGCTCCTCAAATGTCTGTTTCAGTTTTTCAGCATTGGCTGCTGCAGCCAACTCGTTCGCATGATGGACAGCACAAAGTATGATTTCTTCTTGCATATTGATGGCAAGAATACTTTCTCCTTCCTCGAGCTCTTTGTCCCATCAGTCTTCTTCATCTGCATCAGGCAAGGTGAAATAGTTTTGGACGCAATGACATTGTCCAAATGTCAAGGTCCCCACCTTCCAGTTGATGAAAGGGTTATGGTGTTTAAGCCAGTTGTGGCCCAAATACACAGTTTTGGAGCCTAGGTCAGTGACCGCAAGGTCGATTCATTCACTATGTCCTCTGATGGTCATTCAGAGTTCCATGAATTCAGTAATGTCCCCTGCCTTATTGCACATTCCATCAGCATTATAGACCGGTATAGGGGCTGCGGCCTTCCTGGTGTCCAACCGATGTTGTTGGATGTAAGTTCTATTGATAGAGCTGCCTGTGCAGCCACTATCCAACAATGCTCGGGTTGTTAACATCTATTTCCCAGTGCATGGGGAAATCTGGATGTCTACCAAAAAGTCCCATCTGGAACTCTTGGTGCCATGAATGTACTGAATGGGTTCATGTAGTTCATAGAGCTGTTCTCGGGCTAAACTCTCTCCCATCTTCAAACTTTGAATAAGCTTGTCATTGATTTCTCCATGTCTTTTGGGATGTACCCAAATGGAGAGAACTGCCTTGGCAACTGCCAAATTTTTGGAGTCATGTACTGCACGCATCGTCCAGTCCATTCCAAATGGTCTGAGCCATTGGAATTCGTTCTGCTTCCCCATTCATTCGAAAGCATTTGATACCCCCTTGTTAGGATAGGTGTTGGGTTTGACACTTCCCCTTGCATTCAGAAGGTCGATGTTCTGTGGTTCTGGTGTTCTGGATATCGGGGTACTAGCTTTGGATTGGCTGACTTGCCACATCCTAAAAGCCATGTCATCTTCTTCGTCGAGTACTTCGACGATGGTAGTTCTGCTGAAATGCCCCCTTTTTACTGCCTGGGCACTAGCAGGATCCTGTTCCTTTTTCTCGGCCGGCACCACTCACAATGGAGTTTGAATTTCCTTGGTCATTGACTCTCAGCTAGTGCCTAAGGCAATCTTCACACATTTTCAATCCATACCAGTCTGGTTTGGGTAATCCTGCCCCCTTTTTATTGCCTGGGCACTAGTGACTTCCTCTCTTTCGGCTTTGATCCTTTGACTTGCCGGCCCGGTTTGGTACTCAGCTTCATCAAGTTTTCCACTCCCCAGACTGGTTTGTCCAGGTCATCGGTCCTGGCCTTGGTTAGAGGCACTATCCTGGTCCTCCACTGACCCTGGCGGAACTGGTGAGCTTGTCCCACTGCTCAAGGCAGGTACTGGGACATTCAGACTTCTGGGAGGCCTGAAGGAGTCCCGCCTACTAGTCCCTGCTCATCGCTGTGCACTCAGCAGCATATCCAGTGAGCTCTGCTTGTTGGACTTTGTTGCGGCGCCAACACCACTTGGCAAGTCCCACTCCAGTTCGTTGGAGGCTCAGGATTTGTCACTACAGATACTTGTGTCAGCGTCTTCTAGGAGGATGATGTATCTGTTTGTTCTTGATGATTCTTGCTTGGTCTTCGGCTTCAGTGAAGTCATGGGTATATTCTTTTTCATATGTAATTGTCTGTTTTTATAATAATCAGTCCAACCAGTGGAAACCGAGGACACACCTTGAGACTCGGGCATGCAAGGGGAATCGAACCCTTGATGCCCTACTCTTTTACCTCCTCAATCTTGGAGGTGCTCAGCACTACTGCGTCAGTGGGCCCCATGTATCTCACAATGTTCTTCTCTTTTCTCATAGGGCAATCTCTGCTCAGGTGACCCTTTTGATCACACCTGAAGCAGCACCCCTCAGCTCGTTGCCGGTCCAAGTCCATTGGCTTCCCCGCCCCTCCATACATCATCCACTTACCAGTTCCAGCATCACAACTGGTTCCTCCACTTCCAGCAGTTGGCTTTGGAGTCGGTGAACTTGTTGCCTCAGTGGTGTTCTTGCTGCTGGGCTGCTGTTGTTGGGGACACAGGCCCTGCTTCTGGCTGTCCCAAGGCATACTAGTGGTCTGGTCAAAGACCCATTTCTGCTGTCTCTCTTCATACATCCGGAGGATGTGTTCCTTCCACTCTGGATATGAGTGTGGAATACTCATGCCCATGTTTGATATGAAGGTTGTGTATGAACTAGGCACTCCTAGTCATACTGCCTTCACCATTGTGCTGCATTTGGCCTCATCAGATCTCCGGCCTGCTAGCTTGGCTTCTTCTTCCAGTTTCTGGAAGTAGTGGGAGGTGGCCTGGGCTCCCATGCGCAAGTCAAACATGTGCTTTTCATGGATTTCCTTGATTGCAGGATCTCAGAATTGTCGTGTGACTAGGTCGACAAAGTCGACCCAGTTGGGGTATCAGAAATGGGCAGTGGTGCTGTCGAAAGTATCACCTACCCAGTATTTGGGTCTCTTGTAGACCCACCAGTCCTTGGTGGTGCCCTCGAAATAGGATGTCACGAATAGTATCAAGTGCAACAGCACCTGGAAATAGTGTCGAAACACTTTGAAATAGGTGATACAATCACCTATGAAGTGTTTGATATCATCATGATCCCCTTTGAATGGAGCAGGGACCTTGACGAGGGTTGGCTTGATGCCCAGATAAGGGGCATCAGCAGCAGTGTTCCTGACAGGGTTTGGGATTGGGTCAGGTGGTCCCTGACTGGGGGGTGGTCTTGGGATCGAAAATTGATCTGGCCTGTAACCCAGGTAACCTCTTGGTGGTCCCAGTGGTCTTCCTCTTTCTGGCTCTTTTTCCTTTTCTTGAGTCTTGAGATATTCTGCCAATGTCTTGTGGGCAGAATCCTCCCTGTCAAGTTCTTCGTGCATCTCTGTGATGCACCATTCCTTTTCCAGCAACTCATTCCACATCTGTTGCCAGACTTCTTCTGCCATAGCAGAGGTTCTTGACGCCCCTGCAGTGGCATTTCCTGCAGGGGCTCCTTCTGCTTCCATTTCTTCTCCTGCCCCTGTGAAGAGAAGACTTCCACCCTGATAAGGGTGGTATCCTTGGTGATGTGCCCTATGATGCAGGGGCGAGTCAGGGAGTGGTCATGGGTTTGCAACTGGGGTATCTGGTGGATGATCTGGATATATTTTGTATTGGGGATGGTGGTATTCTATCCTGCCATAGTAACCTGTATCATAGGTTAATGTATTATACTGGGGCCTCTGTCCCCAATCACTCCTCTCTTGCCACTTCCAACCTCTATAGGTGCTGAAGGGTCCTCTCCAGTTCTCGCTGCTCCTCTGGATCTCTGGGCCAAAGCCCTGGAAATAGATCCCCTGCAGAGGGGCAGAAAATTGCCTGGTCGCAATTGGTGCATATCCAGAGGTTGATGATGTCAGCCCTAGTGGAGCTGGGCCCATCAAAGGGAATTCAGATGGGGTTGCCCCTGTTAAGGGCCAACCACTCATCCATCTCAATTCTGGGTTCTTCCCAGAGATCTCAGGCTTCGACATCCCTTTGTCAAACTTCCCATGCTATGGTCCAGAATGGACCGAAGAGTCTGCGGTCAACCTCGGAGAGGTTGGGCCAGATGAAATCTTCCCCATGTGGGTTGAAGGGGTTGTCAGTGGCATGGGGAGGGGCCAGGACTGGGGCGTCATCTCTGATGATGTCATCATTGGACTCATCATTGGAGATTTCGATGACGGGGAGGGAGGAGAGTGGGATAGACTCTCCTTCCTCGGGCCACTGCTCATGTCCTCAGGGACTGTAAGGGTGGTTTTGATCCATGTTTGGATTGTCAGGGTGTTGGGGTCTGGAGTAGCTGGACCTTCTACTGTCGTTGCTATCAGGTGACGGGGAATCTGATCTCTGCTGGGATATGTGGAGGGTGGGGGTTCTTGAATGAGGGGGGGGGGCCGGGGTATGGGGGCAGGGGTTTGTCCAGTGCAAGCCAAACGTCCCTCGTGTATTCTTGGGCCACCGTGTGGCTGGCTGTTGGTTGCTCCAGTGCGATGGTGGATTGTTCTATCCAGTAACAGAGGAGGACAGCTCTTGTGTTGTATGTGTGAGCAGATTTGGCAATCTGGGTCCAAAGTGCTGAGATCCCCAGAGTTGGGGGTCTCAAATCCGAGCTCCCTTCGGAGGAGGAAGCAATTGTAAATTGAGCCCTGGGATGAACGAGTGGAGTTGCCTCTCATTCTCCCAATCTTGTGGGGGGTATCCCCCTGGGAATGACATGGATGGGTGTTGGGGTGGGGCAGGGGGATGGGTTGCATCGTCAGGGCTGTCTTTGTCTAAGCAGTGCCTAGATTTCTTCCTCATAGATTAATATGGCAAGGACCATAAAAAATGACAAAAGTATGGCACCACTGATTGCGATGCCAAGGAATACAGTTCGGGGTTCATGAGGGTTTCTTTCTTCTCTGGGCATGAAGAATTCCTTCTATACGGCTGGCATATTAGAAGTAAGAAGGTATAATCTCTTGTTTAATGTTAGGGACTGTCTTGGACACATGACTTGGGGCAGTCAGCTGATCTCTCTGAGCCATTACATGTTTGAATGATCACTCAAATAAGAGATAGAAGCTGATAGCCTTCTGTATTGTGTAAACAAGAAGTATATGGTTTTAATTTAAACAAGAGATAGAGTACAATGGTCTAGTTTACTCTGTTTATATAGTATTTCTACGGTGTTATATTTAGGTGAAACACTACAGTCCATGCACAAACAGTGTTGAAGTAGGACAATCCGGGAGGATCATAGAACCAATGGAAAGTGTCTGGGGTGACAGATGGTGAGAATGAGAGTTGTAGCCAGCGAATAGCTGGATACAAGTCAGTTTCTGGATAAGATTAGATGGATGAGTTATAGATATGACTCGGATAAGATAAGATAATGGAAAAATCATAACAGGTTGTCAGTGAGTATGTTGATATGAAGTGAAGACTGTGGCGATAATGGCTGATTAGATAGGATGTGTCATGGATATGACTTAATAAGATAAGATAAGGGAAAAATTGTAACATCCATTGGATTCTCAAAGCTCAAAGTTGACCATTGCATCTATAAACATGTCCAAAACAGTAGGACAGTCTTCCTGACCATATGGGTTGATGACTCGCTGATATTTGCAGAAATACCTGAGAATCTAGACAGAGTAAAAAGGGAGTTGACAGGGCTGTTCAATATCAAGGATATAAGACAGCCAAAAAAAATCATTGGGATTAAAATAGAGAGGAACTATGATCATAGCACCATCTCATTATCTCAGCAACAATACATCCAGGGGATACTCACCCATTTTAGCCTCCATAATGCATCATCTGTTACCACTCCACTTGATCCTAATGTCACTCTGCAAAAGTGACCAGCCAATGAACATGTTGAGCCTACCATATAAGGCAGATATCAGTCTGCTATCAGCTCATTAATATATGCTGTGATTTGCATGCAGCCTAACATTGCATATGCCATACAGTTGTTAAGCTAGTTCTCAAACAACCCAGGTCCCAAACACTGGTCAGCTGTAAAGTGAGTGTTTAGGTATCTATCTGAAATGAAGGACTTAAAGCTCACCTTTCAAGCCAATAAAGAACATGAGGTTCTCAGCACCAGATACACTGATGCAGATTACACATCCAACCCAGATGACTGAAAGTCAGTCTCAGGCTATACCTACCTGTTGGGAGGTGGAGCATTTGCATGGTCATCCAAGAAGCAGTCAACTATTATCTTGTCATCCACAGAAGCAGAATATGCAGCTTTAGTACATGCAATGTGTCAAGCAATCTAGAATTGCAATCTCTTAGCTGAATTGGGATACATCCAAGAAGAACCTACTCTGTTATTTGAAGACAACCAATCTACCATCACCATCACTAGAGATCCACAATATCATGCATGGTCAAAGCACTTTGATGTGTAGAATCATTTTGTCCACAAAAAAATAGAATCTGAGGTCATCAAACTAGTATATTACCCCACTGACAAAATGGTTGCTGACATTTTTACAAAAGCATTACCAAGGCCCAAGCATGAAAAGTTCATTCACAAATTAGGCCTATTGCTGTCTTAAGGGGGAGTGTTGAAGATGCACTCAGCTGCATACAACAATCTAACAATCAGAGTAATGTTGAAGTATGCAAACCTTTGCACATCTTCTTCTTGACTCAATCATCTGTCTGCTCACTCAGTAATGAGTCAGACATGGACACCAGTAGATAATAGTATATTCTAGAAGTACCCACCTTATAGTATATATACCAGGCAGACCAGCCTACCAATAATATAGATCAATATTCTCACCCACCTCTCTTACACAGTAAAGTCTCATAGTTTACCACTATACTCATAACCTCTATCACACACTCTTTTACAACAAGGAGGAAAATGAGTATAGTACACTACAAAAACTAGCTACTTAAATACTCTTCTATATTCTTCTAGTACTTTCTCTTATTAATCCTTTACTTAGCAAGACTCAGGCTAACTGGAAATCACACTATCTCACACAGCCACAGGGTCATCAATATTCCTCACATTGCTTGTAAGAAACTCATGAGAAGTTTGCCTATTGATTTTATATATTTATACTAATTTCTACCTATTCTAGTAGTTTCTATCCAATCAATTTCTTACTTTGCATGCTGAAATGCCAGATTGCTCCACATATTCTGACACTGAGAGGGTAAGAGAGATCACAGGGAAACAGGGGTGACATGATGGTGAAGCTGTGGGGCATGAGCCAGGCACAAGTATTCTATATATATAATGACATCACACAGTTGGTTGAGCCATTACTTTTTTTTCGACATTGTGTATCAAAGCACAAAATCGGTGATCCCTATGATCTCAGCAACCATAGACACTCTAAATTTTCTGTCCAACCATGACTTTTCCATACTAGCTTGTTTGACTAGGTGCATTCCTGACAGAAATACTTTTACTTATGATTATCTTCTCAGCTCTCCTCCAATGCACAAGTCTGCTAGTGATTAACTGAGTCTTCTGCATGTTATTCTATGACACATTTGGTGCTTTGAGTATATGGGGCATGTTTTTTGGCTATGCCAAAATGGCATCACTCTCCTGTGTCTCCTCATATTGAAGGAAATTCTCCCCATATACCTTAAGTCCTGTCTTATCTTATCCATTCTTATTTACTATATTGGTACACACTCCTTTATTTCAATCAGCTGTAGTTACCATTGTACCTCAATCATTTCACCCACATTGTGCCTGACTGAGGTACGTATACCTTATGTTCACTGTTCTACTTACTACTTACATCGCTCCTTAGTTTACTTATATATTCTCCTTGTGTTAGGTATAGTCGACTCAATATAGTCACTCCAACCACATTGTGCCTGACTGAGTTTACTTATATATTCTCCCCATATTACCTCATGATGGGACTACTGCCCATGCATGTCCACTCTTCTTTCTCAAACCATAGACCATGCTACCTTTATCTCTGGGTTGGAACAGTCTTCTTGCACTTTGCTGTTCTGTCCTCAGAACCTATTCATCAGTGATAAACACCATGGTCTCATTGGACTGTACTCACTGTATTTTCTTATGTTCCTTTCATGTTCATTCATACTTTTTTTCCCTCTAGATGGAACATTCACCAGGTTGCAGGATGACAATGCTGGAATTATCTACTTTCACAGAATAGTATATGCAGACTCTCCTGTGAACGATTTGAGGTGGAGGGCACTAGTGTTCCCTCCTTCTAATCATCTGGGAGATATAGATGCTGCTCATGTAAGTGCCTTCTCTCACTGTGCACATATGGAATTAACAACAGTCGACAGTTTGGTAATGTATACATTGAAATAGCTACATCTACTGTTCTGAGTGGAGCCTCTGAGGACTGCTTGTTCATTAATGTATAACATATGTGCAATGTGTCTATTGCCACCACCTCTGATCTATCCTCATCCCATAGGTCAACATCCCCATTGGAACTGATACCAACAATAAACTGCTGGTTTTGATCTACTTTCATGGTACACCATTGTTTTTATACTTTTCCTGTCTTCCTAACACTTTGTGAGGTGGTGGATTCCAAAGTGGTAGTTCTATTGAATTCTCACCAAATACATTATTTCAATCTTCAGTTGAAGTATTCATTTATGTATCATCACAGTATCACCTGGGACAGTTTGGGTTTCTAGGTTTGTTCTGCCTGACTCTTTATCAAGATGTTCGACGTACTCATTCCCATCAAGGAGGCTCGCAGCTAAGGGCTAATGGCAACCTGAACGCAGGACTTCTGGATCAAGTATATCAAATCTTCTGACAGAAGAACACTCCTTGATGATTTCCTTCTTGCAGTGGACTGCTCTTCGATGGCTTCAGAAATATATTTCCAACTTTGGTGACGATCATGAGTAGGTCCTTCTCATTGACCTCTTCTCATCACGTTGCTTCTTGTACAAGGCACGTCATAATCTGGGGTGAATCAGTGGGTGCAGGATCTACAATGTTCCAGGTAGATAGCCATGAGAAGTTCTCATATCTGCTGATTATTTGATTCTTAGGTTGTCACAAACGGAGGTGACATAGAAGGTCTTTTTGTAGCAGCAATAGGAGATAGTTCTTCCATGAGCTTCACACCTGCATATGATAGTGATTATGTCAAAGAGATTTTTACAGATTTTACAGCAAATGTGTAAGTCTTTTTTGTCACTTCACCACATGCTGGATATTCATTGTTTTTGTAGTGACTGTGACAAAGACCAGGATGCTATGACATGTCTCTGCAAAGCTGACATGAATGATCTGGTGGCAGCTGGCAATAAGATTCTCATGACAAAGCCCACAACAATTGCTTCCTTTGCTCCAATTCTGGATGGCTCGTTCATATCAAAAAAGGCTGTTGAGGCTTTCTGAGATGGGAGCTTTGCTCAGATACCTCTTTTCTATGGGTAAGCCGAGTCCTGAATACTACTTCATTCATTCATGACATATGTCCAGCTCCAACACCAACAAAAGTGCCAGTTGGTCTGCCAATATCACAGTGCCATAGGCAAATACCACTTCCTCAAGTGCCATCAAAGACACTGTGTACTTCTTTTTGCAAGGCCAGTATAATACCTTGACAAATGAGAGTTTCATCAAGGCTCTGGAGCTCTACCCACTCATGGACTATAGCAATTTGTATGACTTGCAGGGTCAACAGATGTATGGGGAGATGTGATACATATGTATGGCCATTTTGATTGATGAAGCTGCTAAGCAATCTGGACTGGATGCATTCCAATATCGATATGATAACCCACATATGGGTTCATACCATGGTGCTGATCTTGTGGTGCTCTTTCCTTATTCTTCATCCTTGGCAGATGCAGATGATTTGATGCTCTTCAAAGCCATGCATGAATATTGGATGTTATTTGCTACTGGTGGTACACCTACCATGTGGGGTGCACCAGAATGGAATATATGTTGCAGCCTGGATCAAGTTTGTTTGAATTTCTAACATGAACTTGTAGGCTATAGAGAACCCGCACATGCTGCTTCATCCTGGCAGTATATATCTTGAGAATATTATAGATGCATTGTTTGCTAGGTGCAACTTCTGGCATGACCTGAAGGAGGAGATTAAGATTTGATGCAGATGAAATTTTTCATTTGTTATGTTCAGCTGTTTGTAACCAGATTGTTTGCAGTCCTTTCATGTTTCACACTGATTCTTGATATCCCACTTGTTCAGTAAACTTTCTGGCAGGATTTTCCAGCACAGAGTAAAACCTCCACAGCATGCATGACTGATGCAATCCAAAGACTCGACCTTAGACATGAAAAGGGATGAAAGTGGTTTTGACCATTTACCTCTACAGAGATCCCCACTAGTGAACCAAATAGCTTTTCTGATACAAATTTAAAGTGAGACCTCTGCTTGAATAAAGAGCACAGGAAAGGGGAGATGGCACAACCTTTCCACATGTACAATTGAAAACCTCTATGACAGTGCTGTCCATATAAATACAATTGGTTTCCTAACATCAAATGGTATATTCAAAGGACATCATGCCTCTTAATACCCACCCTACACTTCAACAGCTTCCTCAAGAATCCTTCCTTCATCAGTAACTAGCACCAACCACTATTAGCTCACTACAACATACATAAAAAAGAGACATACTCTGCATCAGGATCCTCTAACATGAAATGGAACCTCCTCAAAACTGATGAAATGATAATCTGCAACCCCAATTATTCCCCTACACATGCCCTGCAAGAAACAAGGAACAAATCAGCCACTTTCACGTAGCCAAAATAAAACCTCCCACCTGGGCCCAAGAGAGGACTGGTTGAGTATCTTCTAGATGAGCCCATTATCCCTCTTGAACCACCTCTCGCTGAACTGCCAGCTCACAAAGAATTGGAATCAAAAGTACATATTTTGTAGTTTGATGATCAGATTTACCTATAAACATCTGCAGCTCAGGCAGGTCTGAGGGCCATTTTCTAAAGGTGTGGAGTTTCAAAGGCTGGAGCTAGGATTCATGCACGTTACAGCAGCATCAAAGCCGAATGCATGCTGCTGCATGCCAGACATTGGACTAGAGTGTTGTGAAAAATGGGGGATGAATAGATCAGTTTGTTCCCAGTTAGTACATGTGCAGTGTCAGGCCAATAGTATTGCGCTTGGCTGAGCTCTGCAAACGCATGCAGATGTACACTACTGTACCTACTTACTTATATACTAAATACTAATTTACTAGAATCTTCTACAACTTTCCTAATATTTCTCTCTTAATCAGCAAGTTCGGCATGATGCCGGATTGCCATCATCTCGGCTCAACTCTCAAATCCCAACATAGAGTTTGATCATTGACGATTCCGAGCGTATACGATGCTGGCTGCAATCGAGAGTTGAAAATGTTTCTCATCCGCTTAGTCAGCACCTTATGCTTGCTGCCTCCGCAAACTCCGTCAGCTCACAACGTTCAGTTTTTATGAGTCGGGAGTCTGTGCCGGACATCCGGCCGAGTGTCAAGTCTCATTCAGTTTGGACATGTTTACGAGGACATGTTCCAACGAATCATGTACGACGATCTCGCATATTTTTTTTTCAATGTAGCTAACGAAATATCAGAAAAAATAATGGGAAAGAGTCGTACTTTCGAATCCGCAGCCTTTCACTTAAACGCTTTAGAACAGTCAATCCTAGAGCCGTCTTTACTGCCACTCGATGGCCTCAATTTCGAGGCTTCAGATTTACTCCGCGCCAGGCGACCGCTTCTTGACACAGACAAACCGTATATCTGCTCTACCATAGCCCATATCCAGGAGCAGGAGTTAGGGTACAGTGCCTTGCTTGATCGTCTCAAGCAAGTCGAGCGAAAGATGCAGGTCCACCGTAATAAAATACGAAAATCATACCAGTCACGGGCTTCGACACTAGCCCCCACACGCCGCCTTTCAAATGATATCCTACTAGTCATATTCCAACAAGTTCAAAGACGTGATTGGGATTATTACGGCAACGTTTTCAGCACCGCTGAGGGGCCATGGATTCTCGGTCACGTCTGTGGACTCTGGCGGGATACCGTCCTATCCTCCCCCTCTCTCCGGTTCCGTCTAAGTATCAATTTCATGTCAACAGCTGCAAAAATGCTCCTGCTCTCCTTGAAACCATTTTTCGTCGCTCCGGTTCGCACCCTTTGGATATCACCACTTTTATTTCGGGTCCAACTACATCTATTTAGGTCTTTGCGGCGATTTTTCAGCACTGTCGTCGATGGAGGCACGTTGTACTGCGTCTAGAACTGTAGTTCTTAGATGAGATGAATATTGTTAAAGGAGATCTCCCAGCATTGGAATCGTTGCTGCTGTACCTAATGGTGTCAGCATCAGCCAAGGAGAATCTTACCAGAATGCGATACGACCATTTTCTCTAGTGCCCCTCGCCTTCGCAAGGTGGTATTGTACAGGACGCATGACCTGGATAACTTCGGGTTGCCTGAGCATGTCACACATCTCGCAGGATGTGCTACCGATCTCATTCATCTAGTGACATATCCGGTTTCTTGAGGAGTACCACCTTCATTCCTCAATGATTCAACATGTTGAATATATCCGATCCCGCTCTAAACCCATATCACATATGTAGATTCCACATGCTTACTTCAACACTTACATTTACCCTCTCTTCAAGATCTCACCTTGGAATCACGCCTTTTCAGTATCCTCCCGAACCAGGGTGCAAACAACCTGAATGGCTTGGTTCGCCGTTCTGGTTGCTGCGTCGATAGTCTTGCTGTTGGTCCAGGCTTAATGTGCTGCCCAGTATTTCTCCAACAATCCCTCTCCATGATGCAGTCGCTGTCATGCCTTGACATCACACTCCGGTTCACCAAGGACAGCTTTTTTCAACACTTTGACTTTCTCTTCAGCCGTCCTGCCCAACTTACGACGTCTACATCTTCACCAGTCGTCAGGCGTTGATTTAACCTCGTGGAGTTCACTCACTTCTATGATTGACTCATGCCGGCATGTTTCACCACTCGATGCCATACGAGTTACCTGCACATTAAGATCCGCCATAGAGTCCATGGCTGCGCAGTTTGTCCCATTTTCAAGAAGATGGTTTTGATATCGTAGTAGTCGTAGAAGGGCCATGGGATTTGGCACCACGAATCACTTTTGCGAACTTGATGTGGAGACGATGAAAATAGACGGTGCTACTCTCCCGTCGGTAAGAAGCTCCGATGTTGATTCGGAAGATACAAACTTTTCTCTTTCTTGTAGTCCCTGCTTTGACAACACGTCCTTGAATCAAAGTTCAAGTTGTATGTACTCTTGACACACCAGGCATTATGTGTGGAAGCTTATTTTATTTCCGATGATCGCAAGCTCTACGAACGAGGTCCATACTTATTTAGGGTTTCAAGCTTCAGTTTCGCTACCGGAGCGAATTTCGATTCACTTGGCCGCCTTATCCCTGAATTCAAACCCCAACCAAAGGTTTCGTCTAAAGTTGGACACATTTTCACCGTTAAACATCGACCTGTGAAGCTCTCATAGTTTGACCTAATATATTGAATTTTCGGTCCGACCGTGACTTTCTTCTTACTAGCTTGGTTAACGACTAGGTGCCTTCGTGGCAGAAATGAACCACACTACACGTTGCTTCTCGTACAACGCGCCCGACGATTTGGGGCGAATCAGCGGGCGCGGGGTCTACGATGTTCCAGGTAGACAGCTATGAGAAGTTCCTTCTCGCGTCTGCTTAGGCTGAGAGGTGACACGGAAGGTATCTTTCTGTAGCAGCAATGGGAGATAGTCATTTGATGAGCTTCGCACCTGCCTACGATAGTGAATATGTTGAGAGGATCTTTACAGACCATGGCGATGATCTTGAAGGGCACTTCCCGTCTTCTTCGACCTTGTCTTTAGATGATTTGGCGCTCTTCGAAGCTATGTGTGAATATTGGACGTTGTTTGCTACTGGTGGCATGCCCGCTACCAGAGGGGACTGTATGTCGAGTTTGTAATCTACACAGCCATTCGAATTCCTACGACGATTGTAGGCCACGGGAAACCCGTGCATGCTACCTCATCACAGTGGTATACATCTCGAGAATATTACGGATGCGTCGTTTGCCAAGTGCAATTTCTGGCATAACCTGAAGGAGGAGGAATTAAGATTTGATGCAAATGTAACTTGATTGTTTGCGGTGTGATATACTATGTTTGGCTACGAGTTTTGAAAGCAAGTTGTATCATATAAGTCTTAGATCAAATCTATTCACTCAAAAGACATCCGAAACGCAGACATGATATCCCGCTGATAAGTATGCACCGCGGTGACTTGCCCGCATCGTATAGCGGAGTTAACATCCATCTTCCGGGGTACATCATCAAGTTCATGTAGAATGTCCTATCTATAGGTGGTATAAGTAAAGAGTGTCAATAGTTCATAGTCTGTTGTGTTAATGAGAAAGTCGTTTACAAAACCATCACCGCTCCAAGCATAGAAAAAACCACCACCGAAACTACAGTGTAGAAATGGGTCTCAAAAGGCATCGCGTTGACAAACGCACCATTAGAGCTGCTAGTTGCGCTCGCGCCGGATCCGCTACTAGTACGAGAGCCGGATACACCAGACTAGGAGCTGTCAGCTCCCAACAACAAAGTTGCACCAACCTATAACTTACACTAGTAATAGACGCAGTAACGCTCGAAAGCACACTGCTCCCCGACACTTGGTGCCCGTTCCCAACCGTCGACGTCGTCTGGCAGTTGGACGAAGACGGCGCGGCGTGGGCTGAGGGCGTCGACGGCTGCCCCTGGGAGAACGTCGAGCCGCTGTACACGCCCATCGGCTGGAGAATGTCAGTTCAAGATCAGAAAATGATGTGAGAAAGAAAACTACACCTACCTCGCCGCTATCACCCTGACACGACTCGAAGACCCCAGCGTCGTAGCTCGCAGGCATGTTCCATGCGCAGCCCATCTCGTCGTAGATGTGTTGGCCTGGAAAGAGGGGGTGAGGAGGGGAAGAGGAAGAGCGAGTTGCGTACAATATGTGGGAGCTTGCTTTCCGGCGGGGTTACACGCGCGGAAGCAGAATTGCTGGTCGGACATGAAGTTCTGAGGGGCGCTGATAAGTGTTGGAGAGGGAGGAGGGAGGGTTAGACGTACTGTCCACTCAAAGATCTGCTCGAGGTTTCCAAAAGCTTTGGAGAATACGAGACCGCCGATGGGGTTGCCTATATGACCATAAGCGTACTGCCTTTTTTTCGGATGGAGGGAAACTTTAGATACCATTCCCGTCAGCCCCGTGGGGATCCAACTCGCCTCCGCCATCGCCGGTTGGGATGTTCAGCATCGTCAGGTTTCCCGAACCTGTGATCATCTACGTTTTAGTTGGGTGCCATGAGGTGTGGCAGTGAGACTGACCGGTGATTTGCACGAAATCAGGCGTTTGGACAAAGTGTGCGCCGGTGATGGCTCCATCTGGAATTAAGCGGGCCCCGTAGCCTTCCTGTAAAGGTAAGCGATGTCGGTGAGGTATGTAGGTGATAAGGTTGAGAGAGGTAATTCACCTTTAGACACCATGCGACTTCGATGCGCTTGAGCCGAATGTTCAGTGATACATACAAGGATCCAGATGGGCAAATGTACCTCTGTTTCTCCAATAGTAGACGTTGCCCCAGGCTCTGGTGGAGCCCAAAGGCAGCTGAGATGGATATAAGTACCACGATGGGGCGTATTGGGCGGTTAGGCGCGTACAAGTCATCCACTCCATTGACTGAACAGCTGGTTAGCACTATCACTGCTGTGCCGTCAAAGTGAACATACTATAAGCGTTCTGACACATTGAGGTCTGGTTGAACCCATCCCCACACTTATTGGTGCCAGTCTGGCCCTCCTCTGATGTCTCTGGTGCATTGTTGGGTAGATAAGTAGCACTGTATGTGTTCTGGGCCCGTGAACCGGCTAGGACGAGGGAAAGAGAAAGAGAAAGAGCAGCTATAGAGTACATTTTGCGGGGTGGGGGGGCTAGGAAGGGTGTAGTGTTGGTAGAGTTGAAAGAAGAAAGTTGGAGCGGCAACGAAAATTTTAGCATAATGGGGTTGTTTCAGGGAATTGCAGATATCATTTGGTGGCCGTTGTGAAGAGCGCTAAGATTAGAACATTACTAGGTTCTATCTTAGTATGCAGCGACGGTGAAGATAGAGGGTAAGCTCAGATGGTATTCAGGTAGGTCCGTGCTATTCAAGGAATCTCTGATGAAAGTCGTACAAAACTCCTGAAAAGTGCGTTATGAGCTAGACATCGAAATGTGATGGAAAGGGTTCAACTTCACCATTAGTAACCATTGGGAAAGCGGCGCTGTTAGTTCGTAAAGTAAACAAAGATATCGTCTACTCTGTCCTATAACGATCTTTGATATCAACTATACCTGACCGTATAACGCCAGGAATATTGTATCAGAACTGATGAGGACAGAGTTCTCCGGTGACAAGGTGATGATTGCCGGTTAGATATCGTCCAAGAACCTTATACTTGTCCGTGCCCGTCGCTCAAGCCAAGTTCGCTTAACCCATGACTTGACTTTACTGTTCTACGGATCTTCTTCAATAATGTTATCCCGATTACATCCTCAAACTGAGTCTAATTGGTTCAAGTCACGTTCTATATAAAACCCCAACCAACATGTCCTATTACTCCGTCCACCCATGCCACACATCGACTTACCCACTGCCTTCGTCGCCGTCCTCGCTTCGGCACTCCTCCTTCACTTGTTAGCCTACTTCTTCGACCCATACGGCTTTCGTTCTTTTCCGGGCCCTTTCCTCGCAAAGTTCTCAGACGCATGGTTGGGATGGGTATCATATGGAGGCCACCGGTCCGAGACAGTCCATGAAATGCACAAAAAGTACGGTGAGTATACACTTGACAAACCGCAGCATTCGCTCCCTAACTTTGGGCTGCAGGTACCTTTGTGAGGATAGCACCAAACCACCTCTCCATTGCTTCCCCAGATGCCCTACAGGTCGTGTATGCGCACGGTAATGGCGCCTTGAAATCGCCCTTTTATGACGCCTTTGTCTCGATTCAAAGAGGCCTCTTCAACACTCGGGATCGCGCTCAACACAGCCGCAAGCGAAAGATCATATCGCATATATTCTCCCAGAAGAGCGTCCTGGAATTCGAACCAAGTCTGCGCCTCCATGTTGGGCAATTTATCAGTCAATGGGAGCGTCTGTTCGATGGTGCTGTCAAGGGCGAGTCAGGTACTGAGGGCGAAGGAGGCTGGTCTGGTCGCGATGGTCGCCTCTGGCTTGACTGTCTTCCCTGTACGTTCTCCACTCTCAGCTGTACCTTGCTCACACCTTATCTAGGGACCAACTACCTCGCCTTTGACATAATTGGTGATCTCGCCTTTGGTGCACCCTTCGGCATGATCATGGCTGCCAAAGACTCTGCTCCAGTTCCCAAAAGCAACGAAGAAGGCCTAGCCGCCATCGGTCAAAAAATATCATGCGAAATCGTCGAGATACCAGCCGTCCGAATCCTAAACGACCGAGGCGAGTTTTCAATGACCATGGGTGTCTTTCCCTCGTGGTGGCGCCCCATCGCCCGAAAATTGCCAATGTTCCAGGTAGGAGGTAAAGCGGTGAAGTCTCTCGCTGGTATCGCTATTATGGCTGTCGCGAAACGGCTGGCGACACCTACGGATAGAACGGATTTACTGAGCAAGCTCCAAGCCGGTAAAGATGACAAGGTACCCTGAGGTCTCCATTTCATTACCCGCCCATTCATATATTTATTTATAGGGCAAACCCATGAGCCGAGAAGAGCTTACTGCCGAGGCTCTCACGCTTCTGATAGCAGGCTCGGATACTACGTCCAAGTGCGTGCCTATGTCAAGGGGAAGATCTGATTCTGACAAAAAAAAATTACAGTTCCACTTGTGCCATAATCTACTACCTCGCCCGAAACCCTCACGTCCAAGCCGAACTGCACAAAGAACTCGACGAGCAGCTGAACGATTCCGTATCGACTGCAGACGAGGTGAAGAACCTCCCTTACCTCGATGCGTGTATCAACGAAGGTCTACGGCTGCACTCTACGTCTGCTCTGGGCCTCCCGCGGATCGTGCCCGAGGGAGGGATGACGGTACATGGACATCATTTCCCTGAGGGTGCGATTTTGAGTGTGCCGAGTTATACGATCCACCGGGACCCGGAGGTGTGGGGGGATGATGTTGAGAAGTACAGGCCGGAGAGGTGGTTTGAGAGGGATAATGGGCTCATCCAGAAGACGTTCAATCCGTTCTCGCTTGGGCCGAGGGCGTGTGTAGGGCGCAATCTCGCATCGTTAGAGTTGCAGATTATCGTTTCGTCGATTTCGAGGAGGTTTCATTTCGTGTTGGAGGATCCTGATGCGGAGGTATGTGCTCTTTATTTTAGGTTGGTTGTGACCTGATGGTGGTGGTAGTTACCGACGAGGGAGGGGTTCTTGAGGAAGCCACTGAAGTGTAGGGTGGGCATCAAGAGGCGCGATGTACTTTGAATGTACCATTTGGATGTAAGGAAATCAATTGTATTTGTATAGACAACACTATTGTAGGGGTTTTCAATTGTGGAAAGGTTGCGCCGTCGCCGTCTCGTTCAAGCGGAGGTCTAACTTCAAATTCGTATCGGAAAAGCCACTTACGCCCCATCGCGGTACTCGTGTCTATCTCAGCTGCCTTCAAGTTCTGACGCGGTGTCCACTATTAGAGAAATAAAATCCGCATCCTTATATGCACCACTAGACATGTGAGTCAAGCGCGTCGAACTTGTTGCTTGGTGTATAAAGGTGAACTACCTCGCCTGACCTTGTTACAGTACAAAATGTGATAATATGTACGGTCGGGAGCCGCTTCAGCTTATGCATGATCACAGTGTATGGTGGGCACATTGCCACAATCCGTGACATCTCCGTGACAATGTGATGTGCCGCACCTTGCCGTACCTGATTCGGGTATTTTCTGGCTCCGTTTCCTGCGGATTTGTATTTTAGTCCTAACGGCACGCGTTTTAGTGAGTTTTGAGACAATGTATACGGTATTTTGGCAAGTGCATGCGTATAGATATGCTCGGAATCTGGAATCTCCACGCACGTGATAATGCATATCCGTGCCAGAAAATCTCGGCAACGGTATACATTATGATCTATTACATCTTTGTATAATCCTTGCGAGTATGCATCATCACCTTATCATCACCTCTTGTATTATCACATTTTGTACTGTACCTACACGCCTCTATCCGAAAAAAAAGGCAATATGCTCATGGTCATCTGTTGGCGGTCTCGTATTCTCCAAACCTCGAGCAAATCTTTGAGTGGATAGGACGTTCAATATTTTCCCCCCTCTCCGGTACTCACCGCTCCTTAAAGCCTCAGGTCCGACCAGCACCCCTCGTGCAACCCGAGTTCCCACCGATTGTGCGTTACTCGCTCTTCCTCTTATCCCTCTTCCCAGGCCAACATATCTACGACGAGATGGGCTGCGAGTGGAATATGCCCGCGAGCCACGACGCCTGGGGTCTTCGAATCGTGCCAAGGCGACAGGGCATAGTGTTCTTTCCGATCTTGGAACTGTCAAATATTTTCCAGCTGATGGGCGACTCAACGTTCTTCCAGGGCCAACAGTTGGGAATGGCAGGTGTCGGGGAGTACTGCGCTTTCTGCATCTATTACTAAGTGTGAGTTAGTTGTATGTTGTTGTTGGAGGCTGACGGTTCCTAGTTGAGTGCATCTTGTTTCGTTCTAGTCGCGGATCCGGCACGAGCAGCTCTACGTCCATCAACGTGGTACCTTTTGAGACCACTGCCAGTTGCCTAGGTGGTAGTTTTCTCTATGCTTGGGGCTGTGATGGTCTTGTAAAATGACTTTTTTTTTTTCATTAACACGATAGACTGCGAACTATTGACACCCTTCACTTATACCCCCTATCACGGACCTAGACAGTGATGTACCTTGGAAATGTTAGAATGCCTCGGAGATGGATGTCAATTTCCCTATAATATGATACGGGCTAGTCATTCGACGCTTATATATTATCGGGATGCGCTTTATTCAAGTGAGTCACTCGTCATGTGGAGGTCTCAGTTCGTATCGAATAGCCACTTGGTTACTAACAGTATAGAAGATGCAATTAAAATAGAGGACATGTAAAGTATCTTCGAGACCACTTTCTCATCCTCTTAAATGGATAACACTTACCTCGCCTATTATCGTCTAAAGTTCGCGTCATTTGTTCCTACGGATGTTTCACTATGTATTGGAAGATCCAGCCGTAGGAGCAGGGGGAGCAGTTTTGCTGCAACTGAACGAGTTCCCAGGGATAGCCGGCGGAAGCACCTAGCCCTCCATCACACAATCGATCATTCGGGTCCACTCCGCGATCGACTGTGCATCGCGGGTATGGAGGAATCGAGTCTACATCTGTCCTCACTTTTTATATTGTATGATTTTGTTTACATCACATGAGCGTCCTGAAAGAAGCTCCCGTGAGTCCTTGTCTTCCAGAAATAACTTTTGGATATGTAAGTAATAGCTTCTCACGGATTCGGAATCTATTTGCTCTAAGACTTCGCTCATGTCATGCTCTTTCTTCAAGACCATGAACAATGTCCTCCTCCATAGCGTCCACATCGGCTCCCTCCCCTTCCAGTACTGACTCGAATGCTGCTCCCCCTTCTAATGACTCGAACAACAACAACTTCTTTTCCCCAGGCTCATCACCCCCGCTTATCCTCGCCTTCCTGGCAATTGGGCTCTTCGCTGCAGCTATGATTGCAGTCTTTGGATGGAGGAGGATACAGTTTGGAAGCGCGGCTGGACCGAGGGCGGGTGTGGATGGACGGCTGAGACATTTAGGTGAGAGGCCAAAGTTGTGGGATCTGTGGACGGGAAAACGCGAGAGCACGTCAGATGCTTGGGAGGCTATAATGGTGAGCTCAGCATCATAATGATTCACACGATCGTCCGTCGTAACTGACACTGGGGCCTTGCAACAGCCTATATCTGCCATCATGCATTATTCCATCTCTGATACCAAATCCGTTCACTCAAAGAGCAGTGTAGCCTTACTACCACTCCAGCACTTTCTTCGATCACGTCGAGATGGAGATTCGTCGTCTTTGGATGATGATGATGACGATGGTTACGACGTATCAGGACCAGCAGATGTGCAGGTGGCCGTGGCCGTGGCCATGCCATCACCACCAAGTATAAAGCGGTTATCCATGGCTCCCTCAGCCTCCTCAGGGAAAGCGCCAGAGAAGACCGTGGACGAAAGGGTGCCAGTGGAGTATTCCCTAGGGCTTTATAGTGCCCGAATACCTTGGTGCAGGGACGGAGGATAAGGCCTGTCTCAGGCCGGACCATATGCTGTGACTTGTTCTTTGATGTATCAATCGTCCCTTTTATCTGTACTTTTAGACAGTTTTTTGAGTAAAATTCCCTCACCATCATGTCCAAAATCATAAATCAGCTCACCTGGGAACTAGCCCCGCGCTTGCGCTTGGCCTGAGCGTCGAAGCGTCAGGATGTACGTGTCGGTAAACTTCAACGACGGTGTGAGCCCACCAAAGTAATGGTTCGCACCCAAGTAGTGCCCCCGATTGAGTGTCGACGCCGTCCCCGGATTCGCAAACAGAGTCCTCATCATCATCTCGCGCTGTTTCTGACTCAACGCAGCCTGCTCGGCAGGTGTCAGCGGAATGCGCAGATACCGATAAATGCTCTGCAGCACGTTATGGATGGTCACTGTGTGGTGATGGGTATTCTCTACGTGAATAGGTCCCCACGCTTCAGGGAAGGCGCCGCACGTGATGACAATAAGACGGAGGTGTTGATCGACGGCTCGAGCGAGGGCGATGTACTGGTATTTCCTATTAGGGCCGATGGCGGCAGTGTCGACGGCGGCATATTCGGGATCCTTCCACATATCCCAGTACAGCCGACAGGATGAGGGGGCATGACCAGGCTGGTATCTTGAGTCGTTGAGGTGGGAATTGTCTACGTGATAGGCGATAATGGGGTGGGGGGATGGGTTGGGCATGCTTAGGGCAAGGAGAAGACTGGGGAATCTGGTATTTGAGCAGAGAAGTGGGGGGCTTATAAGGGTAAGCACTTTTGAGTCATACAACGATTTACGTGGACAATTGTATATTGATGGCTTATTGGACTCGTTCTAGGATGATGACTGCACTGCGTGGTTATCTTTACATGTACGGCTGGAGCCAAGATAGTGCGCTGTATTCCTTGTTGCACCTGTTCAACAGATAATAACATGGGTCATAGTGTGAAACGCACCTCTCAGATCGCCGTCCCGTGAAACAGTTAGTGGGGAGTGGGAAGATAGACGCCTCTCTATCGTGACTCGGAGCCTTCTGATGATGGTTCTTTCGAGGTCCGAAGGGTAGTATCGGAAGAAGTTATGTAATGCCATGTTCCAGGCAAAGAATCTTGGTACCAGAGTTGAGGCTGAGGTGATTTAGCTCCGGAAATAAGAGCGTCAATCAGCTCGAGAGGATGTCGGAGAAGAGTAAATGAAGCACAGCTTCAATCATATAATGATCAGGATCGATAACGACTCGCGACTCGCGACTAACCTCATCCTGGATCTTCTACACTCAAATCATAAGGAGATCCAGCAACCCTCAGATTGTATCTGCGACGTCGATCCTTCCGGCCCCGAAACTCTTTAAGTTCGGGGCTCATCAAAGTATGTATTATGGTACACCTCCGGTATTTCCATATTCCCTTGACCCGCTAAACTGCGTACGCTTGGTATAGCTTTAGCTACAGCGGTCATAATAGACCATTCGTGTGGGCCGAACTGTATCCCTTTCCACCACTGGGATATAGTGATATCTTGAAGCTTCCACTGTGGGTAAGAATTCTGGGACAATTCACGCCTCAAAATTTTCTGCGAATCAATATCAGAACGTGTCAGAACAGCGGGATTCCTGTTTCTCACATGTTGTCCAAGTGGTAGATGGTTGCTGGTATTGAGATGAGCAGACCCTGATGAAAAATGGGAGGTCAGATGATGAAATAACAGCATCATGAAATTCTGGACATACTCGACAAACCAATGATATTGGAATAGATGAGTATCAGCCGAGCAAGCCCCGAAAGCTTGGACGCCAGTAAATCAAATGTCTCTGGGGTGATTCAGATACATGTAACGTCCTCAGGAGCTGAGCACGCGAGAAGATGGTGACGACCTTCTCCAATTGATTATAGGTCAGGCGGTTGTTGGGAAGTATGAGGCTAGTTAGCGTGTCTGAGGAACGATGCAGACACGACTCCAGAACATTGAATGGCAGATGTGGGTGTATTAAGCTCAAAGACTGAAGATTAGAGAGCGTGCGGGTATGCTCATTCACATGCTTGTCAAAAAGAGGCTTCATCAATGGAATGGACTGACTGGAAGACGCTATCTCCTCTAATGCGACATCTTTAAGCGTATGGGCATATTGGGTGAGTATGTTGCCGAGGCCTGTTGGGTCACTGAGAGCGTCCGTGGTGACATGCAGAACCCCCAGGTCGGTGAAGCAAGGAAGGAGGCTGAAAATGTTCGAAGGATCGACATGATAACCGTGTATCGTCAGACGGCGGATAGTGGAGCTGAAGCATTGGTGAAGACAACCCTCATCGAGTGCTCCGTCTTCAATAGTGATATTTCTTCCTCGGATCACGCGTTCCATGTCTTCGAGAGAAGGGAATGTCAGGTGGCTAGCTAGCATATGAATGGAATTTGATAACGAAGCGTCAATGGTGAGTTTCTTGAGGTTCGTCCCAAAAGCATTCCAGAGGGAAGCAAAAAACTCCATCGGGACCTTCACTGTATCCCATAGGATACTGATCTCTTGTATATCGTTCAGATAAACCAGCATCCTAGACATAGCAGAAAACTGCGCCTTCAAGATCTGGGGTGTCAGTTGTAACTCGTTAATCGACGCAGGACTGGTCATGACGTACCCCAGCAACGATTCTGCTGTCGGCTTCAGTAAACCAGGAATAGTCAAAATCGAGGCGCCGTACAAACTTGGAGATTTCAGGATCTCTTAAGATTTCGTCAGACAGTAGAGTGAAAGTAAACTAAACCCTGATATACCTGAGATGTTCTATCACCTTGAGATTGGTGTATCTTTCCAACTTGAAGGTGCGGTACTGCGCCGCCATAGACGTGTGAAAGAAGGCAGAGTTGAGTGAATATATGATGCCGCCGAGGATATCTGGGATTATTTCTGTAATCGTAGGAAGTATCATTTTCGTCCTGTCCTGAAAGTAACAACTTCAGCAATTTCGGGCCGCGATTCTTTGTCATCCGTAGCCTGACGGCCCGAATGTTTCGTAAGACAAACAACGTAGGCAGCAGCGCCCTACTCCGGTGTGGAGTCCACCAAACAATCAAATGCTCCTCTCTGCATCAACATAATGCCCCCAAAGGTCAAATCTCCCAAGTATGCCCTTACTGAGGCCCAAAAGATTATGTATGCCTCCGAAAAGCTAATGAACTTCCGATGGATTTCCAAAGTGGTAGCCTCGTATTCCTCGTATACCCTTTCCGAGAAGGATTTGGTACCGTCCAGTCTTCAGCTTGAACTAGCCGAAATCGGTTCGTCCATGTCCTGCATCTCTGCTTGTCGCTCGTGTGACCCGGAACTATAACAGGCCAATACGCTGAGATCGCTTCGAATAATCACGTTCCAGTGCACTTTGTCTTCGAGAATATCAGCACTCTCATACAACCCGGCTTCCCGCTGGAAGACTACCAGGCGCTTCAGGGATCCATACTGGTGTCCGAATTCTTTGGACGGGTCTCCCATTTGCACGCGTATGTCGCGTACCGTCCATACACGAAACAGCTCATCGTGGCTACTTCTGGGACGACCTCGTTTCCGCAAGCCATTCAGGATTTAAGGGTCATGAAGCACCGACATCGTTCATGCCGGGGGGTTGTCCACTCAGGATTCTGGAGCCTATATAAGGGGGTACGGGATTCCGTTTATGCAGGTATAGCCAAGGGCTTTCGGGAGCATGACGTGAAAGAGCTTGTTCTAACAGGCCATAGCATGGGTGGTGCCGTGTCGTACTTACTTATGATCGATGCACTCACCCGGAAGATAAATATACCTCCGGATGTGCGGCTTAAGCTGACATCGTATGGTGCACCGAGAGTTGGCGATTCTTCCTTTGTGAAATACTGGCGCGAGTTAGTGTCGAAGCACCGTGATGTGCACGGAGAATCTTCTATGGTAGAACTATGCGTAAAGGCATACAATGACGGTACAAGCTTATATCTTGGTCTATCAGTAGCTCTCGACTGACCATGTGTGCATAGGGGTCCCGTCATTGCCACCTCTCTTTTTCGGTTATCGGCATTGCACTGAGAGGCCTATGTATCTCGTTCATGGGCATGTCTTTCGCATACCCGCTTCAGAGTGCGAGTTCTCTCTTTTCGTCGCCGAACCTCCATCGGCGGAGTGTATGTCCATCGAGCATCCAAAAGGAGGGCATAATTATTATAATGGACGCGATATGGAACGGGCACTGCGGCGGTTAAATTGGCTGGAGAAGGCGATGGGTAGCAAAGAAGATTGGACGGTGAAGTACAAGCTTCATGTTGCCAAACACCTCAAAGTGCCTAGTCCCGTGAAATCGTAATGTGAACCTTTCTGCTGATAACTTATTTACGCTTCAATATGTTTATACTGTAGAATATACCGTAGAAAGAGCTACTGATATTTAGTGTATTGTTTTATGAACTTTACTGATCTTTCGAAATTTTCTGAACGTGCTACAATTACATTTACTTGACCTGTACTCTTTTGGCCTATGTAGCGTAACATAGCCATTACAGAGGTTGGATAGTGGGGTCTGGTCCCACGGGAACGACACGCGTAGGGTTGATCTAGAACAGAGGTTATTCGTCTGTATTGAAGGGGAAAAAACCAAAGAAACTCGAACTTGGGGATGCGACCAATAATAGTGCGTCTTGATGTGTTCAAAATTGGTGGAGGACTTGAAAGCATCGTTGTTCCAATACAGCTTTTTCATCCACCTGGAGATGTTCTTAGAGCAGTAGCGTGAGAGGGTGAATGAAGCATACTCGTTGATTGCAGGATATCCATCGCGGATGGTCCTGATGTTGCATTTGAAGTGGCCGACATACACTGGGTCAAAGCGAATCTGATGTCACGATTAGACCAATATCTTGACCATCCGTTGTTTGAGCAAGAACATACGATGGTTACCCAAAGCCTGATATCGCATTCCGTCAGCTGGTTTCCAACGATGTAATCCTTTTTGATGAGAAGCTTTTCAACTTTGTCGAGGGATTCGAACAATTTATGAACCGCATCTTCGTAGGCAGCTTGAGTTGTAGCAAATCCAGACCGATAAACGCCGTCTGGTAAAGAGAATGGTCATATTGGGATCCTGAAATAAGGAATTGTGCGCTCACTATTGATAGTAGGATAAATCCATTCATTGAGACTATCGATTTCGGCTCGAAGGGATTCAGGATAATAATCGAGAGCCGCCTTGTCGGCCGGAAGCTTGTCATTGAATGCTGTGTTGAACATTCGAATGATTTCAGAACTCTCATTATTCACGATGGTCTGCAGTTTCTGGTCCCAAAGGACAGGCACGGTAAATCTTGAGTATTAGTCAGGCAATTTGAAAACAGGACGAGGAGTCAACGGCGTACCGTCCTTCGTAACGAGGCGCAGCCTTGAGATACAGGTCCTTTACATGTTGTGAATTATACAAAGGGTCAGCATCTGCGCCTGGAAACTGATCTGCAGTGGCAAAAGGCCAACCGTCTGTACCCATACGGGGCGAGACAACGGTAACGGCTGTTTGACGACTTGCTAGTCAAACAGAGATGGAAACGAGAATGAAGATACCTACGAACTATATCCTCGAGACCCTTGAGCTTCCTGACGATTAAAGTTCGGGTTGCCCAGGCTGAAGACATTTAGCTCCATACTGTTATCAGCAGTAAACATTCTGCATTCACGTACGGCATGCGTAGGAAACGTATAAATGGTAGCGATCTTCATGATATCGCTCAATATATCTCCCAGATAGAAACCAATTCGCTGCTCACCAAGCTCTGGTTCAAATTTCCCGCCTTTTTCGATAACATTTCGAAAAGATGAGGGTGCGCGTTTGAAACTACCATCGTCTGAAGTTTTCATGACTGAAATGTCAGACTGAGACTTTACAGTTCTGGAGGACATGGTAGAAAAGGTTTTCCGAGCTAGGGACAACGACAAAGAGAGTGACAGTGAAGGTCTCACTAATGAGAGTACTCCTGGTAACATGATACGGCTGGGCGGTCCGAGATGACGTCAAGGGAATGCTTGAGCAAAAATAATACCAAAAATAAACAAAAAATCACGTCGACCCATTCTTTATTTCGCTTCCATGTCGTGGCCCATCGTCGTCGTGACTGGTGCCAACGGGTACGACTCCTGCTCTCTATTTCATTTCTTGACTCTGAGAAAACTTCAGCGGTGTCGGGTTCTCGATATGTCAACGACTCATCTTCCAACTATCCGACATGGACCAAACTTTCGTTTCACCTTCCAGTTCTCGAGAAGGGGACCTTTTCCCTTACCCCTGCGAGGGTCTGACGCTCATAATGGCATGTAGAAGCTTTCATCGCGCAGACACGGCTCGCCGTGAACTGTATTCATCTCTGGACTCCCACATGGCCAAGAAAAACACTGGATATGGAGGACACGCGAAGCGGTTCAGGGAAAATTTGAAAATAGAAATTCACACTGTTGACCTTGCAGAAATTTCAAGTATATTTGCTTTCACCGATGAAGTGTCCAAAATGTACGTTGAGCGCTGGTTTCATTTCGTCTATCTGAATTTTACCAGGTACCAATATATCTCGCATTTCATTTTTAATGCAGGGGTGGCCAGTTATGACCACATCAACTGGTGGAAGGTGGCCCAGCAATTCCTCATGGATCCTATGGGTATGATGACGACGCCCCAGTATAATGTACATCTTGTCGGTGAGTCGACCAATGATGGCCTGGGTTTGGTCTGGCAATCGAACCTTTTTGGTCATTACGTTTTGGTGAGTTGACTAGTATTGTATCTTACGCGTCTTACTTGTACCGACAGTTCCGTGCTCTCCATCACCTCCTTTCTGCCCCAGCATACAAGTGGGATACACGAGTTATCTGGATGTCTTCTATCGAGGCCTCTCCTGACCTTTACGCATCCGATGATTGGCAGTTAATAAAACACACCATTTCATACAACGCGGTCAAATACCAAATAGACATCCTCGGAACGCAACTGGACCGGATCGCCCTTGAAACGCCGGATTCTGAAAAACGAATACGGCACATTGTTGTTCACCCAGGGATCGCTTCTACCTCGTTTTCGAACAAACTTGTCAATTTTTGGACCAACGTGCTCAAAGTCGTATTGATGTATATCGTAGGTGACATTTGCCTGTCCGTGCCTCGCTTGGGCTGAATGCACTACGCAGGCGCGTTGGTGCGGGTCGCGAAATCATGTGATTGATCCGTTCAAGGCAGCAGTATCAACGATATACGTTTGCCTGATGCCCTTGTCGATTCTTGCCTCTTCACAGGTTTACAAGGACGGTGTATATCACCCGGTGAGATTCGCTGCAGAAACGGATAGGCTAGGACGAGCAGAGGTTGGCGTCCATGCGGTCAAGTGGTGGCCTGAGCACCAGCAGGAAGCCGAACTTCTTGTTGACAGATGCAATAACCTATATGAGGAGTTCGGGGGTCGATAGTTTCTTTACATACAACTTCAAAATGATTACACTGGGTCCTTGGGCAAGCACGACTTCACACCTCCATTGAGTTTAAACGTTCCCGCTAAAGATGTCCTCCTTTGTGCCCAAATAAAACACGGGAATTTCTCCTAGTCCTGCATTGACATGGACGAATGTGCCACCTTTTCCGAATTCAACATCTGTCCACCTAAGCCCGCATTCAGTCACAGTTACCTTCCTTGCGTTTAATCACTCACCAGTGAGTCCACGAGAATCCTTGTTCTACCCAAGAATCGGGGAGGCAAGGAAGATATACCTCCTTGGAAGCCACGTTGGCCTCTGTAACTGGTGCAACGAGGATGCGCGGACCTGCGTATGCGGGAACATAAGGATATCGTACAAAAACTATTTACAAGCGATGGATTATTCTCACCAAACATGTATTCGTGGACGATGCTTGGGTCATTCGCTTTCGTCCCGTTGACAACATTGCCGTCAGATAACGAGAAGTCATAATATAACGGTCTCATAATGGTCCTGCCTGTGACCTGGAGCATTTGGAACAACTTTTTGACGTACGGAACGAGCTGGTAGCGAAGAGCGATATACTGCAGGGATGCAAGGTTTTAAAACATCCAAAGCTATCGGACACATTAAACGTACCTCTTTGAGAATGATAAAATTGACGTCTCCATAAGCCCACGGCTGATGAAAACGTTAGATCAGAACAGGAGGATCAAACGAACGAGAAAACAACCTCGTTAGGACAGTTATTTCCGAAGGCTACGTTCGCCTCCGGAATACTGCACTGCCGATCACTGTATACGTGTTGAGTTCCCTATACACAAGACACGGAAGAAACGGTTATTCACCCATGAACACGCGTCTACGACATCGATCAACATAGGAGCATAGATGGAAAATATATCCTGACTCACATAGGGCAAGAATACACCCATAGCAAACCACCGAACGAATAGCTCTCGTCCCTGTCTCATAGTCACTCACAGAACAAGAAAGCGATGATTACTGTGTCTTACAGCATCAGTATCCACATTCAAACCGCTGAACCCCCCAATATCCAAGGTCCACGAGGAGATCCCCGAAGCTGACACTGACACCCCAGCGGTGATTTGTTGAGCCAGTGTACTGAACTCCGACAAGGTATCCCCACTCCAGAGGTAGGAACAATACCGTTGCCCACCGGCGAATGTACTTCTCGTTAGCGACATGTATTTACAAGACGTCGTGCTTTCGCTGTTTGTCAAGTTGTGCAAGCCTTCATCTATTGCTGCCTGGTGAAACCAAGGGTACATTTTCCCCGTCGCTTCCTGCGTGCCGCTGAAGTATTGGGTAAATGTTCGTGCATACGGAAGCGCGTTGATGGATTGCCCATCTAGGAGAATATTGTGTCAGTGTTCACCCAACATAGACGATAAGGCATGTTCTACTGTTGAGGAACGGTTCTCCTAGACTGCCACCTTTGAAACATATTAAAATCATATGGTCAAACCGTGTCACGGCGGAGCGTACCATCCGCTTGATCAATCCAGAAGTTATGTATACCGATTGAGAAGTAGCTATCATTGAGGCGCTTCCCTTGTATACCCAGTAAGGGAAGCCGTTGAAACGGACAATCCTAAACAGTAACTTACAGAGGAACTCCCGAGCAGCGGGGTTCGTGGAGTCCACTAAATAAAGATATTCAGGAACAAACGAAAAAAATAAAGTAACGAAAGCTTCCATACCAAGACGAATGTAGACGCCGGCGAAAGAATCCTGGATCCCTGTTCCATCCCTGGTCGTTGCCAACATCCCTCCTCGCTGAAGGGAGAGATAATTCACGGAGAGATCTTCGACGCTGGGCCACAGCGACACCATCATTTCTGCTCCAGTAAGTTCTTTGACTTGCGCCGCCATACCAGCTGGATCCGGCCAAAATTCGGGATCGAGAGACCTAGACGCAATAGGTCGGCCATAGACCGAAGAACTCATAAGTTGACGTACCAATCGCCCTGATATTTCCAGGCGAAGAAGTCTAATGTCACCTGGGTTCAGAGGTCTTTTTCCGAGTTAGATGAGGTGAAGACTTACCAACGACGATTAAGGATACGTTGACCTTCTCGTCATGGAAACGTTGCGCCACATCGATGATTTGGGATTGGTTCCAATAGCGTAATTTGGACTGTTGATAACCCAAAAGAAAGTCGGGAGGCGTTGGTTGACGACCTATTGAGAATAAATCACACCTGGGAGATGTTAATGCAGAGTCTAACCGGTCACGCCAGTGTATTGTTGTTGGAGCGCGTCGTAGTCCCCAGATGCCGCAGTGGTTCTATCACACATGAAGTAGAGATAGCGGAAGTGTTAATGTAGCTCACAAAAAATAATCCACAACCGTTGCTTCAGATGCCACAAAACGCGTTCGACGCGTACTGAATTCTAGTCCGGGATTTTGAGATTATGAATAACATCCTCCCAAGGCAATTTCCGTACCGATCTGCCCTTGTCCAGGCATATTGAAGAACTGGAGATAACCCTACCCCGAAAGTCAGAATGCAGGATATTAAAAAGGGTTAACATTCGCAACAAACTTTATTCGACATGTAGACAGGGATTGGCACCTGGGAATTGAAGTTGATAAGGTCGATAACTTGTCCTTTCTTGTTCACTGAATCATCTCTACAACAGGCTTGTTGCCCCACGCCATAGAACTGCTCGTCAGGATCCGAAGTGAAAGAGAACGAAGCCTCGAAGCTCGAAGCTCGGAAGTCTCGCGTGTAGAATCTTGACGGAAGAGCCTTGGTGTCCGCGTATTCCGACGTCAGTAATGTATCAGTGCCATTGGATTCCCGACGGTAAAAGAAAAGTCTCCCACTCTGGACAGAGACAAGGAGATCTCCGTTGGTAAATTGTCCAGAACCTTGAAATCCTAGTTCTGTGTCAAAAGATAGACCTTGATTGCCTCCGGGGCCTTCAATCGGAGGATCGTACAGAGCTGAGAGCTCAGTTCCAGTTGGGTCTCTCATCAGACTGGATCGCACGCGAACTCCATTGGTTCCAAAAGGCTGAGTGCAGTTCAATTAGACAGAAAAGAGCATCGAGAAACATCGAATGTTCTTACTTGAATGTAAACGCGTTCGAAGCCATTGATTATCCGGATTCCAGCGGCGTTAGCTAGCGCTGGGAAACCAGTGGCCACTGCCAAGCACAACCGAGCACGAAGAAGCATAATTGGGAAGATATAAGAGGGACCTGCTGCCTTGTATTTATGCTTTTCGGTCTGTTGACAGTCTGCACGTAATAGACAAAGAAGGGCGTACGACAGTGCGTACTAAGGATCATTGGATGTAGAACGGGGTTACCAGCACGTATGGCCCTATCACATGGGCAAAGATGAACTGGAAGGTAATCGGAGACGAGCATATGTGGACTACTTATAAATTCATCAGAAGGTCCAAGATGACTTCGAAACGGTGGAGAAACACCAGGTCGAGGTCACGCCACTGAGAATGTTATGGGCTTATATGTCGATAAGGACGTGTTATATGCACATACTGTATTGCGAAGAGTTTGGGGTATACAAGTTCGGGAGTTCGTCGCGCCTGTGTCTATAGCGCACTGATAGTCGGAACGAACATGTTCAAGTAGCACCGGCATATCCCGGCCCTAGATTGCCGGTGCATTGCCACACGCTGATCGCAACCCAAAAAGCTTCTTTTCCGTATCCGCCGGTTCACAACTCAACCCAACTTGTTCATTGGCCCAATGGATACTTGTAGATAAACTGCTCAACTTTGAATGGGCCGTTATACGTTTTCTTCTCCACGCACGTCTACGAAAACGGCGGCTGCCTCAACTCGATATGCGTTTCCTCTGGCTCGTGATCCCAATTGCAAACCTATTGGTCATAGTATAGCCCCGATGATAGCCCCGAGCGTCAACGTCAAATAATACTCTGTTCTCGTTTTGAATATTGGCTACGCAATGAAGTCTTTGGAAAATATGTCTAGGTTTTCTTCGCTGAAAATTGGGAACCAGAATTTGAGACTCAGGAGGGCTACTCGCAATTATTCAGCAAGAGAATTTTCCTACAAGGCCCCTGTAACATTTCTTTGGAACTTGACTGGCCGACTAGGAGGCGTATCGTGATGTACGCCGACATAGAGGGGTAACGAGTGGGACATTGATCATCATTCAGACGACTCTCAACTGAGTTGCCCCTAATGTATTTGGTTTTATAACACTTGATTCCGCCAGTTTCAAGCTTACTATCTACGCCTCTTCACTATGGGTGCTTATGATGACCCCCTTGGGTACGTTCTTTTGTCTTCGGTCTGGTCTCTCGTTGACCCTGTCTCCCAAAAAGATCCATTCTCATTGGGACATGGGTATCATCTTTGCTGTTCATGCTCATCATCCAAGAGACGATAAAATATTACCGGTCATTCAAGAGGGATAGCCTGGTACTCAAAACCTTCGTTGGCGTTGCCATTACAGTCGATGCGGTCTCGCTCATTGCTGACTATGCTGACGTGTATTTGGTTCGCCATTTCATGATTCTGCTTGTAGGGCCTATCTGACGCGTCTATGCAGTACACAATCACACACTGGGGTAAGGTAGACCTCGCACTCTTATCAGGCAGCCAGCTCATAATCATCCAAGGCGACAAGGAATTCATTCAGAATCAAGTGAGCCGTTTAATCACATCTGTTCAACCATCAAGTCACTAATACGAGGGTACAGTATTGGCCCGTAACGCTATATCTCTCCACCACTGCTGTTACTGCATTTCTAGTTCAATGTTTTCTCGTCAACCGATACTGGATATTGTCAGTATACAGCTGTCTGCATCCCTCTTTCACGGCTCTTATAAGTTAACAGGACGAGAAACGTTGTTGTGGCTTCTATCCTCGTACTGCTGGTCATCGTAGCGGTGAGAAGTGAGTCTATCCTCATGGAATAAGACCCGCTGACCTACATACCAGTTCGGTGGCTCTCTGTCGACCGCAATAATGTTGACCATTTATAATGCGTATGCTGATCGACACCACGCTAAGATCCCTGTTACTCTGTGGCTTACCTCGACCGCAGTGACGGGTGAGAGTATTAACGTCACTATGATGCTGTTCTGACTGCGATTTAGATATAGCTATCGCAGCTGTTCTCATATGGCAATTGTACAATATGAAAACATCTTTCAAGTCCACTGAAGGGTTGGTACGAGTACTTTATGTTTAGCTGCTAAACTCACTTTTGTTCTAAAAGTTTAATTCAACGTCTCATGCGATCTGCTATGCAAACTGGCTCCACGACATCAGTTGTCGCGGTTTTGGTTCTTATCACATATCTTGTCAACAATGAGAGTAACAGTGCGTATCCTTCTTGGTTCGCCTCCGCAATATGGCTCATAAGTCTCTAGTTGAAACTGGCTTTGCGTTCATTCTTGGTCGACTCTATATTCTGACTCTGCTGTACAACCTCAACGTCCGAAAAGTCTCCAAGAAATCCAACGCAGCCTCTTCGGATCGTGAACACCGTGCCGAGAGAGCCAACAATCCCACGTTCACGTTTGACGGCATCCGTGAGTATCAAGCACCATCGACAAAACCACTTCCTCAAACCCTTTCTCGTAGATGTTCAACACACAGCTGTGGTTCACATGGATTCGATCGACGGGGGTTTACCTTCGCCGAGTATTTACAAGGCACAGGTAAATTTTCCACACGTTAGCGGCTGTCGCGACTTTGCCCTGACAAGACTATCCATTTCTCAGGACCTGACGCGGACGGAGGATGACAATAAGGACAAATCTGAAGGAGGATCTGATCGTGGATCTTACGCTGCATATACTGCCATCGATAAGGTGTAACATGTAAAGGTACAAACAGACGCTGACTGCGGACCTCTGCTGACGCTCTGTTCCGGGAATGACACTTTAACTGTATCTATACTTTGTCTATACTCCGTACCTGTTTCCTGTTTTTCTAACTTATATGGTATCATAATCGTTTTGTTCGGAATGTGTGTGAATACTTTCTGATTGGCTTCGTCCAGCCAATTCGGTGTTCTCTATGGGTCGAAGGTACGTAGAAACCATTTCGAGGTGCTTCCTGGAGGTATTGTGGTCTCCGGATTGAAACCGAAAACAGAAGCCTTGATCGTGTGGGACCAGCGACTTGTAAATAATGTGCCTCTGTATGCCTGCGCACAATCCTCCTGGATCAGCAAAAAGCATTTATATCGTTTACACAACAATGTATTACCCTACAATCACAGGGTTATACGCGACAACTTCATACAGACTGAGTATTCCAATTTTTTGTTTCAACGATGGCACTATTGTGGGCCCAACACTGGCTTGCGATCACGGAATTTGTTCGTCCACCGCTAGTCACCATTTCTAGATATATTGCTGAGCAAAGAATTTAGAGTTTAGAAAACCAGTATATGGTAAAGAAGAATCACACAAAAAGATTTCTCACGGCAAATTCAAAGCTTCAACCATTTGTTTCATTTCACTGACAATAGCCATAAACTTGGCATATCCTACAGGCTGCGTGATGTTCGTGTCCCAGCGCTCAAGAGCAGTGTCAACCGTGCAGTCATCAGAGTCGGGGATTCGTGCAGGGGGATACCATCGGCTTTGTGATACACATAATACGAGAACCGCCTCTATGGCGTTGACTCCGTACAGCTTAGGCACTTTAACCCAATCCAAGAGATCTCCGAATCTGTCTCTGACTTAGTTTTTGGCGTCTTTGCGCGAGCGTACACGGGTAAGATGGGTGGGTGATTTGATTTCAGTGAAAAAGACGGGGCTGTCAATACTGTCACCCAGAACCTCTACAACATAGGTGATGGCAAATTGGATAACAGCGATATCTCCAGTCAGAGCCCAGGGGGCGACATATTGGGGTGAGATGGAAAATGCCGTGCGAGGGAAACATTCGCTGAGAATGTCATTATACAAGGGATAAATTTTGTTATCGATTGGCTCGGTATCTGCCACGCGAGATAATTTGGCGATGATGTTGGCTGGTCAAGGCATGATGGGAGACGTCGACGAAGTTATAATCGTAGAGCACTATGTAAGAATACTGGAGATATACTATGAATACCGTGGCTGACTCTGGCCTGCCCTCATGTGCACGTGATCGTACGCGCCTGAGATTGAATTGGAACTTGACACACGCCTCAGCTTTTCTCCCCCACCGCCTTGGTCTTCGATGCTTTCTGGCGTACCAGCCTGAGGAATATCGACGAATGATAACATCCATGACAACTACAACTACTCTCATGCCTGCGTCTTCATCGTCAAGCGTCCTGTTAACACCCTCCAAGAGGAAGATGGCAGTGCCGACGGATGTCCAACCAGCGGTACCTGCATCAACATCCACTGAAATTTACCACTGGCTTTGTAAGGAAGTTGAAAAAACAACGATAGACTGTTTTGTGAGAGACATACATGCAATGACTCAGAACATGGTCAAAGGTATGCTCTATCCTCTCCTGGAATGCTCACTGATGACCTGTGTAGATGAAAATTTCTTCTGGCTGGGTAAGGTACCATGCCGAATAGTCAGATTTGTTGGAATCGTAGTTGGAGTTCAACATAAGGAGAGACGGATCAGGATATCTGGTAAGCTTACCGAAGAAGAGTGGCAGCTTTCCCTGACTTTGTTCGATGCAGTCGACGACGGAACAGCAGTTATTGATTGCGTTCAATCTACTATGTCAATGGTGCCACCTACTCCAGCATGTCCATCATCTTCCTTGAAACCGACCGCTCTTCCAGCACCTAACACTGCTATACGAGTAGGCTACCTTGTTCGCGTTATCGGCAAAGTCGAGGAGTGGCATGATACCAAGGAAATTAAGGTCAACAGCATAGGTGCGTCGGACAGAAAGCCTTATACTCTTGCAAGCGGTCTGACTCTTGTAGAACAGTGCAAGTCTTTCAATGACGAACCCCTTCATTGGCAGCATGTTTCTTCGCTGCATAAGACGTACTACTCTTCACATGAGCCTTTTGTTATTCCAAGTGCCACGAATCAAACGCAGAATCAGGACGCTGAGGCCCAAATTTCTCAAACATCAATAGATGCTGAACCCCTTTCGCCAATTAAAGAGCAGGCCCCGCGCTCTACTCAGAGTCCACACGTAAGCCCATACAGCTGTGGAATTTGTTGTCACCTGGATTGACAAATGATGCTCAGAAATTTACACATCCCTCTCGCCTTCGTTCACCGCAGTTGACTGACAACACATTTCGACTCTACCTCAAATATTATATGCAAAATCCCCCCCATGCACCTTCTCACATCGTGGCTATGCCAGATACAGATATCACGTTTGACTCCACGCCCCAGCCCCGTATCCATCATTTACGAACACCATCAGATATGCATGGATTCACACTCTCATACTTGCGTCGAGTCCCTGAATTGTCCAGCATGGCGAAACTAGTTGTCCATGCTAATATCAAGAGACTACGAAGAAAAGAGAGAGAAACTGCCAAAGTATCGTCCCAGAGTCTCAGAAAATCTCAGAAACCGAGCCGAGAGCCTTTGGGTCCGAAAAAGAAACAACTGTTTATCAAAGCCCTTGTGGAACTTATGAAAGAAGGAAGTATCATACTATGGGACGGACCCAATCATCCACTTTCTACCGCTTCCTTGCTCGGGCCTTGGCAGTCCAGCAGCATCGACATCTCTTCCACGCCGACGACATCCACTTTCATGTCCATGCTGCAGGACGACGAAGATGACCCACTTTCTGATCCAGAACCGATGGAAGATTCATATGTGCCATTAACGCCACAGTATGCGGCGGAAGTAGTGGAAAACGCGATGGCCGAGATGAGTGCACTCCCACCGGATCGTCGGAGGCCATTGAACGAGATGACAATAACCAAGTTTCTTCGAAGAACTGATGACCGTTGGAAGAACATTGGGGATTGGGCTGTTCAAGATGCCCTGGAGTTTCTGCGGACCCAAAGAAGAGTGAGGTGGACTGGTACCAAAGGAAACTGGGAACTGTGTTCATGAATGATCCTGCCCTTTTTCGTTTTCTTCTTTGCTATTGCCCCAGACAGGTGGTTCTATACTGCGGACGACTGTGTTTACTATGAATGTGGCATAGAATTCATGGACCTCGTTCCACATCTTCGAAGAGTCCTGAGCCAATTCTCCCGTTCGAGGACCACGGAAATAACCGGTGTCGAAAAGAGGTGAGTTTGCAAACGGGAGAGGTACCTGTATCAAAGGACCGGATATGAAGCCCGTAAAGCCCGTGCGGTATTCTCTCAAGAATGAGAACATCTTGGATTCCAGCACGGTCAGCGCAGCAGGTACCCTTCGGGACCATCGGATATCCGGGCCGACATTGTGTCCATTTTCTTCTGAGCCAATGAAATTCTTTACAGCTTTATGTTGAATCCATTCTGGATATCATCGTTTACTCGACCTCAGTAGCCTGATTATTTCACTTGGGCAAGGCATCCGATTCCTTGACGTGTGAAGCTGTAATATCGAAGAGTTCTTGGGACCGGTGATGTGGTCACGGATGCAGGATGAACCTTCGAGCTGCTTCAGCGACCAGCTCCAGCTGTCATCTCTCTGGGTACGTGTATTTCTGTCTAAAGTTTATCCATGTTCTTACAGAAACACCCCAGCAGAATGGTCAAGAATTATATCCATCTTCGAATCGCGCTCGTCGATAAAATCAAATCCGACCCAGATTACAGCCGCTTGGCTAATTCCCTTTCAGTCAACGATGAATTCTATGGTATGAAGCTCGCAATATTGAACAGTCGTACCAAAGAACTCGATATGAACACCTTACATTCCAAAATTCGCCTAGGAGAGGACTACCCAGCGCACGCAAAAATGGCTTTCCTCCACTTTGCAGCATCGACGGGAGATCTCTTGGCCGCCCATGAAGTTATCTATCTCGGATCCAACATCGATGTCCCTGATTTCGAAGGATATACTCCACTGCACGTCGCTGTCCATACTATTCGCACTGCTCAATTTAACAAATCTTCGCCTCTGAAACACGCATGCGCTTCGCGCCGCCGCATAGTCAAAGTAATCCGCCTTCTGCTCGAGCATCATGCAGATGTCAATCTCGTGCTGGAGGGACAGTGCCCCCTCACGCATGCGTGCATGATCAAAGACTGGGAGCTGATTGAGCTCTTTGCGGAATACGGCGCAAACCCGGCGCCTCCAGAGAGCTATGTACCCCCTTCTTCGTTTCTTCTAAAACCTGATTCGATTTCACGATTCAATGCTAAGTTTGAACACTACGCCGCCAACCCTTTCGTACGAGGGCCTCGACCGTGTCCTTGCTTTTCAGGCCTACCCCTTGCCGAATGTCACGCGAAAGAGGACAAGGCGTACTCTCCAGACCTCATTTGTTTCTGCACTAGCGAGAAGCGATTTGGAGTCTGTTGCAGTAGGAGGAACGTTTTCGCATACGAACAATGGAATGAGTCACGTTAGCGCATCGAAGTCAGCTTGTCTAATCGCATTCCACCCGATCCCCTCGAACAGGAACCGACGCATCCCATGTACAGAATCATCGAGAGAGTGCAGAAAGTGGTGACAATGACGGGGGATGGAAGGACAGTCGATCAGTTGGGTGTCGCCAGAAGATAGATTCAGGATTCTTTACGAAAGCAAACTCTCCTGCCCAGGCGTTCGAACGTATTGATGATTTTGCGCTCAACGAGAGCTTTTCCGAGCTCCAACTCGATCCAGCGTTTCGATATGCACTGAAGAAGGCAGATTTTCGACCATGGTGAGCCTCAAAAACATTCTGTTCCGGCTGGTGACTGATGACTCGTTTTTAGGCCCACCGGACGACAACAAAGTAAAGCATTCTGTCTGCACCGCCAAACGATCTGGAATGCGTTGGTGGATGAATATATCGAGACCTCAGGAGACAGCCGAGCGAAGCCCGATATTGAACATGGAGCAAAATTAGATATCTCCTTGGGTGCTCTCTACCGGGTTTGCGAGAATAAGGGCTGCGGCGTTATGGAAGGCGGCAGCGTGCCCACGCACAAGCTCTGCGGTGGGTGTAAAATCGTGGGTGTTGCTTCTCATTTTGCCGTGTCTATTTCACTCAGATGTTGTCAGGTGGTCTACTGCAGCACCGCATGCCAGAGGGCCACCTGGAAGACTCACAAAGAAGTATGCGGGAAACTAGGACTGAGGGAGCAGGCATTACCGGTGGATATTCTTGTTTCAATATACTCTAGTTTAATCGTTTGGTTCAGTCCCAGGAAAGTCCCGATAAGTTTACGTGGGAGAGATTCACACATGAGCTTGAAATCCAGGATGCAGCAGCAACCGTGCTACGGGAGATGCCGCGGTCGATGGATGAACAGTCTAGACAACAGCTTTGGGATATCATCGAGTGCGTAGAGAGATGTTCATAGCCCAGTCTCCTTCGGATAACAAGGAAAATGATCGTCTAAATTGCATGAAAGAATTAGTAACAGGTATGTACCATTAGAGCGCATTAGGTAGAGCAACTCAATATGATCTTGGTGTCACCGCCAACATTTCCTGTCCTATGCTGACAGGCTCAAATGAAATGGCTACTCCGAGTCGGACCTCCGCGTCGCTTGTCATAGCGCCCAATTTCTGAGAAGCTCTTCGGTGCTATTAAGTATGTCGAGTTGGATAGACAGCTTCATTCGTTGAATAACAACACGCACTTTCGCGGCTTCAAGCTTGTCAAGATCCACAATCTGTTTGCAAATCCAGACGCTCAACGGTGTTTTCATGCCGGTAGAGTGGGCGTTAACGCTATTCATTATGACTATTGACAGGAATCCGGACAAAACTATGTTCCGACATATTGAATACTATAGGGTCTCCCATTTTTTTCGGTCACTACGAATGTCAGCTTTAGATGCCTTCAAACAGCGCAAATCTCTAACAAGATCTCATTCTTTCCAACTGTGAAAATGACAGACAAGGCAAGCAATAACCAACAAAGTGACGTCGACCGGCGCCGATGGTTGTCAGAAATTCAAGTGGAAATGAAAAAATGGAAAAGCAAATGTGGCAATTTGAGAAGACTTAGGCTCCCGACAGATGACTCAGGATCGTATCGAGAGACGAGTGAAAGATGTCTGGACTCTGTAAGTAGTAACCATACCACCCAACTTCTGGGATCTGCGAACTCTGCAGCGGATTCGCATGGCCAAAACAGCCATTACGGCAATTTCAAAACAGACCCGTGTTATTTACGTATGTGATAATGGGAAGTGGGGATGGATGAAGAGGGATGAACCATTCATATTGTTCGGATCAAATACGACTGACTCTGCCCTGGGTACATATATACATTCAGCGAGCGGAAGACTTCGATTCTAAAGTTACATTTTGACCGCTACTAGGAATAGTCAGACATGGACAGAGTTCGACATACAGAAGACGCAGCCGCTGTGTCTGCAGTCGCCATAGTGACGTGGGGCCCTGAACAACGACAGTATCAATAGTCCAATAGTCCAAAGGAAAGCGACAAGAAAGAATTTAGATGGCAGAAAGAACAACCAAAGAACGGCGACGATATGTTAACACCATTACGATAAGACAAGCAGACACCGATATCAGTATTTACGACGGCAGATCCATATGCACGAAGTTGTCCCGAAGTTGGCCTGTTTCTACTTAACATTATTTGATTCATTTCGGTAGCTGGGATATTATTTTATCCGACCTTTAGTTAAGCTGCCCGGTTAAGACACTAAATGGATAACGAAATGCCAGCAAGAAGAATACGTACCTTATTTTTCCACGTAACGTCTTTTAAGTCTTCCGAGATGTGCTCTGGCAATGAACGGCCTGATATTATTATCACAGTAATCTTACACAGCGCTAGGAAGACGATACAGATATCCGCACAGGTTACATACTGGAACCGCCACCTTCTATTACATCAGCCCTTAGACTCGGTAGAGAGTACCTAGAAGATGCCCGAGCTTTGCGCCACGCTCGATATCAAGACTTGTCCTGGAGTCGCAATAGCCCTTACTGTGATTATGGACCACTGACGTACTATACCTTGCTGCGCTGGTGAATGGTGGACCTGAGAAACATCGAAAGTCAGCATTTTACATACAGAAGCATCAGTAATCTTCACCAAGGCTGAAGTGTGTTCTATTCAGAGCAAATCGGTACGTGGGATCAAAGTTCAGGCCAAAAAGGACCCGCTGAGAGCGAAGTTTACGAGGGCATGGTGCATCTTTACATGCGACCATTCTAGGAATAGACCGCGAGCAATAGGGTTGACGAGTTAATAAAACATGCCTGTGCTTCTAACTGCCGCAGGAGCAAAAAATGTTCGTCTTCTATTGAAAGGTAATGGCGAAGGACCCCCAAAAAGTAAAGGCAAAAGTCGACGGTATCGAATGAAGAAGAGATGAGTCATTGAAGCGGCTGAATGATTGAGGTAAGTCGACCAAAAGATGCACGATAGAAGTGGTTGTAGGGTGGCATGATACATCGAAGGTGGTTATGGTGTGCGCCATGGTGGCGAACAAGTCTACGCAGTATGGCTCCTACAGGCTGGTGAGAACAATTTTCTAAGACAAGGTTAACACTAGCGCACTGGAGAGAATGCTAGTGAGATAAAATGGCGAAAACTATTGTGTTTGGGGTCGCCAGCGGTAAGTACGTTTACTCGGCGTGAGGTTCAACGTAGAGGCGCAAAATAAGGACGAAGATATGTAGTGGCGTGAAACCTTCGACATCTGGAACATCAGCCGCTGAATACGAGATAGACGGCTTCATGGGCGTAGAATTTACCTCTTAGGTAGCCGCCAGTTGAAAGAGAGCGAATTTTGCGTCTGGAGAATTATCTTCTTGGAAGCATAGGTAGAAAGAAATGCAGAATATCGTCCGCGTTCACACCATCGTGCCACCGTGCCGAAACGTTGAGCCGAAATGAACGTCGACATCTTGACTGTCGCTGTATGCACGATAGCGATAGGTGACCTGGACAAAAGTGGCCGGATCCTCGACCATAGACTGGTAACAGTATTCACGCTGAAAATCATTCAAAATATAGAGAAAATTGTGCTCCACGAGCTCCCGAGGGGGGAAATGGTCCTAGGTCGTCGTCGTGGTCAAGAACAGGAGGCCGGTCACGGTTGGTCACACTGTCTCCCGAACAACCCGTCAATTGCCAGGACCTCGATGCTCCAAGCAAAGATATAATATCGACAATACCGCATTGCTGGACGCCGGTACGTCCTCGCAAGCATAACATATTGCCATCCTTTGACCATATTTCTCGTTTATTTGCAGATTTCCGTATATGACGAACTATTCCGTGCTTTTTAGAAATCTTTGGTAGTGAACCATGCGACATGCAGCTATACATTGTCAGTAATTATCCGGACAGGCTCTTCGACAGTTCCGTGGTTGTTTAGAGCGTCGATATCGTGACGCAAGTGCTCCATAGCCGCGCACACGTATTTACTTCAATGCCGTCATCTAGGAGCTGTCCGCAAAGCGCCTACATCGACCGTGTACCACCGACTCAGTGTGCTGACACTAAGTCCTTGGACAAAGGTATCTGGAAACAGGTTCTGTATATGCGGCTACCCCGTTCATCGCAGAAAATCCTTTTTTTGCTTCGCGAAGTTGGAGAGCTCCAAGGGGTTGGAAATTCCTAAAAGGCGCGTATTCGACAACGCATGTTGCATGGCCGGTGGTTACCTTGTCCGGAAGATTTGCTCATCATTAGAGACTAATATCCACATTTACTCTCATCCCTACTGATGGCCTGCGCCACCTCAATACCCATCATCGATTGCACTAATCTACCCCCCTTTTATTCTGCGCCAGCAATACATTTGCTCATCAGAATATTCTATCGGGCATTGAGAATCCTTTCTTGAGGTATGGATGCTGTGACAGCATCATAGTTGCTGTCTGAAACCTCAAAGTACATGCGTGCTTCAGTGATGCCCCATGGCCGAGGTTGCGGGTGTATATACTCTCTCAGCACCAATCAACTGGGAGCTTGAACTGATTCCGTTCAAGACTTCAGGTAACAGTTTTACTTCTCAAGATCAGACTCATTCATACAGCGCTTTAGAGACTAAAGATACCAAGGTGCCAGCGGATGAAAACATCTACGCTAGTCTTATGCGGGACCGCATTTAGAGTGCTTGATTGAATAAAGCATACGAGGCCACTCATGTGCCGTGACTCTGCCTCGATGTATGTCTTCCAAAAATCTTCGTGTCATTTAAAAAGTTCGCTGACCTATGAGAACGGAATGACTGATGCATCATCACCGTTACTTGGGGTACTCCACGGTTTCCACTTAGCTACAGAAGCGCAGGTACAGACGAAGACTAGGATCTAATTTTGCTCGACCGTTAATAGAAGCGTAAGGGACGATGCCCGAACGAGTGGCGAGGACAATGCGTATGTTAGAATAACCGTGGGATTGATCATACCGGACAGGTGTTACTCTTGTCCCGTCCTAGCAGCAGGGGCCTTAGAAATCAGTAGCGTCATCGAAATGATTATCAGGTGCACTCCTATCATTATCACCCTTGACTTTTAGGCTGACATCATTTTACCATTGTAGCCGTGTGCGGAAGCAGCGTCAACCTGATTCTTAACAAGGTCGTTTACGTCTCATCCCAGAGCTATGTTCGACCTTTCAAGTGCTTCATTCGGTCACAAAATATCCGTGAACGCTACTTTGTTATGACATACATTGAGATAATGGTGGAAGGGAATGATTTACAACGGCGAGTACTTCTTGTATCTAAGTGGAAATAGGAATGATAGGTATCTGTCGCGCTTCCAGTCTATCTACGAACACGATCCTGGCACCTGCTCGTACTCAGAAATCACGGCAACCTTAGCTGCCGAAGCCGAGGTCTTGTCGAAAGTGTACCCGAGCCATTCCTTGGCAAGCCTGCGAGCAAGCTCGATACCGACGACGCGTTGACCCATGCAGAGAACCTGCGCGTCATTGCTCAAGATAGCGCGCTCAACAGAGAAACTATCATGGGCGGTAACCGCGCGTATTCCTGGGACTTTGTTCGCAGCAATGGCCACCCCTTGCGAGAAGATAGTTCAGTCTTCGCGTCGAATGATCCAAACCGTAAACCTACCAAGCCCAGTTCCGCAGATCAGCAGTCCGCGATCGGCCTCGCCTGCTGCAATCTTCTTGGCAGCATTGACTGCGACATGTGGGTATGCAGTCTTTTCGTTCGAGTCGACAACCCCAACATCGATGACCTCTGAAACTCGCGGATCCTTTTGCAGGTCAGCCTTGAGCGTGTTCTTGTATTGAACACCAGCCTCCTATAGCGAAAGGTCAGGTCACTATGGAGATGAGCTGGAGGGAGCATACTCACATCACAGCCGACGACGACACGCAGTTGATTTTGAGCCATTGTACAAAATACGAGGAGTGGGTTTGAGTTTCTGGGGTGGTACCTCGCCAGTCGTGGTCTACTTAACACTCATCGAGATTTCAGGGTCCTTTATGCGTGTTCTGCGGCTCCACGCATCGCGAAGATAGAAGACCTCATTTCCAACGTTTCTCCGGTTAATATTCACTTGGAAGTCTCACACTATCTCATATCACTTCTATTTTTTTCAAATCCTGTGGAGTCCATTAAGGTTACTACATGCCGACAGTCGTCCTCTGTCGTCTTCCGCTTCTCGGTGTCCCGTTTGCACAGCAGCACAAGAATATCTGAGGTGTTACAATGGAGTCATCCCATTAGGTTACGTTGTGATCGGTCTTTCCACCTTCGTGCAACTTAGGCTCGTATAGCATCCTTTCATACCTGTTATCTCTCAGGTTCTAAAGATATCTGTCTTTTGTATCTCCACAATGCAGGCGCCACCTAAGACGACCTTCGATGTTCCATACTAGTCGGCCGAATCCGGTGCGCTGGCGGGTTCCTGTTGGGCCTCGTTTTCCGTTCGTGGAATTTCATCCTGTGCTACGTCATAACCTTGGGTACATCCATCATTTCATATCTTTTCCCCTTGGCCATGATCTGATTCTACTTAGGGTCTTCAACAATGCGAAAGACCTACATTTCCTCCTGTTTTACACGGGAGTTATGCCCAGAACGTCACAATTGATGTGTCCTATCAGTACCCCAATTTTATTTCCATCAAACACTCATTCTTTTTCGAAATTGGGTAATCATCCCCAATCGACCCCGCTTTTCAAGGATGCATACTGGACCGCAAGGGGAAATGAGGACAAAGAAAGATACGGATAGGGTGTGGGTTATTCCAGGATAATACACCCATTTGGTAGGTAGTTCATTTTTGCGTTTCTTCGCGCATGTATTTTGCAACAATACTCTTTCAGACAATTCTTTTGGGTCGGAGATGTTCACAGGTGGTATTTAAGACTACGGAATTTGCCAATGACTCCCTATCGCTTCAACAGTCATGTCGGATCTCGATTTGAAGTCCATCCTCGACTATACTGTCGCCCTCGCTTACGACGCTGGAAAATTGATTATCGAAGGGTCCGAGGCCCTCCAGCAGCCAGCGTCTGTCGTCGACATCAAGAAGAACGCAGTTGATCTTGTCACTGAATACGACGTCAAAGTCGAAGAGCTTGTCAAAGAAAAGCTAGGGGAGAAGTATCCTTCATTCCAGTTGTACGTATGCTCTTTACCGGGGCGTGTTTATTCGCATACATTGACACCCTTAACAGTATTGGCGAGGAATCTTATGCAGCAGGTGCCCGACCAGAATGGACGGATGAACCGACGTGGTGTGTTGACCCTATTGGTTAGTAGACGGACATTCAAGCCGTTTTCTTTACGCTCACGCGTTTTCCTTAGATGGAACAACCAATTTCGTACATGGTTTCCCTATGGTTGCTCTCTCCATTGCTCTCTTGGTTAAGCGCCGTTCAGTTTTGGGCATCATCTATAACCCCTTCCTCGAAACTATGGTGAATTATTCGAATTTTGACTTTATTTCTCTTCTCACGTACATTTCAAGTATACGGGCGTCAAAGATGGGGGCTCGTACGTCACGCGTGGCGGCCCCGATGGTGTCCGCCGAAAGTTACCTTTTGCGAACCCTCCCCAGCCGCTCCCTTCGTTGAGCAAAGCACAACTAGGTTAGAACCTATTAGTCCTTAATTAACTCTCGTGCCTGACGTATGTATTTCATAGCTGTTGAATGGGGCTTTGATCGTCGTATTCCACCTTTAGCTGCTCGTGCCGAGAGCTTCCACCGGCTGGTGAGCGACGCCGCCAATGGAATCCATAAGGCCCGCATGGCACACTCCTTGCGGTCTCTCGGTACCTCAGCTATGAACTTTGTATATGTCGCACAAGGTGCTTTCGACATGTATTGGTAAGTAATTACCACTTGTATGGAGTGTGTTGATGCGAACCTGCATGCTGTTCCCAGGGAGATCGGGCCCTGGCCTTGGGATGTCGCTGCAGGAGTGATCATTGCTCAAGAAGCAGGCGGCTTGGTCACCGGTTCCCATGAGGTCTTTGACGCAAGCAAAGACACTATCACTTTTGGCGAGGTCGGCGAGGAAATCCTGACGTCTAGGAAATACCTCGTCATACGTCCAATTGGTGATACTGAGGTATGTTCCTGTACCGCCTCGGGAGTTGGCATATCATTCATTTCCCTCTGTTGTAGAATGAGACAGGTCGAGAAACTCAGAAGCGAATCATCTCCGAGTTTTATGAGACCGTCATTGACTATGACACGGTTTAGGGTGTCGGCACGCAGCCATCTTAGCGACCAAGTTCGTTGCATTTGTAGGACCCGGTGTTCATATAGAGCCGTTCCCGTAGAAGCCTGTACCGATTGATTCTGTAATTTTATTCATGCAAGTCTTCAAACAAACTTGTTTACACAACAAAGATTGGTGCACACACTGACCTAGCAGGCCGCTGTGCGTAACCTAGAAATATGGGGGGGGGACAAAGCGAAAAATTTCAACCTTAATGTTCTACCAGGGCGCACTTGTGATCATCTGTGTCAATGGAAAATGATAGCCAAACATATTACATTGAGGGGAAGACCTGTTCTACCTTCAGCGCCTGCAGTAGCCTCTTTGGTACGTGACGCAGCACGAGGACAGGAACATATGCAAGAAAGCAGGTACTGTAATGGGTACTGAGAATCTGAATTTAATGCCTGAGATCCTGGAGGAAGACAAGAGGTGGTCGGTCTCGATCGAGTCGAGTTTTCTCTACGGCTCGACGAGAACGGCTGCGTGCGGATAATGGATTAGAGCGCTCCTACATTGCACCAGGCACGATGTCAAGTTGAAGCTTGTTCCGTGAAGACCTATTATGACGCACGTCACAACAAACTGAGAAATATTAGAGCTAGGCAAAACACTATCCTCTGATTTACTGCACCCTTCATACGATTAGGTTCTTGATAGTGACGATGATCCTGGTCCGTTGGCGGCTGTACCGTATATAGCAGTGCGTCGGTACCTGCCGGTAGAGTGTTATCGCCGGTCGTCAAGTTCCCACCGCGCCCAGCAAGCAAAAGAATTAGGTACCAACCATAAGGTACCGCCTTGAGTAAGTCGAGAATGCGCGTCATGGCACTGGTCGTATGTTTTGGGGAGATCCAATGGATGGGTCACCAGGTGTCGCAAGTAACCTCAGATGTACATATGTAGTATATCCAAGTGCTTGTCTGCTATTGACAAAGGAAGCCTGTGGGTAGACACTCGCAAGTGTGCCCATCTTATCGGTCGCCGTAAAGGTCTCATTGCTACTAGAGATGACACCGAGTCGTTTGTCTGCCAGAAGAAGACCTTCAAGGAACGATAATCTCGAATCTATTCCCGTGATGCTGACAATAGTCGCCGTGGCCACCGAGCGTTCTTGTTGACAGCGAAAGACCCAACACAGTTGATCCAGTCTTGTCCAGCCTTCTACGTGAACCGAATCGTTCTCACGGCGCAGGATATCAGAGGGCAGGACTAGCCACAGAAGCTTTGAATGATCATCCTGGTTCGGAGCCACCGTTGCAAATAGCTCATATACCGTACAAGCCATCGACCTCGGTGTGCCCTTGTGACCACAAGTTGACATGACTGGTCTTCAGCCTTCATAATTTGCTCAAAAATCCGATTCCCGGGTGAAAGAGAACATATTCCTTCGTTTACTGAGTTTACCTCATGCGACTAGCAGGCCTGCCGCCGCCTTTATATCGATACAATACTCGCTTCGTCGTTACGATCATGGTGGGGCTTTTTAGGCAAATAGGTACGCCTGCGAAAAACAATAATAGGTATTAATCGAATTATTTACAGAATAATGTCTGTGTCTTCACGGACTAGGTGATGCGTACCACGACTCCTACCGCAACAGTCTTGGTCACAATTTGCGCTCTCGACTATTCTGAAGATGGAGATGGTGGGTAAAAAAAAATCATTTATGTCAAAAAAGACACTGACCGACGACCGGCGGCCCAACCTGCGAAACCAGCTCTTGCCGTACCAAACTGGTGTGTGACAGTGGTGACTCACGAGACAAGATCGATAGTAGTTTGCTCCAGTGGATCCCGATCTGAATAGTGAAGCGAAAATCATATGGCCTATATTTATGTTTTGATCCCTGACGAGGACGCGATTTGTGGCATTTAGTGGACAGAAAATCAGAGCCACAATGGGAATCCTTGAATTTCGGAACGGACCAGTAAACGGTCCCGCCTAATTAACGGCGAGCTATGTGCGGCTCAAAGGTGACATGTTGAATATGATATTATGCGACTGCAGGTGTCGATGTGACAGAGAACGCCACGAATTTCTGGCCGGAGAACAATCATTAAAATATACAGTACACATATGTACATACCGCCAGCCGGAGAGCAACCGTCATGTCCGTGTCAATTATGAGATAAACACTTTCCGTAGCGCGGTAAATTCACAAACCGTGCCGCTCCGAGGGCATGTCACAATGCCATTATTTCTTGCGGCCATATCTTCCAGAGCCTGTCAAGTTGCGAGTTCCATCAATATGTCCGGACCAGGGAGATGAAGAAGAAAGGGTACGTACCTCCCGCGAATAGACATGCCCATCTGGAAAGGCCATCGGACCATTATCCTCGTCCATTATCTTGCCGCTGATCCGACAGACAATCACTGAATTTGCATGATGGCTCATTGGGACCTCCTTTGCGAGGCGTCCAAGCCCTAAGCCTTCTCTGGCGTCGCCAGAGCGATCTCGCCCGCCCCAGCCTACGTCACATACAGGACAGTCAACGTTACGCGTGTCGTGGTTGCTGCATGCGGGAAGCTTAAGGGCAGCAAGACCAGCGTAGAGGGCTAGATATAGTATAGGTTCTGTCGGAAAGGCGTTGAGAGCGTAAACGCTGGAACGAAAAGATGTAGTGAGTGTCGTCCAACGTGACAGATCATACAGTCGCTAGAACGATGCTCGTCTTAGAACCATCAACAGAAAAAACAAATCCTGGTCTAGATACCTTGTAGACACCGCAGTTTGTACTCGGTCCGAAAGCTAAGAGGCAGGCAGCTTGCTGGATGGAGTGGAGATGTGTGTCCTGCCATGCTATCAAATACCGCTGCATGTACGCAATAGCATCCTGCTTCTCTCCTCGTCTACACATCTCAATGTACTCTTGCAGCCGCAGCTCAAACTCGAGGGTATTCTTCATTTTCCTTAATGCAGCCTTATTTTCGCTACACCAGGCCAAAGCCTCAGTACATCTATGTTCTGAGAGGGCGGACTCGATGCGATGCATGTCCATGAATAGATCTATATCCACCAGCGTCTCAATGCCTCGAGACTGGGCTATCGAGCGTGCAGTCAAAGGCTTTCCCGTACGCAGGGCCCAGTCGACAAGCCAACGGTCGAGTTGAGTAGAAGTTGACGTTGACGAGTCAGAGAGATGCTGCAGACGCTCCCGGATAACATCAAGGGTAGGTTGACCAGAGGTAGTGTGCAAATCTGAGAGCTGCACGGCGATGAATACAAAGTTCGAATTGAGCACGGAGCCAACACACCTTTCGCTTCAATCCCTCTACTCTCGCAATCATGGCATCTATCTCCTCTGTACCTAACGCCGACCCAGCTGCAGTTCGCTTGATGAGCTCGCCAAAATCCCTTTCGAAATGTTTTTGGGACGTCCGAAATACGCGGCGATAGTTCTCGTAAGGCACCTGAATGGAAGAATCAGATTTTATTTCTGCTAGACAGTGATATATGATCGTACACGCGTGAATGGCTGCTCTATGTCCGTCATTACGATGGGTCGCCAGTAGTATCAAGATGGAATCAGGATGGAAGGAGGATGGAACAACACGTGGCCGGTCAGCAAAGTCCCACGATGCACCACGCTCAATACCCCTCTGTAAAGAGATTTACTCTTCTCCCTGCAGATATGTAGACAGGAACCTGGAGCCAAAAGATCTTGTTGCACTGTCTATTCCGGATTTCTGGTGCAAACGTGTTGGCCGGAAGAATAGGTCTGCCTCCATGCAGTTGAACTTCTCTTGGACTTGGCTCTTGGAAACGACAATGAACAATGGACCCTCAAATGACGACGGACGTTTAAGCACTTCTAGAACCTCCAAAAAAACGATATCATCGCTAAGCTAAGCCCCATAGCCGATTTGAATGACTGAGTGTCGATACTGAGTTTTATCACACTTGAGCTACGTTGTCATAGTCGGTCCCAGTCTGCTGCCTTAGAAAGATGTTCTAAGATCTTCGTTCTACTATCCGCCGGACGTTATTGGACGAAACCTGCATACCACGCCTTCTGAGAGGTACACTGCATGTACACACGTTCACAACAGGAACACAAGTCTTCGCAGATCGTAAGCGTGGATCTTGCGTTATTTCTACTGGTGTCGCTCAATTCGCTGCCTGTTTCGCTCCCTCTACCTCGCTATTCTTGCCTTTTTTTCGTAAGGCACGGTACATATGTACCTTCCACACGTTGGCTCAATGTTTTTCCATCAGACTCCGAGCTATCAACATCAACTCCTGGGTTCAAGACCATGTAACAAACGTGGGATCCTGACGTCCCTATCGTCAAGTGGGCATTACTTCCGTAATCTCGAGTCTATTGTGCGGTACCGGGGTCGGTTGGTGGGAACTTCGGCAGGTGCCTTCGGGGCTTTTTCGTGTTTCTCCGGTTCTTTGTATTGCCCTAGGGCCTGTTCTCTTTTCTTTTCTGTTAGCCCCATCTTATGTACAGCGCCCTGCGACACGCCCTATCAGCGAGATTTAGTTAGTGCATGTACGTAGTGGGAACTACACGAGGCGGGCCCTACATAGGCGCAGGTATAACGTACGGATCCCGTCAACTACCAGGGCACGCGCCAATATACGTCGCACATAAATAACGAGGCAATATCATTCGGCACATCGTAGGTATACGACAGACCAGGGGGCGCATCTCAAACTCAAGGCATGCAGGAAAACCTATCGGACGTGAAAATTTGTCGTTCAACCGGTGACGACAGCGTCGAGGGTCTAGGGTGTTATTCTAAATTCCGATGGCGTCACTGCGGGGGTGCTGAAGGCACCGTACGCGGCAGGACGCCTATTTCTAGGATATAAACACATCCTCCCACCCCCTTAATTAAATGCCGTCAAACCAGGAACTTGCTCTAGCATTGTGGAGCTGGCCGGTTGCTGGGCCCCTTGCATTTCAATCATTCCAAACGGTACCGAAATGACACAGTTTGTGAGCTCAGCGCTTTCTGTGCTCCACCCTGATCCGTAATACATAGACGCGTGTGTTCTGGAAGTCAGTGATGTTAGACATGCTACCCATGGCAACGCGTGGCTTGATTTATCCTTCCCAAATTCCCACCTTATCATTCGACTGAGTAATTAGGAGCGATCGTGACTGGTTTTACTAGCCAAGTACTGGGGTGATGAACTTTCTACACAAAGTGCGAGGAAGATCACCATCGATCAGAGATCATCCACGTGGAGTGATCCGATCCTTCAATCCTGGTTTTCAGAGTGCCTCCGAGTTGAAGTTCTTTCAACTGAGATGAGATGGGCTACCCGGGGAAAGGCTGCCTCTGTCGGTAAAGTCCAAAGGATCTCTGTATGCTACTGCTTCCGCGGAAAAGAATGTCGAGTCTTACTAGGGTCCCGCAGCCAATTGCTATTTCATGGTCTGAAATGCAAGCGCTCAGCTCATGACATGTTTTTCATCATCGACCAACTATCATTCAACTGTCATATTATCCATAACTTTCCACGTTTTCAGGGAATACTTGGACCGTGTGTGGCGATGAAAATGCCATTCACGAATTTTTGTTCGAGTCACGAGCCATATTCAGGCTACCACGCGTCCGCTTGGCTCCACTCAAGATCAGCGTCGTTGCACAAATATTATATAGTGGAGTTGTTACAGATTGCTTCGAAGGACACTAGAATTTTGGTCGAGTATTCGCGAGGTATCTGTTGCAAATTGAACTGTCACTTTTGCGCGGAGACAATGGTTCCTCCGTTAGAGCGAATATTATGGTTCAACTACATTTTTGGTGAGTATGATCGATAATGCTTTCAACTTCGATAATCATACCACTAGGTAGCATCAGGATCCGCCAAGTAAGTGGTAGTCCGAAAAATACGGCTTTACTTTATGGACACTTTTCATTGTACATTAAGCTTGTCGCACTACACCTTAGGAGATAATGAACCGGATTAACGCGAATGACACGTCTTGTACAGCAAATACAAAGGAAACGGCGTACTTGAATTTATTTTTTTCGATAACCCTGGAACAACCCTAAAGTTGGGTTTAGGCTGCGGCACAGCGTCCCAAATTTGGGACACGTCGGAAGTCGATCATGGGCACGTGGTTTTTGTCCTTTTCGTTTTACCCCCATCGGCTGCGACGCAGATTCCGTTGCCATTCCCCGTCGGCTCTATACCCGGAAATTTTGACAATTTTCTCTCTTATCAACAGGGACAAGGATACCTCCGACGTTGGCATTTGGCATTTTCCGACTACGACACGGTGTTCTCCATCTCAGATCTTCAGTTCACGGGGGCAGATACATGTATTATGGCCGTAAGACGAAGGCTGTCTGAGGCGACAGCGCTCGTTCCAGACCTTCATGTTGGAGTGCCAAATCTCTCCAAAACGCTCCATATACACGAGGCTCCTGTCTGGATGAGAGATAACGAGTATATTGTTTCTGGGTATCGAAGGTACGGTGCAACCACGGCGCTTATCTCTTTGTTTCAGGGACTGAGTTTGAAACGCAAATAGAGCTCAAAATCAATGGCGGGGATGCTTCCATTCTGTCTTTGGATGTGAGTCCGTTGGTCGACAAGCTTTTTGAGTTGAAATCAGCTCATTGTTACCAATCCCCATTCTGTTCTCCGTCCGTCTTCCATACTGTACAGATTTGCACAACGAAACTGGTCAGTATGTTACCTGCCAGGCTAAAGTATGGGGCCACTCAACATCCCCGCTAGTCAACATCCACAGCCATCTCTGGGGCGCGGCCTTGTTCCTTTATTTCCTCGTTACATTTCACCCCAACTTCCTAGAACCGTACCCGAAAACGACATGGATTGACTTATTCGTTTTTGTGACATTCTTGTCATCGGCGGTGTTCTGTCTAGGCGCAAGTGCCTTCTTTCATACATCCATTTGCCATTCCAAAGAGGTACAGGACATTTGATTTCTTTCCAGTTTTGGCCAACTTCACACCCCGTTCGTTCTAGGTAGCGTCGCGTTGTGTAGTATTCGACTATTCGGGGATCGTCGTACTCATCTTAGGATCCTTCTACCCGTCTATATATTACGGCTTGTTCTGTGATCCCTATGCCCAAGTGACGTACATATCGCTACTCACAACCGCCGGTCTCGGTCAGTGGAGTGCCTCAGATTTCTTCAATCTTGGATACTGATATTCGCCGCCCATTCCAGGCGCGGCGTACGTTGTTCTTCAACCTGAATATGCTCGTGCCACACATCGCGGACTGCGAACGAGCGTCTTCATCGGTTTAGGACTAACTGGGATTATTCCCGTGTGTCATGCATTGGTCACCCATGGCTTCCTAAAGCTTTTCTCAGATATGGGTTTAAATTGGCTTTTGTTTTCGGGCGGACTATACATCGCGGGGGGCTTACTTTAGTACGGTTCCGTCTTCTGATTGTGAAGATAGGCAGACTGACAAGTTTCCTCTTCAGTGCAAATCGTATCCCAGAAAGGTTCTGGCCAGGGATGTTCGATTACTTCTTTTCTTCGCACCAGATATTCCATGTATGTGTTGTGATAGCCGCCCTGGCACATTTTGCTAGTATTTCCACTGCTCTGGATTTCTGGCACACTGAACAAGTGTCGTGTCAGCTGTAGATGGATGCTGTCGTTAATGCTATTGTCCTGTCATACCTCAGTGCCTTCTTTTGTCGTGGCGGTCGCGAAGTCTCCATCAAAAGAGACATCTCTATGTCTGGTCAAGTCACACCCCGTTAGTCAACGGCGCCATGTTCCGAACGACGCATCGCATACCCGTTATCTGGTTGTACTGGTGTGTAAATCTGTACCCAGTTTTTTGGCTGGTAATCATATAGTGAACTGTCATCCGATGGATCATATGTCCCTGGCATGCAATGGTTCTTGTATACATACTACAGAGTTATCATTCCGAGGAATAGTCGTCGTTCTTTGTGACTATCTAATTTTGGGAGGATTAGGACACTAGCAAGATGTCATTGGATATATAATTTGGGGACGTGAGACTCTTCGGAAGCGCATGCATATGCTCATCAGGGCATCATTCGGGGTTCTTTGCCTGGACGCGGCCTGTTGTCATGTGCACTTGAACGTATAAAGCCTTTAAAACTTGGCTTTGACTTTCGAACTTTCAAGGGATCGTGGCGGCGGATGATTTGATACTGCCGTTTTTGGTTTTAGACGGAATGTCCCGATCTGGGCCGATCATGAATGTACCTTCAACTTGCACCCTCTCATCTCGTTCTCCAGCTCGAGAAATGCAAATGATCCTATCATTTGTCTTTTTTCTGATTTCTCGGTCGATTCACATATCAGACAGGAACCTTCCGGACACTTTACGGCGGCGACGAGTTCTATCTATGCTCTTCTGAACAGGCGCGTATAACAGAAAACATTTACAGAAACCAAATTCCGCAGTCCGTAATTGGTCTAGCTAAGGGAATTACGGTGTCATAACAGTTTATTCCAGCCGAGAAATGGATTCCGATCACAGGCAGGGTAAGCTCGTGAATCCGGCGACGTACCAGGTTGACAAACTATCGATGGGCTTGAAACGTGTTCGTGGGGAGAGGGCTTCCAAGGCACGACCCTTCCGTACCGGGGAATCGAACCGCCAAGAACAGTAGGACATGAGGGGGCCATCTCGGAACCGACCTCAGAATCCACAATCCCAGTTTGTTGGTCCATGACTACATATTCATTTCACTTACTTGTAACCTAAATAAAGGTACGCTGCAGTGGCACGATCTCCGAGTGTTTGTAAAATAGTTCTATTCATTTCCGGCTACCGATCTCACGACAGTCCATAGACTGGCTCCGTGTTTGGGTTGATGCTCCCTTTGTGAACCATAACAGCGTACCTCGTCACGGTTGCGCCCCGAGAATTATTGATTGGACATATTTTCGTGTCATCCGCGGGTCGGGTCCAGCCATCACCATGCTAGCTCTCTGGCTATATAATGTCACTTGTGCCATGGTTGAACGCACTTCATCCTAGAGTTCTTCCTCCCTCCTGGTTTACCTTCCCTCCTGGTTTACCTTCCCGCCTTCTTTTACCTCCGACTCGCCTACACGAGCATGCCGTACTCAGTTGGCCTTCAGGCCGTTGGCGCTGCTTTCATATCCGCAGGCTTCGCGACTCAGTTTACCACATCCGTCATTATCTTCCTTTTCATCGTCTTCGTCACTTCTTCCCTTCACGATGACGCGCTCAAGGAGGACTCGCCTGCATCACTCCCAGGAAACTCACTCTTTGCGATAATACCTTTCTTTCGACGACGATTTGACTTTCTCAATTGGGGATTCCACGCAACCGGACAAGCCATTTTCCAATTCAAACTGTTGCGAGTGCGTTCTCGCGTTTACCTGGTTCTATGTCACAATCTGATTTCAACTCTATCATTTGTTAACGCCTTACAGAATACTGTTGTTATTGTATCAGGGGAATCAGCTCGTCATGAGTTTTTCACAGCCAAACACTTCGACCTGACGGAAGGGTTCAAGATCCTGTCTGGGGCCGTGAGTGTTCCGCATGCCTGCCTTGTTTGCGTTTTGTGCGTCGTTACTGACCGCGTTTTCACCGCAGATACCCATGGTCAGAGGAGTGACATCTGACTTACAAACTAGAAGGGTTGCCTTGATTCATAAAAGACTCGCCGCCATCCAGCGCAATGAGCCCCTAAGCCAATGTATGTACTACGCGCGTTATCAAATCGCACACTATTTGACGACTCACATAATTACTCATGACAGTGATTCCATTGTTATTGGAAGATTCTCGGCGAATCATGGAGGGATGGGGAGATTCCGGAGTGTTCGATCCTTTCAAAAAAATCTACGAGGTACGTGTTCCCCGTTCCTAACGTTGTTATGTCGGCGTTTCCCATTGAAACTTTGCCAATAGCTCACGTTCCAAACGACCGTTCGAAGCCTGTCGTGCTCAGAAATATCGGATGATGCGATCTTGGTATCACGTCTAAAGAACTTGTATGACAAGCTTGATACTGGAACGACACCGGCCACCGTATTGATCCCATGGGTCCCTACGCCATCAATGGTGCGAAAGCTGTGGGCGACGAAGGAGATCTATGATATTATCGTTGCTGCGATCAAATCTCGTGAAGAGAGCGGTGTGCAAAGGGACGACGCGTTGCAGATGCTGCTAGACTTTCAAGATGAGAAACTTGTAGTGGTTGGCGTGAGTGCCTTTACTTTTTGTCCATCAAGTTACGGCTGCTGACGGACCCTTGGTTCAGTTCATCATGGGGCTGTTGATCGCCGGCGCCCGAGCCACTGGCACGACAGGCAAGTTGATCTTCCAATTGGAGTTTCTGAAAAAGTGATCTAATATTAGTCTTCTTTTTTCAAACAGCCTGTTGGCTACTCACATATCTCGGAGGCCATCGGGAATGGCGGGCAAAAGCATATGACGAAATCCAATCACTATTAGTGGCCCACCCTGCGCCAGAGGACTGCGCTTCCATATCTAAACACCTCGCCACAATCCCTCTGGAGACTTGGGAATCTTCGACACCTGTACTTGATTCCATCATTCGGGAGACACTTCGAGTCGCTCAGCCGCACACTGCTATGCGGAGAAATTTGGGCCCCGATACATATATTAACGGCAAGTTGATCCCGTCTGGGGCGTATGTGGTGTATCCCTTTAGCGATATCCACCTCGATGCTGGGCTCTATCCGGATCCGTGGAAATTCGACCCCGGACGGGAGGAGACCAAGGTGCCTTACGGATATGTCGGTTGGGGTGGAGGTGGGTAACCTGGCGTTGCTTCTTGACATGGACTAATTACTGATTGCTCTCGGTTAGGCAAAACTACTTGTCTGGGGACTCGCCTCGCGAAGATGGAGTTGAAGCTAATAACGGCAATGCTCTTGCTTGGGTTCAATCACGACGTCGTTGACGACAGGGGAGTCGTTGCGGATCCTCTACCAACTCCCAACTGGAACGACATTCTTCTATGTCGTCCACCAAAAGGAACGTGCAACTTGAGGTACTCCCGCACGGCCACACCTCTGTAGGATTTCCATGGATCATTTCTCTTCCTGCAATATCTTTATTCTTGTTTTACGTCTTGTTTTGTGCAGCATAGTCACGTTCATTTCTTTTATAAAGGTAAAACTAAATTATCCATACATAGCACGCATGCGTTCTTATACTACTTACCTTCGTACCTTCGTACCTTATACTTTACACACCGCTTATCGCTAGTAGAATGTGGTCAGACGTCTTTATCGTTCGGCGGGCAGTGTTGTTTGTACACATCTAGTATGCAATTCAATTCTTGGACGGACATGACTGCTGAGTGGTTAACCAAGCAAGACTTTTTGCTCATCTGACGACGGGAACGCATGGATATGACCTTCTGGATTACCGGCTACCGCTAGAGAGAAATATAAGTGGGCTTCGCTAAGAGCTTAAGTTCCATGTCCCCATGTGTTGACCGGCGTCTATGAAGCTCTTACCCGCGTCGGGCACGATGAGACCCAAGTGGAGAAAAAAGCAGGAGACATGCTCTTCTTCGCCTCACAAGACTCGGAAGAGAGAACGGGTTCCGCGAGTTCGCGGTGCGCTTTGCACTGGCTTCCGTTATATTTGCTCAACTGTTGTCGGATGTAGCGACGTCATGCACTAGTGCGATTTTACTTGGCAGAGGGTAGTTCCTAACAGCAATGACTCCCGAGGAACGGGATAGGCCGAGCATGAGGTGGCGCTAACGTGCCTAGCCAGTGTAAAGGCCGTAAGGAAATCACAGCAGAACCTTAAATAGTGGAACTATTAACTGGGAAAGATAGATGGGCATTAACGCAATGAGACAGGCGGCTTGAAACGAGTCTGATAGTGAAATGAAGGGACATATATGACGTCCCCGGAAATAAACGAGCTTCTGGGTGCTAGCGCGCACTAGCAAAGCCTATTCTGCAACGGTGCCGCAGCCACCTGGTTGAAAGGGTCAGTTTGGTGGTTGGCAAGAGGAAATGAAAGGTTACCAACGATAGCAGTGTCCGATTTCGAAGGTAATGAATAGGAACGTAAGGACGCGCCCTAGTCGAAGGTGAATCTGTCCTTCGAATTAACACCAACAGCGTCTTCAATCTGATCGGAGCGGCCCGGTGAGAAATGAGAATCGTCCATATTCTTCTCTCTCCAGAGCTTCTCAGCCTCGAGTCTCTCCCTCAGCCGGCTCAGTCTCACAAACTCGGCTGTACCCTGCCGCTCTTTCGCCCTCATCTCGATCCGCCGTTCCCTGCTAGGCTCCCATCGCCCCTTCAGGATCCGTCTCACTGCGTCCGGGCTTATTTTGAATTTCTCAGCTAGCACTGAAGTGCTGAACTTGGCCCGGTCGAACTGGTGCAGCTCACGAAGCCCATCCATAGCTTCTCGTGATATCTTTCGTGGCGGATTCCAGCCATCTGGGAATCGTTGTTCCATCGTCTTTCGGTGGCGAACATACTCTTCAGGTGTCGGTTCCTTTGACGGTTTACGACGATGGATGGGGGGAGTCGACGCCCGAACACGGTTCACCACATCATTATCTTCTGAGAGATCTACTTTCACGGGAGAATCGTCGTCTAGGATAGATTTGTGTGACGGAGATCCAAATATACCCCACTTTTGCAGAGAAGAGGGCGAGAGTGCAGAACTGGCATAATACCTTGGCAAAAAACGTCTTGGAATCAACGAGGTCATGGTGCGGAAGCAAAAAAGAAAATTGTTTCAATACGCCGGCAACTTAGGCCGGCGGGCATTGCCTCTTTGGGCGTTTCCGGTTGCAAGCTTTTGCTTCGCGCAAAGATAGGTAGACTCCCTCTCGGTTCCGTCGTACATCATGGGATCACTGCTGGTTCAAATTGTTCAAATTGGCTGTGTTCGCCAGGTTAAACATTGCGATGCCCTAATCCCAATCTCATATTCATTCTATTGGCTACTAATACAGTCCTAACATGTGTCTCTGGGTGCAGTTTGCTGTGTTCCTAACGGAGCTACTGGATAGTAATCTTGGCTGTCCTTAATAGTTTATCCACTCCTCATGTACCGGTACCGCAGCAAGGGCTGGGTTCTGTAAGCACGGAAGGACATATCTAACCGCTTGCCAGGAACGTACGCATTGAGTGTCGACCCTGAACCCATACTGAACGCACATATCATCATCACCACGGTACCCACTTGGTCCGCACGACGGGCGCAAGTACACAAGAATTTGCACGAATATATTTCTCAGTCCGCTTACCGAAACAAATGGAGGTTACTGCAGTAAAACTTGAGGATGATACCCTAATTCAGTCTGGGCGGCTCCAACCTTAAACTTGTGACTCACCACAGTTCGGACAATGGTGTCCTTGTGCCTATCTCTGACCATCATATCCCGTGTACGGAGGAAGTCCGAGTCATCTAAGAAATACCCATATTCCTCGTGGTTTGTATGACTCGACACTCCTGCGCAATACTACGGTCTGCGATCCGGGCATTTATAAGCGAATACATACTATTTTCAATATTCTACAATGGATTTCCGACCGCCGGCCTATTCTCTCGATCCATCCGACGGTGAATTGCGTATTGATCTCACTCCAGCCCGTTCTGCGAACAACCGTTTTACCGGAAACTTCCTTAAAAAAGAAGGAAATATATCCATTGTATTAACAGAACAACAAGATGGTTGCAGTTTACCCTCTTACGGAAGAAAGGGAGTCATCAACGGCGCTGTTTTCTTCGAAAGGCGCGACTTGGTTACCTCCGTACAAGTCAAGGTCGTCACGGTTATTTTTCTATATTCTATTCTGATCGCTCAGTTCGGTAATAGCTGGAGGGACGAATGGAGACTGCGAACCACGAACACGGATCTCAGGTGGTGATTTTCCTAGACGAAACTCGCACCCTGTGGCCTGTTGACTCCGCCAATTCAACGGCATACCCCAGCTCTGTACCCTTCTCTTTGACGATCCCGTCCGAGTTTCAGAAGGGCGATAACAAGAGATATGAACTACCGCCTTCGTTCACCGCCTCGTTCCCGGAGCTTAGAGTGTCGATCGGGTATTCCCTTACTGTACGTGCTGTCGAGAACCACTACCCACTCGTCAGATTCTTGAGAGGATCCCCAAGGTATGCGAGCCACGTTAAATGCAATGGGCATGTATCCTTCTCCTCCTTAATAAAGCCTGCGTGTCGTACTCAACTACCGACCTCGAACTCGCCCTGCCCAACCGATGCTCTCCAACCCCGCCTTTCTTTCTTCCGTCAAGACGTCCCCGGAGGAATGGAAACAGAGTCTCACGACCATCAAACCTAAACCCAACACGGCCGCGGCGCCTATCTACTGCAGCGTAAGCCACGGCCATCCCCTCTCACATCCCACGGTCGAAATCTCACTTCCCCTCATAGCTCTTCATACCCGCTGTTCAGATCTTTGCCTTATCTGATAACATTCCGTTTCATGTCCAGCTAACGGCACCGCTCGCGTCTCTGCGGCAGCTTTTCCCCGTTCCAGGGCAAGTTCATGGTAACGCATCACTTCAGGTCCATCTCGTTCGTCAAGTCTCGGTGGAGGTTGACAGAAATGTGTCGTCACGGAATGTAGGTATAGGGGGAGGGAGTTTGCGTCCAGTTCCTCCGCTAGCATCAGAGATCCAGCCTGGGCTGGAGATGGAGAAGCATATGGACTGGGAGGGGGAGCTCAGATCTCAGCCTGATGTTGAAGTGGGCGGTTTCTTCACGGCAGGTGTGTCGGTGAAGGTTCGTCCTCCATCTAGACTTGGATTCTTGTCTTGATGCTCCATTTCCTAAGGATTTTATCATCGTATCACTCTATCCCCCCGCGAGGTCAGATTTCCCTCACTCACGGAATGGCGTTCGCGTAAGAATCGTCACCGATCCTTGGACAGATGAAGTCGGCGACTGAACTGAGCCATTCTTTGTCTTTACAATGGAAGGAAACACGCCGAACAGCGGGCTAAAACGCCAATTCCAATTACGCCTAGAGCCAGAGTCATAAATCACCGTGTCTAAGTATTTGCCACCTGTCGATGCTGCCGCCTCCAAGCCAAGAACTCTCGCAGAGCGGCTGCAATAAGAGGTATCACTGCACTAGCGAATAGAGGCGTGTAGACGGCATACTTGTGTTCAGGTGGGAAGTACAGCAACGCTAGCATCCCTGGATTGAAGAAGGCGCTAGAGGCATGTGTTGCTGCGTCGGCAGAAAGACGCATTGTTTCAACAAGAGAATTTGCGGAAAGTGAATGCATCTACAGAAAGTGCTCAGTTAATGTCATAGCTCATCCCAATTTTGAAGATGAACAACTACCTTTTCCAGCGCAGACAGCGCGTCCTGCACGTCATCCCGTACAACCTGACCGACAGGCATATTTTTGATTTGATCAACCAATTTCACAGTGCTACGCAGTGTGTCTTTGGCTCCTCGATCGTTTTCAAAAGCCCGCCGGCGCAGTAGAGCATCTAACTGCCAATCTGAAAGCAACGAATTGCCGTCAGGAGAGATTCTGACGTCGGCGTGAAGACCGGGAACACCAAGCAACGCGAGAAACTGATTTGAGAAGGCCGGGAACAGCGTGTCGAGATCCGCTGAAGACATATATCTGTGTGGCGGGGTATCATCAGATGGGTTGTATATTGTCACACCTCCCCATTGAGGAATGAGGAAGGAGTTCGAATGTGAAAGGGACCCTACGTCATGAATCAACGATCAGTTGGACAAGTGGAAAAAAACGACCCTACCATCCGGATTTAGTATGAAAAGGGGTTTATGCGCGCCTGAAGGAACGAATAGCACAAAATGAAGCACTGGATCGTTTGAAGAGCTGGAAGCTGGCTGACCGTCAGTGACCTTGGGGAAAGGCGGTAGAGGCAGAGCTTACATAGTGTCCACTCGGCGGAATTAATGAAGACAGTCAAATCTTCCGGAGTTAAGCCAAAAGACTCGTTGTCGAGAGCCTGTGGCTTGAAAGCAAGTGGCGCGTGAAATTGTACCTGGCTTTCAATGGTGAAATTGTGCAAAATGGATAGAGCTGTTACTATGGGATCGACATGGTCTGGCAGAAGCATTATGACATCGTATGCGGCGCTAAGAAGACTTGTACTCACGGTGTATGGCATTCGTAAGATCCCAGCCAGTGATAGCCTGACCGGCTGCCGCATCTTCATTAAGTAGGGTAAACGAGAGACGGAAACGAGGCGAATATTGAGCGATACGGTATTCTCGATCAGGATCTGAAGAATATGGAACGAGAAGGGTAGCAAGAACGTCTGCTAGATGGGATACTGTGTGCCACAGGAATGAAGAAATTAAGTCACGCATCGCCGGGGAAATGAAGTCCAGGCCTTACAGGGACGCTGGTGGATCGGGAATGATATTCGTCGTCCAGTTATGACAGTGTCATCCGAAGGCGTCCAAGTAACGGAATATATCCCAGGGATGTCCAGGGAGTCTTAAAGACTCGTGAGAAACGAACTCTGCTGCTGACATGAGTGAGAACATACCCGCTTCGCTGCCTACCTCTACGTGGATGAATAGTCGCCTCCACTGCCCACCTTTCGAGCTGTGTGTGTCGAGAAACTGCTGTAGCTTCCCAGTTATTGAAGGATCATATTGCACCAGAGAAGGGTCTAGTCGTATTGTGATAGGAAAAGATAAGAGTGTCTTGGCCTGGTATTGAACCTGGGCAGTCGGCAGTGATAGGCGTTCGATACTGGTCGTATGCCACCATAATGGAATCGCAAGCAGGATAACGACCCAGTAGGACGCAATAATCAGTCTTCGTACACGGTCGGACTGGAAAAAGATACTGGAAGGATCCCTTAGAGGCGTCTCGTGCACTTGGTACGCGCTCATGGGTGGTTCATGGATGGACCTGCTTTACGCCGGCGGCAGGGCCGTGCTGCTTGCCGAGTCTCGGCATCCCGTTCAGGTAGGGCGTGCTTTATTTACTCTGGATTATGTCAGCCGATTTCTTTGTTTGGTAGCTATGCTGCTGGACGCTTTAGCTTTCTTCACCCAAGTCCCCATTTCTCCTTTGTTTGCTTTTCCGGTCGAACTTTACTTTCTCTTATAATCCATTTCTATATCATAGCTCTCTGAAGTCCCTGGAGCTTGCATTCCCTCAGCACTTCAGTTTTAGTCTCCATATTTCGTGAAGGCTTGGATTCGTCAAGTCCCAATGGCCTCCGGAATGTACGATGCAGGTCCATCTTCGTCGGCACCTCTATCGTACCCAACTATTCGTCGTCCTCCAGGCTCTGTCCCTCTGTCATATGAGGTACGCGCTATTTCTTTAATATATATTGACCGACTGACCCATTCCGGTATCTTTGCTGTACTCTTTTCAGCGGCCCCTTTCACGTCGGCGGTCCCCCTCTCCACACCGGCATTATGGAAGCGATACTTCAGTCTATCATTCCAACTATCCGAATGTGTATCGACCTAATTACTGGCCGGATCGTGGATCTTCTTATGACGGTTTATCATCAAGTCCGGACCGCTTTGAACGTTCGCGCGAACCCGACGTGGACCCAAGGGATCGTTCCGGAGGCTGGGAACCTCATTCAGAATCACATTGGGAGGGTGGCTCATCTTTTCGAAGGGAACCTATGTTAGCTGCTACTCGAATGTTTGAGCCGTCAGAAACTTGGAAAAGAAAACATGACGAGCGTGCAGCGCACTCTTCAACGTAAATACGTTTGTTATCTGACATTTTCAGCTTCTGACTTGCGCTCTAGGTACAATCCAGGTTCCCCAGTCATCGACAAACGCCCGGACAGATCCGGAAGAGACTTCGTCGATTCAACCTCAGAACGATCCGCTCGAAATGATCGACTCCTCAGAAACGATGATCGACACTATCGACCATCTCAAAGTTTAACATCAGAGACTAATGGAAGGTCTGGATACAATTCATATAGACCATCGTACGATAGAGATTCGACTTCATCGCAAATGCGAAAAGGATCCGTTTCGGGATCTGTTATAAATGACGGACAAAATAGTCGCTGTAGTTCTACCAGGTCGTCATCTCGGGATAGTCGTATCCGGTCGCGATCCTCCTCGCGAGACCACTCTCAGCGTCGATCCAGTTCGAGGTCCCACCGGTCTATTCGTCCTCGAATACTTACGCGTCCCAAATTACCCCCGCGATCTACCTCTTCATCCCGCTCACAGCGTCCGGCTGAATCGGGGGCTCGCCGGTCTAGTGCTCGTCAGTTGGCTGCGACAACACCAATACCCCGACATTCTTTCTCACGTCCGCGGCCCTCACGCTCACGGTCGTACTCTGGATTTCGCTCTCGCTCATGTTCCCGCTCGCCTGATGATAAGTCTCGTCGACGTAGCTCGAGCCGGGGAAGGTCCCTCTCTTGCCATCGCAGGCAGCCTACTCCAGACCGCGTCTCCGAACCAAAGAATGAAAGGCGGTCTTGGTCTCGTTCTTCCATTGCTTCTTCTCGTGCTTCGCCTCCTCCGCCTATCACAACCGCAGTAGAAAGCCGCATTGATGCTCCAAAGCCTGCGTCTGATGCGCAGATGATCGAACTACCAATCAAAGAGCCCGAACCTGTTATTAAGCCCCCTCCTTCGCCTGAGCCAACAATCCCTGAAGCACAAGTTCCCGTGGCAACGACCTCAGTAAGTCGGAGCCTCTCTACTAGCCTGTTACTGTTAATTTTTTTTGTCTCAGGATAAAGACACCAAAGAAATTGTTCAAGCTCAGATTAATGAGATCGAGGATGGTATGTGATTCTTTGTTTCTGAGACCTTGTCCTAAACTGGTTTCTTTTGCTCTACAAAGAGCCGGTCGTAGACTCAACATCCTTGGATTTTGCATACATACAGTCACATCCAGGTCCCGAGACGGAGTGTTCTTCGGCGAAAGATGAAATTCTACCAGCTGAGGTAGACATCCACTCCCTCAAAGCCAGGCAACCACCCGTAATAGACTTTACTGAGGATGATATACCCAGCGTTTCTGAATCGTCGTTACTGCAAGACGTCCTCAGGGCATCAATAATGACAAGGCTTCTTCACTTTCCTCAGACACAAGAAGAGCATGTTGAACCTCTTATTTGTTCAAACCAGGCTCTCGTTCGTCCTCACATAAGCAGGATATCAACGACTCCCGACCAACTTATTACGGAGATAAATAGTGGAGAGCGTTTGGTCCAGAGGTTGGAATCTTTTGTGTCAACGAAGGACGCTCTCATCGAATACTTCCAACAACGACAAGCCGCTCTTGCGGCCAGGGTTCAGCGCCTTCAAGAAGAGTATCTCTCTCTTCACGAACGCTGGGTATCGCGTTGTCGTGTTCTTGATGCACAGAACAAAGTTTTACCGGCGGAGTTGGAGCCTCCCCTACCATCCTCGAGCCGGACGACTCGTCGCACGGCTGCCACCTTGGGTGACGCTGTTCGTTCTGATTTCGAGATGGAGCAGATCATAGCCAGTCTCGGAAACGACGAAGCAACCGATCCCGCCCACCTGTCCTTGAAGAATCATGCCGTAATACCGGACATGATCTCAGTTCAACGGGGGTCGGTGGACTATGTTTACGATGATACGAATCTGCTGGTTGAGAATCCTTTGGAATATTACCGCCCTCGCACAGGGATAGATGATTGGACACCGGAGGAGGAGCAGATTTTCCAAGACCGCTACGCCGCCCATCCCAAGCAGTTTGGGATCATTGCGGATTATATACCCAATAAAACGGCGGCGCAATGTGTCGCGTATTATTATCTGCACAAGAAGCAGCATATCGACTTCCGTAAGGTCGTTTCACAGTACGCACCCAAGCGTAGACGACGGCGAACGGGGAAGCAGAAGGCCAACGCGCTCTTGACGGATATTAGGCAGCATGACGCCGAAGTGAATGGTGATGCTGATGCACAGGAGACTACCGGAGGTCGTGGCCGAAGTAGAAGGGTTGCGGTTCGTAAAATTCAGATTGAGGATACGCCTACATCTACGCCGACACCAGAGCCTGAGCAAAAGGTACGACACAAGCGACGTCGAACGGTTGCGGTACGGTCTGGGCTTTCTATTAATAATGAGGAGGAGGAGGGCACCGTGAGTATTTCCATTTTTCCTTCTGATTCATACGTTGACTTATGACTTGCAGGACCAGGAACGCAAACCTAAACGAACGAAACGGCAGCGCAAGGTCAAGTCGGCGGCGATTGTTGATGAATCTCAAGCGTCAATCGTTGAAATGAAGTTTATCGATCAAAGTGATCCGTCACAGCGTCGTAAGCCTCCTATTGCCATTACTCAATGGTCCGATGACGATAAGAGTGCGTAGTGGTTACATGTTTCACCCAGCCATATGCCTGACCACGGTTGCAGAGCTTTTTTTGAAGCTGCTTGGCCAATATGGTGATGACTTCAAACGAATTGCAGCCTCAATGCCGAATAAGGTATTTTTGAATGTTGATTGATGTACAGTGTCTAAATTACGATGGTTCTTTACAGACGACCGTACAAGTTTGTAATTTTTACAGAACTAACTGTGGTGAGATGGGGCTCAAGACGGTCGCCGCAAGTGCGCCTAAACGTTCACCAAGTCCGGCGTCTGGCGATGCTGGCGAGGGCGTGTCATCAACTCGAGTTGATTCATCGGCTCCCATGGCATCTCTTACCTCGGACAATGTAGAAGGCATACACAACGGAGATCAAGTTACGACAACCGTCCCGGATTATGTCCAGATGCAAACTTCCTCTTCATGGTCTACGTTTTCGTCAGCCAATAATAGCAGCGCAACCACACGACCATCGGATGATTCAACGAAAACTCATTCCTCTTCCCAGCTTCATGTGCATAAGGCCTCTACTATACCCGTGGCTTCGATTTATCCTACCCCTCCAGCCGGCGTGCAATACCCGACTGGGACCCACCCATACGGCGCTCCTTCTGGTTATTCTTATCCACCGTACGGCGCTCCTTATCCGTTCATGGCCGGTGCTCCTCCACATCCCCCCTTCTCGCAACCTCCTCCCTCATACTTCTATCCCTCTTCAAGCTCGAGTTCATGATCACACATACTTATATATTATTCATGTTATAGACAATGGAGAACTTGTCTTAAATTTATTCTTAAAGGCTTATTGCATGTATTGGTATTCCATTTGGTACTTTTGCGGGATATATTGTAGAACGTCTTTACGATAGGTCCATCCATATCTCTCACCGGCGACATCTCACCGCCTGCCTTCGACCATTATTATGTGATATCCAAAGTTGGTTTTCACAAGAGAGGAGACGACGGGCTTGTCGACTGTTGACGGCACTAAGGCGAAAGCTGCATCCTGGAATGGACCCACCTGAAATCGCGGGATGTTAGAAGGAAATGACATGCATCTGGGGTAGGTATCACGACTCTGTGTTGAAAAACCAGACCCTGAGACCTGAGATTGCGGTTCCGGTCTTGTATCGCCTTTCTGATTCTGAGAAACAGACGTGATAGATGGACAAGGTGGTTCCTTTGTACGCAACAAGGGGAACTACTCTATCAAATGAACCCGTTTCTGGAACCAGAAGGAACAAAGGTACAATTCCGGCGACGCGCCTCGCTCTCAGGTTCCCTTTTCCAAGGACAAAAAGTTGCACCATCTTCGGTACCGCGCGTGAAACATGTGTACTCGAGCCAGTCTTCCCGCTGAAATGAACTCGATGATAAATCAGTCCAGTCCGCGAAACGGAAGGACAATCAAACGAGAGTTCGTTTCGACTGGTTCGAGTCATTCGATTGAAGATGGTCGGAGCACCCAATGGTTCCCAGTAGATGAAGTGCGAGAATAGCTCACCATGCTCCCTCTTGTCATCCATCCCAAACTGCCGCCGGCTAGGAGACTATGAGAAGTATCGAGATGTAACAGAAACAGCTTACCTTTGGCTTTATCTTCAGAGTATTCTTGGGCGACTTTGTTGAAAGCGACGCCCTCCTGGAGTTGTGTAAGTCACGGATAGATAACCATGTTTGGTACTGAACTTGTATTTTTGCAAGGGCCTCAGTGGCCTTGGAGTGCTTCTCACATAGAATGTGGCGTACGTTGACAGCAGTAGCTGCCTTGAGAGCGCTCTTTCCCTGAGAAATAACTGAATTCATGTCGGTCCAATGACTTGACAGAGACGTACCTTGGGCTTCTCCTCCACTTCTTCCTTCGATTTCCCCTTCTTATCCTCTCCTTTCTTGCTGCTGGATTTCTTTTCGCCAGTATTACTATTAGCTGCCTTCTTGGCCATGGTGGAGCTATCTAGCCTGAGCGAATCATCGTAGCGGAATTATCGACAGTGCACGTGCCCAGTGACGACGGCACCGAAAAGAGAAACCGAGATTCATTTTTTGTAACGCGCTCCTTCTATACCCAACACCCCCACCATGGCTGACAAAATTACACGTATCGCCATTGTAGACTCTAATCGCTGTAAGCCGAAGCGATGTGCTCAAGAATGTAAAAAGGTATGCCGACCTTCAGAGGGAGCAGTCTGTAGCTGACGGATTTTCTAAAGTCATGTCCTGTCGTACGAATGGGTGCGTTTATTACATAGCTGCGAAGGATGGCTCTGATGGTCATGGATCTTAGGAAAACTCTGTATCGAGGTCAAGCCTTCCGACAAAATCGCATTTATCTCCGAATTTCTGTGTATCGGTTGCGGTATATGCGTCAAAAAGTGCGTACAAATCATTTTCTCCGCCTGCAATGCAGCCTGATTTTTCTTAGATGTCCATTCGAAGCCATTACAATCATCAATCTACCTACAAATCTCGAATCACAAGTAACACATCGATATACCGCAAATGCCTTCAAGCTGCATCGGCTGCCGACACCACGGCCTGGGCAGGTTTTAGGTCTCGTGGGGACCAATGGTATTGGAAAGAGTACGGCATTGAAAATATTAGCGGGGAAACTAAAGCCCAACCTGGGCCGCTACGATGTGCGTTGCAATTTTTTACTTATCAAGATTAATGTTTTCGTGGTCAGGATCTATTCAAGACGAAGAATAGGATTCGTGACGACGAGCGCTTTGCTTTCGGGTGCGAACTGAGGCAAAGGAATGCCGCCCGCGACCCCTCTAAAAAAATTTGCTTCCTGCTGCCACCTGACTGACGGTCCTGCTGCAGCAAGGCCAGATACGTGCACTTTTGGCGCATCGGATTTGCTTGGTCTTGGTTATGACATCTAAGATCAGATCTTTTTGGCGGGGGTGGCGGGCCTAAAAACTCGAATGCAAAAGCGCGACGTGTTGCTGTCCTATCACTCGTCTGAACGGATGTGGACCTAGATGGTGTAGCTTACTCAAATTTACAGGACCCTCCCGATTGGCAAGAGATTCTCAAATATTTCCGTGGATCCGAACTACAAAATTATTTCACCAAAGTGTTGGAAGATAATCTGAAGGCCTTGATCAAGCCCCAATACGTCGACCATATCCCCAAAGCTATCAAAGGCAAGATGTCGGTTTCACAGATGCTGGATTCCAAATTAGAGCTGGACAACAAACAGCTGATGTGCGATGAACTCGAGTTAAATAAAGTCCTGGACAGAGAGGTGTCCCAACTTTCTGGTGGAGAATTACAGCGGTTTGCAATCGCGATGTCGTGTATACAGAAAGCTGATGTGTTCGTCTTCAACATTCTATCCTATGTCAGGATGCTGTTTAACATTTCCACAGATACATGTTCGATGAACCGTCTAGTTATCTCGATATCAGGCAGCGCCTCAAAGCTGCAGAAGTAATTCGGTCTTTGCTCACGCCGGACTGCTATGTTGTTGCTGTCGAGCACGACCTCTCTGTCTTGGATTATCTCTCCGACTTTATCTGCTGTTTGTACGGGAAACCGTCCATGTACGGTGTTGTAACCATGCCTTCTTCTGTTCGAGAAGGTACGTTTTACATTCTCATCATTTTCCTCAGTTTTAACCGCATGCACAGGGATCAACATCTTCTTGGACGGCTTCATCCCCACGGAAAACTTGCGATTCCGAGAAGAGTCACTGTCCTTCAAGATGGCTGAAACGGCAGAGGAAGTCATTGTCGAGAAGACTGCACAGTACTCTTATCCTGCTATGACGAAGACCCTAGGCGGCTTCAAGCTTTCCGTCGAGGCTGGGAGTTTTACCGACTCGGAAATCATTGTCATGCTTGGCGAGAACGGTACTGGGAAGACCACCTTCATCCGTCTTCTCGCTGGGGATACTCCTGACATCGAGACTGACAAGCAGACTTTGTCTGTGTCTTTGAAGCCTCAGACGATTTCTCCCAAGTTCCCTGGTACCGTTCGCATGCTGCTGTTGAAGCGGATTAAGCAGGCATTCATGCACCCCCAATTCCAAACAGACGTTCTCAAGCCTATGAATCTCGAGAATATCATGGATCAAGAAGTGAAGACGCTATCCGGTGGTGAATTGCAGCGTGTTGCCATTGTTCTTGCTTTGGGTGCGTTTTGTGCGCTACTAAATTGGCCTCATCTAAACAAGGCGATATAGGAGTGCCTAATGTCTCTCTATACTTGCTCGATGAACCTAGCAGTTTCTTGGATTCTGAGCAGCGTATCATAGCAAGTAAAGTTATTAAACGGTGCGTCACGATTGTAAACAACTCTTACGGTCGTCTTACATCAGGACACATAGATTCGTTCTTCACGCCAAGAAGACAGCGTTTGTCATCGAGCACGATTTTATCATGGCTACTTATCTTGCGGATCGCGTCATCGTGTTTGAAGGCCAGCCTGCTGTAGCTGCGACTGCCACACCGTGCGTTGGTAGATTTATAAACTCAACCAACCTTCTGACCTCCTCTTCTAGACCTCAGACTCTGCTGTCTGGCATGAACAGATTCTTAGCGTCTCTGGAGATTACTTTCCGTCGTGACCCCACGAACTACAGACCTCGAGTGAACAAGCTTCACAGTGTGAAAGACCGCGAACAGAAGGGTGAGTTTTTACGTCCTTTCTCGAGCTATCCTTCCGGGTTCTTATGAAATTGGCTAGCATCCGGAAATTACTTCTTCTTGGAGGATTAAAGGGAGCCGGAGTTAAACGTAGCGGCGCAGCTCAGAATGCATTCATAGCTTGATTGATCTCAGCACTAAGGCAGTCGATTCTCCGGTATTTTGCTGGGTCCTTCGTGCTGGTTACCGGGAGCTCAGTCTGGCAATGAGGCATCTGAGAATGAGAAACGAGGATGAGATTAGAATGTGTATATTGGATGATAGTGTAGGATAATTCCACCCGAAAAAAATGAAGTCAGTCCTGTAGTCGGGCCGGTAGCCCGGGTTACCCTCCTCCCTCTCTCATGACCATCTCTGAACTTCCGGATTTCCCTCCCACGGCTATTCGGAAATCTCTTTCCCCATCGCAACTCGCGACGCTAAACCAGATGATAGCCGCACGCCTCGAGGAAACGTTGTCTCTTCCTCCAGTAAAGCGCGACACCCAAGCGTCTCGTCGATTTGTAGCATCATTTGCTCAGGATACAGCATTGCAAACCCTTCAGCCGCTGATATGGGGGAATTCGAGCGAGCTTTCTTCGGTAGAAAGGTCGATTCGGCATCGAGCACTCATGCTAGCGGAGAAATTAGCCTCCGGGCTTGAGCTGCAGACACTGTTAGATCTTGCCATCATTTACTCAAAGTCTCGAACTCGATTGCAGAAGATATTCGAGCAGTCTACTCCTCTGCTCCTCCCAGCCATTCGGGATGAGCTGGTCCCAGCATTTACGGCTATTCTGGGTGATTCCTCGACGGGCCTGTACGGGATCCGCAAATCTGCCTATTGCATAGTATCGTTTTTGCGTGTGGCTCCGGAGGAGATCATTCGTTCGTTTCATCACTCCAAGCAGTTTATCCTTGCTCTCGCCAAATGCTACGATCAGGGTCTTGCGGCGATGGCTCAGTCCTACGGTGGCCTGGGGATGACAGAGGGCAGGAAATTGGACGACTGGGAGCGGATATTCATCGAGACCAAGGTGGATATCATAGACTCATTCCATATTATCTTTTCTTCAATGCTTCGCGACCTCTCAAGTGCGTCAGGAAGAGTACTGGCGGCAGAATCCGAACGAACTTTTGATATCATTTTTGCGTTGCTCGATGTCCGTCCATCGTCTGCAGATCCAAATACCCCGTTCCTCAACCGGCCGCTCTTGGCCGATTATCAGCAGTCGTATGATCTTTTAAGAACTCTGGCGTCGGCTTTGCAGCATGCATCAGAGAAAGACGCGAGGCTGGACGTTCTTGAGAATACTTTGAGGTCTCTTGAAGGGGAGGGGGAGAAGGGACCCGGGGTGCTCAAATTGATAATACGTTCATCAGGGATTCCGCCCGGTGTAGATAATCGGGGGAAGAGTAGCAGCGGAAAAGGAAAAGGAAAAGGAAAAGCGGTGGCCCCTCCCGAAATAACGCTCCCCGACCCAGATATCGACCTCAAGGTATCTCAAGTACTGGATATTTTCCCGGACTATCCCCCCGATTACATCAGTACTGTCCTCATGCATCCATCGTACCCTTATCGCGGAAATCCTGAAAAGCTGATTGAAGCCTTATTGGAAGGCACAGCTCCGCCTGAAGATGACGTTCGTTCTTCGCAGACGAACCAGCCAAGCAGGTCATCCAATGAGTTGGTATATACGAAGGATCGACAAAACGTGTTTGACAACGAAACAATGGATTTGTCTCAACTGCAGTTTGGAAAGAAGAGGTGAGACTGCTTTGTTGCCTTTTAGTCAAACAAAAAACCTAATCCATTTCCTTGCTACTTTTCAGGGAGAATGAAACCGTCATTCTGAGGGACCGAACATTCATGGAACTGATGAAGGCTGACATTCTTCGTCGTGCTGAGGAGATATCTGACGAGGAGGAAGACGAGGAGGGAACGACCGGTGCATTCGATGAAGAAGAGCTCGAATCTACGGTGAAAGTAGGCGGTGATGGAGAGGAGAGCGACGAAGATGGTGTGGAAGGCATCGGTGAAATCGAAGCCGCTCCCGCGAAGCAGCTTCCCAAAACCATACTTGAATTGGCGTATATTCAAGACCCAAAACAGTTTGATAGAGATGCAAATACCAGACGTAGTAAAGGTCGCGCTGATCTGAAGGCGCAGACCGGTGGGTGTTTCTGTCGTCTGTGCTTTATCGTTTTCTGATAATTTTCAAGGCTGGAGTGATGAGCAGATAGAAGGATGGCGGATAATGCTGGAACGCAACGTATGTGACTTCAGATATATCTTAGATGGGTCTCTGATATGTTCGGCCTTCCAGCCTAAGAAGGACAAAATCCTACAAAAGCACGAGTTCGCCGGAAATCAGCCTACGGCAGGTCCTTTGCAAAGCAGTCGTGGAGGTGGTCCATCTCGTGGGACCGGTCGAGGCCGCGGGAGGGGACGAGGCCGTGGAGGTGGGGGCGGAGAGCAACAGTCCCGAGACCGCGCTTGGAAAGACAAGAATAAGGCCAGTCGTGGAAACCACAATCGAAAGCGTGGTCATGATAAGAAAATGGCACGCGGAGGAGGTCCGTCGTAGTCTTCACCAAGTCGACAGACTGGTCCTTCAATGTAATGCCACGTAATGTCCCTCAGGAGTAATCGCCACAGACAGCTTTCTGCTCCAAGAGAAACAAACATATAATGTCAAGATAAACGATCATTTGGATGCTCTGCGTTACATCCTCAGCCATTATGACAGACAAAATGGGCAGTCATGTTTACCTTTAACTACTCCCTAAGCGCCCCGGCCAGCTGCCCCCAGCTCTACACTAACGTTAGCCCGAAGTAAGTCGACTTCGCTACATTCCTTTGACCAACGGGGACTGTGTCCTCACCTCGAGCCAGAAATCGAGCACATACATTACCGAGCGCAAAGCTATAGCTGCAGCGCGCCTTACTCATCCTCCATCACTTTTCCATATGTGATTCAATGTCCACACACCAATCTTGAAGCTTGAAGCACAGTTTTTCTTCTACTTTGCGTCAAGTCAATATGACTGGGGACTGACGAGCGAGTAGAGAAACAGTACCCCAGATCGAATTCACTGACAAATTGGATTTTTATCTGGCTGATCGACAGCACCCAGTTTGAATCTTCAAATTGTTTGCATACACTGTTTGTGTATTATATAGAATGCTATCTGAGATTTTGAGTTGGTCCTATGTAGTAGTTGGCTGTCCAATGAATATCAATGTCTGCTTCATCCTCCGTCCTCCTACTCCTTTGTCACTGCCCAGAATATCTATAGGGAGAGGAGGTACATCCACCGCAGTCTCACCAAGTCTAAAATTTTCCAAACTCAATTTCGGATGCCCGGTTGCTTTCTGTTCTTGTAGCAATCAAGTGCAGTCCCGAGTCCCGCAGCGCCGCGAAGCATTGATTAACGCGATCCATGCCATAAGAATGATAACGATAGATTCTGAGGGAACAAAGATGTTGGCGCCGTGAACAGAACATGGCAGTAAGAGTGCCCGGCAACGAGTCTTAGATGCGGCACTCTATCCGCAATGTCAGATGCTGTAGATTTGGAACGACAGTTGCAGAGGACGTCAGAGCTTCGAGAAAATTTCCTTCGCCCTGTTCCCCGAGGAACGTGATGTCTAAGGATACTAGATCCCATATCATTGGGAGAATATCTTTAATATAGCACCGATCGCCGAAGGGGGAAGCCGGGTAGTCAGCTTTGTGAGAACGGTTGATGAAGAAGCGCAGGTCCAGGACAGATGCTGTCTGACCCTTAAGTGTATAGTATTCAAGTTCTTTCAGAGAGGGCAGAAGTGACTCCTGGGACGATACGAAAAGTCGCTGGACATTGGAGAAGCAGATGGGATAAGAGAGCCCATGATGGCAATTCAATCCATCGGTGTGGCATTCTACGAGGGCTTGGAAACCTTCGACATTATCCCTAAAAACAGTCACACATCCTGCTAGATGGGTGATGTGTAGAGGTAACACGAACTTTCCGAGACCACGTGTGTTCAGCCAAATCACCTTCCGAAGGCTGCGGGCATCAAAGAAAACGCCTCTGATATCTTCCGGGAGGATCGTTCCACTGCCCTGCCCTTTGCCATTGTCAAGGATTCCAGAAGAGGAGGCTTTCCACGAACCACCTTCAACCGCTCCATGAATTCGGGTGGGGGGGGGGGATTTTTAGTGTCATGTTCCTCTACCGATAACACTCCTCGAGAATCATAGAAAAGGCTGGGGTGGCCTTGAAGTGATCAGTATCCCGTTTCATCGCAGAGGATATATCAAGAGGACATCCTCGCGAACGAAGAAGCATGGTTTTAAGCACCAGTTCCACATATTGAGCAGAGTGAGGTTTTTCCCTTGTACAGTGCGGCAGAATGTAGATGGCTATATGCGACCAAAGTTGCAGGTAAGATAAAACAATATCCCTCTAAGTACTGCAGACATGACTGGGTATCCACGGTTCCCGTGAGAACCGGTGATAGGTCTTGCTTGGGTCCGAGACCTGTACTTTGCGAAACACGACCCGAAGCACGTCGTTTGGAAGATTCCGAACGGGCGCTAGGACAGAAGAATATGGTGCCTTGGACTTGGACTTGGACTTTGTTGAAGACGCGCTCAGCCGCATATGGCAATCCGGCAATCGGAGCAACGTTGAAGCGCGCGAACCTTCGCGCACCTTCTCCTTGACTCGATCGCCTGTCTGCTCACTCAGCAATGAGTCAGACATGGACACTAGTAGATAATAGTATATTCTAGAAGTACCCACCCTGTAGTATATATACTGGGCAGACCAGCCCACTAATCATATAGATTAATACTCTTACTCTCACCCACATCTCTCACATGGTCAAGTCTCGTAGTTTACCACTGCACTCATAACCTCCATTTCACACTCTTTTACAACAGGTTATGGGCCCCGGCCCTAACTAATCTACAGAAGACTCACCATATTTAATTACTTCACTGAACTACAATCCACCCCCATATATCATGTCTGACACTGCACCCTCATCATTATTCCACATTGAGCTACTCCAAGAGCACAGCTGGGTTCCGTGGAAGCATCGTGTTACTGCGATTGTGCGAAAATGATCCCTGTTGAAGTATGCCAATGGAACATTGAATAAACCAGTTCTGACAGACCCAAATTCGCCAACTAAAGAAGAAATGGACGAAATCACAAAGTGGGAAGAGGGAGATGGATGAGTGCAGACCCAAATCGAGCTCATGTTGAGCAACTCACAGATGATACACATTGTGGGGGCAAAAACATCGGCCAAAATGTGGACACAGTTTAAATTAGTAAAAGAAGCTAGAGGAAAATTGGGAATACTCGCACACCAACACCATCTTTACCACACTGTGGCTGATGAGTCCACAGACATTGTTGAGCACACCACAGAAATGCACCAAATCCAGGAAGAGCTTGGCATGCTGGGGAGTATCATCACTGATGAAGACTTCCTGATGCTGCTCATATCATCACTACTAGAATCCTGGGACCAGTTCACATCAGCATACCTAGAATCCACTGGAAATAACCCAACAGTCACATTGCATGAGTTCATTGCCATCATTCTGGAAGAGAACCATCAATGGATCAAAAAATCTGGTGGAAGTGAAGCCACCATATATGGGCACAATAATGGAAAGACAGGCAGCAGAAGCAGCTAAGGGAACTCCACATTGGAGAAGGTCTCCAATGATGTCAAGTGTTGGAACTGCCACAAGTGAGGCCACATATCAGCATAGTGTTGGTCCAAGGGTGGTGGCCAAGAAGAGAAAGGTCCAGGCAGAAAGCAGGGAAAGAAGAAGAAGGAAAGGTCAAATTAGGCAAAAGATTCAGAAAACATGAAGGATGATGTTGTTGAAGCTGCTTACAACATAGAGTCTAAGCCCCAATTTAACTCACATTTCTCCACTTACAGCTGGCTATCTGACTCTGGAACAATCTCACATATCTCCAATCACTAAGAAACCTTCATAGACTTCAAGCCACTCAAAGCTATGACCATCACAGGCATTGGAAATACATTCATTCAGACACTAGGCCAAGAAACAGTCCTGTTAGACTGCAAAGTCAATGGGAAAACCATCACTCACAAACTGAAAGATACACTCTATGCACCAAATACTGTAAACAACCTAATCTCCATCAGCAGACTTGATGATGCTGGTATGGAAGCTTCATTCAAGAATGGCATAGTCCAATTTCTCCAAAAGGATGGGAAAATCTTGGCAGAAGGAAAGAAGATATGCTATTTGTATTTGATGAATGCTTGAGCACACAATATTATATGAGAACAGTCAAACATCACTGACACCAAAAATAAGAACACATGGGATGCTTGGCACAAATGCATAGGACACCTAGGAAAGTCAGGGTTAGAATGACTGAAGAGGGAAGAATTGGTGAAAGGGTTCATAGTTGATGACAACTCATCTTCACTCAGTCAATGTGAAGCTTGCATCCAAGCCAAGATGACCCTTCATCCATTCCTACAAGAAGCAAAACATCAAAGTGAGAAACTAGGGGAAACTATACATAGTGACATCTGAGGACCAGCCTAAGTTGAGTTCCTGCAGAAGTCAAAATATAACATCATGCTCACAGATGATGCAATCTGGCAATGTACATCTGAATTCATGAAATTGAAGTTAGAAGCATTTCAGAAGATTAAAGAATATATCACCTTCATCAAAACACAGTATGGATTCACACCAAAGACACTACATGTTAACAATATAAAGGAACTCACTAGTGGAGAGGTCAAACAATGGTTGAAGAAGAAAGGGATATGACTATTCACACCAGCACTATATGCACACTCATCTAATGGTGTAGCTGAATGCTTTAATTGCACACTAGTGAAGCTAGCATAAGCCATGATGATAGCCAACAACATACTATTATTCCTGTGAGAGACAGCAATAGAATATGTGGCATATATCAGAAAACATGTGAAGAAGCATGGACAGGAAGAAAACCCAATGTCTCACACCTACAAGAGTTTGGTTGTGCAGTCTGGATCAAACAGGAAGGAATTAGTTTTTCAAAGCTAGATGGAAACTCAGGAAAAGCAAAGAAACATACCTTCATGAGATTCACAGAGAATGTAACAGTCATCAAATACTATGATACAGAACTTTGTATAATCTGAGAATCCCAAAACTACAAGTTTATTGAGCCCATGACTATAGAACAAAGCACAGACAATGTGCAGCTTGTGGGGGAGGCAGCAAAGACTAACAATCCACCATTGCCAAAGGAAGCTGAAGAAGGAAGTCAGCAAACTATATCACTATAGCCTGAAACCAAAGAAACCCCTGAGCCAACACCAGAAGCAATATAATGCACCTCACATATCACTAGTAATCATGACTATCACAAGCTCAACAACCCCAATGCATGGAAAGCAGCACTATCACAAACTCCATTGGCCCTATCCAAACATCCCTCAGAATCAACAAATATTGCAATGACTCAAAGCTATATTGCCAGTAATGACAAGCACATTAATTATGATAACTTTCTATAAAGCCTTGCAAAGACACAGGAATCAGCAGAATAGCCTGAATGAAAGAAGACTATGGATAAGAAAATGTCAATGATTAGAGAAATAGGGACTTATAAGCTTGAGAATCTACTAGAGAGACATGAAACCATAGGCTGCAGATAGACCTACATGAAGGAATATAATGAGCATGGAAAAGTTCTATGCTACAAAGCCTGCCTTATAGTATAAGGCTACTCACAGATTCCAGGAGTTGATTTTATGGAAACATTTGCACCAGTCATCTGTCTCAAATCTGTTCATGCTGCACTAAGTATAGCTGCCATCAAAAATCTTGAAATTGGTCAAATAGATATTAAAGGAGCTTATCTCAATGGAGAACTCAAGGAAGAAATATACATGCACTAGCCTCCAGGCTATGATGATGAATTGGGATGCATCTGCAAATTATACAAGACCCTCTATAGGTTAAAACAGTCAGGACATGAGTGGAACCATGAATTTAATAGAAAACTCACCTCCATTGGATTCTCAAAGCTTGAAGTCAACCATTGTATCTATAAACACATCCAAAATAGCAGGACAGTATTCCTGACTGTATGGGTTGATGACCTACTGATCTTTGCAGAAATATCTTGTTATGATTTTTCCATTATCTTATCTTATCCGAGTCATATCCATGACTCAGCCATCTAATCTATTCATGATTCCAACTTGTATCTAGCCATTCACTGGCTACTACCCTCATTCTCACTGTCTGTCATCCCAGACACTTTCTATTGGACCTATGATCCTTCTGGACCATCCAACTTTAATACCATTCAAGCATGGACTCTAATATTTCACCTAAATATATCACCATAGAAATAGTATATAAACAGAGTAAACTATATAGTTGTACTCTATCTTTCAACTAAACTTTAATCATAAATCTCTTACTCTCACCTTACTAAAAACCAAGCCTAAACCTCTATCTGGGTAACTGTTCGAATGCATAACAGCTCTTAGAGGTCAGCTGATGTTCCAAGTCTTGTGATTAAGTGAGTACCTAATATTAGTCAAAAGATTAACATTCCACTTCTTTACATGCTAGCCATAAAAGAAGCCCTTCTTCATGTCTGAAGAAGAAAACTGACAAGAACAAAGAACCATTTCTCTTGGCATTGCTATTGGCGGCACCATACTTTTGACTTTTTTTATGGTCCTCACTGTATTACTCTATGAGGAAGAAATCTGAGCTTTGCTTCAGCAAAGGCGAGCTCGCCAACCTCAACCACCACCTTGACCTTTAAGGCATCTGGACCATGTCCTTTCCTGGGAGCTACCCACTGCCTGATTGGGAGAACAAGAGGTCCTACCACTCATCCATCTCTGGGCATGCTTTACAATTGCCTTCTCCTCTGAGGGGAGCATGACTTCTGAGAGGCCTCTAACTCCCAGACCCTTGTCTGCCCATGCCCATAATGTGCAGACAGTTCTACTCCAGTACCAGATGGAATGACCCACCGCTGTCTTCACAGCAGCCCAAGAATATATGAGAGATGTTCAGGTTGCACTTGATGATACCCCACCCCCTTACTCCAGCCCTCCTCCTCGTCCTCCAACCCCCACCCTCTGCCAACAACACTGGCATGAATGTTCCCACTCTCCCTCCCCAGACAGCAACAATGGGTCCTATGATGGACCCTGAAACCCTGACAATCCTGCCATAGATCAAAACCACCCTTATGGCCTCTGGGGCTGTGAAAACTGGCCTTGAGGAGGCTCTATCTCCATCACCTCCCTCTTTGTCATCGAAATCTCCAATGATGAGTCCGATGGGGAACACGATGCCCTGACCCCGGCCCCTCCCCATGCCCCCAATGATCCCTTCAACCCAAATGGGGGGGACTTCATCTGGCCTGATCTCTTTGAGATCAATTGAAGAATATTTGGCCTCTTTAGGATCACAGCATGGGAAGTTCAATGCTGAGACATCGAAGCACAAGACCTCTGGGACAAGCCTAGACCAGAGATGGATGAGTGGTTGGTGCTCAACCAAGGAGACCCCATTTGGGGCCCAGACTATGCTGCCATCATTAACTCCCAGATACAAGTAAACCAGGACAGAAGTATTTTCTGCCCCTCTGCTGGGGATCTATTTCCAGAGCTTCGAGCCTGAGATCAGGAGGAGCAGAGGGAGCTGGAATAAACCCTCCAGCACTTATGGAGGCTGGAGGTGGCAAGAGAGGAGTAATTGGGGGCAAAAGCCCTAGTATAATACATTAACCTATGATACAGGTTACTATGGCAGGTTGGATTACTATCAGCCCCAATATGAAATATATCTGGATTATCCCCTAGATACTCCAGTTGTGAACCCATGACCACTTCTCAACTTGCCCCCACATCATAGGGTATGTCACTAAGGCTACCACCCCTATCAGAGTGACAGTCTTCTCTTTGCAGGGGCAGGAGAAGACATGGAAGCAGAAAATATCCCTGCAGGAAACACCACTGCAGGAGCATCAAGAACTCCTGCCACAGCAGAAGAAATCCATCAGCAGATGAAAACCGCACTGATGGAAAAGGAAAGGTGCATCGCAGAGATGTGTGAAGAGCTTGAATGGGAGGAGTCCACCTGCAAGATGATGATGGACTACCTCCATGACCAGGAAAAGGGGAAAGAGCTTGAAAGGGGCAGACCATCTGGAGAGCCACCAAGAGGCTATCCGATGATATGCTATCTATGCATTCACACCTAGATTTTGTGATTTTGTAACAATACTATTGCACATCTATTCTATACTAGTGATACATAGAGGACTATAGCTGAGGCTTTGAGCTGATAGTTAAAAGCAGTAAGCAACTGGTAGAGCCAGGACTTAGATGCAACACCATTAGTGGGTTAAATCTACCAGCCAGCCAGACTAGTAACTCAAATACTAGCAGGACTAAGTGAAATACAGCCACTAGCAAACGAAGGATGCTACTAGCACACCAAAACTAGAAGCAGAGTACACAGATCTTGTGAAGTTCTGTCACTAGCAGCCCAGACTGGGCATAAACACCTAAGTCAGGATAACTAGTCACATGACAATCTTGAAACAGGACTTAGAAATAAATTAGGAATGGATTAACCTTGAGTCCAGATCTGACTATTTTGATATAAATCTCTTATGATTGATGCTAGTGGAGCCAGACTGCACCCTCGATCATGATTGGATAGCTGTTACAGGCACCAATATCCGGATATCCATATAACCGCATTACTAGAGCATGTAGTTGTGCCAAGGGTGCGGAAAGACCAACTGTGGAGTCTCTAGACCAAATATTTGAAAAGAAAATAGACTAGACCGACTATTGTGTGATTATTCACCATTATTCGTGACTAGCCAAGAAATCCTTACCAATATACTCTATACCCAGATGATATTTATAGTTTTGTCTCAGTAGTATATAAGTAGTGGAATGGGCACTCATGCAAAGCAGGCAAGCCATCCCCGCAGTTGAGCCCTCACTGATAGTAACTGGTGTCCCCAATTAAAGGCTTTTGTGCTTAACCTCAATGAAGTGATTAATAGTTGCTAAGTCACCTATAGAATTGCATTGAATTGAAGTCCATTAGAGTCACTGTTGTGTCCTGCAAAGGTCCAAAGTGTTTTAAAGTTAGTTCAAGCAAAGTTCTTAGAGTTATAGTTTATTCTTAGGCCAAGAGCGCCACTAGTTAGCCAAGAGTGCGGCTAGTCAAGTGTTTATCACTTGTAGGAAGCAGTATAGGGCCAAGAGCGCCACCAGTCTGAAGCAGTTTTAGTCAGAATGAGCGCAGTAGCTCAAACCAAGTCACTCTTATCCAATTGTGTCTTACCCACCCCACTAGTATGAGTAGTACTTTGTATAAACTCACTAGTAATAAATAAAACATCTTTAAGACACTTGTACTTGATTATTGAAGTCTGCAGAGTGCTTTCATCATACTCGAAACTGCCCAAATTCAATATTGGTGATTAAGTATAGAGTAGTAAGAGGTTTAGTGTGATTGGTGTTCATTGCCATTCCCTAATTCTTTTGTCACTCACTGTTACCAAGCACATCACTGAGTCCCAGGCCAGATTGTTACTTGATCCCAAGACTGCCCCCAGCAAGGGTCCTCCTGACCCTATCCCCAATTCTATTGGAAATGCTGCTGCCGATACTCTGTATCTAGGCATCAAACTGACCCTTGTCAAGGTTCTCTCCTTATTCAAAGGGGACCATGATGACATAGAATGCTTCATCAGTGATTGCATCACCTACTTCAAGATGTTCCAGCATTATTTCCAGGTGCCATTGCACCTGGTACTATTTACGATGTCCCACTTTGAGAGTGCCACCAAGGACTGGTGGGTCTACAAGGAACCCAAATACTGGATTGGCAACTTGTATGATGGGACTGCTGCCCATTTCAGATACCCCAACTGAGCTGACTTCATCAACCTGGTCACATGACAATTCCAGGATCCCACAATCGAGAAGAACTATGAAAAGTGAATGTTCAATCTTCGCATGGGAGCACAGCCTGCCTCCCACTACTTCCAGAAGCTTGAGGAAGAAGCCAAGCTAGTGAGCCAATGAACTGATGAGACTGAGTGTGGCACCATGGTGAAGATGGTATGACTAGGAGTCCCTAGCTCCTACACCACCTTTATCTCCAACATGGGTGTCAATATCCCATGCTCATACCCCAAATGGAAGGAGCGCATCTTGCACATGTATGAAGAGAGACAGTGGAAATGGGTCTTTGACCAGACCACTAGTACACCCCAGAATAGCTAGAAGCAAGGCCTGCATTCCCAACTACAACAGCCCAGCAGCAAAACCACCACTGGGGTGACAAGTTCCTCTGCCTCAAAGCTGACTGCCAGCAGTGAGATCAGTCGGAATGCTGGAACTGGTTGGTGGATGACATATGGAGGGGCGAGAAAGCCTATGGACTTAGACTGGCAATGAGCTGAGGAGTGCTGCTTCAGGTGTGATGAAAAAGGTCACCTGAGCAGAGATTGCCCTAAGAGAAAAGAGAAGAATGTGGTAAGATCCTTGGGATCCACTAATGAAGTGGGGCTGATTATGTCCAAGGTAGAGGAAGTAAAAGACTAGGTCAACAAGGCTTTGATTCCCCTTGCTTGACCAAGTCTGAAGGTGAGTCCTTGGTTTCTGTGGGTCAGACTAATTACTATGCAAATAGACAATTACATATGAAAAGCAATATATATCATATGACTTCACAGACCCCGAAGCTGAAGACCAATCAAGAATCAATAAAAAACAGGTATATCATCCTCTTTTAAGAAGCTGACATGAGTATCTATAGTGACAAATTCTGAGCCCCCGATGAGGTGCAGGACTTGCCAGGTGATGCTGGCGCTGCCACAAAGTCCAATGAGCTTAGCTCACCAGATACGCCACTAAGCAATTAGCGATGGGCAGAGACTAGTAGGCGGGACTCCCTTGGGCCTCCCAAAAGTCTGAACATCCCAGTACTCTCCTCAAGTGGAGAGGCAAGCCCACCAGCCTCACCAGGGTCAGTGGGGGACCAGGAGAGCATCTCTAACTAAGGCCAGAAGCAGGGCCACATGCTAGTCAGACCAGTGAGAGACCAGCCAGTAGTGCAGCTGATAGCAATGCTGATGAGATTCACTCCAGCTGTGAAAGCTCAGTACTCTGCTGCAACAGCTAGTAGAAGCAGAACCTTGGATGCTTCAAGCTGATACCAGACTCCTTCCAAGGCCTGGGAGGTTCCTGAGTGAACCAGAGCTGAAGAACAGGGGGAAGTCACTAGCACCCAGGTGATAAAGAGGGGGCATTTCAGCAGAACCATTATCATTGAAGTATCCAATGAAGAAGATGATATCATGTTTAGACTATGGCAAGCTAGCCAGTTTAAAGCCAATAACCTGACACCCTCCTTAACAAGGGAGTATCAAACCCAAAGCCTTCCAAATGCATGGGGAAGCACCAAACCCACTTCCTGATGTATTGGGAAGCATTGAACTCAAGGACTTTCCAATGCAATGGGAAGTACTGCACCCAAAGCCCTGTCTGAAAGGAAGGCAGATGATTCCCAATAGTATAGACCATTCGGAATTGATTGGACTCTACATGCCATACACAGCTCCAAAGATTTGGCAGTCACCAAAGCAGTTCTCTCTATTTGGGTTCATCCCAAATGACTTGGAGAGATAGATGATGAGCTCATTCAGAGCTTAAGAACCAGAGGGAGCTCTGTGCATGAGCAACTCTATAAACTCCATGAACTGATCTGCTATATCCATAGTACCAGAAGCTCAGGCCAAGACTTCCTGGTGGATATTCAGCTTTCTCCATATACCAGGAAACAAATGTTGACAATCCATGCATTGTTGGATAGTGGCTGTACAGACAGCTCTATCAATCGAACCTATGTCCAACAACACCAGTTGGACACCAGAAAGGCCACTGCCCTAATACCAGTCTATAATGCCAATGGAACACGCAACAAGGTGGGCAACATCACAGAATTTGTGGAACTCCGAATGACCATTGGAGACCACAGTGAATGAATTAACCTTGCAGTCACTGACTTAGGCTCCAAGACTATGTACTTGGGCCATAACTGGCTTAAACACCACAACCCTTTTGTTAACTGGAAGGTGGGAACTATGACATTTGGATGGTGTCATTGTGTCCAGAACCACTTCATGCTGCCCAATACAGATGAAGAATTAGAAGAAGGTGAAAGTATTCTTGCAGTCAATATGCAAGAAGAAATTATTCTTCACACTGTCCATCATGCAAACAAACTGGCAGCAGCAGCAAATGCTGAGAAACTGAAATAAACCTTCGAGGAACTCATGCCTCCTTAATATTGAAGCTTTAGAGATCTATTCTCTAAAGAAAGCTTTGATGATCTACTAGAATGAAGACCTTAGGATCATGCTATTAAGCTAGTCCCCAATGCAAAATCCACCCTAGACTGCAAGGTCTACCTGCTCAACTGAAATGAGCAGAAACAACTTGATAAGTTCCTCAATGAAAACTTAGATTCAGGACAGATTCATCTCTCAAAATCCCCATTTGCCTCTCCTTTCTTCTTTGTCAAAAAGAAAGATGGCTCACTGTGACCTGTTCAGGATTACCAAAAACTGAACAAAATGACAATTAAGAATCAGTACCCACTACCCCTAATCTCCGAACTCATTGATAAACTCTGGGGAGCAAAGTATTTCTCCAAACTAGACATTTGTTGGGGATACAACAACATATATATTCGAGATGGAGACAAAGAAAAGACAGCATTCAGAACTAACCAAGGACTCTTTGAGCCTACAGTCATATTCTTCAGCCTTATGAATTCACCCACTACATTTCAGTGGATGATGAATGACATATTTAAGGACTTGATTGCTGGAGGAAAAGTGACCATTTATCTTGATGATATTTTTATCTTCATGAAATCTCTCTCCAAACACTAAGATATAGTTCAACAAGTCCTCCAGTGACTCTGGGAAAATAAGCTATTCCTCAAAGCTGAGAAATGTGAATTCAAAGTGCTCGAAACCAAGTACTTAGGAGTTATCATTGGTGAAGATGCCATTTGCATGGACCCAGTCAAGATTGCTGGAATAGCAGAATGGCCAACTCCAACAAAGAAAAAGGAATTACAATCTTTCTTAGAATTTACAAACTTTTACTGAAAGTTTATATGGGACTACTCCAAGATCGTGCATCCTCTTACCCAGTTAACCAGAAAGGTAGACTGGACATGGGGATCAGACTAAGAACAAGCATTCAATCAGCTCAAGAAATTGATAATGACTAACATAGTTCTAACAATTCCTTCAGATGATAGAAAATTCCAAGTAGAAGCCGATGCTACTGATGGCACCATTGGTGCTGTTCTGAGCCAAGAACAGAATGGCAAATGGAGGCCTATCGCCTTCATGTCAAAAGCACTAACAGTTACTGAGCATAACTATGAGATCTATGATAAAGAGCTATTAGCAATCATGTTGGCTCTAGAAGAATGGTGATATTATCTAATGGGTGCCAAAGAAACTGTTGAAATCTGGATGGACCACCAGAATCTCCAATACTTCTAAAAACCCCAGAAGTTGAACCATCAACAAGCTCAATGGGTCACCAAATTAGCTGAGTACCACTTTGTCCTTCAACACAAAGCTGGAACTGCGAATAAGAAAGCTGATCTTCTCAGCAGATGAGACAATCATGATCAAGTAAAAAGAGACAATCAAGACATTGTCATTCTTTCTCCAGAGCATTTCCAGGCATTAGTACTGCCCACAGCCAAAGAACAAATCATGTGTATAAGAGATGCAACCAGACAAAAGAACCAGTGGGATCAGGGGATAGAGAAATCCCTTAACTACAAATGAGGAATCACCCAGGAAAATGAAATCCTATAGTATGATAGACAAGTCTATATTCCCAATAACTCTATTCTATAAGGAGAGATCATTTCCCAATGCCACAATCATATTACTGCCAGACATCCAGGAATCGCCAAGACCAAGGAACTCATTCTTCATGAGTATTAGTGGCCAAAGATGAAGAAAGACATTGAGTCCTACATCAAGGGATGCAAGACTTGTCAATGAATGAAGAGCAATATGCAGGCCAAGGCTGTGCCTCTTCACCGAAATACAATCCTGGACACCCTATAGATGCATATTTCTGTTGACATGGTCACTGGACTCTCAGAGTCAGAAGGCTTTGATGCTCTACTCATCATTGTTGACTGATTCTCAAAGAACATACTCCTAATCCTATATAACGAGAAGTTATCTACAGAAGGATGGGCATTGATGCTTCGCAACTATGTATACATAAAGCATGGTATGCTGCAAGTAGTCATATCAGACCAAGGACCCCAATTTATCTCAGCATTCATGAAAGAACTATACTGAATATTGAACATCATGCAAAATGCCTCAACAGCATATCATCCACAGACTGACAGACAAACAGAGAGAGTCAACCAGGAGGTTGAAAAGTATCTCTGCATCTTTGTCAATCACTAACAGACCAACTGGGCAGCATGGCTACCCCTTGTCGAATTCACCCACAATAACTGAATTCATTTGGCTATGGGCAAAAGTCTATTCATGATCCTATACAGATGAAATCCTCAACTCATTTCAGAGTCCATTCAGAAAACCAGCTTCACAAATCCTGCAGCTGTCAATTTCACTGAAACTATGGCCAACATCTATAAAGAAGTCTATGATGCCTTGGAAAAGGCAGCAGTGCAAATGAAGATGCAATATGACAAAAAGAAACAAGTGCCATGGATATACCAAATCAGCAACAAGGTCTGGCTTGATACCACCAACCTTTATCTTCCTAGACCAAAGAAGAAACTCAATGATAAATGAATGGGACCATTCAAAATCATCAAAAAGTCAAGAGCAGCTACATATAAATTGAAGCTACCACCTTATTGGAAGATCCACCCCTGATTCAATGAAAAGCTATTGACTCCATATGTCACACCATCATTCCCAAACCAACAACAACTGCTGCCTCCCCCTCCAGACCTCGTCGATGGTCAGGAAGAATATGAAATTGAAGAAATTTTAGACTTGCACACCAGAAAGATACAATCTAAAAGAGGACAACTATTTAGAGAAGTCATGGACTATCTAGTCAAGTGGAAAGGATGGACCCATGAACACAATTCATGGGTATGAGAAAACAAAATGACAAATGCACTAGAAGTGATCCAAGAGTATCAGGCCAGCGTAAACTACACCATATATACTCCAAAAATTATAACTAAGGACAAAGCAGTGGTCAAGATCTTAGATCATGAATACTCAGAATATGGCAATGTAGCCTACCTCACCAAATGAAAAGACAGATATACCAAATGGATTATCAATCTAGATGAGAATCTATGGAAAAAGTTGATTGACCAGTACTGGGTCAGTCAAATCACAACACAATTTGACACCCCAGAAGAAGAACTTTAGCAGTCAGGATGACTGCTTTAACAAGGGAGTAATGTTATGATTTTTTCATTATCTTATCTTATCTGAGTCATATCCATGACCCAGCCATCTAATCTATCCATGATTCCAACTTATATCCAGCCATTCACTGGCTACTACCCTCATTCTCACCATCTGTCATCCCAGACACTTTCTATTGGACCTATGATCCTTCTGGACCATCCAACTTTGACACCATTCAAGCATGGACTCTAACATTTCACCTAAATATATCACCATAGAAATAGTATATAAACAGAGTAAACTACACAGTTGTACTCTATCTTTTGACTAAACTTTAATCATAAATCTCTTACTCTCACCTTACTAAAGACCAAGCCTAAACCTCTATCTGGGTAACTGTTTGAATGTGTAACAGCCCTTAGAGGTCAGCTGACATCCCAAGTCTCGTGATTAAGCAGGTATCTAACATACCTGAGGATCTAGACAGAGTAAAAAAGGAGTTAGCAGGGCTATTTAATATCAAGGATATGAGAGAGCTAAAAAAAATCATTGGGATCAAAATAGAGAGGAACCATGACCACAACACCATCTCATTATCCCAGCAACAATATATCAAAGAAATACTCACTCATTTCAGCCTCCACAATACATCACCCATTACCACTCCACTTGATCCTAATGTCACCCTGTGAAAGTGACCAGCTGATAAACATGTTGAGCCTACCATCTAAGGTAGATATCAGTCTGCTATTGGCTCATTGATGTATGCTGCAATTTGCACATAGCCCGACATCACATATGCTATACAGTTGTTAAGCCAGTTCTTAAATAACCCAGGTCCCAAACACTGGTCAGCTGTAAAGCAAGTGTTTAGGTATCTATCTGAAACAAAGGACTTAAAGCTCATCTTCTCAGCCAATAAAGAACATGAGGTTCTTAGTGCCAGATACACAGATGCAGATTATGCATCCAACCCAGATGACCAAAAGTCAGTCTCAGGCTACACCTACCTGTTGGGAGGTGGAGCATTTGTGTGGTCATCCAAGAAGCAGTCAACCATTGCCTTGTCATCCACAGAAGCAGAATATACAGCTCTAGCATATGCAATACATCAAGCAATCTGAAATTGCAATCTCTTAGCTGAATTGGGTTATATTCAAGAAGAACCTACTCTGTTATTTAAAGACAACCAATCCACAATTGCCATTGCCAGAGATCCACAATATCACATGCAGTCAAAGCACTTTGATATGCAGAATTATTTTGTCTATAAAAAAGTAGAATCTGGGGTTATTAAACTATTATATTGCCCCACTGATAAAATGATTGCTGACATTATTATGAAAGCATTGCTGAGACCCAAGTATGAGAAGTTCATTCGCAAATTAGGCCTATTGCCATCTTGAGGGAGAGTGTTGAAGATGCACTCAGCTACATATGGCAATCTAGCAATTGGAGCAATGTTGAAGCACATGAACCTTCATGCACCTTCTCCTTGACTCAATCGCCTGTCTGCTCACTCAGCAATGAGTCAGACATGGACACTAGTAGATAATAGTATATTCTAGAAGTACCCACCCTGTAGTATATATACTGGGCAGACCAGCCCACTAATCATATAGATTAATACTCTTACTCTCACCCACATCTCTCACATGGTCAAGTCTCGTAGTTTACCACTGCACTCATAACCTCCATTTCACACTCTTTTACAACAGACTTGGACTTGCAAACTGCATTGCAACAGATTTTTATCTCCACTCTCAGTTTATTGATGCATTCTAGCAAGGCATCATATGTTGAGATCTGCTGTTGGAGGGCTTGTAGATTCAAAGCTATACAGTCACAGTCAGAGTTGAGAAGGGGTTGTGTTGCACAAAGGATACAGGTGACCTGAGAATTGAGAGCATTGGGTAGCAACACTGGCTCTGGTATGGAACATGCTGCTGCATCCAAGTGGAACATTGCACCTGTTGCACTCATGGTGACTATACTTCCTGTTATTGGGAGATTGCATTTCGAGTTGGAAATGACGGTTTCAAGAAAGAGGTAAGAGTCACTGGACCATTATCTGACATTATGCAATCGGCAGACAACAATCTGATTGGCTTAGATTGAACTCATTCAACTTGTCAATAAATATTACCTAATTGTCTCCTTCGATGCTCCTAGCCTTCAGAGGGTGAAATTATGTAAATTACACAATATTCAAGGCTCTTTCATGTTTCCTCTTTAAATCACGCACCTTGTAGGATCTTTTCCTGCCATCCACAATCTCACTGCTTATCAGCTTCTCAAAGAATTAGATCTTGAATTTTGCAAAGAAAATATTTGCATTTTTTTCCCATTATCATACCATTGTCCTACCCAGAGTCTGACGTGTCTGGATATCACCTTGAGACCTGCTTCCACACCTATGGCCACGATCCTCAATAATATCCTCCACTCCTCCTGCTGTTCTCTCTCTTCACTATCTACTGGATCTAGACTTGTATATGCTCAGTATGAAAGGTCATGAAATTTCAGATGTCCATCGTTGTCATCCTCATGACTCTCCTTTAATAGATTATGCCATCACAGCTCACTAGCCATTGATATGTGGGATGTCAGTGGAACATCTTTTAGAGGAATGAACATTGCTGCTTAACGTTCCCCTGGCATTCATGATACTCAGCGCCTCAAATCAGGACCTGGTTACTTCCGTGCTTGAATTGCATCGCAGCTGCCCAGTGTCACTTTTTCGGAAGCACTCTTTTATGCAGATTTCTTACACAAGTGGCAAGTCCTTAATAGTAGTTAGACCAGTGACACCTGACCTTTGACCTTCGGCTTGAGTAGGATCAGTGTGAAAGGCCCAAATCGAGTTGTCATTTCAAGATGAATCTATATAGTCCTAACATCTCGTGTACCCCTTAATCCTCCATTCCTCCAGCTGTGGATTGTTGTTTATTGCTTTGGGGGCTTAGGCTTTGGCAGGGGCTTAGGCTTTGATGAAGGCTTTGGCAGTTTGGTACCTATTGCTACTATTACTAAGAAAGGCCTTGCGTTGATATGCCATCTACGCATTCACACCTAGATTTTGCGATTTTGTAACAATACTATTGCACATCTATCCTATACTAGTGATACATAGAGGACTATAGCTGAGGCTTTGAGCTGATAGTTAAAAGCAGTAAGCAACTGGTAGAGCCAGGACTTAGATGCAACACCATTAGTGGGTTAAATCTACCAGCCAGCCAGACTAGTAACTCAAATGCTAGCAGGACTAAGTGAAATACAGCCACTAGCAAACGAAGGATGCTACTAGCACACCAAAACCAGAAGCAGAGTACACAGATCTTGTCAAGTTCTGTCACTAGCAGCCCAGACTGGGCATAAACACCTAAGTCAGGATAACTAGTCACATGGCAATCTTGAAACAGGACTTAGAAATAAATTAGGAATGGATTAACCTTGAGCCCAGATCCGACTATTTCAATATAGATCTCTTATGATTGATGCTAGTGGAGCCGGACTGCACCCTCGATCATGATCGGATAGCTGTTACAGGCACCAATATCCAGATATCCATATAACTGCGTTACTAGGGCCTGTAGTTGTGCCACGGGTGCGGAAATACCAACTGTGGAGTCTCTAGACCAAATATTTGAAAAGAAAACAGACTAGACTGACTATTGTATGATTATTCACCATTATTCGTGACTAGCCAAGAAATCCTTACCATGATATAGATCTCTTATGATCGATGTTAGTGGAGCCAGACTGCACCCTTGATCATGATTGGATAGCTGTTACAGGCACCAATATCTGGATATCCATATAACCGCGTTACTAGGGCATGTAGTTGTGCCAAGGGTGCGGAAAGACCAACTGTGGAGTCTCTAGACTGAATATTTGAAAAAAAAACAGACTAGACCGACTATTGTGTGATTATTCACCATTATTCATGATTAGCCAAGAAATTCTTACCAATATACTCTATACCCAGATGATATTTATAGTTTTGCCTCAGTAGTATATAAGTAGTGGGATGGGCGCTCATGCAAAGCAGGCAAGCCATCCCCATAGTTGAGCCCTCACTGGTAGTAACTGGTGTCCCCAATTAAAGGCTTTTGTGCTTAACCTCAACAAAGTGATTAATAGTTGCTAAGTCACCCATAGAATTGCATTGAATTGAAGTCCATTAGAGTCACTGTTGTGTTCTGCAAAGGTCCGGAGTGTTTTGAAGTTAGTTCAAGCAAAGTTCTTGGAGTTATAGTTTATTCTTAGGCCAAGAGCACCACTAGTCAGCTAAGAGTGCGACTGGTCAAGTGTTTATCACTTGTAGGAAGCAGTATAGGGCCAAGAGTGCCACCAGTCTGAAGCAGTTTCAGTCAGAACAAGCGCAGTAGCTCAAACCAAGTCACTCTTATCCAATTGTGTCTTACCCATCCCACTAGTATGAGTAGTACTTTGTATAAACTCACTAGTAATGAATAAAACGTCTTTAAGACAATTGTACTTGATTATTGAAGTCTGCAGAGTGCTTCCATCGTACTCGAAACCGCCCGAATTCAATATTGGTGATTAAGTGTAGAGTAGTAAGAGGTTTAGTGTGATTGGTGTTCATTGCCATTCCCTAATTCTTTTGTCACTCACTGTTACCAAGCACATCAGCGTCTCTCAGCACCAATGTCAGTGATAAATATTGTTGCATAGGATAATATCATGGCTCACATCCACCCGGTTGGCTGTAAGCAGACTGTTAGATTATATTCCTCAATATAGAGTTAACTGAAGTACTCACCATTTTTTCCCCATGTTCTTGGTAATAATGCAGTCTCAATGCAGCACTGCATCTTTTAAGCCCACCCCACACCCCCACACCCCCAAGTTGGTAGCGAGGACTGCACAGCACCCTAGATGCTATGCATGCAAATTCAGAAAATAACAGATAAGGATATTAAGGACAAGGTTTATTAAATAATGAAACAGGTCCTACAACAGAGACTATAAACGTAGCAGAGAAACGGTGCCAGCCTTTTCAAACAAGTTATATGTGGAACAATAGAAAGTATGAGGAGATACACTGACTCCGAGTAGAGAACAATGATGCCATCTGGCTGTGAGTATGCTGCACTGGAAAAACTGAATTGATTCGCCATCTACGCTGGACAAATAGAGGGATGTCACTTACTACTACTACTACTTTCCTTGACCCTCCCCGCTTTTGGATATCAGATAACAATCATTTCTTGGGCCAATCACTTGCACACAGCCAAAGGTGAAAGCATGGCCACAGGCATCAACCTCATTACCCGAGGTCAACGCTAGCCAGATCAAGAGTTTATCATATCCTCATCGTCTTGTATGCAGCAGAGTCTAGACAACAACTTCCAGTGACCAGTACAAGCATGTTATCCTTGTAACTGGATCCAACGATGGAATCGGGTATGAGCTCGTCAGGCTGCTAGCTGAGAAAGGCTACACCATTTACCTGGCTTCAAGGAACGAAGCATCTGGCAAAGCAGCACAGTAAGCAGGTTCCCATGGTTTTGACAGTCCCACAATTAACTTTCTTTGGTAACACCAAATTGAAGGACGAATACCACTTTGATGTCAAATTGGTCCGGCTCAATGTAACAGATGCAGCCTTGATCCAAGCAGCAAAGGATAACATTGAGAAAGCAGAAGGAAGGCTGGATACACTCGTAAACAATGTGGGTATGCTTTGTCCCTCTTTTTAACTGCTGTCTTCATTTATCGATCCCGGACAGGTATGAGCTATATGTCAAAAACCCAAGGATCCTGCACCATCTCTCTTGACATGCTTTGGAAGACTTTTGAGCCCAACTTTTTCGGGCTCATCCAGACTACCCAAACGTTCACCCCTCTCCTCCGGGCAGCACTGAAAGGGTATGCCTGCATCCTGAATGTCTCGATGTCCCTAGCATCAAACACTCGCCAAGCCGGCCCTGGGCTAACACTGCACCTCGCTGCTTAAAACCCGAGTAAGGCAGCTCTGAATTTGTACTTGATTATATTGGCAAAGAATCTGGAGGCAGAGGATATCAAGGTAAACATGGTATGTCCCAGGTTCGTGACAACCAAGTTGAATAGGTATTGGCCTGGAGGGAAGACCCCCAAGGGTGGTATGAAGACGCTTCTTCCATGGGCATTATTAGGCCCCGATGATATGGGGGAAGACTTGTGAGTTTTTCTCGATGATAGATCTATGCAAGCCGCTGATTATTGTTGAATGAACAGGTTTGTTTTGGGGGGATGATGGACACTTTCCTTGGTAGTTTGTGTCTGCTAGATTCCTGTAGGTTGCTCTGCTGTCGGCTAGTTCTTGAAATTTGATGTATTTCTCATGCATGAATTGCAATAGCTTCATCCACTCGTGGTATGCAATCTGGCCCCCAAACGATAGGCTACATCTAATATACGATATAACAGTAGAAAGCTTTTGAACACTATCCATTTGGTCCATCTGGATTATTACTCGTTCACTCTATGAATCTGCCCTCATTACATATATCTATTGTACATTTATTGCATCTGTTGTTGCATCGAAAGCACCAGTGCACCAGGACTCAAATCAAAAAATGTGAAGGACTACGAGAGCAAGAATAAATTAGCTTTATCGAAATATTAATGGGGAAGCTCATCGATGACTAACTGGAAGGATCTTGAACACCAACCTTGAGTGCTCACAGGAGTTCTTTCTTGATATCTTGTGATGTTTCTTAACTTCTCGTATCTCATCATAAGTACCAGACCCCTGCAAGGATGTCTCATAGCATGCATATCACATATCAATGATTTTGATGGCAAGGGCTGGTAATATTTCTACACGTAAAACACAAAGAATGTGGCTGCTTACTGACTTGCCCAAGACTTGACCTAAGCTGGCGAAGAGGATGTGATAGCAATAACTTCTCACCTGTGGCCTTGCACACGTCTCCAAATTCTTCAAATAATAGTGATTTCTCCCTTCTGAAATTTTGTATATTCTCTACAAAGGTAGGCAAAACTGGCTGAAAAGAAATGTGCATCAGTGAAGCATTCAATCCTGATCAATGATATCACTGATGTCTTCCCGCTTCCATCACTGGTACCAGGAACATCCATGGAATGGTGTCCTCAGAATTTTCCATCATCTTCCCACCAGTCTCGTACCCGTTCACCCTGGTCAGTATCTGCAGATAGAGCTTGCCTCGAGAACTGACCGATGTTTCCTCTCCCTGGTTCTCAAAGATGTCTGATACTGCACCTTGCTGCATACAACCCAAGCAGGGTTATGATAAAATCTTACTAACAAAGGATCTAGAGGCGGAAGACATCAAGGTTAGCATGATATATCCCAGTGTTGAGATAGCAATCCCGAGCAAGTACTAGAATGTACTCGAAGGATTGGCTTACTCAGCAGGATCAAGTTTGGACCATAAAAGTGGACATACATAGTATTTCGTAGTAAGTTCTAGAAGTAGTACAAAATGTATTTAAGTAGGACACCTCTTGCTTGAGAGGCAAGGATTTTACCATCCTTTCTACGTTCTCCTTGCTCTCGTTACAACAGGTTATGGGCCCTGGCCCTAACTGAACTACTTACATCATCACCAACTTTGCACTCTCGTACTTTACATACACACATAGAACCAAATGGATAGCCAGTCCATGTATAGGATTGAACCCCTTAAGGGCCCAGAAAACTACCCAACATGGAAAGTCAAGATGATTGATATACTAACTGATTTAGGTCTAATTGACTATGCCGATGGAAGCTCTGTGGCCCTGGCAGAAGCAGCACTGGTGGCAGATTGGAAGAAGAGTGATAGGAAGGCTCTTTCGACAATAAGACTGCAGGTTTCAGATGGCCCACTGGTGTATATTGCTGGTTCTAAGACTTCAGCAGAAGCCTGGAAAGCTCTGAAGGACATGTATGAGTCAAGGGGACCCATGGGAATTGTCCTTATGAGAAGGAAATTCTTTAGAGCTCAGTGTGAAGAAGGAGGAAACATAGAGGAGCATATTAGGACTATGAGGTCCTACCAGGAGGAGCTGGCATCCTTTAAGCAGACTGTTGAGGAGGAGGACTTCTCAATCACACTGCTTACATCACTTCTGGAATCATGGAATTCATTCATTTCATCAGTGGATACTGCAGACTTGAAGGATTCATACAAATTGATTTCCTGAATTCTCCAAGAAGATATCTGATTGTGGGAAAAGACTTCTGACCCAATGACAACACTTGCAGCACATGACAAGAAGAAGTTTAATCTGAAAATCACATGTTACAGATGTGGAGAAACTGGCCACATTAAGGCTAATTGCTCAAATGGGAAGAAGAATCCCAGAAAGCAATAGAAGGGGAAAGGGAAGGGCCAGACTCAGACACATGTTGCCAAGTCAGATTCTAATGAAGAAGATTACGCATTTTGGGCAAAAGACATCACATCTACTGCATTTGCAGGGTCATCATGGATTGGAGACTCAGGCACCACCAAGCATATAGTCAAGAATAGATTGCATTTTTCTGACTATGTTGAGACCCCAGGACATGAAGTTATTAGTGTAGGAAGGTCAAAAGGCTTGGGAAGAGGAATAGTTAAGATTAAAATGATTGAAGGAGAGAAGACCACTGCAGTCACTCTAAAGGACTGTATTCATTGCCCTGAAGCACCATTCAATCTTATATCATTAGGGCGCATCATAGATGCTAGGTTTGAACTCAAATTCAAAGAATCCTGGATGGATATTATCTCACCATGTGGCAAAAGGATTAGCCATGGAGATAAAATATCGAAGCTGTATAGCCTAGATATTATTGTGCCAGAAATAACCCAGGCCCATATGATAAAACCAGCCCAATCATAGCAGAAGTGGCATTGGGTAATAGGCCACTTAAACATGGGATCAGTAAAGAGACTATTTAGAAAGAAAATGGTCAAGAGAATGGATGTGGATGAGTCAGCAGTGCCTCAAAAGGATTGCGAAGCCTGCATACAGGCCAAACATAATGCCAAGCCATTTCCACAAGAAGCTGAAAGGAATTATACTGAAATAGGTGAAATGACATTTTCAGACTTATGGGGGCCAGCCCGAACTTAGGGTATCCATGGAGAAAGATATTACATAAGCTTCACAGATGGGAAATCCCAGAGGACAATGTTGTATTTTCTAAAGTCGAAACAGGGTACAGAAATCCAAAAGAAGATTCAGCAGTACCAAAAATACATCAAAGTCCACACTGGAAGAGATCTGAAGTTTATGAGGATTGATAATAGGAAGGAATATATCAATGAGAAGGTGAAGGAATACCTCCAGAGCAATGGCATCCAGTTGGAACTGACTGCCACATATTCTCCATTCCAAAATGGAGTTGCCAAGAGAGTCAATCGGACTCTTGTGGAGCATGCTCATGCCATGCTAGAAGAACATCACCTGCTGAAATTTTTATAGCCCAAGGCAGTGGCATATGCCATATATTTGAAGACTGATCACCAACCAGGGCTATCAAAAATGATCTAATCCCAGAAGAAGTGTTTTGTGGAATAAAACCAGACATTTCAACACTCCAGGAATTCGGAACAAAGTGCTGGGTGTTGCAACAGAATAACAAAAGGTCAAAACTCGACCCAAAATCAAGAAAATTTATCTTTACAGGTCTTACAGATGAATCAAGAGCCTGGAGATACTATAACTCACAGACTAGGCAGATTCAGACCTCAAGAAATGTTATATTCCCTGAAGAGAGCATTCTAAATGCTAACAATGATAAATACATTGTGTCCCATCCTCCACTGCTCAAGGGGGAGTCAGGGAGCAAAGTTGAGCAGATTCTGGATGGAAATGATGATATTTTGGACAAATCCACAGGTGCCAGGAATGCCAAAACAAAAGGGGAAATACCTCTTGATGACCCAGCAACTAAATCAAAGTTACCTGTATAGCATGGGAAGGTGATTCAGCCACATGACAAATCAGTCTGGATTGCATCAGTAGCCCCACCAAGTTACCAGTTCCTTAATAATCCAGTCTCATGAGGCACAAAATTGCCAGAGAAGCAGCAGGAAGTAACAAAGAAACCACTGGAGACTGTAAATATTGCAGTAGAATATGCATGTGTGGGAGAGACTGCAGATAACCTCAGTGATAAGCCATTAAGCCTTGAAGAAGCCAAAACAAGGCCAGATTGGCATCATTGGAAGAAAGCAATGGATGAAGAATATAATCTATTGACTTCTCTAGGCACATGGCAGCTGAAAGAATTACCTCAGGATAGGTCACTTGTTGATTGCAAGTGGACCTACAGGCTGAAAAGAGATGGTGATAGGAAAATCACCAGGCACAAAGCCAGACTCATTGCAAAAGGATTTTCACAGAAACCCAGAATTGATTTCTTTGAGACATATGCACCTGTAGTTAGGCTGGACACATTCCGCCTACTTATGGCCATTGCCGCACAAAGAAACCAGATTATTCATGGAATGGATGTCATTGGAGCCTACTTAAATGGAAAACTCAATGAATCCATTTATATGGCACAGCCACCCAAATATTCTGATGGGAGTGGCAAGGCGGCACACCTCAAGTTGACATTATATGGACTCAAGCAATCTGGCTGAGTTTGGAATGAGAAATTAAATGCTATCTTTTTGGGACTCAGATACACAAGATTGATTAGTGATCAATGTGTGTGTATCAGACAGATGGATTCTGGTCCTATAATTGTAGCTGTGCATGTAGACGACATGACACTGCTTGCCCCAGATGATGAAACCATGTCTATTATGAAAGAAGAGCTTAAGAAGAAGCTAAATGTTACAGACATGAGGGAGATTCAATACATATTGGGCATGAAGATAGACAGAAATTGGGAGAAGGGTACCATTACCTTATCCCAGAAGGCATATATTTTGAAGGTACTCAAGCAAATGGGCATGAAAGACTGCAAACCAGTCAAAATGCCTATGGACCTGAATGTATGGCTAGAGAAAATCCCTGAAGATGATCCCCGGAGCGCTGACACAGCCACCAGGCAATATTACCATACTGGTGTCGGATCTCTGATGTATGCAGCCAATGGATCTCGGCCTGACATTGCACATGCTGTCATGGAATTGAGCAAATACATACAAAATCCGGCCACTGAGCATGTCACAGCTCTGAAACGAGTTTGCCATTACTTGAAGGGGACTCTGGATTTTGGTATCACATATGGAGGGACTACAGATGAACTGATACCCTACTCAGATTCAGACTGGGGAGAAGACAGGACAGATAGAAGATCAACATCTGGTTATGTCTGTACCTATGCAGGGGGAGCTGTTACTTGGAGTTCAAAGAAACAGCCCACTGTAGCTCTATCCACTATGGAGGCAGAATATATGGCCCTTTCACAAACAACCCAAGAAGTAATATGGTTGCGGGCAATTTTAACTGAATTAGGATTGCCACCTGATGGTGCAACCACTATTTTCATCGACAATCAGTCAGCAATCAAATTCACTGAGAACCCCGTATTCCACATGCGATCGAAGCACATAGACATACAGCATCACTTCATTCATGAGCGCATGGCTTCAAATGAAGTCAAAGTTCAGCACTGCGCATCAGAGGAGAACTTAGCAGATATATTCACTAAAGGGCTACCAAGACCATTACATGAATATCTATCTGCAGGTATTCTAGGAGCTCGAAATTGAGGGGGAGTGTTGGGATAGCAATCCCGAGCAAGTACTAGAATGTACTCGAAGGATTGGCTTACTCAGCAGGATCAAGTTTGGACCGTAAAAGTGGACATACATAGTATTTCGTAGTAAGTTCTAGAAGTAGTACAAAATGTATTTAAGTAGGACACCTCTTGCTTGAGAGGCAAGGATTTTACCATCCTTTCTACGTTCTCCTCGCTCTCGTTACAACACCCGGGTTTGTGATGAACCAGGTTAATGGATATCAACCTGGAAGGGAAGACTCGCCGGGAAAAGCAGCGAGATCGTTGTTTCCTTGGGTGTTGTTGGGTCCGGAGGGTGAGGAAAACTTGTAAGCTTATCTCAATGATAAGCCTAGGCGTATCGCTGATTTTGTGCGATACCAGGTTTGTTTGGAGGGGATGAATGACTGCTTCCTTGGTAGATTGTTACACAGTCAATATCAATTCATTGAACATCAATGAACTATACTACCCTATATAACGATGTATATGTCGTGAATGATGATCATTTTCTTCGCCTCGCGTTCAAGCAGAGACGGAACTCTACGCCTTCGTCTTGGCGTTCAACGACAAAAAAGGTGCCAAAATGTTCCTGTTTCTGTGTTGTGTCCTGTAGCGTGCGACCGGAGTAAAGGGAGCATGAAAATATTGCTTGACTGCGTTCGCGAAAAGTCAATGGAGGAGATTGGTTGATGCGGCTTTTCTTTGGATTTGTGAAGGCATATTCGGATGATTGTAGGCATGTAGCGTAAGGTGAAAGTGGTGAGTTCCCTTCTGCTTTGGATATTGTTGGTTCTTGAGGACAAGGTCCAGTGTATTGGCTCTATCGGTTCATAATGACAAACGACCATTCGTCGGTAAAGCAGTGCTACGGAACCGCAATATGAAGTGAACCTGCGTCGCTATTGTTGGGATTTGCAACTTCGGTACCATCAATTTGGCACGATACTAGGATATAATCAGGTACTCTAGTAGAACGTTCTAGATACATTCTGTAGTATTTAAGGAGCTCGTCTCGAGCTCTAGTGGCTAACAATTCAGTATTCTCTACTCAGCAAGCCTCCCACTGCAATAGTTACAACAACTGTTCATGTCAAATGTCGTCAGCACTTTAATCTCGCGACAAAGGGACCATTCTGTAGGACTCCTGGGCCGTGTTCTTCATGCCAAGTCTGTCTGTTGTTGCGTTCCTAGAGCGAAAGAGAGCATTCACTATGAAAGAACATGTTTAGATGCTAACGTTAGACGTCATCTAGAACTAGCGTACCTAAGGCATGCCAAGTTAACTGTTCACGAGAATTCTTCGAGGGATCTGTGAAAACATAGATTCCGACCATGGTAACCGCCTAGTTGGCGATTGTACGTCATTTCTGGAGTGTTTCGAGGTTTTGGCACTTACACAAATGGACAAAAGGACGAGGCAAGGTAGTACGCCTACGAAATCTGTGTCTGGAGTCAGTTTGCGAGCCAATGTTGTATTGAACTTAAAGTACCCAAGATATCACCTGGAATATATCAGCATCGAAGATTGAATTAACCAGAAGTGACGGACCAAATCCGTCTGGGGCTCCAGGCATGCTTGAACGTAGCTGAGTAAAGGCAAACACAGTCCCAACAGGAACAACGACAATCTCATTCCTCTGCTGGAAGCCGAACCCGACAGTCATAATCATAACAAGACATATCATGAGGGTGATAAGCCCTGGTTCAGTGGGGAAACCATGAGATCAATTTCATGGGCACAATGAAATCGCACCGACAGAATGTGATGGTGATGACAAGGCAATACCATATTACTAAGGTACCCCGTTGCAGAGTAACTACGACATAGATGACTTCCGGACTACCTTCCTGGGGCAAAAAACCCTCGATGACTTCCGTCGAGATTTTGAGGCCTCTTGAACCGGTTTAGTTATCAAGTCACAGAGCAACTCGAAACACTTACACGGCCAGCCCAGAAGTTGAATGGAGAGATAATGATACAGTATCATTGGTACTCTTGTCTTGGGCGAAGCCAAATATCTCAGCGAGGTAGCTGTTTAGTGATATCAGTCGTACTTCTACTAAGATGAGAAGGGCCTCACTGATCAAAGGGATAATACACCTGACTCGAACGTGTGTGTCTGACGGAATGTTTGGTATAATCGTAAGGGGGAAATACAGCAAGTTCTGTCTGGAAAGTCGGGATATTCGAAAGGACATCATAAAAGCCTGCCGTGGCATTCCAGGCGAATATTGGATCCACGGGTCTATTGTTGCCAGAGGCTCCGTTAGTGCTCGCATCGGAGTGAAGAAGATTTCTAGAAGAAAACATCAACATCTCTAATCAAACATCCACAAAACATAACACTCACGTATCGAAATAAATATTGACGTCTGTGCATTCCGATTCACAATTGTCGCCCACAATGGTCCAATCAAGGACCATTGTTCCTTGTTTCAAATCCGCTGATATTAAATCCGCATGAAGGTAAATCTTTTGCAGTGAGTGCAGCAGTGGGTCGAGACGACAAGGAAGCTCACTTCTCGAATAGCACCATTTGAGGTAGTGCCATTGGCCCTGTATTGGAATTCCGTTGGATGTAAAGTTACTCCCAAGAGGATGCAGGCTATGGGAATAATGATAACAAAAGCGAAAGAAAGGAAAAAGCACCACCGAATCTTTTTCACGTGAGGAGGGGAGGTAAGCATATTTGGTTGGCTGAGCGCTGTGCACTGGCAATCCCGTAGCAAAGACGTTTGGGCAGAAAATGGGTTGTCAAGGTTTATATAGAGCCTCGTCAAAAAAACCAAAAAAAAATTACGAAGGGACGTGCTCGATTTGGGTTCATTGGACCTGGATCAATGAGCGCTAATCATGATGTTGTTATTCAAACGCATACAGTTGCCAAAGTGAAACATATAAAGAATCGTGCGGTGGCCCTGGTATGTGCTAAGCATTGATATAAATCGCCTTTGCGTACGATGTTAGTTAACGTAGGAGGAATGCTGATGTCCACATTGTCCCTGCGGCGGAAGAAACTATTCAGTGTGATAAGTATCTCTTCCGAAATAGTTTAGGAACAGGATGCTTCTAGTACGGCTACGTTTGGGTTCAGTCTGCTTAGCGCCTTCTTCCCGGAAGTCACGTATGTGTAAGATATCCATGACGTTTCGTTATGGAACCTATACAACGACTGTCACCGCTAGACACAAATTGAGTGCAGGACACCTACATTGTGCTTGTCCAACTAATTAGTAGACGCCCTCTATTCAATTCCTTGCTGAGATGGTGGATGTCTTGTGAAACAGCTCCGGCCAGACGGTTGAGGTACATGGTAACCAATCTTAAATAACCCTCGCCCACGTAAGACGTGCATCAAGGGATGGACCATCCTGTAGACTTTTGTATTGCAAACATTGTGCAGGCAGTGAAGATATTTGAGTGGCATATGTTTGTCCACAAGAGGCGATGGGTGTGTTGGTACGGTCCGGTTACTCCGTGATCACGTGTACATTAGGAATTTCCGTAGTTCTCCGTTGTTTGTAGCTACATCCACGACTATCACTAGCCATCCGGCATTCTCTCTCTTGGACCCAGCTATACGTTTTCAGCGACTAGGATAGCTGTTTGGAGGAATCGCTCCTAGATAGTCGGTGTATATCTCCAGGAGCTACCGAGAGACAGATAGGATATGGAGATGAGAATCGTGAGAATCATGATTGAACGCAGACACTAACACTTTTATTCTTTAGTACCATAGGTATAATGACGCTGCAAACTTGGCTGGAATAAACGCTGCCTTCTTTGTTGTCGACTAAAGCGGATAAAAAGACGTCGATATATCAGAGGGGCGCAGAGCCTAGTTGGCGCCGGTGGTCGCTGCCAGTGGTTGGGCGCTGAGGAAGTATATTGATCAATGAATGATCAGCAGCAGCTTTGATTTCATATTCAACCGCGACTGACACGTGATTAGTGACCACTTCGCGTAGTCGTCGTCAGGACCCACGATGCATCCAACGTGTCTCATTTCGGTCCTGACATCCTCAAGCATCGTGAACAGGATTTTCTCGGCCCAAATGCTGGGCTCAACATTGCTGGTCTCTTATCTGTATCAATGTGGGCCCCCTCTCGACCAACTCTCAATTCCCTGTAGACTGCTTCACAGTAGCGATGGTAGCCGGATCAAAACTTACCGATGAAATGTCGCTGCCAAAAAAGGTGCAAGAAAAGAGGCTGCAGAGACTGCGTTTCTTGGATATTAAAGACGCTCTCATCAGACTCTTGCTCGCTTGATCGACATCGCCCTTGCCACAGTAACCCGTATGTATCTGCTATTCGATTAGTACAATATTACCCAGCATACTCTACTACAACTCTCCCTGTGGTTCTTTCGTAGTATATACAGTACATGATAATCCTTCACTATCCGCTCCTTATACTGTACAATTGTCAGAGGGTATACCGCACTGGGAAAGCGGGAAGGCAGAATGCAATAGCTTGTCTTTAATGTAAGACATCTCCGTGATGATGATAACCTGCTCGCCGGTCTTCTTCAACGTCTGCCACTTATTCTCTCCAAGTCGGCATATCTTTCCTCAACATTCTCACGTCTTTTCCAGGCCCACAGTAGCTCATCACGATGGTTGTAGCAACAGGATCACTTGAAGTTCCGGCTTGTTCGTTGAAGTCCTGTATTCTCAAAGCACGAACAAGGTGCGCCTGAATATCAGTCCAGCACTTCGCAAAGCAGAATTCTCCGTCAATGCAGGATATTCCGTGTGACTTTCCACCTGCGATATCTCGTGAAAAGGGATCTGAATATGAAGTATGATGGAGGTTATCTTTCCGTTTTGACTGATTCTCCAGGCACGACAAGCGATGGCCTTCGGCATCAAATCCGGCAAGTTTTTACATAGATTTAGGACCAGATTTAGCTTCGGGTTTGTGCCTGAAATACTTGTGCAAAAATATATTATTTTTGCATAAATATTTGGCCTCCCGTACTTGGGGTTGAAAAACTGCTTTCGGGATTAGAGTCCTAAATCCAGAAGGGGACGTCCTCTCCCAAAGGCAGAGCCGACAACCCAAATCCAATCAAAACCCTGAGCAAATACAAAGGAATTTACATCGGGATTTGGGGCCCAAATCCTGCCTGGCTTGTATATGCTCCTACTTCATTCAGGAAGCACTTCCAATGCTCCTCAGTAATAAAAATCGATGTCACTCCCCATGAGAGACAGTTTCTTCCGTGCCCTGACTTCATTTCCCGGCCTTCTCCCCAATTTACAGCATCTGCACATGTATTTATGGGAAGCTGGACCCTCAAAATCATGGGATGCCTTATTCTCCATGCCGCCAGCACATTCATTCAGTCAAAATTCACTTGCACAATTACAGTTATTTCAGGAATTCGGAATAGACTCACGCAAAGTGGATCGTTGGGATGGCATTAGGTTCGAAGAGTTCATGCCAGTAGTCAGAGATTCGCGGAGCTACTAGAGCCGTTCGGAACAATCGCTCTGGATCTGAGCCCATTATCCGCCTGTAATACCAGGTACCTATACTCTCTTTCCATTATTATTCACCGTTCGCTACTGCGTCGACGTACAATGTACTTATTATTTTCCGCGCGAACTGATAGAGCATAGGGATAGTATTCAAGTTGGTTCGCCCCCGTTTCAATAATATCATTAGCGGAGTGTGGTTATTCAACTTTAGTTTTCAAGTAGCAGTGTAACCGACCAGTACCCATAGCAGGCGCACGTGACAAAGTCACATCTTACCGAGCCAGCATCATATGTTCTGGCCAAGGTTCTCTCGTTTCACGCAGATACGGACCGCCAGACATGCCAGGAGAATCTCATACGCCTCGCCTTCCAATGAAAAGTTCAAAATCCTCTTCCTCGGACGCGAAGAGTTCTCGTGTATCGTCCTGAAGGAGCTATTCGCCGCACAAGGTTTCGCCCATGGCCACTTGACCCGTCTCTGGATCCATTTATCAGCTTCCTAGATGTTTGGGCCTCGCTGGATATCGCCACGAATCCTGATGAGCGTGTAGGAAGACGGGGCTCGAAACTTTCGGTTTGTGAGTCGCTGGGATGGTAGGCGCGGCTGGTGCTGATATTCTGTCAGCGCCCCTCAAAATACTGGGAGAATCTTTGGAAATACCGGTACATCTCATTCCGCGTGAAAAGACCGATTTTAAACATTGGACGGTGAGAATGTGAACATATTGGGTGTCACTGTGCTGATAAACATAGGGCAGCCGCCAGCACCATTTTCTGAGGGCGCATTATCCAATCATCTGGTCATCACGGCCTCTTTCGGACGTATCCTCTCTTCTCGCTTTCTCGGTCTATTTGCTCCGATGAGGAGACTCAACGTACACCCGTCCCTTCTCCCAAGATACCGTGGACCAGCGCCTATACAACAGGCGATTTTGAGTGGAGACTCTGAGACTGGCGTCTCTATCATTAGCATGCTCAAGAGGAAGGAGGGAATAGATGCTGGCGACGTGTGGGGGTCAGATAAGATGGTACGTGTATAATGTTTGCAGGTTTTCATTTTTGACGCTGAGTGAACAGGCTGTTGCCCCAAACGCGACGTACTGTGATTTACAAGATTCATTGGCCCTACAAGGAGGCAAACTGCTGGTTTCCGTACTGCGGGATATCATATCAGGAACCGTTGAGTCTTCTCTCAGCGCTAATATGTTCAACGTACTAAATGTGGTACTTAGGCAAAAACATCTCCGCAGGTCGGAGAAGTGTCTTATGCACCGATGATCACGTATGATGACTCTGTTGTTGATTTTACCACCATGTCCGCCGAGTCTATCGTTCGACGGTACCGAGCTATCGGGCATCAGGTATAATGCTTGCCAAGCTCACCGCTACCTCCATCTGATTTTGATCTTGCTAGCGTCCCATCACCGTGTACGCACTCGATGGATGTACCATCCAACTCGGATCGCCATCGGTGGAGGTTAGCTCGCCCTCATTCGTGCGGGACGAGCCTGGGGCGTCGTGTCTTTACCGGTCCGAAAGCACGGTACTAGTTCGTTGTATAGATGGGTCAGTCCTGTCTATACCGCGGATGAAACCCGAGGGGAGCCGCTGGGGAACGGGCAAGGATTGGTGGAATGGGGTCAAAAGCATGAATTTTGTCAAGGACGGCACGTATAGGTTCATCAATAAGCGCTACGTGGAATAGACGTGCTCACTAAATCTGTCTGGATATCTAACGTGCTCTTCCTGAACAGAGATTTGGCCGTGTGGCGAAACCTCTCAAATAATCCAACCAGGATATACTTGGGGCTTCCTCCGTCTATAGATACTCGAATTGTTTACTATTTCAATGGAACCCTGACTTCAAATATGGTCCACTTTGGGACGCCACAGAGGTATGTACCATCTACTCTCCACTCTCCCGATCTATCTGCTGGGATCGCGGCCTTGCATAACAAACTTGTTCCCGAAACAAGCCGCTCCTTGCAGTGCATTATGAGCTCGAGAGGACTTCCACTACGTTGTTGACACGAAGACGCTGCAAGAATTTGACTGCCCTGCCCGAATGCGACCTGCCTGCCTCGAGACAAACACCCTTTCACTCGACTGAGCCTTGAACAGAACCACCCTCCATTGTGGGTTTTATTGTAGCGTCGCGTAATGAGAGGGGATACGTTAATGATGAATACACATGCACGAGATCCAAGTGACTGAATATTCTGTGTCTGCAGGATAATTGAAGACTTTGTAGTCCTCTATTTCAGGGAGCTCAGGAAGAAGGGGCCGAGGCACGTGGTTTTACCGCTAACCGTCCGCGGCCCCTAATCACAACCATCCATCATACCCCTTACTTGAAGATTCCTCGATGGCCGACGTAAGCGACCCCGCCATTGCCCAAGGTATACTGCGCCGTCCATCCATCGTATCCTACCGCTCACTCCTTCCAGCGTACGAAGACGTGCGGTCAGACAAGTCGGAAACGACGTGGTTGTTACTCGACTACGAGGTGCGTTGTCGTCCAGGGACACGACACCGCTGATGATGACCAACAAACACCTCCTAGTCCGACCGCTCTGACCGCCTAGTCTTGACGTCGAGCGGGACAGGCAACCCGCTCGATGAGCTGAAGGATAATCTGGACGAGTCCAAGGCGTCGTTTGCGTATGGGCGGGTGTCGTATGCGAATGACAAGGAGAGTAAGAGGGAGAAATTTATCTTGGTGGTGTGGATAGGACCGCAGTGCAAGGTTATGCGAAAGGCCAAGGTGAGTGCAGTGTTGTTTTCCTTGCTGTTGGATGTTAGCTGATGGCTCTGTGGGTAGATCTCGGTACACTCTGCAGATGTGAAGAATGTGTTGAGGGTATTTTCGATTGAAGTTGCTGCCCGTGAGAAGGGTGATCTTGAGGAGGAGCCTATTGTGAAGCGATTGAGAAAGGTACAAGTGGCTTTTTTTCTTTTTTTTTACTCTCTTAAATTTATACTAATTCTCGTAGGCTGGCGGTGCGAGTTACGATGGTGTATAATTCTCGCTACGACGGTGTATAATTCTCGTTATGATGGAATATAATTCTCGTTATGATGGAGTATAATTATCGCTACGACGGCGTATAATTGATACCCATTTAATCTACGGTCCAAGCATCCTCAATCTGTGTATACTCTCGTCTCCTTCGAGGCGCATACCAACCCATTCTTCCATCCGGATTGCCCCGAGTGTGTTTTCGTAAAACGCGATAGACGGCGCATTCCACTGAAAGTATGTCAGTCGCAGTCAGAATAGAATAAAGATAAACGTACCTTGAGCACAGACCAGTCGATGCGACCGCAGTTCTACGGACTATAAGTAAGGGATATCTTGTTGCATGATACATGATACCTTTTCTTCTGCGATCTCTCCGAGTTTGGTGAAGAGTCCCTTGCCGACGCCTAGATTCCTGTGTTCAGGCGATACGTACAGATCCTCTAACTGGTTGCAAGTGAGAGATAAACTTGCAAGCGTATACTAGAGACGCACATAAATCCCAGGCCTTCCGATCCACGTTGAGAAATTGTAAAAGTAGAGCGCAAATCCTACGGTTGACCCGTCATCAAGAGTAGCCATCAGAACATGGGCAGTAGGCTGATTACTGAACAGTGCAGTGTGCAACTAAAAACTAAATTAATATCAAGCTTGGAAAACAAGTCGTCGTAATAATTCACCAGTTCAGGTGTAGCCTTTGCACTTTCTGGCGTCTTTTCATACGTCGCCAAGTCGAGTATAAACTGTAAAATCGCAGGGATATCCTCGGGGACAGCAGGTCGAACGCTGAACTTGGCCATGAGAAAGAGTATTGTATGCACTTATTTACATCCAAACCTTATTTCCTCTCCTTCCTTGCAATCTTTTTCGTAATCGTACGCGCAAGCCCCCGCCCTCCCCTCCCCACCGATGGATCCAGCAAAATTGGCAAAGCTCCAGGCTGCCGCAGCAGCGAATAGGATAGGTGGGCACAGCGATTTTTTGTGAGAAAGAAAATACTTAAAAAACTCGAAACAGGTGGAAAGGGCACCGTGCGCCGTAAAGTCGTCCGGAAGGGCAAACCCGCCGCGGCCCAGGATGACAAGAAACTCCAGGGTGCGCTCAAGAAGCTCAATGTGCAGCCCATTTCTGGTGTGGAGGAGGTCAATATGTTCAGGGAAGATGGAAATGTTTTGCATTTCACCGCTCCGAAAGGTGTGTGCTGTTTCTCCCCCATGAGGTCGTCAGATTTTTCAAAGGCTTGAATAGTACATGCTGCCGTATCTGCTAATACGTTCGCCATCTACGGTGCAGGCCACGTAAAGGAGCTGACAGAGCTCGTACCCGGTATACTCAACCAGCTCGGTCCAGGTTCGCATTTACCTCTTTCTCTCTTCTCTCTACTCCACACTCACAGCTTGTCAGACTCCCTGGCATCCCTCCGAAAACTTGCAGAATCATACCAAGCCATCCAACAACAACGTCCAGGCCAACCTGCAGAAGAGGACGATGATGACGACGTCCCAGATTTGGTGGAAAACTTTGACGATGCGGCAAAGTTGGATTAGTTTTAACAACCAGGGTCGATGTATTTTACCAAAAAAAATCTGTTCTGCTTGCTTGCTATGAATTTCTCTGCATTGCATTTATGCCTGGGATTAAGCAGGATATCTTGACGCGCGCCGACGTAGAGATAGTATTTGAGCTTGGGTGGGCAATTGTATCCGACATGGAGGAGGCGCCAGAGTGAGACTTGGAATCCGACACGGTAAGTAGAAAGTACGAACGTTGTCTCGGAACATGGAACATGGAACGACTTGCTAAGATCCGATGATGCCAAGTATCCTTCTTGATCATCTTCTACTCCGACGGCAATCATCGAATATCGGTACTGTACGTTCCACCCTGCGATTCAGATAAATACGAATACTAAACAAGCACCATGGATGCAATGTTTCACTTGGATGCAGTGGCACGTTCCGTACCAAAGCCTGTATTCCCACCCGATGCTCTAAATTCTCCCATTGACGTTCTTCAATCCGTGTTTCGTCAGATACAGATTTCGTCGTATCAGCAGACCTTCTTCAGGCAATCCTATCCCAAGGCAACAGACTTTGTGGAAGGTCCGTGGACACTTAGCCGCGTGTGTGGTCTTTGGAGGGACGTCGTTTTGTCCCATCCCCAACTTTGGTCGCACATACACCTTCGCTGTTGGTCGCTACGTCGTCGGGTGCACTTTCCTGACCCCCACCATATGATACTTGCACTCAGAACTATGATTCTCCGTTCAGAGCCACATCGTCTCGACATAGTGTTTGAACGTCAAAAACCAATGTACTCTTGTGTTAGTGACCCTGGGGCCTTTCAAGCTTTTCCCATGATCCTTGAGCAGTCACATCGGTGGAAGAATGTGCTGCTAGACATTTCACTGGATTTAATGCAGCAGTTGGTTGTGGTTCTTGGAAAGGTCTCTTGCCTGGAGTCATTGACATTGCAGGCTCTATGTGTCGGAACGAACCTACCAGCTGTTCGAAGCGTCTTCATTGATGCTCCTCGCCTGCAGCAGGTGGCTTTGTATGGTACCTCCCGTGTTAGCGATTTCATGTTTCCTCCTCATATCACGTCTCTGGCAGGAAGTTTAGCCAACCCTTCCAACTTCGAGGCTTATCAGTTTCTCGTAGAATGTCATCTGGATAGTGATCTCTCTCTCTCTACCTCGCCTTCCCCTTGTCCGGCGTCTTCTCGTAGGATCCATTGAACCACTCGCGCATCTGCATCTACCTTCTTTAGAAGATCTTTTGTTTTTTCGTTACCATTCGCGGCTATATTCAAAAACCGCAGTCGAGCTTGTCCTGATTATGAACGACTTCATCCTCTCCAGATTAGCTTTCCGTTTTTCGAACGTAGGCGGTCATATTTTCATCCAAGACTCCCTATCAATGATGGAGACTCTGATATGCTTGGAGATCGAGGGAAGCAGGGACACTGACAATATTTTCAATGCTCTTACTTCTGTCGGACTTCTCCCAAATTTACAACATCTACGGCTATCTTGGTTGAAAGTACCTTCATTACGAGATCCCTTCGCGAAGTGGGCGTCTTCGTTCTGTCACAATTTACTGCTCTACACTTGGTGACGTGGAGAGCTGTGATGAATATCTTGCACCGTTGCGGCAGCCTGAACTGCGCTTGGTTGCCCTGCTTGAAGACGGATCGAGAATCAAGTTTGGAAGTTTCCAGTCAGATAGTACTTCTTCGGATCTAGTCTCTCTAGGTGGGCTCTCAAATCAAGACAGTTGGTTGGCTTTCGATTGTCCCTTTTAAGCAAATTTATCATGTGACTACCTAGCCCCTTCCACTCTTGCAAAAATTACTATCTGACATCGTTTTTAAGACCGCGAAGCAGATTTATTAGCACGGAAATATGTCATAGCACTGAAAAAATAGCTAAATGCCAGATATCTATCCGCAAATCACTATTAATAATAAAACCATTTTTCTTGATTTGGGGGATTGGATCTATCAACCGCTGTCACTTCGTATATCCGACTATATGTTGACCCAAGCATCAAATCCTTCAATTTTCGTACTGTGAGATCTCACTCAAAGACAGCTTTCGTGATACGGAGAATGGTTGGTTTATACCAATATTAAGGGAAATATCCCCTCTAGATACATTGAAATTTGTGGTACCCTTCCAAGGGACTCGGAATATTTTCCGAGATACTTCTGTGCCTGTTATATGAATTTTGTGCCACCCGAGTACGTAAGTCTGGCTTCATACACATAAACCATATTTTTGGGAATTTCTGAGAGAATAACAGTTAGTTTCACTGGCATTCTCTTAAAATTTTGATTATGTGAATGTTTTGAATCAAGGCATGTCGGAAAATACGTCTGAATACTCTGTATGGGGTGACAGTCAAGAAGTATTGAAGAACGCGTCTTGGATTTATGGGCTTTGTAATGTCGCCTACATGCAGCAGCATTTTATTAGCAAACTGAAATCGGAGGAAGAAAATTTATGTATTTATCAGTCATTTGGCGGCGCGACGGCGTAGGTCTTAGGCACTTTTGGGCAGGCTGCAGTATGCTCCGGTCTACCACTGTACCTGCTGTTAGGTTTGTTGGAATCCTGGGTGTTGTGCAGGGTAGACTCCAGGCTGGTAAAGCCAGATGTAAAGGAATTGTTATTCTATGGCTCCTACAGAGCTCATATTTATACTACTTCGCACTAGAATCTAGAATGTACTATAACTTTCTACGACTCTCTTGCTTACTCATCGACTCTCGGCATGATGCCGGATTGCTCCTTCTAGAACTTTCCAGCAAAATCCCAACAAGGTTCATAATCAGAAATATGTAGGGCAAACATACTTTTTTGTTGATCTCGAAAGTTGCTCCCAGGTCACGTGTTACGCTCTGATAAGAGGCCTAATTTATACATCGTTTTAGTTGCCCCAACCACATACCAACCAAGGAGAACAATAAGTGACAAACACGGGAAGCAACATGCCATTTTTTGGGACCATGCACTGCTGGGGCCAATATGTTTTTAGGTTCGAAGAAGCAGTCCTAAAAATGTCGTAACTTCCTATGTGATCTTTCGACAGGAAAAAGGATCTCCTAAAAACAAGATGAAAACATCACTTTTTCGTCCTCTTTTAGAATATGAAAAACAGTCCGGAAACATATCGAAAAAGTGGTTTCCACTGTTCTGAACAATGGAAACTGCTCTTTCTTTGTTAAAAACATGCTCTTTCTGGTGCATAAAAACTACACAGAAAACAAGACTTTTTCATTATGGTTTTCAGGTCCTGTTTTAAGGGTGTAAGGAGACAGTCAAAAGTCATGACATTTTAGGATACATTTTTAGGTCCCAAAAAGTAGCAAACCCCAGCAGTGCCAGCACTGAATAGGAGAGTGCAGCAGCAAAGAGTGGCGACGCCACATAGTCTGCCCTCATGTCGGCACGTGTTCGTGTCACCTCTCTCTGTTGTCTTCCTTTGTTCGTGCAAAGTATGCGAGTGACCACCCCGATTAGAGTGTATTAAAGTAATAGAATCTAGAAGAACATAACATAAGAAATAAGAATGAGATGAAGATAATAAAGGTATACACACCTCAATCAGTCACACATATGGTAGTGAATGGCTGAGGTGTAAGAAAGGGGAACTACGGTAGGTATAGCCAATGGGATTAGGAGATAATCTAATTATAGTAAGTAAGATCGAAGAAAGAAATAACGGTAAGTAATTGTAGTGTAGGGTGAATACTCAACACTCCCCCTGAAGCCTACGCGATGTATGGATTCACATTCCAGTCATACCCATCCTCTTTAATAACATGACTGCCTGAGGTTTGGAAAGGATCTTCATGAATAAATCTGCCAGATTATCTTCAGACGCGATGTACTCCACATCCAGATCGCCGAGTTGGACTGCATCTCGAATCTAATGGTAGTCCATAGTGAAATGCTTGGATTTCCCATGACCCTTCATGCTTTTCATCAGGTTGATAGTGGAATTACTGTCGCAGTTGAGAGGGAATGGATGGTCCTTCAATAATTTGAGCTCATCAAGGAATGATCCCATCCAGAACGATTGTCGGCCACCATGGACTGAAGCAACATATTTGGCTTCAGCAGTTGATAAAGTCACACATTTTTGTACTCTCGAACTCCACGATACAGGATCTCCTGCCATGATAAACACATATCCCATAGTAGACTTTTCACTCATCCTATCATCACCATGTGATGAATCGACATATTCTATGAGTGTCAGTCCATCATCGTCAGCCTTCCCCTTGTGATATGTGCTCCTATACTCAATAGTTCCTTTGAGGTAGGCCAGTATGTGCATGGCATGACTTTAATGAATTGGATGAGGGTCTGAAGCATATCTCTAGAGATAATTCATGGCAAAAGCGATATCTAGTCTGGTTCTATTTGCGATGTGATTCAAAGATCCAAGCACTCCACGGTAGTCCTTGTGTTCCATGAATATCTTGTCTTCATTGGGTATCGGCCGAATCTGCGTCTCGAGATTCATCATGCTTCCAGATGGTAATGAAGTGGCCTTAGGCTTGCAATCTGCCATCTCAAAGGTTTCCAGGGTTTTCAAACTCAAATTCTTCTGATGCAGGAAAATACTACCGTTTTCTTTGTCAAACTCGACAGTCATCCCCAGCATGTTGTTGTGCTCTCCCATGTCCTTAACTTCGTATATGGTTCCAATCTCTTTCCAGACTCATTTTCCTTCTTCTACGGATGTTGAGGCACCTGAGACATCGTCCGTGTACATGCATGTATACGTTCATTCGGATCCGTTTTTGAGGAGGTGTACACATGGATCTGCTCGTGATTGTCAGTGCCCTAAGTCTGTGAGCATGTTATTGAGCTCATTTGTTGTAACAAGAGCGAGGAGAACGTAGAAAGGATGGTAAAATTCTTGCCTCTCAAGCAAGAGGTGTCCTACTTAAATACATTTTGTACTACTTCTAGAACTTACTACGAAATACTATGTATATCCACTTTCATGGTCCAAACTTGATCCTGCTGAGTAAGCCAATCCTTCGAGTACATTCTAGTACTTGCTCGGGATTGCTATCCCAACACTCCCTCTCAATTCCGAGCTCCTAGAATACCTGCAGATAGATATTCATGTAATGGTCTTGGTAGCCCTTTAGTGAATATATCTGCTAAGTTCTCCTCTGATGCGCAGTGCTGAACTTTGACTTCATTTGAAGCCATGCGCTCGCGAATGAAATGATGCCGTATGTCTATGTGCTTCGATCACGCGTGGAATACAGGGTTCTCAGCAAATTTGATCGCTGACTGATTGTCAACAAAAATAGTGGTTGCACCATCAGGTGGCAATCCTAATTCAGTTAAAATTGCCCGCAACCATATTACTTCTTGGGTTGTTTGCGAAAGGGCCATATATTCTGCCTCCATAGTGGATAGAGCTACAGTGGGCTGTTTCTTTGAACTCCAAGTAACAGCTCCCCCTGCATAGGTACAGACATAACCAGATGTTGATCTTCTATCTGTCCTGTCTTCTCCCCAGTCTGAATCTGAGTAGGGTATCAGTTCATCTGTAGTCCCTCCATATGTGATTCCAAAATCCAGAGTCCCCTTCAAGTAATGGCAAACTCGTTTCAGAGCTGTGACATGCTCAGCGGCCGGATTTTGTACATATTTGCTCAATTCCATGACAGCATGTGCAATGTCAGGCCGAGATCCATTGGCTGCATACATCAGAGATCTGACACCAGTATGGTAATATTGCCTGGTGGCTGTGTCAGTGCTCCGGTGATGTGCTTGGTAACGGCGAGTGACAAAAGAATTAGGGAATGGCAATGAACACCAATCACACTAAACCTCTTACTACTCTACACTTAATCACCAATATTGAATTCGGGCGGTTTCGAGTACGATGGAAGCACTCTGCAGACTTCAATAATCAAGTACAATTGTCTTTAAGACGTTTTATTCGTTACTAGTGAGTTTATACAAAGTACTACTCGTACTAGTGGGGTGGGTAAGACACAATTAGATAAGAGTGACTTGGTTTGAGCTACTGCGCTCGTTCTGACTGAAACAGCTTCAGGCTGGTGGCGCTCTTGGCCCTATGCTGCTTCCTACAAGTGATAAACACTTGACCAGTCGCACTCTTGGCTGACTAGTGGCGCTCTTGGCCTAAGAATAAACTGATGGCACTCTTGGCCCTATACTGCTTCCTACAAGTGATAAACACTTGACTAGCCGCACTCTTGGCTAACTAGTGGTGCTCTTGGCCTAAGAATAAACTATAACTCTAAGAACTTTGCTTGAACTAACTTTAAAACACTCCGGACCTTTGCAGGACACAACAGTGACTCTAATGGACTTCAATTCAATGCAATTCTATGGGTGACTTAGCGACTATTAATCACTTCGTCGAGGTCAAGCACAAAAGCCTTTAATTGGGGACACCAGTTACTACCAGTGAGGGCTCAACTGTGGGGATGGCTTGCCTGCTTTGCATGAGCGCCCATCCCACTACTTATATACTACTGAGGCAAAACTATAAATATCATCTGGGTATAGGGTATATTGGTAAGGATTTCTTGGCTAGTCACGAATAATGGTGAATAATCACACAATAGTCGGTCTAGTCTGTTTTCTTTTCAAATATTCAGTCTAGAGACTCCACAGTTGGTCTTTCCGCACCCTTGGCACAACTACATGCCCTAGTAACGCGGTTATATGGATATCCGGATATTGGTGCCTGTAACAGCTATCCGATCATGATCGAGGGTGCAGTCCGGCTCCACTAGCATCGATCATAAGAGATCTATATCAAAATAGTCGGATCTGGGCTCAAGGTTAATCCATTCCTAATTTATTTCTAAGTCCTGTTTCAAGATTGCCATGTGACTAGTTATCCTGACTTAGGTGTTTATGCCCAGTCTGGGCTGCTAGTGACAGAACTTGACGAGATCTGTGTACTCTGCTCCTGGTTTTTGTGTGCTAGTAGCATCCTTCGTTTGCTAGTGGCTGTATTTCACTTAGTCCTGCTAGCATTCGAGTTACTAGTCTGGCCGGCTGGTAGATTTAACCCACTAATGGTGTTGCATCTAAATCCTGGCTCTACCAGTTGCTTACTGCTTTTAACTATCAGCTCGAAGCCTCAGCTATAGTCCTCTATGTATCACTAGTATAGGATAGATGTGCAATAGTATTGTTACAAAATCGCAAAATCTAGGTGTGAATGCATAGACGGCATATCACCGGGGATCGTCTTCGGGGATTTTCTCTAGCCATACATTCAGGTCCATAGGCATTTTGACTGGTTTACAGTCTTTCATGCCCATTCGCTCGAGTACCTTCAAAATATATGCCTTCTGTGATAAGGTAATGGTACCCTTCTCCCAATTCCTGTCTATCTTCATGCCCAATATATATTGAATCTCCCCCATGTCTGTAACATTTAGCTTCTTCTTAAGCTCTTCTTTCATAATAGACATGGTTTCATCATCTGGGGCAAGCAGTGTCATGTCGTCTACATGCACAGCTACAATTATAGGATCAGAATCCATCTGTCTGATATACACACATTGATCACTAATCAATCTTGTGTATCTGAGTCCCAAAAAGGTAGCATTTAATTTCTCGTTCCAAACTCGGCCAGATTGCTTGAGTCTATATAATGTCAACTTGAGGTGTGCTGCCTTGCCACTCCCATCAGAATATTTGGGTGGCTGTGCCATATAAATGGATTCATTGAGCTTTCCATTTAAGTAGGCTCCAATGACATCCATTCCATGAATAATCAGGTTTCTTTGTGCGGCAATGGCCATAAGTAGGCGGAATGTGTCCAGCCTAACTACGGGTGCATATGTCTCAAAGAAATCAATTCCGGGTTTCTGTGAAAATCCTTTCGCAACAAGTCTGGCTTTGTGCCTGGTGATTTTCCTATCACCATCTCTTTTCAGCCTGTAGGTCCACTTGCAATCAACAAGTGACCTATCCTGAGGTAATTCTTCCAGCTGCCATGTGCCTAGAGAAGTCAATAGATTATATTCTTCATCCATTGCTTTCTTCCAATGATGCCAATCTGGCCTTGTTTTGGCTTCTTCAAGGCTTAATGGCTCATCACTGAGGTTATCTGCAGTCTCCCCCACACATGCATATTCTACTGCAATATTTGCAGTCTCCAGTGGTTTCTTTGTTACTTCCTGCTGCTTCTCTGGCAATTTCGTGCCTCATGAGGCTGGATTATTAAGGAACCGGTAACTTGGTGGGGCTACTGATGCAATCCGGACCGATTTGTTGCGTGGCTGAATCACCTTCCCACGCCATACAGGTAACTTTGATTTGGTTGCCGGGTCATCAAGGGGCATTTCCCCTTTTGTTTTGGCATTCCTGGCACCTGTGGATTTGTCTGAAATATCATCATTTCCATCCAGAATCTGCTCGACTTTGCTCCCTGACTCCCCCTCGAGCAGTGGAGGATGGGACACAATGTATTCATCATTGTTAGCATTTAGAATGCTCTCTTCAGGGAATATAACATTTCTTGAGGTCTGAATCTGCCTAGTCTGTGAGTTATAGTATCTCCAGGCTCTTGATTCATCTGTAAGACCTGTAAAGATAAATTCCCTTGATTTTGGGTTGAGTTTTGACCTTTTGTTATCCTGTTGCAACACCCAGCACTTTGTTCCGAATTCCTGGAGTGTTGAAATGTCCAGTTTTGTTCCACAAAACACTTCTTCTGAGGTTAGATCATTTTTGATGGCCCTGGTTGGTGATCGGTTAGTATATCGATCATCTTGACTTTCCATGTCGGGTAGTTTTCTGGGCCCTTAAGGGGTTCAATCCTATACACGGACTGGCTATCCATTTGGTTCTATGTGTGTATGTAAAGTACGAGAGTGCGAAGTTGGTGATGATGTAAGTAGTTCAGTTAGGGCCGGGGCCCATAACCTGTTGTAACGAGAGCGAGGAGAACGTAGAAAGGATGGTAAAATCCTTGCCTCTCGAGCAAGAGGTGTCCTACTTAAATACATTTTGTACTACTTCTAGAACTTACTACGAAATACTATGTATGTCCACTTTCATGGTCCAAACTTGATCCTGCTGAGTAAGCCAATCCTTCGAGTACATTCTAGTACTTGCTCGGGATTGCTATCCCAACATCGTTGAACCATGCATTTCCTGTGTTCATGGTGCCGTACATCACTCTCAGCATTCGCAGTATATATTCTCCCTTTGGATAGTCACGAGTAATCACATCTTCGTACCCTTGGGGTAATGACACGTGGTTTTCTCCTTGGGGTTCCACATTTAAGTATGCGTCAACAAAGTCTATAAGCCAGAAATTAAGGCTATAAGCAGCGATGATTGCAAAGAACATCCTTAGGGATTTGTATCGAACGACAGCCACGAAAGAGTCATAGTAGTAAATTCCTTTAATTTGGGTAAAGTCTTTTACTACGAGTCAGCCTCGACACTGTTGGAGGATATCCATATCTTATACCCGTTTGTTTTCCTTTCAATTATCACACGTTCTTTCTTACCTTATATATTATATTAACCTCCTGTTCTTACTCGATCACTATATAGTCTGGCCGTAGTTACCCGTGTACCTCAGTCGTTCCACATACGCAGTGCCCGACTGAGGTACGTATACCTTACCTGCGTCTATTACTATCTTACTCACGTTCCTTCGTAGCTTCATACTTATATCCTTCTGTCAATAAATGATGCCTTCACATTATGAAACATTCTTCATCGTGATGTTAGCGGGAACATCTTGATTGTATACGATGGGAAGGCGTCGAAAGATACTCATGATGGTGGAGGACGTGGCTTGTTGAACGATTGGGATATGGCTATTCACATGGATGACTTGGACGAACCAACCCGACAAGCCGAGCGCACGGTCAGTGCTCACATTTTCCTTTATTCTCATCAATGTACAGGGCACATGGCAATTTATGTCTATTGCGCTTCTGAGCGAGAGAGGGAAGAAGCATGAATCACAAGACGACTTCGAGACCTTCGTATACGTTATGCTATATCACGGCCTCCACTACTTGCCCCACAATGAGGTCCGCCCGGCCTTCGGAACATCATTGCCACCATCTTCGATGTTGGCATGGATGTTGGGAATGGGCAATGGCGCGGAGGCCTCGCAAAGGCCGCTTTGGCGGGTAGTTTGAAACCTCTGCCCCATGATTTTCGGTTTGATTGTGGTCCTTTCACCAGTTGGATTGTGGACGCGCTTGAGGCCATCGGTGAATGGGATGCCTTTTTATGTTCAACCCGCTCGTCAACCACAAAGGGCCGCCTCAGCAAACCCACTATATACCGCGAAACCCTGCGTTCCGCGATCACCAACAGCTGATATTGGTCTAGAAGGATGTGCTTAGTATGGATGGATGGCCCTCAAATGATCATGCAAAGTATCAGCTCGAGCCCACAGGCCACAAGCGGTCGCGTCAGGACGGTGATCAGCCGGCGCAGAAGAGGCACAAGTCTGGACACTCCACACTTGTCACCGCCTCAGGTAATACTGCAACGTAGGGCGCAGGTTCGCCGCTGGCAGTCGTTATTAGATTTTGCAAGACTATAGATTGTCAAGGCTTTCTTACGTGCATCAGTTCGTACTGATAATAAAACATGTATTGTAGAGTAAACATATCATTGTATAATTTGTATTTATGCGTTGAAACCTTCTCATGTGAAACCCAGCACTTCAATTTAGTCTTTTTCACCTGACTAGTCGTCCCCGTCAAAATTCTTCTCCGAAACTCGATAACCAAGCCCATCCTTGGGAAGACGAAACGGAGTAGGCATGGAGAGACAGAGCGTTGAATGTGTGATGGTGATAACCTTGGGTATTGGAGATGTTCCTACGTTCGCGCGACGATGTTGACTGTATTCACGTTTTAAAATGAAAGATGCCTTCTCAGCGTCATCGTAACACATCATTCCGCTCTTTAGTCTAATTTGTATGAGCTCCTCCAAAGAATGCCAAAGCTTCCACCTTTGTCTCGTCATCAAGAATGTTATTGGCGTATGCGGTCTTGTCCTGTGTCAAGTGAGGATGGTCAAAGTGGAATGGAAAAGTCAAGAAATGCTTACTAGGTTCGTGAGATGATCTTTCTTCCCGATGTGGGTAACTTCAACGCTGAGCGGCGGTGGGTTATTGGAATCCACGGGTCCTTGGTGTGAAGGCTTGACAAAGGATGCAAGTAAGCAAGATACCATTGAGAACCCGTAACGCAAATACAAACATCAAGAGAGATAACCACACGCGTCCAAGCCGTATTCATCAACCCAGTGTACGACTCCTCTCTACTGGATTTTGGGTCGTAACTTAACAACGCGTGAATGAGTTCTCCGATGCATAACCCATGGCTTGCCAGAGCCACGTGGAATCCGTCTTCTTCTGCTAGGTGAGGAAATATGCATTCCTTGACTGCTCTGTGCGCTCGTTCTGCAAGTTCATCGACACTCTCCCCACATGGAAATTTGCTCGAGCGGTCGAAAAATGCCGGGAATATATTGTTTTTGTAGCATTCGTCAGAGGACATGTCATCTGGATATGTATAACACCAAGGGTACCCTTCGGCGATACCAAAGTGCTGCTCGCGGAGATTGGGATTGAGGACGAGAGGTGGCAGTTTGGGCTGGCCGTCCTGAACGGCTTTTCCTGTATGATGAGCTCGAAGTAAAGGAGAGGCGTAGATCAAGTCGATCTTGGTTGATGCAAGGTGCTCGCCAAGCGCTCTTGCTTGCTACGTTTAATAACACTTTGAGGGACAGATAATTATTGGTCATCTCGAGACGAACCTTGCGACCTAAAAACCTGAACTTATTTCAACAGTTTCTTTATTGAAAGTGAAAAACGTGCCTAAATCAGAGAGTGGGGCATCTTTCCACCCGCCCCAAACTGCTTTCTACCGAGATCTAGTTGAATTGGCTAAGTTGGAAAGAAAAGAGGAACGTTACTGGATTATCTGTCGACTCTCCGTGTCTAATCTGTGTTCAATGGTCAATACGATTCAATGACAAACTAAGTCTGGCCCACGAATGTAACGATGATCATCGTTGATAGCTAAGTTACGGCATTCGGACCGGAATCGTAATGCGGATAGTTAGCAAGCTATTGGCGGTATGAATGCCGCCCGAGGTGTGCTGCGAGAAGTGAGCGTGAAATACCTGAAGTTCTGGTAGCAAGAATAGATCATAGCGCGTTTCTGTTCTTATGCCGTATAATATTACTTGACGCTCGCTCAATGTCCTTGGTCACAGCACAAGCTCCTTGGGACCATGGTAATCTGCCCTATGCACTGTCCAATTCGCGTTCAATATTAAGACGATGCACACTGATGCTAACAGCTAAGACAGGTACCCGAAGCGACGACGAAGCAGACTGAATGCGATTATCCAGTCCTCGAAGAACACACTGTTGCGAAGCACTTTGAACTCATGATCCTACGCCATACCACTCCTCCCCGTCATCCCCATCCTTCGCACTGACAGTAGATTTCTTCTTTCGCTTCTGCTTCGCTAGAATCAAATCAGTCCTGGCTTCTGATTTCCGTACACCCAACATTGCCTCGTGATCTGAAGACAATTAGAGTCATAGCGTGGACGTTCAGCGAATATGCACTTACATTCGCCTGCAATCAAATCATCGACTATGGGCCTACTTCCCGACGTGATATACCGAGTTGAGATGCCCTTTGCAATAAGCGGTTGAGCTAGCATCGCCTTCAGCTCAGCTTTCATCGCGGCGGTCTTTGCATTCTTCGCTTTCTGCTTTTGCTTTGTTGGGTTCTCGCTTTCGGACTCGCTATACCAAGGCGCATGAGCGTAGCCGCCCCTCAAGGAAAGAGTTCACTACCTGTCAAAGTCGGAACCAAGCTCGATCTCCATAGCCTCAGCCGCCTCCTTCATCCAGTTCCGCTCATGGTTGGCTTTCTTCGCCTTGTGATGAGCAGATTCAATCTGCCTTGCCAGCTGTACACGAGGTTTGAGCTTATCGAGCAGCCCTAACTCGACGGACATCTCCGGCACCTCGCTTTCCTCTGATATCTGTTGAGTACTAGGTCGAGAAAAGATAGAAAAATAGTGCACCTCGATCAAGGCTACCATACAAAGCTTTGACGACTCTTCGTTCGTCAGGAGCGCATAAGAGCATGCTAAACCCAGACATCATGGCACGAGCAGTTCGTCCATTGCGATGGATATATACATCCGCGGAACGCGGGATCTGATAGTGTATAACATGATCGACTGAAGGAATATCCAATCCTCTAGCGGCGATGTCGGTAGCCAATAAACACGAATTGGGCGTGGACTTGAACCTTTAACTGCTAATGAGTCTGGCTTGTAAACGCGATATGAGGCCACCTACCGATCAAGGTTCTTAAGTCGTTGTCGCTGCTCTAGCTGTGAGTGGAGTGGGAAAGCTTTGATGTTCAAGAACTCTGTGAGAGGAAGGAGTCTCCGTATCCCGTCTATCGATGAAAGAAAGACGAGAGATCGACCGGGATACCTGAGGAGGAAGTAGTAGAGATACACATCCTACAACAAGTTCACGACGGTGTCTTGCGAATGATGCTGAAGACATCACTGACCTTGTCGGCAGACAGACATTCAATTTTGCTTTCCTTGAGTGTCGAAACTACACCGCCTTTTGGACTGAGATCAATCACCTCAGGCTCGGGATCTCGAAAATCCAGACGAAAAAGGAGTTCGTCTGACATCGTCTTAGTGCTCTACAGACAAAGTACACTGTATGACACCTACCTAGAGTTGATGCAGGTTTGTCACCGTGTTTCTTCTTTCCCGTTCGCGGTCGCGTACGCTTCTTAATATTCCGCTGCAGGTCCTTGCTTAGAGTGGCAGAGAATACAAATGTCTGCATCGCGTTGCTCTCCTCGACGTCTTCGTTTTCTGATTCCGACTCTTGGTAGTCACCGGGGATCTGCTCATCGCTATTGCTCATTGAGTGTATGTTTTATCAGAGCATTAAAACTCACTTCTCCAGCCGAAGTGTTAGTCTAAGGATATTCTCCAATTCGGCAAAATGGCCGTTTTCTATCATCCTATCGGCTTCATCCAAAACCAGGAACCTCAGTTCTCTGATGTCCCTAGACAGTTGGTCATCCTAGTGGTTATTAGAGAGTATCCAGCGTATACTGATAAGACACATACATCTTCCATTATATCCCATAATCGGCCGGGGGTCGCTACTAGCACATCGACACCTCTGTCGAGAACCCTGCGCTGCTTCTGTGAAGACATCCCGCCTACAATTGCGGCAACGCTGACAATTGGTGGCTTCTTGGCTATGTGGCCATGTTTCTTCTCCTGGTGAATGGTATTGAGGCACTCATTGAGATGTGAAGAAACCTGTAGAGCAAGTTCGCGGGTAGGTGCAAGGATGAGGGCGCGCACAGGACGTCGTGCGCGCGCAACTGGTGCAGGATTGGAAAGGAGATAATGAAGAATTGGGAGTCCATACGCCAGTGTTTTTCCGGAGCCCTATACCCCGTTAATAAACGGAAAAAAAACGTCGCAGGCAGGCTTACTGTCTGGGCGACGCCAACAACATCACGCCCTTGAATAGCAAAAGGAATAGCCGCTGCCTGTATCGGTGTTGGCTCCAGAAAGTTCTTGTTGTGGAGGGCGCGTAGCAAATGAGGATGTATTGAGAAGCGATCCCACTTGGCTGTAGGACAATGAGCGCGAATCATATACACATGAGAAATGGCATACAATTAGAAATATTATCTTCAAGTACTGCTCGGTCTTCATTTTCCGTATCTTCCGAATCTTGCTGTGCCTTCGAAGACGATTCCGCCTGGATATCTTCGTCGGACATTTGGGCGTCGCTTTCTCGCTCTAGGACCTATGTTTTTCTCAGTTCTGGGATATCCTATAAAAAGAAAGTACGCACATTGAACCGGGCAACCCTTCCTCTTTCAGTATCTTCATAAACGACCTCTACATCCTCCACTTCTTCCAGCTCCAGGATACCGTCGTCACCCCCGACACCAGCCTCAAATGGTCGCTTGACAGTTGTCCAGGTCAAATCGTCCGCATTATTATGCTGTATTTTTATTTTCTTCCTCGAAGACAACAATTTAGTGTGACTTTTGCGCTTTATGCCTTGTTTCTTTGATAATTTTGCGTCTGCCATAACAGAGGTCGTAGTGGAAAAAATGACGGTTGTCGGCCCGGTTCGAGCGATGCCCTTCTCGACATATTTTCCCACGATTCTATGGGACCCGTACCATCACATGCACAGCAAGTTTTGCTGCTGATGATACTTCGCGATTTTTGTCAGATTCGGACCTGACTATTGGGCTTGCTACTGTCGATCCCTTGTACTCATATCGCGATCAATAAAGTCCGGATCGTATATCTAACAATCCCTACTGGGGCCGGTTCCTTTCCAGGACGGAAAAAGGTATTCTGAAAATGTTGTGACTTTTCTTTCCCTTTGTACGCTGCAAAAATGGGATTGGAAAACACAATTAAAAAACTTATTCTTTTTAGTGCTCCTTTTGTGTACCAAAAGCCTGCGAATGAAAAGCGGTTTCCTCTGTTCTGACCGCGGGAAACGCCTTTTTCATTCCATTTTTTCGGCTCTTTTCCTTACCCTAAAAGAGTACAGAAGTTCTCTCATCCTGCAACTTGTTTTTGTGAACTCATTTTACCATTAGAAGTTCAGATGAAATGTCCCAACATTTCGAAATCTCGTTGTTCGGCAGGACCAGCTCCAGCAGTGAATTGTACGAGTCTTGTGTCTTGTACGGTGATATTTACGGTGAGTTCGAAGTATTATCACACTCTTCGATAGCTGATGGGACGACTTCTTATCTATGGAGTTATTTTCGTAATGCAGAAGACCGGAATAAGGGTATCGTGACTTTATCGTCACGTCGTAAGCTCTCAGGCCTCGGGACTTAGACTAGTTGATGGCGAATGGGTCTGGCTCGACCTGTCAGTGATTACCCACAGCAGAACGTGCCCTGGGAATGTTCCTTAGGTGTCAATTTTCACGCCCACAAGTACGTGAAATGCGATTTTATCAAGCGCTGGTGCTACGGCAAGGACAACGTTAATATTTGCGACAGGACGGGAGAAGTGTCGGATTGAATTATCCTTTGCCGACAGAGAAAGTCGGTCCCACCCCCATCACAATCAACGGAACTTGATAAATTGTCACTGAATGGTGCTTTCTTACCATTCTCTCTTTGAAAACTGCCTGCTGACCGTAAGCTCCTTCTCTTAGACAGTGCTAACGCCAGCGATTCCGTACAATGCCAGTATACGCAGCAACAAACACCCTCCCGATCACATTAATAACAATACAAATTACTCAGGCTTTGATGGTGGTACCGGACTCAGCATCTCGTACGAAACAGAACACGCTACTCTATATGTAAGGATAACGAAAGGCCATGGTTGTGTGGTACCTATTAAAGATTTCATGATAGTGCGGGGCCTATGCGTCTAGCCCTTTCGGAGGTTATAGATCCTTAACAATGAAGCAACTCAGCACCCTTCCTGACGCTCAAACCATGCCTTGCGACAATAGTTCTAAGATCATCTTCGTCAGTACTCTCTGTTTTCATTCATGCTTGTCTCTGACATCTGTGTACATAGGTCACTGGAGGAACTGGTTTCATTGGCTTCCAGGTCCTGGTCCAGCTTTTGGATTCAGGGTATTCTGTTCGAGCGTAGGACAACATTCAAATCAGCTTAAGAACCGAAGAGATTCATGAAAAACCCTAGCTCTGCTCGAGGAAAGAAGGTCGGTCTCTTGAACAACGCGTTATCCAACTACACGAACTTCGAAGTCGTTGGCATTTCGGATATCTTCAGTGATGACCTCAGCACTGTTCTTAAAGGTCTTTATTCCTAACCTCACTGAGATCCGGACTGACATGTTATACACCTAGGAGTGTATGGGATCATACACATTGCCGCACCTTTACCTGGTGCCGAATCGGAGAGGACTATCAGGGTAAGCAAACTTTTGAGAGGTGACAGCGTAGAGTTTATTTGTTCCTATCAGGATGCTACCGATGGCTGTCTTCACATTTTGAATGCGGCGGTCAAGGCAGGTGTGGGGCGAATTGTTGCCACGAGCTCTGCCGCAACTTTCCCTGCAGGAGGGCCTTATGGACCTGACGGTAAGATAAACACCTGCATAGCGTTGTCTCCCTGGATCCTGAATATTGTAACCACGTGTAGATTGGTTCCCAGTAACACGTGAAGATGCAAAGCACACGAACAACGGATTGATCTACTTGCTTGCCAAAAAGCTTGCCGACCAAGTCATTATGAAATTCGGTCAATCACATCCTGAGCTCAATATCTCAATTCGTTCGTTTCTAGTTTCCTCTTCTCTCGAGCTCAGGACCTGACAAGTGATGCAGTCGGACCAGGCCTCACATTTGGGCCCTTTCCGCCAGGCTTTAAGCAATTGTTGCCCGAACTCAACTACAAATCCCTTTCATCTAATGCTTACCTCTACGCACTTCTTCGGCCTGACAACATCCACTTTCCGGTTTATCTCCAAAACGGCGCCATTGATGTTCGTGACGTGGCGCGGGCGCACCTGCTCGCCCTTGAATCATCACCTGCCCATCGAAAGAGGTTTGCCATCGTCTCTCCACACCAATCGTCATACAAGACTGCCCTTGAAATCCTTGCGCAGGAGAGACCGGCCTTGAAATACCGTCTTGCTGATCCAGCGAAGGCTCCAATATGGCCTTCATATACGCTCACCGTGGACAGGGGGAAGATTGAAAGAGCCATCGGGCTTAAGGTAGACTCATACATCCCTTGGGCACAGACGGTCCTTGAAACCGTGGATAGTCTGCTTGCAATTGAGAATCACTGGAAAGCGATGGGATTCTACGTAGAAGTCCCAAGCACCTCACCCTTTCCATTTACTGTGTCGAAGCTGTAGCTGGTACTGCTTTTTTACTGGTACATCTACCCCTGGGTATATACATGTCAACAAAAAAAGTCTAAAAATAACAATCAAAAGCGACCTCTTCTACGATTCTCTCCATCTCCCGCTGTGAATCTTCCAATAGACCATCTATTGTATCCTGCTTAGCGGAAGGGGGTATCATCCACTCATGGTAAACTTTTCTGGACCCTTTCGAATGCCACCACTGCCGCTCTGCTACTTCTACAACCTCCTCCTCCTCCTCCTTACTCCCAGTGATTCCAGGGCTAGAGCACTGTAGGTGATCAATATAACATCCACAAGTCCAGCAAACCGGCTTCGAGGTCCCAAACGCTTGACAAGCTACATCCACGTGGTTTTCTTCCAAATAATGTATCAGCTGCAGCTCCGAGTGAAACTTGGTGTCGACTGGCGCGCCTTGCTCCCATACGTTGACCAGAAGTTCGGATTGCAGAAGTTCGTTACGTAGCTGACTATCAAGTTGTGAGAGTTCGGAGCGAAGAGTATGGCTTCCTTCCGAACTTGAGCTTCCGTCGGTTGACTGCCGTGAATGAATCGGTAATTCACTGTCAAGGAGGATGCGGGGAATGTGGTCGGTTGGAGAGTATGGCCAATGGTGCGTTTTAGACAAAGCGTTGGGGGTATTAGGTTCGCTTATAAGCTTCACGTTTATGGCCCCTTGCGGCGAAACACCGAGGACTTGCCGAATAAAAGGAAGTCCGAGATAGGCAAATTGCATTGCACCGCTCTTATAAGCGGCGATGCGAGATATTCGACGAAAAATTTTGTGTAAGAAAATGCCTGCAGGCTGTTTAGTACATGAAGGATGTAGTAAGGTAATACTCACGATCCTGAATCTTCAAAGATAACCGAAAGGAGTGATAGTTTACAAGGTCGTCAAAGAACGTGGAGTTGACCAACAAGCTGCAGGCCGTGATTATAGAAGAGAGATAGGTATATCGTTCGTCCACATCTACCTTATCTTGCTCTGGCGATAGGTTCGCCAAAGTAAGAAAAGACTGTATGAGGTACTCGTTTGCACGAGCCGAGTCTCCGCCGTAATTTGCTGCCATATTCAAGAATCCCCGCGACTGTTCTCCCTCTGGGCGATATACGAGCCATAGCGACACAAGATTCGTGAAGTGATACGCTGTCTGACCAGGTCCCTCCTCCGTCTGCCCCACGAGGTCTATTTTACGTTGTATCCTCGCATGCGCAATATCCACAACCATACGGAGAAACATCCGGGATGCCACCTCCGGCACAACGTCGTCATCACGGAGTACTGTGCGCAAGGTGGAGAGGAACAGGTTTACGCAGTTCCGGACAGTATCGGTGTTTGGAGTATTGTGGTTATTGGCAACGTATAAAGTGATGAGACCGGGGTGCGCAGAAAAGGCAACTGACACGGCGTCTCCTGAGGCATTCTGGGCGAAGCAGGAGGCTATCCAGTTGAGGATGTCGATTATATGATCGTTAGGATGGTGGTGGTGGATATGGGGATAGGTGAGCGCTTGCAGTTGCTCTATTATTCGAAGACGAAAGAGGAGGTCGAGTTGGGCTGCAGCTGCTGGAGATGGGTTATTAGACAAGGGAACATAGGGTTCTATACATATCATCGCAGAATGGTGGTTGTGGTAGCGGATGGCATGAGGCAGCGTAAAAGGGGCAAGGCAAAGAATAGGAGGGTTATGTAACCGAGTCAATTCCGTCTCCGCATGGTTGTCGATGGATTCAGTATTGCCATTCCATTAGCATGTCTTCCTGGTAGCGATGACATATCCTACGTCAGTGTAGAGACCAATGCTTCTAACATGTTGTTCGAAGGACTACAAGGAGACCCCAATATTCATTCAACAGGTAAATATATCCGAAGTACAGCCATAAAAAACCGAAAGACTAACTTTAACATGATTATTCGGATCCCCACCATCAGGAATCCACCATTACGACAACCTTGCCCTTGGCTCTCGATGTCATGATACGCTCATAAGCCGACAGGACGTCCTTAAATTCGTACACGGAGTCTACGATAGGCTTGAGCTTTCCTTCTTCGAGGAACTGCCTTATTCCTTCTAATGCAGACGCGTCATGCGCCAGACTAACAGTCCTAAGAGGGAAAGGTGAGCAATAGGCGTCGTGAAAAGAAACATGCTTACTTGTATGTACGCGGAACGCCACCCAGCCACGAAGGCCAGAACATTGCCAAAGCCGTTTTCAAAACTAGGTTAAAGGGGTGAAGCCCTTGGATTGAGCCGCATGAAACAAAGATTCCGCCCGGTGCAAGGTAGGCAGGACTGTATGTAAACAACGATGGATCCTTTAATGCCACCGCGTCTAAGATGATATGGAATTTTGGAGATGGCGGGTTCTGAGCGAGATATTCGTGCAAGGGTTGCTTGGTGTAGTCGATGAATTCATCAGCACCAAGGCTCTTGACAAACTCTTCGTTCCGGCCCGACGCACTAGCAACGACGCGAGTCGCGCCTTTGGCTTTAGCAATTTGGATCGCAAACGCACCCACGGAGGAGCTTCCGCCATTGATGAAAACGGTTTGACCGGCCTCAAATCCTGCGCAACCGAAGAGAGCTTGCCATGCTGTCTCTGCAGCTAATGTGACACCGGCGGCTTCAATGGGCGTGATATTTTGAGGTCGTCGAATCAGATAGGCCGCTGGTACCCGGGCATACTGCTGGAGAGCACCTTCCCTCATCTTAAGCGACGTCACTAGATAAAATTCAGAAATTTAAACATTGAGGATGGTGATAAGAACTCGCCTGTGTGTATTACGCCGAAAACACTATCGCCTTTCGTGAACTGAGAATCGTTTGGGTCCTCAATGATCCCAGCAAGGTCGTACTCAGCCGGAATGGGTCTCCTTGCAATGAAATTTGGTAAGGAACGCATAATTTTGTACCCACTATGCGCATATAGTCAACTCTTGAGGCAATTTTACTCGCGATAGGCCAAAAAACACGTACACTGGATTCAGCGCGGCAGCCTCGACCTTGACAAGAACCTCGCCCTTCGCCAGTTTCGATGGCACCGGCCAGTCAATCCTGAATGACAGCGCATCCTTGGGCTCTCCCTGCCTCTCAACAATCCACGCCTGTTGAGTCTGAGGGGCCATTCAGCGGTAAGAAACCGAACGATCGAGTTAGAATCACGGTTCTTATAAATGATCGCGTGTGATGCAGCACATGGGCTGACGACGTTGAAGAAGTTTTACCTAGACGGGCCGAGATAAGCGTATTCGCTCTTTTTTTTTCTTTTCTTTTTAGTGGTGTCCAACGACACAGTCGCTTCCAGCGTGTAGCCTAAGTTTTTCCAGGAGATTTAAGCCAAGAAGAAGCAGTTAGTATAACATGTATAAGTGACTAGGTCGACAAGCCCTAGGCTGATACTAATAATGTACAGGAACGTCCTGGAGACAGTACGGCGGATATGGTTGCTTCTTGTCCATTCTCTGAGTCGAGACTAGCTCTCGGTCCATCAATTTCTTGGCAGCGACCAGCGACATTGAATAACGATGACGAGGGAAAAAAGCACAAGCACTCTTCCTGAGGGACCTTCCTGAGTTACTCGGTGATGTTACGCACGAGATTTGAATTTCATCTTTGCCGCGATGATGGTTCTTGCAACATAATACTGGTTTCGTTAACCGAATTCCCCGTCAGGAACTGGCCAAGAATACTTGTAGTGCCTCCTCGGACACAGCGGGCTTGGATTATCAAGAGAAGTTCTTCCAGTGACGCACTTGTTCTCAACGCAGACCGGCCCGTTTCATTGAAACTAAAGAAAGGGGAGGTTCTCGTGAATTAAAGGTACAAGCCGCGGCATACGTTTCGATTCCATTGCAATGAACACAGCTCATGATTTTCGGTGGGCACAAGTTCATGCAAGTCCTGCCCGATTTTGTCGCCGAACTACCTGTACCTGCCAAATATGTACGACTTTGCCAGTCATTGAGGATCCTAATAATTCCAAATTTAAGAAAGGCTTTTTAGCTTCATCTCTCCAAATGCGCTCATAGCTGCTCGTTTGGATACATTTCTCAAGCATACTACCAGTATTATATTTTAAAACTCGTCAAGGAGCCTTGCATCCCTGTCAAGTGTCTGATCAGTCGACCGAGCAGCATTAGCGAGAGAAAGTAGGCAAAGTACCGTATCCATACTATGCTGAACTCTTTATTCTTGGCATCATTCTCAGAGGTGAAAAATCAGAACGTCTTGTTAGTGAAGAGACACGAATTTCAGACAGCTATGATCATCGATAAATGGGATGTCCCTTCCCAGCCCGATGGCGACGGTACTCGCATCCCGCTTCCAAAATTGCAATTTTGGCTCATTCGGATAGTTCAGCATGAGCCCAGTGCTGAGGAAGAATAGGATACAGCTTGCGCGTTTCAATGTGTGGCGGAGGGATAATACTCTCCCAATTTACCTGAACGATTATGTAAAACTTAAAGCGTAGCCTCGTCGTATCCCTTTCCTTGTTTCTTACCACCATGGTGAATATCACTCAGCAACTTTTACTCGCCCCATAGCCATGTCAAAATCGTTTTCAAATCCGGACTCGGAACCGCAAGAACATCGTCGAGTCAGGGATATGGACGTGGGAGATATAGCCTGCCTGGACCAGTGAATCAGATTTTACCCCGACGTGTCTTTGCTTCTCTGCCTTCTACAATCGCGCAACTTTGTGATACAGAATCATGACAGGAAATGCCCCCAAGTTAACCGATTTCAAAGTGTTGGTCTTCGATGTTTACGGGACCCTCGCGGTTTGTGTTCTACTTGGAATTCATTGAAGAATGTCTGTCGTCCTCATGATGTTCACAGGATTGGGAGAGCGGCATTTATGATGCAATGCAGCCTCTGTTATCCCGCTATTCCTCCGCAAAGTGGACCCGTGCAGACGCGTTGAAGGAATTCGAGTCAGCAGAAAAGGACATCCAAGTTGCGCAGCCGGGCCTTCTGTATACAGATGTCCTGGAAAAGGCTCACGAGGTCTTAGAAAAGTGCCTAGATAATCTCTACGGCAAGCCCGCCATCGCAGACATTCCAGGCGCCCATGTTGCATTTGGCAACTCCATCAAGAACTGGTCCATTTTCCCCGACAGCTCCCAGGCTCTCCATGACCTCGCTAAACGTTACAAACTTGTCGTCTTATCGAATGTCGACCGTATCTCATTCGCCCACACGCACACTAAACTTTCCACCGGTGATCCGTTTGCAGTCTCATCGCCTTTGTATGCCTGTCCCAAGCCTAACCCGCATGGCTATTGGTTCCCTCAGAAAACCATAGGGTCTCAGTCCCCATTTTCTCTCATTCTGACGGCGCAGGACGTCCACAGCTATAAGCCTGCACTTCCCGGATTCCTCATAGCCCTTGACGTCATCCAGAAAGATCTTCTGGATACTCCCACCCGGCAAGATACGAAGGAAAAGGTACTGTGGGTGGCACAGAGTTTGTTCCATGATGTCGGACCTGCTAGCAGCCTGGGAATACGAAGCGCGTGGATCAACCGGCAAGGAGCTTCCATGGGGGCTGATGAAGGAAATCAAAAGTGGGTCTGGAAATTCAAAACCCTGGGAGAGATGGCGGAGGCGGTGGAAAAAGAAGCGGAAGAAACGTGATTGTAGGTTGGTTTGTCCGTCCCATGATATTCTTCTTTCTTCGAAGGCTAATTCTTAAACAGACATTCCATTTTGTCGCGACAGACGGTACCTTTGATCTACCAATTTACCGTCGTTTCCAATGTTTTTGTCTGCAGTACTCAACTCGTGTGTGTGACATGCTCTAAGGGTGAATTAAGAGCTTCAGCGATGTATGAGAAATTCGGTGCTTTTCATCTTTTTGTTTCTATCTCTACTGTGATGAAGAACATCAGTGCCTATTTACTCGCTCACGCGTCAGTCGGCCTGTAGCGTGAAGAATACGCCGTGAAAGGTCGGGCATGATGCGCCAGATGATTGAGCGGCCGTGAATGTGGTCGTCCCAGTCAAAGGGGGTTAGGTTCGGCCTTGATCTGCGGTGTTATATTGACATATTCCAGAGTCGGGATAGCCAGTAGGATTTCAATCCGGAACATTCCAGAAAGCTGGCGGGCTTACCATGAAGAAGTCACGGAGCCAGACAGCGGAATATAGCGTCGTTGAAACGCCCTAGGAGTTATTTAATATGGCGAAAATCCAACAGCATATCGCGGCTACGGGACATGCTTTCGTCTCAATTCATTATGCTCTCGACAAAAGCGCCGTTGCTAACCGCCGTTTGATAGGATCACGATATATCACAAAATTTGAGCTCCGGTCTTTACACTACAGCGTCTAAAGAACAGCTCTGCGGGCTTTGTCACTGGATATACACATCTCGTTGGTTTAGTGTTTGCTATCTGACTCATGTTAGATGACCCTGGCGTTCGCCGGATGCGGCTTGGGATAAAGGAGCCGACAGAATGATTCTTTGGTATTTGGCTCAGACTGCCCGTCCGTTCATAAAGAGACTGCGTATAGCGTGGTTCTTTTCACAGTCTTCCACGACGATCCATCATGGTCGACCCGGTTGTCTACGAAGACGACGACGACGACGACGAGCCATTCGACGCTGAATATTTTGAAGACATGGCTTTCCGGATACGAAGTCTTTCCAATGCCATCTGGATTACTGAAGATCACACACCTAAACTGGATCCACCACCGGAGAAGAGTATCTTTCGTGCGTATAGCTGCCTCGCCACACTCCTTACGAGAGACTCTCGACAACACGGGCCTGTGGTTGTGACGGGAAATCATTCCTTGGGTAGCCCAGGGAACGGTCCTCTCAAGGGAACGGAATCTGTTGCCCCGATACCCCAATTCTTAACTGCCTTCGTCGTGGTCGATGACTGCTCTCAATGGTCACAATCGTCTCCGTCGCGTAACGCTATGGACATTGAGCCACAATTTTTGCAGCCTCTACACCGTATTATCATCCAGCCAGGCGAATCAGGCCTAGGACATCTTTCGGAAACCACAGAGTGCGTCTTTTCCTCCTTCGTTTTCTTCCCGCCGATTTACCAACGCCTGACGTAGGCTGACACCCGACATAACGCGCTATGCGGAAGACCTTATGGAAATTATCTTCACTCTTTCCAAATCAAAAGATCCAGAGCAATTTCTGAAGGCTTGTCGTTACATCTTTCGACAATGCTGGCCCGACATATTCACTCGCATTTTCGCCTCCGAATCTGTGATTCCGTTCAACCACTACATCTACAGCAGCTTTGTAGACTTCCTTCGGGTGTGGGAGCCACAACCTGAAGACGAGATGTACATCATTGGAGAGACCGAAGGCTGGGAGGCAATCTCGAGGAAGAGCCTTCTCGCAAAACTATTGCAATTAAAGGAGATCGGGAGGGACGAGAATGTTTTCGAAGGACGGGATGAATATGCCCTAACGCTGGAAACAGCAGGAGAGTGGTTCTCTGTCTTGTGCGATATCCTCGAGGCCATCATCGACAGTGCCCTGAGGTTCGATGCCGACCCCACCGCCGACTCTGAACTGGACACCTTGATCGAGAACACGCATGTCCTCACAGAACTTCTCGATTGCGCGGGGATCCAAAGAATATTAAAAGCGCCGTCGCTTGCTTCGCATCTGATGTCTTGCGAGGGTCAGATGGATAGTGAGAGATTCGAACCTGACGACGGCCCTGGACATAAGACCATCGGTAAGTCGGGCTTTTTTTCTTCCGTCTTGAGGTGCCCCTTTTGAAGGAGCGTTTTAGATGACGAGAAAAGGGACGGAGAGTTACCAGGGGAGCACCTCCTACGTTATCTGCAGACGCTACTCTCCTGGTTTGACTCACTGGACACCCTTGCTTCTACTGTAGCGGAGCGCGCTGAGGATGAAGGCCTCCCGACGCTCCGTATTGTGTATTCTTTTCAGCCAGCATCCGGCTCTCCGGATCCAACGTCAGCGAAACCTCTGAAAATGTACTCCCCCACAATGTCCATCGGGTATCTCTTGGAACAAGAAGACTATGATCCCCGGACAATGGAGGCGAAACCCAGGATGTGGAGCGACGAGCAGCTACAAGACATATACGAAGCTGTTGATAAGCTGTTCCCCCAACCCGGTGACAAGCGCCAGAACTTTATCGGAGGTGTGCATTCGGAGGCGCTGCTAATGGACTACCTCGCCGAAACTATGTGGATGTACCTTGACCAGGATAACATGTATGGTTTTAAGGTCAGGCCACACTCACGTTTCTTTTAGTGAATCCTTGTTAAATTTTCCCAGGAGTCGAACAAGATCATTGCCCTTCCTTTACATCACCAAACATGCTACTGTTGCAGCTTTCTGTATAGTGTTTTGTTCTGTAAAACAATGCATCCTTGGAATGTTCGGAGCCGCAGGTTTCCCGGGCGTTTGATTCCTTGGACTCCCCCACGACTTTGGCATAATACTGATGCGTTGAATGCGTTGTATAGTCATTTGTTAGATATGATTGAAACTGCTCTAAATTCGGCTGTTAGGTCCAAGACACCTACTATGGAGATGTTTAGGCTCGGGGAGGTACTTAATCAGTCATTGGGTGGTATCCTGAAGGAGACATGACCGTTATATACGCCAAAGGACCTTTTGTTTGTTTAGTGCATATGTGTAGTATAGCATCATCACCTTGTATCATTTATTCGTTGGCTAGTAATCCTGATGATCGGGCGGCATACATGACTTAGTGTTCTTGAAGTGATCAATCGTCCACCAAATGCGGACTGGTGCTGGGTCGGCTTCGTGTCATATACTTCACCCGCTAAGGAAGAGCACTGGTATAGCCTTCTTTAAATACTTATGTGAATAGACCTCAACGCGTTGAGCTAGTGTGGCAGACCGCTAACAAATAGCTAATCAACTTTTTATTTGATATACATACGACGGTCTTATTATGAAGGTAAGAAGAATTCGGTGCAGTTCTTCTTGAAGATCTGCCGCATGGATTTAGGTATTAAGATTTATGCATGACCGCAGCATTTAATAAGGAGCAGCGGCAGCTTGGCACTTCGGAGACAGTATATTAACCTCGATATCAGGAGTGATGTGTGGGAGAGAACTAACCGCTTTCAACTGCTCAAGATACCATGTGCATGATGGGAGATCAGCCTTATCCAGGCACTTGGTGAAATCTTTTCAGGAGCCAATTAGATTTGTCCAATCGCAGAGATGACGCACGTACCCTTCGCTTGAGCCTCACAGCTCAATCCGCCTACTTGTTGTTGCTGGACAGGCGCCGGAGCCTGCGCGGGGGCTTCGGCAGCAGCAGCGCTTCCTCCTCCACCAAAAAGCATGTTAGAGAGACCATGACCGATAGTCGAACCAATGGCTACTGAGCCAGCCGTCGCTGCCATTTGGGCCATCAACCCTGGCTGCTTGGAGGGTGCTGCCGCTGCCGTCGGTGCATGGGGTACATTTGCAGGTGGTGCAGGTGCCCTGGCAGGGGATGGGGAAGCAAACGCAGATGCAGGGGCTGCAGCGGTATGGGCACTTCTGGTCTGAGCTGGGGCTGGTGCAGCTCGGGCAGGGCCGGAAGCACGGGGACGTGATTGACGCTAGAGAATATGCGTATTCTGAGAACTGTAAAAGAGGAAAAATGGAGATAAAAGACTTACAGGCATGATGAACGAGAAACAAGATGGTGGTTAGAAACAAAGCTTGGACGGTGCCGTCCACTAGAATTTTCTAAGATGCCGTCCGGCTCTGCCGAATGGCCTGCTGAGTAAACTATGTGACGTAAACATGGCACTCAATTTTGGGCATACTTTCAACGACTCCAGCCAACGAAGCATCTTTTATTTTTTGCTCAAAATATATTGAAAACTTGAGCTAAATATAAGCGCCCTGATTGATCTCCTTTTTGTTTGATTTTTTTTTTCGAGAGTACTTACGAAAAAGGAAATGACAAATGCCGGGTCCCGGCATCGCCCTTTCCTCCTTCCTTCACTTTGCGATGAACTTACAGCGAATAGGACACAGTTCCTGTCTTTCTTACCGAGCATGGACGCGTATTCCTCCAGTATCCTTGCCGCATACACAATACCGTACAATTATTCGTACCTCTGTTGCAAAAAAGCGAAAGGCCTCCATAAAACAAGCTCAGAAGGATTATGAAGCTAAAGCGAAAGAGCAGCAGAATAACCCGGAAGCCGCAATCAACGAACTCGAGAAACTGCGCGTTTTTTCTGCCATGAATCCCCAGTTTGATCCTTGGGCGCTCGACGCCCCAACCCTCGGTAGGCATCTTCATTTTTAAAGCTTGCCTTTCTAGCTCACGTCGTTTTGCACAAGCAAAGATGTTATGATACCATACCGCTTTGCACCATGGCGACCGGAATACAAGAAGAACCCACTGGAAGCAGGACGGCAATGGTTCAGTAATGTGGAGAACAAGGTCAAAAACGCAATTTGGTGAGTGTCTTACCTCTTCGACTCGACGCGAATTGATTAAGGTTAAGCATGTGGCAACTAGCTGCCCGCGACAGTTTCCCAGGCCGGGATCTTGTCGCAAAAAACCTTTTTGAAAAATATATCTCCTGGCCGCTGAAATCCCTCAAATGCACCTCAATTGCCCCAGGCGAGTGGGTCAGCCCTTTGCGTCAAATTGCGTTGCAAACGTATAAGGATCTCAATGCCGCCATTGCCAAGTACGTCGTCTCGTTCGGAGCCTAATACAAGAAGCTCACCCTCTACAGGCGGGATGTCAAGCGTGTCAAGCAACTTTCAAATGTCACGTATCGCGACGACATTATGTCGCGCATGAACAAAGCAGACCCTAAACTCACGTACATTTGGCGTTTCCATAAGGAAGTGGCTCCTACCAAGATCATATCTATACGTTGCACAGAGGGCCACCTGGGAGCAACTCCTCCCACTTTTGGGAACCGACTGGTCGTGCAAGCTCTTATAAGATTCGAGACTGAGCAGGTCAGATTTTTAATTTTTAATTTTTAGTTTGCAGCCGCTCACTCATTTCCAGAGCCTTGAAACCTATAATCAAAAAGGGCTGGCGGTTCATGCACCGGCAGATGGTGCGGTATCCTCTTCGATCGGCGGTACAGTAGTACCCGCAAAACCTCGGCGCGTAGTAGAGTATCTCACGATTGAAAAGAAAATGTACTACGACACCCCTTGGTATTTTAGAGACCAACTGTGGCCGGCGCCTGGTGGGAAGGTAGCCATAGCGTAGCATCTCGAAAACAATTTATGGTATCTTAGAAGACGACCCTATTTGTTCTGTTCTCAGGTTTAAGTCGGTGCGTGAAATCAACAAAAAGAAATTGCGATATGGCAGGCGCCAATAAGTCATTCATGCGTGCGCGGGCGACGCCTACTACCCAACAGACTGATAAAGGCATCTGGAAGAGGACAGTTCGTAACGTGAGCGAGCTTCCGCGCAAACTCTTGCTCTGTAAAACTAGGATGGCTTCACGACCTCAAGTCAGCTTGGTCACAAACAGGGCAGGAAAAGAGTTACCAATTCTCAAGGTGATGTCCCAGTATCGACGCCTCACAGATCTCACTGCAGAGTGAACAGCGGAAGCGATTGAATCCTTCATTGTATATATCTTGCCATATTACGCCATCAATGCCTTCAATGCTTTCGGCTGCATTCTTGTCTTTGCCTTCGAGTAACGCAAACTGTGGCGTCGAGCTGTGGTTCGGCGCGTGTACTAGCTATGAAACCGCTTGAGAATCGTTTGCATATAACATGATACACATACCGCCTGTTGCCATCGCAGCACCAATCGCCCGAAATCATGGCGACCAAAGCATTCGAGTAAAGGATGCAGAGTATTCATATGCACGTAAGTGGTTACTCTGGGGTCAAGGTCGCATGTAATAACGATCGCCCGGGAGACACCAGATGCTCTCTTATGGAACCTGAATAGCTTTTGAGACTTGAGCCATGGTAATTCACCGATATTTTGAGGACAAGAGAAACGTTGTCTCGACAGCTGTTCGCACTGGTGTGCTAAGACCTTGGGATACATTACAGGTTGTTTGCAGGCGAGACACTGGAACACCGTCGTCGCCAGGTAGAGGTCTGCATCTGTGTTAGTGGCCTGACGCAGCATTGCCAGACACTCGCTCTCTTTTGTCGTGCGCCATTCGTCGACAATTTCTGCCAATCGAGTAAGCACTGGGGAGAAAGAGTCCTCAGTGAGCATCTGATCTAGAGGAGTAGCATCCAGAATTCGCTTGCAGTCCTCCATCGCTGCAAGGGACACGTAGTCAGGCGCGAACGAAGTCGATGTGGATATGAGATGGCATTTAAGGGCACTTGACAGAATATTTCGAACTTCGTTGAATCGGTCGGATAGTAAGCGTTTGCCCTTGTGCTTTTGAAGGATATCGACAAGCACAGGCTCTATTCTTGCCCATGCTGCATTTATCAATACGTCCGGTCAGCGAAGTAATGTCTATATGCTGCCACGAGCCTTTCTCTGTCAGCCTCTCCGACTTCTTGACTAGTTTATGATCCGCGATGCGATGTGAAGGTAGTCTGGCAAGCTCTTCACCCCAGCCAAGGGTGGCGAGCCTTCGATTCACCCTAACCAAAGACTATCAACTGGGTCTAAGCACCCATTCAAGATCCATATTACTCAGCAAGACGATTTGCCACTACATCGTCCTTCGCTTTTAATTCTTGCTTGTTCCACCAGGCTCTTGCTCGCTCTATCAACTAAAATAGTGCAACGTTGGTTTCAGAGCGATAGACTATTGGAGACGCGTACCCATCGGTATGAATTTAACTCTTCACGCTTTTCCCTCATCCAAACAAAGATAGCGGGCTGATCCCCGTTCAAGGTGTCGTATTCTTGACCAAGACGCTCCATTGTGGGCAGAAAGTATGTACGGTGTTGTTCACCTTGTAACCAAGTGAAGTCTTAGGATATTCGCAGCATACCCATCAAAGAACCTACCTTTTTCCAGTACTAGTCTAGGCTCAATAAAATAAATGGAGTGCTGGGCCTGTATTAATTTGTAAAGTCCAGATGTTTTGCTGTTCGCCAATAGCTCAGACTCGGAGGCATGACTAGGAAGTTCAATATGATCAGTAAGCATATCAGTGTGAATGTGATAAACCCTACAGTCGAAGTACGCATTTTTTGCATGCTCTCGTCGTTGGCATCGTTATCATGCATGAGTTTTCGTCCGAAGCACAATACTACAAAAAATAGTCAATTACGGCATTTGTCATCACAAGACGCTCACATTGCAACCCTTTTCGAACATGAAGTCTATAATCTCACTCGTCAGCGGAAAAATGTCCGGCAACGGAGCTACATAGGAGCGTGCTCTCTTCCACAGAGAAAGTACAGAACGACTCATCAGGAAGCTCCTGAAATGTTTTGTGGTCCTAGCCAGCCGCAAGAGATCCACAGGGTCCAGATAAGAAAATATCTGCCGTCGATGTCTGTAATCAGAACGCATGCCTCAGCTAGGGAACGTGACGAGGGGCACCTCAAGATAGATTTCGAGTGGCACATCGGCGAGTTGAGATTTGAAAAACTGTGCTCGACGACCTCGTCTTGTCTTGAATATAGCTAGAGACTCTTCTACTGCAGCGGGATTCCTAGTCCTTCGTGTATACCTAAGGCAGGCCTGAGCTGATGTCGGCGCGTTCGCATCGTCGCTAGTAGTCGGTTTCTCTTTGTTACGCGTAGATCGGCGCATATCGGGTGAATGTGCAGAGCTATTGCTAGTAAGTAGTGCGTAGATGGTGGTAAGGGCTCAAGTTGTCCTCGTTACCAGTGACTCGGAATCTTGGACCGGAACAATGGCCCACGTCAGAGACAAAACGGGAAATGTCTTTCGTAGCAACAAGGTCCGGGACCACCAAGTCAAGGAAATAGTAAATTTTCTGAACGAAACCCAGGGATGAGCGGCGGTGTTCTGTTGCTGGAATAAATGCCACGAATCGCAAATCAAACTAGCGTAGTATAGATTAACATCAAGACGGCGGAAGCTATCAACGCCTACCTATGGCACAGGTGCGTCTTACAAGGAAGCCAACAAAGCAATCCAATCCCATCATGAGGCGCTCCTTCCGGGCCCAGTCTCTTGGTCTTGAAGGAAACCAAGTATTGCCCTGCAAGGCAGCAACTAGTGACTCTCCGCGTTAGAAGATGGTAATAGAGACCAAAAATCTGCATCATAGGAAGACAGAGATTCCATAGTATTGCTTCCGAATATGTACAATGGTAATAACAATTCGAAGTCGAGATAGGATGTACCCAGAACTGATTAACCAAAGAAAGTGCACGACAAAAGCACAAGTGGATTGCCCAGTTCCGGGCTATGTGTATGCTCTTCTCGTCTAACACCCACAAGCCACAAAATCAACGAAGGAAATTATAGCAATATGAGGGCATAACGAGTAAGACTGTAAAGAAAATTTTTTGGAACTCAGACCATTTTTGTACAGCTGCGGGAAATTCCGGATCGGAGTTTGAACTGTGTATATAAACTGGACAGCTGGGACAAAAAAATCTTATCGAAAGTTTTCACCTCGCACGTTGATATTTGAGGTTCATTCCCTTTCTCTCCAAGGATGGATCTTGAACTGAGCGAAGGGAGAAGAATGCCTTTCACCTAGATCGCTTGGACTTTCTTGTGTCGTTTGCGGCCCGTATGGAAGGGATATCAATTTATGGTTTTTCTCAATGTTGTCACCTTTGCCGCGTGGTTTTGAACACGCCTTGCTTCGCGATTGAGATTTCGCATTCGTAAATTCGCGCCGAATATATTAATTGCAACATAGGGTAGTTACCGTAAAAAGTATGGTACAAATGAAGCGACCTGAAGGCCTGTGTAACGGTGAGCAGCAATACTTGCGTTGCCTGAGATCAAATGTGCTGCGAAGTTGCTGGCTGGGGATGAAAGCGACTAAAACTCGGGCTGTGCTACCATTCCATTCTTTTACCACCACCATCAGTACCCTTTTCTTCATCCTAGGGTCCGGAAGGACCTTTACATTGCCTTGGATGCGTATGAGTAGCTCGCCTCAACCAATGTGACAGCTGTGGAGGCTGTCGGGCCCTGCTCTTGACATGCGCCTCTTCAAGGGTTTTCAGGGTTTTCAATGATATGCGTTACGGGAATCAAGGAATGACACTGCCCTCCCTTATCGCCGTCCGCTCACCCATGAATGTGGGGATATCTTGGCGACGTTTCACGGCCCTTAGCTTTGTCTCGGCAACAGGACTCTTTTGTTAAAGGGCTTAGAGGTATCATCAAGAACTTGGTTTACGAAATGACCTCAAATATCAAGTTCGATTTTGGAGAGCGACTGGGTATCTTTCTCATTGTAGAGGCAGCTAGGTGAGTTTCCTTTCAGTTTTTTTGTCACCCATTGAACATGTCGCAGCCTATTTGCCCTTTCGGTCGCAACTCTGCTTGTCTACGTCGGATTCAAACTATTCAAGCGTGTCCAGGCGCGACGCGCACTAAGGAAGCACTCCATGGATGCTGATCGTTGGGATGCGAGCAACCCGGTCTATTTCATAAGCCTTATGTGCGCAGAGCTTATCCAGGCGCTTGGTGCATAGCTGTTTTCCTGTGACCTTCATCGGCAGTTTCTGATTTTCCCATAGGCGGACTTCTGAATATACAATGGATCATAGACGCCGTGAGGATGATGATTAGATCTCTACGTGCTTTTGCAGACTGCTCTATTCCAGACGGTCACTGAGGGCACCCTATGTACAGCACAAGGTATCCTGAAGCAGATGGGTGATGTTACAGTTGCTCTCACGTAGGTATCTCAAGCACCTATCGCGAATGTTGACTAATATATCGTGTATAGGTCCCTTGTGCGTGTTTACATTTTCACCAGATATGTGGTCTAACACTGCTGGTAGGCCCTCGCAATCCATACGTTCAACGTCCTCGTCATGCGTTGGCGGGCACCTCCCTGGTTGTCCGTTGTTATCATCTCCGTCATTTGGATCTTCACCGCCTTGAACGTTGGCTTAAGCTCTGCGATGCATCCGGGGAACTACTATGGGCATACAGGATATTGTGCACTTCATTCTTTGATCCTTTGCTTCAGCTCATTTCCATACATAGGGTGCTGGATTCGAGAGGAATATCGTGCTGAGCGAATAGCACTCGAATATCTCTGGCTATGGATTGCTCTTGCAGTTATGGTTATAATATATGGCTTGATTGCTCTGGTCATGCGGGGGTTCATCGTAGTTGATGAGGGTATTCACTTCATGACACAGCGAAATCGTGTACGGCAAGACTTGACTGCAGCGGATGATGAAGACGAGCGGCAATCCAAACCTTATGCTATTGTTGGTTGATCTGATCTATTCATTTTCATGCGCAGTCTGATGGTCTCTCAGTTATCCCGCGGTGTACGCCACATGCGTCTTTCCTATAACCATCGTTAGGTGGCTCGTTTTTAGTGATGGAGTAAATGTTCCTCCGGGAGCCACAATTTTTGCGAGCGTTCTTTTTGCGTTATCAGGACTATTCAATTCTATTTTATATACGGCAACCCGTCCCGATCTTGTGGTATCCACAATAACACCTCTCGGAATCCCCGACGCAGAGCCTGACAACGGCTTTCCAGTTCGACTGGTAGATTTCGGTCTAGATACTGACGAGGAATCAACTGCACGTTTACCACAGGATAGAGATAGATGATGTTAGGAGCCGCTTATCCGTCGGGTTATACTGATCATCTTGTACGTGTTCCTCGATGTCCCTCGCAAAAGCGGGATCTGATCAGTTCCTCAAGATCAATTTATCTTTTGTACTTATTAATCTAAGCATCATCCTTTGTACTCACGCCTCGAAGTGGAAGAATTTAACGTCACTGAGATGAGATGAGTTCGTGTTCCTCTCTCCGTGTAGTAGTTTCAGGGCCCATAATAGGGAAGGCTTTCCGATACACCCGCTTAGCGCTGCTTTCCACAGGTTCAGACCTGAGAACTACTGGTGTTTCATGGACCTTGCGTACCAAGGCTTCTAGGCACTAAAAGGAGGCAGGTTGGTTGTATTTTATCCCTTCAATCCCCTCCAAGTCAGCTATATCTCCTAGTTACGTTCGATCACATAGCGGTATATTTTGAGGGCAAACAAATAGTAGAGCGGTATTTAACTGTTTCCATTATTCCCACTTCACCATTTATTTCCCTCCGTCAAGAAGACCACCTCAAATTCGCAAACTTACGACATCATTTTCGCTAGCGGTGAGCGACAAATCTTTCTAACCTTTGTTCGCTCTAACTTCGTGTTGGCGGAGCCGCAGCATGCGTGGTTGCAGGTCGACTAGCGGAGGCGGATCCGTCACTCAAATTTCTCGTCAGTTCATGCGTTTACTCTCTCATGATATGACACTGACAGCATTTTCGAAGCTGGAGCACACACGCGCGGTCTCGATTAGCACGTACATTCCGGGCGTTATTTCGTCAACATGGCTCATCCGATCCTATTCATGTATTATCTGGCGAGGCAAAACAAGGCTCTCGACGGACGGCAGGCAGCCGTGCAGACCGGTAAATGCGTTGGTGAGGGATCTTGCGTCAACTGTCTTGCTCCCTTGTATTCAGTAGGAAAGAAACTCAAGGTGACACCTCAATCATGATGCACGCTCGCGCTTCGGCGTCAGACTTGGATGATTGGGAGAAAGTCGGAAACCCCGGTTGGGATTCCAAGGATTTGATTCCATTAGCGCGCAAGATCAGCTCAAGTATTTTTCTGTCAGTCTTTGGATAATTTGACACACTTATTCAGCTGGAGACGTATGAGCCTATTACTTCTGAAGGCCTTTCGACCGACGGTGACTTCAGTCCCATTCACGTCTCCAGAGGAGGCCATAAAACAGATATTGGGGATCAGTTCCTTGCTGTTGCAAAGAAGTACGATAAGGAGCGCGGCTTTACAGGTGATGTCAATGATCTTTCATCTTGTAATGCATATGGAGTAAGCCGTAAGCCTCTATTGGGTGCGAAACAGAGCTAATAATACATGTATAGAGATGGCAGAAGTAAGGAGTCTCTTCTTTGATGAGGTCTACCCATTCACTGTTGCTAGAGCACGGTCTCATGCTGCTCACCATTTCATCTACAATCAGGAGCACAACACCAACCTCGAAGTATTAACAGGACAGCTGGTAAAACGCGTTCTTTTTGAGTGCATTCACCAGGTTGTCTTCGTGTTTCTCGTTACCAAGCAGGTCCACATAGAAACAATTGTGCTGTTGGCGTTAATGACATTGATCAGGCCGCAAGTGCTAAGAAAAAATTTGCCTCTCATCTGGTAGTTCTCACTGCCGGCACATTTGGTTCTCCTGCCATCCTCGAAAGGTTCTGCAAATTCGTCGTTTCACGAAATATGTATCGATCTGTTTAGGTGGAATCGGCGCAAAGCATATCTTGGCAAAGAGTGATATACCACTGGTAGTCGACCTTCCCGGTGTTGGAGAAAACTATGACGTTTTGATCATTCGCTTGACCACCAATTGAAAATTTAGCGGTTCATCCATAGATCATCGTCTCGTCCTGACTCCCTACAATGCAAGCAATGATTCTGACTCTATGAAGGCCATGTTTGAAGGCAAGGATAGTGAATTGAACGTGCGTAGCTCACAACCACTTTCTGTGGTGAAGAAACTGACGTTTGGCTATAGCGTACTTCACCCAATGGAACCAAGACGGATGAGGACACATGGATCATAAGTATGTCGTCCTATTACACAACGAAGTCTATGCTGACCGTCGTGCTTACAGCGGCATTGATTCTGACATTAAGATCAGGCCTACGGAAAAAGACCTGGCCGAGCTTGGTCCAGAGCTCAAAAAGAGATGGGAATCGCTCTATGTTCCTGCTTCGGAAAAATCTCTTCTATGGCTAGGCCCTATTGCTAGGTACATGGGTCGCACCCCGGATTTGCCAGATGGGAAGCTATTCACAATGGTTTACGTTAGTATATGTCCCACATCGCCATAACATCATATGATTCATTGTCCGCGTACTATCCTGTTTCCACTGGATGCACCGACATCACCTCCTACAGCCTGTACTCCCCCGTAGACTTCGAAACTTGATTCCTTGAAGAGTATGTCCATTCTTTCCACGTTCGCCGACCTCCAGACAACCGTAATTTGCAGACATGCCGATGTTCTCGCCTTGAGGTGGGCGCACAAACGTGGAAGAGAGCTCGCTCGCCGGATGGGAGCGTATCACGGAGAACACAAGCCTGACCACCCCTCTTTCTCGGAAAGAAGTTCGGCTATAATTGGTGACGCTTCCGGTCCCATAGACATTGACGCTCCTGATATCGTGTACTCTGCCGACGATGGCAAGATCACCGATGCATATCACAGAGCGAATGGTGCGTTTGTTTTTCATATTTTGCTCTTGCTTGTGATTGATTGTATCGATTTAGTGAGCATAACTTGGCACTCCGTTAGTCTTAATCCTTGAGAGCGCAGGGAATCTGTTTGCTGACATATAGACAGCTGGGTTCATCTGCTATGAAACCTCGGCAGAAGATGGGAGCGGCCGATTCGAGACTGAATGTGTATGGAATACAGAATCTGAAAGTGGCAGGTAAGTTTGGGATCTTCCTTTGCTCGTCGTTGCTCATATGCCACATGAAGATCTCAGCATCACCTCGTCAAATGTCAACGCTAACACATACAATACCACAATGATTATCGGTGAGAAGGCCGCCATCATTATTGCAGAGGAGCTTGGTATAAAAGGTGTAGGTACTATGATAAACACGGAAATGGACGAGCTTTCTTCGGTGTTAGACTTCAGACTTCATAACTACCCTAAGGCCTTCAGAACTGAAGTCTTTTCATTATACGCGTCAATCGTTTGACGACGAAATATCTATTGACGGAGTTCTTGTCATAGTTCAGCAATAACCCATCTTGAATTGATTGGCTCGTGGCGGCAAAGTCCGAGCTAGTCTTGATCGCGCTCAGCTTAAATAACCGCCGCCGCCGACGACTTCGTTCTTTTCACATGCTGACTCGGGACCATTTGACTACCTAAACAACATTTGGGGTCCTCCAAATGCAGGCGTTTCCTTTGCATCGGTTTACTTTTTTTCATCAATAAGTCATCATGCTGTCCATTCAGTCATGTATATGACAGTTGGTTTAGCTTTCTTGATCTGTGGCCGAATCTGAGAATACTGATATGTCTGCATTTTCTTGTATTCAGGAGTTACTGGCTGTTCCGACAACAAGAGCCGCTTCTCTCTGCGACCCCAAAGTTTAATCTCGAGGGTCCCTTTAGTGCGAATACGAATGCAAGCTAAATCAAGATAGATTTGTTTACCCGACTGCTCCGAAAAGAAACCAGCTGATATCCTTGCGAATTCCCTCGCTGCATTCGCGGATCAATGGCAATTCAAAATGAGTAATAAAAGGCCCGATTAGGAGCACCTGAATGTTGTCATGCGTATACACCCCGAAAAATCATAACAATGGCCCGGAAAAGCACAGTAATGCCAAGTGGAAGAAAAAAACGAAAATTTCTTCTCGACATCGAAGCCGGCCCGGAGTTGCTATTAAACAAGACGGCAGCAGAAGATGCGAACCATGGTTACGATGGGAATCCTCCTCCCCTTGCTCGGATTGGCGTTCTTGGGCTTCGTGGCTTCGTCTCCGGTAGAGCTCATTGGACCTGCACTCTCTCCAGAGGCATTCAAACGAGCTGTCAGCTCCGCTTATGTTTTTACGGCTTTCACAAGCGTATCCGAGTCCAATCTCTACGTTTACACCTCAGAAGATGGCACCCATTTCAATCTTTTGAAAGGACCAGCTTATACTCCGGCTGCCGGTCTCATTCGCGATCCGAGCATTATTCTTCACACAGAGTTAGTACTGGTGCTCTTGTTGGGGTATCCCAGTAATTGATCCTGTCTTCTAGCGGAAAATACTACATTGCTTGTGAGCTGTTTCTCAAAGCATGAACCTTATGTCCTGACACCTGGATCTATCGAGATACAACTAATTGGACCGGAACCAACTTTGCTATTGCGGTCGGTGTTTATTATCGGACGTTTGATCTGCAACATAGCTCACCCTCATTTGTACTGTAGAGTAGTACTGACCTTCTTACCTGGGAGCTGGTCGCCACGATCCCCACCGCTTCCTCACTGATTACTCCGGTCAACACTTGGGCACCAGTATGGTATGCCACAAACCAAATTATGTTGTGACTGCTAACCTTCTCCTCTCAAGGAATTCTTTAAAGACACTAAGACGGGAAAACTGAATATTGTTGTCTCTCTTTCGACCGGTAGCTACGGCCCCTTCTTGCCCTACGTATTTACTGCAAACGACAACACCCTCACCTCATGGAGCGGCCCCGTCGTCATGTCCGGTATATCCAACGCAGGTTTGGGATACATTGACAGTTTCCCAGTTTTATTCAAGTAGACTAGTTCCTCTCTTGCCCATGCGCTCTGATCTGAGGACAAACTTGCAGCGGCCAATATCATCTGTTCGCCAAAGCAGAGACAAATGGGAAAAAGCATATCGAACACGCTGTTGCCTCATCCCTTACCGGCCCATATACCTTTGTCCAGACCGGAGACTTCGCGGGATGGGGGCACGCCGAAGGAGGGTGTATCTCCATTCTTCCGAACGGTACTCATCGCTTGTGAGTACCCGGCCATCTGTGGTTTGGACGTAACCTTATGACGGAACAGATATGCCGATGGCTACGATTCTGGCAAATACATCTACTCGGATTCCATTGATCTCTACAACTGGTCTGCCTATCAAATCCTTCCTGGTGGTCTGAGTGGGTTTGTGAGGCATGGCACGGTGTTAAAGCAGTAGTCTAGGTACCAATTCTGCGAAGGACATTCATTATGTTTTGCGTTCGACGTATATACAAGATTTGGGAAGGCTTGAACTACTCCAAGCCTTCACCATAAATATATCATGCGTGCTACAACATAAACAAATGCATCTGAGGCGTTATCATGAGAAAAATGTAGACAGTCGTTGTCCGGAGGATATGCGTATACCTATGTGTCGAAATGGTAAAGGAACAGAAGTACAACTTCCATTCCGAGTCAACTTCGACGACCTAGCATCGTCATAGGCACGTTACCCCTCACCGCAAGGAAGTCTTGGATGCCCTCTTCGTCACCTGGGTCTCCTTCACACCCTCATCCACACCACTTGCCGTCTTGATGTTGACCAGCACTTCCCGGCAATACCTCAGCTTATCGACCAGCTTTCCGTTGAACTTCGCTTGCGCCTCATCGATATTGCCAGTCTCCGCCTTCAATGCCGTAGTCATGATCTCGTTCAACGTCCAGCGTGTCATCTTATAGTGTTTATCGATATGCGTCACCAATAGTCCGTGCGAAGATAGGATGATCTTCGAGTGGTCGTAAAAGTTGAACTGCATCCGAACAGACATCAGTGACAGGGATAATTGCATGCTGTGCGAAGAAACGAACTTGTAATACATCGTGACTCATCTTGAAGACAATGACATGCTTCATCCTTAGGTACTTCTGCACCCAGTCCATGCCCTTCGTCCTGTTCACATCCTCGAACGTGTACTCATATTCCCCATATAGACGATCCATGATGTACCGCTCGAAGTGTTTGAGCAGATATACTTTGTTCTTCAAGTCCTCTGGGTACTCATCTACTGTGTACGACTTCTTCACGAACATGACCCCCTGCTTTCTTGCAGCCAAATAGTCGAAGTGCCTACCACAGAACCGATCAGACCATATCCCTATGCAGGAGAATAAGCCTACCGTTTGTCAGCACTCAGGATAAGGCTTGTTGTGTCGTTGAAATGAACGCCAACGCTACCGTCGGTCAGAGCATAGCCCATGCCGTACTTGTTACAGTAATCCACCCAGGAAACGATGAACACACGTTCCTCGGGAAGAGGAAGCTGTGGATCTTCTCTAGGGTCACGGAATAATTTCCCCCGTTCCTTTGCATCAAACGCAAGCGATAGCACATGCGCAGCACCATCAAAGCCGGTAAGCCTGTTCTTTAGCTCCTGCCCAGTCAGTCTTGCTTCTCCGTCTCCTACACGAGTTGAGCTCGCGAAATAAACATATGGGGAGCAGAGAAACTTACGTTGTAGTCTGTCATCTCTGACGTCTGCGTCCTTGCGCTTCCGCGCCTCGTTCTTGACAGGTGGCATATTCTCTCTCTCGTCCTCAGTATCTTCGTCCTTGGGCTCAGCCATCTGAGCGACGATCCGGGCTTTCATAGCCTCCACCTCCTTCCTCCTTGCTTTGTCCCTGTGTTGTTGCTCACCGTCCTCCTCCCTAATGCCATGCAAACCTCTGCCAGCCGCACGACCAACGGCACCTCGTGCTTTGGGGGGTCCAAGGGGTGAAGCCTGTTTTGAGGCTGCTTGCAGCTTTCTCATCAAAGGCGACTCCTTGGTTCCCCCACCGCTGCCGGTAGTTGTGCTCATTAAGAGCGGCTGCCTTGCGGAACTCAACAGGGCAGAGATGGGGGAACCAGGCTGAACGGCTTTCTGGAACTCTTTTTCCTGCTGAGCGATGCTCGAAGTGACACTTTTCATTGCTCCAGACGTCGTTGCGGAGACCTGTGACTTAGGAAGAGCGATGGATGTCACTTGGTCCTCGTCCAGAAGAGCCTTGCGCTTGATACGCCTGTAGTTGGCTTCGCTTGACACACGGTTGATATGTTGGAAGGTGGGGACACTCTCGTTCGCAGAGATAGGGATATAAGGCGGGAAAGTACCTTCGCTCAGGAAGGGGTGAGCAACGATTTCATGGACAGTTGGGCGGAGTTGTGGGTCAGACGCTAGGATACTTGTGATGAGCTCCTTGGCCTCGGATGACACTGGACGTTCTGGAGGGAAGTCGTAGTCATTTTCTTTGATGCGGCTAGGCACGGAACGTCAACAACGGAGCAAACAAAATCATCGAGGAACACACTTGTAAATTCCTTTCACTTCCTTTGTCTGGAAAGGGGGACGTCCTACCACAAGGGTGTACAGGATGACACCTGTAGACCATGTATCGACTTCGAAGCTATGACCATTCGCTGTGTCGAACAGGACTTCTGGTGCAATATAGTTTGGCGTTCCACATATCGTCTTCTTACGTTCACCTTCGTTCTCGATGAGGGCGGCAAGACCAAAGTCTCCCACTTTGATGTTCATATTGGCATCTAGGAATATGTTGCCGAGTTTGAGGTCACGGTGGATGACCTGATGGGTGTGCATGTAATGGCAGGCGCCGAGGATCTGGACCATAAAGAACCTGGTTTCGGGCTCGGTGAAACGCCTTCGCCTGCGTAGGAGATCCATGAGGGACCCTCCCAGGCAGAGTTCGAGGGTCATGTAGACGTTTTCGTCATCTTCAAAGCAGTCCATAAAACCGACGATGTTCGGATGTTCGAGGGACCTGTGGATCTTGATTTCGGCGTATAGCTATGCAAATTCATTCAACGAAATGGTAGCAGAGCGAACGAGATTGTGAACCTTGGTTTTCGCTTTCTTGGTCTTGAGAGAGCTCTTGGTGACCACCTTACATGCCCATTTGGATCCTCGAACATCTCTCACTTCGTATACCCGAGCGAATCCTCCCTATAAAATGCCCATGCATTAGCAAGAATACCGCGAGAACTGGCCACCTCACCTCTCCCAAAAAGTCCAATCGGTGGTATACTCTATTGTTCTTACTGTCGGAAATGACCTTTGGCGGTGATGGCGGCGCAGTTTTACTATTCTGGCGAGGCAAAGGAGGTGACGCTGGCTGCTTCTGTTTCTCGGCGGGTTTCGGTGGCGAAGCTGGTGGCCTTGTAACGTAGTTGTTGACGACGTTTAGAGGATAGCGCTTGGACGGTCCTGCGAGTGGTGGTGCCGGCATCCTGTTGTATGCCTGCATAGGATGGACGTGAGCTGACATGAATCTTGAATCTTGAGGCAGGCCTAACGCCAAATGATGGGACGAGGAAAAAGACAGGCCACTGCAAGTTGAAATCCGCGCGATAGCCTCGTGGCAGGCACGTGACTTGAGCTAAGTTCAACAGCATCACATGATCGTGAAGTTTGACGTAAACAACGAACATCAAGTAATCGGCGCGGAGGTCCGACAGAGGCTTTGACCTGCAGCTTCAACAGCTTGTCCACCTTAACAAAGCTTGATAAGTGCCGTGCATGTGCTTCGACTGTATTTTAGCTCTCTTCAAATGTCAGAAGTCTGGGTAGCCTCGTGTAGGCTGCGGGATTCTTTGGCAACGCCACCAACAATGTGCTAGGACAGATACCCTGTCTTGAAATAGTTGTACCTAGTAAGTCGCGTGTAAAGACACTTGGAGGTGAGTATATTTGTAATTATGACTGTGACGCGTAATAATGACATCGGCCAGCCATGATTATATATGATACTTTGGTCTCGGGAGTCAGTCCTTGTACCCGGGCAAATTTCTGACTGCAGGTGCACTTGTATGGATGGAAGGTGCCTTTGGAGAATACTATGAGTGATAAAAAATAGTTCTGAGCATATAACTACGTGTAAATAAATGGTAGGCGGCTGATCTGTTCGTGTAGTATTAATATTTTCGTCTACGAAGACTGCACATCTGTCAGAGGAGTAGTCCAAAGAAAGGACTGTCCTCCCCATGATAGTCATGGGTATCATTTTATCCTTGATTGTGTCTCATTGAACAGTGTAGATGCATATATATCAGTACCGCCTACCACTTCAACATTCTGCAGCAATCTTGTCTGTTACGTAATATATGACTTTGAACTTTCTTTTCAGTCTTTTCTCCACCGTCGTTGTGCAACAGGCTGCTTCCCCCCTCAGAGCCCTCCCAGTACAAGAATTCAGGTTCACGCAATGAAGATGATAACCTTCGCGAGTTCAAAGACTACATCTCATGGGAAAGGTACTATCATTCAAAGACAACGGGAGTAGATGTCGCGCCAGCAGCCTTTACACTACGAATTTCCCACTGCACCATAGTTTTCGGAGCCTAAAGTCGAAGGGCCTGGCACACACAGACGAAGCAGTGTTGGCCCTGATCTTGACTTTGGCCGTCCAATTCGGGATGACATTTGCTTCACGCTTCTTTGTCCATCCGCCCATTTTGTCCAGAATCTCACCCCGGTCCTCTCCGCGTGTGTCTTCCTTTGTCCAAAGTAGAGGTGCCACTCTGAGGCTGTCCGTAGCCCTCAACTATGTTATGGCCTGTATGGGGAGGCAGTCGACTGGCGGTCGACTAGAACCACGAACTTCGTCGTTCGAGCATCTATTAACGACGTAGTACCGGTCTTTTGCCTGTCAATTTTTTTGCTTGGTTGCCACTTGAAGTGTGTTGCTATCACCTGGCCAAATGCGGAATTCAACCTCCGACGCTATTGTACTGCTTGGAAATATTTCACTTTGACCAGCCAAGAGATATATAATGTACAAAGCCTTTGACCAAGACGACTCCGTCACATCCCTCCCCACCTGCAAATTTCTGCTCTCAACGCCGTTGCAGGGCACACCAGCATCACAAAGCTACTCGGACTTGGAGGTCCAAGTTTCGCATCTGTAGCTGTCTCACCAATGTCGCAACATACGTGAGTCCGAAATAACTCTGTCAATCTTATTTCGTACTCATGCTGTCTTGATTTTAGACGCGTCCCTCGAACTCTCAACAAGGAATATTTCAACTTCGACGCTCTTACAGAGGAGACGCGCCGTACAAAACAGGGAGAGACCGCCGACGAGGCTGAAATTGAGTTGCTTATTCGAAGTGTCATTCCCCTCGTTTCGCAAGATCCCCCACGCCCTTCGAAGTGCGTGTTCATAGTCCCAACCACTTTGTGTTTTCGCTGATAATGCCTACCTTAGTCGTCGTGGTCGAGCACCAGATTCCCTCATATTCGGGGAGCCTGAAGAAACAACGAAGAACGCGTTACATAGTCCCTCTCATGAGCCACCGTCTGATTTATCCACGGTCCTATCCATATTGAACGCGCAACTCCTTGAAGAGAATGAAGAGGAAGATGAAGATTTGGAGTTCATCCCCCTACACATTCCTGAAGAATCAACCTACGACCCATCATTCCCACTCCAAAATACGCAGCGGGCGCCTCCGTCCCATACTCCCGCTGTCCGAAGCAGCGATATCCCATTTTCTCAGCCGGCACCGCCGGCAGCTTCTGTACCGGTCTCTCAATCCAACGACTGCTCACCCCTTACCCAGCCCAATCCCCCTGTCGTAGTCCACTATGCCACCCAAAAGCCTTTATATGACACTGAGATGGAGCATTCTCCTCCGCTCCTGAACAAATCGTTCAGTGAACCTTCCTCTGAAGACGTGCAGTTTGTGCCTCCGTCTCCATGGCATGTACCAATCATGCCACATCCGCCGTCTACTTTTCAGTCTTCTCCGCAGCTCCCTTCTCCACAGCCATCGAGTTCGGAGCCGTCTCTTGGGGAGCTGCAGCGACATCTGGCTGAAGCAGTCATTCAGGCGGTCACCAGCACCCCCGAGTTTGCTCGACGATTTATGGTCATCCAACAAGCTCATCAGCTGGTCTCGCAAGTCGCGTATTCTATGTTGGAGCAGTATCCAGAGTTGTGGGAAATTCAGACGTTGCTCTCCGTCCAATTGTCGGACGTCGAGGTACTAGCCGCGCAAGTGGCGGCACAGTTTCTGGCGATGGCGGAACCAGCACAATCGCAGAACCAGCAGCAGATCCACCAATTGGTCGCTACCGACACAGTCATGACGGATTCCGCCGCGTCGCAGGAGGACAACTCCCCTGGGTCGGGTGTATGTCTTGTCTTCGTTTTGATCAATGGCCCGTTCTCATCTTTTGTTTTGCAAGGCCTCGCCTGAGGGTTGTCCTGAAGTCGCGGCCGAGCAAGAACAAGAGTATCAGCAGTACTTTCCTAGTGATTTCCAATTCATGAAGTTGAAGGACAGACTTCCCTCGGTCCCTGACGTCCATGAAGTGCCGGCGTTTGTTCAGCTTTTCCGGGACACTTACCCGCTCCTTAAAGACGAGGTCATCTGGAAGATTGTAATGTGGTTTCATCCTGAGCTACATGGCAAGAAAACCCTGGAGGATACATTCGTTCTGCGAGAGGGTGCAATAAGGGCGGCTTTGGCCGAGGTTCGAGACTGGAGATTTCCTAGCTCTGATGCAGGCTGGTCTATATCCGCACACGAATTCTTTTCCTCGTCGCAAGGAAATTTGCTTCCCCAAGCAGTCCTTTTCATGGAGCAAGACTCGTGCATTACTTCGGCGCCCTCCTCTCCTCCGACGCCACCCACTCCTAGTCAAGAAAGTTTACATTTAGGTGAAATGTTCCAGGAGCATCAAGATATCCACATGGAGGTCCGTACTTTAATTAATACCGTTATACAGCTCCGATTGACGGTGTATAGGACCACGAGGAGCTTCACGATAACTGGGATGACTGGTCTTTCGATCCTGAACCGAGATGGTTAGAGATCTATGTTCCCTCGTATGACCCAGAGATAGAAGGATGCGGTGCGGGCCAAGGTGTGCCACTCGAACAATTATACTGCAACCATCAGTATGACTACCACTTCGATTGTCCATGCGCCCAGTACAAGCAGCTACACGCTCAGTACGAAATGCCGCAAGTTCAATACGAGCAACCACACATACAGTTAGATCAACCACCCGTTCGACAGAAGCCAGTGCAGCACGAGCATCCACATGCACCGTTCGAGCCATCACACACCGAACCATCATACGTACGGCGCGACCAACGACAGGACCGCCAAAGTCAGGGTCTGGCTCACCGTCTTCGGCGCATGCTCAGGTCCTATATCCGGAAAAAGCCTATTGATACTGCGCCCGAGTCCCATCATCCACCGCGGCCGGACCGTTTACCCCAACAACCGCCTAACCCTCCCAAGCTTACTCCCAAAAACTGGCGCGACTCTCAGGGCCACCAATACGGTTCTGCTAACACCATCATACCCAAACCTACGTACGATCTCGAGCGAGAGTCCCCGCAAAACCCGCTCCAGGACGAGCTCGATTGCCATCTCGGAACCGAACCCCCATTTAATCTCGACAGAGAATTCCCAGAGGATCGCGGGTATCCACAGGGGCACCCACACTGTCGGCCGGCTGGTGATCCGTCGGATAGCGATAGCAGTGACACTGAGGAGGAGGACCATACCGACCAAGAAAGCGATAACCCACTGCCACCTGGCCCGCCGTCCTCCGACCATCTTCATCAGTACGTTCCTTGGTCAGCATTGACACTTTGACCCATCCACCTCATTTTCTTCTTCCCTTCCTCAATCCCCGTTTTGTATTATTATTATTTATCATAATATTGCTGTATTTGTAGTATTTCTTTTGTTCTCCAAACCTTTCACGCCCTTCTTTGGCTCTATTTTCAAGTTTTTCTTTTATTTTGGAGTAGACGCATTCTCCACATTTCCAAATCGTGCAAGTAACAAGAATACATCTGGGGATTCGCGACGAGAGGGTACTCGTTTTCTGCTCTACTTGTTTGCGTGGTTATGCTTGAGGACGAGTGAAGATTACCCTTCTTCGTCTTTCCACATTGTGAGTATTACCAAATCTGATATTATTTAAGTTTGCATTGGGAATACTAATAGGAACTGGTGGGTAGGCGTAATCAACCTATGAGCAGGTTCCATACTAAGAATGTTAATGTCCTGTTTGGGTTCGCCACAAACATGCCTGCCCGCGTCATGGGATCCAACCAGAAAGGCAGTATAAACGTGAACCAACCCAACACCCAGCAGTAGCCCACGCCACGGACCAAAATGGCAGGAAGGTGCATCCTTTTTCCCACTGCGATTATCCCTTGTTCTAATGATATTGCACCAACTTCGGAATAGAAGAAAAGCATGCTACCGTGGGCCCATTGTCGAGTAACCGAATACTCTTGAAGCTGATGTAGCAATCCAGATATAAGGAAGGCACTATGAAGCTGGATGGCAAAGGCTTCGTAGCTTCCGCGTCTCAGACGAAGTACACGATATGCTAAGAAGTGCCCATGCGACAATAAAAACCACAGCGGAGGAAAAATCAGCCTGTGAATGGGGAAAAAAAGATTCAGCGAACATTTCGTAGGAACTGATGCCAGGTCTTTCTAGGTAGCGAAAAATGAGGACAAGCGTACAAGTACGACGAATAACGTGGCCCCAAAATCTCTGAACCGTATATGCATCTGCCAGTCTCCCAAATAACGCCGGTGTATCCCTCTTACCGGTCACAAGGAGCAGAAAACAGTGTTGAATATTCAACACCGGAAGAATCCCCATTCCGAAGCCCAATAGGCTTAAGAAACGCCATTTGACCTCACGAGACGTGATCGACTCTCTGCTTGCAAATACAGGATTTGATCCATTCAGCGCACAGCTGGCATCAAGCAGTAGTAGGTATAGCCCAATTTTCAGCCAAAGCTGGCCTGCCGACTGATAGGTACGTGGTGGTAATTTTCCTAAAGGTTGGTGAGCCCAGCCGACTCCTCGAGGACTGAAGCAAAGGGCTGCAGCCCACTTCAAGCGCGCTAGAAAGGACTTCTCCGATATTCTGCCAGATTTCTGGTCACATTTATGCAGTTCCCGTTGCACATCCGCTGTTAGGACCATGTAATCCGATGCATATAGGGTGACAGTGGTGGTCCATCCGCCTATCGTACTGTCGAGCAAAGCATTGCTGGTGGTAGTACAGAAAACGATGTATAGGGAGAGGCTGGAAATGGGAAGGAAGAAAAGCGGTCGATATGCTGTTGGTTCGATAGCAAGAGCGACAAAAAAGAGTGTAAGGAAGGCGATCAAACTGGGCACGAGGCCTCCTTCCATCAACGATGATCGAGGTCAAGCTTCAAGTCTCACGATCACCATTTTCACGTTCGACGGTCACAATCGCGTAAACATGTCATGGAAACTCATTTCCGGCTCCCCTTTTGTGTTTACGACAGCAACTTTAACTGATGGAAACCCCATTTTTCCTGACGTTATCGAATTTTTGGTGGCGAAAACAGGGATGATCTTATCTACAGATGTACTCGGTATATACCACGACAGATGACGAAAAGAAGCAGGAATTTTGAAGAATTCCATCTGGGCCAGCCGTATCAGACGGGCGCAGCCTAGATTCTGCAAGTCTTGGTAGGGTCAACTGTCTTTTTGCTCCGGACTCCACACCCAAGAAGCATCATGATTCTGACTGAGAAGAGACTGGAATATAACACGGTTCCGAGAAAAACGTCACAGTATCCAAAGTTGGCATGTGAATGTGCATGTTATGTAGGCGCGACCTAGAACGCAAGCAAACTCGAGAAGTAAAGCAAGTAGGTCACAGGACCCTGTTAATATGTCAAAAAGAAGACAGAGCGTTCAAGGAATATGGCTCTGCCCGAAATCAGCGGTTTTAGGAGTATCATAGACTTCTAATCTTGCGCCGCAAGAGCCGGAAATAAGAGAGAAGCATAAATACATCGTTATGACGGATGATTGCGTTAGCTGCAATTGCCACCTCGGATTGGATAAGGAACATAGACTCAGCACTGAGACTAAAGGAAATTTGAATAGCGACTTGTTGTACTGCCGAGAACTGAAATGTAAACCCGTACCATACAATCGGTTTTCTCTCTTAACTTGTGGTCTGACTCTCCGAACTTAAACTATTGTAAAGGCGAATCTGGGCTCGAAAAGACCGATCAGATACATCAAAAGGCTAGTTCTACGCTGAGATGCATATCCAAGTTCTGGGACACGACAAAACATAAAATTGAAGAAATAGAACATCTTCAGCGAATCCTACTGGTCAAGCACGAGCTATCGACGATGTTGTGGCTTTGTGAACAATCTCCGTGACCTTTGGTCCTTGTCCTGGTCCATCAGTTTCTTTAATTTTTGCTTTTTCCTTTCCTCCACCGCCGTTTTCTCCCTCTGTGTATCACTGATCATGTTACCTTCCTCTTCCTCCAGCTCCACCTGCGCATCGAACTGGGCGAGACTCATCTGCATCAACTGCCGCAGATCTCTCTCTCCGCCTGCGGGAACAGACCATTGGAAATCAAAACCCCATCCATAAGATCCCTCGCCGGAATGTTCTGCGAGACCGCCTTTGTTGCGCCACCAGTCAATGAAAAAAGTCGCCGCTCGCTGTAAATCATATTCCCCGCGTCCGGCAAGCATCCCCATCCGCTGAGCTAACAGCGAAAGGAATTCCCACACATCCGCCGTCGGCTTTGATCCTGATGGCAGGACGGATAAATAGTTCGGCGCTACAATCAGATGAAAATAGCTTCAGCTTCGGCGAACACATTCATGAGGGTCGGAAAACAAAAGGAATAAGGTTTGGTGGATGAAAACAAGCAGAAGGTAAGGAAAGGCAAATAAATAGCCAGGAACCGCCGTTATGAACACTTACAGATAAAATTCAGGATATTAAGTTTGTACAAGAGATATTCAGCAAGCGTTTCAGTTTGATATAGACCTTCTTTGATCCCCGCTAAGAGTTCATGAGGGACTCAGTTCGGAGGTTTTCCAGAGCGGGGGGTTACGTACCAATCAAAGCGAGCTTGGCGCCCCGCTCGGCGCCTGCTGGTCCGTGACCTAGGAACGGTAACATCATTCCGGGAGAGTCAAAGGCATACACCAATGGAATCTGAAGGATTTTTATCCTGTTAGACAAGGACATTGTTACTCCCGGGTTAGCCCCCGTTCGCACGGCTTTAGGAGTTCCTAATCAAACGATGACGATGTGAGAATGAGAAAATAATCTTAGGTTTAACGCACGCCCTCTAATCCCCGTGTTGCGGAGAGCGTTTAGTAACGACGATTTGCCCACATTCGGCATGCCGACAATGAGCACATTCATGCCTTCGAACCATCGGTGGTGCTTGCCCAGGTCTACACGGGACAGAGAAACATAAGACGCTCTCTACAAGCAGCGTAAAAGCTCACCAGAGAGTATCCGATATATCCGCTTGAGATCAGCGGTCTCCTTCAATGAAGTGAAATGGAAATCTTGTTCCGGATATTTGTCTTTCATCACCGACAGGAAGGGCTGAGAGGAAATAGGCGCAAAAAATACATATCATAAAACTTCCTCGAATAGATTAGTTTACATTCTTACTGGGATACCCCACTCAGGGACGCGGTCCGCTTTGTTGAGAAGAATGATATGTTGGCACATTCGGTTGCTCGTTCGCGCCTTGTCTCTCCACTCGTGGAGCATATCTATGGTAACATCTCTTCAGCATCCGCAAATAATAAACGGCACATTGTACTCACCTTGAAGTTTACGATTAATACTTGTCAGGGGAAGCCGGGCATCTCTGACCTCGATGACAACGTGCGTACGGGACAACATCGAAGGCAGCTGCTTCGTAAACCTGTTCATGTGTCCCGGAAACCATGATGGTGGTACTGGCAGAGCAGGACACGAGAGATGTAGCAGTTGTGCAGGTAGAGAATTCATAGCCTAGGGATATCGTCAGAACACCACCATCTGGATTCCAGGTTCCCCTTACGAAAATCGGGTTGAAGATAAAATGTCGTAAATTTGTACCGACAGGCTAAATTTCGGCACTAAGATCCGGAGTCCGTTCTTATCTACGGAAATCGCTTTCAAAGCGCGTCCTATCGTGACAACTGGACGAGCTTGACCGCGAGTCGGAGTTGTGAGCGCCGCACTGCAGCCTAGATGGAGCCAGGTTTGACTGTCACTTCCTGGTTACAGTTCGACAATCTATCTGACTGGGTGTAAGCAGAATAGGCCTGCCACCTGGTCGAAGGGAGGGTCCTTTTTTAATTTTTACCCAAAACTCTTGTGAATGATGTAACATCACGTGGATATCGGACCGGGATACCAGTTTTGTCTCTCTTTCTCAACATGCAACTAGTGCCTTTATAATTCAGCCCGTTTGTACGAACTCGTTTTCCCTAATTTTCCTAGGATGTGCGAAACATCGTAGCCAATTTCCCGATTCCAGTAAGTCCCGGATCGGAAATTAAACTCCGGTCAAACATTCCGAGAAGCGGATCGCTAATGACCGTTGCGGAGATGACTCTCGATAAACATTACGCAGCTATTTCGGGTCAGGCGAAAACCGGCAAAAATGGGTGGATAGCATATGAAATTCTGACAAAGTCTTTTGACCACAGCAAAATGAGTCGGGATTCCTATTAATGGTAAAGCCGACAGATTTTGCTGTGATTAAAAACCTTCGTTAAAATTTCATCTCTATTCTGATTGTTTCCTTTGCATTTTGGCCGGCGCGAGTTAGTCACCTGCCAGGATTGTGCGTTAGAACTTTGTCTTTGGAAGAACACTGCTCGCATTCAAGCTGACTGAGATATCCATTTGGCATTTGCCAAAAACAAGTACTGTCACACTATATCACAGTCACCTGCCATTGGGCACATCGGCCGTTCGTGCGAGCTGGTAAATATGATTGTTACTAACGGGAGGATGTGTTCTCATTTCCCTAACGCATCCACATTCCAATTATATTATATGTATGCTTCTCCACATAATATCTCACTTCAAGTGCAGTTTTACCTCCCTTGCCGGTCGATGCCAGTCCGACATTTCTACCGTTGTTGTTTCCAAGAGAAGTAGGAGATATTTTCGTTCCGTTCATTCGCCACTTAGGGCTGTTATCTATCTGCGAGCAATAGCACTTACCATGATTCAATGTGAAGGGCTCAGTATACTTACTTGGCAACCTATAGTGTGACCATCCAGTTTTACACCTATTATCCATTCTGTAATATCATGTAACTGCAAGACGGGCGAGATGAATGTAAGCTTCTACTAACTATGGGCACTGAAGACGTCCGAGACAAAGGAACAGGATCAAGCTTTCCAAACGTAAAGAAAACAATGAGTGCCCAGGTTGAAGGCCGTTGTTCATAAATATTCCCAGTCAGGTCTCTTGCCTGCTCGCTAATTGTATTCGTAAATATGGAGCTCCCAACTGTCCGGTATTCAGAAGTGTGGAGGCATGACAAACATCACTGATTACATCGAAGGATTCAAACAGTTAGCTTTGCAGCGGCATCCCAAGTCTTCAGATGAGTTCTATATGATTGTACTTGAATCCTTCAAGTCTTCACAGCTTCAAAAAAGGCTGGATAACTACAGATCTCGTTCTGACATCGTAGAATCAAAAAGGTGGATTCCTTGGTATCGTGGGAACGCGCCAGAGTTCTTCACACGAAGGGGTTCTTGGGGGTTCGGCGCCAATTTTATCCGTACTTGGAAGAACAATGGATTCTCACGACTATTTGCCGTCGCTTTTTCAAGGCACAGCTGTATTCAATTCCGGCCCTGCTGTCGCGGGCGGCGGGAAGTAATGATGGATGAACAGTGAATAAAATGTACACGGAAAAATCCACCTTGGTATAATAGCTGAGTGACCGGTCCGTGCATTCCATCGATAAAACGTTATTCGGAGGAATATACGGCCTCAAACTTACTTTGTTTTGCCGTGACGCGTGACGGTACAAACTGAAAGATACGCATCAACAGCTCTATTCTAAACCGATTTATAATAGCAACTACTACATACAATGGATGAAGCAACCAGAACGACAGAAAGGACCAAGAGGGAGCAACGCAACAGGTGAAACTTGAAATACAATCAATCGATATGGAGAACGAGGAGCGAGATCCGTGAAAGGTATAAATGTGAAGGGAGATCGATAGATACGCCAGTGCACCAAAGACCCGAAATTGTGAATGGAAGGGATAGACATAGGGCGCGTAAAAATGTTGAGCAGGCGGACAGCCTCGACAAGGTGGCCGAATGAAGCAGTCAGTCCGTTTTTTGGGTGAGAAAGCTCCAACATCAGCAGTGAATGGACTGGCAAGAGATGAGAAAAAAAGAACGGTTGGAAAAAAAGATACGACGCACCTAGTCAGTGAAGCATGTGCACCCAACCATCACCCACAATGCCGTCAAACTGCTTGCCACTACGCGTCCGCCTGTCGGCGTACGCTTGTGGACGGTCAAGGTTGATAAGCTTATCGGATACTGGCAGTTCGCGCGACTCATCAACCTCGACCCAGCCCTTCCAACCCTTCTTTACTGCGACCCGCTTCTTCCGCGGAGGTTTAGGAGGGACCATCTGGGGAAGGTCTTCATCATCATCAGGTGTATGCGGTCTCTTGGAAGAGGTACGGGAAACGCTTGACGAATCAGACGGTCCGGGTGTTGAGCCAGGCGTCGAAGGATATGGGGGCGGCGACATTGTTGGAGGCGGCGTGATTGATAGGGATCGTTGCATGGTGGCAATGTGGATGGCAGGACGGCTGTATGAGGTCGAAGGAATAGGCTGTGATACAGACACCGTTGGTGTGTGTGCTACGGGTGTCGCGCTCTTCGCAGGCGGTGCGGGGGGTAGCTTCTGCCAGTGCCCATGTTTCGTCTTCCGTCTCTCTGGATCCTTCTCCATCCAAAAATTGTTTTTCACTGGCTGTTTCGACGTGCTCTCCCATTTTTCCTCTTCTTCAAGCGTATATGGCCCCAGGCCATTTAGCAGGCTAGTCAACACGTCGCGAGACGGGCGTATCTGGAAGGCTCCAGCCATGACAGATGTCGCACTGCGGCGGGATCGCTTTGTTGAGTTCATCGTTGACGGTAGTGGGGAAAAAAGAAAGGACATTGGTCGGGCGCAGTGAAGGCGTTAAATAGCGTGGAGTGACTGGAGTCACGGTAAACAACATGCTGACGGCATCAACAGCCCTCCATATGGCACGTGCTTCTCACCTTGTACCGGATCTATCCCCTTCGGTTTCCTTCATGTTCTGCAGCCGTCTGGAGTATTCCCGGCCCTGTCCCCCCCTTCTCCTATCTTTTCCTTTGCCCTCCATAGCTTTCTAGCGGCTGCCATTTTTTCGGGCACTCTGTCGTTGATTTTTTGTGTTTCGCACCCTTCATTTTGATTGTCCAATCATATTCGCTTATACGATATTGTCAGCCGCTCGTTCCCGTTCCCGGATCTTTCCCCGAGGCCCAAGAAATGAATCCTGCCAGATGACCCGATAAACTACAATGTCTCTTTGTATTTTTGCGATGCAAGCCTCTTCTAGTGCATTCATCGTTCGATGCTGGTACATTGTACCGTCGTCTAGGTAACATCGTTCCTTTGTCCAATTGTACGCCGAATGCATACCGATAACAGTCTGAAGATGATCTGCGGGGCCTAGCGTCTCGGGGCCAATAAACAGCTAAATAAGGATGAGTACACTACACCTTTCCTGTTCTTTTACCCAGGGTTTCGATCTCAGGATCTTCCGTTTGCTTCCTGTTTAACGGTTCTGGGTCCCCTGAAACATTTTCACAGGCAGACCGAATTCACCACAGTGTTTGTGTATATAGACGCCACAGAAGCATAGTAGGGCGCTTCCGCGAGCCTTAGGCTTTTGTCTCGCGCGCCTACTGCGGAAATATACAGCCTTCTCGTCCGTATCATCTCTCCTAGTCGGATTTTCTCGCAACGGGCTCCCAGCCAGCCGCACCACGCCGAACTCCATGCCGGAGATTTATATCCACCAACAGTGTTCAGCTTCCCTATTTCTTTACTGCCGTCATTTCATATCCCAGAAATCAAGTCATATCCATCTATCCATCATTCACGAGATTGTCACCAAACTGTCGGTACTCTATAGTAGGTATTTTCTCGGCAACGGAGCACCGACAGGGTCATGGCACTGCCTAGAAACGCGAGTTGTTCATACACCGTCATGCCGCCAGGGTGATGCGTAAGGCGCCATGCGAGTCAACGCATGTCCTTGGAAACCTTTCAACGTGTCTATTTACATCGGCGCAGCCGTACCGCCCTGGTTAGTGCATGTACTATGCAACACTAAGGCTGCTGCTTAAACTTGGCAGCAACTGCGGTCTGGCTGCCGACCGCGCCGTATCTATTCAATACCTTGAGCAGTATATTTTTAAAAAAACATCACTATCAGGAACAAGTGATGTATCAGCGCCCTCTAAATGGCTCAGAGTGCCACGTTTGGAACGCACCTGATCTATGTAGGGGGTCTTGTGGCTTAGTCTCCTCGGTCTTGGGCAGAATGATCTCAGCTCCCCAAAAACCGCACAGTAGCCTGGTTGAAAACCCAAGGTACATCCCTATGCACTTGCCCGGTCAGCGACTATCCAGAGTTGATGTATTGTGACCCTCTGGGCGAAAACCGGCGTAGATACCACTCTGCGGAGCCGAAAGGGACTTACGGCTAATCTACACATAAACAAAGACGTCAGGGACATCGTCACATCGATATTTCACTTTTTTTTTTTCCAAGTACACAGCCGGAGGCGGGGAGGTCCCGACTCCTCAAAAAATCAGGTTCCGGATCTGAAGTGATACACATGTCAATATTCATACTTGGCATCTGCAACGGTAGTGATACCATCTTAATTTTTCTCAGACGGTCACCTTGTTTGCCATAATACAATTACTGAGGAATTTAGAGTGAACGACCCGAGCGTCCAGCGCCACCTCGCTCCAATTTCAAATAAGATGGGAGGACACATCTCAAGACCTTTGTATGAGAGATAAGGACGCAAAAAAGCACTGTGGAGGTGGTCATCAAGTCCTTCAAGCCTATCTCATAGGAGAGAATAGAAAGCTATGGTAGTCGAGACTCGGAGTCCGTTTCGGCTGTCTACCGATCATCAAGTCCAACTGTAGTTTGTCGGGCTATGGACTAGCACTCGGAATATTCAACATGAATTATGGGCGAGTTGACACAAGTATATTTACTGTAGTTACTGTCGATTTTGATAACGTGGTATACTTCTAGTTAGGCGAGTAAGTGGCCGACAGCAAGAGGGAATCCAGAGTAGCAATAGGAGCGCGCACAGCCTGAAAGACGAGCAGCGAGAGGCAAAAGAGACGGTAACAAACTGAACGAAGTCCATTTACACCCAAGGGCTAGACGAAGAGCGTGTCGGATTGTATCAAGAATCGTGTGGTAGTGTTGGTAATTCACGACAGATGCGTGACTAGGGCCCCCAGTTCACCACAGGGACATGAGGTTTTACTAACCGCAATCAAGGCGGTTGTTGACTCTTGTAGGCGCCTGATATAAACGCCCTGTTTTTATCAGAAAACGAGGTCGTAGCGTTAGCGGAAAATCCAATGTAATGAATGAGGAAGGAGAACACGCTAGTGTCACGCGTGACACGGAACTATGCGAAGTTTTGGAAGTAGTTCAATGCATAGATAGTTTCCGTGTTTGAAAAAAATAGTACAATAGTGTGAAAATACAACGCCGTTAAGGTTTTTTGTAATAGACGACTGATATACAGATGCCAGAAATGCAGATAGTACACAGGTGTTCATGTTGTACGTAGTAAATACAAAAAGAGATGTGAACCGTCATCCTCGGACGCACGAATCACACCGCAAGTGTGGGAGAGCCTTCCACGACAGGCGTGCTAACCATCACGGGGCTGAAGCAGTCAGCGGCTATAGAACCCTCGCTATAGACGTCCTTCAGTCTTCGCCAGATAGCTCGGAACGTCGTAGCCGATCCCCTTTCTTGGATTAGCGATATCATCGATACACACGCGCGAGAGGCACTGCTACTCGTACAAGGATTAGGGATGGTCAGAGGCAGAACCTGAGGGCTCTTGTTCACAAAAACGCTGGCCCTCCCACGTGCAAGCACGACAGGTGGCGGAGGAGCTGAGAGAAGGTTCGATGTCGGCGACATAAGAGGTGAATTAGGCACAGCTAGATTGGGCGTTGATGATGGAGAAAACCAAACTTTGAAGCGTACGGGTTTCATATTAGCAAGCTCGCCACAGTTTGATTCGTCGAGCCGACACCTGAGAAACGTGGGTTCAGATGTCCCGCTGGATCCCGGCAAAACAGTGGAACCCGGGCTATCAACAACGACGCCCATCCCTTCCAACGCACGCTTGACACCATCACAAGTCTTCGCCGAGTCGTCGGTTGAATATAATATCCACGAACTACTCTGGGAATGAGCTCCTTGGTGTTTCCAACTAAACAGATTAGAAAACCACCCCTTGAACTCGCCGACGACGGGAGATGTGAGTAATCGGCTATGTGTATGGACGCTACTCAAAGGCGGAGAGAGGGCGACCGGGGAAGGAAGGATCGATAACGTTGAACGCTTCTTGTTCAATGACGGGAGCTCGAGTGGAGGAGCTGAGAAATAGAATCAGCCACGCCAACAAATGTAATGATCGAATAGTCAACTTACGTCTAGTCTTTCGTTCTTTCATGCCTTTATTTGGGATGATGTCCCCGTCGGCGACAACATTTCCCACTTCCCTTCCAACGTCCCTACCGACGCTCAGGCCAATTCCGCTGCGACCTTCATCGGTGCCGACGTAACTCCAAGACTCCTCACCGACGTTTTTGTTCTCCTTACCGGAATATACTGACATTCGCTGCTGTTGAAGATGATTGTCAGTGATGGCCAAGCTGTTGATTTTGGCCAGGAGATCATCGGCTTTGGCTTCCATTGGATCCTCTTTGCAGTAAGAAGATACGTCCAATATAGGGGTAACCGGAGCTAATGTCGGCTTACGGGCTGAAGGTGAACGGCCAACGGCAGGAAACGGAAGAACGCTATTATCAATCCGTCGAGAAGACTTTGCGGGCAACTCGGATTGGGGACGCTGGGTAGCAGCTGACATGCGATGAGAAGTTGCTCGTTGAACGGAGGACGTTTCAACAGAAGCGGTAGAGCCATCCTTCACGATGGGATGAGAAAAGGTATATCCTCGTCTTGAGGGCTGAGGACGCGGGCCACCGGCCGTCGCGAAAGATGTCTTGGGGTGAGATCGAGGGACGTGGGACCCAGAACGGACCCCGGGCTCCTTCGCAGCAAGATATCGTGGTCCCGCCGGAGATGCAGGCCTTTCTCTTGGCGACGTTGTAGCAGTGCGTCTGATTGAAGGAGGAATCGGATGTAATCCGATTGGAGCAGCAACGGATCGGGAACGACCTTGAATGAGAAGTGGGTCTCGACTACTATTGTCGTATTTCTTCAAAAGACCTGTTCCAATCTTTGTGTCGAGCTCCCAGCCAAGGTTGAAACTCATGCTGTCAGCAACTGCTGAGTTGGGGTTATCGAGCTTGGACGTTTCCTCGCGATATTTTCCGAGAAGAAAGTAAAAAGCTTTCGCGTGCACACCTTGACCGGCGGGAGAGCACAGGTCCCGTTTGATCGACTCTCCATCCCGATCTGTGTATTTGCCCCAGATGATACGAAGTGAAGAGAATAGGTCCGCATCAATCAGCGAAGGATGAAGGATAGGACGCGCGAGAACTTCCGGCGACGGAGGGACGGAGGGATTCGGAGGAATCTTGCTGACCAATGCAGCAGCAGAAGAGGTTACCCAAGGATGTACAAGAATCTCGGGAATCTGTTGAATTAATCAGTAACCACGCATATATCACACTTGATTCCCCTACCGTGATTCGCTGACGAACATCAACAACCAACATTCGAGATAGGAGGTTTTTTGCCAATGGATCCAATGACTGGGGCATCTCGAAAACGCCGCTTTTCACCTTGCTTAGCAGAATCCCGACGTCCTTGTCATCAAAGGGCAGCCGACCTGAGAGTAGAGCAAACAGAACAATACCGCAACTCCAGATGTCTGTCGCAGTTCCTTGGTACCTGTGTCCGTTGACGATTTCGGGGCTAGCGTAGTGAGGAGAGCCGCAGCTTGTCTCCAGATGAAGAGAAGGGGGAGCGAAGGCTGCCATACCCCAGTCTGCTATCTTGACGAGAGGCGGATTGAAAGAAGCTATTAAAATGTTCTCGGGCTTGAGATCACGATGGATGATAGAAAATGTATGCGCGTAGTTGAGACCATAGATGATTTGCAAGAAAACGGTCAGAGCTTCGGAGGGTTCCAAGCGGCCTTTGTTGACCAGGAAATCGAAAAGTTCTCCGCCTTCGACGTACTCAAGAATGAGAAAGAGCTCCCTGGTGCCCTCGTAGACGTCGTAGATGCGTAGGATGTTGGGATGGTTCATGAGTTTCATCATCGTGATTTCTCGGTCGATTCCGAGGCGTTGCTTCTCTGTTTTGGCTTGCTGAGTAGCAAGGGAAGCGCGAGAGTTGACAAGCGGGGCAAGAGGGAGGATTTTGACGGCAGCGAGCTGTCCAGTATGTTTGTGCTTGGCAATCTTGACACGACCAGAAGCACCTTTCCCGACGCACTCGCCTATAATCCAAGGACCTATACACTTCGGATCTGTAGCATATTCGAACGCTTCAGCACCGCCAGCCGCAGCCTTCTCTTTTTCCCAACGGGTTCCTAACGGAGCTTTATACTTGACAGGGGGCGCGCGAGGTGGACTTGAAGATACCGGAAACGCCATTGCAGCAGAAGAGAGACAAAGAGAAAATATAGCTAGCACACGAGCGGCTCGGCCAGCAAGCAGCAAGATACAGAAACCAGTAGAGTTGGTAGTAGAAGGTCGGATGGAACGGTCCAACGAGTGACGGTATTTGGCGTATTTGGGCGGGATCACATGACGTGACCGCATCACATAATTTTCACCCCGAAATTTAGCAGAAGACGACGACAGCGACGGCTACGAAACTATTGCTTCTGTGTTGACGGTAAAACAGAAGACTGAAGGTAAATAATTAATACTCCCCGGTTTAATTTCTGACTGCACGACAGGTACATAGCTGGTGAGCGACATACCGTCGGTGCTGTCCGAAATTTCCAGCTATACCATTTAGCAACCGGTATTCGTCGTACACATGCATGTCATCTACGCGGATATTAGCCCGTATTCCATGGCCATCTCTTGGGCGCCTCAACTGGAATGTCGTATCGCGAACCATTGCCCATTCTCGGCACCGTCTGAATGGCGTAGAGATGTCAGATGAACCCTATCCCTCCGAGCCACCTGACCGTAAAGTTTTCGAAGAACGGGAGATGAAGGACTATTCAGCTGTGTCTGCAGAGCTCAGGTCACCTCTACGAACACGGGCGCCGGCACAGGTCCTGATCGACCTGGTTCGCTCTGGCGACTGGGAGCTTGCCAACCGCGTTCGCCTCGAAATGATTGAAAATGGGGCAAAAATATCTTTGAATCCCATCTTCGAGAAAGCGGCTTTAGCTGCGCTACGGTCTCTTCGCGTTGGGGACGATCTTACGCCGTTCACAGTCTGGCTCGAGCTGTGTCCCGACGCCTCCAACTCGCCACCAAATCCATTCCAAGAGACGCGTGATTATCTTTGGAAGAATCCTTCGGAAAGGGTCGCTTTGATATATCATTTCGGGATGGTCCTGGCGAAGAAAGGTTACACGACATTGGTCAAGGAGGAGGTCATTCCTGCCATGGAATATGTTTCTTCGCGGTACCACCATCGCAAGAGCATGTTCACAAAAAATCTCAAGCAGGCACTTCTCCCCATTACGCTTCCAGAACCTTCGTCTGGCTCTCTCATCTTTGAGGAGGAAGATCACCCCGACTATGCCAGCGTAGTTCAAGCATCAGTCGGTGTCTCTCACAGAGATCTTGGTGACCACTTAGTGGGACTGGTTGCTGATCAGAAATATGACGAGGCAAAGCAATTTTTGTTCGAGCTTCGCGAGTCCCATACCCACATTCCTTTTTCGTCGATCTACCAGGCTGCTGCCAAGAATGCTCTACAGCGTTCGGCAACCGCTACGGAGAGTCTCGAAGACTTTGCAGCATGGTTTTCCCTCGTTCCTCTGTACCACGACCAACCCCTCGAGGAGTTTACGGATATCCGAAGGCTGATTTTTCACGCGCCTCTGACGAATATGTCCTTGATCATTCAGTTCGCTCTCATATGCTCAGAGAAAGGGTATGCTGATCTAATTGGTGGTCAAGTCATTCCAAGCGTTATGCGCTTCACGAGTCCCGATGTTAGCAAGCAGTTTTACTTGCGATTCGAAGAAAGGCACCAGCAGTATCTGAAACGGTATCATGAACGGTCTGCCGCATCTCTTTGGAGTAAATTCCAAACAGTTGTGCGTGGTTCTGCTATTCGATCCTTAGCTTATGCAGGGCGGATAGATGAGGCGATAGATATGTTACCTCCCAAGAGAGCCACATACTCTTTGTCGGCTTATACTTGCGATGTTCTCAACAACATCCTCGTTAAAGCCAGTGATGCCAAGTACCTCCCTCTCCTTGGATACCTGAGGGCTATGCGTGCCCAACAGCTTGGACAGGACGACACTCTTCTACAAGACTATGCCCAGTCTTCGATCGCCTCACGGTTCACTTCCCAAACTCGCACACTCCCTTATGATGACCGGTCTGGGTCTCTCGCCCAGACTCTGCGTTCTATCAGGACGTCGTTCTCATCCGGTCATGCTCCTCCTCACCCCTCAACCCTGATTAACTTCTTTAATGCCTACGTTGACTCAGGACGTTCGCGCGCCATTGATCTTCTCCGGCGAAAGGCTCTTCGCTCCAGTCCCATCGCCACCGCTGTCTTTGTTTTCACTCAGATGATCACCTATTACCGACTAAACCAACACCAGCTTGTCCTACGAACATTCGTCGACAATTTTTATATCACCGGTGTACCTCGAAGCGAAGTAATATCCCGCTTGAAGGGACAGCACGATGTTTCTCTGTCTGTGCCTTTGGCACATCGTAGCAAGTTATGGCCAACGGCCTACCACACTGCTCTCGTCTGGCATTCCCTTGTCGCCACGACATCGACCCCGGTCAAAGTTGAGGTCCTCTATCAAAAGCTCATCGCAACCGCTTGTGGGGAATACTCGGACCATATATCAGAAACTTTGGCTGCTTTTAGTAGTGTGGAAGCGCTTCAGACTCCTCCCGGTGTTAACAGCGTTTGTGCTGCCGCGTTTACGCCTTTTATGGGTAAGCTGATGCGCTCGTCAGGCGTAGAGCGGGGAGCCAGTATTCTAGCAGATATGCTCAAGTTGGGGATCCAACCTACCGCATATCACTTCACTGAGCTCGCAGGTTATTATGCATCTACGGGTAATTCCCAGAGGGCTCTCTTCCTCCTGGGCCGATTGGAGACCGCCTTTGACCAACATGGTGATAGCGAGGACATCAAAGTGCCAATCTCGGAGAAGGAAATGCGACAGACGGAGATTGGTACAGTGTCTTCCGAAGAGTCACCAACATCTATTGGACACACTCGACCGGTACCTACGTCTGTTCCCAATGCGCTGCCCATGCCTTCGTTTGTCATGTACGTCTCCCTTATGCGGGGGTTCCTTATTTCCCAGAACCTAGATGCGGTTGCCGAGGTTAATGAGCGTATGCTCAAACGATACGACTATACACCGGGGCAAAATAACTATCTCGATGCCGTATATTCTGATTGGCAGATGAAGCAAGCGGGAAACTGGTATCCTATTCGACCGTTGCCTATGATCAAATATAGGCGAGTACACCCGGTGAGTATATTGCTTCTCCTCTTGTAGTTGCTAGAATTCATGTGGCGTAACGACGACAGGGTGATGACGTTACGTATGATGCTTAGTAGTCGTAACGCGAAAGTCAATAGTTAGTATTGCACCAATCAGGAATACACCTAAAAGCTTGCGGAATGTATTTATATCACAAGACGTTGCCTCTTGGACACGAGTTGGATGGAAGTAGTGTAACACCCTTTGACTATTCCACTTGATAAAAACAAAAGTGGTAGAGAACATAAATAGGGACTTTCAGTCCGAGCTGGAGGGATGATTATGGCTGATTGTCCTGATTATTATATGGTCTGATTTTTGAATAATCAAGAGATCTGATCTGAAAGACCTGAGTCGAAATGCAAAAAGAGAATAATCAGCTTCTGTTTATTTATTTCACGTGCTGTCCAAATTTGGCAAAGGCTGTCAACAAACAAGCGCGTTGCGCACATCGGTGTCCTTATTCACCATATTTCTGCGTGACTCCCGTACCCTACCGCAAACGGCTCATCCGGGTACACATCTACTATATGCTGGTACGTGGCACTGTTATCCCACAGAAGAAACTCAGCCTGATGGTTGAGGATCTTCATATTGACCTTGAAATCATCAAAATGACTGCTTGCACGCGGTATTTACGTATGCGATCTGTCGAACCAAACTCCAGAACATCTTGTTACACTTCGCCAAGGTGCAGGAGCACGCAGAACGACGCGAGAGGGAGGGGGAAGGTCGCGTTGCAACGCGTTGTCACAGATCTGTCACGCTTCGGGACTTCGGGATATTACATCAGATTTCTTGTCGTGTATCACATGATATTTAGAAATAATCAACAATCAGTTTCTAAGAAAATCAGCACAATCAGGCCTCGAGCTTGGCTGAAAGTCTTTAATGTGAGGGGCACAGAGTCGCCGTTGGCTTGGGAGTAAAAATATTGCGTATGTATATATTTTCAAACGCTATAGTGTTTAACCGACTTTAGCTCAGTTGGAAGAGCATCAGACTGTAACTGGTTATATAATCATTATCTGGGTGTCGCCTGTTCGAACCAGGCAAGTCGGATTGTCTTCTTTTATGGACGAAATTTTTTTAATTCCATTTCGAAGGCAGAACGAACTTTTGACAAACGGAAGAGGGACGGAGATGAGATGGGGTCGGTTGCGTGACGACTAGCCGATCGATCAATTACTGTGACAGCGTGACAACATAGCATCCGGAATGAAGAGGCCGACGTTGGAATCTTCCCAACAACCACTTACTTTGCCACGATTGCGTCTCGTCGCCACTCATAGCGACAACACCTCGCCCTAACGGTGCATTTTGCCATGCTTGGCCCCTTCCTATCATTATTCTTTCTGCTTTTAGAGTTACCGGCGCCGTCGACAGCGTACTCATGGCATTTTACTTCGACTCCAACTCAGTGCCAGAACCTCACGGTCAGCGTCTCTGGCAGTGACGGTAAAGGACCGTACCGCATTCTCATTGTTCCCTTCGGGTCATCACCGTTTGCAAACAACACAGAAGTGCGGCGGATACTAGACCAGAAGTTTCCTTCAGACTCAGCGACAGAGATCACCTTCCAGTTGAGCTATCCTGCAAACTCGCAGTTTGTCGCAGTGGTGAGTTTTTGCCTTCCGTGTTTCTTTACTCTTCCCAGAGGCAAAACGGGATTCATACTCAGCGTACAATTACTGCGGGCCCTTTTGTCGCCACGTTTGGGGAGTAAAGGATTTGAGTTTCACGCTAACGCGACTCTAGGTCAGTGATGCTTCGGGCTTTGGGTCTGGTGGTACAAGCGTAGCTGCACAAGTTGCTTCCTCCGACAACACTTCTTGTTACAACGCTTCCCAGGACGTCTCGCCCAATTTTGTCTATTCCATTGAACCGTCAAATCAAATAGTACAGTGCCAACAAACACGCATATGGTGGGACCCTGCAAACGTCCAAGGGTACGTCGAATAGCAATATCATAATTTCTACGTCCCAACCCTAACAGCGGAATTCAATCAGCACACCCAATTTCCTCGGCGTCATCCCTGGTGGAGAGTCGTTCACTGTCCCGGAAGCCTCTATAACGCAAGTTGCCGGTCAAGGAACGGGGTTTTCATGGACACCTTCTATACGCGGAGGGACAACTCTATTATTGGTTGGCGGTGATGATCGAGGCAATGGTACAGCAGGTAGTGCACTCTTTACTGTCAGCAACGGCATTTCAAACAACAGCACCTGTCTTAATTCGGACAGTCCAAGTTCGACACCCGGCAGCCCCGCTGGAGGAAGTTACCCTACGGGCACGAACGGCGGAGGTACAGGCAGCAACAGTAGCAATGGAAACAACACGGGTGCCATCGTTGGTGGCGTCGTTGGTGGTGTTGTCGGTGTCATTGCCCTTCTTCTCCTGCTGTGGTTTATCCGGCGCCGACATCGGCAGAAACAGGAGAAGGAAAAGACCGTGGATTTACTACACGAGGATGATGGTGATGAGCGGTCTCCACAGTCTGCAGAGTTACCGCAGTATTACGAACCGGAGCCGTTTATCGTTCCAGATCCGACTGTGGCGTCCGAAGATGGGAGGCTGAGTGCCGATGGACGGCCAATAAGCCAAGTCCTATCAGACAGGAGCGGGACACCTGACATTCCTGGTTCAACGACAAGTATGGGTGGAGCGAGGAAGGGCGGGTTCAGGTCGCTACGGCCTGTTAATATTATTCAGCACGACGACGCGGGTCCTAGTGGCCCTCCGAGAGAGGAGGAAGAGCCAGAGACCATCGAGCTACCACCTGCTTATACGAAAATCCGACAATAGGCCCTTGTATCTATTGTTCACTCATGTTTCCGGCGTGGATTTCCTTCCTTTTCTATACCGTCATTATGGTTGCGAGCATACCACCTTCTGTCTACGATACTATTATAACCCTTTCTTTATCGTCGTCATTTTTGTTGTTTTTATATCGCTATCGAATCCACTGCGTTTAGACATCCACGGACGGACCTCCTTCCTGGGCAACCGCTCTTCGCTTTTTACCTCCCTTACCCTTTGTGCATTGACGTAGAATATCCCCTCTTCCGCAGTGTACGATATAGTGTGTCGTGCGACTTTGTATGCAACACTTACGCGTTGACTTGAGTAATTAATAATGGAACACCAGTACATTACTACAATTTGAAAATTTCATAATAGAAGGTCGACAGTGAAACTTGTTACATGTCCCAAGACCCCGCTTAAGGACAACTATTTGCGTCCATGCAATGAGAGATCTGACAATTGACGATAGGTGTTTCGTAGCACCTTTACAGGAAGTAAAGTACAAACAGCATTAACAATAAAACGCCTGATAACAAGACAGCTTCAATAAAAATACAACACTCTTAAGCTCCAAGTCGGGCATCATCCCGAATTCGCTCATCATTAATCATCATCCTCATCCGATACGGGGGGCAATGAAACATCGGCAATGAGAGCTTCCTCCACCTCCACCTCAGCCTCCTCTTCTTGTTCATCTAACTCTTCATCTACCCGATCGCTTTGCTCTTCGTCAGAATCTTCTTCCACGTAGGTCTTGACTTTAGGTGTCTGCCTAGTGCTGCGTCTTGTAGGGAGAGGCGAGGGTGTCCTAGCGATCTGATTACGACCTTTGGCAGCTCTACGAACAGTCATATTCAGCATCTGGTAATCCCGAATAAAGCTCAGACTTACGACGTTCTTGCACCGTTACGTTTCTTGCGTATTGGCGAAGACACGGCCGGATGTTTCGAAGGTGTGTGAGCGCGCCTTGATGTGAAGCATTGAATACCTCATCACCTAATCCAGAAGTTCATTGCACTTACTTTCTCGATGGTTTCATTGGTGTTACGACCGCCTCTATTGGCGCAAAGTCCGCGTCATCATCCGACCTGAAAGGACAGTCGAAGTCAATCATCTGGCTCAACAATAAGAATAAAACTAGAGCCCGTACTCATGGGTTGCAGACACAGTGGTCTTCGTTTTCCCTTTCCCCTTCACCTGACCTATTGCAGGTCGGTGACGGTTAGGCGAACTAAAATTACTAGCATCAGCATTGAAGACATCTACTTATCAAAGGCACAGACCTTTGGGGATCATCTCCTGAGTCCGACTGCGGCCGCTTATCAGCTGCTTGTCTAAGAAGCAGGTTCGTATCAGTCAAAGGTCAGCTCACTCATCCGTCACGAAATTGCGCACCGCTCAAAGCGCACAGGTCTCACATTTCCCTCCGCAGGCACTGCGACACCTATATATTGGTATAAGTTACGGAAGTCGTCGTCCATGTGCTCTTGCTCATTGATCTGTTCCAAATTTTTGGAGAACAGTTTGGAGACGCGAGTTCTGAAACGTTCCACGATCTTGTCTAGAGAGGCTTTGTTTAGAGGGCATTGCTAGTGGGAGTCGCGTCAGAGTGGGTGCTTTGTTTGTTGAGCACAAACTTACGTTATTGAGATGTTCTAGGAGTACACTCAATTTAAGAATCGTCCGAGGATCCAATTCCGGCATTATGTTTAACTGACTGAGCAGCTGACAAAGAACCTTCCTTTCATTATCTGGTAGATGTCAACGGGGGATTTATAAGAGTCAAGAAGGGACCTGCTCACCGTTCTTGTCTTCATCATACAATGCAAGCAGTATTTCAACCGCCAAGTATGCGTGAAAATTCTTGTTAGGTGTCTGTTCAGGCATCCTGTTAAGGTGACTCAGCCGGGAGAACGATAAACGGAGTAAATCATAGACTAACACGTCAACTGATTTCTCTGGATTGGTCCAATCCACGAGCAGTAAAGAAAATTGCTGCAGTGAGATCATTTCCCGGTCCTCTTCCAGTTCGTCGATGAGTCGGGAAGCGAGGTTGAACGCATTTATGAAAATCTGCAACTCGTGAATGACAATCTCGAAGGCAAAAAAGGGCCTACTGATTGCATCCTAGCCTGATTTTCTAATGACGAATAACAATAGACAGGAAAGAAATATGAAAGACATTGTCTCAATTCAGGGTTGTCGGATGTCGAGGGGGATATGTAAGTTAGTACAAGAGTGGTAAGAACCTGGTAACTAGCATTATTGCAGTCCTTGCCAAAGTCTGCATAACACGCACCTTAGGGTCCCTAACCAGGCCGGCCAGGAGCAATTTGCATATACCAATACATAAAACTGCTTGGACAGCATTAGATTCCTCCACTTCAAGTGTCTGGACCAGGAATGTAATAATCTGCTCGGCCTAGATACGAAACTGGGTATTAGTGGAATATTGATGGACAGTTCTCTGTAACGGTACTCACCACTTCCTCCGAGCGGCTTAAAAATTCATACTCGTACATCACAAGCAGGTCAAACGCCACTTGCAACACTTTCAGTCTAAGCTCTTCGGGGGCGTTTTGTATCTGGCTGAGGAACAACTGGAATGAGCTCAACGCCATATTCTATACGGATTCATCAAGAAGTGAAGTGAAGTAAGATGAAATGCCAAAACCTTGGCAATGAGGCAACACAGTCCAAGGCTGACGAGACCTTTCTCTCTCATTGGCAATTCTTTCCTCTTGACAGCAGGAATAATAAGATCAGCCAGCATCCCTTCTAGCGTAGAGTTGTCCTCAAAAGTCTATGTCCCATGATGAGTAGGATGCTTCTAGGGTAAAATAGATCTTACTCCATGAACACGTTCCAGCATTCCAATGCAGAGAGTCAAACACCTCATATCGGTCAGGTCGGCTTCCCGCTTTTCCTCTGCTGACATCGATTCGAGGTCACGCATGCGACGCATCGATCCCTCCTTACGGATGGTGGTTTGCGTTGTATCACTCCGGCTAATATCGCCCTGTGGGGACATTGGATCTGTAAATTCGAAGGATAAGTTGATATCACTTACTTCAGCAATTTCATTGTCATCGTCGTCACGCAAATCCACGACAATCTCTACAATTACTCGAATGAGTTCCCGTTCTGAGGGTGAGATCTCTTTGAGTACATCGAGAGAAGGTTCAATCAAGCCAGGCGGAAGCTCCGGGTGTGCCAGCATATTCTCTGTCCGATGAACGAATTAAACGAGATACGTCTCCTGAAGAACAGATAGGAATTGGTGCTCACTAACGACAGAGAAGATTTTTCTCCTCCCTAGTTCGTCCATGTAGTCTAACTTCAGAGCTATTTGAAGGAGCTCGCTAAGAATCGCCTCCTGTTTCGCGATGTCTTCTTCACGTTGCTCGCTCTCTTCATCATCACCGTCACCATCACTGCCTAGGAGTGCGGCTTCGTTCAACAATTTTACCAGGTCATTGTAACTGCCCTGGAGGTAAAACGCGAAGGCAGTCACCACCGGCAACGATGCCTCTTCCAAACGTTGCTGGTTCTCAGTCGAATGACAATGTTCTACGAAAATGCGAGCCAGGACAGCGGATTCCGGTGTCAAAGCCTTCCAGAATTGATCTATAACAGACACAGTTAGAGGGCTGTTTGATCTGGTATAGAAGGCATCACCTACCTGTGAAGACAAATGCATCCGGAACAGTTGGCCTCAGGTTGAATTGCGACAAGACGGCATCAACAGCGATGGCGACGCCAGGCCCCACAACATCGAATAGACACAGAAATTGAATGAACCCCTTCATGACTCCACCGTCATCGCCTTCCCAGGTGACATCTATGGGCGGCTCATTCTTGGAGTGCACAAGGTCGAACCAACTTGCCAGCATCTTACTGGCTGCGACTCTGACCGCGGGCTCGCGATCTCCGAGGCCAGTTTTAACAGCATCTTCGCGTTGCGCGATAGTCAGCTTGCGTGGATCACCGAGCTTCGGCAACGCAGTGGAATAAACCAGCTTGCGTGTAACTGGATCGGTATCACGCGTACGGGCCAAGATGGTCTTCATACACTGCGGCACAATTGGGAGGTTGACCAGGGCGGCTCGTCTGACTTCACTGCGCAGATCATGAGATGGGCAGCAATCTCAGGCAGCAACACACTCACGCAGACTGATCATAAGTGACTACGTCCAGCAGTAGCTCGAGTATCGTCCTCTCATCGTCCTCCAGCTCGTCTGGATCTTCCGTTCCAGCCAGCTTGGATAATGCGACCACAGCATGTGAGCGAATCAGCGGCTCTTTATCGCAGATACGCTCAATTAGTCCATCGCGGAGAATACCATAAATGTCTTCACTGTAAAACCGTTGGTCGTACTCTGGCAATATATGAAAGCATTACGCACTCGATGTCGCCAATGTGAGCAATCATCTCTGATACTATCTGCACAGCCCTGCCCCGCACAACCTTATTCTTGGCCAAAAATCCCTCCAAAAACCATTGGAGAATGCGCGTAGTGAACCGAGACGCCAGCGTATCACCATCGATGGTTTTTCCCTTCTTCTCATCATCCTCCAAAACTAAAAAAAAAAAAAAAAATCAGGAATCACCCGTCGCCGATATTACCAAATGCATACCTTTGGCGTGTATGTGTTTCACGTACGTCCCGACAAAACGCACGACACGATCTGCCGCAGGGCCCTTCTTTACCACCAGCACCCGACTCAGCATGCCAATGAAAACGTCCTCAAATGCAACCTCCCCATCAAGCTTTGGCGCTGTACATTTCGCGGCCTGGAGGTGCAGTTTATACAGTCCAACACAGTTCTTGCGATGGTTGGCTAGCGAACCCTGGACTTCATCAAGTCTGATAGACACCAGGTCATAGATATCATCGAGAATACAAGAATATTTGACCATCGCAGGTCATGTAGGCTGGTCGCTGCCACTAAAGTTCCGAATCCTGTTGGAGCAAAGCAAGTATTATTTGTCATTGTTGTTGACAGTAGACGCGTTGTTAGGCCTTAATCACGTGATCATATTGATCGACCTGCTGGTGACCAGGACGAAGTCCCTTGTCAGTGGCTGCCATTGACATTGACCCACACCGAACTTCAAAAAAATAACTTGGAAGACTCAAAATTTCTATTGCTCCTAAATTCCCCCCTGATTCCCTCTCAATTATCTTCCGAATCAATAAATTTTGCATCGGACACGTATAAACCATCTTTCAATCAATGATATTATAATACTCACTCGGCGATATTCGTCCGAAAAAGACAGCGCCCTCGCAAAATTATTCAAGATATTTGTAGACTGAAAGCTACATAAAGCTAGGCCATTGCGCCCGTATCGACTGTCTCGTCGATATCTATAAAGCTTTCCCCCTTTATTAATTCTCAGGGAATGATACCGACGAATGACTTTGCTTACGGTCTATACTCAATTGGTAGGGTATCCTTTTAGCTCTTGCCGAGGATAGGCCGGGCGCTTTTCCATGCGAGCGTACTGCGCTGTGCTGCGTTTTCACCATTATCGCATATCTTGCTCTCAACGCTTGGCATCGACTAACAGGTCCGCCTGTACTTAACATACGACTTTGCCTCTTCTCGACCATGTGGTCCGATAATGCCTCGTCGTACATGACCTCTCAGCTGCGCATTTGACTGTGATGCTGCTGTGCCGCAACGAGACGTAGACGCATGATGTAACAATCGATCTCAAAAGTTAAATTCATGACACTGCTGCGCAGGTAAGACGCGTCCCCCAATATCCTCTTGTTTGATACTCAGTACTGTTCAAGGAAACCCATATGCAATGTATGGAAGCCGAAAGGCAGGCAGTGCGCGGGCCTGAGCGGACCGTCAGCATAAAAGCGGAGTTTGGAAATGTCGTCGCCTTTTGCCCTTTTCCACCACCTTCCTCTGGGTTCTTGATCCTTCCACCACATACTAAGCCCAGCATTTATATGTATCCAGTAAGCCCGGCATTGTCGATCCCTTCTTCGACAGTGCACTGACGGCGGTTCCTCGCAGAAAATCCTGCATAGAAACATGGGCTCGCAAAAGATCCAGGTCATGCATGACTCGCGTCTTGTGGACGACGGTTTACTTGAGCCTATTGATCTTCAGCTAACGGTCTTCGAGACCTTATTGCAAGAGTATATTGCCTCTGTGCTCATTGTCGTCGTTGCCCATTGACCTTTCCCAGTGACACCCCAGTATCAGGTGTCTCGTCATTACCCATGGCTACCCCAAAAGCGGAGAAGTTAGAGGTCGACTCTGTTGGAATTGTAGAGGCAGGAGATCCTTCCAAGTTCGTTACCTTCAACCCACATACCTCCGTATCTTTAACATCGGACTCTAGCGACGACCAGCATACGCCTTGCCCTCCCGGACCACTCCTTCAGGACTATGACTCTTTCAGTAAAGGGAGCGTCGAGGGTGACTTTGCCTTCTTACCACCTTATTACGAGCACGATGACTCGCCTGTATATTCCGGGCCTGAGCTTGAAGAAGACTTGGGTCAGACGGTACCCGATTTTAATTCATCATTGGCATCCCTTCCTCTCACGGAGGCCGGGGAATGGATCCCGTCGTGGCTTCAGGGCGTGTCACAAGCACAGGGGGCCGACTCTCCTCTCATTTCTTCCCGACTCGTCGTCGAGCAGGATATTGCTGATAACACTGGGAAGCGCTACAAGCGCAAGCACTCTGTTGCGCTATCCGACGACGTTTCTCAGCGTCGCGTCCCTCTAGGTCCGCTAAGCCTGCCTTCCATCTCTGAGAGGAAAATACCCAAGCATATGCCTCCTGACTGATGGCGGCAGCTCGCATTACCCATTGACACCCGTTGGCCTAAACGCCTGCATCCAGCTTGCATTGCTGACCGTATTCCTCATATACAACCATTATGCTCATGGCGGGAACAAGACACCCGTCTTACCTTATGCCTTCGGCGGGACAAGGACAGCGTCTTTGATCCGCATTTTTCCTAACACTCCACGAATGTACCTCTCCGTTTTTTCCCATGTTTCCCCAACAGCGGCTGTACCGATAACCATCGCTACAGGCTAGGGTTGAAAGACATATTTATACGACTTGGAGAAATGTCCTTAGGAAATTATCCAGTACACCGACTTCGTTTTCGTTCTTCATTTCTTCTACCGGCCCCATTCCTAGAGTATCCAATACTACATCTAGTACAGATACCTCACCTAAGATTAGTCGTAGAGATACCTTGCACGTACACAATAGATACTACTTTTTGACAGTTAGTTTTATATTGTAACCTGCGTAGTTAAGCATGTGCGTTGTTGATTCTGCTGAAGTCCAAGTTGAAAAGGCCATCACGTCGATCCATGTACATAGTAGGTGGTCTTCGGGCTTCGCCTTACTAGCACTTACTCAGGCTGGACCAAATCCTAAATTGTAAACGAGACTTTCGCCGGCTTGGAGGTTCGTGCTTGTTTCGAAATGATTTCTCTGACTCCGCGGCCGCGTCTACAAATTTCCTAGGATTTTCGAGTCGGTGCGATCACGACAAGCCGGTTTTGATACAAGGGCCTTGATCTATTCCGGCTTTACCACTGTGGACCCGGCCGTTCCTTATTGGGGACCTTGTGCCGGTACCAACACCAACACTAACAGCACTGTGTCTTTTTTGTCCTTTGTGTTGTGGTTGACCTTGGAAAGCATACCTTGAATGCACCTGGAATCAAGCTTCAAGGTCCAGGATTATGTTCTCGGGATTTCTCGGTATCTTCTGCTTGCCTGTGGAAATCTAAAGGAACCGTTCTAGCAGCACACGTCAAATGGCCTGTTTTTTGCGATGAATGTTATGGAATTCGATGATCCCATTGTTCTGTTGCTTCTCAAGCTTCGATGATGGACAGATGCAGATGTTATCGTTTCTCGAGTCCTTTGGCATTCATCTTCCCCGTATTTATCAATCCTCCGTGGCATAATTATCGGAGCTTTCGTTAAGTGACTTCCTGAAGGAGGAACTTGTATGACCGCAGTATCGCCTCCTTGAACTCATCCTCGGGATCATTGCGCTACGATGATGTGCAATAGCGATATCGTTTATCGGCCCTTTTTCAAGAGATGATAAGAGAGCGGCAGGCATCCTGGCCATTAAAAGCCAGGACGACCTAGGACGACTAGCTTTTCTCTTTTGGCGATACCTTAGACTCAGTCATGGAGAAATCAGCGGACACTGTCGGGGTCGACTCGGACGAGAAACTACCCATCGGTTCCGATGATCAAGAGTTCGACTTTGAAAAATCCCAGTTGAGTGATGAAGCCATCGTGACTAGCGGACAAGACGTCTCCCGGTTTGTCGTCGATGTACGAGATGACGGTGACTCTGCTCTTACTTTTCGGTCACTATTCTTGGGCACAGTCATCGCCGGATTGGGTGCTGCTCTCTGTCAGGTAAGTCATTGCCTTTCGTATGATGCTTTCTTGGGCGATTCATGTGCGCTGTTTAGATCTACAACTTCAAGCCGGTTCAAATGTCTGTGTCGACAGTATTTCTGCTTTTGGTCCTATATAGCATTGGGGCAGCTTGGGCCGCCTTTCTACCCAAGCGCTCGTGGGTGGAAGGTACCAGGCTACAGATTCTGGCGCCGGCACTCGAATTCATCAATCCCGGTCCATTTGGTCTGAAAGAGGTGAGTTTACAACCTCTCGACTTCCAGGTCTCGAATCTTCTGGCCTCATCTTCTCCTACAGCATGTCGTGGCTACTCTGATAGCTTCTACCGCGGCTAACGGTAGTACGGCAGTAAACAACTTTGCCGTCCAGCGGGTATGCCTACGGTTGACGTCTGTTAGTATATCGCTTATGACGTCTAGTAGTTGTTCTACGACACAAACGTACAAGCGTTAACCGCTATCCTAGCAACCTTTTCGACAGCTTGTTTTGGGTGAATACTCTTTCTTCTACTCGATGAAACTACGCTCGAACACCTCATGAATAGCATGGGGCTTGTCGGCGTATTGCGGCCGCTCACAGTGTATCCGTCTGAGATGGTATATTGGCAAGCAAGTACCACCACTTCTTTATTCTTCACTGCTCTTATCGCATAGTAGAATCTGCCCACCGTCTCCGTATTCCAGGGTGAACCCTATATCCTCTCATGACCCCAGCCTATCATTGAACCTTTACTAGCCCTACACTTTGATATTCATGCCAACACGAAGAGAATCAAACTTTTCTGGACGGCTTTCACCGGGATGTTTATCTACGAAGTCATTCCGTCCTACATGTTTCCGCTCCTTAACGGTTTCAGTGTCTTCTGTCTTGCATCTCAAAAAGCATCGAGCGCGACCGTTGATGTTTTCACTAATATTTTTGGTGGCGCCAGTAGTAATGAAGGTCTTGGATTGCTTAACCTGTCACTTGACTGGCAGTATATCGGGTCAATGTATGCACTATCCGGTCGGCATGACCCCTTACTGAAACAGTTGGCAGGTATATGTGTTTACCGCTTATTCAACAAGGTACGTTGGTCACAGTTCCCAAAGTGTTACGTTCGTTGACATGAGGCAGCGAATTCTTGGGTTGGGTATATCATCTGCTACGTCGTCATCGCAGCAATCTATTACTCCAACACTTGGAATGTACCATCCAATTTCCCTTTCTCCACATATACAGATGCTCACATCTTTTGTATCCCAATAGTCAAAATCATTCCCAATGCTGTCGACCGCCATTTTCTCATCAAACGGGACTGTGTACCAGCAGTCCGCCGTCTTCGGTTCTGAATGGACCCTTAATCAAACCGCGCTCGATGAGGTCGGCCTTCCGGCTCTGACTGGTTCAAACGCATGGACCAATCTAACTGCCAATCTTGGGGTACACATCTCAAAGCGGCAGTGAATTGACTACTGATGTTGCTGTAGATTGGTGGTCTTATTGCTCACGTTATTCTTTTCTGGGGACCATATGCCCAGGACGCCGTCAAGCAATCGCGTAACAAGACACATCCTGATCCCCATTTCCAGGCGATGCGGAAGTACGCAGAAGCACCTTGGTGGTGGTATGCCACACTCTTGCTACTTTCATTCTTCACAGGTAGGTGGCTTTGAAGACTTGTATCGGTGCATACGCATCAGCTGTATTTACCAACAGGTTTGATCGTAGTCCTCAAGGGGCAAACCTCTCTACCATGGTGGTCGTACATCATAGCCCTAATTCTGGGAGGCTTTATTACGGTGCAATTCCTAAATGTAGTAAGAAAGACACGCTTGGTGCTCATTCCGCTCCATCAGCCATTCTCTACCCTTTTATATGGACGCATGGGAACAGGCGTGGCCACGAACCAACTCATGAAGATGGTTCCTGGTGTCCTCAACCCGGGGAAACCGGTGGCGAATCTCTACGTATGGACAGTGTAACGAGCAGTTTCTTCCTCTCTAACGGTTCCTCCAGTTTTCAATGTGGAGTCATGATGTCGTAGCAACGTCCATCAATTTAGCTGGTGACTTGAAAATTGGCCAATACACCAAAGTCCCTCCCCGCGTCATGTTCCTCACCCAGGTTTGGGGAACTCTTCTTGGTATGATTTTAGTAGTTCTTGACATTCAATCCCGTCGATTCACCCTTCAAACCTTTAGGTGCAATCGTCAACTATGGTAACCACGTTTTCGAATTTGTTTCGGTTGCGGTATCTAACTACACAATTTAGTGGTTATGATTTCCGTTGTCGAGGAACAGCGTGAGGTCCTGACGGACCCATCAGGCACGGCGGTATGGAGTGGCAAGACTCTACAGAGTTTGAACAGCGCCGCAGTGACATGGTCTCTCGCTAAACAACTATATGGCCGCGGCGGTCCGTACCTTATTGTGCCTTTGGGTTTGCTAATCGGGATGGTCCCGACCTTTTTCCAATGGCTTATATGGAAGGTGCGTTGTGCGTCGTCATGTGTAGAATAGTAGCTTACAGATTTACGAGGTAGCGCTGGCCCATCATAGGGCCAGTTAAGGTTGACAGCATTATTCTACCTATTATATACTATGTGCGCACTCTTTTCGTTATTACTTCTTTCTCTAAACACAGTGCATACCAGTACTCCTCAAAGATGAGCAGTGGTCAGACGTCGATGATCACGTCCTGTATCATCGTCGGTCTTGTCTCCCAGCTCTGGTTAAGGAGATATCATCCTGTTTGGTATCGAAAGTATAACTACATTTTGGGTGGCGCTTTGGACGGGGGAGCGCAAGTGATGATTTTTATTCTTTCTTTTGCGGTTTTCGGTGCCTCAAACGCAGAGAAACCCTTTCCTACGGTGAGTTTTTTGTCGTAAAATTGTGCATCATAAGTTAATTGATTATCTCTCTGCTCACAGTGGGCAGGAAACCCGGCCAATGGAAATGTTGATTACTGCAACGGGAACGGAGCTTTAGATTGACTCATGGCGTCTGAGTATGCTGACCAGATCAGAAAGCATATCTCCTCCAAGATACATGTTAATGTTTACATGCGTCATACACTTACTACAACCTCACTCCCACTGCAGTCGTGTACGTAGCGTCTTTCTACAAGAAACTAGATCAGAGTATGAAACAAGAAAAACTTAGTGGGAAAACCCGGTCCGGAACCTATTTATAAGTAAAGAAAGATCCGCATGGAGAATTTAATATTTTAGTCTGAAATATTGAATTTTATAACTATTTGTTTGTTCGATATATTCAACCAAGATATCGAAATAATATTTGGGAAAGTTTCAATATTTTTCCAATAAGTAACAATATTCCAAATAATCTTTCTATATTTTAGGCTAAAATATTAAATTCTCCACGCAGTGCTCACTTCCTGGCCCGAAGGTGTTCTTGTCATCTTCATTCCGAAATTTGCAAGGCTTTACTCTGGGACTCTGCGCTGACTGTTATCGCTCTGAAATAATACTTCAACATGACTCCACAAGCCCGAGCTCTCTGACAAAGCCGATTTGGTACATAATTAGTATCAACTGTTTCTCAGATCTGAAATATTCGGGGAGATGCCCGGTGGCATGTTTCCCGTCTTTGTAATGCTCTTGCTACCTATAAATGTCAGGATGGTAAGCAAGAGACGACGTATCTGTCTGTTCTGTCTTCTACTTTCCAATGTCTTCCAGCAAAACCAACTCTGGTCTAATATTCGTGAGTACCATAGCACTCTCACGGGTTTTGTTTCTCATCATACCTTCAATATTGTTAGGTGACTGGGGGCTCAGGCTTTATCGGCTTCCACATTTTGTCCCAGTTGTTAGACAACGGGTATTCTGTTCGAGCGTATGTTTTATTCATGGTAGATCAAGGATTCTCTCCGACAGTCGTTATATTTCAGTGCAGCCCGCGGAAAGAAAGTTGACCTACTCAACAAAGCTCTGTCTGCCAACTACAGCAGCGATAGGTTCGAAGTCGTCGAGGTCGCCGACATCGCTTCCAGTGACTTAAGCCAACATCTCAAAGGTAAGAGAGAGTTTCTAGTTTATATGCACGTAGTGTCAGGCTCACATCCATTCTCTTAGGCGTCGATGGAATCATCCATGCTGCAGCGCCCCTCCCTGGAAGAGCTGACCCAGAGACGGCATTCCAGGTGAGTATCTGTTCCATGATAATCAATCACAGATTAATATGAGCGTGATAATCCACAGAGCAGCGTCGAAGGGTCACTTCGCATTCTAAGGGAGGCTGTCAAGGCCAAGGTTCCTAGGATTGTTGCTACAAGTTCGATCGTGACACATTCTTTCCCCAATTTAGGCCCACTTGGTGCCGATGGTAAGTCTTCCTCCTTTCTTGACCCACATTTTACTCATTGTACTACACTATAGACTGGAATCCTATTACCAAGGAACAAGCGATGGCCTCAGGACAGCCATTCATCGTCTACGTAGCCCAGAAAACATACGCCGACTTGGCCGTTGTTGAGTTTTCGGAGAATCACCCCCAAATCGACGTTACGCTCAGTATGTTCGCATTCATTCAGCTCATTCCACCCAAACTTACGCGGCCTTTATCTCTGCGCAGTTGGACCTCCTTTCAATTTCGGGCCCTTCGCTCCTGGCTTTGAATACCTCGTCCCTGAACCTGACCTCGGCGCCCTTTCTACGAACGAGAGCATTTATGCGCTCCTTCGACCCGGAAACACTGAATTCCCTATTGCCCCAGGCGCTATTGACGTTCGTGACGCTGCGAAGGCACACGTCCTTGCCCTGCAGTCTCGACCTTCCGCCGAAGTTGGGCGAAAGAGGTTTGCCATAGTCTCCCCGCACAATTCTTCGTACAAAGACGCTCTCGCGATCATTGCGAAAGAGCGCCCTGAGCTCACGGGTCGCCTCACCGATATCACACTTGCACCAGAGTGGCCTTCGTATACGCTTCCTGTGGAATGGCAGAAGATAGAAGACGTGCTTGGTTTGAAGGCGGATTCATTCATCCCATGGGACAAGACCATCTTGGATGCCGTTGATAGTCTTGTTCGCCTCGAAGGCATGTGGAAGGAGAAGGGATTCAAGCTTCCGGTTTAAACCTGCCGATATGAAGCTTCAGAAACTTGTATGAGGACCTGTAATTTTGCGAATCTAAACCTTACAGTCAATCCTACTTTAATGTAACTTATACAAATCTATAATACCGCTCTTCTATTGTCTACAATTATATCAGTGTGAAGAACCTAGATAGCCACCGATGCGGCGCTCATGAGTCATGATACGGCTAACGAATGGTACTCCCTTCTGGAAGTAATTCAATGATGCGGTTCCCTCAAGGCGTTAGTACTGAAACGACAAGGCATTCAGATCGTGCTGCAAGTCACAAATTTTACAGAGAAATCTCATCTGGAACAAGTTTTTACACTCATATAAATTTAATGCGGTTCAAGACAAGTTTGATAAATAATCCGGATTGAGTACTCTATACATATGTTTCCTCTCAATACCAGACCTCAGTAGATGCAACGCACCGCACCTGCTAGTTCGCAATATCTGGTAGACTTGAAGATGGCATAGCGAGCTCTGACCGGGACCTTTCGAGATCTGTCAAATGACGTACTTGCCCTCACTGCCTCAGAGGGCTTGAGTGACCGTCGCGAGAATAACAAAATAATGTCCAATATTTGCATCGGGTGGTTCTGCCAACTAACCGGCACTGGTGATTGTAATTTGTCATCAGGTGCACGCGATCTCTCTGTCTATCACTTCCATCTTCCATCGTTCCGCCTTTTTTAATAACAAAATGGTGCGCTCTCATTCCTTCAGGCGAAGTCCTGCTGAAGAAAACGATAGTCTACGAACTGCAGACGACGGCTCATCCGAGATTTCAAGCGATTGTCGACGGATCCTCCCGGTGGCATCTCCGGGAGCCCATGTCCGGACAATATCATGCTATGGAACGCCGTTATATTTGGCCCAGGTGCGTCCTACTTTTCTTTTTACTTGTTCCACTTTGCTCACCATCAACACAGCCGAAACTCCCTTTGAAGACGGAACTTTCAAACTTCTCCTCACCTTTGACGAATCCTACCCCAACAAGCCCCCCACCGTCAAATTCCTCTCACGGATGTTCCATCCGAACGTATATGCCAACGGCGAGCTCTGCCTGGATATCCTCCAGAACCGATGGTCCCCGACGTACGATGTCGCTGCGATCCTGACATCGATACAGAGTCTGTTGCATGACCCGAACCCTAATAGCCCGGCTAATGCGGAGGCAGCACAGCTATATAGGGAGAATATGAAGGAGTACGTGAGACGAGTGAAGGCGACAGTGGAGGAGAGCTGGCTGGATCCGGAAGAGAAGGTGGAAATGGAAGGCCAGGAGAGTACATCTACATAGACTCGGATAGCGGCGCGTACAACGACATTTCATTCTTCCTATCTATTGATTGTTACATACATCCTGTGGTATACACTACTCTATCTAATGCCATCCCATTCGATACACCTGACTTTTTGTAGACCGCCGCATATCAATGTCTTTCTCTTACTGGGCAATTTTTCAGGGGCGAATGGAATGTGCGAATTTCGTTGCCCTGCTCTATGGGACGAAATGAGATGGAAGTAGCGGCAATGAATCTACTTGGTCACTTGTCACTCATCTAAGCACGATGATCATCGTTTCCCACGGTCGGCCAAGATGTGCTCCCAGACCAGGGCTGTGGTAGGCCTTTTTGTCACAATGAAACTGAGAAGACGTGGGTAGTATTATTTGATCATAGCTAGACATTTTCTTATCCCGGGTAGTTGTACATGGCGGTGCTACTTGCCCATTCAACATTGGGTGTTCTGGTAGACCTGGGTAGCGAAACACTAGGGAAAAAATGTCCGTCAATAATGATCAAATTATATGCTGAACTTGAACATACGTTGTAATTATCTGCGTTGATCTTGGCGTTCGCATCCGAAAGCGCCTGGTCAGCAGAGCAGCCGTAGGTAACGTCGTCAGTGTCGGCGACGGCATGAGTCAACTATAACACTTCAGTACAGGTCCTGCGTTACGAGGATTGCGAGCGCTACCTCATGGAGAGTCGTTCCTCCACGGATATTACGTGAAGCAACAGTCGTTCCTGAGCAGAGGTTGGTGCTGGCCACTTCGTTGAAGAAGAGGTCGCAGTAGTAGATCTATACACAGGTTTCCTGACAAGAGCATAGAAAGCTGGAGTGCACACGTACGTTAGTGGTGGAGATGAGGGTATAAGCAATCACACCGCTCGTGCAAGCGCCGTAGCTATCCGTGCAGCTCAGTCTGAATGGGGTTTTAGCCTCACTGGAGAAAGCACACATAAAGAACTGATACTGACGTTCTGGAGCTACTGGATTCGCTGGCCACAGCGTTATAGACACCGCTGATGGTAGATGTCGAGGTGGCTCCCCAATATGCGGTGTATAGGCTGTTCTTGCCATTACTCGAGATGTAAGAGGACGAGATGGAGGCGAGGCTCTTGGCTTCTGTATAGCTTCAGACGGGGAGCATTCAAATGAAACTTGAAACTGAATAGGAACGGTTGAAGCTGACCGACCTGGATGTGATGAATGTTTTTTTGGTGGAAGAGCTGCACACTGCAGTCGCACGCTTGTCGATACCTGCGACGTCGCGCGCAGTAAGATCCCCAGAGATGTGTACATTCATAGAGGTCGAAGAAACGGTGACCTTGTCCAGGGTACTGGCGGCAACTTTAGCAGCGACGTCAGCCATTTGGAAGGTGGTGACCGGCTCGAAGGTGTAGGTGCCCTCTCCGGCGGAAGCAAAATCGTAGAGCGAGGAGACTATAGGTCTGGAGTCAGAAAAGAGCCAGCACCTCGGTATACACCTTACCATCATGATCGACTGTAATAGTCTCCCCAGCGCCGATAGTCGCGAACGCAGAGTCGTCAAGGTCGGTAAGAGACACGGTTATCTCACAGTAAGAGTCAATAAAACATTCGGGCGTAAAGATATCTTTCATACCTTGATTCCAGTGAAAGGAACCGTAGCACCGTCCTTGGTTATTGTGAAGGAGCGCGTCGGAAGGCCATCATCTAAGATTGTGCCGTACTTCAAGATCTTGACAGCCTGGGCGCCGGCATTGGTGATGGACGCGGTGAACTTGAGCTCCTCGAGGGAGGTGACATTTGTAGCGGGGCCAGAGAGGGAGACGGTGAGGCCATCAGCTCTCCTAAGAGGAGTGGCGAACACACTAGCTCCCGTTAAAGCCAGACCGAGCGTAAACAAAGAGGCGAACATCTCAAGTCAAGGAGGGAAGTTGACTGAGGTGAACAGATGCTTTGAGGGGCTTAAATACATATATGGATGGGCCGGGGGGAGGAGTCCTTATCATGAAGCTCTGAGGAACATATGGAGAGAAGACTGAAAGGAGCGTCATCGAAAGTGCAGCGCATGCATATTCACGAATGAGGATCGGAAATTGGGTAAAGAGCCGAAAGATTGTGATCCTGTTGCCCGGAGTCGACGATATCTCTCCTCCTGGGGTGTATTCAACAGATTGAAGTTGCAGAAGCTGGAAGCTCGAGTTCCAAAGACCGGCCACTGAGGAAGATATGAGCATATCTATGAGAACTAGACCATTATCACTATCAACACTGGTGTAAAGAAGGTCGTTTCAACCCTACCTTCATGTCCCTTGTGAATCACGAAAATCTCTTGGCATCTAGTCGTCCACATAGTGCCAAGGGCAGAAATCGCCGCCTCCCTCCAGGTTCTCTTGCCGAAGAATTCCCCGGCGCTCGAGGGACTTTTAAACATGAAGAGTAAGCATGCGTTACAGGGCTGCTAGAGCGGCAGTCTCCAGTGAAATGGCAGGGTCTGTTTCAAGGAGCAAGAGTGACGTGCACAATGTTCGTCGTCCGATTGTAGAGAACAAGAGCATTGGTAAGAGACTGAACAAGGTGACAGGTCACGGTTCTCATGTTGTGTTATAACTCTTCCGAGTCTGCAATCTTGATTTAATGTGGGTATGTCCCATGACTGTCAATGGAACGATGGAAGCATTGATCGACATGGGTCGCAAAATACTGGCATTGAGGTCAGAACTGCAGACTTAATTCTCTGAAAATGGAGATATTCATCAGAAAGACTTTCTGAGAACACCGAGATTTATAGTACTAACTTTAGCTGCAAAAGAGTATTTCATAAAAAACACAAGGAGAGACGCCTTGAGGACTCAGAGCCGGTAAGTAGTTATATTCATCGTCGATCGAAGGATCAGGACACGAAGCCAGCCTTAAATTCCTGGGAGCCGAAGCATTTTCGAGGGAGACCCGGCTCGAAGTGGCAATTTTTGTAGCACTAAGAGGTACACGAATTATTCGTGGACCGAGCGCTTACTGTTTATCTTGACACACTTTCAAAAAAGTGCCAAGATTTTTTCCATGAGGGAAGATAAAGCAGTATCAGATCACACAGACAAAGAGTAAAGAATATTAGTTATGATATCTGTATTGTATAAGATAAGTCATTTGCAACCATCACGAGTAGGTGAAAATTCACCGGAGACGCATGCCTGGTGACACGAGCATGCAAGTCGACCCGCGTGCGCTGGGGCCTAGAACTTGTAAGTTACTCCAATAACAACCAAGCCGCATGCATTCCGTGAGGTCATCAAGAGCAACGAGCAATAAGTAACGTTTATAGAAGGCTCCTTCTGTAGTCTGGTCTGTCACGCAAACTTGAAGGACACTACCTCGAATATTTGACGAAAACACTCTAATAGTTCACCAACGGTAGCGAAAGGAGTTCTATGGAAATCATACAGGCGAGGCATGACAATAATTTCCATGTCGTGATCAAGGGGTGTTTGGAGTGTGTCGTAGACCGGAACACAATGATTTTTTGGATCACTAGCCAACGGTTCGGAGCTCAGAAACTGACCAATTGGAACTTCGTGGGGATGTTTGACTTGGAGACGCTCTTGAGTGTGAGTAGACGTCCGTGAAACAGGATAATATGCGATATGGCTGGTCGAGACTTAAATATAAACACTTACTTGATGCGAGGCTTCTTGATACTAACAGGAAATTAGAAAGTAAAAAAATTACGCCATGCGGGCTTACTCTATATTCGCGGGAGCATTCCCAGGGAGAGCTCAAACAACATTCGTTACGCATACCAAAGCTTTGTCATAGAGGAATCTTACATGGCAATAAACCGCGCCTCTGAGCGTCTGCAGATGATTTCTAAACGTCTTATCGGGTTCAAGTCGGAATTATAGAAGAGAATGATTGCTGACTTGAACAAGATAGTATGTATATTTCGCGTCATCGAGGAACTGCTCTGCAGCATGATGTTTTCGAGTTGAATTGAGCAAGTCCCTGAGTTTGAATGGCTCTCGAAATATGGTCTCAGTAGCGTCTCTGCGTCTCATCGTGCTGAGCAGAGTCAGCTCGAAGTCAAAAAGATGGAACATAAAACGGACGTAAGGTAATTGCCTTGCACATGTTCTCTGTCGGAATGACGCCAGGCCTCTGAGCTTGAAGAATACTCGTCTTGCGATAGCTTTAGATGCACAAGAGCTTCGTTCCATCGACGTTGCGTTGCGCTGCTCTTACTGAACATGATTCAAGTGCGTCGAAAAAGAGAGATGGAAGGTTGATGAAAAAGTTGTAGCAGCATAGAAAATTAGAAAGCTTCATGTTAGCAGTCCTCGCCGCATGTCGAATACACATTGCAAGGCATTAGATCGATTGTGCCTGAGCATAGTTGTTGCTGAGCACGTGGACGTTACACGCAGTGGGCACGTGGGTTATTGACCTAGGAGGGACGACTACACAGGCGTAGTATTGGGTTCAAGTCCAGGTCCGGCCCGGGCGCTAACTTTCGGACGGCTTGAATCTTACCTCCACTACGACTTCGTGACTGTGATGTGGTGGGACCTGCTACCTCCAGAGTTTAACCCGCGTCCTCCTACAAAGGGGGATATTTTCTGGACATTGCATCAAGCCTTTCTCGCTGAATCTGGATATAAGCTTCGACCCAAGTACGAGCCCGGATGGAAGCCGCCGCTGTGGAAGACAGAAAGCGAGATGATATTCAGTGAAGAAGACACTCCTTATGCGGTACTCGTTACTTTACCTTCCATTCTTTTCATAACTGATTCTGGCTGATGACAGCATTACTGGATCATGGATGCAACACGCGCATCCGATGTCCAGTATCGAAGAAATCGTAATGCACCTCTTTGCCCTCTGTAAAGTCTACAACTCGCTCACTATCGATCTTTAGAAACGTAGCGAGCGAAGATGCGGCATATTGTCGAAAGCAGGAGATGGACATCCGATGTACGTTGACACTGACATTCCTACATGAAATCTGGAGCTTATATCAATTTCATAGTGAAGTGGTTCATGCCGTTGCTTCAGTCGTTGGTTGGAATGACTTACAAACGCATTCCACAGCCAATGTCTTAATTGCACAGATCAGATCGCTTCTCCGCTCCAGCCAATCCCCCTGGGGGAAAATGGATCTCGTGTCGCCCTCTGTAGCCAAAAGAGTAATCGATACGCTTCAATGGGTATGTGTATGAAATTTTATCTAATAGGATCAAAGTGTAACGAACCAAACTTGAAGGAGGCGGATTACGCATCGGAAGCCGATCTCTATCGTAAACACTGTATCAGTTGTCTTCAAGCACTGTGCAGGATTCATGCAATTATCCCGACAAGTCGCTACCTTGCCAGTGAAATGATACAAAAGATATGATAATCCCATCAGTGGCAGCGCATCCTGCGTGAGTATGTAATGGCTTTTTCAGTATTAAATGGTTAAAATCGTTGTCGAATAGGATATATGGAGAGGTAGCCTTGACCTAGAGCGCCAACCCGTGTGTTTGAAAGTACTCAGGTATTTTCCTGCGAAAGACAACCGCGACACATCATTCGAGGTGAATATCGATAAGAGTGCGTTAGCTGATCTTGATCTGATATGATCACAGGCCTATCTTAAAGAAGTTATGGTGTGGAGGCAGCTGCGTCATCCACGTATTTTGCCACTCTTAGGTGTCAATGAAGACCTTTTTGCACCTAGATTTTGTCTGATCTCCCCTTGGATGCGTCAAGGTAACATCAGCGAGTATCTACATGAAAATCCTAGGGCTGCACACAAACGACTAGACTTCGTATGTATTCAATCTGAGTCTGTAGGCTATAGCAGTTACCTGCTTTCAGGTCGTCGAGATTGCAGATGCGATACAATGGCTTCATGGTCTTCAGCCGCCGGTGGTTCATGCTGACATTAAAGGGATATGGATTATTTCTTTTACGGCCTCTGAAAACTCATCCTTGCATCCTTTCAGGCCAATATTTTGATTAGCAATGACATGCATTGCTATCTGGCGGATTTTGGACTCGCCTTTGTCGTTGAGACCTTCAATCCTCGAAGTTCTTCTTCGCTTCGGCGAGGAACGGTACATTGGCTGGCTCCCGAATACCTGGATGCTTCCTCACGCACTGAGGCTTACATTACCTCCCGAGATACGTATGCTTTTGGATGCACCATTATCGAGGTGAGCATCCTTACCCTCTCCATTAGATCTACATACACTGATATTTCATGAGATCTACACAGGAAAACCTCCCTTTTCTTTTCTTGTGTACGATTCAGCTGTTATATATAAGGTCTTGGTGAACCGGAATAAACCACCCCGCCCTGAAGCTGATATATTTCCATCTGATGATTTGTGGTCATTAGTACTTCGCTGTCTTTCATATGATCCCACGGAGCGTCCCAAAGCGATCCTTCTATTCGAGGCTTTGAAAGCATTGCTGTGACGCTAGTACAATGAGGATCATATTGTAATACATCTTTAATATCTGATTGGCATCTTGTAGATTCACATTTAACCCGCTTGCAATTTTAACTTGTATATACTTATTGAGAAATCGGGAAAGCGTAAAAATCGTCGTAAGTGAACGTTTGAACAGGGGACTGAGCTGACCAATAGCTCAAGCTGAGCCAAACATCGCTAGTTCGTCTTGAACCACAACCACGACTACTCCCTCGCTCGTTTCTCATGCAAACTCTCAGTCGCACTAGCCGTACGCCCGTCCCGCCTTTCCGCCCGCCGTTCTCACCGCTAACCCGCCTTTAGTCCTAGGCTTCGTCGTCGCGCTCGTTCTCTTCCTCGTCTTTCTCTGGTTCTACCTCTCCCCGCTCTTTCGCAAACCTCAGCCCAAACCAACGTCACTGGTGACGCCGAAAGATTCGAATTCAATGCTCTTACCGCCGTTCACACCGTCCATCTACGACCACGCTGCTTACGAGTCGCCCATAGCTTCACCTCCGCCCGTTTACGCGTTCTGCCCGCCGCCGCTGTCGTGTTCGCCACCGGAACGCCCACCCTGCCCAAAGTATTATGTACCCACGATGCGATACTCTCCTGCTCCGCATTCTGTCTTCTTGCAGCATAGTCCTGGAGTGCACGTCCCCTCCAGAGCCTCGGTGTATAGTGATGGATATCTCGTTGGACTGGGTATCAATTGGCGGTTTCCACTTGCGTGCTGAATTGTACTATCATCGTGCTTTGTGTTTTTCGGTCTATGTTCTGCTGTGTAAATAAGTTGTTGGATAATAATGTCGCCCGTCTTTCTATGTCCTAACACACGCGTTCGCGTTCGCAGAGCGTGATAAGGAATTGCAATTTAAAACTGGGCATTACTTGTGTGTTCATTACTTCGTACTAGGATATTACACAAGTCCGTGCGTTGTGTCTGAGGGTAGGGCGTCATCAGAAAAAGATAGAAAGAATGCGTAAATTAGCAACGTCATTTTCGTCGCAAAAAAGACGGAACAAGGTTCCCCGAGCGTATGCGGAAGAAGTACGTCAGTATGTATACCATTATGATCTACACCATTCATTAATCAATCACGAATCGGCCCTTTTGAACCACTTACATTAAAAACTATGAACCCCACGAAAACACCCATGTCGTGCCAGTGATTATCATATTTGATATTGAAGTTCGACTCGAGGTAGGCTTCCGAGGTACGGAAGGGGCAGAAAGAGCATGCGGATGTGGCGGAAGGGTCGAGGAGGTAACCGCCTGCATAGCCGATAAAGAGGTCCATGTATTCGCTGCATGTTCGGCCCTCCGGTGGCACAAGGGTGACATATTCGAGAGGAGAACACGTTAGAAGAGAGTTTCCTGCGGCTGTGGAAGAGCATTGGGTAACGAGAGGAGAGAAGAGCAGGAAGGGTGCCGCACCATATCCAATTATCCCCTCAAGGAGGTAGGTAAATGGAGAGAGGCGGTACATCCACTGCCACCAGCCTAGAAGGCCGTATGGTTGGAGGACGCCGTTGCTAGAAGTTGGCGTGAAGACCATGTTTGTCAAAGAGATGGCAGGCTTACAATATAATCACGAACGAAACGAACGGTGAGAAAAGGACAGTGGCGATCTCTGCCCTGGATGCCATAGCTGCTATAGCCTGCATCATATTGGTAAGGGGGAAATAATATCGGAGATCTTCACAAACGCACCTGGCTAAACGTTGACGTATATAAAGGATATAGAACTCCTAGCATCAGGTAGGTGTACCCAGCCCGTGAGGTTTCAAATCCGACGGTCCAATACCATGTGCAGAATAGCAAACTGGAAGCGATGATCCCCCATGGAACCTCCGCTAGAATCTGCGCGGTGACCAGCGCGCTCCAGTTGTACATCTTACTCGGACGTTCCCGGATTTCATACACGCTTCGCATATTAGCAAATTGCACTTGTATCTGGCCACCCATCGGAACGCAGAGTACAGTAGGGATGAACACAGCCTGAAGTATGTTAAGATCATGAATGTAATGAAAGCAGGGGAGGTGGGACACACGAAAATCTTATTCAACGTTCCCTGCTGACTATCTTCCGAGTGATAGAACGTCACACCAATGAACAGTCCTCCGATAGCATTAAGAACCATCTTGGACATGATGTACGTTGGGTCCCGCCAGAAAGCAATGGTGTTTCGGTGGAGAAGAACATGCATCTGATATAGCCACGACGTCGAGGTATACGCTGCTTGCACAGGCGGGTGAATTCGGCCCGTCGTGTGAATGTCAGCGATCTGCTGCTGCACCTCCTGGAACTCATACGACTCCCGCCAGACATTGTGCCAGTCCTGTGCGCTCTTGGCTGTGGCACCAGCACCGATGACGTCGAGCATAAATTCCGCACTATAGATGTTTATGAGTCACATGCGGAAGGAACTGAAGGGAACGTACGGGTTTTCATCCGGAAGACATGCACGCGATCCGTGCGTCTCGAAGTAGCGGATGACAGTAGAAGAGTGTGGGCCGAGGTCGCCAAAATAGACGGTTTGTCCGCCTTTTTGGAGAAGGAGGAGTCGGTCAAAGACTTGGAATAGTTCGGCCGAAGGCTATGATTGGAAATTAGTAACCTACATATACTTGATGATTGATATTGAATTAACCTGATGTATTCTGCATGTATCGGGTAAGCAAAGCGAAATATGCGGCGACTATGTACGTACGTGCAAAGAATTGCTTGTCCGCTATCAGCCAGCTGCCGCAGGAAGTACATGATGGCCCAAGCGCTTTGTGAATCAAGGCCGGACGTCGGCTCGTCTAAGAAGAGCAGCAGTGCAGGCTGAGAGGCATATTAATCCAGATTAATTGCAAGGGAAAAAAAGGCTTGTTTCCTACCTTTGCGGCAAGCTCGACGCCAATCGTTGTACGCTTTCGATGTTCTATACTAAGTGAGCCAACGCAAGCATCGGCATAAGCTTCTAGTCCACACATCTTCAAGCATTCTTCGACACTGGAAACCGATGAAACGTCAAAAATCTCAATCCGTGAAAGGTAAACTTACTAGGCCTGCTTTTCAGCCAATGGCACACTCGGCGGCTGCCGAAGCTTCGCAGAAAACAACAGTGCCTCCCGAACGGTGGCTGACGGAACATGAGTGTCCAATTGTTGACAGTATCCACTATACAATACAGCATCAGAAAGATGCCGAATCCAAAGGGCATAGATGAAACTGACGTTTGTGCTTGGAAATCCGGAGGCAGTGATTGTCCGTTGACAAATCTATCACCGGTCACCACACCAGTCGTTATTCTTTCCGCAAGAACATTGAGTAGCGTAGTTTTGCCGGCGCCAGACTCTCCCATGAGCGCGGTCACTTTCCCAGGAACTACGTAGCCTGATATATCATCGAGGAGACGTCTGTCTCCCTCACCAGATATAGGCACCACGTATTGAAGATGTTGCCATGAAAAAATCGGTCGGTGGAGAGTTGGCTGTTTCGCCTTCTCACTTGTATCGTTGTTGTCGAGAGGTACCGATTGAGATATTGCCTTTTCTTCGTCGTGGGCAGAAGTTGGAAGTGAGATTTCAGTGCCTGGTTTGAAAAGGACGACAGACGTTTCGCCTTCGGAACTCGTGTTATACTCGGTCAGAATAAAGAGAGCAATGCAGTAAGCTACTTCGAAGGCTATAAGAATAACCAGGTTCTGTGGATAATGTTAATTTGCATATGATTCGACAGGAATATGCGCACCGTCCAAATGTTGGAATACGCGTAGTCATACGAAAGTTTCAGGAATCGTGACCCTGATACAGATGCTTTCCCTGGTTCGGATCCGACAATAGTACAGACCTGATTTTCCAGAGGCGCTTGGTCGTACACAGATCCTCGTGGTATAATTTGAGAACATGCACCATCAATGGTATGGAACTCGTTGCTCATAATAGCATCGAATCTGACAGATTTGTGTCAGCTTCCTTCTATAAACAGAACAACATAACAGACCCATATTTCAAAGGCTAGTAGAGACACACGCTAATAAGTATGACGTGCATTAATTTCAGGAGAGACGTACGTTGACGTATGAGATCCATTTGAAAGCACTGATCATGGATGGCTTAGGAACGGTGTAACCTGAATACGGATTAGAAGGAAGATCAAGGTGTGTATGTAGTACCCTACCCGTGTATAATCCAAGGGCTAAAATAGATATGCCTGCCAGACTTTGAGCGGGAGCGCTGGCTTTACAAGCAGCCGAAATTGCCCTAAACCATGCCTTCATGGCCAAGGATGTAACGAAAATAAAGAGAAAGAAAGTACTACGAAGCTCGTCAGCGACATAGACATTGGGACTACCTTTGGACCTACAAGAATTGCGCCTGGCAACGATTTGGAAGGTCAACAAATCGCACAGGTGAGATAATAATAAACCCATACCGCTGATTGCTGAAGTTGAACCATAAAATAAACAACGACGCCGAAAACTATGCTGGTCACAAATGTTAGCGGTATATCGACCAACGTTGACGCAATAGCTTCGACAAAGGGGTGATACAGAGCGGCCTTCTTGTGCCTTTCGACTATAGGACGTTGAGAGAATAACGAGGGGATCTCGGCCATTGACGTTAATGCCGAAAATAACAGAACACTTGAAAAATCAAGACGGTGCTCTCAAGCGTAAGAAACGTACATACAAGAAAAGAACACCACCTCGGGAATAGAAAGCTACCGTGGTTTCCGGACTGTTCATGAAGACGGATCCGATGATGATGCCTATTATAAGGTAGGTCCTGTTTGTGAAGATGCGTCGATGAGAACAAGCGTTAAAACGGGTAAGAAAACACCAACGAAAAAGTCAACCCTATGGCTAACATATCGCCATGCATGATCTGTATTTTTCGTAGCATTACAGCCCGAGCTTGCATTGCGATGCTGACTGTATAAGAACTGACGAAAGTGTATCAATAGGATACATGAAGATGGAGGAAATTTGCAACCTTTTCTTCCTGCTTGCGGCCGCATGTTCTGCCCAAACGCTCTCTTTAAACTTTGAAGATTTCTCCTCAGCTTCAATTTCCCTTTCGTATGCTGCAATGTCGGCTTGGTTTTCCTGTCCCAATTGAGACTGCTTGAAGTGCTTAGCAAAATCCTCGGCCGTACGAGGGATGGACAGGACGTCGGATCTCGGGAGGCGTGCCATTGGATCAGTCACAGCTGCAAGGAAGTCTGCAGTGGTTTGTCGATTTACTGGAGTATATCCTAGATCTATAAAATATTGTCTGCAGATATGTCAAAGACGCGTTTACTCACGCAAGATGACACCAACCTCGCAGCACACGCTGGGCCAAAGTACGCCATTTTCCCTTCGTATATGACGCACACTTTATCGAATAACCGATACAGCGGTTCGCCAGCTTGATAAATCGAAATGATCGTCGTAAGACGCATCATATCCGTTGCGATTCTCAGTGCCCGTACAAATTCTAGTGCTGTAGAAGAATCTAGGCCGCGTGTGGAACTATACGATAGGATGTCAATAATCATGGGATAAAAATCCCAAAGCGACAACATACTTATCCCACAAGCCAATACAACTTCTCGCCGCAAGCGCTTCGCAGATGGACACACGCTTCTTTTCTCCGCCGCTCACTCCACGAATTGAGGCATTCCCAATGGGAGTCTTCCTCGCATGTCGAAGACCGAAGACCGTACACAGAATGTCCGTAACCAGTTCACTATATTCATCTTCAGATGTGGCCAGGCCCATGTGCGCACGGGGGGATCGTGTCTTCGCAGCGAAGGAGATAGTCTGCTCAACAGTAAGAGTAGGAAAGTGGATATCGTCCTCCGGACAGTATTGAACATCACCGCGGTAGTATTTCTCGAGCTCTTCCGGAAAGATAGAATCATACCGAACATTGCCTTCCACAGCATGATATTCCGCTCGTTGATTGGCCAGCGTTTTCAGCAAGGTAGAACATCCTGATCCTGGACGACCCAATACCACTGTTGTTGTCCAAGTCAGCTGGAGTACGGCGCGGAGAAAATTCGACCTACGCAGCATTTCCTTAGGACGCACTACCCCTTCAAACCCGCTGATAATATCGCGAACAGGTGGATGCCGAATCCTTTGGATGATATCGAAAATGCTCCTTGGATCCAAAGTCGTTCCAAGTGTAGGCTGATGCGAAGATGATGCGCCCATCCCAACAACACGGAGATTCCTAAACACAACGCCCAGCTCACGAGCCTTGACCTGAGCATCATCGCGTCTAATAACATGGCATAAGTTATTCAGTTTTTTTTAGCGATGCCAGCAAAAAAAAAAAACACGCACTTCCTAATGAATTCCCCCAGCGTCCTCTGAAAGTCAAAGCCCTCTGAATTTCCTAAGGTAGACGATGAGGCACTGTCGTCTCCTACATTGGAACGCTTTGAGAATGTCCGTCGTAAATCTTGCATACCATCGGGGTCAAAATGTCCTACATCGACGCGAACGGTGGTAGCTTCTGAGTCGCGAGCGTGAGGAAGCGTTGAAGATGCCCGAGTCATGCTGGTATCGTCCATGGTAAGATTCCTGTAGAACTTCCTTACATTAGGTCAGGATATAACCCCTGGGGCTGTCCTGGGCATAATTAGAACAGTCTAAGCCTTCGTCGAGATCTGCCTGTAAATCTTTAGTACATCACGAGGGAAGCCCAAGTACAGGTAGTAGAGAGGCCAAAGCACTAATTGTGTGCGGACAAGCGTGGAAGCAGATAATAACTCGGATTGAAAGTTGAATGTAGGTCAAAGCTGTAGTGTGGCGACATATGCCACTGCCAATTATGGAGAGATTTAGGTTCAGTCATGTGTTATTGATGAAGATAAATCCATTTGGCAGCATTAAAAGGCTACTGTGCTTACCAAGTGGGCTCGTGTTCCGGTGCACGGTCCAGACAGACACTAAGTTCGAAGTCCCCGACCCTCTTCGCCCACCGGTATATCTTAACCTTGGTCTTCCCCATCAGAACTTTGCGAATAACCATCGGATATGCTTGTGGATTATCAGCCTCTATCGCATGGGCTCGAAAGCTGCGCTGCCTGTCATATATCAACAACGAAGGAGGAACATTAACATCATCCGAAAGCGCAAGTCCCGGTACTCGAGTCAACGGCTTCTGGATCTTGATTAAGAAAGGTTTATCTCCGTGAACATTCGAAGGAGGGGCATCGTCGTCTGGGTTGACAGTCGTGGGGTTCATTATTCCTTGGTTATTCACGTATGATGTGTAAAGTTTCTTCCCATTGATGTCTTTCATTGCCGTAACGAAATGGAACTGGATCCAATTTCCTCCTTTCAAGGACCGACAGAAGCTCTTGTGATCTGCAGTGAGACGTTAGCTAGAATAATTAAAGCGTCTTGAGTCTCACACCTTTCCAATGAACCTTCTGGCAGGCTATCGGCTGCACATCAACAATCATTGTAGACAGGTGACTCTATGCGACTTACTTGCACTGCAGTAAGATACAGATTGACATTGAGAGCACCGACTTGTCGTCTTCTCACCACAGACCTCACAACCAAGATTGCTGCTTAATTTTCCGATAGTTATTTGATCAAGGGGTCCCAGAGGGATGAGGAAAGACGTTTTGAAAGTCCTCTCGTAGCGCTCTTTGTGCGGCACATATTCGGGTCCTAAACGTTGAGAATTTTGAAACAGCAGCTTGCGGAGTAGAGCCTGTTCCTCCGGCGTGCAAAAGATTTGGGGAAGTCCCATCTTCCCGTCGGTACGCCTTTTTGAGATGGCATTCTGGACGAAATCGATGGTGGTGTTAATGGGTGTACTAATGCTGGCTGTTTCGTAGATCAAAGAAATGAGTGGCGTTCTGTCATTGAGCTTGTAAATGCCCAAGACCTATGATCTCCGAGTTTAGAAATGGAACTGGCGAAAGAATCACATCACGTACGCGAATACAGATAACTTCATTGTGATCTTTGTCTTGCAATATATTGACCGCCATGCCATCTTCGAGATTGCGACACAGATGCCTTAGAGTTTGCCTTGCGTCAATGAAAGCAGAGCTATACAAGGCAAATGGGTCTGGGAGCCCTCGCGCCTGTGCATTATAGTTCTTCATCGCCTCGGCCATGCTCGTTCGTTGCATAGCATCAAATGCTGATTTGGGCTGATTCTATCAAATTATTGCCTATAAAAAGTGACAAGGGCATTTTTGACCGAGTCCACTCACTTTCCATAACGGAAGCTTAGAAGGGTTGATCGGGAATTTCCCCAGAGTTGATATCTCCTGGGCGGCACTCAAGGCACTGGCGAGCTTCTTCTCAAGTGCGTCATTGGGTAATTTCAAAGTCGGAGGCAGTTCAACACCCATTGATTTTAACAACCCCAAAATCTGACTCCGATCCTCGACCTGTTTCTATCAACAAGTATTCTTCACTAGGCTGCTGTCGACATACCTTGCCTTTGTCTTTCTTCTTGGACTGCGCAACTATGATTTTGATCCAATCAAAGCAGTCTGGACAGTCGATAGTTTCATGTATTTTACACTTGTAGCATGGATAGCCGTCAGCATCCTTTTTGCCGCTCCTGACTGCGCCGAGAGCGAAGACGTCGCTAATAGGTTTTCGATCCTAGATAACATATGAATGACAAAGTCGAAGAAAAAAATGGACCTTTACTGCATCCTTGATCAATCTTTTCGCAACGCCACTGGTTCCTTCCATGCTCTCTGCAATGATATTGTTGCACATGCGATGGTCGCAGTAGCATTTGTTACATAGCTCATTGCCGTGCTCCATGCAGAGCATAAGCCGATTGAGAACGAAGCTATCACCCATTTTGCCTTAAGGTCACGGTTCAAGTTTGTTGGAATTTGAGAGTTGAGCCGAGATGATGGCGATACGGCATCATGCCGAACTTGCTGATTAAGGGAGAAGTATTAGGAAAGTTGTAGAACATTCTAGTAAATTAGCATTTAGTATATAAGTAGGTACAGTAGTGTACATCTGCATGCATTTGCAGAGTCGTCCAAAACGTTGAAAAATAAAGGAGAGCAAAAGGAGAGACAGATTTTGACCTTACGTGAACGCGACGCATGACGTCATACGTAGCAAATTTTCAGAAAGATTGCAGAGAAAATATTATTTGAGGCGAATATCTTCCATTCTTGCACCAAAATATTGACATGGCCTTGTATTTCTTCATTCTTCAAGTCGTCGATGTTCTGGTGTGTCTGCAGTCCAACACAATCAATCAATGCTTGCTGACTGCGGCGTGTGAGGGAAGCCGACCCTGGCAATGAACCGTGAGTTAAATGGTTGCCAGTTCCACAAGAAATATCTGCGTAGCAGACGTCAATAGCGCGGATAGAAACCACGGACATGAAGGTATCTGGGCACCCTGAAGTCCCACCTGTAGCAGGCAACCATGCTATCGGACAGTTGAAGACGGGGCTTCACTAGCTTGGGGGGGTAAGGTCACAGACTACCGTCAACTGTACACGTGTTGCAAACCGTAACGTGGACATACAGAAGGATCATTGAATACTGATAGACAGATGACACTAGAATTTGGAGAGATTACGACGGTGCTGAACTCTGGGTCAACGACAACAAAGGGGATGACAGAGCAGTATGGCTGGGAGGGTGAGAACAGTTAGCCAATCACACTACCTAGGCTCGTACAAGGGGTGCAAATGCAATATAATCCATTATATGTGGTATACAGCTACAGTAGTATATATTACAACATTCGTGTTGCTTTACTAAATCTATGCAGGAGGCAAGAACGATACAATCTCAGCCCTAAGGCTAGCGATCATCTTGTCCTTCCCATCGACCGGTTTCCACCCAAGAGCTCGAGAGCGATCAGCTCTAACTCGGGCATTGGTTCCAAGGAAAGGCCAGAGTGGCTGCAGATGAACAGAGATCAGTTTTGCCTTGTCAGCCTGAAAGAAAACAAACTCACCCCGAAGAATGCCTTTTTCTCATCCTCGGTATACGAGCTTGGCTCAGGGCTGGTGCCGATTCCAAGTTCCACCAGGGCCTTGGAGATCTCCGTAGCGACTTCCCGTAGGCTATGCTCGCCATTCTCGAGGAAGTAGTATCCCTCCGCGCCATGCGCGGTATCAGGCTTTTTTGCAACAGTGTTGAATAGAAGGACGTAAAAGTCGACGGCTGGAGGCCATAAAGTCAGGGACCATAAGGAACGAGGGAAAGGCAGGATATACGAACTATCGGAAAGAGAAACATTATGCCAAACGTTCACACCCTCACCAATCATACCACCTTGCTTCCGGAACATGCTGGTCTTGACGATGGCAGGGAACTGCACAGAGTGGATGTTTTGAACACCTAGGTCTGCCACGACACCAGTAGCCAGGCCGTACACGGTAGGCGGCAGAACAAGGTAGGAACGTATGTACCCTGGATCAATCAAATTAGAGGACAGAATTTAAAATGGGAGTGATAGGCGAACGTACCTTGCTTGTCTGCGTCCAAGATCAAGAGATCTGTCTTTCTGTGAATGGCCTCCTCGGGGATGCTCGCAAGACGGTCCAAGTCGAGGTCAGAGAATACGGGGTAGTTGTTGTGCAGACCCAGTGCATTATCTTGAATGACACCAGTTCCGGACTAGACATATGTGACGTTAGGCTAAGTAGAGATACAACGGCGAGAAAACCTACGGTGTGAATCAGAGCAGGTACAGATCCGTCGGATTCGTGTTTCTTCTTCATTCCATCGAGGATGGCCTGGGCAGCGACGTGGTCGTCTGCGTCAACCTATGCATGGAGATTGAGCAACATTCCACTTCCAGTGACGAATATGCTCACAAAGGTAAGCACGATGTCTGCTTTCGACGCAACATCGGCGAGCACATCGACATCCTTGTAGCTTCCGATGACAGCCTGAACGCCGAGCGTCCTAAGCTTCGCAGCCTTATCCTCGGATCGTGCGAGGGCAGTTATTGTCGCAGGCTCGACCACGGTGAGGAGCTTGGAAAGGAAGGAACCTCCGAGGTATCCTTCAGACAACAAGTATCAGCAGCAGGACCACTGAACATGAAGGAAACCCGGCGCACCTGTAGCACCAGTAATGAAGATCTTGGGCGAGGACATGGCAGCGAAATCTGAGCATCATCGCCCATTGACAGGCTGCTTATATACCCTAGTGGTCTCCTCGGAGTCCGCTCAACAAAATCAAGTCCGCGACGGAAAGACGGTAATTCGCATGATTGTCGAGAAATGGCTTTCGGTGATTGGATAACGTAATGGTGCTGGGTGTCGTTCAATCTTGCCGACTCGGGGTAATGATCCAAATTTAGGCATCCGCGCCCTCTTACAAAGAACCATGTTCCAGTCGCTGTTATTTGAACGCGATATTATTCTGGAATATGTATGGTGGCAGGGTCAATGGCGCCATGGTCAGCCTCACCAAGGCTGCGTCGTAGAACAAACCAGTCAACTTGAGAATGGGGAATCCGATATCGGAGAACACAAGGTTTAACGCTGACTTCAATTCACTGGTAATGAAGATGATCCCGACTCGGATTCTGTGATCGTATTTATTGTTCCCCACGTCATTTCCAGAAGCACTGCAGTCGACTCGGAATTTGTTGCTCACCTATTCTTTGTGTAAATCAAAATCAATGGCTATACCCGTCTCCGGGGGAGGCCAACTGCCATTTTCAAACATTCTTTATGATATTACAGCTTAGCCCACGGAATCCGAAGCGGTAGGGAACATGATTCAGGGCAAAATAAGATACGACTCACACGTTGCCAAGTATGCTGACAAATATATTCCTAAGGTGTTGGTAGTCACTACCACAGGCACCGCTTTCTATGAGGCTTGATAGAGTCAATGGATGAAGAAGTCGAGGAGGATAAGTACTATAACTAAGTGGCATAAATATCTCATATTTTCAGATCAAAGAACGGGTATCAAATTAAACGGTGTGATTACAAGCTTTGGCCAGAATCTCAAAGTGACGATACGTCGAGTTGCCGGTCTTTTCACTCTACCGGAATATAGTCAGTAGGAGCGTAACAGAAAGGTGTGAAAGCATACTTTATCACTCGAGGTCTGTGTTCTTCCTGTCTCGGTGTCCAACATGTTCCCAAACCGTATATCACAAACCGGAGTCAGGATTGCCGGCTCAGAAGCATCATCGCCATCTATTCTGGAAGGGGGTGGATCACTACGACCCATAACCTTAAGTAGCATAAGAGTTATCAGAACCGTTAGGCTATAAATGCGCCCGAGCGCGGCAAAGATGGTGAAAGATGCTGTTTTATGACTGTTAAAAACAGCTGACGATGAGCAGCAAAGCTCGCGCACCATTCCAGACAGTAAAAAAAAAAACCATCATGAGGGCTGTAGATATGGCCGTCGTGAAGCCACAAGTCAAGGCTTGTATCACCACGCGACGCAATGAGCTAAATTCATTATTAATGGCTGAAAAGAACAAGTTTTGTAGAGAATGAAACGCTCACTTCTTGGTATGTGCATATGACGACTGGATGTGTAAACATGCCCAGGCCAGAGATCCTGCAATCGTAATGTCCGTTGCTGCACACATCGCAGCATTTGTACTATATTCAGACTTAGGGTAAGCCAAGGCGTTGGATCGAAAAGGCATAATCTTACATCATCAATGGTATAACTGATATGAGGTTATGCAGATGAACGAGAAGATAAATGCTTGATACTAGATTGCAGAGCATCTACACTCACCGTTGAGAAAACATTCAGTCGTGCCGTAAAGGGAGACTCACATGGGCTATGATGAGAAATATGATCCATCCGGTGATCCACTTATTACTGGTACTAAACACTTCCAAGTCTGAGAATGAGACGCAACAGACCTACGAGAAACTTACAGTATCCAATATCGATAACAGAAGAAAGCCTGCGCAATTGAGGCGGAGGTGTATGTAAGCAAAGCTGCAATTGGGACAGTCCATGACAATGTAGGGTATGATGCAACTGGATATCAATCGAGTGATGAGTTTAGACCCAAAGTTGTTCGAAGACAAACCATTGTTAATAATAAAATACTGGAGAGCTGCATTAGCACAGGGAAGATCGAAGACCATAGCTACGCACTTCGTAAACATTAGCCACATCTACGATAGAACAAGCCCCGTCGAGGACCAAAGATGTGAAGATCCAGTAGCGCAACCACCTCGTCATCGTCAAGTGGCACAAGCAATAGATACTCAGAGCGACCTGGGACGTGTACATCATCGTGTTCAACCACGAAGACGCCAGAAGCGCGCTAGTAGATTTTCCTTCTAAACAGCGTCAAGTGGAGGAAGGGAGCCGGAGAGACGTACCCTGAAGAAACATCAAAATTCAAAAACTCCCAAGCCATAGCGTGCGTAGGCTGAGGAAGAGAAGGCTTTATATCTTGGAGATACCTAACCATTCCATAACGTAATCCCAAGCATTCCCAAGAAGATCATGCCGATGGACTGGGCACTCGAAGAAAAGAATTCTAAGGTCGCGGCGATCACAGAGACGCTATGACGCCTTGAACCGCACCAGACACGGCTTCATTCTACCCTGGTGGTGGTACTAGGCCGCACTCGCAGAGCGCATACCTGTGTAACTGGGTCTGACAGGGTGGCCTCGTACACAGGGTCCAAAGGATTTTACAGGCCTCAAATACCTCTAGTCTGAAATTGAAGCTATCTGCAGTTCAAGATATGTCTAGAGTACTTACACGCAGAATCATTGCAACTGTAGAAGGCGAAAATAGCGGACCCGATCGAACCGGCACAATTTTTAATTTATGTGGTTTTCCTAGTTTTTTTAAAAAATACTGGAGGTTCTTTTCGTCATCTAAAGTTAGAAGGGGGAAGTTTTGGGTTTCAATTTTCGCAATGCACATGTTTCGTACTAGGCGGTAGTGAGAATGGTTTGACGACAGCGACCGTGTCCTGGGCTAAGTATGATAAGTAGCGCGAAAGAGGCTTCGGCTTCGGCTTTTGTCATCGCCCTCGTCTCCTTGGTGTTTGCTTGTACCCGTCTGTCATCGACCCTGTTCCAAATTATTCTTCCACCCCCTCATCATCAAGTTCGCTCAGGGTCGGTCTGTGAATTCTTCCCGTTTTTATGAATGCGCGAACTTCGCAATAGCTCCCTGGCGGAGTAAGTCAGTGTCGGCAAAAACTGCAGAAGCCTTGTATGGTAACGAATTGCATTCTTGCGCATAAAGTATTCGTCCCGCTAGAGCGGTTTAAGATTTAAGGGGAGTGTTGCTGCAGGCCCTTCTACGATTAGGACATATCATGTGGAATACTAAGTTTAGTTCGGGGTCGGCCATTAGTGCATTGCATCAGGCGTCAGGTAAACTTGCAATCAAAATAGTACGTCAATGAAATTTTGTCAGGGATCAACAGTGTGGATACATATTTTGGCAGACCTGATCTGAAATTTGAGCCTAGTCATAACGTGAAGCCTACCTTGGTTGCTCCATCATCGATCATCAGATAGCTTTGAGATACATTCACCGACTACTCCTTCCCGCAGAGAGACGAGCTGACACAATCGGGATATTCCACCGCATCCACACCTAATTTTCGTACGTCTCACATGTGCATGATCTGTCATACCAACCCTGAAGTTAACCGTGCTTGACGTAGCGAAAGAACGATGTGGGTAAGGATGTATAGAAGTGACAAAGGCTTCCATCTTTTCGCAAGCCTACATGAATTTGGTGGGTATATGCAGCCTAATGGCCAGGTAGTAAATATGCACTGTTCCGGTATGTGAATGTCATTATTTAAATTACTTCTTAAAGAGCATCCTTAAGATCATAGATAGAAAGGTATACCGTACACCACTGGCGCCGCTCCAGTGAGATACTTTAACTTGCACACATCTCTCGACTGAGCGACGGCTGCAACAAGAGATGTCCTCTCAGTGTTCATCATCGACTCGACTGTCCAGTCCTGTACATGGTCTCTAGTGAGACGCAACTTGTCAAATACCGACTGTGAGAATTTATCGATGTCTTTGTCAGTCACATCCCATAGGTTGGCAACCAACGTTGGACTGAGAATGTCATCAGTAAACTCGCTTTAGTTCTAGAGTAATGAGTCACTTACCACCCAGCAATCATATAATTATAAGGGGCGCCAACGCGATCAAAGTGACCCATCTCCCGCAAGAAACCCGAAGAACATCCCCAGAGCATGACAGCGGCACACCGAGGGAGATGACGGATCCTATGTGAACGAACATATTGCTCTCCACCGCCATGACCGAAATACCTGAAGCAATAACAATATCAGTTCCGGAGCCCGAAACGCAACAAGAGTATACCAACATAACGAGGTCCCTGTCTTGCAATGCGTTCAGGAATTGCTGCTCACTGGGCGGTCGCCCAACCATTCCCTGCCAACCTACAGTGTCCATGTCCTCTGCCCACTCTCTAAACCTCCCTTCCGTGCGACTAAGATCGCCACTTGGATTAAGCACGTAGTACCCTTTTCGAGGATCCACAAATGCTCTATCTACATTCGAATTAACACTCGATCTGCATCGCGCCTTCCATTGCCAACGTGAGAATTCAACTCTGTCCAAAAGGAACTCGACACTCGGAATGCGACTGATACTTCGGCCTCGCAAGATAGGAATATTTTCCCAAGGCAAGCCTTGGATGTCCTTGTCCAAGACTAAGAAAATGTGTTCGTCCTGCTGCGGGGCTTTATGTGCCTTTTTAGTCCTCCGGGAAACATGGTCCTCCAATGCTGAGCGCAAATCGACGACCACCTGAGTCACATCGATCTCAGCGATGGCCACGGAAACACCATGAAACTGGTACAGATCGAGCATGAAGTAAACGAGATCTTCTAGTTCCTCGTCCTGACATTGAGGAGACAAGGTAGAGAAGCACTCCATGAGTGTATCATCAAGGGTTACCCGATTAGGCATTTGGTAATCGGAAGCGATCTTTCGGTGCCCTATTGCTTTTTGCTTGGTCTTCTTGTCTTGGAGGTGCAGTCCTCGCTGGAAGGCTTTATCGAACAAGGAGCGTAAATGTGTAATTTCCTCGGTGGAAAGTCGCGGACGCGGGCTGAGAATAGTCTAACAATGTCTGTCAGTACCAGAAAAGAGACGGCATCATATACGCACCTTAAAAGCCCCCAACCAGCAAAACTCGATGTTCTGCAGCAGTTCTCGCAACCTGGTGTCCAACTCAGCACGCTCTTTCCACCATTTGGATTTCGCATCGTCGTCATTGGGCTTAATACCAACGGCTGCTGTCGTTGTCTGGTTGCTTGATCGTATTATGTCCTGGAATTCGATAATTGCATCCTCGAACGTCAGATGCTCCTCGTCCCCTTCACCATCTCGCCGGCCCTTCAATGGCACACAGAAGACCAAGTCTCTATCGCGAATGCCTCCCCCATACTGTCGAGTGATGAACAACGTACTTTTGTCCTCGGTGACACTCATGTGCACGACCGACCAAGTGGCCGGAAGTGATGCCATTTGGCACGTTGATAAAGTCGGGATATCAAAGGGTCGAGATCGATACTGCCGTTGCACACAATCCCAATAGTCCTTGAGTGATGATTCCGCCTCGTCCGTTTCATCGTCGGACGCGTCACTAGTGAGAGGCCGCCGGAGAACGGACCTGCTACTGATCCGGGGAGTTCTCGATGCAGACACAAGCGGCCACCGGCAATCATCCAAGGAAACTACAGTAGAGAACTTGTGAAGGATGGCCTCATACATCTCGCGTCGAAGCGTTATGGCAGAGGAAGCGTCTGAGGCGAGGGTAAATACCTCAACGGTTTGATATACGAGAGAAAAAATACCTAGAAGATTAGCCACTAGGAGAGGTCCATCCGTTCCTGATTTTCCTAAGGATGTCTGGAAGGCCCTTATGAGCGCCAACTTGATAGCTGCTTCGCGGACGTGCGACACATCGCCATTATGCGCCGTGAGCTTCAAGTTATCGCAAAACAATCGAGCTGCTGCTTCAAGACTTCGCGAGATTTCCAGCGATGTCCCTGACAACGTAGGCATGCCCGCACCCATCGTTCCTAACGGCAGAGCTATTGCTATAGCAGTTCTTCAGTATGCCGATCAGGAAGAAATACAAGGGCGCCTACTAGACTCTGTGAGAGAACTCAAGAACATGTCAGCGCGGAAACGCTTGTAAACCCCATAAAGGGTCAGTTTCGCAATTAGACTGTTTTCTTCCGCCTGGAACAGAATCAGACTAAGACATCAAGCAAAGAAGTTGAAGGTAATACCTTGGTTTGAGAGTTGTAGGATAAACACATGAACTTCTCCAGTAGTTCGGTAGATTGCTCCTCATTGTCGTCACGAAGGTGCCAGACTAGAGAAGGATTGAGACAACACGAAGAAACCAAAAATGGGGCATGTACTTCGGTTCCGTAAGAGTTTCGTAAGCAATCCAGGCACCATCAGCTCTGCACCTGTGGATCCTCGGGGTCTGCATTTTTCATGAGCCATTCATCCTGAAAACATACAGGGGAGCATACCCGAATGCCAGACCATCGAAAAGTCCGAAAGTCTTGTCGAACTGCTCCAAAATCTGCGCCGCCACCTGGTAGTCGGTATCAGCATCGTCTTGACTAAATTGCCCACGGAGCCGATGTATGTCAGCCAAATCAATGCCCGTGTCATCACACATCAGCTGAAGAGCTGTCGCCAAACTTTCTCGGCCTTCTTCGAGTTTTTCCTGATGCAACTGCAATTCTGCTTTCCGAATCAAAGCTCGCGCTATCATCGCAGGAGCATTCAAAGACTGGGCAAGATCCTCTGCCTGTTGCGCGAAGAATTCTGCTTCACGAGCTGAACCTTGAGTTGCATACCCATCACATAGGGCAAATAGTGTCAACATCAGACCCTCTGATATACGCCAGCCCAACTCATTCATAGCTTCCCGTCGTGAGAACTCTTTCTTTCCAGGATTAGACGACGCCTCCCCGGACTTCCGTGATGTGGCGGGATCTGTGAAAGGGTCCGTTTCGTCGTAGGGCTTGGGTTTTGAAGACGGAGGTTGAAGACGTGAGAGGGCATCGAAGGCGCGATTCCACTGCCTCAAGGATTGAAGAAGACCATCGAGATAGGTCGCGGTGTCGTCCTGTAGTATGATTAGAGTCGAAGCGCCTAACGAGCATTTGAAGCTTACTTTACAGGATTGAATAAGTGAATGGACATGAAAAGCCATAGCCGTCTTTTCGATGCGAACGATACGCTTTTGAAGACGTTGCAAAGGAGGCAACGTCTTGTCCTCTTTCAGATGATCCGACAAGTCCAGAGCTGCTTGGTATAGATCGGAACTTTGGACGGATGTCATGACAAGCAGCCGACTAATGACACTAGGACCCACCTCTGCACTACATCATCGAGTATAGCCCTAAATTCTGCAAAGCGGAGGAGAAATGTAATTGCCACATCGAAAGAGACCTGTCCGGATTGCACCGTCGGAGATAGTTGACTGAAGATTTTGTTTGCCCTCTTCATTCTTCCAAGGCTTACATAGTCATGAGCTAGCTGTGTTGAAGCCCACACATAACCTGCAACAGTATGAGCCTGAATGTATTATAAAAAAAGGAATGCCTTACTATCGCTCGAGCAACCCACTGAACATTCAGATATTCTTCGCATGACGTCCAAGGCATTCGCTCTAGGTATCAAAAGGGATAGCACGCCAAGAATGTGAATCAACAATTCTGAAAGGAATTGGGCATTGAAGAGTAGGGAGTAGCGTGACAAGGAGGACTTACGAAGAGCGTCCAAAAGTTTCTCCGCGTCTTCAAACACGACGCTGGAGGTGGAGGATTGAGTAGCTGTCTGAGCAGGTGTTTCCGTGTTGAGTGGTACATCTTCCAGAGCTGCAAAGACATCGAATTAAAATATGTGGTTCATTAGGTTGATGATCACTAACCATTGCGCTGACGAGGCTTAGGCGTAGTGGGTGTCTTTGCCAGCGTCTTCTTAGCCGTCGTCCGTCTCGTACTAGACGTTGTTTTCGTCACTTTCTTGGCTGAAGACTGCTTAGGTGTTGTCTTCCGGGACATCTTGGCGTCAGCTCCTGGTTGCAAATGAGATCGCAAAATCTCGCAAGCAGCATCTGAACCTTCAATAAGTAAGGCCATCTGCTGCAGATCAGCACGACGATGCGCATGCATAGCTTGCCAGATATGAGCCAGGGCACGATACTGTGAGGAATACACTACAAGCCCGACATCTTTCGCTGGGTGCTGGGGAAAAATCCATCAGTATATGACAAACGCCACAATGGAATCCTCTTACCTCACTCATAAGAGCGAGTATGCCAACAACAACGTCGTCAGGCGTTCCGATTTGACTGATGATATCTAGCCCGCAATGATATGCGAATATTAAAGACTTGATCAGGACCCTGGCACGCCGCAAAGGCATGCCTGAACAAGCATATACTTCCGTTGCATCCTTCAACAACCCCACTACTACCGCCTGGACGGATTTCTTCGCAAGATGGGGTTCCAAACATTCCAGTTGTCGTTCTAGAAGTGCCCCAACGACACTTGGATCGTCGACCCCGGCAAATCGCAGGGATACATCAGGATGAAACAACATCAAATCGCATACGCCTTCGTAAGTAACCTTGTCCACAATGTTGCACAGTTCCTTGACAGCGGGTGAACAGTCGAAGAGAGCACTAAGGCTAGCATTTCCAGAGCGCTGCACGAAGTCTGACGCTTGGTAGGGGAATGCCCTTATGCATTGTACAAATGCTTCGTGAGCAGGCTACTTCAAAATGAGATAGCGAAACCAATATGAGGCAGTGGCCAACCTTTCTATCACCAATCTTCGCATAGCAGAGACCCAGCAGCTGCCAGCGTCGGTACAATTGGTTGTTCAGTTGAGTCCATCCACCTTCTCTGTCGTCTCCTTCGGATCCAGAGCGTGATCGGAGGCTCAAAGCCTTCGAACCAAGCTTGCAGCCATCCTTAAAAAAACTGATGGCAAAAGCATGCCGTTTGGACTGATACAAGGTTCCGCCAGCGTTATGAAAAGCCCCAGATACGCAGCGTATAAAGTTTGCCTTATCAAAGCCAGTGATACATTCTTGACCCAGTTCGACTAGTGTTGCTGCCTGCGCTAGATAGTTGTGTGCAGGGGCATAAGTTCGGATGTTTGAGACGTCCAACCGCAACCGTGACAATACAAAAAGCGTATCGAGCGCCTGCGTCAAGGTGTTTTTCGAAGGTTTCTGGCAGATTGTCAGCTAAAATACAAATGATCAGGCCATAGCACTTACCACCTTAATGACCTGCTCCAGAATATCAACAATCAGCTCCAGAAGAGAACGGATCTCAGAGACATCTTTGAACCGGGTGTCAGAACCGCCAGACGTGGCTTCGAGGGTCTTGACGGCAGCCCTTCGCAGTCTTTCCAGTGCACGATCACCTTTGCCCTCCATCCACGAGATGTCTGGATCTCGGCGCAAATCCATGGCCGTCTCGTTCAGAAGTGCCATAGTGATGTCCAAGGCATCACACAAAGAACCTTTTGTGCATAAACGCCAGTTTTCTGATCAGTACAATATGCATAGCTTACCTTCGCCTGGCTTGTCTAATAAGGTCGCGGTGCGCGTAAGGTCGGCACAAAAGTGTGCTCTATCCAATTTAGGCGGTGGCAGTTTCGGTTCATTTGCTCCCGGATCTGGCTTTTCTGTATCGTCCTGGGATTGAAGTACTTCTTTTCTTGGAGATGCACGATGTATAAGACCGACGATCTTATCCAACAAGGCAACATTCCCGTTCTGTGGCGAAGAATCCTAAGTTATAAATGAGCATGAGTAAGAAATTTCTTACACGATTTGCGAGCTCTGTCCAGTATTCGCAAAATGCCACGAAGCCCTTCCCTTTGAGAAAGTTTGCACTGTCCTGATTTGTCTCTGCAATCGCGACCAGGTGGGAAAACGCCATGACCAATATATTTGCGGCTTGTTGATGCACATCCGACGAGGAAGGCTGCTCCGAAAGCAAGGATTTCATATAAACAGCGGCGTACTTCGTGGGTTGCTCCCAGAAGATGTCTTGACTTCCAACAGTACCGGGGCTCGTATAGGCCAAACAACACAGGGCGTGCATCCGGATGAAGAATGCAGATGACGCATTGGATTGCATGATTTCGGCCGGGATAGATTTGGTGAGTACAGAATAGATTCGGGTGAGGATGAAGTCGATGTGTTTAGCCGGAAGACGTTGAAAGAACGGCATCCAGGACATGAGGGTGAATTCATTTCGTAGCGTGTCCGCCAGATTTGTCAGAAAGTCAGTGGGTAACTTGCTTGGTCGTAAGGTTGATTTCGGCGGCGGGAAATACGTCGATGTGATGACCACCAGCGCATACATAAAATAATTAGATACCAGAGTCAAAAGGGCGGGTTCGATAGAGGAGGGCATCGCGGGAATAGGCACGGTAATCAGATGAAGCTTGTCAGACGAGTTTGATTTCGAAGGAATTGTCACAGAGAGAAGCCTGCAGAGACTGGAGTGCATGTCAGGCAAGGAGAGCAGTGCAACATCATGCTACAAATATGTTAGTGGCTGAGTATAATCCAGAGTAGAGTGGCGCACCATATCCAGCGCTACAAGCTTTCCCAAAACACTCATAGCGGCCCGCTCAACATCTACTCCAGGGCAGAGCTCTCGCAGAGATGCTATGTGAGTGACAGCTGACGTAGCGGCCGATTTTGCCTCTGTCAGCTTTCTGGGCGAATCACTAGTCGACCTTTTCCAACCCGAAGCAACTATCGATGCCAGCGACTGAGAGGCGGAGTTTACAGCGCGCATAGCGGAGACCTTCTGCCTTTCTACACTAAGGGCAGGTGTCTGAGCTTTCTCCTTCCCTTTCGCGTTGGTGATGCTGAGACCAGAGGCCAATTGATCTGCAAGGTGGTCTACTTCAGACGTCTTTGGTATACCATTACCAGCTCGAGTCCGACGAGATGTGGACGCGACAGACATTGGAAGAGAATGAGATGAGATGAGACTCGGAAATTCCGAAAGGTGACGAGGCCGAGGTTCGAGGTACCACGTGAGCGACGCGTTATTTGTTCCTATTCCATCGACAGATGCCGAGATGCCGACACGGAGTAGCCGTTCCGGACAAGTCCGGACCGTTCAGGTTATTGTCCAATTCTTCCCTCTTCTTTCGACCTCCATGTAACATTATGTTGGGATTTGCAACTTCAAGCATGTGCCAGAAGATTCCCGAACCTTCGGTACCATCAATTTGGCACGATACTAGGATATAATTAGGTACTTTAGTAGAACATTCTAGATACATTCTGTAGTATTTAAGGAGCTCGTCTTGAGCTCTAGTAGCTAACAATTTAGTGTTCTCTACTCAGCAAGCCTCCCACTGCAATAGTTACAACACATTACTTACCCTTATCATTCCCTATTCTCAACAATGCTTCTTCCGACTCGGGGATTCTATCTTTTCATCAGCATAGCCTAGGCTGCGTATTCCACCTGATAGCTGCTCTCGTCCTTGAAGCTTACGTCTCCATCTGTGTTTTCACATGTCTTGTATCAAAATCTCGCCGCAATCCCCATTGCTCTCTAGGTTGTACCTTCTTTCATGTTCAACTCTGACTTCCTCATTGTGGTTCCTGGCTCTCACATTCACTGCGAGACGCCGCTACTACAGCACTCTCACGCCAGGCTTCCTTCTTGTTTCTCGTACATTCTACATCGCGCATTATGTCAGTCCATTACCACATGAACGGAATTCGCGACTAGACTCTTAATACATTTACCACATGACACAGTCCATACCTCCTTGGCATTATTTTTGTGTCGCAGTATTGGGGTATTTACTGAACTGCTTGACTACTCGTCTAGGGCCATCGAATGTGGCTTACTTGGACGGAACTCAAGTTCCGGCAACTGGACCGAGACGCGCTACCGCCCTCAGGGATATCGCATGAAATTTGTGGTAGCACTGTTACTCGAAGACGCGATGAACTTCAGCACATTGTGTTCGGATACATTACGAAACGTGCTAGACCACTCAAGAATATGGTGGACGAAGCTCGAAGACTGAGCTGTAAATTCCCATTCGGGCTATTCCAGCATGATAATGAACGGTCCTCGTTTCTGACACGCGGTCTCCAGTAGGATCCGAAGTTCTATGGGAATCTCAACGTCGATGCTGACATCGTGTGTAGCCTTCGTCCCATAAGTTCAAGCCGTCTCTGCGGTCGCCATCCGTACGTTTGTATCTACAGATATCGCCACTTTCGGGACCTCTAAACTCTATCTAATTATCCTCGTTTTGGCGACTCCAGTTTATTGGTCAAGGGAACGCCGGCTAGTAGTTATGGTGCGTACTGGCAGCTTTTTCTCGTAGATCATTCTTTCTGAGGTATATATTTAGAAGTCTTCGCAGGTAGTAAAGGTGCGATAATCATACGATCACGGCGGTCCTATGCTCATGGCCTCCCAGGGGTGTATCCTTCGGTGGGAAGGGGATGTCTTTGGGGTAAATCATGACAACGTGTTGCTTTACGGCGCGATGAACGTGGGTTCGTAGATATCTCCGTCGTTGTAAATGAAAAAAAAGAGAACGTCAGGAACGTGTTCACCGTATTCACATCTGAAATCACTTTATGGCATTTCCGTAGAGAAAATTGCCTGGAGTCAGCATACGGCAAAACGCCTGTATTCAGATAATTGAGGGTAGCTTCTGCAGGCCCTAGACGGATGGTTTGCAAACTCCATCACTTATTGTCGAGCGCCTGAGTGTCTCCCTTCACCTTCAAATGAATGCTGGAGATCCACAGTCCAGCCACATGCTGTGCCAGTGCATGATCAAAGAAGTGTTTTTGTACTATGGGCCTGTTTAAACCGGCCAATGACATACCTTAAATGCTGAGACCCCTTCAATCTTCTGCCTTATCTGCACGATACTCCTCACAGTGTACGGTTACGAGCGGTGGTTCCCCGATGTGGAACCTTGGCCATTCTTCCCCTCATCGAATCTCAGACTCTTTCCCATGTTGTCTTGCGTTATCCTCAGCATACGTTTGACCCATGTTGTTCACAACACTGTAAAGTTTGTAAGCGCTTGATTATCGATGACGATTTTACATCCATTGAATGAGGTATCTTCATACGGATCGTAGGTGAAAGCAAGCGGCACTCAACATAGCTGAGGGTGTATTGAAAGTAGATTGGCAAAGGCGTCCTAATACAATGGTGTGAACGGTATTTATATACTAAAGAAGAGTTGCATTCTATTCTACAATGTTCTGTTATATTCTAGTATCAGCAAGAAGAGAAAAATTAAGAAACAGTACTGTAGGTCGAGGTCAAGACCGAAAAGACCGAGAGCAGGCATGTGTTGACTCTTACACAAACCGGTGAAGATTCGATATCCATAATAAAAACATGTCCAAGTATCCTTGAAGTAGACCTGCATCCCGTGTTCTTGCGTAGCAGCACCCTTCTCCAAAGAGAACCCCAAGCTGTAGATCCAAAGAGCGCGACATTTATTACGTCTATTTGTTTCATCTCATTGGATAAATGACAAAGACGAAGAGGATTGAGATACTAAGCCGAAACCTGAATGAAAGATTCTCATGATATTAGAGGTCGATGTTGATGAGGTATCACTAGCATCACCGAGTCACTCCCAAATGCTTACATCTGATGAACGCCCTTTGTTATCGGAGAGGTGTACACAAAGCGCCTCTCGAAAATCACCACTACGGGAATTAGCACTTTAGAACTTTCCGGTAACAAGTAAAACCTTTGCCGTAGCATTGAAAAACGGCAACAGGCGGCAACAATGAGAGGATGGCTGGTGATATCGATGATCAACTCTCGCACCTGGGGGCGGACCTTGTTCGAGCGCTGGATATCGCATTTGTGCTCACGTCGAGACTGACACGGATCCGGATGTTAGGGTTCGTCTTCCATTTTGATTGATACGAGCCTCGAACATTCCTGATTCTGCCTCACCCTCCTCTAGATCCTGCAGAATCTCGTGCGTCGCGAATCGAAACATGTGAAAAAAAGGCGTGCATCGAATTGCAATTCAGCCCCATTGAGACACACGTTCCCCTCGTATCTTCCGTATTTCGTGACCCTAAGAAGTGGGTTTTCTGAATAGAGAATCGTAGATAAGTACGGTTTTAGATAAGTGCGGGTCTCAGAAAACAAGATAAGCATTACGTATTCGAGTCATCGAAAAGAAGTAAGTATGCCTATATATGGATAGCCGCCATTATCACATGCGCAAGAGAGGTGGGGTATATATTCCTTGATGTGCATTTACCCAGCTTACCCGTCAACCACCACCATGTCGACCAAGACGGAAAATTCGTCTGTCCAGATGCCTTCTTCGACGACGACCCCAGAGTTTACCGCGTTTTCTCGCGTAATTTCTATCCCGCTTATCCAGTCTTCGCTCGAAGCTGTCAGCCAAACATTGGCTACCAACGCGTACACCAAGTCTCCATATTCGACTGCCAAGGGCCTCTCCACCTCTGCCTATAAGTACACCGAACCCATCCAGGTTCGCCTCGCGCCCTACATTGCAAGTGTAGACGGTTATGCGAACAAGGCCGTCGATGTCGTCGAGTCCAGGTACCCGTATGCTTTCACCGCGAAGCCAGGAGAGGTTGCCGAACTTGTTAGAGAGCGTAGGGCTAGTGCCTCGAAAGCTATCGACGAGAAGGTGAGGCAGCCAGCTTTCCATGTCGCCCAAGGGATCGACCAGGTGAATACTCTACCCTTAATGACACCGAACCCCAAAATTCTGACATTTCTTGATTAGCAATTCACACCTCTCCTGAACTACGTTGAAGGGGCATACACCCGGATCAGCCCTGAATCCCAACCCTCTTCGCCGACCGAATCCAAATATCAGTATCAGCGCGCTCTTGCCCTTTCCAAGTCCATCAAGGATCAACTTTACGGTTATTCCAACGAGCAAATAAAGCAGATCCAGGCACACTCGATTCTCATGTATGTGTTCCTCTTTATCGCTCACTATCACGACGCTAAGTTTGCTCTCCACAACAGACAAAAGGCAACGGAAACGTCGCATTCAATCAGTGTTCTTGCTTCTTCCTCCATCACCAACGCCCAGACTCGCATCCATACTCTCTCAGACAACATGCTGGCAGAACTCCAAAAACTCCAGGCTTCTTCTACGGCACTGGCCGCCTCACTTCAAAACTCTGCCACCTCTACCTTGCACAACTCTACGACACAGCTTCAAACTCAGATCCCACCTCACGTCCAGGAACTCTACAACGGCTTCTCACAGCGTCTGACTACCACAATCACCGACCTTCGCACTATTGTGTCGGCCAAGGATATGCCCTTGCCGGAGAAGGTAGGTCGCGTTGGGGCTGAGGTGAGGGAGCAGGTGTCGCCATTGTTGGATAATTTGAAAGCGACCGTTACGGAGCTTCTTGCTCGGGGCCGCGCTGCAGTCCCTGGGAGCCCTTCTTCTCCACCCACAGTAAATGGAATTAACGGTCATGCCCAATAAGCCACGGCACTCGATGTAGTATGGTTTATCGACTTTTTACTCCCACTTTATGTATTTTGATGAGGCGAGTCGCAGACCACCTCTGGCACTATTATGGTTCTTCATTCACCTCTATTTCGATGAAAGTTCGTGTATGTATTACCCTACTTTATGAATGGCTACCGGTCTTCCTGATTGTAGTAGATTAGTGGTAGTTCTTGTACTTATTCACCCCGCCCCCAACATTGATGATTCATAGACGGCTACTATATGTCTTTTATATTGGTTCTCTGAAAAATATGACAGGTCAGAGACGAATGGACGCGACAAATTGACGTACGATTTGGGGAGCCTTGATTTCAATAGGATTTCTTTTCGACACAAAGTAAAATTCTGACTTGGAGAACTACCGGCCCATCATGCATCAGTGTCCAACGTCCTGACATGATTGAATGATCTTCACCAAGACAACCCCGAAGCGGATTGTGACAAGTTCGGACCGGAAGGTCGTAGCCCGCCTCAAATCAGGACATTCCTTGAGCAGAATCTTGACGTTTTCCTGGTCACACATATCCGCCGTGTACGTATCTTTTGAATTTGATCGGAAGATGCTTTCTCCATTTTCCTAAGCTCTTATCTGTTCTTTTCAAAGACCAAGACGCATTTGTATCATAAGGATAATATAAAAATACTCGATAACCCCTGGTGAAATACACGAAAAAAGAACGTCCGGTAACCTTTATTTAAATACTGAGGAAGATAACGATGGTGAATTTGAAGAAAATATTGATTTGATAACCACGACTAGACTTGGATCTAGCAATTTGTCGAACTAGTAATGAGTGTTGCAGCTAGCTCTCCAACAGCATAAGCAGCGGGCTGAGAAACGTTATCAGTGGTGTATCAATCTTGACATTATGCTTTACCAACCTGAGTGTGAGCTGAGATTAGCAGAGGTAGAATCGATAAATCGACCACCCGAAGGTTTTTGGTGCTGTGGAGGAAATGTCAGCACAGGGGCATTATTCGTGGATATAGTACATACCCGTATACTTTGAGGTTAGCGTCGACGACACCGTTGCTTTCTTTTGGCAAAAGGGAAGCAGAGCCAACGGAGTGATACTAGAGAAGATTAGATGAATGAATGGCATAGAGATCAACGAGAAGACATACACCAGAGTTCAGGTTCTCTTGAACGTACTAGAGGCGTGATCATCAGGGTTTTAGCCAGGGCATTGCATTTAAAAAATTACCGTAAGCCATTCATCGTCAGTCGAAACATTTGCTAAAAAAAAATGTCAGCTCGCACACTTCTTCCTTGTTAAGGAACTCACAGCCAGGAAAGACTTCCTCGGAAACCACGATTTCCTGGAATGCTTGTGTTTGGAAAATCTTGCGACCATATGCCGTAGCTTTTGCCAAGAACCAGTTGTCCCACTCGGCCTCGAGCATGTTGGGGTTGATAATGGGGAAGTCGTCAATAGACGTCGAATTGATGTGCTATCTCCGTCGAATTGATGAGCATTGTGAAGATGTAAAAGGAATATCAACGTACGATCGATCCACGAGACAAAGGATGTGTATGAGTAACGGCCATAGAGATGTAGCTAGTGTTGGCTTCTTTGGTCTCGCCGGCAGAGAAGGAATTGAACTAGCGTAACAAATGAGTATACAAAGAACCTGAGATGGTGCCGGTCATACCAGGAGATATTCTACTTGAGTAGTTCCGTTCAATATCTGCTCCTTGATGATGTCGAATTGGTCTTGAGGAATCGACTCGGGTTTCGTCGACAGGATTTGCTTGGCCTCTTCAATTTCGTCTGTTGTCAGAATCACGTCGATGGGCTCGAAGTTGACGACGGCTTGAGCAAAGGTCTATAGAAATGCTTGATTAAAAGTCTGTTGTAATACCAAACGCAGAATACTCACGAACCAACCCAGTCCCAGATTATACAGAGCGGTTTGCTACATAAAGTTAGCAAAAGTCTTTCGTGGCAGGAGTGGATGAGCGTACCTCCTCCAAGAGCGTTTTGTTGTAATTGAGAGCATCAAAGGACAAATATCCGTCCTTGAGTCGGTAAGTCAGGAGAGTCAGAGTACTGAAAGTGAATCAGCCCATGAATCAGCCCGGATGAACGCAAGAAGCATACTGATCCTCGTAGTTAGCACCAACTCCAGGAAGGTCCACCTTGACATCGATTCCCAATGGCGTAAGGATGCTACTGTTACCAATACCAGAAAGCTCCAACAATTGTGGAGTGCGTACAACACCAGCAGAAAGGATCACTTCACCGCCAGCTTTGAGACTGGCGGTATGCTCAGACCCATCAGGGAAAATAACTTGGACACCTGTTGCCTTGGGCTCAGCAGAGTTGTCGAGGTTGACCTTTGAGACGGTGGCGTAGGTGAAAGCCGTTAGTTGCTCGTGGGTCTCCCATGGCGTAACTGGAAGCGGTGTCAGCCGAAGAAGTTGTTGGAACGGAAATCAGCTCACGATAAGCAAACTCCGACGTTTCGCGCTCGGGTACCGTAGTCTGAGACGAAAGACTGTAATACACCCCGGCGTTCTCTCCGCCATATGCATCGGTGTTGAACGTATGCCCGAGTTCCACAGAGGCCTCGATGAATGTTTTGTGTTGTCTGGGATAGTGCATCAGTTATGTTATGCAATAAAGATGGGAAGCGCATGCTCGTACAACGGGAGGTAGGCCGGGAACGATAGGCTAACGGGACCCGACGTTCCAACAAAGCTCGCATCAACGACATAGCCATACTGGTCAATGAGGGACGCTGCAGGATATTCCAATTGTTCGGCCTGCGGAAAAAAAATGAAAGTCATTTTAGTAAATTGAAAATATGTTATTGCATAATGCAGAATTGATTTGTATACCTTTTGCATATGTGCATACAACGTATCCCAGTTCCATCCCGGTGACCCAAGAGTCTCGAAAGCGTCGTATTCTGCTTTCGACGCGCGTGTCCATACCAAACCATTGATGGCGGAGTCGCCTCCGAGAATCTATGATCGTGTCAACTGATCCAGTTTGGAACATCATTACCGGGTTCACCTTTCCAGACGACAAATTTATTTCAGCGTCAGCCGCATGCTCTTGGGGAGCAATCTGATGTAGAGAGGTAAGAAATTTTAATGGACTCAGTGTAAAGTCGACGCACCGTGAAACCCCAGTCGATCTCCGTCCCAACGAATGCAAAAGACTTTTCTGGAATCGTGACTACGTCCCTAAAATAAGATGAACACGAGGACGAGTCTGAGACTGTCGGTGTCACTTACTGGCCAACACCAGAGCCACCGGCCTCCAAGACCAACACAGAGGTCTTCGACGACGACGACTCTGCTAAACGTCTAGCTACCGTCAGCCCGGCAGTACCGCCTCCCACAACAATCTTAATGAGGCGTGATAGTTCCGTAAAACAAGAAGAAAATGATAACACACGTAGCTGCATTCAACGCGTTAATACGGCGTTATGTGAAACGAAGAACGCGGATGGGACGTACTCGAAGGTCTGCTTCTTTAGAATCTTCACACCATCAGAATTGGTCGCATTTAGATCGACCAGTGTAGCGTGGGTCAAGCCCAAAAGAGCGGCGCTAAGAACAAGCTTTGTGAACATGGAGGGAGGGGGCTAGCGGCTGAAGTAACGTACGTGACTGAGACATACTTATACATATTACGTCGAGGTCAATTTGATGATCAAAGAGGGCGATAGGAGCTACTTTGATGAGCCACATCATCACCATAGATATCGGAAACATCTTCGTTCCTGTGCGTAATTGAAGGTAGAGACCTGAAAGATTTTCCACGACATATCAGAATGTGTCAAGGCCGGCAGAGAAATAGCCATTGAAGGCTACAGGAACTTCAAGGTTTCCACTAGAGGCACGACTACTACGCATGACAAACTTGAAGCGGATGGAGGAAAAAGGGCCCGTTGCCGGTGGTAAAATGGTTCTCGGCGTATCTATGATACTACTACATGAAGCTCAGTATTTGTGCGGGCCCGAATGAGAAATGAGAGAAAGTAGAGTACTTACCACATCTTTGTTTGAACGAAGTCGATCTGCAGCATCCATTTGAAAACATGAAGGTCTAGAGCGTTATTGAAGGAAAGAACCCAGTCAACCCTGGTACCTCATCGGTGCCAGTACCTCGTGGTACCTTGATAAGTAGTCCTGAATCGAACGGACCACTCGGAAGGGTGGTCATCATCCTTCATCATCGTGGCGAAATCGGTGAGATGTTGCAGCAGGAGTGTATGCATGTGAACTTCAAATATGATGAAAAATAACATTCACAGAAAAATCATGGGTGAAGAGTTATCGTGATACGTCCACTTTATGTGCTTTAAAGTGGAGAGATGTTCAGTCACAGTTGGCGGAAGGAAACCGGCCACATGCGCGATCGACTGATTTTAAGTTTGACTGTTGATCGGACGGATTTACTCGGATATTTCTTACTGGTTTACGAACTTTGACGAGAGAACAAAGAGAAAAGAAAACATAAGAGCATAGAGGATACTGCTCGGGCCGTAAACTACCACTTATTTTGCCATCCCATCAACATTTGTCCTTTGAAGACATAAAGTAGACAGAGCTCGTCAAGTAAATTTCTTGTGTGATACTAATACAAAAGATATGAAATCATCGACATCACTAACCATAGTACAATACACGATTCGAGAATCCAATATGATTATCATCTCTGGGACGCGCGATCGGTCAATGGAACATACTACGCCACAATATTGAACAACAATTCATGACCAATTCATAATCACATCCATGACTCACCCGAACGTCCATAATTCGAGTTTCCGTAATCTTCCCATTTACATCCTTGTCGACATGCAAGACATGCTGTGTGAAGGTGCCCACGGGAATGAACATCCGACCTGGGGACGCTAGTTGTTCAACGAGTTTGATTGGAAGGGTTGGAGCTGCAGCGCCAACGTGAATCGCGTCATACGGCCCTAAATCACGTCGGGCGATGAGACGCAAACAAATGTCATCGAATCTTACCACCCTGTTCGTATCCTACAAAAAGAAAAGGTCAATGATGGTCCAAGACACCCTACGAAGCTCGGTGATTTGGATCATGGAATCCTGGCAATTTAGATTGCGTGGAGTTCGCATCCGGTACTTGAAAGATGTTCATTGTGCTAGTGCTGGAAGCTATTCCTGCCGAAGGAGATGATTTTATGTCTGGTAACCTACGATGAATACTACTAACCTTTTCATTAACAGCATCGATAAGATCAAATCGACTAAACTGGGAGACGACTATCGATGCGCTCCAAATTTCGTGTGAAGACTAGCAGTGCCACGATATCTTGGCTCGGATTCGGTCCCACAAATACGCGAGCTCCGCAGGCGTGTGACATTTGATACTCACCAAGTCTTCCGTCTCCAACTACTAACTCAATTTCCTTCTTATCCAAGGCTTCTGCCAAGCCGTCCTTACGTAGGTTCTCCGCCGACCAATCTACGAGTTCTGGGATGTGTTCAATTCCAACGACGTGTCCTGATTTCTCCGGTGTAGAAACCAGATGGTGGAAGACAGCAGCCAAGTAACCAGATCCGCTTCCGACATCTAACACACGCGCGCCAGGATGCAGGTAAGGAAGTAGATGCTCGGTAGCGTAAGCATGCTAAGTTGACGGGAGTCAGGCTTGGCAAAGCAAAAAAAATCATTGCAGATCCACATCTACTGTAGTCAAGATTTATTCACTGATCTGTGCAAGCTGTTGTGAAAGCTCTCAAGGCAATGCAAAAATCTTTGCCGTCCGCAGTAGTTGTGGCTCAGCAATGACAGAGTGTGGGGATCGCACCATGTGGGGGGCGCTAATGGTAGCTCCATGGCCAATGACTCTAAAGGACGGATAGTAAGCATCTGATTCAACAACGAAGAACCGGACGTAACTGAGGGGAGTCTTGGTAGGCATCTTCCCTGTCAATAACGTAGTTAGCTCTGTCAACTTTGCACATAGCCTATGCCAAGCAAAAGTCAGACATTCAGCGTCGAAGCCGGGGGATAGGTCGCCTATCTCACCTTTTCAACTTGAACTGCGTGAATAATTGAGCTCCTGGCCATGTTCACAATGAGTTCCGAGTTTGTTTTTCCAGTACAGAGCCACGCCATGACTGTCTCGAATAAGAGTGCAGCAGTACGCCAGTCCATACGTCATTTACTGACGCACTGATAGGAAGCAATCTCGGATATAGCCGTTATCTGATAATTTTATCCACGTGCAACCTCGGCACTGCTCCCTTTATAGGACCGCCGCAAAGGCTGGGCGTACAGACGCTGCTTTTCCAACTTTTCCCTCTCCACCACTGCCATTTTGGTTAGACAATCTATCCCTGCATTTCATGGCTGATTCGCCAATTCTACCGCTATTGAAAACAGTATTTACCGTGGGTATTACCATACACGCGGTTAACATCCAGTTGACTCATTCCAATATCACTTCATGAAATATAGTCAATCCTCGAGGTCTTCCTTCTATGCTGGGCTGGATATATTCTTGCGGGGTGGGAAATTCTTGACAAGAAAACACAAAAGGTAACTAGTGGATGGTTTATTTCCCAAAATCCTCTAACGTCCCCCTGACCTTGAATTTGCAGCAACTCAACCGGCTGAATGTGTCTCTGTTTACGCCTGCGCTTCTCTTTTCAAAAGTTGCATTTTTCTTGTCACCCGGTGAGTTTTTGGTGCATCGCAGCGTCATCATTGGCAGTGCAATGGTCAATACCTCTTTTTCGCCGGTTTCATCCCGGATCTGCGGGTTCTGTGCCTGGTACGTATACAAGTTACCGTATCTACTCTAAGCTCTTTTTGATGTTGTGGGCTCCTATAGCGTCCAAGGTCTGCGGTCTCAAGGACACAGGCCGCGCGTTGTGGGCGTATTCAAGGGTTTGATTGGTAGAATGCTGTCCTGATGGGGACTCAGCCGGCCGTTCCCTGGATGCTCGTTCTACCGAGGACTTCGGGTCGCCTATGTTCTGCATCACTGTCATTGTTCCGAGGGCTTCTTTTAATTCCGACATGATTTCGGTATCTATTGTCGGCACTCGTCCAGAGGCATGCCCTATTCGCCTCTCGCGTCTGGTGGACTTCAATCCTCATTTAACGACACATTTTCGACAGAGCAAAGACAATCTGTTGCCCTTTCTCACTGACATCTTATTTCCGCAGCCTAGCTTCCCATGACGCACCGATGACGACGCTGTGATGCTTCGATGACCTGTACTCTTTACTGATATTCGTTCCCAGAAAAATTACGAGAACTATGGATAATACCTCTGTTCTTTGTTATCGTAACATTGGCGTCGATGTCTGTTGCCTTTGTTTTAGGATGGATATTCCGACTGAGAAAATCCCAGAGGCGAGTCATCGCCTTCTTTGTGTCTGAAAGCTCCGTTAATGTACTTATCACGCAGGAGCTTTGGCATGGCCGCTGCTATGTTCATGAATTCCAACTCTCTTCCCATTGCTCTGATGCAAAGTTTGGTTCTAACAGTACCGGGACTCAAGTGGGGGGAGGACGACAACAATGATGCAATGCTTGGTCGTGCCCTGACGTACCTTGTGCTTTATAGTACTCTAGGGATGGTGGTAAGTTTTGGGCCTCTTTGAAACAACTCCCAGTGACGAATTTCTACAGCTGCGTTGGAGTTATGGAGTACGACTGCTTGCGCAAGCTGACGACGAGCCTCAACCTATAGCACTACCGCCGGATAACGAAGACAGTCCTCTTTTTGGTTCTTCGTCTTCTGATGAAGCAATTCCCCATATCGTAGTCGAGGAAGGCGATGCCACAGTACGAGGCCATCCCTCTCGTCGCCGTTCGAGATTTTACAACTCCTTCCCCAACTCTCCGAACGATTCTCACGCTAACTTGTCTTCGCTCAACTCCTCCTCATCGACGGTTGTCTTATCACCAGAGTTTTCCGACTCGGAAATGAGCGACGATGAGCTGGAGACTAACGTCCTTCCTACTCACCATGAACGCCAGCATACGAGGACGCAGCTTTCATCGCATCCCTCTTTGCCCGTTCTGCATCGCGTGAAGTGGGACATCATTCCGGATTTGGACAGCTCTGAACGAATTCATGACTGTTCCTTTATGGGCTGCCCTAGCATCGCTGATCGTGGCATGTATCCAACCTCTGCAGCATGCCCTCGGGGAACACATGCAGCCCGTCAAAAACGCTCTGGCCAGCGCAGGAAACTGTTCGATCCCACTTACGTTGATAGTTCTTGGCGCCTATTTCTACCCTTCACAGGAAGACAAAGCGAAGACTGAATCCCGTTCGCTAATTCATAGCATGAAGGGTATGTTCACCAAGAGGCAAACTGGACCACAGCAGGAAGAGACACAGGCGGGCGAGACGAAAACGGTTATCATCGCTGTAGCGTCGAGGATGATTATCACGCCGTTGTTACTGCTACCACTGATGGCCCTGTCCACTATATTGGATTGGCACTCAGTGCTAGAGGATCCGGTGTTTGTGGTGGCAAATGTATTGCTCATATCATCTCCGCCGGCGCTTACACTCGCTCAAATTACCCAGGCGGCGTCTGGAGATGCGTTTGAGCGGTTGATAAGTAGGACGATATTCTGGGCCTATTGCGTTGTTACGCCGCCCGCAACTGTATTTTACGTGGTTATTGGACTCATTTTGTCCAAGCTGTAGGATGTATTTTGCTTGCATACTGTACATATTACATTCATAGATTTCAAGTGCTTTTTTTTTCTTCGGTAGTAGTTCAAGTCTGTGTATGTACGTCACATACTTGGTTCTCGATTCTTGGAAATAGGCACCGGTCCGGGAGAACCATTCAATTGCTTGTCAAGCTTGAGGTTCCACTGCCTTCTAGTATCTTCTGGGATCCACGCAAGCGCTCGGCACAAAGCGACTTACTAACCATTACTCCCTGATTGACATGTCGGTACTACGAATGCTGCAAAATTTAACACGCGTACTTTACGTATATGTGCCGAGGCCCAACGATGACAGCTCTTGTTGACATCAGCGGCCATATAAGCAGCAGCTTTTCCAATATCATTTCAGTTTGTTCGTTTTGCTTCCTATTCATCGATTGCTTTTACCTTGCGCTATGCCCGCTACGATTACCGTTCCTGAAGGGTGCGTTGATCGTTCAACTTTGATATTATGTTCCTAAGTTACTTGTAGATGGGCCTGGGTCGGCGCGGCTCTGCTGTCTACTCAATTTTTGCTTTTGGGTCAGGTAACTATTGTGGGACGGCGTCGCAAAGCGGCTGGCATCAAGTATCCTCAGCGTATGTTTTTTTTCGGCAACAGGAGTCGAAGCGTCTGACTTGTTTTCAGTGTATGCTGAAAAGGCCCAGGAGGAAGCTTCCAAGGAGGCGAAAATATTCAACTGTGCCCAGCGTACGTGTCATATTTACTTATCTTTGTGAGATAAGATTTTGACGGATATATTTTCAGGTGCTCATCAAAACACGCTGGAAAACATTCCTGTGATTTATACGACGTGCGATCCTTATGCTAAGTTCCCGTGATCGTTCACTGAGACCCTTCACTTCACTTTAGTACGCTCTTGACCGCTGTGTACTACCCGACTATTGCCGCTGCTGCCTGTGGTACATGGGTGCTTGGCCGTATCTTGTATACTCGGGGCTACATCACTGGGGACCCTGGGAACGTAGGTCGGCGAAACTTATTTCTTCTTCAAGAAGCTCACTCTCTACACAGCGCAATGCCAAGGGAGGGTTTATTGGATCCGTTGCTCAATTAGGTTCGTTATCTTCTGTTGAAGGAAATATCCGCATCTGATTTCCCACAGCTCTCTTGATTGGGTCTCTAACGGGTGTCTTCAAGATGATCCAGGCTTCACTTTAAGACGAAAATGGGGAGATGTATATAATAAGTTGTCTACCTATAACGTGCCGTACTGCAATGGTAAATGCTTTCGAAGTCGCGAAGTTCGAGTATGTACCTGAAAGTCGGAAAATACATCGCGGGTTGCGTGTGTTTGGCAAAACCTGTGCTTTCTTTGAGGCTGGAAGACCAAAAGAGTATACCAAACGCATTCACCTTCACCATCATTTGCTGCAGCCTCGAGCGCCTCAAATTACAGGCTTTCCTCTCTCTGATTGAAAGCCGGAATAATGGCGAGCGCAGCCATTTTACCGCGGTCAGCGTCGCCACCGCCGCCGCTGGACACATCTCGCAGGCATAGTATGATTTCGGCGCACAATAGCTTGCTCTCATCATCGGCCCCAATGGCATCGCCAACAACCCAGTCGTCATCATCTTCAAAGTCCTCACTACATACATTGGGCACGGAGGGACCTCCGGCGAATCCTATCCATGCTGTAAGCAGCAGCATTCAGCAGCATCCACACCCTGAAGTCCATATCGTCAAGGTCACTGGAGACACGGTGCATGTCGAGACGGGAACAATACCCGACTCATTTTTGAAAAAGGTGTCGCAGACAGTAACGAATGTAATACCACCGAAGTCGGCCGACTTACATGATGACGATCACGTAGGCCCGCCGCCGCCGTCTCCGCCTGCTAGCGTTGAGCGCCCAGAACCGGAAGCAGCAGAACCGATAGGGGAGACACGACCAATGCTGGAAGGGAAACCCGTCATCTTCGACGAACCAGAGGCCATCGGACTTGAACCACGACCAGGGTCATTCAGGAATCGCCAGATGTCGGCGTCGTCGTCAGCATCGACGATGAGGGCTGGCCAAATGCGGGCTGCGACCATGTCTGGCATCGCGCACGAGCAGTCGTCGATTGATACCAAGTTCTCCTTGTCAACTCTTCGCTCACAAGACACTATCACTATCACGACATCCGAACCTCCTCCGATAGATACCTCCTCTTCAACGCCTGTTGTGAATACAACCGACTATCTCCAGCCGCCGTCACCATCAATACATGCACATCGCCCAGCAAGACGGAATACAACAGGCTCGGCGTTACAGACATTACCTTCGCGGTTAGGCCCTGTACCAAGTCCGCATTTATCGCTACACCCTCAATATGGATCGCATCCTCATGGCGTTTATGATCACGTTGATGACGACGTCGCCAGTGACATTCAACTCCATGCAGAGAAGATACGGCGTGAGCGTATGGAGAAGCGGGCCAAGCAGCAGCAGGCAGAAGCTGCTTTGACGCGGGGGGAGACCACCAAAAAAGGCGAGGATGTACCGCTTGTCGGGAACCTGATTGGCGAGGACCATGTTAACTATGTCTTGATGTATAATATGTTGACTGGCATCCGCATTGGTGTACGTGTTGTCCGGTTTTTTTCATCTTTTGTTCTCACAATCTCTCAGGTCTCGCGTTGTCAAGCAAAAATCAAGCGACCACTGACTGACGATGATTTCACCGCCCGACATAAATTCTCATTCGACATCGTCGGTAATGAGCTCACGCCATCGGCAAGATACGACTTCAAATTTAAAGACTATGCTCCTTGGGTTTTTCGTTCGTTACGTGAAGATTATTTCCATCTCGATCCCGCCGACTACCTTCTCTCCCTCACTTCGAAATATATCCTATCGGAACTAGGCTCTCCTGGAAAGTCAGGGTCTTTTTTTTATTTCTCTCGCGACTACCGATTCATAATCAAGACAATACGGCACAGCGAGCACAAATTCTTACTTAAGGTTCTGAAGCAGTACTACAACCATGTAAAAGAGAACCCGCATACGCTGCTTAGTCGGTTTTATGGGTTGCATCGAGTCAAGTTGCCGAGGGGGAGGAAGATTCATTTTGTGATCATGAACAACTTATTCCCGCCGCACAAGGATGTACACGAAACGTACGATCTGAAAGGGAGCACAGTGGGGAGAGAGTATCCGGAGGAGTTGAGGAGAGATAAGAACAATCCGGTGTTGAAAGACGTGAATTGGATCAACAAGGGCCTGAAGTTGGAGCTGGGCCCTGAGAAGCGCGCTCTATTAACGGAACAGTTGAGGAGAGACAAGGAGATGTTGAAGGCCATTGATGTGATGGATTACAGTTTGTTGGTTGGGATACACAACATGCGGAGAGGGAACCGGGATAACGTTCGGAAGAACACGCTGAAAGTCTTTGACGTATGTCACTTTTCTCTTCGCTGAAAGAGTGTCCTTCCTGATGTCTATTCTAAAGCCTGACATCCCTCATACTCATCGTCGTAGACCTACTTTGAGCGGTGGTTCGGTAAACCACCAGCATAAAGCGAAAGGGGGGACGTTCTCGCCGGAAGCCATCGCAATGCGACGGGCAATGCGCGAGTCCGACCCCAAGCGTCTTGGCAAAGGCACCATACGCCTACCCGAGGAAGACACGGGCGAGCGGCAGCATTTCATTTTTTACCAAGACGAAGGCGGCCTACGTGCGACGGACGAGACAAATGAGAACATGGATACCATATACTACCTCGGTGTCATCGACATCCTCACACCGTACAGTGTTGTCAAGAAGCTGGAGCATTTTTGGAAGGGCTTGAGTGCAGACCGACATAAGATCAGTCCCGTGCCGCCACCGGAGTATGCGGGTCGGTTCTTTACATTTATGAAGGCCATCATGCGGGGTGGAGAAGGGGGCGAGTCTTTTAAGCCTTAATCTTGCATTTTTGACCCGGTATATCGTGTTTCCTTTATTCTAATCTAATGACTCCTCACGCACACACAAGTTTTTATTGCCCCTCATTATTATTATCAAGTCGAGGACTCTTGGACATCCCCGGATAGTCATTTTGTGTACAACTCACCACTTCTTCTTTGGCTTTTCTGGTCTAATACTCTCACCCTGCGACACTCATTATATAGTTGTCCATTACCGCCCACATTCCTTTGCACCTACGTTTTCATCATCTCTGTCGCTTTTGTTGACCCACACTCCTTACTCACCATCCTCACATATCGTCGCTTGCTATCGCCCTTTTGCGCTCATATTCGTTACAGTAGAATTATTCAACTGCGGGTGGAGGTATTAGTACATTAATACTGATACAAGAAGTGGCCATATAATATTATTGCTATACATAGATCATCCATGTCATTCTTGCTCATTCGTCGTCATCCTCTTCGATAGTTTGCTCAACCTTGACTTTCCTGGTAGAGCGTGTCGCAGCTGTAAGAGCAGATATCATGAATACACTCTGGATTGTCAACCAAAAGGGGTGTCTTACGACGTTTGGCACGCTTCTTGACTGCAGATTTCGTTCGCTTCGCCAGGTCGTGTTCTTCTGTACCCGCTTCCTTGCTTTCTTCAAGGAGCTGAGCAAAACTTGTAAGTGCATATTCGGGGAAATAGCCAGAAGGGCCCACTTTGCCAAATTCATCCAGCTCATGATCTGGCTTATCCTTGCTCTTAGCTGCACGAGCCTGTCATCACGCGTCATTAGCATGGTTTCACAAGTTCGGACGCTTCCTTACTTTGTTGAGTATAGAAGCGAATCGCTCATAAACAACTAGTTCATGCAACTTGTTGCCATAGAACCTGTGGCCTTCAATGAGCTTCTTGACAGATCGATCCGACTTGTAATTTAGCAGCGATAGACAATAAGCGATATCTCGCCATTGCCTAGGGTCTTCGGAGAGCTGGAACCTCTGACACAACTTCTCCACAACATTCTCCGTTTGCTTATCCTAAAATCCGTGTCAAAACTAGTATGCGCCGATACGACGAAGGCCTACCTTTTCGATGAAGGTGAAAATATACGACATCGTGCTGTGAAACATTTCTTCATCGACAGCGTGTTCACCGAAAGAAAGATGACTGATGACTAGGGAAGTAGGGATTGAATAAATGCGTTTGATTGGAACCAAGGCAGAGGACTTACTGTCCGGCAGATTGTTATAGATGGCATTGTCCTTCGTAGACAACTCTTTGAAGAACAACTTCGCAAGGTCGGAAATACGGTCGTCCGGATCTTGCACACATTTCGCCATCTCTCCCAACTGTCCCTTCACCTTGACCATCCCGTTCAAGATCAAATGTGTGAGAACCATAAGCGTGTTCTTCTTCACCACAAGGTCAGGGTCCGAAAGTCCTCGGTAAAGTTCGTTGCTGTTCTCGTCGATGATAGTACTAAAAGAGACAGCAACATCACCAAGTGCAATGGCGATATTGCTCCGAATATTGGCGCTATCGGACTTTTCAAGGATTTTGAACAGCAGTAGATGATGTTCGTCACAGAATTTGGAGCTAACGCAGAGGAACTTGCTGAACGACAGGGTCGCAGCAGCTTTGAGGGTAGGGTTCTGCAGATATTCTCAGGACAAACTGATAACAGGTGGCAATGAAACTGACCTTGAACTTATCAGGCCTTCCACAGATATAAACTAATATGGGACCGTAAACAGCAAGCAGCGATTCTGGGCCAAAAAGCAGTTCATGCTCTCGTATCTCTTGTATGTGTTCGCCGATCTCGTCTTCCGCGTTCCCAGCCACTTGATCCAACTCCTCACCATCTTTAGAAGAAGTACCACGGGCACCAGGTGCTTGAGCTGCTTTCTTCTCCGCTATGTATGTCTAGTCAGAACAACACATCCTCCAAACAGCTTTACTCTTACCAGTTTGTGCCTCATCCTTCTGTCTTTTAGCTTCTCGCTCGACAAGTTCCAAATACACGATGTGCTTGATCGCAACATGACCAACTACAAAGAGAAGCTGACTCAGATGGAAAGCGTCGCCCAAGTCCGTCGCCTTGGGTTCTTGGGAATCAGCTCGTGAAATGTCACCAGGGTGGTCCTCGTCCATAGCATCCGGATCATTCTCCTTATCCTCTGCAGCACTCCCGGCTTGAGGCACAGGTGTGAAAGTGCGGTGTGTGAGTTTCTTTACGAGGTCATTGCAGAAGACGTCAGGGTGCTCCCCAAGAGCGTAGACAGTGTTGATAACCTGTTCGGCCAGCCCGAACCAGTCTTTGGAACGACAGGGACGAAGAACGACTTGCTTCAGCTTCTGGAAGATAGCGCTATCCATCTCGATACGCATCGTTTTATCATCAAGGGAACCTTCATGTATAATCAGAAATACTCGCTGGAAGAACAGGGCAACCACTCGCCTTTCACCTTCTTAGCACTCCCGTTCAGCCGCTGCAATGCTACACAGGTGTATCTGGCAAGAGTCAGGTCCGCCTAGAGAAATACGTTAGAGTAGTTTAGTGAGCTGATGACGGTCGTATTTACTCTTCCGAGGGCACCCAAACCGACTTTCAACATGGTATCAATGTGATCGAGCTCTGATAGTATGTTGTGTTTAGCCAAAGCCAGCATTCCGAGTATAACAATCGCTCCTCGTCGCTGAGGCTTGGGAAGAGGCTTGTTCGACGCTAGAAACAAAGGCGACAGTTAGCTAAAACAAAAATCCCCCACCTGAACAAACGCACTGTAGATTTGCCACAGCTTGCTGATAACTTCGGAAGGAATTTGGTCATTAGCCATCATCGTGCGCATCATTTCCTCCAAGCTCGTCAATTCTGCGAGAGTAGCGCCATAAGTAAGCCTGTAATAGCAAGTTAACGCACATAATGGAGGATGAGTGATAAAAAAAAACTCACTCAATCATGTTCTTTGCTATCCGGCTGACTTGACCTCGGGCGTCCAAGTCGGCAATGGGATCGAAGTACAGCGTCTGGTAGCATTCCAGAAGCCGGGAACGAACGCCCTTGATTTCCTTGCCATCTTCCGACGTGACGCTGTTGTCCTTCTGCCAAATCAAATGCAACATCTTCTTGATACCACTCTAATGAGATATATGAATTTCGGAGCCTTGCGAGATGCTACGCACGTACCTGAGCATTCCGCATCTTGTACTGATAAGCAACCTGGAAGAATCCAATGGCCTCCAAGGCTTCTGGCTTATTGGTCGAGCCCAGCAGCTGACACAAGACGACCATGGCTTCTTCGATATGCCGCATAAAATCCATACCTTCAAGATAGTACTTTTTCGTCAGCCGTAACTCCTTGACTTCCTGTTCATCCATAAGTCGCAATGCCTCCAAGGCATCGGGGTTCAGCTGAGACTGTCGAGGCTTGCGCTTGGGTTGCTTCGAGGCCTTCTTAGATTCGCCCTTCTTGCTTGGTCGGGATTGAGGTTCGCCCTCTTCGCCATCCACCGACATGGCATCATCGTTTGCATCGCTCTCATTCTCATTCTCATCTTCTTCAACATCCATCTCATCGTCCCCTCGAACCTTTCTATCACAGAGGTTAGCATTAGATGCAGGCTGGAAATGATCATATTTACTTTTTCGGTCTCTTAGATTGCTTGGTGGTGGTTTCATTGTCTTCTTCTTCCGCCTCCGCTTCCTCCGCTTCTGCTTCTTCGTCGTCGTTGGAGCTCTCTTCCTCCTCCTCCTCCTCCTGCACTTGAGACGGCTGGTCGGCAAGATTAAACTTGTCTAACTTTTCCTGGTATGGCGCCCATCTTTCCAACAGCTCCTCGTACTCTTTCTCCCATACGTCCATTTCCAAAGGTCCTTTGTGAATACGATCCCAAGGGTGTGTGGTGATAAGTTTCACGAGCAACAGTACTGCATTCTTCCTTACGGCCGCCGCTTTATCCTCCAGCGCCGTAATAGCAATCCTGGTGACATGCAGCCGTGATCTCCCATACACGTTTTTGAGTTCGCAAAGTCTTGTGAACACAGATAAGACTTTCGTACGGACATAGGTCGACACATCTCGCATACGTTCGATGAGAAAGTCGTAAAGGCCATTAATCTGCTTCGTAGTCTGAGTATTCTCTTGAGAACCTACGGGGCCACTGTTGCAATCTAGATGCACAATGAGGTTCCCGATGATTTCGACAATAGCAATGCGCATGGGATAGGCCTAAATTGGATTTTCAGTGACCGTCTGTCAGAATATGACTCAACCATACCTCGGAGTCCAGCTGGTCAAGGAGGAGACTAATTTGTTTGAGGGTATGGCGAGGGCATACTTCGGAATATCTCATAAGAAATTTTGAAAAAGTACGGGGCCCTTTGGTGTCTTGAGCGCTAAATTTCTGTGCAGATATGTCCCTGAGGACTTCATCCGCAAGTTCGGGGTGATGGTATTCGTCCTCGACGATTGCCAGACACTCCGCCATTGGTTCTGCCAAATGTTCATGGAAAGATAGATTCGCCATGATTTTGGTGGATGCTGTAGACCCCTGGCCATGCAACTTGACCGACAAGCAGATCGCCCTTTGTACGCCTTTCTTGATGTCGGTCACTTTCATGTATGGCTCTTTCGTCGAGATATCATAGACAGGAAGTATGATACACCTGACACGCCAAGTCAATAAGAAAGCTGGGAGATATAGAAGATAATAACACACTTGATGAACGCTTCTCGTTCCATACTCGTCGGCCACACGTGCTGAGCAGGAAGCTTCTCAAGTATCCGGCAAATCAACCCCAACGCATTCGGTATGTGATCCTGCCATGACCACTGCTCCGAGTTCTTCTTCGATGCTGCTGTCCGTCCACCAGTCCTGGCCGCCTTCGCGCCTCTTCCTCTCTTGGGCTTAGCCTTCGGGACAGGAGCCGTTTCCTCACTCTCCGACTTGACATTTTCCGCAGCGGCAACGAACCAGTGCAAAAGAAAGGCATACATATCAAGAGCATCCTTGTGTCCTGATATCACTTCTGGGTCCTCTGTAACGGCATCTCTTATGGTGGCATCAGCCTCGGTTTGAAATCCAGACGTTAAAGAGTCGAGTAGTTTGGTCATGACAGAGCCCGGAACCGCGTCTGAGTATTTTAGTAGACTGCAGTAGACGTCGAAGTTTTTTGAATTCGTTATTGCATCGCTCGATTCTGCGACTGCCTCGACAGCACCTGAATCGCGTCGTTAAGAAAAGTTAAAACGAAGACGACAGAGACCAACCTTCTAGGAGCTCCCCTGGGTCTTCCTTGCTTGGATCATGCTCGTGTTCGATGTCGTGCTCGGTTATCTTGTTCTTGAGCTCCTCTTGAAGGTCGATACGCATCGTAACCCGTGGTGGTTCACTTTCAAAAGGCAAACGCGTTGCACGTGAGCATGGCGCGTCGAGGTGGCTGTACGTGATTTGTCAGGAGCCAAAATTGGCCATTAAAACGACGGTAGGCCCGGTCATTCCTTATTGAGAACTTGCGCTGGTACCATAACCATACAATGTTCTGTCCCTTTTTCTGGTGTTATGCGACTAAATATTCCGTGAAGCAAACTGTCCCAAAGTTCTTCCGGTTCATGGATAGGAAACATCAAGGTATTATATCCCATTGTTACAAGTCTTTATCGCTGATCATTGCTAAGTAATAGGATAATGCCCTACTTCCGGTTTACTTGCTGCTTGACATTTCCCTTCTCATTCTGAGTATTTCCTTGATTGAGTCAGACTTCTGCAATGTTCTTGGAATAAGGAAACACGAGCTCACCTTGTGTCTGCTGGGCCTTGTCACCGGTGACAGCACCGACAATAGCATCCTTCTTGCCTTCGAGACGGTCTACAGCACCTTCTGCGAAGCCCTTGGCACGAGCGGCGTTGTACTCGGTCTCTCCTGCGACATGCTCTTCCTTGCCGGATTGTTGCCATGAAGTAGCACCGGTCGCATTGCCAATCTGAAAAAGCATGAACCCGATTAATCCCTTTATTATACGAACCTTACAGTTTCAACAGCGGTGCCCTTAAGGGAGTGGTATTGGCCAGTGGTCTTGCTATAAGAGGGTCAGTGTATGAACAAGACCACATCACCGGTGATAACTTACTTGGGTTCTCCAGAAGACATATTTAATAGTAAGTCGAGGTATTGAGTTGTGGAGATGGGTTGGAGGACAGGGTTTCTTTTATACCTGACCCCATTATAGGGATGCAACATCAATGGCTGCTACAATGACGAAATGCAATGACGGTGATGGATCGATGCAAGGAGCTAATCGACAGGCGTCTCATCGTCATCAGTGTCTATTCGAAATCTATTCCAAACATTCATCTATGAACACCGCCACCTCTAATACTTGCTTCTCACCGCTTCCCCATTCAAAACTTCAGCTGCTTCCTTTCTGTCGTCGTCAATTGGAATATCTGGTACCGACTGATCCTACGGTCACCTGGTCGGTATAACACACAACAGACGGTCACATTGAGGACATACTAAAAGTTTCAGATGCTCCTTCGCATCTACATGTGTCACGTTGACCTTAAGAGCAGGGCGCATATTCCCGGGGTCACCACAGCTTGACTATCGAGGAATTAGTCGATATGAAATGCTCCAATGAAGACCTACATCCAAAGAAACCTCCACTCGCGTCCATGCAGTGTTCATCAAGCCCAAATAGGACACATCCCTCTCGGCCGAAGCATCATATCGCAAAAGGGCGGCAATGAGCTGGGCTATGAACAATCCATGACTCGTAACAGCGATATGAAGTCCATTCCCGAAATTCTCTTCCGTGAGATTTGGTAATATGCACTCTACGATCGCGATATCTGCTCGAGCCGCTAAATCATTTCTACTTTCTCCTCCAGGAAACTTCCCGTCGTCATCAAGAAGAGCTGTCTTTGGGAATATGCCAACCTTGAAAGCTTCTTCAGGAGTCATGTTATGTGGGAAATCATCACAATACGGACGCCCTTCTGCGATGCCCCGATGCTGTTCTCGGAGATGAGGATTCATGATCAGCGCGGGCGGGATGGATTGACCACTTTGCACGGCTTCACCGGTCTGACGAGCGCGCAGGAGGGGGGAAGAGTAGATGAGATCGATCTTCGTAGTTGAGAGGTGGTCGCTGAGAGCCTTTGCTTGCTAAAACACGACGTTTATATTTGTCGACGCGTGGATATTGAAGAACACCCACTCTTATACCTACACAATAAGGTGGAGAAATCAATATTCGGTCAAGCAGCTAAACAGATTCAGACGTGCCCAATTCAGAAAGTGGTGCATCTTTCCATCCGGCCCATATTCCTCTCTGACCTCAAATAATCTTGAGTATATATATCGAGCCGCACAAAAATTTCTTACCGGATTGTCCTCGCTCTGACCATGTCTGATCTAACCCGGTATCAGATGAATGTGGAACACAATCACGAAAAAGATACGCACGAAAGTTATAGTAATCATCACAGATTCGTAGTCGAACTTGACACGTTGACTGTTGAAGAAAAATGGCTCGATACATAATTTTGTGAGTCAGCAGACCCACGTCGCGCAATTACTGTAAAGCAATGATGGCTCGGAGTTTTTCTTCCGGTTTCATGAGGCGCTAAAGAGATTCTAAACATTCCGAGCTCTTGAGACACTGAAGGAAATTAAGGGTTGTCTTATGTCCCCGGGGAAAACGTCATACAATTTGTCAGCGTATTTCAAGGCGATAGAAAGAAAACGAAAATGATGATAAGATTTGAGCCGGGTGGCGATACAGTGGCACTGCTATTATAACAATCATTATAAAGTACAACGTGAATCTGAGGACTCAGTGAGGAGGGGGTCATTAAAAACTTAGTGGGCCTTTTCGCCATCAATCGTCACTTTCATGGTAAAATATTTATGCGTTGGAAGGTTTTTCCTTGATAGGCGCGGGCTGCGCAGATTGGTACGCATAGTACATCAGGCCCATGGCACCGATGATGGTCAAGAAGGACCAGCCGATCCAGGAGAATGCTAGAATTGCAGTTAAGATTCTGCATTGCTTGCCTGGACCGCACCAGTTCTTTCCAGGAATAATTCGGTTCTATCATAAATGAACACTCAGCAATAGGTCGCGAGATTGAGGTATGTACTTACAGTGGTATCGACAGCACCTACCAGCCACATTACCCATAAGACGAAGTTTCCGGTCATCTCTGAGAGAAATTGAGGGCTGCACTTTGATGCATTGTGATTTCGGAGAACGAGACTTCCACTGGCACCATAGGTGAGGATTATGCGAAGGAACTGAAGAGAAGATACACACGCGATGGGTGCCCATATAATAGCCAAGCAGGCAGATACTAGTAATTCAACGATGATAGGTTCTGTTGAATGCCGTCAGAGATACTGAACGCGACAGTATTGCATGCTACGACTAACCATAAAAGCTATTTTCGTAGCCCTCGGTTACATGAACTCTGTAGCCAGTAAGCCCGAGAAGTATGACGGCAACGGTCCACTATATAACAAGGCTTTCAGTCAGGCGTTGTTCAGAAAGAACTTGCCCTAGCTTACCAGCCAAGCGTAAGCTAGGACTCGGTGGATAGCAAAGGTGTGAGACATTAGTTCGTATAGAGGTCGTAAGAGAGCAAGTGAGGGTGAAAACGCAGTGGGTCAGATGGAGCTTCACAGAGGATTTATACCAAGTCCATCCCAGGGTCTTTGTCGTCATCAGAGTTCGAGGCAGGTCACAGGCCGAACCACGGTTAAGAAGGACAATGGATAGTCCGTCCTCGGATCTTCATAGAGGTGTAAACGAGATAGTTTTGACGTCATCGGCAATTCGGGAATACTCAGTAACTCGTCGACGTCGGTCCATTCCCCACGATGGTTGGGACTCGGACTTGGTCTCGATTATTTCGTGCTTCTCCGGACCTCGAATCATCGGTTTTGTAGCAAGGAGATACCTTTCAGGAAGAAATTGGACAGGGATCCTCGGCACGTGGTGCACAGAATCGGGAGAATTCGTAGAACAGAAAGACAGCGGCAAGCATGGAAAAATGTGGAAGCGTTACCTGGAGTAGCCTGGCGAGAAGTGAAGTTATGAACATGTTTATACCGATTGCATTGCCTAGAGCTGATCTGAGAACTCGCCCTCGGTCGTCGTGAGATGTAGAAGAAAAGTAGAGCTTGGCTGCGATCCCGTGATGAACGAATCCCGCGTGGCCACGTGTAGAAAGTCGGACCCCGGCCCGACTCGGCAGATCCTAGACGCGGCTCCAACTTCACCTCGAGCAAAGAATTCAAGTTTGCTTCTGGCGATATCCCACGATTTGTTGGAGTATCAAGTTGTTGTGTTTCGGACTTAATCCTAGTACATTGCTTGTAAGACCTTTAGTCTTTGGGTTATAAACTCGTGAGGAGTTTGCCCATTTACTTCGCATATTTATACTAATTTCTACCTATTCTAATCCAATCATTTTCTTACTCAGCATGCCGGAATGCCGGATTACTCGAACTTTCTCGCATATTCCGACACAAGTGTCGCGCATCACAGCGCAGTGGACGTCGGGATCATCGGTTGTCAGGCAAGGATTTTCTTTATTGCATTGTGTTGCTTCTATTAGTGTACACGGCATGTAGATAGATAGTCAACTGAACGACAACCCTCGCCTGTTTGCGAGAGTTCCTTGCTGAAATCTGGGTAAGCACTGGAGAATTACCGCTCATTCTAACACGGTTGACTCCATCGCTTTCTTTGATTACTATAATTATGCTCCGGTAATGCCTCAGCAAAACATAAACTCAAATTTTAGCACCATAGTTTCCTTACAGCTCCCTTACAAAGTTGTCACAAAGCCGGTTCGGTGATCAATTGCCAATCAGCCCTTTAGTATTTACTTATCAGAACGCCTAAGGATCTTATCATGAACCCTTTCTCAGATCTGAATTATTCGGACATACATGTTAGCCAGCTCTTCTCTACGTTTGGCATGCTACTGTTGACCTATAAAACTGTAATATACTGCGAGAGATGGTATTTTCATTCGCTCCCCCTAGCTGCTTTCTCATCTTCGACTGAATCCAATCGCACTAATACACACATATGTCATCCAGCGACTCAAACTCTGGTTTAATATTCGTGAGCAACGTCATAGACTTGCATCTCTTTGTGTGACTCGCCAGCTCTTCCTCCAGGTCACCGGAGGCTCAGGCTTCATCGGCTTCCACATTTTGACCCAATTGTTAGACTCGGAGTACTCCGTTCGAGCGTGTGTTTTATCCATGACGCAGTAAAAAACTGAGATTGACAATGTTTTATTCTAGTGCGACCTGAAGAAAGCTCTCTCCGTCAACTACAGTAGTGATAGATTCGAGGTCGTCAAGGTCCCCGACTTGAGTCACTATCTCAAAGGTAAGAGAGCTTGCTGCTAACTTTAAGTGTACTCCATCGAGCTCACATTCCTTCTACAAGGTGTTGATGGAATAATACATGCTGCAGTACCTCTTCCGGGACAAGTTGATCCAAAAACAGCTTTTAAAGTAAGTTTCTTCTCCTGTCTAACCATTCGTCGGCTAACATGGATACCTCGTCTCGTAGAGCAGTGTCGATGGATCTCTTCACGTTTTACGGGAGGCTGTCCAGGCGAAAGTTCACAGAATCGTTGTCACCGGTTCTGTCGTGACACATCCCTTCCCTCAGGGAACATTCGGCCCCAATGGTAAGTATGTCCTCGATATTCTATCCACTTTTTACTTATTACAGTAATTCCGGATTAGAATCCTGTTACCAAAGAGCAGGCTATAGCCTCTGGACAGCCATTGCCCGTTCACGTAGCCCAGAAGAAATATGCAGACCTAGCAGTCGTTGAATTCGCGGAGAAACATCCAGAAATAGATGTTACACTCAGTATGTTTACGTCCATTCATCTCGTTTCACTCAAACTTACACGGCCTCTCTCTGCACAGTTGGACCTTCTTACAATTACGGGCCTTTCGCTCCTGGTTCTGAACACCTCATTTCTGAGCCCGACCTCAGTGCCTTTTCCACGAATGAGAATATTTACGCGCTCCTTCGACCCGGCAACACTAAGTTCCCAGGTGCTCCAGGCGCTATCGATATCCGTGATGCTGCCAGGGCTTACGTCCTCGCCTTGACGTCTCGACCTTCAGCAGAAGTCGGGCGAAAGCGGTTCGCTATAGTTTCCCCATGCTGGTTTTTATATAGGGACGCTCTTGAGATCATCTCAAAAGAGCGCCGACCATCTAATGTATGTTGCTCAAGCACCAGAATGGTCTTCGTACACGCTCCCAATGGACTGGAGAAGTATCGAAGACGTGATTGCTTTAAAGGCGGAATCAGCGCAAATATCGTACAGCGGATATCTAATGTACAAGGCCGACACAGCAGGAGTAGGCAACGCTCAATCATTGCAACCCCTGCCAATGGTAGAGAACCGCCCCCTTATTATGCGTCAGCTTGGAACGATGAATAGGAAAGATTAATCTTACTGTACTATTGTCCTTTCGTACGATCTTTCTGTTCACTAACGCTATGAGACACTTGTTAACTCGTGCTTGTGGAAGATCAGGTAGTATCAGGTCGGTCACTGATTGTACGCTATCAGGGTGGGAATAAATTGAGCGGGAGGATGCGTACGCTTGACAACTTGATTGAGAGAATCTATCATGCCCTCTATGACCATTTCCATATTGCGACGAAGTGTAGGATCACTTCCGCGGAATTCAAGTGGTAGGCATGATATGATTTTTTCAATCTCCAGCTAAAGTGAGGCAATAAGTTCGTAGGTGATGAGGATGAATGCCGAAAACAACGAACGCTGCGTTCCTTCCTCTCCTTTGTTGTCAGTTTTGGCTTCTTCCCTTTCTTCTTCTGGGGTGCTGAGGATTTGGTAATGTTTCCGGAAGTCATGTATGCTGTTTCCAGCTCTGTTACTGTCGCTGTCGTCTTGTCTGCAGGGTTTGAGGGACCTGCCGCTGTTTCCAAATTTCGTTTGGCCTCCTCTGCGGCCTGAAGCGCAGCGAGCGCGTCTTCCTCTGGATCCAGCAATAAGATGCTCACTGAGAGGGCAAACAGTTATTTCTTACCTGCTCTTCTCCTGGCAAGGAGAAACGACGCGTCGGTCGGAGCCTACAGGACCATCAATCATTGGTCAGTCCTGTTAGATGTAAAGACGCGCCTGTGGCCAGTCTATCGTCAAAGCATTCATGTCCATCACGTATAGCAAGCTGGCAAATGATTCGTTAAACGTCGCAAGCGAGTCGCTGAGATGCTTTAGGCCCTCGACGTTGTTCTGCAAGGCTTCTGTTTCATCGATGAACTCTGCCATAGCTGGCTCGAGAAATCCCAGGCCATGAGGGGTGTCTGGATTCGCGCCTGAACGTGAAAGACGGAAAAGAGATCCTTGAGATATCCGACGAAGCGGCGTTCGATGAGGTGTTTGGGAAGGCAAAGGCATGATTGTTCGGCATTGGGCGGGCCGCAAGTAAACTACAAAACATAACCAACTAAAAAAAAACTAAAAAAAACTAATGCTTTGCATTGTAAAGTGGTATCCAAACAATCAGCGACCGATTTTTATCCAAAGAAAGTACTACGGCAGACTACGACTTGTAAGAGAAGAAAAACCTGTTGCCTTCAGGCCGTGGGCCAAATCTTATCTTTAGCCCACTGTCCCAGCTCAACCAAGGTCTCCGTCCTCTCAGGCTCATGCCATGAGGCAGTGAGGTAATCATGAGTTGCGTCAGGTTTCTCGATATACTCCACGTCGTCTTTCCCTATATCCCTCTCCAACCGGTCTCGTAGGACCACCATAGCATCCAGCGTTTGCTCTGCGCCGCCGGCCACAATGACAGTCTTCGTCAGACCAGTAAATAAACCTGGAGTATCATTTTGCTTCGATCCCGGAGCAATCCAGACATTCAAAGGCGCATCTGCCAATGGTAAATTTCCCATAAGCGCTCGCAGAGTGTATCCGCATGTAAGAATGGTATAGACAAAATCGGTGGAGGAGTGTTTGTGCATAGAGGACTCATGGTCTGTGTAAGTGTTTGCCCAGTCGACGGTGGGAGATAGGAGAAGGAGGCCGCCAGCGTTAGGCAGATTAGGCAGATTACTGATGGCTAGGTATCTCGCTAACCAAAAGGCAAGAGTCCCGCCTGCTGAATCTCCCCCGATAATAATATTCTTAGGATCATATCGCAGAGATTCAACGAGGTATTTGTATCCAGCCAAAGCGTCAAGGAGAGCGGCGGGGAAAGGATTTGCAACCGCAAATGGCTCATGGGAAGAGAGACGATATTCGAGGGCAAAAAGGTGAGTATTGGCGGGGAAATGCTCCAGAAGGCCGTTTGCCAAGGTAGCCATGGATCCATTCGACGGATGTGCGGTACCCATCTAAAATATTTGCACTTCAGCTACATGCAGGCACCTGGACATCTAAACAGACATACAACAAATCCACCCCCTGCGTAAATAGATGTCGAATCAGGGAGTGTTAATACATATGGGGACAGAAAGACGAACCATGGAAATGATAGATAACCTTTTCGTTCGCAAGCGCCGGTTGGCCAAACTTGCCATCGGGGCCTCTCGGTCCGTACCAGAAACCCGATGTCCTTTCAGATGCAACGTTATTCTTTTCGGCCAAGGTCTTCACTTCGCCGCTCAACAGTTCCGGTGCTGGGTCAACCCAAACAAACCCCACTTTTTCAGCCTCTTTGGAGAATTTCTCCGGTGATTCAGACGCCATTAGCGTCGTGTTGTACATGACATTGATGAAAGCACGGTATACCGAAACAATGAGGCATCTCGATAAAGACCACGACGGACGAGGCCTGGCAGCAGGAATTGCATACAGCACGGACCAGAAGGGCACCTGCACGAAGAGCAAAGCAGCAACCCTGCCCGTCAGATAGATAGTTTTTAGAGGCTGACGACGAAAAGCGAATGCCATGGTGGTGGGTACTGCGAGAACAGAATCAGAGCGAGAGTTCGTCTCCCTTGTTTGCAGCTTTTCCCATCAGTCATCTCGCCGACCGCGTAAGCATGGGTACAACTTCGGTTTCCGCAAAGTTTTCCAGATTGATCGGGCAGCTTTGTAATCGCGGATAAACTTGGAACCGAACCACCACGAGCTCACCTGGGTCGTGAACAATTATAGACTAAACCATGGCTGTGGTAAGGACCCTCAAGGACTTCACATGCCAGGTAATATCCGCAGCCTGAGTTTCTTCTTTCTCTTCCACGATGAATGTCGTCGTTAACGAACCGGCGTGGACCACTGTCCAGAGGGACTCTGGCATTGTGTATACTAGGTCATCCTACCGATCGATATTGGCCGTTATCATTCTGATTCTTTTATTTCAGACCTCTTCTGGGTTCCGAGTTAATGAATGACCAGTTTGGCCGTTTCTACGATGGGTAGGATTGTGAATATTCTGACCGATGAAATCTCACTAAGAGTTGTAGCCTGGCCGAATGTTGTATGGGATTCACATTCGAAACCCCACTTTCCCTGCAAGAGTTGCATACGCGTCTGCGATTTGCATGGGCCAAATTGAGGTATTTCTAAAGAATGTAAAGCTGACAAAGTCCTTAACCGCTCGGCTTCAGGTTCCTTTGTCCTAATATCGCAGCATCTCTAGAAGCAGGCATTCACGATCCTGAACTAAGGTCTTGGGTCTATCGTCCAGCCAAAGACGCTCAAGTTGTCATGGAATGGGTGGAACGCTCAGTCGAAATACTCGATGAACCAATGGACACCGACGATTTCGTTGCTATGATCAACCAGCGCAAGCTAGAGACTCCAGGCAAAGAAGATATCATGAAGTGCATAATGTTCCGTCTACGAGATCAGCCTAGCTCCTACGGGTTGTTTATGCATGGTAGTCACACCATTATGGACGCCCGCCCCACTTTCAACGCGTTCAAGATACTTTTTGAAGCCATGGTATCTGATAGCTCTAGTGACATCATGTTGGCCGCCTGGGGCACAGAGTGGGCCAATCTTCCGCCAGGACCTGTTACGTCGACAGGTGGGCCGCGTCTGAATGCTGACGCTGCGGGATTCGAGCTACTAGGCAAGATCAAAGAGGCTCACGAATATAGACCGGTATAACTGGTCTTCCGTTTTGTCGTATGTTGCTCATATATGGTTCCCCAGGTTTCCCACAGTCTTGTCGCCCAGCGTACGGAGACGACGCGAACGGGACTGTCTATCCGTGTTCGCAATACGATAAGTCCTGAATTGGCTCGCGATTTGCTCAAGGAAGTCAAGGCATTGGGATGCACCGTTACTCATCTTTTCGGAGCCGCTCAAATACTTGCCATCTTTGCCTTGAACCCGGTCACAGACGAAGAAGCGCCCCAAGCGAATATATCCTTCCCTATCAGCATGTGTGTTCTTCGCTTTCACCGTATCTTTCGGCAATTCAAAAAATTGTATACAGCATTTCTTTGCAATCTTGGCTAACTCCGGAGATGCAAGTGAAAGATAGATTCATCTCACAGATGACTCTTGTTCCGCTTCGTATCGATTATTCGTCATTTTCCTCCCTGTTGCCAGGCAAAGAACAGCTTGGATTCATCATGCGGTCGCTCAAGGACCAATGGAACTTTTTTCTGACCAATCCGCACCTTCCGCATCTTTCGGCCGCCCTGATGACTTTGAGCCCTCCGCGAAGACCAGGAATTACTCATAATCCATTGGCAACGACTAATACTAACCTCGGTGTCGTGGATGCCGTCACACCTACAATGTTATATCCTAACGGTGATTCCACGCAAGCGGCGCTAATCAAGATACATGACATGGCTTTTGGCCATCGGCTAACAATGCCCAATCCGTACGTACCTCCCCTACGTTCATCTCCAAGGGCATTGAATGAATACAATCCAGGCTTACTCATGCGTGGACTATGAAGTCGGAGATAGTGATCCAAGTAGAGGTGAGAATCTTCCATTGTTTGTATTTCAAGCTCCTGATGATGAGTCACATTAGGCTAACGATATTTGGGATCGAGAATACTTACAGAAGTATGTCGACGAGATTCGGCGACAAGCCCTTACTTTACTGCCATAGTTCTCGGACACATCTAACTTATGGAAACGGGCGACGAGTCAGATCATGATTATTCGCTCGGGATCGTGTAATATAGGTCTGGCCTTGGCGTGCGTGATAGACCAACGTTAATGTTCCCAGTCACTAGTACCAGCTCCGGCGCTCATCAAGTTGGCTCAATTGTTCCTTAGTTCATCTGCACGTGCTGGTACACATCCCCCGGTCTATAAGCTCCACTAGTCCTGCTTCTGAAGGTACGATCAAGAAGCTGATTACAGATACTTGGAGTCTTCTATCCACACAATCAGCGAAACTAGAAGAGAATCTTCTATTCGATGCTGGTCATCTTCTTTTACTAGGCGGGCCGCGGCGTCGAGATCGATGATTTATACCCAGACAGACGACCTGGTCAAACATGGTCCAGGCCCTTGTCCCGAACCGATACAATACACGCGTAAAGCGAGGCAGTTACGAGAATATTCCATCTTCTGTGACACCTAAGATAGATATATTATTCCCGGCATTTTTATCAAACCCGTCCAATCCGGGAACAGAGTCTGTGTCCTTGCTGTGCGTTAATATGGAACAGCATCAAGCTCTGCATATGCATCAGAAAGGTGAAGTAGCTTCATTTAAATATACTTCATTGCAATAGCCGTTCCTTATGCCGGTCGCCTGTGGCTCTCGAGCAACGCCTAACTCGCCGATGCTTTGCGTATTTGCTTTTTTCAAGAATTTGTTCACGGCGGTTGCTCCATTTTTCACCGCATGGGAAATTCCATACCCTTGGTCGACCCTCTTCAGAGGATGTGGCTCCGAGAAGAGACATGACCCGGAGCTGAGCATCAGCTTTGGGACCAATACTCTCGTCAAGCATGCCTGCATCCACGACGCTTTCGAAGCCATTTCTAAATCCTTCCCTTCTGATCCTGCCATTGTCGATCATGTTGGAAATTCTCTGGCTTACCAACAACTCGACAGACTCTCATTACGTGTATCGTCCTTCCTGCGAACCAGGGGAGTTTCTCCCGGATCACTCGTGTGTCTCGTCGGAGAGCACTCCATCCATCACATAGTCGCTATCTTCGGTGTTCTTCGCGCCGGTGCCGCGTATGTTCCATTAGATGGACAGCTCATCACCGATGATACTCTTCGAGGGATCTTTGCCGATGCAGAACCATCCTTTACTCTATATTCAAGGGTCTTCGCGTCTCGTAAGGGCCTGTTACCGCCTCAGAACTTCTGCACAGAGGATATTATGGAGCTCTTGGAAGAAAACGCTATTGAAATACAACCACCTTGGAAAGGCCGAGGCTCCGACAAGGCATATATTGTTTACACTTCGGGTAAAAGGACATTTTATTCTCAGTTGTAGCCTTAACTCACACATCCTGGAACAGGTACGACCGGAGAGCCGAAGGGAGTCATCGTCAGTCATTCCAATGTCATGAATTGTGTGTTTTCCCCTTTAGCACTAAGCGCCAATTGACGCGAAGCCCAACAAGTGTTATCTCTCTCTCCTGGAAACCTAGGTATTCGTCGGGGTACTAAAGTTGCCCAACTATTGAACATCGCGTTCGACATGTGCGTTTGGGAAACCCTTGGATGCCTCATCAATGGCGGCACACTCTACCTGCGTGGACCCCGACGCGCAGACTGGATTTCTGTGATGAAGAAGGTCGACGTGATAATTGCGACTCCATCAATTCTAGCCTCACATGATCCTGTGGATTATCCTAATGTCAAAGTCATTGCTACTGCCGGTGAACCGTGCTCTCAGCTTCTTGCAGATAGATGGGCAAAGCAAGCAACGTTCTACAATGCTTATGGCCCTACTGAGGTGAGAATCGTGGCTCTTGGTCATTCAACAGGACCTCAAGTTGATCAGTAAATCCTGAAGGTCACTATCGTCAACACGATGCGCAAACATGTACCGGGAGTCCCACTTTCGATAGGATCCCCAACCCCGAACAACTCTATCTATATACTTGATGACGACTTACGGCCAGTTTCAGTGGGTGCGACAGGCATAATTTGGAGTGGTGGCCACGGAGTCACTCAAGGCTACTTGAAACGGCCCACACTGACCGCCATAAAATACGTTCCGGATCCATTTCGCGACGAATCACGGTAAAACCTATGGATCAAATTCGAAGAAAAGCTCACGTCCGTCCTCCAGGTGGATGTATAACACCGGAGATCTAGGGAAAATTCATGAGGACGGGCAAATTGAACCTCTGGGCCGCCTCGACGACCAAGTTAAAATCAAGGTAAGCTGGTCTGACTTCATTTTTAACCAACTGGAACATCTCATATTATATCGAGGGATTTCGTGTTGAACTTGATGGGATAACCGCAACAGTACTTCGCTGCCCCGAAATCTCAAGTGCATGCTCTCTGTTGGTTGATGGCGAGCTGTGGTCTTTCTATTCGCCAGAAACTGTGGATCCAAGTATTATCCGGGAGGCAGTTACGCGCATACATCCCAGTTATGCTGTTCCTGCCAAGTTTCTTCCCCTAAAATATCTTCCTTTAACAAGGTTTGTCCTATTTTATTGGCATATCGCAAGCAAATCAATCGTTAATTCGTTGACTAAGAAATGGTAAAATAGATAAAGTAGAACTGCAACGGATCACAGCGGTAGTTGCTACTACAGGCGCATTAGAGTTTATTTGACATTTCAAGATTTTCTTTGTCACCTGCCATTGCTGGACAGGTGAACCATCTCTGGAAATGTGCTTCAACTGAACGCTTCAGAGTTAAAACGTTAACGACTGGAATCATAGATTCTCCACGGAATCGGGACAGTCATTTTGGTGTAGGTAGTTTGATGCTGCCAGAGGCTGTGCGTAGCATATCGAGTCACTTGAGCTTCAGAACAGCAGCTCTGATTTTGAACACTTTACCATACAGAGATACTAGATTAGGGAATGCAGCGTCGTAAAAAGCAAACAACTGTGAATTCGATGTTAGACTATCATATCATTTCCATTGCAGACGTACTATAGGAAAGTGTCAAGAAAATTGTTTGAAAGTTGTCGTCATCAAAAGGTCGTCACCGGTCCGGCAAGGGCTTTGTGGCAAATGCCGAGACCGCCACCAATGAAGGCATCTTGGAATTTTGGCTCTGACGGATGTCCCCTGACTTATAGGGGTACCCCTTTTCATCCTCGCTATGATGCTGTAAATTTCTGGGAGCATACGTCCTTTTTGTGAAACGGAACTATATTCTACTTGATTCCAACCTAGAAAAGAGAGCTATAGCCAAGTTGTAGGAATGGGTTCTGATTATTTCGGAAATTCTTCTACGTGGCCTTCCGACGGCGAACAGTGCCTGCCTTGTCACTTTGCCATATACTTGTTTCCAGTGGCTCCACGAATATCCAAACCAAGGGCCCCGGTTCTTGGTTAATTGCCGTGCCGCCACAAGATGCACGGGTACAAATGCTCATCAATGACAAGGTACAGTACAAAATGTGATAATGCATACGATGGGGTGACTCCCGACCTCATTCGCGGGGATCTATGCACAAGATGTAATAGATAATGTATACCGTACGCATTGTCACATTCAGAAAATGCCGGATTTGGAGGATATGTATACGCATGCACTTGCCAAAATACCTATGCATTGGCTCAAAACTCACTGTGCCTTTGGGACTAAAATACAAATCCGTAGGAGGACACCAGCCGAATTAAGTAGTGCGGTGTCACGGAGATGTTACGTCTTGTGACAATGTGCCCATGCCGCATACAATGTGATCATGCATGAGCTGAAGCGGCTCCTAACCGTATGCATTATCACATTTTGTACTGTACTACCTTCAGTCGCTTGTTCAGTCTCTTAAATCTGGCTGTGTCATTGAACGGTTTCGCCACCATCATAAGGCTTATCCACGAGATTTCATCATGAATTCAAGTCATATCTGACCTGTGTAGGACAATGCAAGTAGTTTTGATTCATCAAAGTTACTGCTTTCCCCCGCCATGAAACCCGGCGCAGCAGACGGTTTGGGTTGTGAAGAGCTGAAGAGTTTCTTGGTTCGATTGCTCGGCTGCGTCGGAGGATAGATTACTCCTTGAACGTGGTCCGCTGAAGCCTAGAGCATTGCACCAGTGCAGTGGGTCCTCCGCTTCATCTTCCACCTATCATGAGACAGCGTTTATTCGTTTCCAGCCATGTTCGATCGCCTGCCAGAATGCTGACCGCCTATTATTCTTCCTTTCCGGTACGTCCGAACCCTCCTGGTTATTGCGTATATCGTTCACCAGTATCGAGGGCTTTTATGCCTGTCATCAAGTGATTCCTCCACATCCCCAAGGCCGTACTCTGTAACAACACGGGATAAGATGGGACCTGTGGCGCACATGTGTCGCATTCTTTTGATCGGTCCAAGTAAATTTATCGCACATGCCGGCATAACAGCTTGGCTTCCCGCAATGTTTAACTGTCTGTCCTCAGCCCGTATCTATTATCATTTATCGCTAACCATTTGATTACTGTCCTCCTTGAGTGTTCTGTGGAACCAGCTATCATTGATATCTGTGGTTTAGATCATAAGGAGATCTGATATCATCTTTAGGCCGTGACCTAGGTACTAGTTATCGCATATGATGCGGCTGAAAGCCTGGCCTCCCTGGGGCGCCTGATCGGCGACGTTCGGAGCAACCGTGAGGTTCCTCATACAATGGCCAACACGAGACTGAAAACCGGCGTTGAGAACGGTCGTCATCAAGATGGAGATGATTGAGTTTCCCCCTTGATTGATTTCTGAACCACGTTCGGACATCATATTGCCTGACACGGAATTCCGCCTACATAAGCGGGTGCACTTGAAATTGGGCAACGTTTCGCTACTCCCTCTCGCACTCATGGCTTCGGAAATGGCGCTTCCGCGCCTTGACAAGAATGCGCTTGTCGGCATCTGGATAGAGACATGTCTATGGGGTATGATTACATCTCGGCTTCCAGTTCACGCTTTCTGCTCACAAATAGCCAAACAGGAATGAAGTGAGTGCGTCTACTTCACGCTATGGGCCCAAGTTCTCACCTTCGAATCCAAAGCGCCATCATCTTCGTAGGTGCAATGTTCGTTCTTATACGGAAACACCACTCTCCAAGGTAGGTTCGTCTCAAGATCTCGATGTATCTCAGTAGTAATATCACCCGCTCTCTCCAGACTATTAGCCATCACATCGATCGCTCTATTCCTGTTTGCTACTGCCCATGTATCTCTGTCTTTGAGAGAGCTGTTAGAGGCCTTCATTGACGTCCCTCAACCCGCCGACCCTACTTACACGATACTTTATTGGTCCAACAACGCACGTGGAATTGCTGTCGCGAAAACCGTTCTATACGATACAAGTGTGAGTCGCCGCCCTCCGTGCAGACTTATAAGGTTCTTCTTTGGCTGATTTAAGCTTTAGGTCTTCCTTCAGGATTTGATCTTGGTATCAACACTCGCTATTCAACCCTTGCATCCGCTAATTGACGAATAATCCTAGATATGGCGTCTATATGTGGTCTGGGGTTACAACTGGAAAGTTGCGGTACTCCCGGTACGTCTTGTCAGGCTCTATTTGATGTCTTCTCATCTGTTTCTCGGTAGCTTATCGTCGAGCTGGCACATATGGGTCAGTAGTTCTTATTTGAAATCACCACCCAATGACCTAATTTTGATGAGCAGGAACTGCATACGCTGCCACCGGTTTGCTTGGCCACCCAGGCGCGGATATCAACTCTCCCAAAATCAAACATATAGGGCCTGTTGGTTGGTCTCTGGATCTTGTGGTCAATGTCTGCGTAACAGCGGCCATTGCTTTTCGGCTATGGTTTATGGGGCGACAAGTTGGGAGCCATTCACATACGAACAGGTATCTGTCGACGATCTTGACTATCGTCGAATCGGGTGCTATATTTGCAGCGGTGACTCTTGTTATGCTCATTTTATACGTCCGTGGAAGTGAACTCGCCTTGAATGGTATCGACATTTCTACTCAGCTAGCTGTGAGTTCCTTGTTCTTTCTCATTTAATGGCCTCATCTTCTATGGCCCTAGGTTATGACCCCGCTTCTCATCATTGCTCGGGTTGGCCTCGGGATGATCCATGGCGTTTCGAAGAATCTCTCCTTTGCATATCCATTATCCCGCATGTCAAAATCGACTGAAGGAGACGGAAGCTTCGATAGACACAAAATGCGTCCCGGCAAGATGCGCTCTGGTGGAGATATTTCTGATACCCTCATCCTTTCAACGGAACAGGAAATGGTGTTCGCTGAAAACAGGCGCAGTGCTGACTCGACAGCTGCGTACAAGTTATCCGGCGACGCTTAGATGATATAGTAACTTATACTTCGGACAATGTTGTATAGTACTCGCAGATTTGTACATTGGGTTGGCATGATATATATGACTATCTTAGAATTATTTGATATTTATATGTTGAATTTGTCTCATTAGCAAATCCGACAGATGCCGGGTTACGTTGGGTTGTCGCTGCGAATGACAAATCGTAGTTTTCTTGGTACAGAATAGATAGGAAAGCTGGGCATCATGCATCGTGACAGGGGCAACGTAAGAAGCAAGAAAGCTGAAAAAGAACAAGAACTTGCCGGAACGTACGGATGTCACTGGGTGGCGGACTTTTTTTCAAAATCAGAGGGGGATTTCGTAAAAGTCGATCTCAAGAATATAGGCGCGTTTTGTTCCCATTTGTGGTGTAGTAATTTTCATTAGGCAAGTCGACCCTGTTACTTTCCAAACCCCAGGGCCCTGCAACAACCCTGCTGTTGTTGACAACGTAAACGTGGTCCGATTGGTGCTTGTTTAACTGGTTTGACTCGAGTTCACTTTGGAACAGGGTCCTTTGAATTACCCCTATGATTGCATCTTTGAATTGATCATTTTTGCCACTGCTTCTGAGTAATACCGGATGACGGACTGCAATCGGAAGAATGCGATACATAATAGCATCCATCATCTCTCATCCTACACCTATAGGCGCAGTCTTGGTACAGGATCTGTGAAACCACTATGTTCTCCTGGTTCACTAACACGTTGCATTGGAGTCCATCGCCAGGAGTACTCTTCGCATCTGTTCTTCTGATTTTTGCGCTGGTGAAGTCTCTCTTGAGCCGACTTTCCCGTCATTCCCTACCACCAGGACCACCAGGAATTCCGTTCTTAGGAAACGTGAAGCAGCTGTCAAATTCTCTATGGGTTTCCTTCCGGGATTTACAGTTGACTTACGGTACGTGTTTGCTTCATCAAATATTTCATTCCGTTGAAACTTGGCTTCTTAGGGCCTCTCATTTATATATCCGTCTTCGGAAAGAATATTATCGTTATCAATTCTCATGAAGTAGCTTCAGATTTGCTAGATAAGCGAGCTCGAATATATTCAGACAGGCCCGATGCCTACGTTGGTTCAGACGTGCTATGTGGTGGCCTGGTCATGGTTTTGGCCAGAGTCGGAGACAAGTCGGTCCATTAGTTCTGTCACTGTGCATGGTTTCGTTAAATATTCGTAGGTGGCGCAAAATGAGAAGAGCGGCAGCAGAAGGTCTTTCTAAGAAGACCGCACAAGAGCTGCAACCCGTTCAGGTCCGCGAGGCTTTGATGCTAGTTGATGCTATAATTGCAAAGCCCGATAACTGGAGTAGTTTATTTCGAGAGTATGTTGCCTTCCCACGTAGATTTAGATTGGGAAGCGTAACACATTTCAGGTCCGCGGCTCTTCTAGTCTATACGCTTACATATGGACTTTCTGCGGGACGATCAAACGCCTTTGCCGCCTTACCACGGATCAACCAATTCGTTGAGCGTCTGGTCACGGCTACATATCCAGGCGCTCATCTCGTAGATTTCTTTCCATGGATGAAACATCTTCCAAGTTTCATGACTCCATGGCGGCGCGAAGCTGAGTATTACTTCAGCGAAGATTCAAAAATGTTTCAAGGTCTCTATGGAAATGTGGAGAGTCTGGTCGTAAGCTGAATCTTTGCTTCATCTCGACCACTGCACCTCAGACTATTTCCATAGGCTGAAGGAGACAGCCAGAGTAGTTTTGTGGCGACCTTAGTCACGGAACACAGTAAAAACTACGATCTAAGCCGGTTAGAATCCTCCTGGCTCTCGGGAACAATGTAGTAAGTGTCGTCCGATTGATTCTTGAATCCTTTATAACGCTTACTCTAATTTAGTGCTGCAGGAACTGAAACGGTGATCATCCAGTGGTTACAGCCAGTTGAACAGCATTTCTGATGGTGCATTAGACATCCGGGACCCTCGCATGGTTTGTTCTCGCAATGACTATCTACACCGATGTGCAGAAACGTGCTCATGAAGAAATCGACGCCGTGGTAGGGAGGGATCGTCTACCAACCTTTTTTGATATGGATCGATTACCATTTATTCACGCTATCATTCGCGAGACCCTTCGCTGGAACCCTGTAAGCCCAATAAGTAGCCCTCATCGTACCATGGAGGTAAGTCTATCACAGTAGTGATTGTCGGCACTCCTAGTCCGTTCTTACTCTCGTGATACAGGACGACTACTACAATGGCTGGTACATACCAAAGGATACCATTGTCCTTCCCAACGTCTGGTAATACTGACCTCTGTTCGATAGGTCCTGCGTTCAATTTTCTGTAGGGCGATGAACCGGGATAAATCCGTCTACGGCCCCGATGCTGATGAATTCAACCCGAGTCGTCATCTTGACGCAAGTGGGACGATTCTTCAAACCTTCCCAAATACTAAAGGGGAAGGACACGGAAGTTGGGGTTTCGGCAACCGGTAACGTGCTCTCGATTTTAGTTTGTGTGAAAAAATGCTTACTAACAGATTCTAATAGGCTATGTATTGGACGATTTGTTGCCAAAGATTCATTATTCATTAACATTGCCTTGATCCTGTGGTCTTTCGATATTATTTCCACTTCCGAGAAGCCACCCAGAGACGAATTCGTGAACACTGGGCTTATCGTGTGAGTAGCGAATTGCTGTACATTCCTGTGGGGGCGATTATTCATGTGGCTTTGAGCAGCCGCCCAGCTCATTTCGAATGCAAGTTTGAGCCTCGCTTTCCAGATGTCCCGTCACTCATCAAGGCCCAATTGTGAATTCTGCTGCTTGTCAATAGTATGAGGCTAACCAAGTCAATACGGTTGAATAAGAGCCCTCCATGTCATGTAGAGACCTTTGCTGAGGGAAGAAAATGGTCTCTGAGCTTAGAGCACGACTGCATGGATAAAAAACGAGATATCATATATATCAGCATCGTGTACTGGACTGAAGTAACTATTCGGACACGTTTAAGCTTTAAGTAGAGAATATAGAGAGGAACGAAAAGAAATTCGGCCTCATTTTGTGGGCCTCTTCGAAGAGCAGTAATGCTGATAGGGAGGAAGTCATGATAGAGAAAGGAAACAAACTTACGTCTTGATCGGAATGATGATGTCAATATCATTCTTCTTTTCAATCCGTTACTGCACAATTCCGGTGTTTGTTTCATTTAGGAAATCGACGGAGACTAGTTTGGTTAGCCATCATTGTCGTTTCTGATGCGGGGCTAGCGTAAGGCAGTTCCTGCCCGAGGATCATCGTCATCATCATTACACGGCACGGTACCACTTGGGCCACGCCGGACGCAAGTATATGAGATGTGGCACTACGACATCCCTCATCGATCAGCTGTGACCTGATAGCGCCACACATATTTTTGTTTTCCTACCCTGGAACGGACCCTGTAGTTTGTTTCGTTTCGTCTGGGTTTTTAAAGTTTAACAACGTGCGACAGGTAAGATGATGAGTCAAAGTATCAGTATGGATTGATATCACTTTGATATCGATGTCCTCGATTGAACTGGGCAACCCGCCTGGTGAATCTAGCTGAACCCGCGTACCGCCTAGTAACATTTCCAATACTCCATATGTATCCAGGGAAGGAATGTCCAGCATCCTGCCCTGTCATTCAAATTGTAAACTGGTAGCTATAGCTTGCGGCTGATGGGTTGCCTCGTCGGCGGGGGCTGTTAATCGAAATCTGGCCTTCTACAGCTTTCTGGTCGCAACTATGCTGTGTGAGGCGCCCATTAATGTCCCGGAGGAAGAAAGAGTAAATGCAAAACTTACAGCTGTAGGCCTTGATTAAACAGCTCGGAACAGAACCGTGCACTAAAACATCCGCCGTGTTGTTATCACAAAGCAGGCCACATATGAGTTACCATCCAACTCCAGGTTAGCCAGCGCGATCGAGCTTGCTGTGTTCTCGCAGATACCATAGCCTTTGAAGTCCGATCCGAAGTATAAATATGTATGGGAAAGAGCGGCTTTTCTTTGTCAAGAGCAACTTATATTTCTCCGATTTCTCCTCACAATATGGTCCTGGAACCTGGCATAGTGTTTCGCCTCCCAGAAACAGTGGCAGACTGGCCTTGGCCTCGCAAAATCAATCCCTATTATGAAGAAGTGAAAGCTCAATCGGAAGCATGGTTTCACTCTTTCAACGCGTTTTCGCCAGAAGCCCAACGGTAGGCTTCTAGTATATTATTCTTGAGTTGCAAGAGCTGACGTTCTTCAGTGCATTTGATCGCTGTGACTTCAGTGATAGCGCTTTCTCCTCAGGGGCGCTCATGCTGACTTCTCTGCAGGTTTATTGGCTTCATTAGCGTACACAACGGCAACGAAAGGTACGTGGCGTTGTTCTTGACATATATACCCGGAATGATTTCCGCGTAGAACAACTGCGCACTGGATGCGACTTGATGAACTTGTTTTTTGTTTTCGACGAGTACACGGACAACGAAACGCCTGAAGTAGTCCGTCAGTATGCCGAAATTGTGAAGGACGCGCTTAGAAATCCCTTCAAACCACGACCCAGCAACGAAGTTGTCCTTGGAGTTGTTGCACAGCAGTAAGGTTTTATGGGCTTTGCTTCCATTCCCTAATTCCAACTCTCGACCACAGGTTTTGGGCTCTTGGCCTCAAAACATCAAGTATTACCTCTCAGAAACGCATCGTTGAGACTTTTGGACGTTATATGGATTCTGTAGTGGCACAAGCAGAGGATCGTCATCAGTGCTATACCCGGAATGTCGAAGATTATTTTAACATCCGTCGACTAACCATTGGCACTGACCCATCGTATGCAGTGCTGGAGCTGGGCTATGACTTACCTGACGAGGTGTTTTATCATCCAACCGTCGTCGAACTGGGGCGCTTAGCTGGTGACTTGATAATCATTGACAACGTGAGACCTTCTGGCTTGGGTAGATCTGCAACACTTACAATCTTCAGGATCTTGCTTCTTATAATAAGGAACAGGCATCGGAGGAATACCCCCATAACATCCTTGTGTGCGTTATGAACGAGCGGAAATGTGATCTCGATAGTGCACTATTATGGGTGGAGGATCTTCATCGGTCGACCAGGACTAGATTTCTAAGGTTATGGGAGGAGATACCGACATGGGGACCCGGCATAGATGATATCGCATCTCTTTACCTTGATGGTATTGCAAACTGGGTTCGCGCCAATGATTGCTGGAATTTTGAAAGCGGGCGGTACTTCGGGTCCAATGGTAAAGCTATCCAACAGCATAGGATGATCACTTTGATGCCTAAACAGCTTTCAATGGACGAACCACTTCTGATACACACACAATAATCCGTTGTATTGTTACTGGTCGCATTATTTATTCCATATTTCTGGGGCTATGCTAGATTTGTTTGAATATTTTGCGATTAAGCACTTGCAGCGACCGACAGATTAACATGATCTTGAGTAATAGTAGTAAAGGAGGGTTTGTTATGGCGAACGGCTGGCCATCACAAACTAGTAGGTGACACAAGACATCATACTTGCAAGGAAAGGTTTGTGAGCACCTGCATAGCAGTGGCGCGATACGTGTCTGTTGTGAATGTCAACAGCGAAGAAGAATCAGTGAACTCCGCCATATTTCGCTGCGCTGATGTCCATTCCGACCAGGGCGTTGTTTCCAACAAACTAATTCCTCGGCCCGTAGTGCTAGAAGAGTAGTTTGGGTCCAGGTTCGTTACGAAATTGACTGCACAAAGATGGCGTCAGTTAAAAATATGATGTGATGGTTTGGTGGACGACCTACCCAGAGCATCAGTGCCAATGAAGTCATTGCCAGATGCAGAACCGCCGAAGCTGAAGAATTCAGTTAAATCTGACCCATGATACGCCCCCACGTAGGCGGTTGTATTTCCCCTTGAATACACTGCGACACTCATTACCAAATAGAGTTAATCTGAGAGTGAAGTGGCTTACAGTACGCCCAAGCCGGTTGGGTTTGCGATGCTGCATTTAGAAAGTGCCGGCGTGGTGCCTGGAATGAGTTGTCACCATTAAACGCTGCGATTCGTTTGTACTCCGGGCTAAGGTCGAATTAGCATTAAAAGCCCCCAGAAGGGCTAATGTCTCACGTTAAAGTATAATTGTTACCCGAACCAAAAGGAGAGCCCTAATGAAGTAAGGTTAATAACCCAGGTACACCGATGATGGCGGATGTTCACCTCTGCAGGATCATCTGGATAGGCGGAACTAATGACGCTCATCTGCCCAGAAGGTAATTCGGGGAAGTACCTAGACCCGTTTCAGGTTAGATATTTTGCGGCGGGAAAAATGAGCAGCCTACATTGTGTTTACGTAGCCCAAGAATTCCGGGTCGGTCCTGTTAGTACCAGCATGAGATTTCTATCAGTAAGGGCGAAAAGCAGATGAACGCGCGTGATATTAGTGCTCCCCAAGGAGAAAAAGGACCCCTCATCTGCGCAGCTCCCAGCCACAGATGGAACCTGCCATCATTGATAAGTAGACGGATCGCCATCAAAGGGGTAGTAACTAACTTGGGCAAATTGTCCCTGCTGCACAGCCTTCTGGGCGTTTTGGGCGAGAATCAAACCGTCGTTGTAGGGTTGAAAAGCGAGATTCAAGCTCGTATAGTTGAAAACCGGAGGGAGGGTATTAATCGCCGTCATGAGGGTATCATAAGGCACGTCGCGAAGACAGTCAATAACAGACCCGGATGTATTGCACCCTGTTTCATCTGCAATGCGATCGAAAGTGGGTTGGCCGTAGGATATATTCCTCGTAGTCCAGGGAGCGCCCGATTGCTATGAATTATTTAGAAACCGAGTGAAACCCGAGGGAAAATGTATTCTTACCATAAATATACCTCTGAATAGGCCATCAGTTGTTCTGCCGTTGTAAAGAAGATGGAGACCGACGCTGATGGCTCCAGCACTCTCTCCCCAACTATGACGTAGTGAATACCGAGGTAAGAGACTGAAGATAGGAATAGCACGTACAGCGTAACGCGAGTCGGATCTCCACCAAATATGGAGATGTATGACTGTATCCACTGCATCGCGAATCGCTCTATCAGGCGCATCAGTTGATCCCCAACAGATTGAGTGGAATCGTTACTTACGGTCTCGCAGGCCAACATTTGATAAACCTGCATCCTGGACTTCTTTGCCACCCAGAAAACCAAAAGCTTTCGTATACAGATCAGAATGACTCGTGTCGCGGTGTTAATGAATAAGGAGTTACCGTTAACGCGATAATTTGCTGAAACAAAGACAACGGGCTCGTTCAAGATTAGAGATCGCTCCACTAGATCGGTTGCATCGTAGGCCTCCGTATACCCAGTCTCGAAACCGCCTGGTGGCTACATCAGGCGCACTGAAGAGGCCAGCCGTCGGACGAAGAGAGCCTACCTCCATAAATCCACTACGATGAACATGGTGAGCTATGGAGACAGTCGAGAGCAGTGAGATAAATACCATAACAACGGGGAGTGATTCAGATGCATTTGTTGGTGCCCAAACGTTCACAGTCAGACCTGAGCAGACAATGAGAGAGGGGAGTATGAAAAGACTATAAATGGCTCACAATCCTCCGATACGTTGGAAGGGGACCCCATAGAGATGTTGAATGGAAGGACATCCGGTATAGTGCTTTGCTGTTGGGGACAAGCGGCACCGAAACTTGTAGCATTTTGTATTCCGTCGATCACTACTGGAGCTTGAGGTGGGGCGAATCGAAGGGAACCAAGCCTGTGATTGGAGGGTAAGAAGAGGTTTTGGTCTACTGAGAAATGGCACGTACGGTGGACTGGCGAACGGAACACCTAAAAAGACAGACAGGTTTCCGGAATAATATCCTTGGAAAGTACCATAAGGTAGGGTGGCGGTTGGGGAGCCGTTGACGAGATTAAAAGAAATAGATAGGTGTAGTAGGAAGAACCACCCAAATAGTTGAACCGAAGCAGCCATTCTGGGGAGATGGTATACGCAACCTCTACCGACACTTGTTTTATAAGGTCTACTGGGGCCGACGTGATGCGGATATATCGGTAAATCCAGGGATGTAAAGTACTGTGCGAGACTTTGATGATCACTTGAAAGCATGCTGAGTCGCCTAAGATTTCATTTATTGCAGGCGCAGGTGCATGGATCATACGGGGGTTCCTGACGGCCTGATGGCGCAAACATTCAAACAGGTACAGCTGGTGGATCATCTGTACTTTGAGATGAAGGTCGGCAAGATGGTATTAAGAAGCTGATCGAGAGATGAGGTTCAACTAGGTTCCGCCGACGTGTGTCTGACGTTCCGCGTACCAAAAGTCCTTTGCGAGGACAAACTGCGCATGCGCGGTTGTCGTGATGAGGGTGAACTGCTACATGAAGTTATAAATAATCGTTGTGATTATATACGGCATCTCGGCAGGTAGAGCTAGCTTTCTGCATGCATTCGCGAGCGACAAATATCCCCCAAATACTTTCAATTTGTGGACACGTGTCAGTAAGGGAAGTTTGACCTCCGTCTGTCGTTCCCTGACATCGGCCATGTAGTACTGGGAGACCGGTTGCACCGGAAGATAGTGGATTCAGCGACGGTTTGATGCAGATCACTGAGATCAACGAGGCAAAAAAGTTAGATGTTGCTATTAAACAATAGCTGATCAGCTCGGAAATGAGATTTGAAGGCTTGACCTGGTTGTTATCTAGCAGGTAAATTCTGGGGAAGGACCAAGAGGGTGCAAAACAAACAGGTGTATTCCCGTACATCGTATACCGTGTTTTACATGTCTACCGGAGCGTCAGGGATGGTTCACAAGAGCCGGACTGGCAATACAAACTTGGCTGCAATCGCCACCCCATCATTCATACCTGAGACGTTTTGCTAATGTCGACTTCCTTATGATCATTAATGTGGAGTCGTACCTGCCCAGTTTTGCCGACATTCTCAGGTTGGACTAATGCAGATGCAGATGCACATCATAGAGGAACTAGGTCATAAAGGAGACCAACTCCATTTATGAGAAAGGGCGAGGGGCCGCGAAGCGGTTCCGTAAAGACCGTGTATCGGTTGTAGGTCTTCCTTAGTTGTGTGAAGGGTGTAGTGACTGCTCAGGGTCCGGTGCTATAGATCGTAATGAGTGTAATATATAGCTGCAATCACAGTAGAATTTACGGACCATTGAAGTTTTTGAATGTAACGTCTGCTATACACATCTGAAACCAAAGGTATATTATGACAATAATGCAACGCTGATTGCGAAGGGGTGGGGACAAAAAACCATGCGACATCTACGCCATATACCGTAGTTACGGCGAAGGTCATGGTTCGAAGAGAAGGGGCAGAAACGATGGCGGGGATGCTGTTTTTTCTGAAGAAAATCTCGTCACGGGCACTGACGGCCCGGTGTTGGCTCGCAGGCAGGAAACACGCACAAACACGGTCCCGACCACCACCGTCAAGAATGCCTTCGTTGACAACGGCCTCCCAAAGTGAGCTCAAGACGAACGGAGTTCCACTACACTGGAGAGACTCATGCTCTGCGTATGCTACTTTGTTTACTCTTGGTTCCCACTAGGAATCATGCTTAACGGGACGCAGGTTACTCATTCCACTCAACGTCTGTCGGACGAAGAATAACTATTTGCCCTGGGAGTGCGAGCATGAGAAACATGCATACGAGAAGTGCGTTTCTTGCTGTTGTAAGGTGACTTTTGTGCTGATATATCATTCAATGCAGATGCCAATATGACGAGTGCGTATCCACGTTTGTAGAGACACTCTCCTGCTGACAATGTTACCCAGTTACCTTCGTCGGATGAAGGAGCTGGCGAAACTTAAGGCGCAGGCACAAGCAGAGGAGTGATTGTATGACAGAGATAATATAATGATTTTTCTTGCCCCGCCATGACGGATATGTGAGGATAGAAACGACTCGGTGGTCTTCACTCAACATTGCACCGTACTCTGTACCGACACTGGGTTGAAGATTACATGTGAGAGTAGCCATGTTTAGTACTGTAAAGCAGCGATCAGTACCGTTTATCATGAATGAAAGCGTGACCTTGTGTGACACGCGCCTTGACGCGAACCGCGACGTACATTTTGTGGCCCTGGCTGCCACACCCTTTTCTGCACTCCTTGGACATTATTGACTTCACTGGTAGTAAATATGCCGCTTGTACGCATTGAACTCTGCGACTTTAAATCATATCGGTACGTTCCTAGTTCGATAGGCGGCGAACCATTCCTAACGCCCGATTTCTTCAGCGGACACCAAACCATTGGACCGTTCAAGAATTTCACGTCAATTATCGGGCCTAATGGAGCGGGCAAGTCCAATTTAATGGACGCCATATCCTTCGTTCTCGGTGTGAAGAGCGCACAGCTACGTAGCTCCCAACTGAAGGATCTCGTGTACCGTGGTCGGAAACTAGCAAAAGACGGCGCTGAAGAGGGAACTGGATCTGCTACTGATGGCGATGGTGATGAGGGAGAGGGCACCGCTAAGAAGGCATGGGTGCTAGCCGTATACATAGACGGGGACGGAAAGGAGTGGCTGTTTCAACGAACGTGAGTCGCGTCGCCTCTGATGCGCGGGGTTTAACGTGTTCTACCCAGGATATCTACTACTGGAGCTTCGGAATACAAACTTAACGGCAAGGTTGTCACCTACACCAACTATAACGCCGCTCTCATCTCCCATAACATCCTTGTTAAAGCCAAGAATTTCCTCGTTTTCCAGGGTGATGTGGAAGCCGTCGCGTCACAGTCGCCCCGTGAACTTGCAAAACTTATAGAGCAAATCAGCGGATCTCTGGAGCTCGCTGCAGAATACGAAAAGGCCAAGGAAGACCAAGAGCGGGCGACTGAGAACGCGACGTTTAACTTTTCAAAGCGGCGTGGAATTGCGGGAGAGATCAAGCAATACAAGGAGCAAAAAGGTGAAGCAGAAAGATTTGAGGCGTTGTGTCAAGAACGCGTATGTCCCACCCGTTCTCTAACGCTTTTGTTGTCTGACTGGCAATCAGGATCATCTGAATCTGCAACGGATTCTCTTCAAGCTTTTTCATATCGAAGAGAACATCGATTCGAATGCAAGAGAAATTACAACGCAAAATACGGCATTATCAGGGCTTCGAGATGAACAACGTATCCATGACCAGACTTTGGAAACAGCCCGTGCAGACCAGGCTAAATCACGGACGTCAGTCATGCAAATGGAGAAGAAGATAAAGAAGGCGGATAAAGCGCTAGAAGGGAAAGTGTGTAGCACAAAACCATGCTCCGAACAGAAATCGCTCAATTTTACACCAGAAACCTGACCTTGCAGCCCTGGAAGCTCAGATTGCTCACTCCGCCCGCAAGATGAGCAAGGCCGAGAAGACGAAGGAAGAGGTTGAAAGAACGGAGCGGGACGTCAGCGAACGTGTGAATAAGCTGCAGAACGAACTTGAGACTGTACAGAAGGCCGCCAACGTGGCTCAAGGTTCGTCCTCACTCGTTTTGACATAGGGATCGTCTGATATGCTTGCTTAGAGGCACAGAGGGTGGCTTCACAGCATAACATGGCTCTAAGCGAAGAGAGTCTGGAGGAGTATGCACGATTGTAGGCCAATGTCCATCCCGTACTGCCTTTGGCATTGACATCCATCGTGCAGGAAAGCCTCCGCAAGCTCCCTCGCCGTCGATGAGCGACAGTCGCTAGAAATGCTGACCAGGGATGAGAAGACCTCAGGACGGACTCTGAATCTTCTTCAAGAAAAACAGCAAAGCTATACCGAGAAGCGGAATCAGCGAGTGGAAGACTCCCGTGTGCAGACTGAGAAGAAGGCCGAGGTACGTTTATCTGTATGTTAGTCATCTGTCCTAGGTTTAAAGGTGTTGCATCCATTAGCTGGAGCAAAAAATATCCACTCTTCAGACCGAGCTAGCCGCCACCAAGCAGGAGCTGGACAATCAACAGTCGGAGCGGACTAAGATTGCGTAAGTACTTGGAAAATTGCTCCTTGAGACGTTTGAAACTGATGTGTTGCATTTTAGGCAATTAGAAACTCAAGCCAACGAAAAGCTTCAACACATCTATCAGCAGTTGTTGCAAGCAGGCGTTGACCAGCACGAGTCCGAAAAGGAGGCTAAGTTGAAGGAAACCTTGGCCAATCTTCAACGCCTGTTTCCAGGTCAGCATATTGTCACCCATATCTATTCATCTATTCATTACTCTATTCATCACTATCATGAAGGCGTTCGCGGACGTGTTGTTGACCTGTGCAAGCCTTCTCAAAGGAAGTACGACACCGCGGTGTCTGTTGTACTTGGACGGAATACGGATTCTGTCGTTGTCGACGAAGAGAGGACAGCTATTGACTGTATTGAGGTTTGTTCTCTTCCTCCCTCACTGAATAAGACTCACCGGGTGTAAACATAGTACATGCGCACTCAACGTGCCGGACAAGCGACATTCATACCTTTGGACACGATCCAAGTGAAGCCAATCAATGACAAGTTCCGGTCGTTTGCGAAAGGTGCGAGGTTGGCACTCGATGTGATACAGTATGAGCCGGCGGTAGAGCGAGCTTTGCATCATGCGTGTGGCAACGCCCTTGTTTGTGATACGATGGAAGTGGCGAGGATGGTCTGTTACGAGAAAGGGCAGGAAGTGAAAGGTATTGTGTTTGCTGTTCTACTTCGCTGAATAGTATTCGGACGATTTTGCGTGTAGCTGTGACGTTGGAAGGAACTATCATTCATAAGAGTGGGTTAATCACTGGTGGCCGGAGTACTCATGGTGGAGGGAAGAAGTGGGATGAAAAGGATGTGCAAGGTGCGTATTGCTCTGCGGTAAGAGTTGTGATGCTGACAGTGTATGCAAGGCCTGAAACGTCAAAGAGACTCGCTCCTTAGCACGCTTCGTGATCTCAGCAAGCAGAAGCCTCGTGGAAAGAACGATGACAATCTCTTTGCAGAGGTTTCTCGTCTAGAATCAGCAATTACTATCTCAAAGGATGATCTGGTAAGGCGTGTACTACTGCCGCGAGGCACCTTTTCTAACGGTCGCGAGCATCTAGACTGCTTGCAAGCTCCGGCTTACAGGTATCAAAGATGAGCTTCGGCATATTGACAAAGAGCTGAAGAATAATACGCCCGAACTGAAAAAGGTTGGGTGCAATCAAAACGCCTATCCGGCTCATATCTGATACAAGTTTGTGGTCAGGTCCAAAGCGCATATGATAACCTGCAGGGTCAGATTGCCAACTTCAAGTCTTCGATTAATGCCGCAGAAGACCGGGTGTTCTCGTCTTTCTGCCGCAAGATCAAAGTTTCGCATATCCGTGAATATGAAGAACGCCAATTAAAGGTTGCTCAAGAAGAAAGTGAAGCTCGGTTACGATATGACAGTCAGATAGCACGCTTGACGCACCAGTATGTTCCATGTGTATCGAGCTACTTCTCTTCGCTGACCTTCTTTGGTACGTAAAGGCGCGACTTTGAAAGCGAAGCACTGGAGAGTGCGCACGAGCGTTTACAGCACCTTGAGGGAGTCATAACAAACGAAGAAGGTGTTCTGGAGAAGCTTAAGGATCAGAAAGAAGCTGCTGAGAACGATGTATCCAATTCTGAGGCCATGATAGCATCACTCAAGGAGGAACTGACGACTTTGCAGTCGGCCCTTGAAGAAAAAACCAGGCATGTAGACCAAGTGAAGAAGACTACACTCAAGGCGTCGAAAGTTCTCGAACAGGCTCTCAAAGAGATCACACTTCGAGTATGGACCTTGATTCGCAGCTTTTAGTCGGTGCTGATGACCTGTGCTTCTAGAACGACGAAATCGAGAAACTTGCTCTAGAGCGTTCTGCCATTTATCGTAAATGCCGGTTGGAGGAAATCAAGCTACCTTTACTGGCAGGGAACTTGCGAAATGTACCAATGGAAGAGGTAATATGTGTTCTTTATGATGTCAACGACGCAAGCTGAACGAGACTATTAGAATCTCCGTGATGAAGTCGCCATGGATATTGACGAAGATGAGGATGGCACACAGCAACCTAAACGTGTTGACAATTTCGGCATTGAAGTCAACTTCGAGTCCCTAGATGATGATGAACGACAGGTAATTTTGAGTTTTATGCACATTCATAGGTGACTGATCTCTTTTCTTGGCGGACAGGATGGTTCTGTGGAGGCACTAGCGGAATTTGATGCTTCAATAAGCAAATTAAACGGAGAAATTGAGCGCATGGCTCCGAACCTCAAAGCAATGGAACGGTATGCACTGATCCGCTGTTTGACACACGTTTCAGCTTATTGAACCCGTACATAGTCTCGATGATGTAGAAGCCAAGTTGGCCGAAACGGAGAAAGAGGCAGACCAGGCTCGCAAGGACTCAAAGAACGCACGCGATCAATTTCAAGAAATCAAGAAAAAGCGGTGTGTCGTGTCCTGAGCATATGTTAATGTTGTTTCACTGATATCGGAATCGCAGATGTGACTTGTTCAACAAGGCCTACAACCACATCTCCGATAGGATTGATGTCGTTTACAAGGATCTGACTAAAGGAAAGGCCGCTCCCATGGGCGGTGTAGCATACCTCAGTTTGGAAGACAACGAGGTATGTTGCTTACTGGTTTCGAGTCGACGGAGTATAAACTGATTACGCAGGAACCGTACAACGCGGGTATCAAATATCATGCGATGCCACCTATGAAGCGTTTCCGGGACATGGAACAGCTCTCTGGTGGAGAGAAGACGGTTGCCGCTCTTGCGCTGCTGTTCGCTATTCACAGGTTAGGCCAAAGTCCTTTTCATTTTCCGAGCAATACCTGAACATATTTGGTGTAGCTATCAACCTGCGCCCTTCTTCGTTTTGGATGAGGTTGATGCCGCTCTTGACAACACGAACGTTGCCAAGATTGCCAACTACATACGCGCTCAGGCTTCTGATTCTTTCCAATTCATCGTCATCAGCTTGAAGGGTTCATTATATGAACGAGGCAATTCCCTAGTTGGAATATACCGTGACCAGGAGGTCAATAGCTCATCTACCCTGACTTTAGATGTGAGTATTCTCATACGTTCGCTTGTTGGCAGTTGCGCTAAATAACCATGACTTTAGCTTACCCAATACGATGAATGAGGTTGAGGGCTGGCGACTGCTGCTTGTTTGATTTTTACCTGTGCTGTTGTATTAACGCTCTGATGAGTTGCTCTGATTTTTCCTTCTGTACGAGTAGCACCGTATTATTATTTTCCCTATATGAAAGGTAATTCAGCGCCATGTACTACCAATCCAAAGTGATGCAAGAGATATACACGTATAAATTATTGAAAAGCAGAACTCCAGCGAATCAAATGACAATAAGTACCACAACGAAAGATCACAGCTCTCTAAGATTCACAAGTAAGTACAGTATAACAATAATAAAGATACAAACCAATATTATGGCTGGTAGGGGCAAGCAGGTCGGACCAGAAAATCAGCTCGTAGATAGACTGGCCAGTAGTTGGTCAATCTCTTCATCTCCACCAAAAGTCATACGCCTGCTACTTGTGACACTTCGAGCATCGCGAGCTGTATATTGGTCATCAAAGTAGGAACTAGTATACGAGACATGCGCTGGCGCCTCCCGGGCGGGCGGAACGGGAAAGTCAGAGAGGTCGGATATACGTGAATAGAGGCTTGAATTAGTCAAGTAACTACTTCGCGGGAGGTCAGCGGAAGGGTGTCCTGAGGATGAAGGATGTAGCAGAGCACGAGAATTGCGCATTGTGATCGTGCTGTCTAGATTTTCCTCCTCTTCAGGGGGAACTGGGTCACGACCGGGTGAGAAGGACATGAGTCCGACGAGAGAGGATCGATGATTGCTAGACATAACTGGGGGTGTCGCCTGAGACTCTACCTGTCCCACCTTGAATGCTTCTAAGGAGAGAAAGAAATTTGAGCACGAGTCGATTTCAAAATAAAAGAAACGGTCACCAACCATCACTAGCCGCCTCCACCGGTGATCGCTCAATTACCGAAGACGCACGCGAAGATTCCACATCCTCCGGAATGGTCACAGACGGATAGAACGGAGGTATGATGCTCCCCCGCCGAGCCCCCTCAGGCCGCTCCGAAAGCACGAACTGCATCCCATCACCACCAGGACGACTGGAACCTGAGCTGCTGCCACCCGAAAGGTGCCGTTCCCTCTCCTCAAGTTCCTGGTTGAGCTGATGAGCTAGGGTCGTGAGCCCGCTTCGCGAAGACGGATTCCTGGATAGTGCCGGTCCAATCACCTGGCTAGGCCGATAGAAGAGGTCTTGAAAATGCTCTAGGTCGTCAGGATTCCCGAGCGGGCGGGGTGAAGTCTGTGATGAATTCGTCTCTGGTGTCCGGTCCATTGAGGACGACGGTTCATGAGCAAGGACCGGGCGTTGCGGTGTGGCTGTCGCGACGTTGTCGTCTACTGGTTGTGAAGGAAGAGGTTTTTCAGTCGCGGGCTTGCGGAAATGCAAGGGTCGCGTAACATTGTATGCCACGGGTTGTCGGAAATTGCTATACGGATGGGGCTTTTCATCCGTTTGGACACGCACACCTTGCTCTTCGCTCGCACCAAGTCCGCTATCCTTACTCCCACGAACCTCACCAGCACTAAAGAGGGCTTCCCCAACCCCAATGGTATCAAAGATATTCCCAGAATGTCGTATGTTGGACCTAGTTCCCTTCGCATGAACAATCGGAGAGTACCTAATCTCTTCAGGAAGTATCTCCTGCACCTTCCCATTGGGTGAGAGCTGCGCCCACATTTTTGAGGCAGGCGAAACGTTATTATCCAGACGGGGATTAGGGATGATTCGGTCACTGTCGACGTACGAATCAAGATCGGCATACTGGGCGTAGGGATGGTTAAAGGCTCGGGGAGGTAATCTGTGACGCTGGGACACATCCAGACGTTCCCGGTCACCACCAGCAGCCACCGAAGAGGGATGTGGACCAGCATAATCCGAACCACGGCTCGGAGGACTAGTGTATGTATACCGCCCTCCTTGCGCGTATGGATGAGCCGGTAGTCGGATAGACTCCCGATCCTCGATATCCATCGGTGGCGTAGACAGTGCAATACCCATATGCAGGTCGGTCCCTGCGGATGATGTAGGCGATGGTCCCTGTGGTGGAGTCAACTGCATCACGGAGTCACGGACAGTTGAGGGGTCCTCAAACCGAATGACTCTCGTTCCATCGCCCGCCAGCGCATCATCAAACGGTAGCTTCTTCTCTTCGGTCGGAGTCAAAGCGGACGCATCGAACCCACAGAGTGCCCCACCGGTAGTTTTGACGACCTTCTTTCCCCACGAACCGTTCCTGGAGTGACCCTGAGAATGCGATTTCGACGACTTGGACGTTTTTGACAGGGAATTCGAATGTGTGTGCGATGATCTCGAGAACGTGGCTCCGCCACTGCCATTGGGTTGGCTCGTGGTGCGTAGCCTAGCTTTTGTAGGGATATTTATTGGGTCCTGATTACCCAGAAAGGAGCGGGCGGCGAGGAAGTCGATATGTGGATGTTTCACAGTGCCAGTTTCCGCCCGCTTGGCCTGTTTAGAGTTAAGTGATTTGGTCCGTGCTCGAGAAAGGCTACGTGCGCGGCTATTCTGGAACGAACTCTGCGCCTGCATCTGCCATTTTTTACGTTGATGCTCGAGGATTTGGCCTTCCTCGAGGACCCTGAACAATTGATAACATTAGCATATAGTCGCCAAGTTCAGAAGCAAAACAGCGAACCGAGCTAATGACGGTACTGGACTTGGAAGTGCGAGATCATCAAGGGACAGACTTCGCGGCCGTGGCGGTCTTGAAGGGCCCGCTTCGGTATTGACAGATGCTGAGGGTTGTGCGTGACCAATGTAAAATGGTTCGGGAGCATGTCTGTGCGATGGATCTGCCGTACGGGGCAGATCAACCATCGACCGAGATTGGGCGAGAGCGCGAGACAAGACACCTGGTGGCTGATCAGCCTGACCGAACGAAGCGAAGACAGGGCTTCCTGGGGGGCTGACTATTCTGCCTTTTCCGTATTGGACACTCCCATCCTGTTTCACCTTGAATCGAGGCTTGGGAAGGAACAGTGCATCACACCAAGTCTCTGGTGAAAGCCAGCGATCTTTGCCTTTGAGTATAGGAGACTTTGGTTGTGTTCGTGATGAGGAAGAAGCCGGCGAAAGTCGCAAATCGGGGGAGGAGATAGAATTTGTTAGTCGATGACCAGCAGCAGACGAAGGGTGAAGGTACGAGCGCTGGGGGTTGCCTGTGCTCTGAGATGGACGCATGGTAACGCGTTGGAAAGGATCCGAGTCCCTACTGTTTGTGGACATTAGGGGCGGTGCTGTTTTTGGCGCGTCACTATAATCAGCAGTTGGAAACACATATGCATAAGGGTGCAGTGTTGGTGATGAATGTCCAGTTACCGGAGAATGAGTATTTTCAGAACGACCAATATGACTACTTGGAGAACGACGGGGATCGTCTGGCCTTGACTGGTACTGATTTCTGAGAGGTGGTTGGACCAGCGCTGAGTAGTATGAATTGTAATAGTCTTCATCATCGCCGTTGGACTCCCGGCCACGTCTGTTCCGGTTGCTATCAGTTTATGATGAAAACACAATTAGGTGCGCGTCGGTCGAGACGCAAGGCAAAGAAATTCAATTCATATTATTGATGCCGCCTTTGCCTCCAACCGCATTTCGAACCGACCAGGAAAAAGGTCACCACACCATTAAAAATAGAAGATACTCACTTGGAATCAGCTTTTGTCAAAACAGAGGGTGGTGATGCTCGTTTCTTTGAAGAACCAAAGGAGAATATACTGGCAAACGGCGATTTCGAGGTAGATTCGCGAGATATTCGGGGTGCCGGGGATTCTCCTACGCCTCCAGGAGGGTCGACATTGACATACGAACGAGTAGGATGACGGGTACCAAGTCCACTTGCATCCGACGAGCCACTTCTGCCCGTAATCGCAGACTCCGTTCGAGCCCTAGGACGCCCCTTACCCCACCCATTCTGCGCGACTCGCGGGCCCCCAACGTCCCCATCAACATCATACACAGACTCACCCCAGCTGTCCCTTTCCTTCGGCTTCACGTACGGTCGCCTGGGAGCCTCCACAGGGCCGTTGTACGGAATGTACCAGTTATCGTTCTCCGCAGCTGGTTTTTCCGAGGAGAGGTTGGACTTGAAGGAAATACCAAAGCGCGATAGTTTGGAAAATGGGGATCCGGGGGCTGAGCTATGACCCTTCGTTGTCATCAGGAGCGCGTCGCTGCACCCGGCCCCGTAGTGCACGACGGAGGGCCTCTTGAAGGAGCACCAGAGAAAGGTGTCGCTTAAACGTAAGCGTAAAAGGGATCCTAAGCCCTCATCAACCTTCCCACGACCCCCTATTTTCAGGTTCGCACGTGGCGTTCAGCGAGGATCGTATCTAAATTCAGGCAGGCATATACATTCAAAACGAATTCGACATTCGGCACCGTGGCATTGAGAATCACCATGAATATGTATATCTACTGAAAAAGAAGCAATCTACTCCAGAGGTACAATTGGGCACATGAAAAGGATTCTCATGCATGTTGTTTAAGGGTCGAGCGACGATCTTTGTGATGAAAATGCCGTTCAAAGAATAAGAAATTGCATTGGGTGATATTACAGTGGGAAGATACGGTCCTTGAGAGAAAGACGACCCACAACTTCTATATAATCCTGGGACCTAACGCGCCGAGATGACAGGCAGATCGAATGACCACCTAGAACGCGCAATCAGCGCGTGCTCAATAGATATAGTAGGATGAAAAAAAAATCAGAGACTTGAATGGTTCCCAAAGGAAGTCCAGCCCAATGTACACTCGCGTGCACGTCGCAATGAGTTTTGCAGATAATAGTTTCATCATCGAGATGACCTGCTAGAAAAAAAACTCACAAGGAGAGGTAAATCTTCTTGGGCGTCCAGTGATGAGCGCTGGTGTAAGATGGAAGAAAATTTTTCTAGGTGTGACATTGATAGTCACGCTCTAAATACCGTGTCTGTTTGGCACCACCATGGTAAAATGACGTCCATTTCAGGCAATCACCGCCCGCCCAACAGTACGAATTAGACAACACCCGTCATCGATAACGAACTGGACCTTATCCTCCTTTCTGTTACACACTACTACTTGTAATACATTCAAGACATGATCGTATTGGCCTAGCAGCGTTTGACAATCTCCCTAACCCCATTAAATGCAAAAGGAAAAAGAAAAGAAAACGAGGTGCTGTACTTATTCAAGGAGCAGAAATAATAAGGAAGATATCAAAAAGATTTGTTGGCGTAGAATCACAAACGTAGGTCGTCATCATCAAAGGTCGTCATCAAGGTAGGTACTACAGAAAGAGGGGTTGGGATGCAATGTGTGGCGTTGAGAGCAAACTCGGGTAAATCACAAAAGAAAACATCTGATTGTAGAGTAAATGTAATGATCTTCCGATATGTTGTTATAAAAGAGATATGACTGGGCCCCGAGTGATGAATGAGAGTGGAAAAGGAAAATGGATATGCTGAAAATTGAAGAGCAGTTCGAAAGCTGTGGTAGGCAGAAACAGTCTCGTTTATTTGTTAATGGCCACAGCTTGAGCTTTATCTTTCAAGACACTGGGATAACTGTTCATGAGATGTGCGAGAGCACGAAGATCTTCTTGATCAAGGAGAGCGATAGTAACCTTTGGCTGTTAATAAAACAGTCTTAGCAACACGAACATAAAAAGTAGAACTTCGGCCTTACCGCAGCTTTGATACCAAAGGACTTGACGACTTTGAATCTGAGGAAGCAATGACATCAGCACGGGACAACAGCATCAAGATGAACGTACAGCTTGTCGCCTAACTGTTGCTTCTGTTGCTGGGTAGGCTTATCCAAAAGTCCGTCGATGAAGGCATCGGTAGCTTGAACGATTGACGGATCGGCCTTGGGCATTGGTAGAGCAGCATGAGGAGAGGACGCCAATCTAACAACCTCAGCAGCTGGCAGTTTCGCAAGCGACGCAATCGTGTGCGTAGGCCCAGGTGTTCCTGGTAAGGGCGACGCCGTGGCGGACGGCCCCCGAGACGAGAGATCAGGCGTTTGCGGGGACTCTTCCACCTTCAGCGGTGCCGTCTTCTTATTCTGTGGCGTGACAGGGACTTGCTGTGGAACATCACCCTGTTCATCCTCCTCTCCATCTTCGCTGTCCAACACCATCTTCGCATCTGCCAGTTTTGCACGAAGAATCTCAACGTTGAATAGGCACATTGCACGCTCGCGCTTCGGCAAGCTCATCAGGAGCTCAGTAAGCTCGCCTTGACGAGACGATTCAAACTTGTTCACAGCCGCGATCATCCGATCTCTCTCGGATGTCGGAGGAACAGAACCAGACGGGGATGACGTTCTAGGGGGTGTTGCCAAAGAACCATTGGCGGATATGGGTGTGGAAGGGTATTCAGGGGCACTTGCTGTTGCAGCAAGACCATTAGGATCAGTAGAGCCCTGAGATGCCGATGCCGAAGGGGATCGAGACTTGGGCGGCGAAGCTTCAGAGAGACGGAGGTTGCGCTTGACGCTCTCAACATGTTCAGATAGCTTATCGGGGTCTTCGATGCATTGGACAACTTCGCTCAAGGAGACGCCGAGCAGCGCTTCCACCACGGCGTCAACGTCTTGGGTATCGACTGTTCCCAAGGTCCTGACACGGCGGCTGAGGTCCCCAGTCAGAACCTCTTTACGAACAACAGGCGAGAGTCCTGCAAGTTCGTCGTAGCGCATGGGGAGGTTGAGTGTACCGGACAGAGCAGCCTAGTACGACATCAGAAAGATGAACCCGAGGGCAAAGTATAGCGTACGTTGTAATAGCTCCCGCTGCCCCTTCGACCCCGCTCGGTTCTCTCATAGTGACTGCTAGGCGGAGATCCCAAGTTGATAGAACGCTGACGAGGACTGCACCATCCTCCGATGCTTTCAGCGCCTTCACTAAGCGTGGGACTCGTAGCTCCGCTAGAATTCCTGGGGTGTCCATTATGTCCACCGAAACGCTGAGCTAGCTTCTCTTGTCGCAGCTGTTTAGGCTCGTGTAATCGAACAGCAATTTGCTTGCTACCGATTTGGAGGCCGTTCATGGCATGCATGGCCGCGGCCGCTATATGTGCCGATGATAAATTTGGGTATACTTTCAGGCTTCAAATGCCTACCTTGATCAGGGGTCTGATACGAGACGAAGCCGAAACCTCGACTCTCTCCAGTCTCGGTACGCATGACTCGAGCACTATGTCAAGGTCTCAGGTCAAGCCTTCGGATATTTAGAGATTACATACCTGACAATTTGACCAAACTGTATCAAGATTTAGTTTATGAGAAAGAAAGGAACTAAAGGGTGACATACATGCCGGAAGTGTGAGAATAGAGCGTTTGAATCAATCTCAGGATCAAGGTTCTATCGCAGAGAGATCAATACGAGTGGCACAGGCCCAAAAAAGTCGCGTACTTTGCAGAATAGATTACAAGGGTCAATCAGCCCACTGTGGCTGCTAGATCCTGGTCCTGACACAGGAGCCAATTGAACTTGTTGACCAGGACCGTGTACAAAGGGAATAGACGCAGGGGGGCTTCGGGGGCTGTACGACTGACGATGAGGCGGGGTAGGGGGAGAGTACTGCACGGAATCAGCATGTATGCTTCGAACCGGTATAGAACACGACAAACCTGCGCGCCATATGTATACATGGATCCTGAGGGGATGAAAGTGGGCGCAGCAGTATTGAACTCCCCCACAGCACCGCTCGTCCTCCGTTGTTGGTATACCTGGACAGCGATGTTCTGTCCCTCGACATCAGCACAATGCATGGCTTCTTCGGCGATCCTGGCGTCGTCTTCGTTCCAAAATTCGACCATGCCGGTATCGGGACCAAAGTGGGTGTGAGTGCGAGCGGATGCAAGTGCGCCATATGGTCGGAATATGTCGTACAGCTGGGAGTCTGTATATCCAATAGGTAGATGCTTCACAAGCCGTGGAAGGGCAGACGGGGGAGGCAGAGGCGTTGGCGGGTTCGTCGGGGGGTATGGGGATAATACAAGAGGCACTGGGGCCTGTAGGCCCGGAATTGGACGTGACTGAAGAGTAGCCAGAGCCTTCTCAGCTGTAAGGGATCGATAATGGTTCAGGTGTGCCAAAGGCGAATAAGGCGAAGGAACCACGAACCTTTCTCGAGAAACTTGAACTCGATTGTCCCCGACAGCAGGCTGCTGCTTCCATCACGAGCAATTTTTGGTCGAAATGGGCCGCATGTAACGAATGCAATAGCAAGATTTTCATCGGAAACATAAGGAGGAAGATTTGATATGTACAGAAGAGGTTCGTGAAGATATGGATGCGGTTGAGGTCCGTATGCGTCGGCTTCTTGTAATGGGGCATTGTATTGAGGATCCATCTCGATTATCGTTAGACTTGGAAGAGTAGAAGAGATTTAAGGTGCGAAATAAAGATTTCCAATATCCAGGATGAAGAGCACAGGACTAAACCCGGCCTGGGACCTTGTCGATGGCGACGGAGAGAGAACAACGCTCCTTTGCATGCCCATTGCCAGACTTTTTATGCTTACATAACATCATCAAATAAACCCGAAAAGGTAACTCGTTGTACACAGCGAAAAGAGAAGAAAACATCAAAGAGATATTCTACAGGTATCCCAGTTAAATGAATAGAGGTGGTAGGTAGAAGAAGCAAGAGAATGCACCTGACGGGGCCACTGGGGCACTGCCAGTCAATGACGTTTACACATATGAAATATTCGTCTTCGTTCACAAGCTTCAACTTTGACATACGCTCATCACAAAATATATACATGTCATCAATCTCATCACTCTTCCTGTAAAAGACAATTTAGGTGTGTCCACGCTTAGCAGGGGTTGCACTCACCAGAAAATAAAGATATGGGTATCAGCCGAAATACGTCGTAAAATGAATCTATCACTGTGGGAACACCTATCAGGTCATGTCGGACATTGTTCTGCCGGGGAAATACATACAGGATGTGGACTGTAGCTATTGGAAGAGAATGAGTATCGCAGTGAAACTGAAGGCAACTGATGAACTGACCGTCGTAACCTTCGACGATGTGAATTGGATTCCTTGTTCATGAAGGCAAACATTCGGCTCAGCCATCTGAAATGTTGAACATTAGTGAAATATACAACGAGCAATTAGATTCGACTCACCCAGCGCTACCTTCATCATTACCAGGTGATGATGTCGCACCTATTCCGCTGGTGGAGACAAATACAGGCACTGCTGCGGCTTGCAAAGCCGTCTCGACCAAAGGGTGGGCGCTCAAGTCGGCTACTGGTGGAAACTGGGACTGTAAAATCCCCGTAGGCGCGGCCGATACGAGGAGGATACCCCAGAGGAAGACAGCGACCAACAGACGACAGAACATGTTCACAGTGGTGCGAGGGTAAACCGACCATGCAAGCTAAAGATCGAGGTCTTTTTAAATAAAATCTGCCGACCTGCGCCACCAGGGAAATTGAGCGTTCCAGAAATGTATTTTTCTGGCAGTTGCTAAACGTCCATGCGAAGGAGTTCTTAAATTAGCGCGCTTAGAGGGCGTGGACGTGGAGTGGCCAGTAAGCTGGCGACTAGAAAGGCCTTTAAGAGGCTAATAATTTATATACCAAGGGATCCCTCGGTGTTCAAAAACGTAAAGCTGGGAGACAGGGAGAATCCATGGGCTCACGTCAAGATGTCCTACGAAAAATCAAAGAAATACCAGAAAAATGTTGTAAACTCAGTGCATCCAACCGACAAGAGTCCATAACGCGGCGGAAAGAAGAGATACCAAGCATGAGGTTCGGGTTCCAGTAGCAAGGACCGAGGGACCCCAGATCCGGGATACTCCCGTTCCCACTATGGCAATAGGACCCCACAAAACTTGAACCGACTTCTCATCCCGAGTCTTGGACTGGATAGCATATTAATATCCGAGGTATGCACCCTGTCAACATTCCGAGGGAATTTATTTAATACTGATAATAATCTTCCAGTAACTCATGGCAAGGTCGACATCGGACTCAACAAAAGAGGTGCTCAGCGTCCTTGCCTACAGCCGACCAGATTTTCGTACAGAAGTCCTGGACCTGGTTCCGTACGGAATTCCGGACAATTATCTATCCCCCCCAACAAGAACTCTCGGGATACTAGACGTTCTTCCGATTGAGCTCTTCGACTTGATTTTCCGTTCAGCGGACTTGCGCGCTATCGCATCTTTCCAGCGTGTTAACAAACGCTCCAGAATAATCGCTCGTTCATCCATACCCTACAAATACCTGCTTCTTCATGCCTCCAGTGCGCTCTGTGCTTTGACTCTGTCAACTGCATATTTTACCGTCGGCCAGCTTTACGATATACTGTGCAGCAGCACATGCAGCGTGTGTGATCAGTTCGGCGCTTTCATATGGCTTCCTGCATGCAAGCGATGCTGCGTGCCTTGCCTCAGGGAGTCTCCGCAGCTGAGACCCATAACGCAACGTGAATCTATGGCTGCATTAGGTCTCCGGCGAAGGACCTTGCCAGATGATCCTGGGATATCTCATATCGGACTCGGGGAGAAACCGCTTAGAAAGGCGCTGCTACATCAGAAGAGCGGTTATAGGACTGTTGGAACCTCGGCTACTCACCATTCCACTGTGAATTTTACCGGAGGCTCCGGCGTTCAGTTCTCTTCAGCGACGTTTCTCCCATATCTCGACCGCTCTACGGGCACACTGCATTATGGCGTGTCCTGTCGTGGCTGTGATTCTGCATATCAGAGTGCCATGAATGATCCTGAAGTCTCATACGTCGAGCGTATGGCGTTGTTTAGGCGGCGAGAGCTAACTTACTCTCTTGACGGATTTCTCCTCCACCTGGAGACGTGTTCAGAAGGGAAGACCTTATGGTCGGGCATGGAGGACGCATCAACTTACGGAACTTCATAGGCCACTTTTCGACCTCCCCGCCACCTAAACTGCGATACTAGTACTCGACTCGTCTTCGCTTGTGTTGAAATGGGACCAGGGAAACGGGTTAGTTTTCGGACCGAGGAGACCTGAGAAAGGGCTGGTACCAATGTATTCAATCCAAGGTACGAAATCCCAATTTAGTGCTGCAACCCGAGCTCTCCAGCTCTGTAAGGCGGGAGAGGTATTTCATACCGTCGCTGTAGAAGCAATAACATAGGAGGCGGTGATTGCCTGAAAAGGACTATCACCGGAATGACGGCGGGCTTCTCTGTAAAGCGTCACTGGAAACGGGGCCCTCTCCAGCCGAAAAAGGTGTACTTCTCAGCATGTTGCCACTTGCACAAAACGCCTCTACCTCGCGTGGCGTTCCAGTGACATGTATTCTCTCTAGGAAGGCTAACTGAAAACTTCAAAGATGCCCATCTGTTGATAATCGCAACGCTTCCTTTACCGAGGAGAGCATCTGTCTATCCAGTTGGCATCGTTCCAGGAGTCGTTTTAAGCACCGTCGTGACGTTTCTTAACTGCCAATGTATCCAGGTCATCTCAATGAGGGAGTGAGCTATTTTGTCATGCGAGTTCATGCTGCCTGTCACGGTTGTGCTCGGAATCGTCCAGTGGCCTCTAGTCACCGCCGATGACACGGATTTGTGCTTTGTTCGTTTGCTATCGATGGAGTATGTCCGCGTTTTAGATCTCGAACCAACCATTTGAAGGGTCTTAGACCTAATGAATGTACACGGCAATGGTCATTCCTTGCTCACGACCCATTATTCTGCGCTGGCAAGGCGGGTCGCATACGCAATGCATGAAGCTAAGCGCCATATTGTACATGAAGTAATTATCTCCGTATTTTAAGATAAGAGGAAGCAAAGATCAAAAATACAGTAACCAACATATCGGAGGAACAAGCACTAGCGGCAAACTGAGATCCAGGAAAGAGTAAATAATTCGAAAAAAAGACGCCGCTCTAGGAATCGTCAAAGCCAATACCATGATCACCGTAGTTCTTCAAGGGATCCTTCCTCAATGCCTCCGCCTCAGAATTAGCAGCCAAAGCTGAAACCGGCGTCTTAATCTGCATGATGGACTCGGCCGGGACTGCAGGCGACGTCACGGACGCATCCTACAAAGAAAGTTAGCACGATGCTAACACATTAATAAAAGTTCAACAACAAACCTCATCTCTAAAAGGTGTAAACTTGGGGGTCGATGGGACGTCTTCCTCAGCTTCCTTCGAGTCATCAACGTAGGATACAATACGGCTCTGCGAAGCGTGCCGCTTCTTCGACGCAGGCATAACCACGCTCTCGGCAGGATCTATAAATGGAACGATACGAGGACCTGACGAAGATGCTGTCCTTTTGGACTGTTTAACAGTCGAGCCCACCATCTTCTTAGTCTGCGGAATATTCTCCTTGATTCTGGTTTTACGTGTACCAATATCTGGCCACGCGTTCTGTTCCATTAGCAATGGCCGAGATTCTGAGCCTGTTGGGTCTACGAAGACCTGGAGAGAGGCATTGGATGTGGAAGCACCGGTCGAATGCAACTTCGTCACGGGCCGGGCGATGACGGGGACTGTACGGTCCACAGTTGTAGCCAGAGCTGGCCGGCGTGATGGTAATGAAGAAGCTGTGTCGGGGACTACAATAGGTGAGGCGCACATCATACGTTTTTCGAAATCAACGTGTCTGGCCTTGAGGTGATCCAGCGGCGAAGCTCGTCTCGCAATCCCCAGTCTGTAAATATCGTCTGCTTCTTTCCTCCTATGATACGACATGAGCAGGCAAGAAACGAAGTAGTGGATATACGACGCACCTTCCATCGCGCTCCAAGACCGCAGCATACTCTTCGTACAGTAAAGAGAAATCGATTCCAATATCGTTTGCGATCAGAAAACGATAAATGATGGTGGGTCTCTCGACGTAGCTCGCATAGAGCAGCCACAGCTTGAGATAACGCATTTCGCCCCTCCATCTCCCATCCCTATTGTCCTTGAGAACCCTCGTCGCCTCTTCGAGAAGCTCCAGAAGACCAGACTCCGCACTATGGCCCTGGGGATAGTTCTCAACGGTCCAATAAACCAGTCTGCAGTAGGCCTCTAAGGGATCGTCATCTTCATCTTCCATAGCAATTTCGACATTGATCCGGAGTCTGTTTCTGGTCGCCGAGAGCTTCGATTCTCTGTGTACGTGTGGGGTGGACAATATCGACGACAGCGCTGTTACTCGACGACCAGTGGCAAGAGGCTGAACATTCTCCTTGGCGGCCTCAAGTAGGTCGCAGTCTACAATCGCAGGTCCTTGTCCTTGGAATGATTCTTCGTGGGTTGACATTGAGGAACAAGTCCTTGGATGAGTGAGAGCTTGGAACAAGAACGGCGGCAATGATGAAAGAGAAAGAATTTGAAATTTTGGTTAAACATACATCACATGATCGTGAAGAATGCCCCCTATTTTAATTGTATTCAACGCGCTTGCAATTGGGTGTTGGTGTTGGTATTATACCGGCACAAGGTTCCTTCAAATGGTGGCAAGTCCATTTGGCAGCATCAGGTACAAGCTTATGAAACAAACAAATATTTCGCCACTTCTGCCGCTGAGAATGTTTCCATGATATTCCCTCGCGCACATAAATTTCCCAGTGCATTTCCCACCAAACAAACGTGATAGCTCGCACACAGGCAAGCAAAGGCCGGAGATAAATGCACGACATTGTAAATGCTTCCCCCAATTCAACCATGCACCATACCCCCTCCCAAATAGCATCCTCGCAGAAAGTTCGAGACATCAGCATAAGCCCAGACGGCGAACGCGTTCTCTACCAAGTTCAGCAGTTCTACAAATCAGCTGATCACGTTCTAGCCGAACTATGGCTCGCACGAACAGACGTCGCTGACAGCGCCCGGCAACTGACGAACGGCGATTTTCACGACCGTGCAGGCGTATTCCATCCATTCGACTCCAATGTGGTTCTTTTTCTCTCCGATAGATGGAGTCCAGGGAAGGGAGGAAACATCTACTCTTTGAGGCTAACCGAAAACGAAGAGCCCACGCCCTTGATGGTGGAACCAATGAAGAAGGGTGTACAGCAATTCCAGATATCGCCTGACGGGAAGTACATCGCTTTCATATCTGCAGGTGACGGGCCCGTTCGAGAGGATAGAGATGATGCAAGGAGGATGGGGGACAAGCGGGGGCTATCCCACCTTTTCCTGCTCAACCCGATCACAGGAGAGGTATCATCCATAAGCCGCATACGAAAGGATCGACATGTCGAGAGCTTTACCTGGAGCCCAGATAGCAAGGAACTACTTTATAGGTTACGGGAGGACAGAGGGTCGGAGGCTGCCGAATGGGAGGTGCTGCTGGAAAGGGTATCTCTTGTCTCTGAAGACGCGCCCGTGACAATTGACGTTTACCCCCGCTCGCCTTCTGGACCAAATATATGGCTCAGTTCAGACCAGATTCTGACCCTGCAGAACTACGAGGCAACCAATATCCTAGACGCACGAACACTGTACGTTCGTCAAGGAGCGGACAAGAGGGCGTTGGTGAGGAGGTTGTATGGCGCGACAGAGGATGCCATCCGGATTGTCGACATGACGGACCACAGCGATCCTACCAGTGATGGGATGATAGCTGTCGAAATAGCTGCCGACACAGACACGCGGATCGACGGGATTTCTTTTTCTTCATCAAAAGATGACGAATATGAGATCCATCCGCTTTTCCACACGCGGGACGAAGCCATATGGTTTGGGGCATGGGACGCCAAAAGAGTACACAGTGCAACGGGTGTCTCATACATGTTTGCCGCCGTGCTGAGCTCTGGCATACGACACGAGGCACCAAATGTGTGGTCTGTTCGCGTCAATGGGAAAAGATGTAGTGCAAAAAGCTTGTCAGGGCAGGGCATAAGGAAACGGTTATCGTCCCATCTACAGTGGCTTGTTGAGGCACCGCAGATAAAGACTGAGGTCATTCGGTGGAAAAGCAAAGACGGCGTCGAACTCAGCGGCCTGGTAAGATACCCGCCAGGCATTGACCAAAGGTGCGCTTGTGCTTTGCCAACTATCTTATTCCTGCATGGAGGACCATATCGGTAGGCATTTCCGGATTAATCTTGTTTTCAATATCTTGGTGATGCTGAGCCCAATTTAGCCGAGACGTCCCAGGTTATTAGATTTTACAAGATGAGCTGTGGCATGGCTTACCGACAAACAAACAGATTATATGCCCTACTTCTGCAATTGGCGCGAGATGCTCGCATCCGCCGGGTACCTTGTAATTTCGCCTAATTACCGAGGAAGTGAGTGGGGGTGGACGTCGCTGAACTCACACAGCTGATCATCGTATTCAAGGCCAGGGAAAAGGCCATGCCTTTGCTCACGCCGCTGCTCATGGTATCGGAGCTTTCGATTGGCCTGACTGCGAGAGCATGGTGCATGAAGTAGTCGCCTGTGGCCTTGCTGATCCAGATAAGCTAGCAGTAGCAGGTTGGAGTCACGGTAAATGCTTCTTACCATACAGTATATCTCGGTCATTAATTCCAAAAAGGCGGATCATTGACGGCATGGGGCGTTACGCAAACTAAGACCATGTTCAAAGCAGCCATTGTGGGGGCTGGCGTCTCCAACTGGGAGAGCATGGTAATGGAAGCTGCTTCGCCGGAGCTGGAGGTAAGCTTCCACAAGAAATATACAGAGCCGACATATATAAATCTCTTCAGGGCGCGCTTGGGGGTATTTCGCCATGGAAGGGGCGAGAGAGAAAAGAGAGTCCTGTTCAACGAGCAGCTGGAGTAACCACGGCAGTTTTGATTTTGCATGGCGAAAAAGACGAGCGCGTTTCTCTCAGCCAAGGCATAGGACTATACAGAAGCTTAAGGAGAACAGAAGGTCCCTGCAAAGACCGAGTTGAGATGGTGGTATACCCAAGAGAACCCCATGGGTAAGTAGTCAAAAATTTCCTGTCAAAAAAAAACTGAGGCCCTTCAGGTTTGTCGAAAGAAAGCACGCTGAGGATGTGATGCTCAGAGTCTTGGAACATCTGCGGAAGTGGCTATAGTTTTCCTTGCCGGTAGATAATTATTTAATGTTCTCAAAAAACGATCACGTGCATTGAACACGGACCGGACCCGGGATGTCCAAACACGCGCAACACTATCTTCTTCACTCTTGTCTCCGACCACCACGTATTATTTCCTCGTTGATTTTTGCAACGACCCAGCTTTCTATCGGCATACAAACAGCGGTTGAATGGCTGGTGCCTTCAGCGGTCATATCATCGACTGTTACGAAAAATCTCTATTAAGCAGCATGAATACCAAGTCTAACATTACGACGACCGGATCTCTATCATTTGACCCCTCGACGCATGGCTCCTCCAGTATTGCCACTTCATTCCACCCACCGTATGATCCTGTGACACTTCAGCAGAAGCTGACTCAAAAGCTCGGTCCCGAATACATTTCCACTCGACCAGGCCCTGGCGGAGGGCCGAAGCTCACCTACGCCGAGGGCTGGAAGATAATAAATCTTGCAAATGAGGTATTCGGATTCGATGGGTGGAGCTCAAGTATTGTCACGATGAGCATCGACTTTATGGATTTCGATGAGACGACACGGAGGTACAGCATTGGTATCACGGCTGTCGTACGGGTGACTTTGGTGGCCAGTGGGTCATTCCATGAAGATGTTGGATATGGGATGGTAGATAATACGAAGAGCAAAGGACAGGGTCTAGATAAAGTGAGTTCTCCGTCTCTGTTTATTTCGCTAACCTCATAGTTGTCCAGTGCAAGAAAGAGGCTGTCACGGATGGTCTCAAGCGTGCTCTCAGAAATTTCGGGAATCTCTTGGGGAATTGTTTATATGACAAGGGATATGCTCAAGAAGTCGTCAAGATTAAAGTTCAGCAGGTGCGGATTGACCTATTCATGTATTGTACATACTGAGTGAGTTGTAGCCGAAATTTGACAAGTCGCAGCTGCATCGAAGACCGGAATTTGCTGAACCACTGCCGCCGAGCAATCCGCCTCTACCACGGACGGATGTTTCTGTGCAACGCGCACCGACACCTCAGCAGCAGCAGCAGCGACCAGCATCAGTTCCCCAGCAGCCACAAGAAGCATACATTCCCCTGCAACCGCAACAAAAAAGACCACCCCAGCCGGCCAATACCATATCCAATCCCCCTGCTTCGAAATCTCGTCCCCAGCTAAATATGCCTGTGACGACATTGCACCAGCCGAATACCAATTCCTCCTCCAGCAACGGGAGCTTCCATACCAAGGTCGCGTCTTCGTCGACTCTGGTATCGATTGAGCCTGATGGTGATGATTCATTTATGTTTGGTTCCGAAGACGACGCATTTCTCGCCATGGTGGATCTTGGTGAAGGAGATATGGGAAGGCCCATCTTCTGTGAAGGTGAAGAGCTCAATGACGAGAGCATAAGAAACAACGATGAACGATTCGAGGATGTGGACCGTAGCGTCATTGGAGAGCAGTTTAGAGAGAATAAACCACAAGTACTACCCTCTGCACATAGTGAAGCACAGCGTCAACAGCAGAAGCAGAACCGACTAGCCGCTATCAAAGCCGAGATCGAAAATCGTCCCGCAGAGCGAAGCGTGCTGGGAGAGCGAGCGAATGTTGAAGGAGGAGCGATATTGCCTTCCAGCAATCCCAAACCCATTCTACCACGAGCACCCCTGGAGCGCCAACAGCAAAACCAGAATCGTGTTACCCTCATCAACTCTTATCAGCAGCAGCAGCAGACAGGGCAGCAAAACGCTCCAAATTTACACAGACCGCCTGACACGCCTGCGGGCGGATTTAGATTTCCGACTGGGGCAATGGTAAGTTTATCTAGCTTTCCGGCTTGCTCTGGGCTGACGTTATCGCCTAGAATCCCCCTAGATCTCCGTCGATGCATAGTGGTGTGAAGCGAAACGCGGATGGTGTTCCGTGAGTACCTCCTATCTGCTGTTCTTGCTAATGCCTAAGATAACGATTTCTCAGAAGGAAACCGGGTCCGGGAATGGGTTTGAGTAACAGTTCGAGTATGAGGACACCCCTAGGCACATTATCTCTGGAGCCAGATGGAAAGAGGATAAAGCGGTAGCCGCTAGCCTGAGTGGTCCGAACTTTTTCATGTACGATGAGTATCACTGTTCAGAACTATTAGCATTTTCTATCGAAGTTTGTGATTGTCGATGATTGGACGTTTCCGGCCCGAAGGCTCGTAAGTGGCGTTAGGAGGTACTTGCCTACCACACCACGGGCCGATGTTACGCGAGAGTCTTTGTTCTAAGAAGGTAATACGTTGCAGGTACACTATCTGCTGGGAAATATATACATGCCCATATATCCATTGTTAGGGCAAATAGTCGGTCCCCCCCTCCTCCTTAGTAGTATGGGAGCGGTCTATTCTCCTTGGCCCAAAGCAATTCAATCTGAGCGTTTTGAACCACATGAGGAGGTATGATTCCATTCTCCCTCCACAATTGTGGCTTATGGCTGAATAAGTATAGACATATCAATCTGAAAGGAGAGAACTTACATCAGAGTCGATTACTTCAACTTCCCAATCAACGCCGCGGCCTTTGGTAAATGGCGCTATAGTCTGTTCATACGTGTCCATGAATCGGCTCTTTTCTTCGTCACTGTGTGCGCGTTCAGATGTAGCCAACCACCCAGTCTGTCGAAAAAACACGCACATTGCGAATTGTCTAGCGAGGTGGTGGACAACTATGCGAACAAAATTATCCGTCGCCTTCCCACCGACGAAATAACTCTGTCTCGGAACCTCGATAAAGAGTACTACGACGTAGAACTCAGGGAGGCCAACTTTGGAGTATAGACCCGTGATAGCTTTGGACAAAGTCTGCTTGTCCTCGTCTGAGTAAAGATTAGGGGAGATATAGAATCGATGGAGAGGCATGATTGCTTTCGGGACTGTCGTTGCGCTTTGTCCTGTTCTTAAATGTCACACACTTATTAAGATTGACCCCACAAAGCCTGGCCTCCGGAAGCCGAAGCATGACTCTGCCCGAAGGCCTATTTTGTAAGCAAATGTAATCAATGTAATCAAGTGCGGAATGCCTACCCGAAGCTTCTCGGGACTTATAAGTAAGCGAACCACTTATTCCTTCAGACACAAATTTATCTATGGCTTCAGAAAGAATTCTGGTATGCCATCCTGTCATAACTGCTTTTTTGACGTCGCACTCACCGTAGTAGGTTACTGGCGCGACAGGTTTTTTAGGCAGTCATGTCGTTATCAAAGCTCTTGAAAATGGGTACGCAGTCCGTGGGTTCGTTCCGAGTTCTTTTCATGATGAGCCTGAATGCCTACCGTGCTAACCGCGCCCTCACAGGACCGTGAGGTCCCCGTCTAAGGCCAAGGAAGTCCGCACTTTTTGGTCATCTTACGGCGATAGATTTGATACAGCAGTTGTGCCAGATTTGATTGATGGAGATTATACTGAGGCGTTGAAAGGTGTTTTATCTTTCCAGCTTAGTACCCTGACTGTGATCTTACTTGATCTAGGTATAAGTGCCGTTGTTCACGTGGCATCGCCTTTCTTTCGAAGTGTAAATGATCCTAAAAAGGATCTTCTTGATCCTGCGAGGCAGGGAACGGTCGAAATTCTGGAAGCATGTCTCAAGCATGGTGTTCGACGCGTTGTTGTCACTGGGAGCATCGCCGCAGTTGTCGACCCAACCAAGGGTGGTAAGTTATGTGTCATATGACGCCGTCGATTTGTTATGACCTTTGTTATCCAGGTGTTTGTCGCGACTATACCTATACTGAAAAGGACTGGTATGACGCAGCGGTTTCGGTGAAATTGGAAACGTAGGCTCACTGATACATCAGGAATCCTCTAACCTACGAGCAAGCTGTTTCTGGCGCGCTTCCTGGAATGGGTGTTTATGCAGTTTCCAAGAAAGTCGCCGAAGAGGCTACCTTTGAATTCGCCCGCGAGCATCCAGAAATGCATGTTACCGTGATGAGTCGTGCGCGCGCCCCTACACTGTCCCTAGCATTCTTCCATTCATTCTTCCTTTAGCTACCATGATATTTGGTCCTCTCGCCCTACCTACTGACCTGTCGGCTTTGAACACCTCGTCCCAGGATATATACAATCTCATCAGCGGCAAGCTGGAAGAGACAACAGTACCTGCATGCACTGATGTGAGGGATGTCGCAACGCTCCATGTCAAAGCTTTGAGGGTCGATTCAGTCATTGGGAAAAGGGTACTTGTCAACGGCGCCATGTTCACATTTTATGAGGTACAGTATTAGTTCGTTCGCTGAAGTTCTCTTGTTAATGCGTCACTTAGGCCGTGAAAATCTTGAGCAAGCAACGGCCGGAGTTAATTCCCCGCTTACCATCGCTAGATGGTGCTGAACTCGAAGTCACGAACAAGAAGGCCAAAATTGACGTTTCTATCGCGGAGACCGAGCTTGGGATCAAGTGGACATCTTTCGAGCAGTGTCTTCTTGATACTGTCGACGAGTTTATCGAGATGGAAGCGGCTGCTAAGCTCTAGTCAATTTGTACAGTATTTCAAGTCACAATACGAAACTTTGGCTACTATTTCCCAAGGTCTTGTACAATTCAGATGTGTAGATGACAAGAGATTACTTACAGATTTTTTACATACATGCTTGCACAAATGAGAGTCCAGGATGAACGAAAAGACTTGACTACATATTATGGACATCTAATATAACCCGGCCATAGCCCCCCTAGCGGCGAAGCTATCATTAGCCCAAGGCGCCACACGAAATTACTTGAAGGTACTAACCTGAACTAGTCCTCTCATCATTGCGACGATGTCGCCGGCATACACGCAATATCTGCATGGCGCATCTCTGCTGACATCGATTGCGAATCTGGTGGTGATTCGTATGTACCACTGGGCTGATCGTGGATAGGGATCGGGATCCAGTTGAGTGTCACTTCATTGACCAAATTTTCTGGTAGGTGGGGTCGCCAAGAATCATAGCAAGTCAAAACCGTCTGTCCGGTCTGCTCGTTCATCTCATAACACATGCCCAGTGCAGTGATGATCCCTTTTACAACCTCCAATTCCCCAGACATTTCGGCAAGTAGAGCGTGGAGATTGGATTCCCTATGGAGGGCATCGGTGAGACTGTTCCCTGCGCCTTGGCAGTACCGTAATGACCGCTGTTCTAGCTCAGTGTACTGCCGCTGCAAGTCGGACAATTGATTATTTACTTCCGCGATAGCCTCAGCTTTTTCAGATTGGAGAAGAGATATCATTTGCTCAGTAGCGCGCGCGATGGAAAGCGATGGCGGACGCAGCGGCAGTTGAGAGTTCTGGGACATTGTACAGGATAAGTAAGGGAAGAAGTTGAATGGAAAGGAAGAAGGGATTTTCGAAGTCAGAAAAAGCTCAAGGTTCGGTCCTTTATAACTCCGTGGCGCAAATCGACCATATAATCCGGCTCCGAACGAGCAACACGACATACAAATTGACAAGTCCTGCTAGGCAAAAGGAGTATGTATATGCAATGAATGATGGCAATTTTCTTGAATGTCCAATCCGTTCTAATACCCCCTACAAAACTAATCATATGTCAGAGTCCGCGACATAAAGTACAGTAAATTTTCCAGTCCGCGTGCAAAATGAGTGTGAAGTCCATCTCCCGTCTCTCCTTACTCGACAGTAACTGATTTTGCCCTGAATATTACTCAGTTAGCAGCGATAGGTCCGATATTGACGGGGACTTACAAATTCCTGGGGAAATCAACATCACATCCGTTCTTCACAGCCAGGTGGTAACTGAGCAACTGGAGGGGAATGATGTTTAAGAGGCCCTGCAGGCAGTCGGTGGTCTTCGGGACACGGATCGTCTTAGCGCCCTTAGGGATACCATCGTCATCTTCTGTACAAAGGACGATGGGCTGGGCCTTCCGGGCCGTTATTTGTGCGAACGCAGACTGAACTTTAGGATAGAGGGAGTCTTGCGTCATTATGATAATGACGGGCATGTTCTCGTCAATCAGGGCCAGGGGTCCATGCTTCAGCTCTCCAGCAAGTATACCTGTGCAAAAATTCGTCAATCGGCGTTGCCGACATTCAGCTGATCATGACGTACCCTCAGAATGCATGTAACTGATTTCCTTGATTTTGAGGGCACCTTCAAGACATGTAGCGTATCTGAAAAGCGACAGAATGAGAATACCGAAAAAGACGGAGTAAGTCGGAACATACTGATATCCTCTGCCCATGATCAACAAACTCTTGTTGTCAGCAACCGTGCTGGCCAGCTGTTGGAGCTGAGAGTCCTGTTCTAGTACACGTTTGATCTGGGAAGGCATGGCATGGAGACCTTCGATGATCTGGTTGCGACGTTCTGTGAAAGAGATACGATCTTCCGAAAGTTGGAGAGCCATCATCAACAAAGCTATGTATTGGGACGTGTAGGCCTAGTAGATGGCAATCAGTAAGCAGACTCGAGGGAGTGAGCGAAACGTACTTTGGTAGAGGCCACACCGACTTCGGGACCGGCGTTAATGTGGACACCACAGTGGGTCTCTCGAGAAATGGTGGAACCAACAGTGTTGACAACACCGACACAGAGTGCTCCACGTTCCATACAGTACCGCAATGCCAAAATCGTGTCCGCGGTCTCGCCACTTTGACTCAAGAATACGCAAATGTCATCTCTAAAGATAGGCGTCTTGCGATCTAAAAAGTCGCTAGCTAACTCGACGCTGACAGGGATCTCAGTCAACTCCTCGAATATGGCACGGGTAGCGAGGCAGGAATGATAACTGGTGCCACAAGCGATGAAGACGATTCTACGTCCACGACGTATGATGGGCAAGTATTCCCGCAAGCCACCGAGTGTAATCTTGTTGGTGTCAAAGTTGACACGACCACGCATGGTGTTGACAACAGACTCTGGTTGTTCGTAGATTTCTTTCTGCATGAAGGTGTCAAATTTGCCCTTCATGATGGCAGCGATTTCAATCTCGAGAGTTTCGATGCTTCGGGTGGAAGCAATCTGGCCAGGGGTCTGGTTGGCATCCTCCTTGCGGCGGAGACGGTGAATGTGGAGTTCTCCTTCAGCGATGTGAGCGATGTCATCATCTTCGAGGTAGAGAACACGCTTGGTGTGCTCAACAACAGCAGCAGCATCAGAGGCAATGAAAAATTCAATGGGTTGAGGGAGGCCATCTTCCGACATGAACCCCCGAGATTGTCGACTAAGGGCACCAGGTTTCGCAGTGGGAGGGGCAAGGAGTGAAGATGTGGTGGAAGTGGGCGAGGTAGGTTGAACTAGACATTAATGAACAAATGGCGCAGAAATCACGAAACGCGGTACTCACGGTTAACGGCCTGACTTGGATCCCGTGCGAATTCGACATCAACGAAATCGACCTTGAGCTTCCTGTCGGTCTTAACGCCGATGAGAAGAGGAGAACCACGACGGGCCGTCACGACCTCGTTGGGGAAGTGGGTCGACTTGAAAACGAATGCAAAGGAACCCTCAAGCTCCTTCAATACCAACTTGACAAGGTCGGTGAAGGTGAGGTGCTTGGACGCCTGCGAATCATAAACATATTTCAGGAGCTTGGCGACAGCTTCCGTGTCAGTTTCCGTCTCGAATAGGTACCCGCGCTTTTGAAGCACAGCGCGAAGCTCGCCACTGTTGGTGACGATACCGTTGTGAACGACGATGAATTCAGCCTTTTCATCGGAGCGGATAGGATGACAGTTGACACGCGAAGGAGGTCCGTGCGTTGCCCACCGGGTATGTGCGATGGAGACTTGAGAATCGAAGGTTTTATCGTAATCCATAACGGTTCCGGCGATTTGTTTTCGGAGGCCAGCTACCTTTCCAACCTCTTTGAAGAAAACGACCTCGCCAGCCTTGTCACCGTCGATTCCCAGCCCAGCTGAGTCATATCCTCGGTATTCCTGGCGAGCAAGACCACCGCAAAGTATCTCAAGGACCTCTTGACGACGCTGCGAATGGGAATAGCGTCAGCCACCAAAATCGTAAACGGACCACGACCATCAGATGGCACCAAATGCTGCAAAGAAATGCGGGTCCTCAACGAGATGGAGTGACGCCCGTCATCAACGTCATTTCTAGACTCCTGTGTGCCATCGCGAGCAAAGAGGTAGACAAGACTTGCCTTTTCCTTCAGGAAGTTGCAGTAGGCGAATATTCCACACATCGTCAATTAAAGGATATTGAAACTGGTGATGGGCCAGATCGTCAGCACCATGCTGGAGCTCCCGTATATATTAACTTACTGAAAAAAAGTTGGTCGTTGAGCGCTGGCGGGTCTTTGCGAGATGGAAGTCGAGAAAGGAGAATGGTGAAACGCGCTCTTTAAAGGGCCCCTTTATAGACAACGCTGGTAACGCCAGAACCGGCAAGCAAGGACAAATAATACCATTATTGGCAAGCGTGCTTTGCACAGCTTTACTAGTAGTACTGCCACCCAGCGCGTCAAACTTCCCCTCGTACCGCCGCTAATTGATGAGCTGTGCTGTATGGACGTTATGTTCAAATTCTACTTGTCGTCATTGATTTTCCTATGACGCTTTCCTGGACTTTCAGCCGAATGCTGTGAAGCGCGCTTGTTTCTAAGCGGACGTTCCAAGTTTCATCTGTTCTCAGCCTCTCCCACTGGAGGAATATTACACGTCGGTCTCGATGACCCTTTCATAAAGCGGGAGAGATAATCCACCGATTACAGCGGTACTTGAACGCATCCGCATCAGAGGTTCGTTCAGTGTATATTTAAATTCAAGAAGCATACTTTGATCTCTAGTTTCGAAGCTAGGTGATAGAGCGATGAGAGTTACGTTCGATCTTTTTCTTTCTAGCATGGCTGTTTCGAGATGTTTTCTTGATGTCTACCCCACTGATGTCTCCGCAGTGGTACGAACCCGTGTAATAAGCTGCATGGACCCGTAGATCAATGTGGGCGAGTGTGGGGGTTCGGTGTGGGGGTCCGGTGCGAACGGACAAAAAACGGTATTTGGCGGACCAATGGGAGGAGGCTGTGCGCCTACTCTCTGAAGATGTCTGTTCTATCTATCATACAAATTGAGGGATGCGAAGAGTCGAGCTTTCTGTCCGATTCTTTGCTATCAATACTCGCTGCGGTGGTTCATTTATCCTCTCGTCCATCCCTAATGCTGATAAGGACCTTCTAAATACAGGGCTCAGGGCCAATCGCTCCGCATGCAAAGGCGCCTTCGGCATATGCGTCCCTGGGTGCAGTCAGCCTCATCTAAAGTTCAACATCACCGCCTCAGTCTGTCCGTCACAACAGGCATGAGAAACATGACTAAATGTTACCTTCGCGGTCAAGCTTGTTTCTCAGGGCTGCACTAGAACGTATCAGTCCATCAAGTATACGTCCTCTGATCAATTGCCTTGACAGTCGAGGCTAGTATCTGACACACTCATCTGGAAAAATGCTTAACGGGAACCCTGGCAAAATTGTATCCGCTAGGCCATGTTCGGTCTTTGTTTTTCTAATACCGTACCCGGGCGACGTTGCGGTGCTGATATAATTCACGCGTCGAACTCGAAGCTGCCTTGACTTGTCTGGAGGGTATTGTGACACAAACTTGGTCGGTCAGTTAAGTTATCTTCCAAATTTCGAAGGCCTCTGCTGTGCATATGAGCATATCGTTGCAGTATAAATAAAGCAAGTCTGCTACTTGATGTCGTTTGCGACTGCCAATCCGTCTTACCATACGCTAGCCACCGGTGTTCTCGTCTTGGTCAGCACGGACATACCATTTATACCATCCTCGGCTTGTATCGAGTAAGTTCTATCCTTCATATAGATTGCTTGCATCCACTTATTTACGCCTAGAAAAGCCAATAAGAGTCCACCTAAACGGGTGCGGAAGTGCGAAGTTGTGGGGGGCTTCGGTACAGTATGTCAAGTTCCTGCGATGTCACACTGGATTTTTGGACTGTGTAAATTCCTTTACAGGACTCTCGGAATGTAGAATCTTGAGGACCACCAATATCTTGCAATTATCTTCCCCGAAATTCTTGAACAACCCTATGGAAACAAGCTATGTTCGCATCCCTCACAAAGCATAGGCGATTGTATGGAAATATGGTGTTCGCAATTATCCCCTTGCCAGAAGCGGAAACTACAGAACTACAGAACTATTGGAGGGGAGGGCAAGCAAGGATTGCGGGTCCTCATGCGTTTCCCAGAATCATGGCGACACCTTGCTGATAAGGCGGTGAAGACTTCAGCCTTTCCAAATGTGGGATCCCTTCACATGAGTGACAAACGCCGCCGCACGTATGTCTGGTGTGGGTGTCCAATCAATGGGTGCAGCTTTGAGACTTGAACCGGGCCCATCCTCCTCGTCAAAAGTTTGGTTATGCCCCGGGAACACCGGCCCGTCATTCCGCCGACCGCGCCCAGGAACCCTCAAGTTATGTCTTTCTGTGTCCGTCTGGCATTGCCCGAGAACTGTCTCCGCCACCGATGAAGCCAGCGTTTCGGTGCATAACCCCTCCTTTCATCATGCCGTAATTCTTTGTCAAGCAGGGCGATATCAGCACCAAGCCGTCGTAATTTGACAGATGGCATGGTCTGGCTACCACTTAAATTTGACAAGCATATTCGTGTGTTGGTCTTGATGAACCGAAGCTGAGCTCCTTCGTTGTTCTATGAACTTTACAATCTTTGCAGCTTCACGAGGCTCGACTCAAAAGCAAATACAATTGGCGCAGTATATGGTAATGTCAATTCGGAGACTCAGACTTCGTCAGCATTTGGCACCCGAACACGCCTTACTACTGATTTTATGTTGCAAAAGCACCATTGCCAATGGGCAAGTCCCGAATTAATTCCAGTGGGCAGTAGTTTTCACAGACATAGTAAGGTTTGTATTTTGTACCGGTCCATCGCTGATATCGATTTTCCGGGCAGAAGTGGTTCTTACAAGCGCTGGAGTGATGAATGAACTCGTCGATAGGGAATGAAGACCCAAGTAAGCCGACCGAGCATGTGTTGTCCGTTTGCTTCTTCTTGAAGACACAGAAAACGTCCGTGACAACTTCACCGAGCAAAGTGCCGGCTGTTCATTGAACGATACAGTTGTATGGATTCGTCAATGTCCTACTAATCTTATCAGCCCGAGTGGACCTTTTATATTCGTCGCGGTGAAAGCGGTCTACCTCTGGATTGTCCTAACTTTTTGTGCCCTAGTGTGCAGGCATCTACTTCAGGTCACGATACGTCTCTGAAATTATTCCGCAGAAAAGAAATGATAATGGACAGCGACTTTCCGAGTTTTGTGTCGAAGACGAGCTCTTGACTCTTTCATAGTGCCAATCCGAAAATCCGATGGTTACTATCCTGCTGTGTTGCATGACCCATTAAATTCTATAGTCCAAACGTTACCCTGTCATTGTGCCTGGCACATAGCTGGCTGTCATTCGTCTGCCGGCCTTTCATAGACATATTTCTCCATCTGTGCTCAAAGTCTCTCACAAGACTCGGCCGACAACTGATATTTGCCGCGAAACTCGATTAACCTGCACCTCTGACGCACATATGTTGAACGCTAATGCTGAAGCATACACGCGTGATGGAGGAGAGACATTATTTTTAGAAATCATGGTCTTGATCTGAGAAGCACACATCCACATCCTCGTTGTTCTCAAGCTCATTACTGGTCTGATCAACGTCGACTTCTTGGTGACCCGTGAGTTCCTAGAGTTACGTGTCAGAACATTAGTGACTTTATAAGTTCTTCGCAACGAGCAACCTTCCAGATCATGAATTCGGAATGCTGACCAAGTAAGTTATTCACTGACCCTTATCCCGGCTAGTACAAAAGGCTAAAGTGCATCGCAGGGAGCTCTTTGATTAGTCACATGGCTGATTCATTCGTCGCATTCACCGAAACCGTGCCAGGTCGGCAGGTGCTTCGAAATTTAGAGTGGGTATCTCGTAAAGCCGGTTTACCAGGCTAGTGGGGATCTAGCTTGGCACCCTAGGAGGAAGTATCCTCGTGCGGGTTTTTAAACTCCGATCGTATGCCGAGCCTCAGTCCGAACGCCACGAAAAACGGATTCTCTGTACATAAAATGGGACAGCGTTGTGGTTAAATAAATTACTGGGTCACTTGTAAGTCAGTGCTATGTATTAGGTGACTTAGGCTCTATAATACTTCTTTCCCATCCTGATTACATGCAATAACGGATTGTTGAGCTCTGCGACGCGTATATCACATGACCGTCAAAGCGCCGGTTATGCATCAGTCACGCGTCGGAGCTTGTAATTACACCCACGAGCGAACCCCCGCCCTGAGTGCCAGGCTTTACATACAGTAACGAGTTCCCGTACCAGGCTAGCAGGGACCTACCCTACATGGATGGTCATGAGGTATGGGGGCTTCGATTGGAGCCCGGGGAACGTAAGGACTAGATCTCCCAGATCGTCCCTATAAAGGACCTCCACCCGAATGTACCAGTACGGTCGCCCTTCTTGCTTCAGGCTCACTCTTTTATCTTTATTTCACCTTTCTCTCCACCTGATGTCTCTTTCTAGTGCTCGCGCCAAAGATGAGGATTCCGAATTGGCCGAGGAGCGAATCGAGAGCATTCCTGCTGCCGAGGATGAGATGAAGATTGCTCTACGGACCGAAGAACGGAGGCTCATACGTAGACTTGATAAACGTATCCTTCCGCTGGCCTGTTTTCTCTATCTGTTTGCGTGTATGTCTTTCCCCCGAGTCAAGGAGGTCTTTTTTGACATAAAGTCATCTAGATCTCGACCGTTCAAATCTTGGAAATGCGCGTCTACAAGGCCTTCCGGAGGATATCCTCAACGGGGATCCCACTGGCGTGCTCTTTGACTGGATAACCTCAGCTTTCTACTTTTCTTACGTGAGTATTCGTGCTGATTGCTTCTTCGTCAAGGTTTGATAGATATCCGGATCAGATTATATGCCAAATCCCCGCTACAATTGCCTCCAAGCTTGTTCCACCACATTACTGGCTCGCAGGAGCTGCTGTTGGATGGGGCTTGTCGTCTACCCTTATGGTGAATGTAATTAATGCCGGTATCATGTCGGATGCTCATATTCGTTTAGTCGACAGCCTTTAACTTCGGCGGCCTGCTTACTGCGAGGGTATTTTTGGGCATCTTCGAAGCAGGCTTCGGGCCTGGAATACCATTGTATTTTTGTGAGTTCATAGTTGTTGCGCCACGCGATGTTGCGGGTTGACTGTAATAAAGCGCTCTTCTACACCAAGGAGGAAATGGGTTTACGGGTCGGTCAGAATGTTATAAAGCAAGCAGTCCCAGGCTCAATGACACATAGATGGCCTACTGGTTCGGTTTCGCTGCTGTTGCCGGCGCTTTTGGAGGACTCATAGCCTTCGGAATATCAACCTCGAACGTTGCGATCGCGCATTGGAGACTGTTGCTTATAGTTGAGGTGTGCCGCTCACTACTTCTCATTGATCTCTGTTAATTGGAGTGATGTACAAATCACAGGGTACCCCTACTATTGTCCTCGGAATCATCAGTTTCTTTCTGCTTCCGAATCGGCCTGAAAAAACGCATCTGTTCAATGATAGAGAAAGAGAGATCGCTGTCACCAGGATGAACAGAAATACAAGCGGAGATGTCGGGAATGTCGTGAATAAAGGTTTGATCTTACGTCGGGCCACGTGCAGTTTTTAATCACTTATTCTACAGCGCATATATGGATGGCTTTCCGTGACTGGAGGGTAAGGCGCCACGCTTCCTATAGAATAATATCGCTGAGTATAAGAGGAAGATCTATACTGCTGGTATCATCTATTTCGGTCTCAATTGCGCTCTGGCGTCGATTTCAGCCTTTTTGCCGACTATTATCCAAACTTTCGGAAATAGTCAGTATACTTTTGTTCCAAGTGATCAGAAGGCTGTTACTTATTGTCGTTGTAGCCGACGCCGTTGCGCAACTCCTGACAGTACCTCCCTATGCTGTTGCTGCCGTCGTACTGACACTCTTCTCATATGCATCTGACCGCCTCCAAACGAGGGGTTGGTTTATGGCCGTTGCATCTTTCATCGCCTCCATTGGATACCTGTACCTTCTTCACATCATTCTGAGATCTTTCACCGGCTAACGCTGATTTTCAGTTTACTTCTGACTGTTTCCTCAAACAATCATGTTAGGTACTTCGCCATTTTCTGTATTACAAGCGGAACATATACCACTATTGGCATCATTATCGCCTGGTGTAAGTTTTATTTGTATGTCGCTTCACTAATGCTGAAATAGTGATTAACGCAGTCGCGCACAACCTTGGTTCTGAAACGAAGAGGGCAACAGGCATCCCAATGTTTATGGCTATCGGGCAGTGCGGCAGCGTGCTGGGGTCCCATATCTTCCCCAAGACCGAGGGTCCCAAGTATATGTGCGCTCACCTTCACTTCTCCTTTGATGTCTTTTCTCATCTATCATTGTCTGTTTGGTATAGCAAGGGATTTGCTAGTAAGCCGCTTCCCTTCCCAGCAGCGTTTTGAAATACTCATCACAGTCAGTTTCGTGTGCGCTTGAATTCTTAGCTGTTATTTGTGCGGTCATACTGCATGTAGGTTCCTCTGGATTCAATCGTGTTGTACTTGTTAACAGGAGCATTTCAGTTCTCTTACCGCTTTGAAAATAAACGGCGAAACGCTATTTATGGCGTTCCGGACTATAATACGCGGGTCGACACTAGCGAGTTGGCTGACAGGGTTTGTTATTTCATCTTGAGGGTTCATATTTTGTTGATTTAGCTCCCTCAAGGCGCCGAATTTCAGATACGTTACCTAGGAAAGAACTGTGGGAAGCGTAATTAATGATATCTTTCATGAATAACACGATCTGATCCGTTAAATGAACGGGTCGGCCTCGCCCGAGTTCGAAAAGACGACTGACCGCTGACGCAAATATATGATGGATGCCAAAAGTATCATTTAAACTATCACTAGGCAAGCAAGTGCAGAAACCCTTAGTTACCTTTTCTTTAGACTCTTTTAATTTTCGACAGCGGCGTTGCCCTGGCAGTCTTTGGAATTTAAGTCCTTCAACAGCCCAATTTCTGATGTCTGGTCCTCATCTTCATGTTTATCACACCACAAATAATTAATTTTTTTTTCTACAGTTCGAACTTGACACTCAAAAGCACGATGCTGGATTTTTATGCTATTTCATGGTTGTAATATCAGAAAGGGAGCGAAAATTCCAAATAAAGGATTCATTACATCAGCAAGAAATTTCTTAGTCCGCGACTCAGACTCGTACTTACTCTTGTCGTCGCCGCTGACAACGGCCAACATGTCTGGCGCTCAAGGAAAAAAGCAAGACCTTTCTCAGTACAACTATGGCGCAATATCATCTCTGGTTCTTACCGCAGACCGGTCTGCACTCCCTCGCAGAGACCGAGAACCGGATGGTGCGCCTACTTCATTGGCTGGTCGCATAGATCCACGAGAAATGGGTTCTCGTGTCATCCGAGAAACGCCCAAGGACGTGGACAAGAAGAAAAAGAAGGCAGCAGACCGCCAAGAGCCTTCGGAAAAGGCTGTAGCTAAACGCAAGGCCGATACTGTTGGGTTTGGATACGCGGACATCATCGAAGCGACGCAGGATGTGGAGGGTCTGACGTACAGGCCACGGACTGCTGAAACGCGTGAGGTCTACGAACTCATATTGTCTTCTGTTCACACCACTCTTGGTGGCCAGGCTCAAGATATTGTTCGAAGTGCTGCCGACACGGTGCTGGAGACGTTGAAGAACGAGGGTATGAAGGACTTCGACAAGAAGAAGGAGATAGAAGAGGTTATCGGATCTATAACCGGCGAACAGTTCTCTCAACTCGTCAGTCTGTCGAAGAAGATCACCGACTATGGCGCTGAGGATGAGGCGATGTTGGATCCCGATATGGAGCGAAAGGATGCAGAGATTGATGACGAAGTCGGTGTTGCTGTGGTTTTCGATGAAGAGGAACAAGAGGAAGAGGATGAAGAAGGGTTTGAAATCAGAGATGAGTCGGACGACGACGAAGAAGGCGGGGACGGTGAGGCTACACCTGAGGATGACGATGAAGTTGGGGAAGAGGCGCTGGTTATTGGTGGTGAATCTTCAAAATCTACAAAATCCAAGGCCGACAAAGACATCGTCTCTCCACACTCCATTGACGGATTCTGGGTACAGAGACAGATTGCTGAGGTGTACTCGGACCCGGTCACTGCTGCCGACAAGGCCTCCTCTGTACTCTCCATTCTTGGCTCAGAGTCCAACCTTCGTGACTGCGAAAACCAGCTCATGGAGCTCTTCGACTATCAGAGTTTTCATATCACGACAAAATTTCTTAAAAACCGCGATGTCATTGTCTGGTGCACTAAGCTCATGCGGAGTGATGCTGATGAGCGTGTCAACGTTGAAGTTGCTATGCGCGAAAAGGGTGTGGGCTGGATTCTTCGCGAACTAGCGGGAGATCGTCAGACGAAGGCACGTCCGTCAGACGCAATGGACGTCGATGAAGCCAAGCCCGAGGTGCCCAAGACGGGTACACTGGCCCCTGGCTCGACGGTCCAGCCAAAGCGAACTGTGGACCTGGAGAGCATGGCCTTTAGCCAGGGCGGGCACCTCATGTCCAACAAGAAGTGTAAACTTCCGGACGGCTCATTCAAACGAGCCAAGAAAGGTTATGAAGAGATTCACGTCCCGGCTCCGAAACAGAAACCTGTTGTTGAAGGTGAATTGGTTCCTATATCAGATTTGCCACCCTGGGCTCGAGAAGCCTTCACCGTTCCCAAGCTTAACCGCGTTCAAAGCAAGCTTTACCCCGTTGCGTTCGGCACTGATGAACCCATTCTTCTTTGCGCACCTACTGGCGCTGGAAAGGTATGTTTGTTAGGTTACATCTTGATTCCGTCGCTAACTATTCCTTGATACTCAGACCAATGTTGCCATGCTTACAATTCTGAACGAGCTGTCCAAGTATCGTGATGAAGCTACCGGCACTTTCGATCTTGATGCGTTCAAAATCATTTATGTTGCGCCTATGAAAGCATTAGTCCAAGAGATGGTTGGAAACTTCACCGCTAGGCTCAAAGTATTTGGTATCAAAGTCGGCGAACTGACGGGTGACTCTCAAATGACGAAGCAACAAATTGCTGAAACACAGATCATCGTAACCACCCCGGAAAAGTGGGACGTTGTGACGCGTAAAAGCACCGACACCAGTTATACGAATCTCGTTCGCCTCATCATCATCGATGAAATCCACTTGCTCCATGATGAACGTGGTCCAGTTCTGGAGAGCATCGTTGCTCGGACAATCCGTCGTATGGAGCAAACTAACGAGTATGTACGTCTTGTTGGGCTGTCTGCCACTCTCCCCAATTATCAGGATGTCGCCACTTTCCTTCGCGTAGACGAATCGAAAGGACTCTTCTACTTCGACGCTTCGTACCGACCTTGCGGGCTGCAGCAACAGTTCATCGGAGTTACAGAAAAGAAGGCAATCAAGCGGTACCAAGTGACGAACGAAGTCTGCTACGAGAAAGTCCTTGACCAGGCTGGAAAGAATCAAACTCTGGTTTTCGTGCACTCGCGAAAAGAGACCGCAAAAACGGCGAAATTTCTGAGGGACATGGCGGTGGAAAAGGAGACGATCACCCAGTTCGTCAAAGCTGACGGTGCTACACGAGAAATTCTGACAGAAGAAGCGAACAACGTTAAGGATTCCAACCTTCGCGATCTCCTTCCTTTTGGTTTCGGCATCCATCACGCCGGTATGTCACGGGAAGATCGTTCCCTAGTGGAAGAATTGTTTGCGGATGGATCTGTCCAGGTTCTCGTGTGTACTGCGACGCTAGCCTGGGGTGTCAATCTTCCAGCGCATACTGTCATCATAAAGGGAACGCAGATCTATAATCCGGAGAAGGGTCGTTGGGTTGAGCTGTCTTCGCAGGATGTGCTTCAAATGCTCGGACGTGCAGGTCGACCGCAGTACGATACATATGGTGAAGGCATTATCATCACGAACCATTCCGAGCTCCAGTACTACCTGAGCTTGCTCAACCAACAGCTGCCTATTGAATCTCAGTTTGTATCCAAGTTGGCGGACAACCTCAATGCGGAAATTGTCTTGGGTACGATCCGAAATCGTGATGAGGCTGTTCAATGGTTGGGATACACTTACCTGTAGGTTATCATCTATCTCAAACGTATCTTTTGTTAACTGATCATTTTCAGTTACGTGCGGATGCTTCGGTCACCAGGTTTGTACGGTGTTGGTGTCGATTATCAGGATGACGATGTTGGCTTAATTCAAAAGCGTGCGGATATCGTCCACTCTGCGGCTGCGTTACTAGAGAAATGTCAGCTGTTGAAGTACGAGCGATCTTCGGGACGATTCCAGAGTACTGAGTTGGGAAGGATCGCGTCGCATTATTATGTGACATATAATTCGATGATGGTGTACAACCAACATCTGAGGTCCACGATGTCGACTCTGGAACTGTTCCGTGTATTCTCACTATCTAACGAGTTCAAGCTGTTACCTGTATGTTCAACCAGTCCAAATAGTTCGTGGCGTTAATTCCGCTGTTTAGGTCCGTCAAGAAGAGAAGGTGGAGCTTGCGAAGCTGTTAGAGCGCGTCCCCATCCCTGTGAAAGAGACAGTGGAGGAGCCGGCCGCAAAAATCAATGTTCTTCTTCAGGCCTACATTTCTCAACTGAAACTCGATGGTATGTTAAACCGTCCTTCGTTCTTCGTAGACTAACTTTTTATCCAGGGTTCGTTCTTGTCGCTGACATGGTTTTCGTTCAGCAATCAGCCGGGCGGTATGCTTATTTTCCTTTCGACTTTCGGGTGTGCTAATCGATTATTAGTATCCTTCGAGCGATGTTTGAAATATGTCTGAAACGAGGATGGGCTGTGCCTGCGAAGGCAGCTCTTGACCTCTGCAAGATGGTAGAAAAACGAATGTAAGCCATGTTTCCTGCTGCTCTCCTTGGTGTTAATGTTTACTTTGCATCAGGTGGGGGTCGATGACACCTCTCCGACAATTCAAAGGTGTTCCTTCAGAAGTGGTAAGAAAGGCCGAGGGTAAACAATTTGTGCGTCTTTTACCAGAAGTGACGAAAGCACCTGAACTAACTTTGAATTAATAGCCCTGGTATCGGTACTTTGATCTAGTGAGTTATCACTACTCTTATTCCGTTTCTGAGTGTTAAGTGGTGTGTCCTAGACACCTCCAGAGATTGGTGAGCTCATCGGAATACCAAATGCGGGAAAACTGGTACATAGACTCGTCCACAGCTTCCCTAAGCTTCAGTATGTCGATGGCTTCTTCATCATAAGCAGCAGTTCTAATATTATCACCAGGCTTCAAGCTCAGGTTCAGCCTATCACCCGCTCCTTGCTGCGTATCGATCTTTCGATCATCCCTGACTTCCGTTGGGATGAGAAGATCCATGGTGGTGCTGAAACCTTCTTGATCATGGTAGAGGATGTTGATGGAGAAGTCATTCTCTTCCATGATACCTTCGTTCTCCGCCAACGGTACGCTGAAGATGAACACAATGTCACGTTAACGGTTCCCATGTTCGAGCCCGTACCTCCCAACTATTACATCTCCATCATCTCTGACCGGTGGCTTCATTCTGAAACCAGGCTCCCGATATCTTTTAAGCATCTCATTCTTCCCGAAAAATTCCCTACGCCTACGCCTCTTTTGGATCTTCAGCCTCTTCCGCTGTCAGCCCTCCATAACAAGGAGTTTGAGAAGATCTACGCATCCACAATAGAAACATTCAACAAGATACAAACACAAGTGTTCCAGGCGCTGTATACATCGGACGAGAACGTTTTCATTGGTGCCCCCACGGGCAGTGGAAAGACCGTTTGTGCCGAGTTTGCTTTGCTCAGACTATGGAGCAAGCGCGAACAACCAAGGGCTGTCTGTATTGAGCCATACCAAGAGATGGTCGATGAGCGCGTGAAGGAATGGCAGGACAAGTTCTCGGGACTTCAAGGTGGCAAGGAGATTGTCAGTCTTACAGGCGAGACAAGTACGGATCTCCGGCTTTTGGAAAAGGGTGACGTGATAGTCTGCACTCCCTCTCAGGTACCTTTCTTTCATCTTACTATGTTAATCTTATTTATGCTTGCTGTGCCAGTGGGATGTACTTTCTCGTCGGTGGCGTCAGCGGAAGAACGTCCAGAATATCGGACTTCTGATTGCTGATGAGGTGCAGCTTGTTGGAGGAGAAGTAGGTCCTACATATGAAGTCGTCATTTCCAGGACGCGATATGTGTCTGCGCAAACAGAAGTAAAGACTCGCATCGTTGCATGTGGGGTTTCGCTTGCAAATGCGCGTGATCTGAGTGAATGGATGGGCGTACCCTCTCATGCTATCTTCAATTTCTCGCCTAGGTACGTGCCTTCTTCGGTCTTCGACTTGGACTCATTAGTTTTCCTCGGTTAGTGCACGTCCTCTGGACATGGATATTCATCTGCAATCATTCATAATACCGCACTTCCCTTCCCTCATGATCGCGATGTCAAAGCCAGCATACCTGGCCATTGTCGAGTATGCCCCCACAAAACCTGTCATTGTCTTCGTTCCCTCGCGAAAACAATGTCGCCTCACCGTCGATGATCTGCTTATCCACTGCGCCGCGGATGACAAGCCAGATAGGTTCCTTAACGTCGAGGTAGCAGACATACAGATTCATCTCGACCATTTGCGGGACGAGGGATTGAAGGAGACGTTGAAGAAGGGTATTGGCTATTTCCACGAGGCCATGGATAAGCAGGACAAGCGTATCGTCCAGCGTCTGTTTGAGAGTGGAGCTGTTCAAGTGCTCGTGGCCTCAAAAGATACAGCATGGTCAATTCCGGTCGCTAGCTACATGGTTATCATCATGGGTGTGCAGTATTATGAAGGAAAGGAGCACCGTTACGTTGACTATCCTGTCATGGATGTCCTGCAGATGATGGGTCGAGCATGTCGGCCTCGAGACGACGAGCGCAGTCGGTGCGTCCTCATGTGCCAACAGACGAGGAAGGACTTTTACAAGAAATTCTTGGCGGAAGGTCTTCCCATTGAGAGTCATCTTCCGACTCACTTGCTGCACGACTACTTCCTGGCGGAGATCGCGGTGAAAACTATCGAAAACAAGCAAGATGCTATGGTAAGATGCTTTGTCTCTCGCGCGATGCTGGGCTGACTTTGTTCCAGGATATCCTGACATGGACTTACTTTTACCGCAGGATGACGCAGAATCCGAACTACTATAATCTGCACAATGTTAGCCATCAGCATTTGTCGGACCATCTATCGGAGTTGGTTGAGAACACTCTGACTGATCTTGTCAACTCCAAGTGCATTGCTATTGGTAATCTCACCAGCCTTTTTTACTTTGGGTGCTTTTCTTATCTTTACTTTAGAGGACGAGATGGACGTTTCCGCGCTGAACCTTGGAATGATCGCTGCTTACTACAATATCTCTTGTGAGTTCTTCCTTATTCCTCCCTGACGTGACTAATATTGTTTATGGCAGATGTTACGGTTGAAGTCTATACGCTATCGCTGAAGGAACGTACGAAGCTAAAGGGTCTACTGGAAGTCGTGTCATCTTCAGCCGAGTTCGAAGCCATTCCTATCCGTCGACACGAGGATGTTCTGCTCAAGCGGCTGTATGACCGTCTTCCTGTTAAGATTGACGGCGTCAACTTTGAGGCGCCTCACTTCAAGACGTTCCTCCTTCTCCAAGCACATTTCAGTCGAATTCAGTTACCAGCAGATCTAGCTGCGGACCAGAAGATTATCCTAGAGAAGGTGTTGAACCTGCTTTCGGCGTGTGTGGATGTCATGTCATCGAATGCGTGGTTGAGTGCGTTGGGTGCGATGGATCTGGCACAGATGTGTGTTCAGGCTGTTTGGGACAGAGACTCTCCTCTGAGACAGGTGCCGCACTTCGAGCCAGAGTTGATCCAGCGGTGTAAGGACGCTGGAATCGAATCCGTGTACGATATCATGGAGATGGAGGACGACAAGCGAACAGCACTCTTGCAAATGACTCAGGCACAGATGTAAGCATTCCGTGCAGTTTTTTCATTTACGCATTCTCATTTCGGTTTACAGGCAAGACGTTGCTACGTTTGTCAACTCGTACCCAACGCTCGATGTTACGCATGAGTTCGTTGGTGGGGACCATACAGCGGGTGCTCCCATCATTCTGCAAGTTGCACTCACCCGGGACGTTGATGAAGATGACGAAGAAGGCGACCAAACAGTCATTGCACCATTCTACCCGGGGAAGAAGATGGCAAACTGGTGGTTGGTTGTTGGCGAACCTTCAACGCGACAGCTATTGGTCATCAAGCGGGTTACGGTGACGAGGAACCTGGCGGCAAAGTTGGAGTTCACGCTGCCGAAGGGCAAGCATTCGTTGAAACTATATGTGATTTGCGACTCATATGTAGGGGCGGATCATGATATTGGATTGGATGATATCGAAGTTGCAGAGGGTGAAGATTCTGACAGTGATGAGGACGATAGTGATGATGCTATGGAGGAGTGATTTTTGTATTTTGGTAGAGCTGTCCGTGTTATTCTCTTATCTGTAGTAACTGTATTGTAGTCGATGAATCATTTATGAACCTGCTACATAATAAATCAGACTAAATAATATGTAACATCTTCCTGTTACGTCATCCGACCAAGAGACTGACCCGGTCAAGCCAGATCGGCGCCATCATGTGCCGTCGATGGGTTTCTCCGCTGAAGTTGGAGAGAGAGAGGTCAGAATGAAGTAAGTAAGCGTAAAGAAAATTGCGACGTATACGAAGGAGAAAGGAGGGTGTCACAGTGTCAGGGTTCATCAGAACACCTGTGTCATTGTTCAAAAGTTTGACGCTGCAACGTTGGTTGTCCGTATCACCCTGGGGGGCGTACTTTGACGGGAAAAAGAGTTCGTTGAGTGACATCGACCCTTCAGCTGTAAACGGGGTATTGGTTGCATATGCGTCCTTACGAAGATATATCTCTGTCTGTGATTTGACCCATGGAACTACAACAATAAGAAAAGACAAGGGTCACTTATGGCTGAAGTAGTACACCATGTAATGCATATAGGCCAACTCGACGTCACGTCTAGCCAGAATCTAAAAGAACAGTTCATGTCACTCGGGATCACCCTGTATTTCTGGCGGTGGCGGAAACGGTGTGCCAGTCGCTTCGGTACAGCCAATTGACATGGTTTTCGCTGTCGCGCAAGAATTGACGCACTTGTATCATTTTCGTCCTCTTGAGGTCATGAAGGCTCGGCCATAGAGAACGGCTTGTTTCTGGATGAGGAACCTCATCATGGAGGCTTGGAATCAGTTCGTAATGGAAGGCCAACAGATAGGTCAGTAGAGTGGATTGTGTATACCTCTGTGGCGTCAGAGGGGATCGTCCCGTAGCCAGAGAAAAATGAACCATACTTGAAGTTGGGGTTCCATTGAAACGGTAGATAATTTGAGTGCCCACAGATGGAAGAGACTGGTCGTGGCTTCAAGTATATCTGGACGTCTGACATGGTGGTAACAATTAAATAATTTATAATATTATTCAGAAAATGTTGCATTGGAATCTCAAAATCAGGTGCGCTTTTTGGTGACCAACGTTGACCAACAAAATGAACGACCCAAGTGACGTGCAAAATGCGCACAATGAAGACAACACGAACAGCGCAAACAGAGAATCCTAGGCCAATGATCAAGATCTCGTAGTATTATCACCTTTGCTAGAATACTCTTCCGTCAGTCGTCGTCGTCGACACCGGCACCAGATGATGCTCCCGCGTTCCACTCGACATCTGGAATATCGCCTAACGCATTCATCTGTGCCTCCTTACACGTCTCGGCTGGATCTGGTCGCTCCTTCCACGCCCAGTTCTGTGCTCCCAACCTCGTACCTCAGACTACAATATATCTCAACTTGTCAGTCTGTCGAAGAAGACTACCGACTATGGCACTGAGGATGAAGAAGAGTTTGAACTCTGGACAACGATGAAGAGGACAGGGATGGCCAGGCTGCACCTGAGGACGGTGGCGAAGTGGGCGAAGAGGCACTGATCATTGGTGGCGAATCTTCAAAATCCGTGAAATCAGAGGCCGACAAGGACATCGTCTCTCCACACTCCATTGACGGCTTCTGGGTACAAAGATAGATCGCGGAGGCGTACTCGGGCCCGGTCACTGCTGTAGATAAAGCCTCCTCGGTGCTCTCAATTCTTGGCTCAGAGTCCAACCTTCGTGACTGCGAAAACCAGCTCGTGGGACTCTTCGACTACCAGAGTTTTCATCTCACGACAGGATTGCTTAAAGACCGCGACTTTGTTGTCTGGTGTACCAAGTTCATGCGGAGCGATGCAGATGAGCGTGTTAATGCTGAAGTTGCTATGCACGAAAAGGGTGTGGACTAGATTCTTCATGAACTAGCGGGAAATCGCCAGACGAAGGCATGGCCGTTCACCGTTCCCAAGACTCACCGTGTTCAGAGCAAGCTCTACCCCATTGCATTTGGCACCGATGAACCCATTCCTATTCTTTGCGTGCCTACCGGCACTGGAAAGGTATGTTTATCAAGCTACATCCTGGTTTCGTCACTGACTATTCCTTGATACTTAGAGTAATGTTGCCGTGCTTACAATTCTGAACGAGTTGTCCAAGTACCGTGACGGGACTACCGGTACTTTCGACCTTGATACATTCAAAACCATCTACGTTGCTTCCATGAAAGCATCAGTCCAACGGATGGTTGCTAGGCTTAAATTATTTGGTATCAAAGTCGGCGAGCTTACGGGTGACTCAAATGACGAGGCAACAGATTACCGAACATCATCATACCAAGAATTTCCTTCTTTCTTCAGTCGTCCAAACCTTCTCTATGGTCCCCATCGCATTAGAACCCGTGTCAAGAACAAACACCAACCCTTGTACTCGCTCGAGACACACTTTCCCGAGGAGGGGTCGCAAGACGCTCGCGTTTGTAACAGAGCTCGCCTTGAGAACACTCTGACCGATCTTTTTTCATATACGCGTCTTCATTTCGATTTACAGGCAGGACTTTGCTACGTTTGTCAACTCGTACGCAACGCTTGATGCTACGCATGAGCTCGTTGGCAGGGACTATACAGTGGGTGCTCCCATTATTCTGCAAGTTGCTCTCGCCTGGGACATCGACAAAGGTGGCGAAGAAGGTGACCAAATGTTCATTGCGCCATTCTACCCAGGGAAGAAGAGGGCAAACTTGGTTGTTGGCGAGCCTTCAACGCGACAACTACTGGTCATCAAGCAGGATACGGCGATGAGGATCTATAGTAACTGTATTTGGACATGAAACATGAGAATCTTTGCCAGAGCATTCATGTCGGTATCTGCTGAACAAGCTTCTCACAAGATACTTTTCTCTTACTTCTTATTCTTGGCTTTCACTTTTCCCGGTTCCTCCTCTATATGATTTTCAACAAATATATAAACAGCTACTACACCATAGGATAATTCAAGTTTTCAGATTCAATACCAGAGACTGTGTCTCATAAGAGCAATAATCTTTACCACTACCCAAGTTAAGAACAGTACTTTAGAGCCACCATGCAATATGTACTTAAACAAGAATATACTTACATTCTTCAATAAGATGCAGATGCTTTAACTGCCTCTGTTCTTCTCTACTAGCAACTTCCAACACAGACACTTTCTCAAACCTTTCTCCTGACAGTCTTTGCCCAAGAACCCAATAGATAGATTCTCTTAGATGGTCACAGATTAGTGTGTACATGTCTTCAGGTATTAGGTACTTGTGGGAGGCTATGATCTTGAATATATGTTCTATCCCATCTTTGTCTTTAACAATCAACTCTCCACATCAATCAACCCCTTCCACAACAGCCAACCCCCACACCAACCCACTTTTAATGCAGTGCACATTATGCCAGTCCTCATCCATCATCTCACCTCTGTGAACCACACTATAGGACAGAGCAACTATGAGAAGAGGCCTCATTATAATCTGGTTCCAAGATGGTCTCCATTTTGTGCCTGAATTTTCTGATTCAGAATACAGGATGAACAACTTCCCCTGATACCACACATCCATTGAATTCACCAGTGCTGTCCATGCATCCTCAAGAGACTGGGTTTCATGGTATGTTGGTATTATCTCAGACTTTAGTAAATGTGCTAGTCCTGCTACTTTGTCCACTGGGTTGGTTGACATCTGATTCTGCATCCTCTTCAGTGCCACAGACATATCACCATATCTGAAGTCATATATAGACTGCAGCTGCCTGTGAAACCTGATCAGCAGCATAGTCTTATAGTTCCCATCCTCATCTATTGACTTGACATGCAGTGGTCCATCTGGTGTGTCCCCAGCAATCACCATCCTGGAGGTAACCTCCTGCAGTGTCCATGCATGTCTAAACCAACACCAATGACTGTCCAAGTCACCCTTCTTCAAACTCAAAGACTGATCAAGCCCACTCAAGTAACACACCACATCAGACTGTCTATACACTGCTCCAATGGTAGGCACATCCAGCTTCCACTCTTTTACATGCACATCCTCCTCTGGTTCACCCACCTGTCTCAGACAGAACTCCAAAGTTGAGCATTTCAATGCAGATAAGGTCAAGATTGACATCTTTTGGAATGGGAACAGGTCATTCATGTCTATTGATGGGTGTCCACATATTGACATAATCCTTCTTATTTATCCATGTATGTGATGTTGGTCTAAGCCAGCCACTCCAAAACCTATCAACAAAGATGCCTGGGCTCCACCATAGCACCACCTGATTGCTTTTCAGATCCCAAACATATCAAGGTCACAAATATAGATAGATGATCCAGTTACCATCAAGTGCTTTTTGTTGCATCTCCTGGTCCTTCTCTTCCCATCTGCAAAGTCTGTCTTGTATAGTGCTCTGTTGAAGATGTGCTCAGCTGCATATGGCAATCCAGCAATTGGAGCAATATTAAAGCATGTGAACCTTTATGCACCTTCTCAAGTTCATCATCTATCTGCTCACTCAGCAATGAGTCAGACATGGACACTAGTAGATGATAGTATGTTCTAGAAGTATACACCTTGTAGTATATATACCAAGCAGACCAGCCCACTAAGAATATAGATCAAAAATTCTCACCCATCTCTCTCACATGGTCAAGTCTTATAGTTTACCACTACACTCATAATCTCTATTACACACTCTTTTACAACAGGTTATGGGCCCCAGCCCTAACTAAACTACAGAAGACTCACTGTAATTAATTACCTTGCTAAATTACAATCCACCCCTATATATTATATCCAACACCACACTCTCATCATGATTCTGCATTGAGCTACTCCAGGAGCACAACTGGGTTCCATGGAAGTATTGTGTCACTGAAATCCTGCTAGAATGAGCCCTGTTAAAGTATGCCAATGGAACATTAAATAAACTGGTTCCAACAGACCTAAATTTGCCAACTAAGGAAGAAATGAAAGAAATCACAAAGTAAGAAGAGGGAGATGGACAAGTGCAGACCCAAATTGAGTTTATGTTGAGCAACTCACAGATTATACATATCATGGGGGCAAAAACATCAGCTAAAATATGGATGCAGCTTAAATTAATAAAAGAAGCTAGAGGAAAATTGGGAATACTTGCACAACAACACTGTTTTTAATGCACTATGGCTGATGAGTCCATAGACATCATTGAGCACACCACAGAGATGTGCCAAATCCAGGAAGAGCTTGGCATATTAGGGAGTATCATCACTGATAAAGACTTCCTGATGCTGCTCATATCATCATGACCAGAATCCTGGGACCAGTTTACATCAGCATACCTAGGATCTACTGGAAATAATCCAACAGTCACATTGCATGAGTTCATTGCTATCATTCTCAAAGAGAACTATCAACAGATTGAAAAATCTGGTGGAAGTGAAGCTGCCATATATGGGTGTAATAATAGAAAGACAGGCAGTGGAAGCAGCTAAGGGAACTCCACATCAGGGAAGGTCTCCAATAATGTTGAGTGTTGGAACTGTCATAAGTGAGGCCACACATCAGTGCAGTATTAGTCCAAGAATGGCAGCTAAGAAGAGAAAGGCCCAGGCAGAAAGCAGGAAAAGAAAAAAAGGGAAAGATCTAATCAGGCAAAAGATTCAGAAAACATGAAGGATGATATTGTCAAAGCCACCTATAATATAGAGTCTAAGTCCCAATTTGACTCATATTTCTCCACTTACAGCTAGCTATCCAACTCTAAAATAATCTCACATATCTTCAATCTTTGAGAAACCTTTATAGACTTCAAGCTGCTTGAGGCTATAATCATTGCAGGCATTAGAAATGCATCCATTCAGACACTAGGCCAAGAAACAGTCCTGTTAGACTACAAAGTCAATGGGAAAACTGTCACTCATAAACTAAAAGATACACTCTATGCACTAAATGCTGTAAACAACCTTATCTCTATCAGCAGGCTTGATGATGCTGGTATGGAAGCTTCATTCAAGAATGGCATAGTCCAGTTTCTCCAAAAGGATGGAAAAATCCTAGTGGAAGGAAAGAAGACATGCTATTTGTATTTAATAGATGCTCAAGCATGTAATACTGTATGAAAACAGTCAAACATTGCTAACACTAAAAATAAGAATACATGGGATGCTTGGCACAAATATATAGGATATCTAGGGAAGTCAGGGTTAAAACAGTTGAAGAGAGAAGGATTGGTGAAAGGATTTATAGTTGATGATAACTCATCTTCACTCAGCCAATGTGAAGCTTGTATCTAAGCTAAGATGACTCTTTGTCCATTCCTACAAGAAGCAAAACATTGAAGTGAGAAACCAGGGAAAATCACATATAGTGATATCTGGGGACTAGCTTGAGTCAAGTCTCTACAGAAGTCAAAATATAATATCATGCTCACAGATGATGCAATCTGGCAATGTACATCTGAATTTATGAAATTGAAGTCAAAAGCATTTTAGAAGATTAAAGAATATGTCACCTTTATTGAAACACAGCATGGGTTCACACCAAAGAAACTTACCAGTAGGGAGGTCAAACAATAGTTGAAGAAAAAAGGGATATAACTATTCACACCAGCACCATATACACACTCATTTAATAGCATAGCTGAATACTTCAATTGCATACTAGTGGAGTTAGCATGAGCTATAATGATAGCCAATAACATACTATCATTTCTATGGGAGACAGCAATAGAATATATGGCATACATCAGAAACCATACATTAATCTGAGCCCTTGATAGGAAAACACCTGAAGAAGCATGGATAGAAAGAAAACCTGATGTCTCATACCTACAAGAGTTTGGTTGTACAGTCTGGATTAAATGGGAAGAAATCAGCCTTTCAAAGCTGGATGGAAACTCATAAAAAGCAAAGAAATATACCTTCATGAGATTCATAGAGGATGCAACAGTCATCAAATATTAAAATGTAGAACTTCACACAATCTAAGAATCCCAGAATTATAAGTTTATTGAGCTCATAGCTATAGAACAAAGCACAGACAATATGCAGCTTGAGAGGAAGGCAGCAAAGATTAACAATCCACTATTGCCAAAGGGAGCTGAAGAAGGAGATCAGCAAACCACACTATTATAGCTTGAAACTGGAAAAACTCCTGAGCCAACACTAAAAGCACTATGATGCACCTCATGTATCACTAGTGATCATGACTACCACAACCCCAATGCATGGAAAGCAGCACTATCATGAACTCCATTAGCCCTATCCAAACATCCTCTAGAATCAACAAATGTTGCAATGACTCAAAGCTATATCATCAGTAACAGTGAGCATATTAATCATGATAACTTCTCATGAAGCCTCACAGAGGCACAAGAATCAGTAGAATAGTCTGAATAAAAGAAGGCTATGAATGAGAAAATGTCAATGATTAGAGAAATGGGGACTTACAAGCTTGAGGATCTACCAGAGAGACATGAGACAGTAGGCTGCAGATGGACCTATATGAAGAAATATAATAAGCATGGAAAAGTTCTACATTATAAAGCCTGCCTCATAGCACAAGACTACTCACAGATTCTAGGAGTTGATTTTACAGAAACATTTGCACCAGTTATTTGTGTTAGACCCACACCTCATATGATCTGCAGACATATGCTAATACTCTTGACTATCTTGCATTTAGACAATCACCCTAGGGTCTGCAGCTATGGTCTTCAGATCCAATAAAGAGAGGCTAAATCCTTAGCTGAGTTCTATAAGAGAAATAATAGTATAGATAAACTTTTAGTTTGAAGCTGAGAATTTACAGTGAGAACTAACTAGTTTATATATGAAAACTGGATAGCTAATAATAAGTAGGTTTATGAGTAGTCTATGCATGAAATAATAAGAAACATTTGTTGGGCAAGCAACCATTGTGAGCTATGAGCACAATAGCTGAAGCTGTATTTTATAAGTAAGGCAACAGTAATTGCTGCAGATAGAAATAGGGATTAAGATGATAATATGAGTGCTGATAATAAGATAAGTGCTGGGAGATAAGATAAGATAAAAGATAAAATTATAACATTATCCTCTTGTTAAGACAGTTGTCCTAACTGTTAAGGTTCCTCTTCTGGAGAGTCATATTGGGAATCAACTTGCTTGGCCCAATATTTGTCCAAGAGGGCTTTCCAGCAGTTTTCATCCAGGTTTTTTACCCACTTCTTGATTTCATCCTCCCATTGAACAAGGTATATAACTTCTCTAGTTTCTGAGTATTTGTGGTTAAGGATTGTGATGACAGTTTTACTGTGGGTTATAATTTTGGCAGTGTCTATCCTTTGTATATGCTGTATTGTCTCCTTATATTCCTTGATTGCATCTTGTGCATTCCTCATTTTCATATCCCTGATCCAGGAGTTATGTTCTCAGGTCCATCCCTTCCATTTGACCAAGTAGTTAGTTATTATCTTGAAGCATTATCCCTTCTTAGTGCATACTCAACAAGTTCATGAGTCCAGTATTTCTTTGACTTCATATTCCTCCTGATCATCAATGAGGTCTGGAGGTGGTGGTGGTAGTTGTTGATTTGGGAATATAGGTATGGGGTTAACAGTTTTTCATTGAATTGAGAGTGGATCTTCCAGTGCAGTGATAGTTTTAGCTTGTATGCTGCTGCATCTACTTTCTTGAGTATTTTGAATGGGCTCATTTGCTTGTCATTGAGTTTTTTCTTTGGCCTTGGAAGATGTAGATTGCTCATATCAAGCTAGATCTTATCCCCAATTCAATACTCTTGGGCCAGGCATTTTTTCTTGTCATACTGCTCCTTTATCTGTGCTGCAGCTTTGTCTAGTACATCATGTACTTTCTTATGAATCTAGGCCATGGTTTCTATGAATTCTACTGCAGTCAGGTTTGTGAATGAGGCTCCTCTTATGGAATTGGGTGTTAGTCAGAGATTCCTTCCATATAGGACTATGAATGGACTCTGGTCAGTGGCAGAATGTATTCTATTGTTGTGAGTGAATTCAGTGAGAAGTAGCCAGTTGCTCTAATCATCTTATTGATAATTGATGAAGATTCAAAGATATTTCTTGATTTCTTGATTGACTCTTTCTGTTTGACTGTCAGTTTGCAGGTGATATATAGTGGATGCATTTGGGGTGATATTTAACATCTGATACAAATCCTTCATGAAGTTTAAGATGAACTGAGGGCTCTGATTGAAGATGACAACTTGGGGCATCCCATGTTTGGCATAGACATGATCTTGAAGAATTTGGGCCCATCCTTCTATAGAGAGTTCTTTATGGCAGGTGATGGGGAGGATTGTTTTGGAAAACCTGTCAACAATTACTAATAGTACATTATATCCATTAGATTTGGGGAGTCTGGTGACTATATCAATAGAGATGTGTATCCAGAGTTCAGTGAGGACAGTATTCAGATGTAAGAGTGTGGCCCTTGCCTGAGTACTACTCTTGGTGCACTGACATGTTTTGCACCCCTTGACATACTTTTCTACATTCTTTTTTAACCTTAGCCACCAATATTCTCAGAGAACAAGCTTCATGATTTTGGCAATATCAGGGTGGCCAGCAAGGATATGGTTATGGTTCTTGCTTATGATTTCTCTCTATCAGGATTTTTTCCTGAGTATGTAGATGTATCTATCATAGTATAATATCCCATCTTTTCTGGTGATGCCATATTCATGATCAAAGGAGATAACAATCTCTTGGTCCTATAGTTCCTTTTGTCATATAGCATCTTGGATTCTAGAGTGCTCTTCTGTCATTGTGGGCATAAAGAGAGCATGAAAGTGCTCTGGCTGAAGGATGATCATATTGTGGTTATCCTCTTTTCCTTAGTTATGGTCATTGTATTGACTGAGTAGGTTGGCCTTTTTATTGGCAACCTCAGGTTTGTGCTTGAGGACAAAGTGATACTCAGCGAGCTTGATGATAGTTCAACTTTTGAGGTTTTTAGAAGTACTAAAGATTTTAGTGATCCATCCAGATCTCAATATCTTCAGTGGCACCTATGAGATAATAATACCATTCTTTGAGGATGAGCATTATGATGAGTAATTCTTTATTGTAGATATTAGGACCCTGTCCACATGTGATCTTTAGATCAAACACTTACTCCTGGGCTATCTCATGTTTGGACAATCACCTATATTAGGAGAGTGGTTAAGATCTTGAGATGAGTGTAGAAGGTATATTGATTAAGTTTAGTTAGAAGATAGAGACTATACACAAAAAGTACACTACTTATATACTGAAAACTTGAGAACTAATAATAGTATTATCTGTGTGTATGTTATACATGAAACATATAGAATTGTGTGTTCATAAGATGACTATGGTCAGATGGTTGGAATTGGATGATAGCATGAGTAAATCAATAGTGTTTATCAATGAAGGAGCAATATTCAATGAATGGGAAGTGATAAGATATAGATAAGATAGGAAAAGTGGAAAAATCATAATATTATCCTCTTGTTAAAGCAGTTGTCCTGACTGCTAAGGTTCTTCTTTGGAAGTTTCAAGTTGTGATTCTGCTTGGTTGATCCAATATTGATCAATTAGCTTCTTCCACTGTACTTGGTCTAGATTAATGATCTATTTCCAGAGTCCATTTTTTCATTGAGCAAGATATGCAACATCACCATGCTCAGAATATTTGTGGTCTAATATTTTGACCACTATCTTCTCATTGGTTATGATTTTGACAGAATATAGAGTTTGGTTAACCTTCTTCTCATATTCTGCAATTGCTTCTTGGGCATTCCCCATTTCAGTGTCTTGCACCCAGGAGTTGTGTTCTTGTGTCCAGCCCTTCCACTTGATGAAGTAGTCTGTGACTGTCTTTGATGGTTGTCCTTTCTTGGATTGAACTCAATGAGTTCTTGAATCCAATACTTTCTCAATTTTGTACTCCTCTTGTCCATCTACAAGATCTGGAGGAGAAGGTGGCAGTTGTTGTTGGTTCAGAAATACAGGTGGAATATATAGTGTTAACAATTTTTTATTGAATCAGAGATGAATCTTTCAATAGGGTGGTAGCTTCAGTTTGTATGCTGAAGCACTAGGTTTTTTTGAGAATAATGAATAGTCCTGTTTATTTGTCATTGAGTTTTTTCTTAGGTTGTGGAAGATGGAGATTGGTGGTGTCAAGCCAGACCTTATCACTGATTTGGTATTCTCTTGCTATCTGTTTTCCTTTATCATGTTGTTGTTTCATTTGTATTGCCACCTGTTCTAGTGCATCATGCACTTTCTTGTGTACTTGTGCTATGGCTTCAGTGAATTCCATGGCAGCTAGATTTGCAAATGGAGTTGTTTGAATCAAATCAGGAAAGAGTTGGGGGTTTTGACTGTACATAGTTATAAAAGGGCTCTTGCTCATGGCAGAATGAATTTGATTATTGTGAGTGAATTTGGCTAGCAGTAGCCATTTGTTCCAGTCAGTTTGATAATGGTTAATGAAGATCTGGAGATATTTTTCAATCTCCTGATTAACTTATTCAGTTTGACCATCAGTCTGGGGATGATAGGCAGTGGATGCATTTTGAGAAATATTGAGCATCTGGTATAATTCTTTCATGAAGATCAAGATGAATTGGGGTCCTCAGTCTGAAATGACTACTTGCAGCATTCCATGTTTTGCATATACATGATTGCAGAGGATATAAGCCTATCCTTCTGCTGATAATTCTTTGTGACAAGCTACTGAGATAATTGCTTTAGAGAATCGGTCTACAATGACTAGTAGTGCATCATAACCATCAGATTCTGGAAGTCCAGTGACCATATCAACTGAAATATGAGTCTAAGGAGAAGTAGGCATTTAGATGAAGGGTGTGACTTTGGTCTGCATATCACTCTTAGTGCATTGATAGGTCTTGCATTCTTTAACATATGTCTTGATGCTCTTTCTCAGCTTTGGCCACCAGTACTCCTAGAGTATCAATTCAGTGGTTTTTGCAATATCTGGAAATCCTGCCATGACATGATCATAATATTGGGAGATAATTTCCTCTTGTAGCATATTATCTCAGAGAATATAGATGCATCCATTGTAAAATAGGACTCCATCCTCCTGCATAATTTCTTGTTTGTGATTGAGAGATTTGGTGATTTCCTGGTCCCACTGATCCTTGTGTCATATAGCATCTTTTATATGCTCAATCTATTTGTCCATGATAGGTAGGATAAGAGCACAGAAATGTTCAGGCATAAGGATGATCACATTATTATTATCCTATTTCTCTTGATCATGGTTATTGCATCAGCTTAGTAAGTCAGCCTTCTTATTTATGACTCCCACCTTGTGTTGGAGAGTAAAGTGATACTCTGCTAACTTGGTGATCCATCAAGCTTGTCAATGGTTCAATTTCTGCAGCTTGCAGAAATACTGGAGGTTCTGATGATTCATTCATATTTCAACCTCTTCCATTGTGCCCATCAAGTAGTGGCATCATTCTTCTAAGGTGAGCATTATGGCTAACAATTCTTTATTATATATCTTGTAACTGTGTTCCATGGCTGTTAATGCTTTGGACATGAAGGCAACTAGTCTCCATTTTCCATTTTGTTCCTGACTCAGGATAGCACCAATGGCTCTATCACTTGAGTCAGCTTCTAGTTGGAATTTTCCTTCATTAGAGAGGATCATTAGGATGATGTTTATTGTCATTTGAAACTTGAGCTGAGTGAATGCCTGTTCCTGTTCTTTTCCCCAGGTCCACTCAGTTTTTTCAGTCAACTGTGTGAGAGGTCTGATGATCTTGGAGTAGTTGCATATGAATTTTCAGTAGAAATTCATGAATCCTAAGAATGACTGTAACTCTTTTTTCTTTGTGAGAGTTGGCCATTCTATGATTCCCACCACTTTAATCAGATCCATCCAGATGGTGTCTTTGCTGATGATTACTCCTAAGTACTCAGTTTCAAGGACTTTGAATTCACACTTTTCTGTCTTGAGAAATAGTTTGTTTCCTCATAGGTGTTGGAGAACCTGTCATACCAGATGTCAGTGTTCTTCCAGGGTTTTGGTAAAGATCAGGATATCATCAAGATAAATAGTTACTTTTCCTCCAGCAATTAGGTCTTTAAAAATGTCATTTATCATCCACTGAAAAGTGGCTGGTGAATTCATAAGGCCAAAGAACATTACTATAGGCTCAAAGAGGCCTTGGTTAGTTCAGAATGCAGCTTTCTCTTCATCTCCTTCATGGATATGCACATTGTTATATCCCCAGTGAACATCCAATTTGGAGAAGTATCTGGCTCCTTGTAACTTGTTGATGAGTTCAGAGATAAGAGGAAGAGAATAATGATTCTTTATTGTCATTTCATTCAGTTTTCAGTAATCTTGGACAGGTCATAAAGAACCATCTTTCTTCTTGACAAAGAAGAACAAGGATGCAAAGAGAGATTTCAAGGGACAAATTCATCCTGAGTTTAGGTTTTCATTTAAGAATTTGTCCAACTGCTCTTGCTTATTTCAGTTGAGTGGGTAAACCTTGTAGTCTAATGTGGATTTCACATTGGGTATCAATTCAATCACATGGTCCTATGGCTTGCATTTGAGGAGTTTGTCAAAGCTTTCTTTAGAAAAGAGATCTCTAAAGCTTTGGTACTGAGGAGGTACCATCTTCTCAAAAGTTTTCTTTGGTTTCTCAGCATTAGCAGCAGCTGCTAATTTGTTTGCATAGTGTATGGCTCAGATAATGAGCTCTTTCTGCATATTAACTGCAAAAATGGTTTCACCATCCTCCAGTTCTTCATCCCACCAGTCTTTATTATCAGAATCAGAGAGTGGAAGTGGGTTCTTGATATATTGGCAGTGTTCAAAGATCATCATCCTAGTTTTCCAGTTGATTACCAGATTGTGGTGTTTAAGCCAATTATGGTCCAAGTAGACTGTCTTGGAGCCAAGATCTGTGATGGCTAAGTTGATGCATTCAGTATGACTGCTAATGGACATTCTAAGTTTTATGAACTCTATGATATCACCCACCTTATTATAGGTTTTATTAGCATTATATACAGAGATGAGAGTAGTGACTTTTTAGGTGTCCAACTGGTGTTGAAGGACATAGGTTTGATTGATAAAGCTGCCCATGCAGCCATTATTCAATAGCACTCTTATAGTAAAGGCCTTCTTCCCTATGCATGGGGCAAGTTGGATATCCACTATAAAGTCCCTTCCTGGGCTTTTGGTTCCTCAGATATATCTGATCAGTTCATAGAGTTTATAGAGTCTTTCTCTGGCCTGGCTCTCTCCAGTTTGTAAGCCCATAGCAAGCTCATCAGTGATCTCCCCTTATCATTTGGGATGAACTCATATAGGGAGAGCAGCTTTGGCAACAGCCAAGTTCTTAGTGGTGCAGATAGCATGTAGAGTCCAGTTGACTCTAAACAGCTTGTACCACATGTGATTGGGTACTCTCTTGTTAGGTGAGTTTTTGAGTTTAGGTGTCAGAGTCAGTGGTCTTGATTTAGATTGTTGTGCTTTCTAGATTAGGAAGGCCATATCATTATCTTCGTCAGGTACTTTGATGATAGTGGTTCTACAGTGATACCCCCTTTCTACTGCCTGGGCACAGGTGGGTTCCTGAGCATAGGATATCTCCTGTTCTTTAGCTGCCACTGCTTGCAATAAGATTAAAGCATCCTTGTCCTCTCTGGAGATGTCAACTAGCAAAGCCAGCATTTATTCCATGTTATCAGAACCAGGTTCCATTAGCATCAACAGCTTAACCAGTTCCTTCTCTGCTGAGTCTAGCAGCTTGCTTTTTCTCCAGTCAGTGTCTCAATCAGATGAGATGACCTTCACATGCTTTCTGATCAGATCTTTCTTAGAATCCTGCAAGTCAGATGTCCTGGTTACAGTTTTAGTGGATCCTTAATGCTGCTCTTAGTAGGGACTTACATCCTCCACTGACCCTGGCAAAGTAGGACTTGGCTCCCTAAGCAGGGGCACAGGGGTTTTTGGCTTCAGAGGCCTGAGGGTGTCCCATCTACTTGCCCCAGTCCTCAGTGTTACCCAAGTATTCAGTGGACTCATTTAAGGAGAATCCAGTAAACATGCAGTGTCAGCACCATCTGGCAAATTCTGCACTTCATTGGAGGCTTGGGAGTTACTATAGATAATCATGTCAGCATATTTTAAGAATGTGACATACTAGTTCTTTTTTGATTTTTCAGTGATACTCAGAGTCAGGGTTTTTAACAAAGGCATGTATTTTTATTGCATATGTAATTGTCCTGAATTATGTCTATAAGTCTGACCCATGAAAACTGAGGACTCATCACTGGAGGCATTGGTTGAGCAAGGGGAATTAAACTCTTATTGACCTAATCTTTTGCCTCCTCAATCATGGGGTCTCTGAACTGTCTTGAGACTAGGTCAACAAAGTCTTCCCAGCTTGGGTAGTGGAAGTGGGCAGAGGTGCCATCTCAGACCTCTCCTATTCAGAATTCTGATTGTTTATAGACCCACCAGTTCTTGGCAGGTCCTTTAAAGTGTGATGTCATGAATAGGACCAGATGCAATGGAAGTTGAAAGTATTGCTAGAATATTTTGAAATAAGTGACACAGTTGCCTATAAACTATTTGATGTCATCATGATCCCTCTTAAATAGCTTAGAGGGTTGAACTAAGATGGGCTTGATGCCCAGGTATGGCATGTTTTCAGATGCATTACTGACAGGATTGGGGAGAGGGTCAGGAGGACTCTGGCTCAGGGGTGGTCTTAGGATCGAGTATCGATCTAGCCTTGCAGTAGGAGAAGAGTATGTAGATTCTATGAATTGACCCTGATCAGGTTCTTTCCCTTTGTTGCCTAGATGCTAAACTGCTGCATAGACAATTTTGGCAGCTTCAGCCTCTGCTAGTTCTTGACAGATCTGTTCAATTTATTAGTTGTATTCAGCTAATTTTTTTTTAGCCACTTGAAGCTGTTCTTCATATGACAGCTACAGTGGTGCTGTGGGATGGAGCTTGATTTAGATTCTTTGCCTGCACCTGTGAATAGAATGCTACCACCCTGATAAGGGTGATAGCTAATTTGTCAGACTCATTTTTGCAGTGGCAAGTCAGAAAAAGGTTGCAGCTGTATAGTCAGAATGTCAGATGGATAAGATGGATAATTCATGTATTAAGGCTGGAAACCTTCCAGCCCACTGTAACAGCCTGAGGAGTATGTAAAGCTGTTGAAATTAAGCCCTAGGCTCATCCTCTCTGGGTCTGTTCTTCTCCTGCCATACCAGGTTCCTAAGAGTATATTTCAGCTCTTATCACTCCACAATTGTCCTTGGGTATAGTCCAGAGGCTATGTCTCCTGCAGTGGAGGGATATAGCTCCCTAAATTGGTTGGCTCATATTTGAGCATATATATTAGGGCCTGGATTGGGCCCATGTACTGGGTCATCCTAGTTAAGGGCCAACCACTTGTCCATGTTGGGATAAATGTAGGGCCAGGCAGTTCTAGCCTCCATGTTTGTCTACTATAATTCCCAGATGGCAGTCCTAAAGAGGCTAAATAAGGTCTAATCGATGTTAGTGAGTTTGGACCACTCATAATTAGCTCTATTGACATTGAATGAATTATTGGCAGCTGTGGGAGTAGCCAAGGTTTCAGTGTCAGAGGAGTTGTTGTTGATGATGTCAATGACAGGGAGAGAGGAGAAGAATTCTGTGCTTTCACTGGGCCAGGAGCCTTGCTCCTGGATGGTGATAGCCCAGAGACTATAGAAATAGTTGCAGGGATAGGGTAGACCCATTCTGGGGTTATTTGGGTGTCAAACCTTTGTATGGATTGGACAGGGGGGCAGGGTGTAGGGGGGAGAGGGAGGCTCTCAGTGTTGGATCATAGCCCATAGGTTCTATGGGTGTTTTGGCATGGGGGAGGTGAGTTATTTCACTCTCTGGTTGGGGTCTCTATCCTGTATCAGGAACTCCTTAGAGGAATTTGCAAAGCTGACTCAGGGGCAGAGGAGGCCTTCTTCTTGCCTTTTAGCATCCAGATTTGAGGGAACCAGCCTGGCAGGTTTGGGTCTTCTGAGGATATGAAGTGAATGTCAGAAGAGAGTGAGGTGGAAGTTGGGGTCTTGGGTTTTATCATTGGCATAGGCACACCCATAGTTTTTTTTTATATATGAGTACAAAGAGTGTAGTAAAGACTACAAGTAGGATTGCACTGCTAATGGTGGTACTGAGTGTGATAGTTTGTCAGTTTTGTCTTTCTTCTGGCATGAAGTTTGCTTTGTCACATCTAGTGGTGATAAAGCAGTTGATTAATCTTCTGACTAATATTAGGACCCTATCTGCACATGATCTTTAGATCAAATGCTTACTCCTGAGCTGTCTCATGTTCAGACAATCATCTGTATTAAGAGAGCAGTTAAGATTTTAGGATGAGTGTAGAAGGTATATTAATTAAGTTTAATCAGAAGATGGAGACTATACACAAAAAGTACACTACTTATATACTGAAAACTTGAGAACTAATAATAGCATTGTCTGTGTATATGTCATATATGAAATATATAGAATTATGTGTCCATAAGATGACCATGGTCAGATGATTGGAATTGAGTGACAGCATGAGTGAATCAATAGTGTTTATCAATGAAGAAGTAATATTTGATGAATAAGAAGTGATAAGATGTAGATAAGATAGGAAAAGTGGAAAAATTATAACAGTAGATCTTATAGTTGCATTCTGTTACTGTTAGGGCTTTAGATATAAATGCAACTGGTTGCCACTTGTTATTCTGATACTAGCTTAGTACTGTGCCAATTACTCTATCACTGGCATTGGCTTCTATTATGAATTTTCCATCATTGGTTGGGATGGCTAGGATTATATCTTTTGTCATTTGCCTTTTCAATTGGAGAAAGGCTTGTTTCTGCACTTTCTTTCACTTCCACTCAACATTTCCCATCAGCTGGGTGAGAGGTTTGACAATTCTTGAGTAATTGTGTATGAACTTGTGATAGAAATTAGTAAAGCCTAAGAAAGACTGGAGTTCCTTTTTCTTGGATAGGGTTGGCCATTCTACAATTCCTGCAACTTTGATTGGGTCCATCCAAACAGAGTCCTGGCTAATAATGATGCCTAGATACTCAGTCTTCAAAACCTCAAATTTGCAATTTTTCTGCTTTGAGAAAAAGCTTGTTTTCACATAGGCATTGAAGAACCTGACATACAATAAGTCAGTGTTTGCCTAGATCCTTGATGAAGATTAGAATATTGTTCAAATAGATGGTGACTTTTTCTTCAGAAATGAGGTCATGAAAAATATCATTCATCATCTATTGGAAGGTGGTAGGTGAATTAGTCAACCCAAAAAACATGATAGTTGGCTTGAATAGTCTGCAATTGGTGCAGAAGGTGGCCTTTTCTTCATCGCCTTCTCAGATTTATACATTATTATACCCTCAACAGATATTGAGCTTAGAGAAGTATTTGGCTCCTCGTAATTTGTTAATGAGTTCAGAAATAAGAGAAAGAGGATACTGATTCTTGATGATCATTTTATTTAGTTTATGATAGTCTTGTATGGAATGGAGGGAGCCATCTTTTTTCTTGACAAAGAAAAAGAGTGAAGCAAATAGTGATTTAAAGGGACAGATTTGTCCTAAGTTGAAGTTTTTGTTAAGGAATTTGTCAAGTTGTTCTTGCCTATTCTTGTTCAAGGAGTAGACTTTACATTTTAGGGTTGATTTCAAGTTGGGTACTAGCTCGATAGTGTGGTCCCATGGTTTTCATTCTAATAACTTGTCAAAATTTTTCCTAAAGAATAAATCTTTAAAGCTTTGATATTGAGGAGGCACCAATTCCTTGAATGTCTTCTTTGGTTTTTCCATGTTGGCAGTGGCAGCCAGATTATTGGTGTGGTGCATAGCATGGATAACCAATCCTTCTTGCATATTGATGGTGAGGATGATTTCACTATCTTCTAATTCCTTATCCCACTTGTCATCATCATTTGTGTTGGAGAGGAGAAGGGAATTCTTGATACATTGGCAACATCCAAAGATCATGGTCTCTGTCTTCCAGTTAATAACTGAATTGTGGCATTTCAGCCAGTTATGGCTCAAGTAGACTATTTTAGAGCTAAGATCTGTGACTGCAAGGTCAATTCATTTGGTATACCCTCTGATGATCATATATAATTCAATGAATTTGATGATATCACCTGCTTTATTATAGGTTCCATCTGTATTATACACTGAGATAGGGGTGGCAGCTCTTCTGGTATTAAGATTATGTTCAAGAATATATGAGCAGTTGATAGAGCTGCTGGTGCAGCCACTATCAAGTAACTGTTATAATTTTACCCCTTTCTTTCTTTATCTTATCTTATTGATCATTAGATCATCCTCACTCCCTTATTGTACCTATGGCTTATGATAGTCACTTGCTCAACATGCTTTTCTCTTTGTCTTCAGTAAGAAATACTCATGAAAACACCTATTCTTAGCTATCCTTTTTGCATATATAAACTAGTTAGTTTTCAATATATTTCCCTATCTTCAAACTAAAGTTTATCTCACATTACTCTCTCTCCACAATCCAAAGACTATAGCTACTGTCTGTAGGTGATTGTTCAAATGTGAGATGGCCTAAGAAATTAAGCATAAGTCCACAGATCATATAAAACATGGGTCTAACAGTAACACTTTGGTAAAAAGGGTCCTTGTTCTAGTGTATGGGACAAGTTGTACTTCTATTATAAAGTCTCATCCTGAGCTTTTTATGCTGCAAATATATCAAATTGGTTCATGGAGTTTAAAGAGCCTTTCTTTAGCATCATTTTCTCCCTTCCATAGGTCTTTGATGAGTTCATTGGTGATCTCTTAAGGTGTTTAGGGTGTACCCATAGAAAGAGGGTGGCTCTGGTGCTTGCTATGGTTTTTGCAGTATAAACCATGTATAGAATCCAGTCTATCTCAAAGAGTTTATACCAGATGTCAATTGGTACCCCCATTAAGGCAAGCCCTAGATTTTAGGACACCTTCAAGTGATGAGAGTTCCTTCTTTATTTTATGCTGTTTTTCCTCTCACTGAAGGAAAGCAGTATTGTCTTTTTTATCTAGTACTTCTATCATGGTAATCCTGTGCCTCCTTTTTACTGCCTAGGTGTAAGTGGATTCCTCCTCTTCTTCAGCTATGTCAGCACCTGATAGAGAGTAGTCAGAATAGGAGTTGTAGTTTCTAGAGACATCATTCCTTATGGTGAAGGATCACTCAGAGATAATGGGTTGGACCCAGGTTGTCTATGTAGATGGTTTAGCTTCTCTCTTTTTCTCTGGGCCTGGTGACTCACTTGAACCATTTCTGAAGTTACTGATTCAGGAAGTAGTCACTTTTGCAGCATCACTGGGGGTCCTCAGAGTTGTTCAGTCTTGATAGGTGCTTACAATATCCTCCACAGGCCCTAGTGAAGCATGACTTGACTCTCTAGAGAGTGCTGAAGCTTTTGACTTCAGAGGCCCAAAGGCATCCTATCTACTTGCCTCTATTCTAAGTGTGGCTCATATTGCAGTGCTAGCACCATCTGGCATATTCTACACTTCATCAGAGAGACAGGATTCAGAGTATATAGTTGTATCATCACTGCTCAACAGCATATCATATCAGTTTGTTAATTCTTTTACTGGTTTATGATTATGTAAAAGATGGTAGCAGCAGTAATAGTATTATCTGTGATATGAATGCATATAAATATAAGAGGATCTGAAAATATACTATAAGTCTGACCAGCAGAAATCGAGAGCATACTAATATAAGTCTTAGTTGTTGAAGAGGAATTAGACTCTTGATGACCTACTCTTTTATCTTCTTGACCTTTGAGTCTGACTTCTCCTTGCTCTTCAGAATAACTACTGAGTGTATGTTCCTGAAGTCTTTTTTCTTCAGGCAATTCTTGGCTATGTGGCCCTTCTCATTATATTAGAAACACTGTTCTTTGGCCTTTCATCAGTTGATCTCTATTGGTTGCTCTTGCCCACTGTAGGTTGTCTATCTTTCTGTAGTCATATCCCAGCCTAGTCCCAAATCAGCTGCTAGTTTGATGGTCAACAAACTTGTCATTCTAGCAGGTTGCTTACTGCTGGAATTCAGTTAGAGTCAACAGTCATCTCACTTCTGATTGTCACATAGGACTCTAGTAGTTTAGTCAAAGACCCACTTGCATTTTTGCTCCTCATACATTCAGAGAATTCATTCTTTCCACTCAGGATATATATGTGAGATGTTCATACTCATGTTGGAGATGAAGGTCATGTAGGAGCTGAGGACTCCTAGTCATACTGTCTTTACCATGGCTTCTTGTTCATTCTCATCAGTCTATTGTTCTGCTAATTTAGTCTCTTCTTTTAATTTCTAAAAGTAGTGAGTGGCCAGCTGTATCCTCATGTGAAGATCAAACATCTTCTTCTTATGGATTTCTTTGATTATGAAATCTGTTAGGTGCCGACTTAGACACGTGACTTGGGGCAGTCAGCTGATCCCTCTGGGCCATTACGCGTTCGAACAATCACCCAATTGAGAGATGTAAGCCAAGGAGCCTTTAGTCTTGTGTAGACAAGAGGTATATGATTGTAATTTAAACAAGAGATAGAGTACAACTGTCTAGTTTACTCTGTTTATATAGTATTTCTACGGCATTATAATTAGATGAAATGCTACGGTCCATGCACAAACGGTGTTGAAGTTGGACGATCTGGGAGGATCATAGAACCAATAGAAAGTGTCTGGGGTGACAGACAGTGAGAACAAGGGTAGTAGCCGGCAAATAGCTGGATACGAGTCAGTTTTCAGGATTAGATTAGATGGATGAGTCATGGATATGACTCGGATAAGATAAGATAACGGAAAAATTGTAACATTACCCCCTTGTTAAAGCAGTCATCCCGACTGCTAAGGCTCTTCCAAAGGGGTGTCTTGCTGTGTTGCGATTTGACTGATCCAGTACTGACCAATCAGGTTTTTTCATATTTCTTCATCTGGATTGATAATCCACTTGACACGTCCATCTGTTCTTTTGGCGAGGTAGGCTATGTCGCCGTGTTCCGAATATTCGTGGTCCAGTATCTTGACCACTATTTTCCTGGTTGCGATTTTTGGAGTGTATACGGTGCGGTTTATGCTAGCCTGGTACTCTTGGATCGCTTCCAAAGTGTTCGTCATTTTGTTCTCTCGGACCCATGAATTGTGTTCACGAGTCCATCCCTTCCATTTGACTAGGTAGTCCGTGACTTCCCTAGATGGTTGTCCTCACTTGGACCGTACCTTTCTGGTGCGCGAGTCCAAGACTTCTTCGATTTCATACTCTTCTTGACCGTCAACGAGGTCCGGAGGAGGAGGCGGTGGTTGTTCTTGGTTTGCAAATGAGGGTGCGACATATGGAGTCAACAGTTTCTCATTGAACTGGGGGTGAATCTTCCAATGTGGTGGCAGCTTCAACTTGTATGCTGCTACTCCTGACTTTTCGAGGATTTCGAATGGTCCCGTTCATTTATCGTCGAGCTTCTTTTTTGGTCAAGGAAGGTGAAGGTTGGCAGTATCCAGCCATACCTTGTCTCTGATCCGGTACTCTCATTGAGTCTGCTTCTTTTTGTTGTATTGCGCTTTCATTTGTGCCGCGGCCTTTTCCAATGCTTCATGGACCTCCCTATGGACCTTGGCCATAGTTTCCATGAAGTCGACGGCTGCAGGGTTTGCGAAGCCGGTTTTTTGCATTGACTCAGGGATTTCGTCCATATAGGACCATAAAGGGACTCTTGCCCATGGCCGAATGGACTCGGTTGTTATGGGCAAATTCAGCAAGTGGTAACCATGCTACCCAGTCGGTCTGTCGGTGATTGACAAAGATGTGGAGATATTTCTCGACCTCCTGGTTGACTCTCTCTGTCTATCCATCTGTCTGCGGGTGATATGCCGTAGACGCATTCTGGGTGATGTTCAGCATTCGATAGAGTTCCTTCATGAATGCTGAGACGAATTGGGGTCCTCTATCTGAGATGACCACTTGCGGCATTCCGTGCTTCGCATATACTTGATTGTGAAGTATTAACGCCCATCCTTCCGTGGATAACTCCTCATTACATGGAATCAGGAGGATGTTCTTGGAGAAGCGGTCTACTATGACTAGTAGAGCATCGAATCCGTCTGACTCGGGGAGTCCAGTGACCATATCGACCGAGATGTGGGTCCATGGCGTATCGGGAATTGTGTTGGGGTGAAGAGGTGCCGCCTTGGCCTGTGTGTCACTCTTCATTCTTTGACAAGTCTCACATCCTTTGATGTAAGATTCCACATCCTTCTTCATCTTCGGCCACCAATACTCACAGAGTATGAGTTCCTTAGTTTTGGCGATTCCTGGGTGTCCAGCAGTGATGTGATCATGAAATTGAGCAATGATCTCGCCGTGTAACATTGAGTCGTTGGGAACATAGACTCGTCCATCGTACCACAGGATTTCACTTTTCTGAGTGATTCCTTGCTTGTGGTTGAGGGACTTCTTGATTCCCTGGTCCCACTGTTCCTTCTGTTTCGTTGCGTCTCTTATACGCATGATCCTTTCTTCAGTGGTTGGTATTACCAATGCTCGGAAGTGTTCCGGGGATAAGACAATGATATCTTGGTTGTCTTCTTTTCCCTGATCGTGATCATCTCATCTGCTGAGAAGATCCGCCTTCTGGTTAGCAGTTCCAGCTTTATGTTGAAGGATAAAGTGATATTCCGCTAGTTTGGTGACCCACCGAGCTTGTCGGCGATTCAACTTCTGGGGTTTCTGGAAGTACTGGAGATTCTGGTGGTCAGTCCAGATCTCAACGGTTTCTTTGGCGCCCATAAGATAATGTCACCATTCTTCTAATGCCAACATGATTGCTAGCAACTCCTTATCGTAGATTTCATAATTGTGCTCAGTGACTGTGAGCGCTTTTGACATGAAGGCGACAGGTCTCCACTTGCCTTCCTTTTCTTGGCTTAGGACGGCGCCAATGGCTCTATCACTGGCGTCGGCTTCTACTCGGAACTTTCCATCATCCGAGGGAATCGTAAGAACTACGTTTGTTGTCATCAACTTCTTGAGTTGATTAAATGCTTGTTCTTGATCTGGTCCCCACGTCCAGTCTACTTTTCCGGTTAACTAGGTAAGGGGACATACTATCTTGGAGTAGTCCTTGATGAACTTCCGGTAGAAGTTCGTAAATCCTAAGAAGGACTGTAGTTCCTTCTTCTTTGTCGGGGTTGGCCATTCCGCTATTCCCGCAATCTTGACTGGGTCCATGCGAATGGCGTCTTTGCTGATGATTACCCCAAGGTATTCCATCTCAAGTACCTCGAATTCGCATTTCTCTGCTTTGAGGAACAGTTTGTTCTCTCGAAGTCATTGGAGTACTTGTTGTACTATGTTCTGGTGTTCTGACAAGGATTTCGTGAAAATGAGTATGTCGTCGAGGTAAATGGTGACCTTTCCTCTGGCGATCAAATCCTTGAAGATGTCGTTCATCATCCACTGGAATGTGGCTGGTGAGTTCATAAGCCCGAAGAACATAACCGTAGGCTCAAAGAGTCCTCGGTTAGTTCTAAATGCTGCTTTTTCTTCATCTCCATCTTGAATACGGACATTGTTGTAGCCCCATCGTATGTCCAGTTTGGAGAAGTACTTGGCTCCTCGTAGCTTGTCAATTAGCTCAGAAATGAGCGGAAGGGGATAACAATTTTTGATCATCATTTCATTCAACTTCCGGTAATCTTGAACCAGTCGTAGGGAGCCATCCTTTTTCTTGACGAAGAAGAAGAGGGAGGTGAAGGGAGATTTCGAGGGATGAATTCGTCCCGAGTCTAAGTTCTCATCCAAGAACTTGTCCAATTGTTCCTGCTCATTACGATTGAGCGGGTACACCTTGCAATCCAAGGTAGATTTTGCGTCTCGATTGCATGGTCCCAAGGTCTTCATTCCAGTAGTTCGTCAAAGCTTTCTTTTGAGAATAAATCTCTAAAGCTCTGATACTGAGGAGGCACGAGCTCCTCAAACATTTGTTTCGGCTTCTCAGCATTTGCTGCCACAGCCAACTCGTTCGCATGATGGATGGCACGAAGTATGATTTCCTCTTGCATGTTAACAGCAAGAATACTCTCTCCTTCCTTGAGCTCTTCGTCCCATTGGTCTTCTTCATCTGCATCAGGCAGGGTGAAATAGTTTTGGACACAATGACATCATCCAAATGTCAAGGTTCCCACCTTCCAGTTGACGAAGGGGTTGTGGCATTTAAGCCAGTCGTGGCCCAAGTACACGGTCTTGGAGCCTAGATCTGTGACTGCGAGATCAATCCTCTCGCTATGTCCTCCAATTGTCATTCGGAGTTCTACGAACTCGGTGACATCCCCTGCCTTGTTGCGCATTCCATCGGCATTGTAGACCGGTATAGGGGCTGCAGCCTTCCTGGTGTCCAACCGGTGTTGTTGGATGTAAGTTCAATTGATAGAGTTGCCTGTGCAGCCACTATCCAACAACACTCGGGTTGTTAATATCTTTTTCCCGGTACATGGGGAAAGTTGGATGTCTACCAAGAAGTCCCATCTGGAACTCTTGGTGCCACGAATATAACGAATCGGTTCATGTAATTCATAGAGCTGTTCCCGGGCAATGCTCCCTCCTGTTTGTAAGCTTCGAATGAGCTCGTCATCGATTTCTCCAAGTCATTTGGGATGTACCCAAATGGAGAGAACCGACTTGGCATTTGCCAAGTTCTTGGAGTCACGTATGGCGCGCATTGTCCAGTCAATTCTGAATGGTTTGAACCATTGGAATCCGTCCTGCTTCCCCATACATTCGGAAGGCTTTTCTTGCTTCCCCGTGCATTCGGAAGCGGTTGATACCCCCTTGTTAGGATAGGTGTCAGGATTAATGCTTCCCCTTGCATTCGGAAGGTCAGTGGTCTGTGATTCCGGTGTTCTGGATATCGGGGTACTGGCTTTGGATTGGCTGACTTGCCATATCCTGAAAGCTGTGTTGTCTTCTTCGTCAGGTACTTCAATGATGGTAGTTCTGCTGAAATGCCCCCTTTTTACTGCCTGGGCGCTAGCGGGATCCTGTCCCTTTTCCTCGGCCGGCACCACTCGTGACGGAGTTTGAATTCCCTTGGTCATTGACTCCCAGCTAGTGCCTAAGGCGACCTTCGCATGGTTGTTGACCCTCTGACTTGCCGGCCCAGTTTGGTACTCAGCTTCGTCAAGTTTTCCACTCCCCAGACCAGTTTGTCCGGGTCGATCCTGGCCTTGGTTAGAGGCACTGTCCTGGTCCTCCGCTGACTCTGGCGGAACTGGTGAGCTTGCCCCACTGCTCGAGGTGGGTACTGGGACGGTCGGACTTCTGGGAGGCCCGAAGGAGTCCCGCCTACTGGTCCCTGCTCGTCGCTGTGCGCTCAGCGGCGTATCTGGTGAGCACTGCTCGTTGGACTTTGTCGCGGCGCCAACACCACTTGGCAAGTCCCACTCCAGTTCGTCGGAGGCTCGGGATTTGTCACTACAGATACTAGTGTCAGCATCTTCTAGGAGTATGACATACCTGTTTGTTCTTGCTGATTCTTTCTTGGTCTTCGGCTTTGGTGAAGTCATAGATATATTCATTGTAGGTATTTTTCTATTTTCATAATAATCAGTCCAACCCGCGGAAACTGAGGACACACCTTGAGTCTTGGGCGTGCAAGGGGAATTGAACCCTTGACACCCTACTCTTTTACCTCCTCGATCTTGGAGGTGCTTGGCACCACTGTGTCAGTGGGCCCCACATATCTCACAACGTTCTTCTCTTTTCTTGTAGGGCAATCCCTGCTCAGGTGACCCTTTTGGTCGCACCTGAAGCAGCGCCCCTCAGCCTTTTGCCGGTCTATGTCTATGGGCTTCCCCGCCCCTCCGTACGTCGTCCACTTACCTGTTCCAGCATCCCAACTGGCTCCTCCACTCCCAGCACTCGGCTTTGGAGCCGAGGAACTTGTCGCCCCAGCGGTGTTCTTGCCACTGGGTTGCTGTTGCTGGGGACGCGGGCCCTGCTTCTGGCTGTCCTGAGGTGTACTCGTGGTCTGGTCAAAGACCCATTTCCGCTGATGCTCTTCATACATCCTGAGGATGCATTCCTTCCATTCTGGGTATGAGCGTGGGATGCTCACGCCCATATTCAATATGAAGGTTGTGTATGAGCTAGGCACTCCTAGCCGCACTGCCTTCACCATCGCGCCGCATTCGGCCTCATCAGTTCTCCGGCCCGCTAGCTTTGCTTCTTCTTCCAGTTTCTGGAAGTAATGGGAGGCAGGCTGTGCTCCCATGCGCAAGTTGAACATGCGCTTTTTGTGTATTTCCTTGATTGCGGGATCTCGGAATTGTCGTGTGACCAGGTCGACGAAGTCGGCCCAGTCGGGGTATCGGAAATGGGCGGTGGTGCTGTCAAAGGCATCGCCCACCCAGTATTCAGGTCTCTTGTAGACCCACCAGTCCTTGGCGGCGCCCTCAAAGTGGGACATTGCAAATAGTACCAGGTGCGACGGCACCTGGAAATAATGACAGAACACTTCAAAGTAGGCAATGCAATCACCTATGAAGCGTTTGATGTCATCATGATCCCCTTTGAATGGGGTGGGGACCTTGACGAGGGTCAGTTTGATGCCCAAGTATGGGGCATCAGTGGTGGCATTCCCGACCGGGTTCAGGATTGGGTCAGGGGGTCCCTGACCAGGGGGCGGTCTTGGGATCGAGAATCGATCCAGCCTGTACCCCGGGTAGCCTCTTAGCAGCCCCGGCGGTCTTCCCCTCTCCGGCTCCTTCTCGCGCTCTTGGACTCAGAGGTAGTCCACCAATGTCTTGCGGACGGCATCCTCCTTGTCAAGCCTGTCGTGCATTTCCGCTATGCGCCACTCCTTCTCCAGCAGTTTGTTCCGCATCTGCTGCCGGGTTTCTTCTGCTGTGGCAGGGGTTCTTGATGCCCCTGTGGTGGCGTTTCCTGCAGGGGCTCCTTCTGCTTCCATTTCTTCTCCTGCCCCTGCGAAGAGAAGACTACCACCCTGATAGGGGTGGTATCCTTGGTGACGCGCCCTATGATATGGGGGTGAGTCGGGAAGTGGTCATGGGCTTACGACCGGGGTATCCAGTGGGTGATCTGGATAAATTTCGTATTGAGGGTGGTGGTATTTCATCCCTCTGTAGTAACCTGTATTGTAGGTTAACGTATTGTACTGGGGCTCTTGCCCCCACTCATTCCTCTTGTGCCACCTCCAGCCGCCATAGGTGCTGGAGGGTCCTGTCCAGCTCTTGTTGTTCCTGAGGGGTTCTGGGTAGTGCCCTGGAAAACGATCCCCTGCAGAGGGGCGGAAAATTGACCGGTCGCGGTTGGCACGTATCCAGTGGTTGATGATATTGGCCCTGGCATTGCTAGGGCCTTCAAGGGGGACTCTGATGGGATCGCCCCTGTTAAGGGCAAGCCACTCGTCCATTTCGACCCTGGGTTCATCCCAGAGGTCGCGGGATTCGATGTCCCTTTGTCGAATTTCCCAAGCTGCAGTCCGGAATGGACCGAAGAGTCTCCGGTCAACCTTGGAGAGGTCCGGCCAGATGTAATCTGCCCCATCTGAATTGAAGGGGTCGTCAGCGGCACGGGGAGCGGACGGGACTGGGGCGTTGTCTCCAACGATGTCGTCATTGGACTCGTCATCAGAGATCTCGATGATGGGGAGGGAGGAGAGGGAGAATTTCTCTCCCTCATCTGGCCACTGCTCACAGCCCCAGGGGCCGTAAGGGTGGTTTCGATCCATGCTGGGATCGTCGGGGTGTCGAGGTCTGGAGTAGTCGGACCTGCTACTGTTGTCGCTGTCGGGCGACGGGAAATCTGACCTCTGCTGGGATATGCGGAGGGTGGGGGTTCTTGGACGAGGGGGGGGGCCGGGGTATGAGGGCCAGGGTTCGTCCATCTCAGGCCGAACGTCCCTCTCGTATTCCTCAGTCTCTGCAAGACCGACTGTTGGTCGCTCCAGTGCGACAGTGGGTCGTTCCATCCGGTACTGGAGGAGGACGGCTCTCGCATTGTAGGCGCAAGCAGATTGGGCAATCTGGGCCCGAAGTTCTGAGATCCCCAGAGATGGGGGCCTCGGATCATTGCTCTCCTCAGAGGAGGAGGCGGGGCCGATGATGAATCGGGCCCAGGGACGAACGAGTGGTAGTTCCTCTCGCTCTCCCAGTCTTGCAGGGGGTATCTCCCTGGGAAGGTCATCGGTGGTGGGTGGGGTGGGGCGGGGTTCTGGAATTGGTCATCGGGGCTGCCTTCTGAGCAGTGCCTGGAGTTCTTCCTCATAAATTAGTACGGTGAGGACCGTGAAGAAAGACAATAGTATGGCGCCACCGATTGCAACGCCAAGAGAGATGGTTCAGGTTTCTTGAGAGTTTCTATCTTCTCCGGACATGAGGAAGTTCTTCTATATGGCTAGCATAATAGAAGGGAAGATATCTCTTGTTTAATGTTAGGTGCCAACTTGGACACGTGACTTGGGGCAGTCAGCTGATCCCTCTGGGCCATTACGCTGATATGCCGTCTATGCATTCACACCTAGATTTTGCGATTTTGTAACAATACTATTGCACATCTATCCTATACTAGTGATACATAGAGGACTATAGCTGAGGCTTCGAGCTGATAGTTAAAAGCAGTAAGCAACTGGTAGAGCCAGGACTTAGATGCAACACCATTAGTGGGTTAAATCTACCAGCCGGCCAGACTAGTAACTCGAATGCTAGCAGGACTAAGTGAAATACAGCCACTAGCAAACGAAGGATGCTACTAGCACACAAAAACCAGGAGCAGAGTACACAGATCTCGTCAAGTTCTGTCACTAGCAGCCCAGACTGGGCATAAACGCCTAAGTCAGGATAACTAGTCACATGGCAATCTTGAAACAGGACTTAGAAATAAATTAGGAATGGATTAACCTTGAGCCCAGATCCGACTATTTCGATATAGATCTCTTATGATCGATGCTAGTGGAGCCGGACTGCACCCTCGATCATGATCGGATAGCTGTTACAGGCACCAATATCCGGATATCCATATAACCGCGTTACTAGGGCATGTAGTTGTGCCAAGGGTGCGGAAAGACCAACTGTGGAGTCTCTAGACCGAATATTTGAAAAGAAAACAGACTAGACTGACTATTGTATGATTATTCACCATTATTCGTGACTAGCCAAGAAATCCTTATCATGATATAGATCTCTTATGATCGATGCTAGTGGAGCCAGACTGCACCCTCGATCATGATCAGATAGCTGTTACAGGCACCAATATCCGGATATCCATATAACCGCGTTACTAGGGCATGTAGTTGTGCCAAGGGTGCGGAAAGACCAACTGTGGAGTCTCTAGACCGAATATTTGAAAAGAAAACAGACTAGACCGACTATTGTGTGATTATTCACCATTATTCGTGACTAGCCAAGAAATCCTTACCAATATACCCTATACCCAGATAATATTTATAGTTTTGCCTCAGTAGTATATAAGTAGTGGGATGGGCACTCGTGCAAAGCAGGCAAGCCATCCCCGCAGTTGAGCCCTCACTGGTAGTAACTGGTGTCCCCAATTAAAGGCTTTTGTGCTTGACCTCGACGAAGTGATTAATAGTCGCTAAGTCACCCATAGAATTGCATTGAATTGAAGTCCATTAGAGTCACTGTTGTGTCCTGCAAAGGTCCGGAGTGTTTTGAAGTTAGTTCAAGCAAAGTTCTCGGAGTTATAGTTTATTCTTAGGCCAAGAGTGCCACTAGTTAGCCAAGAGTGCGGCTAGTCAAGTGTTTATCACTTGTAGGAAGCAGTATAGGGCCAAGAGTGCCATCAGTTTATTCTTAGGCCAAGAGCGCCACTAGTCAGCCAAGAGTGCGACTGGTCAAGTGTTTATCACTTGTAGGAAGCAGTATAGGGCCAAGAGCGCCACCAGCCTGAAGCCGTTTCAGTCAGAACGAGCGCAGTAGCTCAAACCAAGTCACTCTTATCTAATTGTGTCTTACCCACCCCACTAGTACGAGTAGTACTTTGTATAAACTCACTAGTAACGAATAAAACGTCTTAAAGACAATTGTACTTGATTATTGAAGTCTGCAGAGTGCTTCCATCGTACTCGAAACCGCCCGAATTCAATATTGGTGATTAAGTGTAGAGTAGTAAGAGGTTTAGTGTGATTGGTGTTCATTGCCATTCCCTAATTCTTTTGTCACTCGCCGTTACCAAGCACATCAACGCGTTTGAACAATCACCCAATTGAGAGATGTAAGCCAAGGAGCCTTTAGTCTTGTGTAGACAAGAGGTATATGATTGTAATTTAAACAAGAGATAGAGTACAACTGTCTAGTTTACTCTGTTTATATAGTATTTCTACGGCATTATAATTAGATGAAATGCTACGGTCCATGCACAAACGGTGTTGAAGTTGGACGATCTGGGAGGATCATAGAACCAATAGAAAGTGTCTGGGGTGACAGACAGTGAGAACGAGGGTAGTAGCCGGTGAATAGCTGGATACGAGTCGGTTTTCAGGATTAGATTAGATGGATGAGTCATGGATATGACTCGGATAAGATAAGATAACGGAAAAATCGTAACAAAATCATAGAACTGTTGGGTGATAATATTGATAAATTCTTTCCAGTTTGAATACCAAAAATGGGTGGAAATCCTGGTAGTACTGGTTGGAGTCTAATACTTAGGATGTTTGTAAACTCACTAGTCTTTTGCAGCTCCTTCAAAGTGGGATGAGGCAAAAAGAACTAAATGAGAGAAGAGTTGGAAATAGCATCAAAATACTTCAAAATAGGTGATACAATTGCCTACAAATCTTTCAGTGTCATTGTGATCCTCTTTGAAAGGTTTTGGTGATTGTACTAGGACTGGTTTGATGTCTAGATATAAGGTACCACTAAGTATATTGCTAACTAGATTAGGATAGAGATCAGAGAGTGGTCATAGGATAAAGTATTAGTCTGATCATGAGAGTGAATCTGGGGGTGGGTTTCAGGTCCTACCTTATTCTAGTTGTTTTTCTTTGATGGGTAACTGCCAAAACTTAACATGCTCATCTCATAGTACCTTGGCTGCAGTGAGTTCTTATCACAGTTCTTCAATTTATAGATCCTTTCAAATCAGGTCTTCTTTAGCTTGTAAGAGACATTCCTTCTTGGTTGGTTGGAGTGGCACTAGTGATGCCATACTAGTGCTAAGGTCCTTCCTAGCTTCTGCAAATAGAAGACTTTCTCCCTAATAAGGATAAAAGTTCTGTTACTAGGTTTAGCTTATCAGTTCTTACCAATAAAAAACATCAAGCAAGAGTGGTGATATGATCATATTAGTCATAGGAGGTGGAGAGTCAGAGAGAGGTCAGAGTTGGTTTAGAGGAGTGTCTGAGGGATAGTCATATAAAGAAAAAAAAGTATATTAGGGCTGGAATGATTCCAGCCCTGCATAAAAGCCTGTGTTATATGTAAAACTATTAAAATTGGCTATTGATGTCTGGCCAGTCTCTCTCTCTTCAGGCTAGAACCCAAAGAGCATACTCTGACTCCTGCTACTCATTGGTTGGGTTGTTCATGAGCATAAGCTGAGTACTCTATCTCCTACCAATAGAGAGTATAGACTATAGGTTCAATTAGCATATATCTGGGTGTGTATAGTGGCACCTGCACCAGGACCTCAGATTGGATCTCCTTAATTAAGAGTGAGATACTCATTTATCTTAGGATGAATGCCAGGCCAGAGAGTTTGGACCTTGATGTCACTTCTTCTAAGCTCTCATGCCTCACTTTGAAAGGGACTGAGGATTCTTTAATTGATATTGGCAAGTTTGGGCCACTCATAGTTGAGGTCATAGGCATTAAAGGGGTCAGTGAGAGATTAAGAAGTGGGTGAGAGAGTTGGAATGGATGTGGGATCATCAGAGAGCTCGATGAGAGGGAGGAAGGAGCTGGAGTCACTCTTCTCTCTATTAGTTGGTCAGGGGATGCATTTCTGGCTTTAGGCTGAGATTCTTCTAGTAGCTTAAAGACTGTAAAGACTGTTGGGATAAAGTATCACCATACCTTATGTGATCTGCAGACATATGCTATAACTCTGGGCTATCTCATGTTTGGACAATCACACTAGAGTCTGCAGCTATGGTCTTCAGATCCAATAAAGAGAGGCTAAGTCCTTAGCTGAGTTCTATAAGAGAAATGATAGTATAGATAAACTTTCAGTTTGAAGCTGGAGATTTACAGTGAGAACTAACTAGTTTATATATGAAAACTAGATAGCTAATAATAAGTAGGTTTATGTGTAGTTTATGCATAAAACAATAAGAAACATTTATTGGGCAAGCAACTATTGTGAGCTATGAGCACAATAGCTAAAGTCATATTTTATGGGCAAGGCAACAGTGATTGCCATGAATAGAAATAAGAATCAAGATAATAAGATAAGTGCTGATGATAAGATAAGTGCTGGGAGATAAGATAAGATAAAAAGGAAAAATCATAATAGTTTGTCTCAAATCTGTTCATGCTGCACTAGGTATAGCCATCATCAACAACCTTGAAATTGGTCAGGTGGACATTAGAGAAGCTTATCTTAATAGAGAACTTGAGGAAGAAATATACATGTGCCAGCCTTCAGACTATGACAATGAATTGGAATGTGTCTGCAAATTATACAAGACTCTTTATAGGTTAAAACAGTCAGAATATGAGTGGAACCATGAATTTAATAGAAAACTCATCTCCATTGGATTCTCAAAGCTTGAAGTTGACTATTGCATCTATAAACACATATAAAACAGTAGGACAGTATTTCTGACTATATAGGTTGATGACTTGTTGATCTTTGCAGAAATACCTGAGGATCTAGACAGAGTAAAAAAGGAGTCAGCAGGGCTATTCAACATCAAGGATATGGGAGAGCCAAAAAAAATTATTGGGATCAACATAGAGAGGAACCACAATCATGGCACCATCTTATTATCCTAGCAAAAATATATCAAGGGGATACTCACCCATTTTGGCCTCCACAATGCATCACCCATCATCACTCCACTTGATCCTAACATCACTCTACATAAGCAACCAGCTGATAAATGTGTTGAGCCTACCATCCAAGGCAGATACCAGTCTGCTATCAGTTCATTGATATATGCTGCAATTTGCACATAGCCTGACATCATATATGCCATACAGTTGTTAAGCCAGTTCTCAAACAACCCAGATTCCAAACACTAGTCAGCTGTAAAGCAAGTGTTTAGGTATCTATCTGGAACAAAGGACTTAAAACTCATCTTCTGAGCCAATGAAGAACATAAGGTTCTCAGTGCCAGATACACTGATGCAGATTATGCATCCAACCCAGATGACCAAAAGTCAGTCTCAGGCTATACCTACCTATTGGGAGGTGGAGTGTTTGCATGGTCATCCAAGAAGCAGTTAACCATTGCCTTGTCATCCACAGAAGCAGAATACACAGCTTTAGCACATGCAATGAATGCATCAAGCAATCTGAAATTGCAATCTCTTAGCAGAATTGGGATACATCCAAGAAAAACCTACTCTGTTATTTGAAGACAACCAATCCACCATCACCATCACTAGAGATCCACAATATCATGCATGGTCAAAGCACTTTGATGTGCAGAATCATTTTGTTCATGAAAAAGTAGAATCTGGGGTCATCAAACTAGTATATTGTCCCACTAATGAAATGGTTGCTGACATTTTTATAAAAGCATTGCCGAGGCCCAAGCATGAGAAGTTCATTTATGAATTAGGCCTATTGCCATCTTGAGGAAGAGTGTTAAAGATACACTCAGCCACATATGGCAATCCAGCAATCAGAGCAATGTTGAAGTGTGCGAACCTTCACACACCTTCTCCTTGAGTCAATCATCTATCTGCTCACTCAGCAATGAGTCAGACATGGACACTAGTAGATAATAGTATATTCTAGAAGTACACACCTTGTAGTATATATACCAAGCAGACCACCCCACCAAGAATATAGATCAAAAATTCTCACCCACCTCTCTCACATAGTCAAGTCTCATAGTTTACCACTACACTCATAACCTCTATTACACACTCTTTTACAACATGCTCCAGTTGCAGGTGTACCATATCTGGCAGAGATGGCCATATGCCATCCCAAAATCATAGTTGTTTGTAATGCAGTCTTCAAGAAGGGAGGAGAGGGATAGAGTGTCCAGAGCATGTGACATTCCCAGTGTGGTGTTCAGTTGAACCAAGAGGCCCTGAATGCCCATGGTAGTGCAAGAAGTGTCAGCAAGGTGGGATGATATCATGGGGTTTCAACTGGTGTACACCCATTGCTTTGGAATGATGATCGATGATTCTGCTTGACCTGCCTTGGTGACAGCAGAGATGATGACTTTGAGATAAGAGATATTCTGCATATGCTGGAAATATGTTATCAATTTTGCCTGCTTCTTTTTCAACTGATTTACTGGTGGAGGTCATGAATTGTAGTAATCATTAGGGTCAGAAGATGTATGTGAACCTGCAATGGAAGGCAGCTCTGGACTCAAGGAGTCTGTTCTCCCCGAGGAGTGATTAATGTCTGATAGCATCTCTCGCAGCTCAGATGACATGATTGTGTAACTGTAAACATCGCCAAGTTCAGATGTTTTGTCAGGGGATGAATCTTTACTTGTCCAAGTAGTCAAAAAGATGGAGCATATGCAGTTCCAAATCAACATCATTGTTATGATTTTTCCATTTATCTTATCTTATCCGAGTCATAACCATGACTCAGCAATCTAATCTATCCTCGAACCTGACTCGTATCCAGCTATTCACTGGTTACCACCCTCATTCTCACCATCTGTCACCCCAGACACTTTTCATTGGTTGTATGATCCTTCTGGACCACCATACTTCGACACCATTTGTGCATGGACTCTAGCGTTTCATCTATATATAATGCCATAGAAATACTATATAAACAGAGTAAACTCCATAGTTGTACTCTATCTCTTTACTAAATTCAATCATATACTCCTTGACTCGCACTACACAGAAGACTAAAGCTTCTATCTCTCTATCCGGGTGATTGTTCGAACACGTAACAGCCCAGAGAGATCAGCTGACATCCCAAGTCACATGCCCAAGGCAGTGCCTAACAATCATGCCACCAAAAAGCGATTGGACCTTGGATAGTGCTAATGTCATTGTGCTGAGTATTCGAAATGAGAGGGATTGATGATACATACTATTTCCCACTTTCTAGGCTCAGAAGTGTATGCAGTCAAGGGAGTGCTAAACGAACAGGTGTTGCCTTGAGGTAGGTAGGTGTTGCCAGTCGCAGTTCGAATTCTCCGGGTTAATGCGAGGTCTTCGAGTGAACAACGTGGTGGAAGTCCTCTCGAGCTCGTAAAGGTTGGTCCACACGGAGCAGCTTGTTTGGCTTAAATCAGGAATGCTATCTTGGAGATTGGGAAGTTTTTAATGGCGAGGATTGGTGGAATGGAGTAAAGGCATGAATTTTATCGACGACAGCACGTATAGGTTCATCAATAAGCGCTACTTGGAATAGGCGCGTTCCCTATGCCCATTTGGATATCTAGTATTTAGCCCTCATTTCCGTATAGCCCGGTGCTCTTCTTGGACAAAGATTTAGCCGCGTGCCGAATCTCTCAAATGATCCAACCAGGATATACTTAAAGCCACACCCAATCTCCTCCGTCTACGGACACTCAAGCCATTTCCTGTTTCAATGGAACTTAAATATGATTCAGTTGTCGCTGGACGTGGGATGAGCCGAGATGACTCCGAAGAGACTATCGCTACACTCGAGTTGAATACTGAGGGTTGCGCTAATGATGAACAGGTAAAGCGCCGAAAGCTCCTGCTAAAAACGACCAGATAGATGCCGCAGAGGTATACACTATCCATTCCCTTGACTTATCTGCTAGGATCGCGGCCTTCCGGTCCCTCAATGGCTGCCCTCGACTTTCATCGTCGACATGGACAGGATCGACCCATATACACAACGAACTAGAACCGCGCTTTTCGATCGGTAAAGACCACAGGCTCATCCCGCACGAATGAGGGCGGATTAACCCCTACCGATAGGGCCGGATGTTTAATGCGAAAATTTGATATCTATCACGAAAACTCACTTTTGGGGGAGGAAAAGGAGCGTAGTATCATTAAACAGCCTTGTAAATCGAATTTTGCGAATCAGATGAGCCTTTTCTTCAACAAATGAATGAAAATATAAGTACGAGCCAATTGCGTGCCATGAGAGAATCAGAACTAACTCCAAGTTGGTGTTTTCAAGAAATTTGAACCAGTGAAACGAAACGGCTTCCCCAAATGCAACGGCACCTTCAAGGTCGAAACTGGTGCCCCAGAACTCCTGTCAAAAATGATAGCATTGTCAGGTCGAAAATTAATTGATTACAATCCAGAACATGCGAGGATGCTGACGCAGAGGTTATGTAGGAAATGACGGGACAGAAATACGAATTGGAGAACACGAACTTTACGCCGCACTTGCCATCCTGCCGAATCCCAAAAGTTTCGTGTACTTGAGTTGAAGAGAATGAGGAGTAGCATAGTAAACCGAACGCTGAGGCAGAGAGGAATATCGATGAAGATGGATATGTGTATGTGGCTGGCGCGTCTTGATCCATCCCAGCACTGGCGCTTATCCTCCACCACGATGTCCTCCTTTGCTCGTGTTGCTACCTGTAGCTCTTCCACCTTTCATCTTTCAAACGTTCTGGTTTTAAGCTCGGCATTTCTCACGCCCTGATTCCGCCCAAGCTACGCGAACCTCGCCTAGCCTTTGGGTTTCCGGTACATATTGGTTATATCACTACCTCCTCGTTTCCAGACTTGCAGCTCCCGCTGTTTTTAACTGACGCATCCGTCAATGAATGGATGTCTCGTTCGTAGTCCCGACTTTCTCACCTGTGACTGATGCCATCTCGATTTCGGCGAGGGAGGGAGGTGTTTGAGTTGTATAGAGCGATGGTGAGCGTGCTTCTCGTTCAGAGTGTTTAGTCCATGCAGCGTGCGTGTCATTCTCGTATCCCTGCGACTCTGCCAGAAATCGACCTCACAGCCCACCATCTGGGATAATTAACGATATACATTCCCCAACTAATACCTTAGACTCGCCGGATGTCACTGACTCAAGCCTGTTGACCTCAACGTAGATCATGTCGAGTCGAGCTCTTCTACTCTTGATTGATAGGGACAATAGGACGCTACCGAGGTCAAAATTAGTTGAAGGTAGCGGTGGATCTGACAAGAATCATACCCACCGACGAACGACGGACTCGGCACTAATCCTCAGCTACGCGAGCCTGACAGACCCGCGCCAATCTCCTCAGAAACCAAATTCTGCATCACTTCGCTCAGGCTCTTCTCTGCCTTTGGATCGTGCCACCGAAATCTATGCTGTGTGTTGTAACTATTGCAGTGGGAGGCTTGCTGAGTAGAAAATACTAAATTGTTAGCTACTAGAGCTCGAGACGAGCTCCTTAAATACTACAGAATGTATCTAGAATGTTCTACTAAAGTACCTAATTATATCCTAGTATCGTGCCAAGTTGATGGTACCGAAGGTTCGGGAATCTTCTGGCACATGCTTGAAGTTGCAAATCCCAACACTGTGTCCATGCAGGCACGCCGCCGTGAGGTCATCAGGGGGTCTCCAAGCGGCCAGTTCTTGTCAGAGTGAGTTCTCTCTCCCCGTTTGTTGCTTTCGTAGCTATGACGCGAAGTAGGGTCAATCGACGCGTAGGGAGAAGGAGAAGGGAATAGGGATTAGGAAGTAAAGAGACGACACTGCACGGAATGTTGGTTAGGAGGAAGTGTTGAAAGCTGGGCGCGGCTGTTCGGTTTTTGGTAACGTCACTTCTTGGGTTCAATTTTCACCCTTCCCATCGATACACGGTGTTTGAGACTCACGGTGAACAATCTTTCTTCTCACTTTATATAGTTCTGACCTTTATTACAGCTGGCTGTCTAATGCTTGAGACCAAGGTCAATTCCCCCGCGGCGGACGTACATTGAAAATAATAGACGTCGACGTTGGCTGCATGTCGAAGATTGAACTCTGGAGATGGAGATGAGACCTTTCCTTCGGTCCGTGTCTTCTACATCATTCTCCCTCTCACGTTGAGGTACATATTTGGTGCTAAAACGACGGATCTTTGTTTGGGAACGAGAATTTCAAGTGAACACTTTCGAAGCGAAGAAATCGTCATTGATGTCGATGACTGGTGCGAAGGGAAGGGAGTGTCGAAAAGGTGACGAGACCGCGCTCGGGATGGTAGGTCTCCCTTCCTTCATCCACGTTCAGCCGTATTCACTCTTGCCGTAGCCCGATCTTATTCATCCACGTCAGCATGACTGTCACTTCCCTTGAAGGTACCCACCACGCTCTGAGATGCATCACTCGCAGAACATGAAGATAGTGTGGCTTTGTGGGCGGCAGTCAATGTATTAAATATCCTCCAAGCAGGATTACCGTTATGGGATGATTTTGACTCCAGGCGAGGTATTGACGTTGCTGAAGCACGTTTTGGTTGGCAAGGGTGTATCTGTTTGTGCAGGAGGATGGTAAGGGGAAAGACGGAATTCGTGTTCAAATCACTCTTGCCAATACTGTTCAACACGACTTTGTGCCTGCAACATATCTATGTACGTTCCGCATCCTTCTAGACGACACATTGCCGTAACTCATAACAAAGTGTCAAGCTCGTACCCAAAGATCGTTCTGCTCATCAGAATGTTCCTTTTCTATGCCTCTCACCTACGCCAATAATCACGACCTCTCGGCGCCCTGCGACATAGACGCTATTTTATCAAAGTCTTACCACCGGTGTCCAGGTTAGACTTGACATGTATATCGTTTGCAATGATTTCTCCGAAGTGTTTTGGACGTGAGATGAGAGGGAGAATCGCGGAATAGCACGTTAGGCGTCTATTCCCCAAGTCCGTGGTTTCCTTTCACCAACATTAATGTCCGTTCTGACTTTTTCAACTACATGTCTGTTTCCCCTCAAAGACCTCCAGCAATCTCGGAATAGTACCTCTGGAAGTCTTCGACCACTTAACGTAGGGCTTGCGATGTGCCCTAGTTTTGGCGGAGTTCTTGTCATCGATGCGGTCGTCCGAGGCAATGTCTATGACCTCCAGTCTCTGATGGGTAGCAAGTTACTCCTCGTACCTGGTGCACCTCGCTGGTAAGGCCTTTCTTCAGCACTGTACAACATTTCACTGATACCTTCTCTTTAGCGTGACAGCGACCTACGCATCTCTACTCGTTAGCATGGGACAGAGTTATGTCCATGCCTCAAGGACAATCATGCCGTGCGCCTATATTGTAAGTGTATATATCATTTGTCTCTTCAAAAATCCGACTAATCTATGCCTAGCCTTCGACACTGGGACAACGGGTGCCTCGGGATAGGCGCAGCCGCAAAGAGAATGTCCCTCCTACTAATTAATACACGATACTGATATACATGTAAAGCACTTACATCAGGAAGTCAATTTATAACACTTGACTCGCATAATTTACAACGGAGACGAACAGGAGAGAAGGATGCATTCACAGGACAAAATGCATTGGAGAGAACGATCGGTACGGGTTATCTGCCGAGGATCCAGCTAGCCTGCATGTGCCCGCTCCCCCTAGCCTTTCGACTGCTCCTTCTTCCTATCCGTGCTACACGCCGATTTACGCATTGGAAATCAGGGTTGTTGGCAGATAATCTTGACTGTGCAACGGCTGCGGGCACTTGGCAGTATGTGGCGAGCATCGAGAAGAATAGCATTGAGGCGATGGTGCTGTCCCATGCTGGATGCGTCAAAATAAGCGACGTTTGGGCTCGTCTTGCTTCGACCCCCACTATGCAAGCTAGCGCTCAAGTTGTTCTCTCTCTTGCATCTTTTCCAGTTTGCTCAAGAAAATTCCGACACCTTTCCTGGCCCAGAAAATTCACCGACTCTCCTCCGTGTCTTTCCGTAGCTTTTCTACACGCAAATGGCCCGTTTCTCTCTCCCCAGCAAAAACTTTGCGACACCAAGCTCGGTTCTGTGTCGAGGTGACCAAGGACTTTTCTCCAATACCAGCAACCATTTCCTCCTTCCTCTTGAGCATGCTAAATGATGGAAATACTAGTCTCAGAGTCTCCACTCAAATCGCGTGTTGTGTAGGCGCCGGTCCGCGGTATCTCGGGAGAAGGGACAGGTGGATGTTTAGTCTCCTTGTCAGAGAAAATAGGTCCAGACAACGAGAAGAGAGGATATATTCGAAAGAGGCTGTGATGACCAGATGATTGAGTAACGCGCCCTCAGAAAATGGTGCTGGCGGCTGTCATATGTACATTAGAATGATGAGTGAAGCCAGTCTAGACAGCCTCTTACTATACAATGCCTGAAAGCGCCTTCTCATGAGGAATTAGATGCATCAGTACCGCCAAAATCCTAGCTGCTCACAAACAAAAAGTTTCAACCCTCGCAGTCCTACACGTTCATCAGGATTCGTTGCGATTTCGGGTGACGACCAAACATCTAGGAAAGCGGTAAAAGGATCCAGAGACGGTGCAAATGGCCATGGTGAAACCTTGTGCTCCGAATAGTTCCTTCAGGACGATGCAAGAGAACTCTTCGCGGTACAGAAAGGAAATTCTGAAATTTTCTTTTGCAGATGAGATTCGCCTGGGATGTCTGGTCGTCCGTATGAGCGTGAAACGAGGGTGCCTTGGCCAGGACATATGATAGAGGGTACTTTGTCACGTGTAGCGGTACGCGTGATCGTCTTACTCAGGGTCAGCCTTACTCGAACCTGACAGTACTAGTAACACCCAGCCCCAGACCCCCGCTTGTTTACTTATTACTCACATTAAAGTCGCACTGCGGTAAATAATACGTGTACATGACAGAGAGCCCTAGAACCTAGACGTGAGTAAGAAATGGTCTAGGCGCCCTGGCCTAGTTGGCTCAAGATTTTTTTTTTTACCAAGATGTTTTGGATTCAGAGTAACCGGTTTACCCACGACGGACTAAAAAGATAAATCGATAATTTTTCTCAATAGCTGCTCCTGTGGCTTTAGAACTGACCATGAAAGCTCTAATAACGGCACTAGGACCACTTTTCCGGGGGAAACCGTCTGAAATCAACGTCTTCATCGGAGGGGGCCCCGGAGTTCCGAGTCCGCATCCGCTGTGGCGAGGAACCACCCTGAAAGCCTTGGAACCCACTCGACTGCCCTTGACGTACATACAGAAATGAATACCTTGATATTCTTAAGGCTAAGCAGGCAAGTTACCAAGCCGATTCTTCGCAGATCACCCAACGTGTATTTTTTAGTACCGGACGATGTTTTGCGGCGAAGTTCATATAGTACGGTCCATGCCATAATCATTGAATTTCAGCATGCTAAAATCGCATGGGGGTCCCTTCTTTTTCCCTGGGCTTTGCTTCGCCATCATTGACCTCAAAGTCTTTCGGAGCAACTGGAGGGACAGGCAATATGATGCGATCATCCTCATTGTTTGTAGATTATGACGCATGGTATGACAGTGCCACTTTGCCTACGGCGAGTGTCATGGTTCTCCGCCATACAGAACGAAAATCTCAGTCGAGTGACGGAGGGCTTTACGCGGTGTAGTACATCGCTTCATCTCAATTGACGTCAGGTGTGCACCTACCTGATGATCGATTGAATTATACGTTCTGTTTGCTCCATACAGTTTCCGAGGCCACCTTTTGCGCCGTAAGCGTGGATCCAGATTTACTGTCTACCTTATCTCAAGGAACTAAATAAATTCATTAGGTCAAAATCTCATCTGGAGGACATCGTCTAGTCTTTGGGAATTTCCGCGTCAAGTAAATCAGTACGTAGATTGGTTCTAAACTTTGATCGTGACTCTCTGATCGAGAGAGTAAAGATACCGTGCGGTCGGAGTCAAAACGTTACAGTAACCCCTTCCGATTATTTCAATTTCCTCCCCCACTACAGTCTTGGTCGGAGTCTATCGATGCCTCCAAAATATTTAAATGTCAATTATGTTTCGTGTCCCTCTTTGTTGGTACCCGGTCATGATGACTGTCGATTACTTTCCGATCCAGGATCTTCCGACCGAGCTAGAGAGAGAGATTTTCGAAACTGCCGCTCGCATGCGACCCAGTAGCGCTCTCGATCTCGTCCTCGTAGCTCGCAAGGTCCGAACATGGTAGGTACCGTACCAGTTCACCACCGCTTCAGCGGACTCTGACGCCCTGCTTAGGATACAACCACTGATCTACGAGATGGTCACGCTGGGGACCGATGATACTTCCCTATTCCTACGAACGATGGATGAGTTACCGGCAGCATTCTTTCAACAGAATGTCAAAAGATTATGCCTCACCGTATCTGTAGAGCCCGAGGCTGCAGCACGAATTCTAGCGACTTGTTCGGGCCTCCAAAGCCTGGCCTGCTGGGTCGACTTTAGGGCAGTCTACCCCCGGGTACAATTCTCCCCGCTAATCGCCTCCCAACGCCTCCAAAGACTCTCTATGGAGGTCAGGCATTTTCGACAGCTCTGTAAAGACCCGCTTTGCCACAGTGCCCTGTTCCGTTCCCTAACCCGCTTGGACCTCATCTATTGGGAACCCGGTGAACTAGCCATCTGGGAATTGGCAGCCTTACCACGTTTGACGCACCTTTGTATTATCATTCGCGATCTCCCCGTCACAGAAGCACACCTTCTTTCTATCATTTCTATGTGCCCATCGCTCAATTTCATGGCGGTTCTTATTGACGAGGGTGCTGATCCGGTACCCACACGGGACTGGAGAATTGTTTGGTTGCCATATCCTGTTATGGTGTTGGACTGGGAAGCGCCATTCCGGGGGCAGGAGGATACATGGTTCAGGGCGGAAGATATCGTTAAAAGTAGAGAACGGGAACTGGCAAGTTTGCCCAGTCTAGGTGATTTGTTTAACTTATTTTTGGCAGCCTCGAGGTGGAAATTAAATTACTTTTCAGACTTGACACGGAAATGGACCTAAAGGCTTTGCTCATCACATGGTCACACGATTGCCAATCCAGAATTAGAATTTACTTGGTTGCTCAAGCGCTCATCGCTCGTAAGGTCTATCGGAGTATCTCGCCGTCCTTTCAATCAAGCCCGATTTTATCTGTAGCACGTTGTACGTCCAATCTGTGGCGTAACGCGTTCGTTCCCACAAGAACATGAAGACGATAGTATTTCTAGACCGACGGGTATCATTTACCTCGCTAGTAGTAGAAAGCACTTCCTGTAAGGGAAGTAAATACCCATTGCTCTTCTTCCATTGCCTACTATTCGATTCGCGTGGACGAGATTGATGCAGGATCAGTTCTAACATGGCAAAAAATAATAGATAATTTACTTGTCCCGACTTCCAACTTCGAATTCGCATGCGCATTTACCTGGATCTTACAAGCACACTATGGGAGCGCTAGCATCCCGGCAGCAAGCAGCCCCTCTGGAGTTTGCTGTTTTCTGCGGTCAGAAGCGGAAGGAAACGTTGCCCGAATACAGGGCACAGTAAGCAGGTTCGATATATACATTTTCAAATTAAGAGGAGCTTGCCGGGTTCCAACCAACGGTATGAGTGTTCACTTGTGGACTTCCGTCGTAATGTGGCAGCCCTACGACCGTTTTCAGTTACCCGGGCACTTACCCAAGAATCGTGCCAGCTCGGTAACTACCGCTTCGCTCTTCTCCTGCTGAACCCAATGTCCTGCATCCTCGATAAGCACAACATCTTCCTCATCCATCCTCCCACAGATCTCACTCTTCATTCTCACCAAAGCCTCAGGTGCCTGATAAGCACCCCAGTCCAATTTACCCGCAATAAACATCGCGGGGACCTCTACACCTTTTCCAACAAACTCAGACAAATCTCGAGTCCATTGAGCATCGATGGAGCAGCGGTACCAATTTAGGCCGCCTTGGAACCCTGTACGGGAGTATTCGTGGGCGTAGGTGGAGAGCTCGGAGGGTGTGAGCCAGGGTATGTTAGGCGTGTCTTGCGGTTGATGGACCGCATCAAGCATGGTTTCATGCTGGAGCATCACGTAGTACCTCGGCAGCTCTTCCATTTCATCTACTGATGCGAGAGGATGAGGATCGCCGTCGCCCGGCCTGGTGCCGTCTGCAGCCTTGGCGTGGAAATACTCACGGAAAAACTTTTCCAGCGGTTGGGTTTGCATTATATGCTTATTAGCATCCCGGGAAGAGAAATATGCCGTGTAGTGTTTTCGAGGAGGGTTCATTAGGGATAGAGTTCTTTCCACTGCAGTGGTGGGGAAAATAGGTGCATTAGGTGCGCTAAGACCCATGAATGGGGCGCTCATGAATACAACAGATTGAAAGATGTCCGGGTGGGTAAGAGCACAAAAACCTGCGACGAGGGATCCAAAGTCATGCCCCACCACTGAAGCAGTTGAGTAGCCAAGAGTATGGACCAATTCCACGATATCTTGGACTAAGTGGGACATCTGGAAGGGCGCCAGGTCGTCGTCATATTGAACAGGCGACGCGACTGTTCTGCCGTAGCCCCATTGGTCTGGAGCAACAACATGATAGCCTGCCTGTGAGAGAGGCTGGATTACTTTGCGCCATGAATAGGCGAGCTCTGGAAAGCCGTGTAGAAGGACAACCAGAGGGGCATCGGGTAACGCCTCAACGGTTTCTAGTATGTGGTAACCAGAGTCTCGGAGTCGAACTTTGCGACATTTGACGTTGATGAGAGTCTCGGGGCGGTATGAGCAGTAACAATCGCAGCCGACCATGATGTGACTGGGGCAATAACTCTGGCCAAATTATGGGTGCATCACTTCCAGAGTCACTCAGAATTCGGGTCCCCAGGGCCGTGCCGGTTTCCGATACGTCGCAGGCAATTTCCGTTTGACTTCAATGTTCTCCGAGCAAGTCTAAAAGTAAGAGACACTTCCAAGAATGTTACGGCGACTTGATATGTGGCGCGAGTTATCGGGACGCTGTCCCCCAGCGAGGGGATGCCCTGAAATTAAGGCCGCCGCCTCTGTGACACTCACTGTGTTTGTCGAGGTCGAGTCAACGGGTTGTAACGATTCTGTAGTCGATCTGGATTTTGGTGGGCGGGCCTTAGTCATGTGAAGCAGGGGGATTGAAGCCGTATGCCTACATGTCATATAGGCAGGAAGGAAGTAGGTCTTATGTAGAAACTAGGACGCACGGTCATTTGAAACCTCAACGGAATTAAAGAAAACATTCTCCAACATCGTCGACAGTCGGATACATATCTCGGTGCTTTCCTGCGGAGTTCTTTGACATCCGATATATAGACGTTACTGAAAATTGACTTTGATTATCATTTATGTAGCAACAACAAAAGGGCGGACGTTTTCAATGGACAGGTGCACCAAATTACGAGAACTTGAAGTGTTGTACCTGGTATACGGGTCTGTCAGCCGCAATACAGGGCACGCACAGCGATGGCTTACAGAGTCGATGAATCGACACATTGCTTTCGAGCTCGTCAAGCTCCACGGATCAACACGTGTTCACTCTCTTCAGACCACGGGCAGCATGAAACAGCAGAGTATCCTATCTGGAGCCTTGCGATAAATGGCCTCGGTGATAAATGCATCGTTCTCCTTCATTATATAAAGAATTTGGACAGAAAAGTTAAACTAAGAAGACGGGAAAAGCTGTGTAGATGAAGTCACAGGCATAAACTAAGCGAGAAGACTTACCACATAACAACCTTATGGCAATGTTCACCTCCGGTGATAGACTGTTGGTCTTTGAAGGCAACGCGCCGGAATGAATGCTGTTAAGAGCTGTAGGATTACAGCAAGGCCAGGTTGGCAGTTGTGTTCTATCTCTTGGAATATTTGCTCTTATGTCGACTAGATAGCGGTGATAATTGAAAATCACGATGCAGTTTCCTATATTCTTGCGTCCGGCGCGCAGTGTGGAAGAAAGGAACTACGTGGCTGTGCTATCGCTGTCGGCCCGTAACGGGGATTGCCGAAAGTTCTCTTCTGAGCCACGTGGCGGAAAAAAGGCTGGACTCGGAAAGACCTGGAACAATTGTCGTAGTCATTTCTTCAAGTCATGGCTCGTTTCCGTGCATTCTCCAGTGACGACGACTCCAGCAGCGATGATGAATCTCCGGCAGTGCCAATAAATGAAAAGGCTTCACAGCCCTTAGCCGCCCATTCCGACGACGACATGGATGATGAGGAAGAAGGGGAAGAAGAGGAGGAAGAGGAGGAAGAGGATGACGAGGATGCTGAATCGACGAGCTCTGATTCTTCAGAGATGCGAGAGGAGGACCTTATTGCGCCACGGCGACGGAAGGAGGCGCTAGTGGAAGATGAGGACGGTGAATACCAGCAAGTCAGAGACGACCGCCCACCACTACCGCCGGCACCGTCAAGACTAGGCCTCGACGTGCAACGGATGCACGTTATGCAAACGTCTTTTTTCCGGATGCCAGAAGAAGCAGAAAATATTCGTGCAATGATGCAGGACGTGCCACAGCCGCCACTACGCGTACAAAATACCATGAACAGGAAGCACAGCCGTGATTCAGACGGTGACGGGCTAAGGTTTGAGTCCAGAGAGGTTCGTCGCGCCGAATTTTCTGCGTTTTGTTTCTTACAACTCTCTAGCGCGCCTCTTTCGCGCACAACATAGAACCGCCAGCTTATCGCCCGTCGCGAAAATATGCAAGAGTAGAGAGTTCAGCGTCTGTCTTTGGTGGCCATGAAGATGCATCAGTAGATGCAGGACTAGCATTTGGGCGCTCGTTTCGGGTGGGCTGGGGTCCTGGTGGCACATTGGTTCATCTAGGCAGCCTCGCTGGACCGGCTTCTACACTGTATGTGACAATTTATCCAAAGCAATCTGGAAACTTATACGTTACTTCTTCAGAAAATCTACTTCGAATTCCTCCATAATACACAAAACCCGAGTTCCTTTGTTTTCCAAACTTGCTTCTCCGCATTCCTTATCTTCTCAAGACCTCACTACTAAGCTCTTGCAGCACCATCTATCTCATTCACCTATAACCCCAGATGATGCCGGCATACCCTTTGCTGACCCTACATCCCCGAATCTACACTTCGCCTCATTTGCGTCTCTCTTTCCTACGACAGACCATTCCTACGAAGCCACACTCTTCCGACTAGGCCAGGCTCTATTTGATCCCCTGGACCTTCGGCTTGGGCCTGATATTACCATCGATATCAAAAACCGTGTTTCGGGGCTGACACGGAAAACTGCCCTAACTGCCTGGCTGGAGCACACTGTAGCGCCTACAGTCGATGCTGCACTACGTGTTCCCGGAACAAGTGCTACCGCACGTGTGTGGACGCTGTTGACGGGAAACCAAGTCGAAAAAGCGTGCGAGGCGGCAATGGACGCCGGTTATGTCAAGCTTGCGACGCTCGTGTCACAGGCTGGCGGAGAATTTGACTTCCGCGAGGATGTGAAGGAACAGATAGAGCTTTGGCGGACGGAGCACGTCGATGTACACATTGACGAATACATCAAGCGAGTGTATGGTTTGCTTGCCGGTTTAGCAGATACAAAGGATTTGGACTGGAAACGCGTCTTTGGGATGCACCTGTGGTTCAACGAACCAATCGATGCACCCATTGGGGAGGTATTCCGGGCTTTTGAGCGTTCTGTCACATCTCTGCCGACGACCAAGGATGGCCGTCCGGATGGACTCTTTTCAATCCTGAGACTGTTCGCGGACCCAGCATGTTCGTTGACGCGAGTGTTGGATCCAGCGTCATTTGGGTCTTCACGAATCGATTACACGCTTCCTTGGCATTTGTATATCATCCTGTCACGGTGTATGCGTGTGAGGGATTTTTCAGATCGTGGCGATCCCGGTGGTCGGGATGACGAGATTATGGAGGAGGAAGAGGGAGCACGGATAGATGGACACAGTCCTACAGCCGATTTAGTGACGAGCATGTACGCGGGTCAGCTTGAACAGCTCGGACTTGTACAAGAAGCGGCATTTGTTTTGTTGCATATTGAAGGGTCTGCTGGGTGTGCTAACTAGATCATTTAATTTCTACTTTTTTGCTGATTTTTTTTTAGCCGGGAAAAGGCCATCAAAGACCTGTTGGCACGGTCTGCTCACTTACTAGATGACTGGATGGTCCGTGGCTTGGTAGGGAGTTTGAAACTGCCCATGGCCTGGGTACAGGAGGCGCAGGTGAGCTGAGTTTTGTGGCCGTCTTTGCGGTACTGATGCGTTACATAGGCAATTTATGCCCTCTATCAAAACTCGCCCTTCGAGGCCTATGAACTGTATCTTTCCGCTAGGCTGTACAACCCAGCGCACGACATCGCCGTGGCAGAGCTCGCCCCCGAGGCTGTTTTGCGGAAAGACTTGGAACTTCTCAAGACCATGTTTGGGCGGTTCCAAGGCCATGCTGTCGATGGCTGGAGTACTAGGGGAAAGGTACTTTTTGCCAAATCTCTCCTCTCTCTCTCCATTCTCTGATCGAATTTGCAGCTATTCATTGACTACGCAAATGTGCTTACACGGTTACCAGAATTATATGACGATGAAAGCACGAGCGCGGAGAAAACGGAGGAGATCGAGACGTTGACGCGTACAGGAGCGAGACTAGTTGGCCTTCTACCGGATGTGATAGATGGACGGAATAAGGAGGCCTTGTCAATAATGCTGGATGCGCTGGTGAAGACGGTGGATAGGGAGAAACCAGGTGCACTGACTCAGCTCCACCATATCGATGGGATGACACGGATCCAACATATACGCGCGACGGGTGTGAAGAGGTTTTTGAAGAGTATACAAGTTAATTAGTTATATACCCTTGGCGTGATTTTATTCGCGTTTGTCTGAGTAATTTGTCGTTATGTTGGCGGCCTGTTGCGGTGCCCGTCAGGACCCTCGTTCTGTTCTCGCCTCTGTTCCTAATCGAGGCTAAGAAACCATGTCTATACTTCAATGTTGTGGAAGAGTCGGTGAAAGATTGAAACCTTTTTACGGCAGACGTCACAGACATAATAATAAGTTAGAGACAAAATGACTTGGATTAAGGCGCAGTCTCCCCAAATGACAGGTGGGTCAAAAGGCAAGCGGCCTAAGTATATGACTCTCTTTTCGAGCTAACACTGTTTCTAATTCAGAAGACAAGGCCCTAGTCAATATCTGAAGACGTCGTCCATGACACACTTACAATCATTCTGAAAGAAATTGTCTCCATAATCAAACAATAGCTCTTCACCAGGCTGTAATCTCCGATCTGCATACACATGAGTTAACGTGCCTTGCTTCTCGACTGGATAAAAACGTACTGGCATATATCCCAATGCGGTGTTCCCCGTTTACCAATTTAGCTTTCAGGAGACAATTTCAGGATAAACCACCATTTATGGTGCGATTCCCACTTACTCATAGAACGACAATTAGACCGCTTGCTATGATTTATATATCGCGATTCGTTTGAGAGATACGTGCTATCCAATGTGAGTGTTTGGTTTAACTCGAACATGTAGTTTCGCTTTCGATGTCGAGCAAGATCGCTTCAGGACGTATGAAAAAGAAATCCCCAACGCACGGAAAACAACATACCATCGTGTATCCACCGATGGCTCGAAAATAAGTTCCCCAACGTATTCTGGTTTCCTGTCAGGTAGGCAGAAAGCGTTGTTTGTTTGGGACTTGCCGATAATGAAATCGTCTTTCTCGGCGGGCTCTAGAAGATAGAGACCCAGCCCCCACTGGCTCTCCTTAACCTCCACCGCCTAGAATAAACAATATTATTAACCGTCGAGACTCACGAAACGAGGTATGTTACTTTCTGCCTGCCGCGCTGGATGGCCATATTCTTGCAAATCGTGCAGTCATCCAGATCTAGACATTGTCAAATTGTATAAAAACTGTTCGCATCAAACACAGACCTCTAGAATAGGCTTTCAGTCAAGACCTACAAGCAGAGAAATCGAAAAGCGCACCTGGCTCTTCCCTTGTGACACAATTCAGGATCGCACTCTTTGTTCTCCATGAAGCACGAGCAAGGCTTCCTCCGACATTCTCTGGTTGAGCAATCACATCCAGTCCGTCGGCGGATGCACGGCTTTCGGTGACCAGCACATTGACAGTTTCGCATGCAATGAGTGCTGTTTTTAAAACATAGGCAGCCGGAATGGGCGTCACAGGGACCGTCATGCTCGCAAGGTATATTGCTATGACTCTATCAGATATGATGCACACGAAAATCCGACCACATACGGAGTGAAGGCATGATGGTCTGTATCTAAGTAGCGGGGATCAATTTCGGTAGGAATTATAAAGATAAAGGCAAATACCTTTAATCTTTAGATTCCTTGAACGCATTGGGGGTCTCTGGCGTGGGAGAGCGTCCACCAAAGCATCTGGGATGTAGGCACAACGCCGCTTAAAGATCTACAGGCAACAATCAGATCGATATCGCCGGTGAAAGGCAAGAGGCAAGAGGACCTCTCGGCAAGGCTTTCTACAGATGGTCGTGAATTCGCATAGAGTCATGTCTGGGGAGTAGTCCAGCATTGCATGCAGTACCTCAATATCCTCGGGAGTCCAATGCGTCTCCTAAAGACCATGAATTAGCGTGCACAAAGACATATACAGGTAAACCTACAATGTAGGGCAGATTTCCATGAAGGAAACAGTTTGGGCTACAAGGTCCCGAAATATCGTCAGATAAGCTATCGCTCTTCTTTTTGGGCATTTGCTTCAAGGGTATCGGGCTATATTCCCCTGCGAGAGCTACCATTAATACCACTTACAAGTTTTCGAAAGCACACCTACAATGAACCATGCAATGACTGACAAGACAGTTTAGATTATTACAAAACAATGAAATTTCACGGGTCCTTGACCCAAACTCCGAGTCTGGCAGGGAGAATGACGTTCCGAGCCATGGGAGCAAGTCTCTGCATTAATATCCAGATCAGTTACCTAGCATGGGCAGGAAGAGACCACTCTACCTTCGACGACTGAGATTTACGATGTCTTGCATCTCCAAGGGGAAAACGTTGGTCTTGTCTATCTCTTCCAAGGTCATATTATTCAGATCCATCAACTTCTGCGCTGCAGCAGAGACGATAATCTCAACTAAAATTTGGAAGTCAGAACAGGAAACATAAACGGAAAATTAGATGAGGTGTTACTATCAGGATCATCTAGAGTCTGCCACTCAAATTCCTTGTAATAGGTGTGATGCAGCTGGTCTCCATCCTGTGGAATTTCGATAAAAGCGGGATCGTCCGCAAATGGCATGAATGCCATGCTATCAGGATCGTCACCGTGGAAGACACTGCGACTAACGAGAGGGGATGATTCATATGCTGAGCACTCTGGGAACAGTGCTGTCACTTCAATAACTTCGACAGGTAGCCAAGACGTAATGGTCTCGCCATCTTGATATTGCTGGACGTAGAAGCCATCAGCCGTCAATGTCGCTGAATCGCCGATTTTCCATTCGTCTCCATCTTCTTCGTCTTCCTCCAAGTCCTGTACGGCTAAGTTTTGGATAGACTCTCGACAATACTCTTGCTCCCAAGCATAAAACGCATCCCAGGCCTCTTTAAAAGCTGCCTGAACGATAAAATTTGTGGGATTTTCAACGGTCGAGTCGTTCATAGGAATCCGACGCAGCGTAACTTGAAAACACTTCAGAGTCTGACACAAAATTTGCAGCAATTGGAGATCCATGAGTAAAGGAGAACGTACTGCAGAGAAATTCAGAGATATCACAGCTAAGATATACTACAGCTCTGGAATAACGTAATAGCGAGCCAGGGATGCTACACAAAGAGGGGAGAAAGTGGGGGTAGAGACTGAAGACCAGGAAGTCACGCGTAACGCGTTGATAACGGAACGCGACATTTTCGCGGCCCGTCCTTCCGTGCCGGTGGCACGTTGACGTTTTTAACAACCTTCAATCTAGCTGTACATGTACCATTGACTGCTCATAGCTTACCGGTAAACCTAAATGTATGTGGTATACCAGCACGCTGCAACCTTCCACCCAAGGCCTGCTATTCCTTGTCATTTAGCAAAGTCCACTTAAATAGTACTAGCCTGAATACTTATGTCGTTGCGTTGTAATCTGAAATATAGGTACCTACTTTTCATCCTCCGTCATCATCTTTCTCATTTACTAGTAAATTGCTACTGTGTGAATATCTATTAGTACCCGATCGCATGAATGATCAACCGTAGGGACTTTAACGAAGTATTATTCATATGGAAATTTTCCAAATTACATTCCGGATATCTCGTTGTTACTTCCACCCACAAAATAATTAGATGTAGTACAGGCAGCCGTAGTGGCATAAGACGTTCCTTAATGCTCTCCACATCGTCAGAACAGATACAAGAAATTCTGATTGAACGAAGATGTTGGCTCCGCGAGTCGTTACGATGAATCATGAGGTCTTCTAAGGAAGGTAGACGCAGACGCGTAAGTACATGCGGTCATGACACAAAAAGGCGCCGGACATGGGGAAGGTAGATGTGACGAGGAAAGGAGATATCGGGACCAAGTCTTGCTTCCATCTTGGGATGGCATTATACGAGGGGCTGATCGGCTGATAGACCGGGAACATTGTCCACGCATGCCGCCAGATAGGTGATATGAAGAGGAAACATGAAATCGCCGAGACTATAGGTGCCATGTAATGCCACCTTTTGAAGGCGAGGGGCATCAATGAAGACATTTCGAATATCCTATGGCAGGTTCGTTTTACTTGTCGATGATATGTGCGGGGCCTTCGTAGTCAAAGATTCCAGACAAGGGGTCTTTCTACAAACCACCTTCAACCGCTCCAACAAATCCAAGGAAATCTGTAGCAGCAAGCTCCTCCACCGATATGACTCCTCGAGGACCATGGAAAAGGCTTTGACGGTGTTAGGAATCCGGCTAATTTGACTAAGTACGATCCTGTAGTACTAGTTCAAGGACTATGCCGAAAGCGAATGTAGAATATCAAGTTCAATTTTACCAAGAAGGCTCCGACCGAAAGTTTAGCAAGCGCTTGGCGTAACCGACCTCTTTCACTTAGGTTCAAACTAGGTTGTGGAGTTCAAGAAGTAAAAATTAGATGCCCCTCGGGCGTACTACGATACTCGAATATATATTGTACTTGAGTGAATGTTCTGGAAGATAATAGTCACAAGAATATACTGGAAGAGTATCGAAGAAGGTAGAAGAAAGAAAAAGAAAATCAAGGAAAATTCTATAATATTCGTGATGATTGGTACAGTAAGTGGTCGGTGACTGTTGACTAATGTTACCTGACTGATATCCATAACAGACGGCCGCATCCTCGTTGCAGCTGACATCAAGTTCAAATACGATATCTAGAGGACGCTATTCCGAACGGAGAATCATGGCTTTGAGTGCAAGTATCGTATGACGCGGTATGTCCGTTGGACGGGGCGACCGAAGGTGAAGGGCTATGTGCGACTAGAGTTAGGGATAGGATAAACGATATCCCTCCAAGCACACATGCATGGCTGAGCTTTCATGAACTCTGTGAAAAATCCAACGCTTGGTGATCCTCCGGGGATTCTGATTCCTCCTTGTTCCACCACAGTGAAATCTGTATCCCGCGAAACATAGCACAAAAAACGTCACTTGGAAAACGTCGGACAGGTGCTAGTGTTGAGGAATAGGCTGTCATGGACTTGTGAACTGCATCGCAACAGCTTTGTGTCTCCGATCTCACTTCGTCGATGCGATCTAGCAAGGTATCGTATACCAGAATCTGCTGTTGGAGGACTTGGATATTTGGGAGTATCCAACCACGGTCGGTATAAAGGAAAGGTCGTGTTGCACGAAGAATACTGGAGACCTGAGAATTCAGAGCATTGGGTGGGAATACAGGCTTTGGTACGGAACGCGCCACTGCATCCAAGTGGAACATTGCATCTATCGCATTCATGGTGCCTCTAATCTCTCCTGGTTTAGTTTTCTCTTGATTTTAGACTGCCCTTCAAGTGACATCCGTCAGAGTAGAAGATCAAGAGAACCCGGCACTGCCGGTCCATGAAGGAACCACTCGACTTCGGTCGGAGTTTGTGATGAATTCTTTCCGTTGAGCTACCTGCTGCACGTTGAACATGAACCTGGAGACAAGTACTTATATTATTCTGTCTCGTGGGAAGGATAACTTATCATATAAACCATAGATTCACACGCTATGCCAGCCCCGGCGGCAGATGTGTTATCACACTTGAATGCCTTTACACGTTCCATACCAAAACATGTTTTTCCTCCTGATGCTGTCCATCCACTAGTGTCGAGTATCCTTCGCGCAATACGACCTCTTCTTGATACTGATAATGAATGGATTTTCCCAAACATTGCACTCCTCGAAAGACAGCTTCCCGCGTATGACACTTTGATAGATCGACTTTACACGATCGTTGAAGAATTGGAGGACTATCGCGATACGATCTAGGTAGAATCGACGCGGTTCTCATCGATATCAGCTCCCGTCCGCCGCCTTCTAAGCAAAGTTCTTCGTTCCGTGTTTTGAGAAACTTGGTCAAGACACAGAGATCTCGTTGGGACGTGGTCAACGATCGACCGGCCCATCCTCGAATTTATGCAGGATCCGTTGACACTCGGTCAAGTCTGCGCCGCCTGGAGCGACATTGCCGTTTCTTCTCCGGAGCTCTGGTCGCATATCAAGATCACGTACCCTAGATTGGAACTAAATAATTCGTCTGCGCGTAACTTCCGATCGCTCTTGAAAACCATCCTTCCACTTTCTGGCCAGCTTCCTCTTGACATACAATTTAGATTAGATGAACATACCAGCTCTGGTGACGCCATGGGAGCGTTTACCTTGTTACTAGGAGAGCACCATCGGGCGTCTCTGAAACTACCCTTGGACTTGTTGGAGCAGCTGAGGGCAACCGGTGGAAAGCTGTCATGTTTGCGGTCTTTAATACTTATGACTCTGAGCATACTACCAAGAGATGGTAGGATATCCCCCCAGGGGACGTCAGTGATGATTTCGTCGACACTCCTAGCCTTCGAAAGGTGGAATTGCATGAATCAATCGGGCTTGAATCTTTCGCATTTCCTCAGATTACGCACCTCGCAGCATCCTTTACTGCCATCCACAATCTCCATACTCATAGTCTACTCGAAAAGTTACATCTCAAAGAAAGAGATGTTGACGATATCGCCTTTCCTCATCGTATTGCCCTTCCCAAAGTCCGACGCCCCTCAGTATCATCCCTGAAACTGCTTCGACACCTGTGTCTACTAACCTTCCTTAGAAGACCTCGCATTCGACAATCGTTTATGGAATCTTGGGAGAAGCATTGATCGTGCTCGTGCAGAGGCAGCGGCGACGACCCTTAGCGACTTTATCCACTCCTCCCGCTTTCCCTCACTTCATTACCCACTGGGAATCCATCGTATAAGCTTTGAGTATCATTCAAGGGACACTTCCGATGCTTGAATCTCTCACAAGCCTAGAATTCGAAATTGATAAGGAAGGCAGCTTCTGCCGTTCCTTGTCGTCCTCTCCCACCCTTCTTCCCAATCTACAACATCTGACAACGCGTCTAGGACCGTTGCCCGAAATCTGAGGCTTTCCTCTAATACCACGGAATGCCTTATCTGCAATGATGTCCTGTCAGGTTTGATTGCCCCGCCGTTGGCGGTGCCGGCAGTTAAGTTGCTGGTGTTCTGAACACAGAACTTGAGCAACTTCGGCAACTTGGAATAGACCTGAGGATAGTGGATATGGACAGCGTGGCTGGCATTAGTTTCAGAAATTTCGCGTAAGTGAAGACGTCCTTAAATGTCCGGTGTGCGAGTAACGATTCATTAATTATATGATCATGTTGGTGAAATTTAATCAGGACTCATACATAACTCGTCCCAGTCTGATATTCATAGCGTATATACGCAGTCTGAACATCAACTGAGGAGAAATTCTACTGAAGTGTGGAACTTCAGTGAATCACAAATAGGCATATCTGTACGGATGCCGGCACCGGTACATTTCTATCCAGGAGTCTCACCAGCTATTGAGAGCCAAGGCTTGCTTCTCATCTCACAAGCTATGTCGAACACTAGAAGAATTTTATTGCCATCCATTCTTCAGCACAACGATAAGCGTGCTCTACAAGTCGACGGGACCACAAAACCATTGCGTTAGAGGATAAGCTTACGGCGAACTTGCCGCAGCCCTGACTCCACGACTGGGGAAATGCAAGCAACACTGACAGATCCCGAGGCGCCTCCGGTGTGGCCTTGGTGAGAACTCTGTTCTGCATTCAGAGTGTATAGGCGTTCAGGAAATGCTTGTATTCTTACTCACCAATCTTATTGCCCCAAACGCAGATGATATACTTGAAGACGAGAGAAAATAGAAGGACTGGCATTCTTTGGAGGGCTGGACACACGAACGAGGTAGAAGAACGGAACGGAACGATACGATATGTATTGCTACTGGTACGCTGATCAATCAATGTCGTCGTACGAATGTCACAGGAACGTCTTTAACACCCAACGTTATCACCATCGCACCATCCAAGACTCTGTCTCGCCAAGCCTGCTTCGTCTCGCCTTCCTTAAGTATAGGCTTGACCGCCCAGTCTCGAAGAAGGTGTGTCAAGAAGCACACAGCCTCGGTGGTAGCTACTTTCCTCCCAAGGCATGCCCGAGAACCTAAGATTCATGATGAGTTTCGTTAAGCTATAATCGAAAAGGGTAGATCGTACCGATGCTAAAAGCGGTGAATACCTCAGATTCATTAGAAATACCATGCCACCTGGAAGGCTTGAACTTTTCGGGTTCGTCAAAGTACCGGGGGTTGTACTCTGGAGGTAAAGTGAGCAGAGCATCTAGTACAGAAAGGAAGTCACTTACGGACGCCAACCATATCAACTACGATCTACGAAAAAGGTGAGTACAGAGGATGCACCAAAGCGGCTGAACCTACCTGAAAACCCTTCGGTATTGGCATGGAAACTGTCCCCTCCTCACCCACTGGTCTTGGCACTTGTATGACTGTATCTTTCGTCGCCTCTCGTATCAGGAGATGTCCCGAAGCTGCAGTACGTAGGTGAGGATAAGACATCGTCGATTAGACTGATGCTCTCACGAAACATTCGAATCGCCTCATAGAAGACCGCCAGGACTTTGTCAAGTTTCGAGTAGTCCTCAAATGTCTATGAATCACAAGGTGAGAGATAGTCGATAATGAAAGTGTGTTCTTACAGGCTCTGTGTGATCAGATAAAACGGACTTGATCTGGTCATAGACTTCGTCTTGAATGTCGCCATGAACGGCCAAAAATCCCAGAGTTGCTGCAAGCGTATGTGCAGTGGTTTCTGTAGTGTATTCAATAACCGCTATCTCAGTGGTTGAGAATACATACCATGTCCGGCAAATAGCATGATGAAGACATTGCCAATCTGAAATCAGAACTTCGGTCACAGTTACGAGAGGCCAAACAGTTGGAACCTACCACTTCTTCATCATCGAGCGAGTACTTTCCTTCTTCGTCCTCGCCAGCCTTCATAATCAGATTGATAATTGTGCGTGTTTCCAAATTGTCCCCCTCGAGATCAATCTCTCCGTTGGCGATTTGCGCGCGTCGTCTTATCACCTCGTCCCTCATGAATTTACCCAGCTGTTCATGTGCCGTATTAGAATCGCGTATACTACAACGCGACGTCAGTAGCTGCAATGTCCATCACTGGAGAAAAGGCATACTATTTGAATGGAAGACGCTTGACCCACTTGGGAGCAAAGATCGCAAACGTTCCGGTAGCCGATATTATCCTAAATGCTTTCTGTATGGACATGGCACCGTGTTCGGATCTCGAAGGCTCCTCCCAATCAAATGAGATGCCAAAGCCACATGTAGCGATCACAAACAAAGCGAGCTGAGGAAAGACCGGATCAGTAGAAGTATGTACCAGCATGGCGGCGTACCTTGAACGTAATCTTTTGCACCGCTGGCATTGATACTTCATGTTTGTTATCCCATTGGTCGGAAACCAACATTTCGTTGTAGATTTTCTGTGTTTTATTCCATACCAGCTTGTACCTTGGAAGGATGAGCAAAGAGAGAGATGCGAATAATACGACATACAAATCATTGTTGAATGCAGGACCCATGATTCGTCGATGTCGGCGCCATACTTCCCCATTAGCTGCAACTAAATTCATTCCCCACGCCCTAAACGAGGTTAATTGAATAAGCAAAATACTTCTCGTTGGACTCACAGTAAAATTCTGCTAGAGGACTCGGGCTTGATGAAATCCGACTTTTGACCCCCCGACGCAACTTGGCGTGTCACATCCAGATTGGAGGTATAAATCGCAGAAGGACCTCCTAACCATGGGACGACCGACACATTCTCGCCGCTCCTGTACACTACAAACGGGTCAGTACTCCACTCAGAGGGGCTCGCGTTGAACTTCACTCTGGAAACGCCTCGTCCAGTGCATGTCAACACCATTGTGCCACCGCGTCGAATAGAAGAAGGCTCCCGGAGGTCCCAAGGGATAAAATATTGGTCTGTAACCTGGAAGATAATTTGCGGCCTGAGAAACGATGAGGGGGACGCTATCTCCTGTAGGAATAAAATAACCTGTAGTTTGTGACGAAATCGCAGCACTCTGTAGATGACAACGACACATAACACAGTCCAGAGGATTGAAATCCATTTTGATTGCCCATCGAGAGGAAATAACACTGAGCTGTAGTCGGTCGCCATGATGGTTATAATTATGAATCTGAGCGGCCAGTCGACCCTGAGAGATCAGAGAGCCCGTCCCGGAATCAATTGCCAAATATAGGTTCATTAGTTTCTGTTTATTTACCTAATCTGTATCAGCAGAGGTGGCCAATGAATCTAGTTTTCTAGTTTTCCTAGAATCGCTAAAAATAGGTGACGACAGCATGCGAACTTATTCAGCATACTTTCCCTCCTCGGTTGTATTATTGCTCCAGGTTTGGTAGAGCTTCGCCGTATTTTCCTCGCCGATGCCCATGCTTTGTGTCCCTGTCTCCACAGCACATGGGAATCCCTACATATCGACGACCGTCTGGCATGCTTGTTGCAATTACCACTGTTGGAGACTCGATTAGCGCAATACATACATCATGTATTGGAGATTTTCGGAGCGGCACCAGCATATATTGCCACAAACGCTCTGGGACTCACTTGTCTGATTATAATAGTACATATTTTCTGCTCGGCTTCACCCTAGTGAGAGACCTTTCATGAGAACTAACACCCAAGCTCTTTCATTTGTTCCCTTGGTCCCCGTGGCAGTATCAAATCCGTGAGACGTTCCCAGTTCGCACCTGGTGGATTACCTTGCTGGAAAGCATGTCGGAGATTGTGCTCTGACCTTATTAGGAAAAACAGAAAATAATCTGGCTGATAAGATGGGAGAATATTAGAAATTCATCTGTCAGATAAGAAGATAAGACAAGGTTTATGCCCGATGTATCCTTATTAGGCATCTGATAAGCGGCCTTACCCGATCTGACTCTCGGGTGGTAAGGCATGATTATCGGCCGATTATTTTTGGCCGTAAATTGCCTTTTGGAGAATTATATAGCCTTAAAAAGAGAATTCAGAATCTCCGACACAAGGTCTCCCCGCTCCCAGTCATTTTTTAGCCGAAACTTGTGATGGGCAAATATGTAGACGTCAATAACGGGCGGCGATGCCGGACTCTCGGCGGAAAACTAACACGAGACTTAATAACTGGTCATTTACAGCCACGAAAAAAAGGCTTCTACATCTGTGCGAAATGCGAGCTGGCGGCGAAGCCGCCGAGCGAGCTTTTTTGTCGGACTTTGTCTGTTACCGGTTAGTAACAAGCTGTCCAATTTCCGTTGTTACATGTACTGCCGGATGTCCTTGTAAGTTGTTTAATCCTCTCGAAACCCCTAGATAAAGAGCATCGCTTGCCCTGCCGGTATGCTTGGCTTGCCAGTCCCGGTAAAGCCAGCAAGGTCCTGGGTGCCGGCATGGCGACACTTGAATCACAACGGCACAGAATCCCGGTGTTCCTTATTGGGACTATATACCGGTAGATGCAAAAAAAAAGACGACGTTCAGCACACCAATTCTTCATCGTTCATCGAGCATTTCCCTTCTTCGTCTTCCCTTGCCATGAAGGATGGCTGCACGTCGCCTTCTGAGCTGCTCTTTAAGGAATTTGGACAACTGCTCATGCGCCATTTTCGAATCCCGGAAACTGAAGCCAGAAATGACTGTCAGAAATGGCTACCTACCAGAAAGAGAAGACGTACTATTTGAATAACAGATTCTTAACCCATTTCGGAGTGAACGTGAGAGAATTGATATTCGATACGATTCGAAGCGCTTGTTGAATGGACATGTTACCATCCTTAGATATTTCAGGCTCGTCCCAGGCAAATGAGAAATTAGAGCCTCAGACAGCAATGACGGACAGGGCAAGCTAGTGGAGTTGCATAAGCATAGTACCTAGCCATATGATCACTGTTGGGCGCTACCTTGAATGTTATCTTCTGTACAGCCGGAAGGACTACTTATCCGTTCGTAGACCACTGATCAGCAGCCAGCATCTCATAATAAGTCATCCGTGCTTGACTTTATAGTAATTCGTACCATTATAAAGCTTGGGCAGAAGACCAAGCGCCATAAGTGAACGAGGCACATACAGCTTATTATTCAATGCCGGCCCCATGACACGTCCATGCTTGTGCCACGCATCTCCATCGGCTGCGAACAGGCTCATTTCCCAAATTCTATTTGATATGAATGGTTATTGATGTGAAGGACTATTTGACTTACAGCAAAGGCCCTATCCCAAACTTTGCCTTGTGGAATCCTTCTGAGACTTCCCGAAACGACTTATCGTGCTACATCCAGATTGGACGTGTAGATGCCCGGGTCACCTGTCAACCACAGGACAATCGACACATTCTCTCCAGTCTTATACACTACAAGCATGTTAATTTCCTGCATGCAACGCTGCATAGAAACTCACACTCAAAGCACCTCGCCCAATGTAATTCAGCGCCCTTATTCCACCACGACGTCCGGAAATTTGCTCCAGGTAACCCCATGGGTTGGAATATAGGTCTAAATCCTGGAATATAGTTTGCTGCCTGGCATTCTCAGGTCAAGTCCCGGAGCATCGTAAGAGAAACGCGATGATACAACCTGCAGGTTGTGCCGAAATCGTACTCTTCTGGAAATAAAAAAGATGCAAAGCAGGGTCAGAAATAACGAGAGCGCCTTCGGTTTGCGGTCATTGTTGAAGAGCCTCTCCAGCAACATGTTGGATGCCATCATGGTAGTAAATTGTTGAGGACGAGGCCATCGGTCAAGGCTGGACTTCGAATCATTAGTCAATTGAAATCTCGCGATCCGTCGCCGCCTGTATCATCATTCGAGAAAGTCCCTGGGAAAGGCCGACACATAATCCTCACAAAAAGCAACAGAGAAATAGAAATGTCAAAACAGTAATTGCAGGGTAAAAGCAGAAAGAGCCGTCATTGATAGAAACATAAGGAGATATTGCGGTATAAGAAACGCAGGCAAGTGGTCCGCACTCCCTGTTCCGCTGTATACCTGGGTCACGAAAACTTGCGTCGTCGCTGTCGGAAGGCAGGAGAAGAAGCTATGGAAATAATTAGAGAGCGACCAGAAATCAAACAAGTAACGCACATGCACACAAATTGCAGCACCTTGTCGTCTTTTGAAATAAAATCAACATGTATCAATCCTTTACAGATCAACACGCCCAACACCGGCATGAGAACCATGCGCCCCACCGCTAGAGAGAGGATAGCTCCCAGTGGTATATTCGACCACTGACTCCGGGGAACATTCAGTCGGGCCAGCGCTGAACCCAGACATATTAAACCAAGAGGAACAGAGGCTGCGCCCATGAACTCTGCGAAATCGATTATAAACGCCAAAGGTGGTTCACCATCAGGTGCTAAGGGCATATAATAGCCGTTGACTTGAACAAAAAGAGCTTTGACGGGAGTGATGAGAGAGATGACGAAGGATACGATGATAGCTAGAGATGCCGGCATGCAGATGGACTCGAAGGCCGTACGCACGGTAGGCAGAATGATCTTCCATCGACGCGATATGGGATGAAGACCAGGGTCGATTGGCGACAGTGGGTAGGAAGGGGAACCGTCATTATCTTCCGCGTGGATCGTGAGCGTTGGCGGTGGAGGGCACGATCCGGTTTTACGATATACGGGTTGAATAACTTTTGATGAAGCCACGATCGTTGCGTCTTCATGGAATGAAACATTCCGTCCGGGGCGACGTTGAGGGTCGACGGGTTCATAGGTCGCCTTCTCGGTCCGAGCTTTTTCCGAGTTCTCAACCTGGTTTTCGCAATCATCTTTAGGATCAACCCCGCTGTGTAGCGCTTGCTGCTTCAGAGCTTTGGGTAAACCGTGAAGAATGAATTTTCGTCTTATACGAATACTTTCTTGAACTTCCTCTGGCGAGACTTCGGGTCCTTTGAAATCCAATGCGATTAGTCTGTTTCCCCCCAACGGAAAGAATGTGAACTGTAGATATTGTCAGATGAAGTATTCTTCATAAGAGTTTTCCTCACCATGTAATACAGGATTAACGCCGAAATGTAGGCTACGGCAAGGTCTTGGTCTTCCTCGCCGTTAAACGGTGCATCTCCAGTGATACTCATAATAACAGCGGTCGCTAAAAGCATGAGTAAAATATAGACGCCAGGAAGTATAATGGCCTTACGGATGTCACCGTAGTTTCCCCACCCCCCAGCAGCAAGCATACTATAGCGGAAGCGATGCGGAACCCAGAAGAACTGCTTTATTAGCCAGGCCAAGCCAATACCCATAAACTGGTATATAGCGCCAATTGCAAAGAGCGGTCCTGGAATGGAAGAAAATCAAGCATCGAAGAAGTCGGAGTGAGTTTCGCAGGCAGGAGACGGGCGGTGAGACCCAGTCGCGACTGAGCACACCTAAAACGTTGATATTACTTGAGGAGAAAGCCGGAACCATTTTCGAAAACATCAGGCATGGCATCGTAATATTCTGCGTTGAGCGTAATCAGTACGCATAGACCCTCAAAACACCCATGTTGCTTACCAACGCGATTTGTCCAGCGCCTCTTGCAGCGACGTCCGGGAAGATATCCACTTTGGTGATAATGAAGCCTCCAAGCACGCTCATGACCCTGAAACGGCCAAAGATTCAGCATAGTTTCGGCTGGGAACGAGCAATGAGACTGACAGTCGTAACAGAGGTCGGAAAGAGACCCATATGAGCTGTCCCGCAGAAAGCATCGTGGATTCAGGACGTGAAAGAGAACGCGACAGTCGTTCAATGCGCTGGGTAATTGACCGCAAGACGACTTCGCTTTTTAAGCCTTACGAGTCAGATAATAGTAAGACAAATTGGCAATACGGATAGCCATCGAGTTTATGCCCTACATTTGTCAGTCCGATCTGCAGGCAATGTCAGAAAAACATATTCTAGACGTGCATTAGTGGTATGATGCAAGGACGGGCACTGGTAAAAGACCCATTAAGGAATGCGGTGCATTCTCAGGAAGATAACGTCCCGACAGCCGAGAAGGGTGGCCGGATAAACCCCCTTGCAAGCTCAATCCTACCGGAAGAAATGGGGGACTCTGCACTTGGTAATGGGTGAGGTTATACGATGTGGGAGAAGGAAAGTCCGGAAGAGTGGGTACCGAAAACACGTGGGATGATTTCCCTGAACTTGGGCAAGCCTGAACCCTCAAAGCAATACCAAAGGTCGAATGATTTACTAGCTTATAGCGGTTTAATGCAGCGTCGTAACTATAAGATGAGAGTCCTCCGAGCCCTAATCCCAAATTCAGAGGAAGTTATCGTTTCACTCGAGTCACAAACCTCATACTGGACTCGAATTCTGATCGAATCGACGATATCCGGGGCGGCCTTCTTACCGTAGTCGACACCGAGCTGTTCTTCCGAGACTTTACACGCAGTGTGGCGAATCTTATTGAATTGAATGACATCCTGAGCAGAATTTGGGGTTTGTCCGACATGAACGCCGTTACTTGCGTACAAGAAACGCCTGGTCATGGGATAGATAACGTTAGAAACAGCGTCCCGCTTGACAACTCACTTAGTCAGTCCTGGTAGCGGTCCATGAGGATGCCAAGTATACGGAAAAAATCAGAAATACACACGGTAATAATTCTCTACACGAGGCCTATTATGGAATGAAAATATTTGGGAGAACTTTTATTGACCTGCCTAAGTAATTGTCGCATTAGTATTTGTTGCATCAGAAGACAATCTATACTTACCAAATTTCTTGTGTGAGAACCGAAGTAGATTCATTACGTGACAAAAAATAAGGAGGTATACTTTATTAGAAAAGTAGGAGGCCGCAACACATGTACAGTTTTACGGATAGTAGTCGTACACATAATCAATCATACATAGATGCCAAATCGTACAATATAAAGAAAAGAAGAAGTGTGATTTCAGAAGCACAGATCAACGACTACGCACCAACCCGCGTTATTTGAGTCTGACTCTCCACATCGCCAGTCGGGCCTCTCGAAAAGCTCCTCAAGAATGCAGGCCTAAAAGCCCCAGACAGCAATCCGCCGCTTGGGCGAGGAGTAGAAGCGCTAGCCGTCGCCATGGGCCCTGCTATATCCTTGTCCTCATCTGCGCCTTGCTCCTTAACTGTAGATTCTGGCTCGGGAGGGGTATTCGTGATACGCAAAAGAGATGTATATGCTACGTAGAAGTATCAGCATCTGAGATTCATATGCTGACGTCAGAAATTAACTCACGCTGTCGACAAACAGGGCAAAACCATCCCTTCGCCTTACGCTTGCGCCTTGGGTTCACTACGACTGTAGGCGTCGGGGTAGGGGCGGGTGCAGCGGTGGTGGTGGTGCCATCCGCAGCTGCAGCATCCTCCGCGGTAGCTGCACCTTCCTCAGCAGCAGCCGGGGCTGGTTCTTCAACTTGAGTGATCGTCCCACCGGCACCAAACTCGACCATATTGAGCGCGCACTCTTTGCACGCTACCAGATGGCGACACGGCAGGAGGATGACCTCTCGTGGAGAGGATAAGCAAAGGAGACACTCCGAAGACGGTTCGTCTTCTGCAACAGGTTGCGGCGGCGGCGTAGTCGTCGTAGACTCCGGTGGGTAAGTGTGCGAATCAGGAAGAGGCGCCGTGGGTGCATGAGTGGCAGTAGAAGAGGACGACAGGCCGTATATTTCATGTAGATGGAACGTATGCGGACCGATCTGAACCGAGATAAGTACTATGTTGCGGGGGAAAGGGAATTGTATTTACCGTGGCCTCTCGCTTGACAACTTTGACGACCCAAGGCCTAGTATCCTCCTCCTCTCCAGATGGCTTAGCTCCGAAGCGAACGACGTGAAGATACGTTAGTTGCTCGTTGGGCGAGGCCAGCTCCGTTCCCTGCTCATCGAGAGCAGCGAGCCGGATGATTACCTTGACACCATCATCTGCATCTTCCTTCTTTTCCTCCTTCGCTCCATTGGCGTCCCCATCGTGACTTGTTGAAGGTTCGGCATCAAGGACGGCCAGAGCGGGACCTGAGACACTGTGATTATGGGTACGTTTTCGGAAATGGAAGTGGGAGAAACGAAGCCGGGATTGCCGGTTACTGGTGTTAGTAGTCTCTGATGGAGGAGCAAGGGCTGTGGTGGTAGGAACGGCGTCGGAAGATTGCTCTGCTTCATCAGGTGTCGTACTTGTGGCTGCCGGCGGGATTGAGGGGCTTGCACCGGGTGTTTCAGTGGCATCTTCGCTGTGAATGAATCTGCCAAGCTCAAGGGTAGCACCTTCTTCTAGTTTAAGGACCTTGCCAAACCCTCCTTCGACGACGGTCTCGAACAAAAGTAGCTTGGATAGACCGTTAGGAGAAGTGGCTGCAGGGGCATCGGGATGATTGGCATCGAGTAAGACATGGACGTAGATTCCGCATTTTGGTGCATCGCAATCGAACTCGAATTCCAGCCCATGCTGGTGATTGTCTGGTACAGAATCTTCACCTGACACCAGTGGAGACAAGCGCAGAGTAGGACGCTTCAAATTGACTAGGGCTTGCAAGGTGGTCGTGGGTTCGCTCGCCTGATAACAAGTCAACGAGATCGCAAACAGCCATAGAGGATAGACTGACCACTTTGCTCTTCTCTATCCATCCACGAACTACGTCCGGCGTGAGCTCATCGGCGAGAACTTTCTTCTCCTTATTTGTCGTCCAAGCAGGTCCACTGCTGACAATGCCGATATTAGGGCCAAACAACGAGTCTGGGTGCTTCTTTCCCTTCTCTGTAGTCGGGCTAGGAGATGCCATGTTGATTACAGTCGCGTTGATGTTGCCGATGGGAGTAGTGGCGGCCATGGTCGCTCGCGGCGTCGTTTCGTGTCGCGCGCGATTCCAAGCAGAGAATTGACTATGATCTGTAAGAGGTAGTAGGGTCAGCAGTAAATTCATGGCCGCAGTAAGGACCCGGCGTACACCAAGTAGAAATGCTCATGGAGCGGAGTAAGACGGTGAAAGACGGTGACAGTGACGGGGAAGAACAAGGAGGAAGGTAAGCGAGATTGCTGTATCCACTTCCTTTTCCGGACTAACAATATAGTGACATAATCAGGTTTATTTTTATCTTGGGACTATTTTTTTCTCTTATTTTCGTATTTTCTCGCGCCAGAATTCCGACGACAAAGCTTTGGATGCTTGCTTCTTTGCTTTTCCTTGAAACGTGGATATCATTGTCAGACTTATTGTTTCTTTTTACACCCCGTCAAGCAACACCAAGGAACGGAGCCAGGTTTCAATTGATAGAATTGGTCTTCCGCAAAATACATTGATTCAGATACACTAGGATTGAATGATCCCATGACTACTGGCTGGACTTGCCTGGAGCGTATATTCATCGAATGCATGGGCTTAATTCATGTCATGGATATAGGACATAGAATGATAGAACAGAAAGAGTACAGAGGCAACTCATGCTATCAATGAAACAACACCGCCGGCCTCCTTGATTTTTCGCCTACCAGGCAGTGGTGATTAGCGCGGCGCGATAAGAACGTTATGGATATACATACTCTGCGATTACCGACACAAAGCGGGCTTTTACGATAAATGGCACCTTGGGCAGCCTAAGAAAAAAACAATTATTGACGGAAAACCAAAAGCAGCAATATACTCGACTCACTGTCCGTTACCCAAAACTTTGCCGTACCCGTGTCGCAGGGTGTCAATGACGGGAACCACCTCCGAGTTCTCTGCCAAGCCCTTCTTCTCCTCAGCAGGCACCAAACTCCACAGCTTATCGACGTTGATGATTGGACGCCAGTACTGGTTGCGTGTGAGGTGGTAGTGACGCATACCGACCTTACCGAAGTAACCAGGATGGTATTTATCAAAGTTAGTCCTAGAAACCCTTCAGACGCTGCTCAAAATCTTCACTACAAGAAACACACCTGTGGTGGTGAGCACCACCAGCCAAACCACGACCTCCAGGATGCTTGCGGTGCTTTCCTACACGTCCATGACCGGCCGAAACGTGTCCACGATGCTTGCGAGTCTTCGACAAGTGTGTCGGCATTGTTTTCTGAGTAAAAACCAGAGTCAGCGTTCTATCTTCAAATACAAGCCCATCGTCATCCAGTCAGAATCTGTCCCATCCATCGTAGAAACTCCATTTTGCCCATCTGAAACGACAGATTCATAGATGATGGACTATCCAGCACTGGCGACGACGAAAATATGGGCGGCAAGGGCATGAACACTGACCTTGAGGGAGGTTTGAGGATTTCAGTTGGCCGACGCAAACTTTCCACCAGCCGTTCAGGGCCTGGGAAATTTCAGCCACAATCACAATACAGACAAATACGGGTAACGCGTTCAAAATTTTTTCCCCAACTACGACTTGCACCCATCCTCGTCCTTGGTGAGTTATGTTCTCTGTTTACTTTCTGCCTCGATGATGGCTGGCATTGTGCCAATTATTTATTGTCGGTGATAGCAATGATCACAACTTTTTTCGCTGAAATCTCTCCCTTGTTCGTGAACATTTCTGACTTTTCTCCTTCCCAGCTCTCTCCTCCCTTCTGTGTTTGGTGAGTCATCCTCCTGGAATCTCCTAATAAAAGATTATACCAATCTATAATCTGTCAATCCACCGAGTGGTAATACCACCATGGCGATAAATGAATCATTCATGGATATATGATTCTTTTCTTCATCTGATATTGTTACAGCTGAAACTGACGCTCCTTCGGTCCATACTATAGGCTTCATCGTTACTCCGTCCGATATCTTCGTGAGTTTTTCTTCTCCGTGATTTTTCGTAGGATTAGAACAATTCATTAACCTGCGTCCGAGTACAAGTACGATGGCGATGCTCTGAATGTAAACGACATGCATGGCTTTATGATTCCTTCCTGTTACTTCTGAAACCCCGCCCTGATGCTAACGAATTTCTTCCAGCTATGAACGCTCCCGAACGACAAGAACTCTTCGTCCTTGAAGATGGCGAACAGCCGTAGGCCAACTTTTCTCTTTGGGTGACTTGCATTCCCCACCGGCGCATTAGTGTAATCATCACCGAAGACACCAAGATTCCCAATGCTGCCACTATCAAGGTAGTCAAGCAAGACCATACCCTAGCGAATCTGGTTCGAGCGTGCGTTATCCATACTCCCATTTTTATCCGCATACCTGCTCACTGTCCTCCCAACAGACAGCTGCTATCAATGCCTCAAGTTCTGTTTGCTGGCTACAAAGTCCCTCACCCACTTCACCCGTACTTCGTCATCAAGGTTCAGACAGATGGAACGGTGACACCGCAAGCTATCGTCGAACAAGCGTGTACGAAGCTCATCGGTACTATGTCTTCTCTAGAGGCCAAATTCAAACGGGAATTCTCGTTCAAGGATGTAGAAGGTGCCGGACCTGGCGTCGGTGGTGTTCCCGATGATCCCTACGGTGCTGGAAGTGGTGCTGGTGGCACTTGGGGAGGGAAGGATTATTTGGACTTCTAGGGTATATTGTATCTCTTCCTCGTGTGTATCAGTATATGTATTTTTATAATAATTCAACCTCGGTTTGTAGACGTGTCATGTAGATTTTTGAGTGCGCATTGCGCAGAGTGAATCCTTACTCAGATCCAGACCTCAACTGTCCAGAAACGGACTGGACGGCATGAATTGTGTCAGACTGGAGGCAGTTATCCTTGTCGGCTGCGAGTAGGAGCCACGATATCCTCATGTTAATCCAGTTTCCATTCCAAGCCTTCCATTCTCAAACTTCGATGGGAGGATGACGTTCTTTGCAGATGAAACGCGCCCTTAGTGCCGGAGTAGTAATCGCGGTACACGGGGAAGGGAGGATGACGCGGGCTTTTATGGTGAGCCTTGCCCTTGTAATAATACCTGCATTGCAGATTTTTGTGATAACGTATGATTCTAATAGATGTCTTGATGTAACCTATATACTTTGCCTCAGAGCTTACACTCGCAGTGTCGAGAAAGTCGATACCGAAGAACGCGGGTATAAGGAGCAGCCCATAGAGGACGTATTGGACAATTGGTCTCCAACCACCATCTTTTCCAATACAAGATTCCTGTTACGTAGATCGAACCATTGACTAGCTCGGGGCTGCGAAATCATCGTCTGGGCTCGGACAACTGCCCCTTGTTGGGAGCGCTCTGTGTACATGATACTGCCGACTGCATACAATAGAAACCTTCCATTCCGGACCCCCAAGGAAAGAGGACTTCGTTCTCGAAGGAAAGGCCAACAGCGAATCGATACAAAGCAGATTGGCTGAGACATTCACACTAGGTCCAATATAGTTCACGCTGCAGAGCACAGTCAAGGTTTCGACTGGGGTGCTTCGGATATTGTTGGCTCCCCTCGAGGAATGACCGACGACCTGTCTGATCGAAAGAAGAAAAAGTATGCACGCCTTCAATAGCTTAGGATTTCCGTTAAGGGCGGAGTGATGATAATCACTACTAGGGCTGGGGACGGCTATCCTCATCGCTCAAATGATAATGCTGACTCAGACTCTAAGACCGTATTCGTCCGTTTCCCGAAGGTGAAAGAAGCCATGCGTCCATGGCCGATAGAAAGGCGGACTACTAGTCGCCACATCCATATCGCTGTGACGACCGTATTGTGGGATAGAGTTCGAAATGACCTGGATGGTTCGGCAGAACTTGAGTGAAGCAATTTCAGATTCAGGTCATTATCAGCATGTCCGTGCGTTTTGAATCATTAAATGGCAAAGGCCATTTTGACGGAAAAAAATTACCGTTCGGTCCTGAACAATGTAAAATGAGAGGGCCGCCGAGGCTAAGGATTACTTTTCCAAGAGGGGATAATCATGTCATACTGATTTACAGTTGTCAGCTGCGCTCTAAGGCGGAAAAATAAAACCCCAGAGCAAGTCCTGTTAATGTCCATGGGCCGACATATTCTTTGTTAAGTGAAACGTATGTCTCAATACCTGCCGCACTGCCAGTGAGTCCAAGTCAAAAGTTGTGCTTCGTTCCAACTTCGACCTGCCAAATTTAACAGTTGCTACACCCGTTGTAACACATAGTCAAACTCGTATGCCAACTTGAAGGGCTTTGTTCTGAGTAAGGAAAGATTGCCTGGTATGAAGAAGAGCAACATCACTCAGAGCATGTGGAACCAGGAAATTCCCGTTCTTCGGCATAAATGTCACGTGGTCGTGACAATAAGTACATGCAACGCGTACGCGGGACTGCAACGTGGCAGACCTCGTCCTTCGACCCCTTCGACTCGCCCTCATCTAAGCGTCGGCCCAGGCTATGTAAGAGAACTCTATCCATTCAATTTATGTCAATGATTAATATTTCACATCGAGCGCAGTATTTGAATTTTTCATTTGACACTGCCCGCCGCACCGGTACCGCTCGCTCATTACCATGCTGATCCTTCATTTTATCTAGAGCGCACTCTGGCCACTCGGACTGTGAGGTTAATTATGCCGCATTCTTGCTCCGTCAATGGAATGCTATCGTGCGCTCTCTGAAATGTGGACTGTCTGTACGGTGGTTTGGGGCTAGTATGATATGTATTTCTCCAAGTAAGGGCTACTTTCCTCTCAGCTTACCGGACGTTCCCTCTCTCCTTCGGTCCTGAAGTCTGATGCTCGGGTATATAGAAGGCTCCGATCCACAGACCGACTTACCCCGTAATCACAACGCGGTAACCCCGGACAATTCAATGAAGGGAGTTAAATGTGAACCCACCGAGATGACCATTTTACCGCAATTTTGCCTTGTTCGGGATTATACTGTAGGGGGGGGAGGGTAAGCAATTATGTCGACCGCCATAGCGAATAGAAAGTCAGTGCCGCCTGGAAACCCCGCCATCACAACCCGCAACTACCCTTCATGAACCCCAAGTTGCAATTGCTGATTATATGCATGAACTCAGGGTATGGGAGCAACCGGAAATTGCAAGTCCTAGGAACACCTGAGCCCGTTAGTCGTGAGACTGCGCCGCCGTGTACGTGAAGGAACGTCACGTTTTCAAGCAAGCAACGTTAGATTATTTGTACCCCAATTAAATATTAATATCCTCAGATGAATGCACGAATGCGCCTTTTCAAAAAAAAGTTGCGCCTGCCAGCGCCTGTACAGTTCTAGGGTGCCTTCGGCAAGATGTTCTATAATTGAATTGAAGGGACATCCGCCCGAAAAAACCAAGCTGTGAATATCAGAAACGTCTGTTACCGATCTCTTTTTGTCGTGATATTTTCTCAGTAAAGCGGGATAGTATTTTTTTTTCCTCCCGCTCACTGGGACAAGCACAAGGCGCTTGGGAGGCGATAGGATTCACAAAGATGGAAGTGGGCAGGTGGTAAGAAGGAAATTTGTTTGGTGATCTTTTGGCGGCGTGCCTGCAATGCCACGAGGCTCGATCACCCGGCAGTAGAACATTCTCATGACGGATCCTTGTGTCGCAGCCAGGGTTTTTCCCCCTCTGACCTCCATCGGCTGCGACGACACGAATTCTTACAACGACCCACATACGGCTGGTACTTTCTGTCTGTCTGTCGCTGCCAGGTGCGTATCGCTTCAATATCCATCTTTTTGCTCGTGCCTGAATGTATATGATGAATAGAATTCGAGGGAAAACGACACAATCTACCCATCTGTGACGCCTCTCGCTGCGATCCCAACATTCCTTCAAACCACACTCGTTTCACTTATTAGTCCAACTACAAGTCAAGTCCATCTTACAATGTTCACACCGCCATCGCCTCTGCCATCTCCTGGAGGCGAGAACGTCCAGGAGTCGCCGAGGAAGACTACTATGTTGGTAGAGAGCAAATGCAGTACTGGACGCAGAGCGAAATGGGCCGTGCTCTTCGTTCCGCTGGCACTTGTGCTCATCACGGCATCAACGCGCTACATCACACATCCAGTTGCGTTCGATATATTCACCGAATCCCTACCGCTCGATTGGCATACCTTGTCCACGAAGGGGACAGACTGGAGACGACATAAAAGACACCCTCAGGATGCTGAGCAAACAGTGGTGGAGACATCCATAATCAGTGGATCGACTGCTACGCTCATCTTTTCCCCGACAGCTGCAGCATCCGCCACATCCGCCACATCCACGGCTGTAACAACAACGACTCCTGCGAGTGGACAAGCACTACCCACAATTCCTACTGATCCCGAACTCCCAACTCCCTTCCCCCAATCCTTCGATTCCGACGTTAGCCAGAACTTCTCAAGCATGACTTGCTACCAATTTTTCACGAACATGACCAACACAGCCGCGTTTCGCTCATGTAGACCGTTCTCGGTTCTGTTGCAGACGTCATCATCGTTCATAAAGGTTCGTTTCTTGTCCCTTTTTCCGTTGAGGATACCGCTCATCATTCGAGCAGATGCAGGACAATCTTACGGAGCTCAACACTGTGATCTGGGGTACCTGTAACCCAACGGTCGGCTATTCTCAGTGTGTTATGAATATGGCCTGGTTTGCGTCCACGTTAAAAACACAGTGTGAAGCTGATATTGCAGACAATAATTCTAATGCCATCGATACACTTGCTTCCCTCCAGGCGTATTCCACCATGTACACCGCTGCCTGCCTCACAGACCCCACGACGGACACATACTGTTACGTCAATGCGGTCCACAACTCGGACCCTTCAGATCTCTATTTCTATGAGCTGCCGTTGGGAATCAGTGTGCCTAACTCATCCACGCCGTCATGCTCCGCTTGCACGAAGAGTCTGATGACTGTCTACGCCGATGGCCTAGACAATTCATCGACATCGGGCTTGCTGGATGATTTAAGGAAGTCTTATCCTGCGGCTCAGGAGCTGGCGACGGGTAATTGTGGATCTGATTATGCGCGGACGGTTGCGGCCGTCGCATCTGGTGCACTGATATTACGGGCGGGTGCGGTGGTTGTTTTGGTGATATCGGCATTAACTGCCTGGACATTGTACACGCTCGTTTAGACTGCTTTCATCGTCCCTTTCTTCTTACGGGTTGCTGGTTCTGTTTATTTATCACCTTTTTATTGTTTTCTATGCATGTTGCACTCTTTCGTCGTGCCGTTTATACATCGCTCCTATTTACTGTCGATACCTTATCATTCAGAGAGTACACCTCTCTTTGTACTATCTTTTTTTTTTGTTTCTTGTTTTTGCTTTTGGCATCACAGCCTGTATCACGCTTTCTTTTACTACACTCTTGTCCCCAAGTCATTCCTTTACCGCCTGGACTTTCAAAGATGTCAGCAGTGACTTACATTTCTCGTGTTACCTTAGATATTCTTGGTCTACATATGTAGGGGGCACATAAACGAAGGCCAATGAAACATCTGCTTTCGCATTTAATGGATGTAGAATTTATCATTCAGTATTCCGCCTTCAATTTTACGTATCTCCGGTAAACCATGACTTTAAGGAGGGGAAAGTTCCCACAAATCAATGATCTTTCCCTCGATCAAAATTAGTGGCAAACGGTTCCATGCTGTGTATTCTGATCTTGTTCTTTCAAGGGACAGGTTTTCTCATGCATGATGTCGGGTCGCACGAAATTTGAGGTACCCTATGTCCAGACCAGACCAGTCTTTGATTTCATTTCCCTTATTTTATTTTATTTTCACGGGGTTGCACAGCTACCTACTCGTTAATAGATTTTCATTCCCAAGGTCCTGTACACACTGGTACAGCTTTAGTCAGCAATTAATTTCAAGAATTATTCTCGTTAGTCTCCCCGAAATCCCTCGCAATACACTGCTGGAGCTGGTACATTTTCCCCGCAGAAAACGGGACCTCAAAATGTTGTGACATTTCATTTGAACTTCTAATGGTAAAAATGAGTTCACGAAAACAACTTGAAATATGAGATATTTTCCGTACACTTTTGGAGTAAGGAAAAGAGCCAGAAAAATGGTGTTTCCCCGCGGTCAGAACAAAGGAAACCGGTTTTCATTCGCAGAATAGAAGCCATTTTTGGTATGCAAAATAGAACTGGTTTTTTTGTTGTGTTTTCCGTATCCCATTTTTGCAGCATTCAAAGGGAAAGAAACGTCACAACATTTTCAAAATACATTTTTCCGTCCTGAAAAGGAACTGGCCTCAGCAGCTTCTTTATACTAATAATGATATGCGAGTAAAGCTCTGTGCCCATTAGCACTCAATCAGCCTGTTCGATCACAATACACCAAAAGATTCTCCCACAGGGATCTCCTCCCGCGTCTCGGTCTGGGTTGCGCTCACAGCATACAAACCTAACAGGCTGTCCATCCCAGTATCGCATTAGATCGAACGATATACCACCAGGAAGCCGCAACGCGAGTGATGGATTGAAATCGAGGAATCCATAGCAAAAATCTGTTGTGATCACGTCCTGTAAGATGAATCAGAATACTGTTCAGCGGGAAGAATGATGCGGTCGCACCTGGTCGGAAAATATAATCATGCGTCTGTTCTCCTCTGAAGAGAAGAACGTTTGGCGCTGTGACGCGGTCTGGAGGGTGGACAAATTCTGATGATTTGTTTGTTTCTTGCGTCGTCTTGTTATCTTTGATTTAGAACTGGAGTTGGAAGATGAGGAGGAGGAGGAGGAAGAAGAAGATAGAGACAATGTAGAAGAGCAAGGAGAGCTTGACACTGAGGCAAGATAGAGATTTGAGGTATCATCTGAAATAGAAGTATATTCGGTAGGGAATGGCGGGGTGCTTGAATCTATGTCCTGCAGGTCACGGTCCAACCGTGAATGAGCGAAGTGGGGCATCGTCACAATGAGCGGCGACAATGCCCATGGTTTTGATTGGGAAGTAAGGTCGTGTTCAAGGACAGGGTCGACGTATCTACAGATTAAGGTATATTCAGTGGTAAGAACGCAATATTCTACAAAGAGGTCTTACGACATAAATTTCAATGCAGCGCTAGATCCCCAAGGTAGGTTGAGTGGCCTATCAAAGGTATTCCCAAACAAGATGTCGTTGGCAGAGAATTGTTTCAAGAACCTGCCTGGACACCATGTCAGTCAGTCAACCGCCTAGTGACTGGTGAATACAGCTTACCCTGAACCTGGATACTCCATGTAATACCCTGACGATCCTTGCGGGAGAAGTACTCGCCTTCCCGAACGTCGCCTGTGTGCGAATTCGAAAAACCTTTGATGTTCACAAGAATCTCGCCGTCGAAGATGTCTGAAGAGATCTTGAACGGTTGATTCGTGTTCACCAAAGGCGAGATAGGCTCCAGAGCCTGTAGAGAAGGGCCTGCGAGGACACGAAGACCAGGCATCCTATCCGCAGTTGAAGGAAAGGGTGGGAATAGCACCCTGAAGATCCCATCACCCGAATTGGGGGCACTGACGTCAGGTCAGGTGAATTTAAGCGTCGTGGTCAGCAACGTCTTGTGGTATTCTACTTCCACTAGTACGTGTTACATTTTCCTTTTAATTCATTCGTAAGTGCTAATGCGAGCCAGTCAGGTATTTGAGCTACACTACTACTTCGAGAGGATCTGAAGCCTCGGTCTTCCTAGTAGGTGCCTAAATCTGTGTCATGGAGACGACAAGCAGACCAAATACGCCGTGGGTGTACATTCTCAAATAGGCATGCAAATGGCACCATAGACGAATTCTATACCATAGGATGGCATATATGGCAACTATATGCGCCAAGGAATGATTATATGCGGCAAAATAACTAGCCATTCGCGAGATAGTGATGACAGGTTGCTGAGAGAGGATGGCGACCAGAACACTGGTAGCGACTGTCGATGTACATGGCTAGCTGTGTGTACCAAGCGGACATCTTCCAGCAATATCGAAGGCAACTGCTTGGACATGCAGCGTTATCCTGGGGTCGGAATCCGCAGTTTGCGCAGAACGTGCTTTCATTAAACCGGGGCCAGAGCACCTTACTGTCTTCGCCATGCCCCGATGGCATTCCTTATCATCACTACTAGTTTCACTCCCTCTCCATACTCACTCCGGAAGTAAGTTCCAGATTGTAAGCAAGATATATGCGTACTGAATTTGGCGCATAACATGACAGTCATCAACGAAAGCACTTGTCTACACAAAAACCTACCCTGTTCAACGCCTCTTCAGAGCCATGTAGTGGTACGAACGGAAATCGAGCGAAGATAGCATGCAGTGAAAACTTTGCATACATGCTATTCCTCCCAACTTGATCGACTGTCATCAAGTTGTCTGGTTCGAGTCCAACAAAACACACCTCCAACCAGATGTCGACCAATTGAATTATCTTCGTAATGTGAGGCTCCACCCACCACTCGAACTACTACTCGAACTCGGAAGGGACCCACTCGAGATTTACAGGCCCCCACACTGTACTGGTACTAAATTTTGTGTCTCCAAGGTCCGTACAGTATGTAGAACGTGCCAATCTTAAGACAGGTTTAAACATGATTGAACTGCGGCAATATCGCTCCGCGCAGGCTTTGATCCATGATGCATCGTCATCGATCGCGGTTTCTTTCTGGTCATGTGTTCGCGTCTTCCAGCTTCCAAGTTCTGTGAAGCTTGTGAAGGGCGTCAGGAGTTTCCTTTTTTCCGTAAAGCTTTCCAGGAGAGGCTTTGACAGTCACAATGTGCAGGATAGACTTTAAGCCGATGGGCGCGACAGGTGCTGTTCCTAGCGCTTTCCCACGATTTGACGGATTTTTTACATTTGTGCATGGACGGAGCCTGTTTGTATCCGGTTTTCTGCCGCGCGAAGGCCACCTTATTGACGGCCACCCGAGCCTTTTAATTATCCAGAGGAATCCCATTCAAGCCCTCTTCCGTTCCCCACGTCGAGCCGCACGGAGCCTCCTAACTATCTATCTTTTGGAAGCGCTGTTGCAGGTTCGATTGCAAGGCCGATTGACAAGACAGTCGGGGAGATAATCGCAGATGCTGCGGAATAGCACCGAGAGAGCCCTGTACCTTGGCAAAGCCCTATGCTTGCTGGCGGTACTTGACATGAGGCATGCTAAAAGTCCACTGCCTTGTTTTTATTTTTTGGGAGGTCAAAATCCTATGTTCTGGATCCCCCACCCCCTAAGTGCGCTCTTCCAATCTTCTGTTTTTTTTTCTTTCTCTCGTTTCCTCTGTACTGGAAACGAAAGAAAAGAGATCTAATGACTTGAAGATGCGTCATAGAAGTGCAGCCGAGACATGACATAAATTGGAGCGTGGTCTAATGGACTATATATAGACAAACAAATACAAAACCCTTCGATCGCTTGCTTCCTCTTCCTCCCACCACCATGAGTAACGACATCTCCACCGCGCCGTCAGCGTCGACGAAGACATTCGTTACAGCGCTCGTCTTCAACGCCGCCGTCTTCGGTATCGAGATCACTGCATTCACCCTGCTACGACCCTACTTCAAGGCTATTTATGAACCCCGCACCTATGTTCCAGCCCCATCTAAGAGGATTCAACCTCTCTCAAAAAACATTTTCTACTGGCCAGTCGCGGTCTTCAAGGCGGACTACAATAATATTATCAAAGCGAACGGCATGGACGCCTACTTTTTCGTTCGCTTCCTCCGCATGATGGTCAAGATTTTCTTGCCAATTTGGTTCCTCTCCTGGGCTATTCTGTTGCCTGTCACGAGTGTGAATACTCGGGTGGGCAACAACGAGAAGCTGGATATATTAGTTTATGGGAATGTGGCTACCAATAAGCAGGATCGGTATGCTGCGCATATAATCCTTGCCTGGTTGTTCACAGGTGCGTTACGTGTTGATTTAGTCTGTTCGTTGTATTCATCTTCTCACAGGCTGGGTGCTTTACAATATCAAGAACGAAATGCGCAACTTCATCATTAAGCGACAACAGTTCCTCATCGATCCTGTGCATTCCAAGTCCATCCAGGCGAATACCATCCTAGTTACCGGTATACCCGCCAAGTACCTGTCGCAGGAAGGGCTAATGAAGATATTCGGCGAACTTCCTGGTGGCGTTAAGCGTATCTTCTTAAACCGAAACCTCAAGGAGCTTCCTGATATCTACGATCGTCGCCTCGAGGCCTGCAACAAGCTAGAGTCAGCTGAGAACAAACTGCTCTCTGTCGCTAGCAAATTGGACAAAACTTCTTCGGAAGAGACGGCTGTGGCTGTTCCCCAAAACAAACGCCCTACACACAGGCTTGGATTCCTTGGTCTGTGGGGGAAGAAAGTGGACTCCATTGACTGGGCTAGAGAGGAGATTCAGAAGTGTACTCAGCTACTCGACGAGGGTAGGGCAAAACTTGACGACGCTTCCGACACGACGTATCCTCCACTCAACAGTGCGTTTATCACGTTCAACCGACAGATCGCAGCGCATTTGGGAATACAAGTCCTTCTCCACCACGAGCCTTATCGAATGAGTGGTCGCTATACCGAAGTTGCACCTGACGACGTTATCTGGGCTAACCTCGGAATGAACCCATACGAAATGAAGGTACGTTTTCGCTTCATCGCTATGAAATGTATTACGACAAAATCAACGTTCTAGGTTCGGCTAGTGATCAGCTATTCACTTACCGCTGCTCTCATTATCTTATGGGCGTTCCCCGTGGCTTTCGTCGGTATCGTCTCCAATGTGTATACGTTGTGTAGCACAGCGAGTTGGCTTGCATGGATATGTACGTTACCTGGCCCGGTTCTGGGTATCATTTCGGTAAGCAATTTCCCCTTGTACGATACATGAACACTCAGTTTTCTGGTTGTTAGGGTATCCTTCCCCCCGTCGCTCTCGCAGTTCTCATGATGCTCCTTCCCATTGTTCTTCGCCTCTTGGCGCGTTTCGAAGGTATTCCGAAGAAGACAGGTCTGGAACTCAGTCTCATGACGCGTTATTTCATCTTCCAAGTCATCGTGAGTCACTTTATTATTGTAGCGCGTAAAAAGGTTACCGACGCCACAACAGCATTCATTCCTTATCGTTACCATATCTGCCGGTATCATCGCATCTCTGGACGGTCTTATCAACAACCCGACATCTATTCCCACCTTGCTTGCTCAAAACTTGCCAACGTCTTCCACTTTCTTCTTGACGTGAGTTAAACTTCTGGTCGCAGTTGAACGATTCTGACCTATTCTTTCCCAGGTATGTGATTTTGCAAGGCCTCTCTGGAACAGCATCTGGATTTTTGCAAATCGTTCCACTGGCTATCTATTACGTGAAGCTTTACCTTCTCGGAAGTACGCCGCGAAGCATCTGGGGAATCAAATACGGTGCCCGCAATGTCGCCTGGGGTACTCTTTTCCCTGGTATCACGTTGTTGACTACTATTGGTGAGTACAGACAATGTCAACTATAAGGCACTGCTGATCTGCGACTCTAGCTCTTGGTTATTCCATTATTTCACCCATCATTAATGGTCTAGCTTGCGTAACTTTCTTCTTGTTCTATCAACTGTATAAGTATCTCTTCTTGTGGCAGTTCCAGCAGCCCGATGATACCGGAGGTCTGTTCTTCCCGAAGGCGATGCAGCACATTTTTGTCGGTTTGTACGTTGAAGAGGTAAGTTAAGTTAACTTCTCTTCTCCCGCAAGTGATTTATACGGAGTATGCTTGCAGGTCTGTTTATGCGCACTCTTTTTCCTCGCCCGGGATCAGAATGGTAATGCTAGTTCTGTACCGGAAGGTGCTTTGATGATTGTATTGATTATTCTCACTGTGAGTGGTCTGTGTAGGCAGTCGCAGCTTGGGCTCATAAGTTTAATGCAGGTCTTCTTCCATCTGATCATCAACAATTCTTATGATCCGTTAATCCACGCTCTTCCGCTCAGTTTGGTGGAAAAGATGGAAGTTGCGCAGGTCGATGCGGAGGAAGAAGAGGACCTGCCTAATCGCACCGGGTCAGAGACGCGTCTAGCGCCGAACAGTTCTCAGCAGGATAAGTCCGAGTCGACGAAGCCGCCCGAGAAGGAGAAGATTGCTTCGTCGAGTTCAGATGGAGATAGCGAAGGTTCACACGATAGTGGAGGTGGCGTCGCGAAGGAATACGATTTTACGGCGGCGAAGAACATGAAGGAGCGGCAGAAGGAGGAGGACAGCTATGGCTTCGCCCATCCTGCAGCTTCGAGGCCACAGAGGATTGTGTGGCTTCCTTTGGCTCATGGGCCTGTTGGGGAGTTGTCCAAGTCTGAGGCGAAGGAATGTCTAGATCATGGGGTTATCGTGAGCTTAGTCGATGCTAAGATGAACGAGAAGGGCAAGGTGGATATTGCGGGCCCGCCGCCAGACTTGGTGAGAGAGGAGTGAGTGTGCCTTCCATATCTATTTTCACACCGTCTCCGGACAAATGATATATATTTCTTTATGACTATGATATGACATCTATTCGGTTTTCTATACCCTTACCTGTACTAGTCCTGCTCTTCCGCCTTTCATTCCGGATCCTAGTGTAAAAGGTTATGATAAGAAAAGAAAGCAAGTGGTATTACATTTATACCTTTATTTTAAGTATTGTCTATGAATTTGGGTGCTGGTTTTTTCTACGACAGGATATTTGCATGTGGTGTATGAGAAGGTCCACAAATAAACCTGAAGAAAAGGTTGCTAGCTCATTAACTCCATTTGTGCCTCTTCAGTATCGTCGTGCTGCTGGGTAGCCGACTGAAGGTTCGTCGTGTGCTAGAGCGTCCGACTGCTCTTCAGAATTATTGTTGAATCGCTTGCTAATATGAAGCGAGCTATTGGCAACTTGGAAGCTTGAACACGTCTCAAAATCCCCCTTAGGACCTGTATTTGATAGAGCTGAGTTTGTCAGGAATATAAATCATGTCCATTTACCTTGACAATGGCTACAATGCGGACAGCCAGACTCGAATGTATCAGAGCAACAGCGTCAGGCAGCTGGTTGTTAATCACACAACACATTTTGTACCACTTTGATGTTGAAATCAGCAGTACTTTTCCAGCCGCTCAACCGGATATAGCAGGGAACCCTCGCAAACAGGCGAGGGTTATCGTTGTTCGTCTAGCTATTTATCTACACTGTACACCTAATAGAAGTAATACTACGTAGTAAACAAGGCCGAGGAGAAGAACAAGCTTCCTTGCCTGACAACCGAAGATCCCGACGCCAACTGCACTGCGATGCACGACACTTGATACTCCAACATTTGATTCCGGCAGAAAGCATCAGCAATAAAATGGAACAAGAACTACACCGCAGAGACCATGACATGCCACAAAAAGGCTAGATATGGCTGACGCCATGGGCTTTCGGCAGAACACTGGTTGAAGATATGACCAACGGCGCGAATCCTTTTAATGTTCTCCTTGGAGAGGCAATCGTATTGCACCCGTACGACATAAATAATTTATATGCTAATGAAATTGGGGGACCGAAGATATGCTCTCATTGAACACACCTGGCGACGTGAATATTTGATTCCGGCAAATCACACCCAGATCGAGACGGATAGTGTAGTAGATGGCCTGAAGTGCATTTTGGAGCACGAGTTGTACGTTTGAAGTAACTTCAAGTTCTTGATTTGGTGGTGAGATGCTAGCACCACTCATAATATCCACGGGATCTGCAAAATTCCTATCAGTTCTTGGCCTCCACCTGGAACCCCCGATGCAGTATCTAACCAAAAACACCGCCTTGATCGTAATACACGGCCATCCAGGTCGCCCTGAACTTCGCCGCGTCGCCACCACAAGAAATATGATCCTTCAGGGTCAGATATAGGTCCTTGAAGTTCCTAGCATCAACTTGAATGTTATGAATGTAGGATTCAAAAAAAACTGATCCCCGCAAACACAACAGGGAAATGCCGAGAGGTCGAAACCGGTAACGTTCTGATTGCTAGTAGGTGCCGATTAACCTCGGTTTTTATAAGACAACGTAATACCAGACGAAGAGCCAGGTCGTTGGCTGCGCAAGACGAGAGCAATGAGTAAACGAACTTTTCTGTATCCCACCCATATTCCTAGGAGGATGACATGAACCATGCTTGACGTTGATAGAGGTTGTGTATTTACCAGATCTATGAGGATACCATCAAGACCGGAAACGGCTTCCAGAATCCTGGGTGTACGATCTTGCATTGAGGCGTGATTGAAATTTAGAGACATCTTGTAGTTGCGCAAGGACAGCGAAATGTTTGACTAGAAGGGTCAGAGAAAAATGGTTATACTAAGGCAATGGAACTTGTTACATCGCACGACGATAGAGGGTCATTATAATACGGAAACAAGCCCACCTAATGTCCAAGGGAACTGCTGTCCTCGAACGCTTCCATAATCTCATAGGTAAAGGCAGAGAAATTGTTTTGCATCGTATCGTTGGCTTTGAATGTCTGCGGCATAAAATCCCGGCTGTGTGCCTAAGGAATGCGGGAATGACTTTAGTGAATGGGAATGGTGGAGAAGTATTGTTTGGAGTGTATGTGAATTACTGGACAACGTCAATACCGATAGAGGAACTAGGAGAACACATCCGTTGTCGGGTAGGGGCAATCATCACAAAAGCTTAACTTACTGTTGACGGAGATCAGCAGAATGGTCAAGCCCACGAAAAAAATACAAACGAGCGGTGTTGTACCTCTCCATGGATAAGCTAACAGTGACAAAAACTTGTGAGTATGCATCAACTGAGAATGTATAGCTCACATTTCTGAACATTGTAGCCAAGTTTGAAGTTCTGGGCGGCTGAGGCTATTTGATTCCACCACGACATCTTAGAGAACAGGCGAAAGACAGGACCACGCACGTTCGAGCCACAAAAGAACTATTTATCCTAACTTAAAAAGTTCCGGAAGATCTGCCAATGAAAGTGAATACATGACTATAAGATATCAGTGAAGAAAACAATCACAGAGATACCCCATAAGAATAACAACCCTGCGAGAACAAAGCGAAGTCCGCATCATTACGAACCGGAGCAATGCTTGTACATCTTCACGGTCCCAGCCGGATTATCGTCAATAGCGTAACCGCCAGCAGTAAAAGAGCACATACACAGCCATCCCCCTATCATCCAGATTCTCAGGCCATGTCGGGTACCACAGCGCCTTCGCTCTCGCGAAATCCCGCATAGCAGCTTGTCACAGCATCATCAGCAAAGAAACCCATATTTTAGAAACCGAACCCAATACTCACTCGCAGCACCATTCAACCAAGGCTTATTGCCCTGCCCATCCGGGAACCAACCCCCAGTCGTCCCGACCGCAACGTTCATGATCAGATAAAACTCCTGATCAAACGGCGCAGCCAGGTACGTTCCATTGGCCCAGGGATTCTCCAACGGCACCTGCTGCCCGTTGGACGTCATCGTACCCGGGAAATCACCCAGCTCCCAGAAAGGTTTCTTGAACTTGAACGACAACAACGTGTGGGCGCGCGTGTCAACATAGATCCGGATAAACTCATCCGTCCACTCGAGCACATATGTGTGCATCTTGGAGCTGAACGATTCTCTGCGGAATGTCCACCAGGAGAAGGATTTTTCCACGGAATTCAATGCAGGGGATGGGCCCCAATTGAGAGAACCCTGAACGTAGTTTGATCCCCGGTTTGTATACCGTATTCCGTTCCCTCGTGCTTCGACCATGTCTACAGCGTGATCGGTGAGTTCCAATATTCTCTAGAATACAGATGAAAGCTAGGCTAACCTATCTCACCGCTCCGTGGTCAATCGCTGTAGCATTCCATCCTTGATGTAGGAATTTTACGACGACGTCGTCATTTCGAACTGTCCATTCCTATGAGAGATGAGCAACCGAAAACACTTAAAAAAGAACGAATGTACCCAGATCCACTGGCATCGACCTCTCTCATAAAGTATCCATTAGGTCCAAAGACATCATCTGCGGTTCCATCGAACTCTTTCTCCATTACGAGGCACAAGTCCTGACGGTCGAGCATTACGTTCTTGTAGATGAAGTAGCATTGTATTACACCTGCAGTTGCGGATTCGCAACGGAAGTGGTGCGCTTAATGCGGGAAAAACAGAACCTTGGAATCTTGCTCTACCATGCCAGAAAAGGCATCCGACTCTATGCGCTCTATATTCCATGGCAGAGGCATATATGCGTGGTAAAACAAGAGTTCGCTGCAAGCCTGTTGCGCGTACAGACAAGAAGTGTCTTTTTTTTTTCCGAGTTCTAGACCGCAATGAGAAGCAGGGTTGCTGCTTCTCATTTAGTTTGGAGCTAGTAAGACAACGTTCTTGGCCTGAAAGCGCACCAGCCTTGCAGTGCACCAAGGCCCAGTTCTTCGCCGAAGCAATGCACCGACCGGCGAAGCCATTTCGTCAGTTCCATTCTGAAAAAGTTAATGGATGTGCTCACTAAGGGCTACTCCGACGAGGATCATTACATATACCATCCAGTAGGATATTCTGGCACGGAAGTTGGGATTTTTCAGCCATGACTTGGGTACTTCGAGTTCACGGAGGGTGGCAGGATCAGTGGAATTCGATAGTGAGATTGGTAGCAGGTTTGAGCGCATCCGCGGCACCAGTGGCCGTCTTTGTGTCAGAGAGGGTTGGATATAACTCCAGATATCTTCGAGGCCTGAACAATCATCATTGCTATCAGCCTGATCACTTTGACTCGTAACCTCAAGCAAAATAGGATTGAAAAAAATCGTTAGGTTGTAGATGCGCCTGAATATAGCGAAGACTATGTATAGAGCTTGTCCGCGAAGTTCAGAAATCAGCTCTGGATCTATGAAAACGACTGGCTGCCATTCTAGGCAGTGAAGATGAAGATGAATGCCGTGGAGAAGGTTGTCGAGAAACCACAGGTTAAGGCGTGGATCATGGCGCGGCCCAGGAGATTAAATCGATGTTACATGAGCGGGCCCAGATTGAAAGACCCATTTTCTGGTCACCAAAGGGTGACTGTATACAGGACAGTGTCCTAGCCAGAAACCTTGCGATCGTCAGTCTGTGGCTACACATATATCTGAGCACACACTGGTTTTTTCAGCTATAGCCTAGAGGTCAAGTAAAGATAATTCCACACTGTAAGTGGAACTGCTATCCCAACGTCTGTCGGATGAGTAAAGAAAGCCATATATAAAATCAGGGAGCAGATTCGGAGCATCCAGGTTCCCGTCAGACATCGAGGACGAGTGCAGCTGTTCAGTGAGCATAAAACATCAGCATGCACTGTGATAAGAATAAAGATCCATCCCGTTGTGAAAATCTTGTGTCGATGTATCTCGCATTGAGTCTTGCAATGAGATTTTGGTTTATGGCGCGAGGACGGCAATCGGATATTCGGGCCGAATAACTGTGATTTTAGCCCCCAAAACATACAGTGATACGGGCCAGTCTAAATGAATGCTAATGTTAATGATACATCGTATGAATGTTGAGTAGTATGGTGTGGATGCTCAATGAATTCCTTTCGGACAGGTGAGCTGACATAAAAGCAAACGGTGTGAATGAAAGGTTGGTTGATCATTCGCGAAGATTCTCAATTGAAGATGCGTCTGGTGGCGGCTAGGTTCACTCCAACAAAATCGAGGTAAAATCCAATCATAAACAAAATGGTTGTGCCCATACCAGTAAACGTGTATTACCTATCTCGGTATTTAACGTGTTCTTAGAGACTACAACATTTATTTCATCAGTTTCTCTTGAAAACCACACGACGACAGACTCACAGACCGAATCCAGATCCAATGACCGAAAGGAATCAGATTTGTCGGGATTTAAACACTCACTTTCTTGTAGACATACAAGGCGACTCTAGGCGCGAACATGTCCAAGCCAGAGGACAGGCAATCGTCATGGTCCGTTGCTGCGCATTTCGCTGAGCTGGTCCGAGTGTAAGCCACTGCGCTGAAACAAGAGTATTCACAGCCGAGGCCTGCGCGTTCGGATTCAGATATGAAACCTTAAAAGGCTTCGTTTTAGCATTTTAGCATTTAGCAAAGCCTTTCTCGGTCCTGAAAAGGTAAGACTGTATGAAAATTATTTCCCCCTGTGGAACGGTGAAATTACATACCTTTTCGTTTTAGGGCACTCAAAACAGGGGTCTAAAAACCGAAGCTAAAAAACGAAACCTTTTAAGGTTCCATTTTAAGCCATCGAAAACGCACCAGGCTGTGCAGTGAACTAGCCAGTGCATAATCGTACATTATCAGAGGTACGGCTGAAACGAGTTGCTTCGGGTAGATACCAGATTCAAAACCATCTGAGTGCCCGCTGTTTGCAAACACAGGGTATGTCAACATAGGAAGGCTCATATATGCTGCGATAAGGATGATTATACATCCAGTAATCTACTTGTTCCTTGCGTTAGACACACCTGAGAATAGGTCATGAGAGATGCAGAAGACACCCACATCGCCCAATGTCGGCAGCAGAAAAAGGCCTGCGCAATTGATGCAGAGTTGTACGTGAGCAACCCAATAGTCGGGACGGTGCATGCAAATGCGGGCTGTAACGGGCCTAGATACCGATCCAGTGATGAGTCATTAACGCAGAGTCATAGCCGGCGACAAACCAAGGTTGATAACCAGATACTAGGAAGCTGCACCAGCACTAGTAATATCACGGACCCTGGTGACGAACTGTATAGACGCTAGCTATAACGACGATCGAACAAGCCCTATCGAGGACTAAAGACGCCAAGATCCAGCAGCGTAGCCAGATCTACGCCATAAAGTGATGCAAAATTGCAAATAATAGATATTCAAAGCAACCTGGGACGTATATAACAGTACGTTCAACCACGAAGTCGCCAGAAGTATTCTATTTTCTCCTCCTAGGTGATCCTAATTCGAACGTGAAGGCTCGAGAGACTCACCCTGAAGACACGCCACCATGCAATGAATCCCAGAACATAGCGCGCACAAGCTCGGGAAGAGAGGGGCTCTCCAACGGATGAGCGAATTTACATTTCGAATATGAATACGCGCGGCAACGCGCCCCTGCAATGGTGACCCTGGAAAACTCCAAACCTTGACGGCCATCTCAAGAACACTCTGAAAAAGGAGAAAGAAATTTCTGGCCTTTGAAGGAAGGTCTCGGCGATCAGGAATAACATTACACCCTTCACATTCGATGTAAGACGCCTGTGTATCCTGAAGGCCAGGTTCAAGTGTTAATCTGTGGCTACTCGTCGCCACATGGAACTCGAGACATTGCTGCCATGTGAATGTAAGCAACAGCCACGACCGTCCCAAGGCAACGAGCAGACATTTCCGTTCGGCGGGAGGAGATGTTAAAATCCCTCCTGTCGTTTCCTCGGACTAGTTCCCACGGGGTTCTGAGCCTGCAGGAGATCTGTGCACAGTCCGCCGGACGACGGGACATGATAAGTATGCCCGTCTCCAAGGGTAAACGAAAGTCTGTGTTGAATAAATCTCGAGCTTGATAATGTACAGTGAATGACTGTCAAATGCTGTAATGAGAGCGCTATAATCTAAGTATTATCGGAGTCGTGTCTTGCCGATGAGCTGGTATAGTACTAAACAGTATGAATAGAATATTGGTCGTTCACTGGATATCTGGAGTGAGGATATATTGGATGTCGAATGGTTTCACTCTATGAACATCCGGTCAGTACACACACAGACCCGGGCATGCCACATACTCCAGAGCTGAATGACCGCCGCCCAGTGGAAATTGTATCCGCATTATGCTTAAAGTCTGCAGCATTGTGATTCGTTAGGGCATCAACTTGATAGCCGCAGGCCCGCAGTAAACGAACTCACAGATCGGGCTCAGAATCGTCTGAGGCTCTGAACAACCACCACTGTCTTCATTGTGACTCGAGATCTTGAGTAAAATAAGATTGAACAACATCGTCAGACTATAGATGCGCCCGAGTATGGCAAAGATGGTATAAAAAGCTTGTCTGCAATGTCAGCTCTGGATCTACGAAAAAAATGACTACTCACCATTCCAGGCGGTGAACATGAAGATGGACATCAATGTCGTTGAAAGGGCTGTCGTGAAACCACAAGTCAAGGTGTTAATCATGACGCGCCGCACAAGACTAGAGTCAGACGTTGTTTAAATGAACGAGTCCCTGAGATTGAAAGACTCACGTTCTCGTAATCGCACAAGGAGATTGTATGCGGGATAGTGTCCAAGCTAGAGACCCTGCGATCGTCAAATCAGTGGCTGCGCATATAGCGGAGCTCGCGCTAGCCGCTTGTCAGTTACGGTGGCCCCGAGGTCAGATGAAGATAATTTCACATCGTAAGTGGGATCGCAGTTGAAATGACCATTGGGTGAGTAACGAAAACCACACATGATGCGAGGGAGCAGATCATCTATCGTGCCCATCAGACACCGCGCCACTAACACAGACAAATCGAGGAACTTACATGCACGGTGATAAAAATGATGATACATCCCGTGATCCACCTATTCCTTGCGCTACAAGCGCCTAAGAAGAAATAGATCAAAGAGAGCTCCGAGATACCCACATTATCCAATATCGATAGCAGAAGAACGCCTGCGCGATCGAGGCGGATGTATGTGTGAGCAAGACAATCGTAGAGAGTATCCATATCGATATTGGGTATAGCGAACCTGAGTATCATAGTCAAAAGTCCGCATGACATCAAGCTTCAAGCATAGAGCTGACCGTTGTTGATAATCAAATACTATGAACGAGGCGTCAGTAAATATTCTCTGTAGTGCGTAGTCAACGCACAATATAAACATTAGCCATCACGATAATTGAACAAGCCCCGTCGAGAAACAAGGATGCCCAGATCCAATAGTATAGCCGCACTGCTGCAGTGAAATGGCTCAAATAATAGATACTTAAAGCGAGTTGGGATGTGTACAACATCATGTTCAGCCAGGAAGCCGCCAGCAGGGCCCTGCATTTTTACGGTCAAAGAAAAAGCAGCTGAGAGATCCACTCACCCCGAAGACACACTCAAATCCATCGCCATCCAGTACCAGTAGGAAGGAGAAGGGCTTCTTTTCTCTTCTGGGACGGAAAAACTGTTTAAGTATGTTCACAGTAGGCCGAATAGCCGTGTTTCTCAATCATTCAAGAGAAGCTTAAAAGCCAAAAAGTTTTCTCGTTCCCATGAGGAAGACAAGATAAAATACAAATGTTGGGTGCTTCGTCCTGTTATCCGCCGACGCGACGGAGATGTGACTGTCCAAAAGGTGTGCGTGCACGTGGGCGTCGTCCCGCAGATGCCGCGGCTCCCCGGCACAGCCTGTTATGTATCGGCGGTCCTCGCATCTATTGGAGAAATCTTTCTGGCGAATCGAACAGTCCAAGCTTCGAATTCCATCGTATCATATATTCTAGATTCACGCCGGGTACAGTGAATTTTTTTCGTAGCCGAGCTTGACTAGTGCTTGACTTCGACGTGTATACTTAGCAGCCTTTTCCGATTTGAACCCCCAACATGCTCGAATCAATCCAGGAATCTGATTTTTGCGGCGTTCATTATACACTCGTCATCAATGACGTTGGGCCCGCAGAGACACAACCACCGGGACCCTCGAAATATTTGTTCCTCAATGCACAGTGTCGGCAGATGACTCGGGACTTCGGATCGATGAATGTTCATCGACATCTATCGCCGTGCGAAGCCGCGAGGCTTCACGTTGGCCCGGAATCGGTCATGAATAAGAATTCCCGAGTTTTCAATACAATTCGACCTCGAGCGGTACCCTGGGAGAGAAGAAGTCAATAGACACTGACAGGTGGCCTGAAAATCGTGGTTGGTATAGGGTGTGTAGCCTTGTTCCCTGAATCCGGTAGAAGACGAAGATTCGGGATTTCAATGAGAACGTGGCGACTGGCTATGTGTGCAATCATGTGACTGACACGTGGATAGGACGCGTCTTGATCGCGTTCAAAGTTCGAACTTTGAGCTTCATGCACATGCCCACCCAGCCCAGTATACCACTTCTCTTTTAAGGTAATGATCCAGGAGAATTGTCGGCCAAAAGTGTCGTATGGCGCCCATCAAACATGATCCCAGTGGGCTGGATCGTTAACTGAATGGATGTTCGGAACAATGATATATCAGGGTTATCTGATAATCATATCCGTGCTCGGAGATACGAAGGGACGCCCAGGATGTCTTGATATTCATCAACTCTCACCGATGCTTTCCAGAGTTGAAACGGCTGATCGTGGACCATGTCATATTTATGTTTCGAGTGCGAATACAGCGGGATTCTTGACGAACTTTGTCATCAACAATCTCTCTCTCACATGACATCCAAATCCAAAAGAATTTTCATCAGGCTATATAAGAGAAAGGGTATAATTTATATCACAAGAAAGATAACTAGTGTGTATTCAAAAGGAGTTCTACTGTATATGCGACGAAGAGCAATGTTCCGAAAGACGAACGAATAGTACAACACCCAGGTATAGTAGATGATAGCAGTTGCAAGAGACCAAACAAATTCTCCTCCTCACGGCCCATGCCCAAAGAAAAGCAGCAGCTAGCATCGTATGCGGTAGCTCATTACCTCGCGGCGCCGGGTGCGGGTAATGATACGATGGATGTCAGAGTCCGCCGTCATGGATATTGGCACGCAGCGTGTATGCTTGCGTTGATAAGATATATAGACAGATAGAGTGAAAGAGGTTTGTGGATGAATAAATTATGGACGACGATGGACGATGGAAAGCAAGGGACTAGCCCCGACCGATATACTGCCAAAAGGATGTGTTGGGTGGCTCAGTGCCCTGTGTCGAGTGGTCTACATGGCAAGTATAAACAAAAAATCGTGAAAGAAAATACCCTAGGTTACTCACGTTCGCGTATGCACACCCAGACCTGGACGCCCCTTGTCTGTGGATCCCAGACGCCACACTGCTCATACAGCCGCCAGTGGACGTTGGCTGTCCAGATACGAGTAAACTCGTCGATAGTCGTAGGAGGATGAATGCTGGCCATGGCGAGGAGGGGAAGATTGGAGGATAGTTGGAAGGGAGAGGCCTTTTATAATATGGTGGTCGCGGCAAATCAAGCCGGCGAGCAAACTGGGTCGACTGAATTGGTCCGATTCTGACTGAATTGTTCCTTCGCGACTCAATTCACATGACACCCCCTTGCCATTCTTGGCGCCACCCTCGCTTTTCGGGTGCATCAGATAACCGTGCACATCTCTGCTTCGACATCTTCATTAATGAATACTTTTCCAGGTAGCCTCGCCACGGGATCCATCGTTCTCTTCACAGAACGAGTACAGAGACACACGACCGAGTCATAATTACCTTGGGATGTGTAATCATAAAACAAAGGGGCGAAACAGCCTTTGTGTGCATTTCATTCGGGATTTGATGATGCCTCGTTATTTTTTTTGCAATTGCTAGCTGGTAATGGGGACCGTTGTAGCAGTTGCAGCACGTTCCATTGCACCGTTGCTAGCGCTTGTCCCTACATGCGCCCACCATGGCACGTCTGAAACATATCAAGTAAAGTAGAACCGAGATAATGGTTCCCCAGACGACAATAAAGCATGAGGCGGCGGGCCAGTTACTTAGCCCTTCAAGGATACCGTGCCGCGGAAACAGCCGGATCGATAGAATAAGCTGAAGTGATCGTAATCAAACATCTCCTCGGCACTTGCTCATACCGACGGTGAATGCAAGAACAAAGGTTGGGAGGGCCTGCATTCCTCGAAGTCGATGTGTAAGCCCCGATTGTCGGCGGACCCATCCTCGGCTTGACGGTACGAACTCGGTAACAAGATTCAATGTTGTAGCTGCGGTTCCGACTACGCGTCAGCATGATTAACTTGGATCCTTCACCGGAAAATTTGACGCCTTTTGGGTAAAGTACTGCCTTGAACTCGTGATGGATCCTTGACATAAAGAGGCCAGACAACTTTTTATTAGGCGCCTCGCACCGACTGTCAGGGGTGATGTAAAAAAAGTAAAAACGCCCGCCCCACTCTTTCAGCTACACATTGAATGGAAAAAAATTGCTGCGAACACACCGCAAATGAAAGATCACAACAAAGGGAACAGAAGGGGCACGACTAAGCGAAGTGTCAAGATTTGATGCCGGGAGGTGATACATGCGTTGCATAACAATCAATTTCTTGTTGTCTGCACCACCGACGGCGGTGAGCCAGTTCACTGCTTAGTAGGGACGGATCATGTGGTGCGCTCCCCCTTTTCAAGGGTCGCCAAGGCTACCACAGCGTCGAGGGGGTATGAAAAAACAGATATTGAAAAAACACTTGAATGGTAAACGGCAGGATGAATATTTGTAGATGTCGCTGTGGTGGGGGACGTCGTCTTCTTCCTTGATCAAAAAACGTGCATACCACAAGACTATAACTTTATCGGAGCCAAACTATCGTGTGGGTGTGGGGTGGCGTCCATACCATCATTTTCCCCACAAGAATCGATGGGATTTTCCAGAGAACATCAAATATCAAACAGGCGCCGTTGTCAGAGATGAGATTTGGCGAGCAGTATTAGGCGAGTCCATTCGAAATTTAGAAGGCAAGTCCCAAGATCCAGCGTCGGGTTTACGACGCAAGGCAAAAGGAGGTCAAATGGTATCTCGGTGGTTGGCTAAGCTCCGTTGGAAGCTGATGGAATTCTCAGAACCTAAACGACAGTTCTTATAGTAGCAGCACTTGACATATACAAGTTCGACTTGTGATTTGTGATTGTGAAGGAGATGATTCATCGGTCCGAATGCCGAAAAGGGTTTCCTGGTCACAAGCGTGACTCAAAGCAACCGTATGTCCAATAATGCGCTTGTACAAGTTCCCAGAATCTAGCCGCAGTGCCTACAAGAACCACTCGCCAAAGGGGTCTCCAAGAAATGTTGTGCGTTGTATTGTCTGGGCTTGGTTTGTGTAAAAGTTGATATCGGTATGCAGATGATAAGTTTTGCGGGGATTGCCACTTTGGCTGTGGGCGCGTTCATACTTGGCAAGCAGTCGATGGCGAGGAGGAAGAAACTGGAACTGCAGTATCATAGGGAATGTGAGTATTGCTATGCATCTTGGGTTAGGTTGTGTCTCATTGGGTCTGCAGCGATAGAAAAGGGACGAGAGACTGATACACCGGCGGGATAGATACATGCTACCCAATAATCAAATCTTGATTTTTGTCCCAGTTCTCCAGAGGCTTGGTGCAACAGAGATATCGAGTCTCCTTTCGTATCCAGAAATATTAGATGAAGGCAGCACGAGGGAAAAGGTGCCGCAAGAGTCTTGAGCAGAGTATTCGTCGTGGCCCACGGTGGTGACTCTAGGTTCCCAGGACTATCGTAGAATAGGTAAGCGCCTGCAGCTACAGAATTCGCCACCACCAAGTATGCGTCATGATCCCGCCCAGTGTCTCACCGCGAGGGTGATTTCGTCATTGCCTGCATGTCTCAGTTAGCTTGCCATTTATAAGCTTCATATGTGGGATCCCAACGTGAACTTCTTTTCCCCTTGCTCACCATGTCGCAAACCTCGCATTTACCAGGCAGCAACCTCAATCCCGGCACTGGGCGGGTACGTACTCTTTGCAGAACGAAATGCCAAAGCTGACGCCCTTGTAGAAAGCGATTATCGCCATGGGAACTCTCATCTTGGGATATACATCGTTCTATCTATACCTCGATAGGAGAGACCGTAAACGAATCGAGCAAGGACGGCTCGCCCTATGTGTGTTTTATACATTTATCGTCGATTTATTTCCAAATTAAATAATCATTGTATATTCTAGACGAAGAAACTATAGCTCATTCCAAGGAGAACCACGGCGGGTACCCTTTGCGCGCTACTGCCACTGCTCGTGACAGCTCTCCACCTGCTCTTCCTGCACACCATGTCACGACGAACCACCCTCAAGCCGGTTCGTATCGCGCTAGTGGCCAACCCACGCCACAGAATCCTAAAAGCGATGGCAGTGGACAGGCCTACACAAAGTCACCAGATGATGTCAAAGAGTTATGAAAAGATCGCCAAGTTCCAGGAGGGCGATGTTGGGAAGAAGACGTGATGGGTTTAATAACCTGACTGTATCAATGTTCAATGCACAAGAAGTTTGTACGCGAGTCAGGCGTGTGCACATTGAATAAGGTCCATACTCTCCGGGGTTTGGTACTGCATGACTGCCGCCGCCGCCTACCGTTGTTTCAGAACCAAAAGGCAGTGCCACGAACAGCTTCCGCTTGATACTATTCGTTCTTTCTCACCTCGCCTGCTTAAAGTTGAAAGTCCGTACGTAATTCCACTTCCTCGCAGTAAGTTATAGGACGTCACAGAAGATGTCATGACTGCCACCCAGAGTTATAAACATGATTCGGTTTGCCTTAACCGACGGGCAAAATGTGGGTAGGTGGGCCTTGTCAGCCTTAGTCAACGTTTTTCCTTGAAATGAGAACTCCAACCTCCCGGATCGTGGTAATTGGTACTTGGCGCTGAACTGGCATGCAGCGTGCGTGTCCATGCGGCAGTACGTATACTAAAATAAAGAGGTAACAGTCGGGTATAGCACACCGAAGACCGCTCCCTGCCTGGATTGCTTTGATCCAGCTTCCTTCTTCTCAGCGACTTGCTCAGGAGTCAGGACTGCAAAGTTTCTTACTTCCTCATTCGGAATAGGATTTCGACTGTCAGAAGCTCTCCCTCGACCCAAGGCTTTATATGCCTGCCTGAAATCGCCAAGTCTCTTGATACCCGAGCTGTTTTGGACCCGTCCTTAGCTTCGAAAACTCGGATCAGGTACCGTACGTACGTACCTCGAAGTGCGCATGTATTACAAGAACATTATTTAATTTACCGGTGACACAGGTATGTCGGTTCGAACTCGTCCCTGGCTGAAATCCAAGAAGAATTGCCAAGTCCCGGGAAGATGGGACTTGTTTGGTGCTTCGTTCTCTTGTCTATCATGTTTTCGACTCAGTTCAGTCTGCCCCAATGGAACACCAGCGTATGAGTCGAACTAAAGTCGCACTATAATCCTCTGCCACCGCTTGAAATCAAAACATCGCTCCCGACAACAACAGCTTCCTTAATGCTATCCATCTATACTGATTGATGTAATTAATTACCCTGCTACAGTTGCCTAAAGTCCGCAAATAATCCTGTTCCTAGCAGTAAGTACCTAAAATAAAGACGTCCATCTAAACTAGTGTCCACGTCTCGCTTAGTACGAAAACTTCATCAACCACGGGTTTAATACAATCTGCAACCGGGGTGATAAGCGAGAGGCACATCAGAGAACTAGAAATATAAACGCACCGGTAGAAGAATATGACATCCCACGACAAGCGACAGTGGGATAATTAATGCAAACTGGTACCCCCAGATCTGCCATTCGTAAGGAACAGCGTTGCTCGCAAACACGATCATCATTATGATGAGGGCGAAGCAAATGACAAAAGACAGCCAGAAGCCTTTCAGGATGCGAGGCACTATGCGGGGAAGGGTTAGCGCCGGCGCGACAGTCGGAAAATCATGGGAACAGCATACCTTCAATCCAGAACGTCGATTTCTCCACCTCTTTACCGGTAGAGCCCCATGTCCTAACGGGCCGTTTAGTTGGCCCACGAGGGAGAAGAATCGTACCATACGTACATGTCATACGAGAACATATGTGCGAGGAGAGCGGTCGACAGGTGAATGCTCAAGCCGCCGAAAAAGAATAAGCTTTGCGGGACCAATCAGTCTAGGTCATTCACATTACGATATCCCTCTTTTACTCACAAGAAGGGAACCCATCTCAAGTTCTCGATCAAGGCAGCAAACAACGGGCGATGCCCAAGCCGATACTCCAAAAGCGTGAAGCCTACATTACCCAGGGCAGGAAACACGACCACACAGGCAAGCAGAATCTCAAAACTGTGCAAATAGAACTTGTCCAATTCAGGTGCCAAGCCTAAGAGGAGGTAGTTGATAATGGACCCGATCGTGGCTGCTGCAATCCCATCTGAGGAATATGATTAGAAAGCATACGAAGGCTAGAGATTGCGGATGGCTTACAGTACGAAAACATGTACGAGGACATTCCAATTTTGTAATGTATCGGAGCCTTGGACCACATGAACCCCCTCAGCTGAGCGCTGATAGGACCTTGCCGCCACCATCTCACGATGGGATTGAATATAATCTCGTCGCATCCTACAAGAATCCCATCAGCCTTCTGTCCATTCGTTCCGAAGCCCCCAAATCAGCTCACCATATGCATATTTCTGCCTACAAGACCAACATGAGTAAGTAACGCACCACCAAAATGGCGAAAAGACCTACCAGCGAGCCAACTCGTCCACGACTGTCAAACTGACACCTTCTTTGAACCCACCATTAGAATACGTGGCCCAGCGTAGCGTATACCCCCGAAGCAACAGCCTCAACGCCAAGTCAAAGTCCTCTGATACGTTTGCTTCCGACCATTGTTTGCGCTTCCCATCTGCCGGGTCAACAAACGAAGCATCTTGAACCGCCGACCACCGCAAGAACGCGTTATGTCCCACGAACGGAGCCACCTCGCCATTGGCGCATCCGTAAGAGATGCACTTGTTGATCCGTCTCGTGAAGTGCGTGATCCCGTTTTCGAAATAGTGATGCGCCACTTGCATAACGTCTGTATGTGGCAACATCAGCGTCAGACGTATATGAATGAGGTTATTCGTGGTGTTCATACCTGATTCATGTTGGATGATGGCGACATCCTCACTCTCCCCCATTTCACGAGCAGCATCTCTAAAGCAATCCTCGGGAACGACAGTATCCGCATCGATAATCAAAATGATCTCGCCGACCCTCAAACTCTGCCCATTGCTTGCCCAAGGCTTCCACCTCCTACCACTCTCCTCATACATCTCCTCGATAGCCATATTCATCGCCCGATCTTCGAGCGACATCCACGACTGGTCATTCTGGTCCTCTCCTTGTGCGATAAGATCGGCTAGGTGCTTTTCCAGCTTGATCGAAAGCGCGAGACCGTAGTTCATACTGAGTAAAAAAGACGAGCATTGCGTCAATAATATCACTTGATAGCCGAGATCTGACTCGCTTACTTGCTGGCTTTCTTAAACTTTCCAGCCCTCTTGAACCCGCCTTCTTTGGAGCTGTGAGGAGGTCTTGCAACCCATCCGATATTATGGTTTGCATAGAAGTCGATCCGCTCTTGACGGTCCTTTTCGGGGATGAGCTGGAGACCATCGTCGCAGATGAAGATCGCGGAAGTGCCACCCTGTCTCGCGTACGTTTGCATCGCCTTCTTGATAGAGAACACAGATGGGGCGCTGTCACGAAATTCATAATTAATCAATTTGATGATGGAACGAGGTGCGATAACTCACATCGTCAATTCCAAACTTTCCTTATAAACTGGACATTGAATCGTTATGTGTGGCAGGTTGTTGTCAATCTCGGGATTAGGCTCAGGACGAACAGCAGAGTAAAAGGCGGAGTTTTCATGATACTGGGCTACAGGACCGATTATAAGACTGATGTTTCCGATAAGCTGAAGACAGAAGAACTGGGTCGACGACGTCAGTGAAGGTCATGGTAGATGCAAGAAAGTCCTCACCAAAGATACACAGAAGATGATAGGCAAGGTGATAGCAAGAGCGAATCGAGTCGTGTTACCGTCTAGAGCATATTCTTCCAAGAGAATGGAGATACCAGCACCTACGAAATCTGTGCGAAGCTCAGGTTTTTGTCACGGGACATGATAAAGATATGAAACATACAAAGAGCCATGGCAGCACCACAACCTGCGTAAAATGGACCCAGAAGAACATTCTTCCGCTTGTGCTGACGGCGCTTGCCGCCCGCTTTCTCGATGTCCCCACTTTCATTAGTAGGAGGAGACGACGAGTCAAGCTTCCAAGACCACCATCTACTCTTCTTCCGCGGCGGCGGCAGTTGAGTGGGTGTTTCCTTTTCGGACACCTCCGCAACAGACGATGTTATCTGTCGAAGATTGGCTGACGATGACATTGACTGGTTTTCACTGTGCGGATCGAGCAGGGGAGGTGTATTAGTGTCCCTCTTCGGTGCACCTCTTGTTCTCCAGATGTATTTAACGAGTTTCTCCTCGAATTCCTTGCACAGAGGGACAATGGATTCTACAGCATAGGCCCAGAGGACTACACAGTCATCGTTACGCTAAAAGTCCATTAAAATAAAGCGCATGTTCGCGTCGAATTAGAATGGCTTACAATGAATGCTCCACATTGATCCTTCTCGGCCGTAGGAAGCATGTCCATGCTTTCGAGAATTTGGATACGGGTACCATTATCAATTTGAATCGCAGTGTCGTTAAGTGGTCTGTGATTAGTAAGATTAGGATGAGTAAGAACCGTTTGAAACAGTACTGACGTAGACGATATCACGACATGAACACTTGCAGTCTTGATTTTCACGGCCACCGCAGGATTCAATCTGCGCACACTTTGCTCAAAGGGGATGAGAGTAGCGTTCTCGTAGGGGAAGACACGGAAGCTGCTTGTCGAAGCAACGCCAAATGAATCGTGCGACACGGTCGAAGAATTTACTCGAAGGCAGACACCGGTAGTTTGGGAAGCAGACGGAGGAAGGAACCAATTATTAGGAAGTGTGTTCTCATCTGCGGAATAGTCAGCTCTACACTTACTTGGAGGTTGAAGTGACTTACAGATATTATGCAAAAGAGCGTCGAATGCATCGTAATCGCTATTGTATATGGTGACGCCAGAGCTAGGGATACTAGCTTGAAGGCTGGCCGTGGTGGACATGTTCGTTGACGGGGAACTTGAGTCTCGCGACCCTCACGAGGCGCTAAGCGTTGTGCTTATATTGAATCTATTGCCCCTTCGATTCGAATCAGGAACATGTGAGAGGGTAAAAGCTGCCAATCGCCGTGCAGATCTGTCCATCAACGTCAGGATAGCAAGATACAAAATATACTACACACGGTAATAAAGTGAGGCCGTATCGTGCCTCATGCGCGTTCTGGTCGGGGCTTTTGATTGACGGACCAAATTCCGAGGACACAGCCGACGAACGAACATCTGAAGCAGTACTTTGTAGCACATCCTTCGAACTCAGAGAATATCCAAGGATACCCCAGAGCGATCTTCATTTGTGTTTGTCGACATATGGATTTGCCGGCTTCTCCCTGCTTGCAGGCCTAGAATAGTTCCTAGTCAGCCAGGGCGGTGCAATTATCAGCATCTTCACAAATTGCAAGGGACGCACGAAACCACTCCTGGGCCTGATGCATAACGTGCCGGGCGTTCAGAATGCCCGTACGAGGCCCATCCATGATCCATGTTTATCTTTTATTGTCCGATGTCAGCGAATGTCGCAAAAAATATTGGTGAAAGGCGTCGAGGCCACGGAGTAAGCTGTGCGGCGTCATGTCATGGTGGCGGTAAGAGGAAGAAATGTCTGTCCTTGGCCAGGTCTTAGGGCGTCCTCGACCACCACCGCTGCCCCAGCCTCTCTACTCCCACCGTATCAACGACACAGTAATAGACTGGAAAATGCAAACACCCTGAGCGGGACCGGATCAGGGTCTCTACGGACTGCTCAACAGCGACGTTGACGGATCGCAAACAGCATATTGACACTGTTATCTAGAGTGTTTCAATACAGTTCGCATCCCCTGGGCCTCCTCGACTGCCGGAGAGCAATTCAGATATACTATCTCGGCGCTGAGGAACGTTCTTCGTGCCAGGAGGTACTGTAGCAAATGCTGTCGAGTTCCTTCTGCACAAAAGCTACCGCCTTGACATCGCCGCACTGCTAGGTACACTTTCCATTATGTCCACATGCAAGGTACTGATCGCCTTCAAGTGTCCTGTCTGTTCTATTTCCGATGATCACTGATGAGGAGGAGTAATGAGGCCGTGAGGGACTTCTAAAGAAGTAGCCCTGCTCCCGTCTCTCTACCACCCCATGGCCTCCTCGTCGTCCCTAGCACCATCCATTGTGGTGAATCCTTTCGAGGATAGCCGAAGTTACATTCAACCCTCCTTGACACAGAGACGGCCACTGGTGCCGCGGATGCGCTCAAACCTGCTACCAATCTCACTATCGAATTCCACTGATCCTGCCACCCTCCGTGAACTCGAAGTACCCAAGTCATGGCTGAAAAATCCCAACTTTCGTGCCAGAATATCCTACTGGATGGTATATGTAATGATCCTCGTCGGAGTAGCCCTTAGTGAGCACATCCATTAACTTTTTCAGAATGGAACTGACGAAATGGCTTCGCCGGTCGGTGCATTGCTTCGGCGAAGAACTGGGCCTTGGTGCACTGCAAGGCTGGTGCGCTTTCAGGCCAAGAACGTTGTCTTACTAGCTCCAAACTAAATGAGAAGCAGCAATCCTGCTTCCCATCGCCGTCTAGACCTCGGAAAGAAAAAGACACTTCTTGTCTGTACGCGCAACAGGCTTGCAGCGAACTCTTGTTTTACCACACATATATGCCTCTGCCATGGAATATAGAGCGCATAGAGTCGGATGCCTTTTCTGGCATGGTAGAGCAAGATTCCAAGGTTCTGTTTTTCCCGCATTAAGCGCACCGCTTCCGTTGCGAATCCGCAACTGCAGGTGTAATACAATGCTACTTCACTTACAAGAACGTAATGCTCGACCGTCAGGACTTGTGCCTCGTAATGGAGGAAGAGTTCGATGGAACCGCAGACGATGTCTTTGGACCTAATGGATACTTTATGAGAGAGGTCGATGCCAGTGGATCTGGGTACATTCGTTCTTTTCTAAGTGTTTTCGGTTCCTCATCTCTCACAGGAATGGACAGTTCGAAATGACGACGTCTTCGCCAAATAATTCTTATATCAAGAATGGAATGCTGTACCTTGTACCGACACTCACTGAGGACGTCATAGGCGAGGACAATGTATTCAATGGATACGTCTACAACCTTACGGACTGCACGTTCAATGTGACACAAGCAAACAATGGATACCTCATTACAGGTGATGGAACAACTGCAGGCTCTAGAGTAAGCTCAGCCTTTGTTTCGATTTTCTCGAGCTCAGAAGGAAAACAATACAGACATTCGATTATTCGGGCTATTACCATGCTTGCAGTGCCACATCGAACTCTTCAATTGGCACTGTTATCAACCCTGTCCAGAGTGCCCGTGTCAGTACGCTCCTGAGTGCCAGGGGAGGACGCGGAGGAGGCCTGAAGTATGGCCGAATCGAAGTTCGCGCCAAAATGCCTACTGGTGACTGGATGTGGCCTGCAATCTGGCTACTCCCGAAGGACAACGTGTACGGGGATTGGCCACGGAGCGGTGAGATAGGTTAGCCTAGCTTTCATCTGTATTTTAGAGAATATTGGAGCTCACCGATCACGCTGTAGACATGGTCGAAGCACGAGGGAACGGAATACGGTATACAAACCGGGGATCAAACTACGTTCAGGGTTCTCTCAATTGGGGCCCATCCCCTGCATTGAATTCCGTGGAAAAATCCTTCTCCTGGTGGACATTCCGCAGAGAATCGTTCAGCTCCAAGATGCACACATATGTGCTCGAGTGGACGGATGAGTTTATCCGGATCTATGTTGACACGCGCGCCCACACGTTGTTGTCGTTCAAGTTCAAGAAACCTTTCTGGGAGCTGGGTGATTTCCCGGGTACGATGACGTCCAACGGGCAGCAGGTGCCGTTGGAGAATCCCTGGGCCAATGGAACGTACCTGGCTGCGCCGTTTGATCAGGAGTTTTATCTGATCATGAACGTTGCGGTCGGGACGACTGGGGGTTGGTTCCCGGATGGGCAGGGCAATAAGCCTTGGTTGAATGGTGCTGCGAGTGAGTATTGGGTTCGGTTTCTAAAATATGGGTTTCTTTGCTGATGATGCTGTGACAAGCTGCTATGCGGGATTTCGCGAGAGCGAAGGCGCTGTGGTACCCGACATGGCCTGAGAATCTGGATGATAGGGGGATGGCTGTGTATGTGCTCTATTGCTGTTGTTTTTGTACTTATGCTTACTGACGATGTTCCGGTAGGGACTATGTGAGGATGTACAAGCATTGCTCCGATTCGTAAAACAGTTATGGCCTTCGCTTTCTTTTCGTAGGGTTGTCATTGTTATATGGTGTCCTGGGACTGTTTTCATTACTGATATCTTAATAGTTAAATGTACACCCCCGTTAGCAGATCCCCCAAAACTTTTAATCTAGACAATCATTTCGAATGTTTCAAGTGAGCAGACTTGTTGGGGTTTCGAGGGTAGAGTACAATGTACAGTAATCATGACCATTATCACTGCACGCACAGCACCACACCGGACGTGATGATGGGCCGTCGTTAGGATAGCTGTTTGTGATTTGGACGTGCATAGACCTATCTTTCGACCGTGGTCTACGATGTCGTGGTGGAACCAAGTGACATCTGCCGTTCAGAACTTTGAACCTGGCTACAATGTTCAGAAACGCGAGGCGCACATTCTCAGTTGATGCGGACTCATACGTTTTTGCCATTGTTATCTCACCCCATACAGAGGTATGATACCACTCGTTTGTATCTATTTTATGGGCTTGACCATATGGCTGGTCTTCGTCAACAGTAAGTTTTTACAACCACTACCCTACACATGCCGATATTGAATGCGTTCTTCTAGTTCCTCCATCGGCATATGACGTCCCATTCACCGATATCGTTCCTGCATCCCTTAGGCACACAGCCGAGTATTTTACGCCGCAGACATTTAAACACGGTGATATGATACAAAGCAACTTCTATGCCTTTACCTATGTGATCATGGAAGCGTTCTAACAGTTCCTTTGGAAATCAAGTAGGGTCGTTTCCATATCATGATAAACCTTTATCGTCGTGCGATGTGGTAAGTCCCATTGACTTAGTATAGGCGTTTTTCTCGGACCCTCTTAGTCGAACATTTCGTCGTTCTTACGAAAGGAAGACACTGCGGCAATGGCTGCGCAGACACCGCCGGGCTACCTAAAGTTTTTCTGGAGCGTATCTTGAAGCTCAAAGCTGATTCGTCGATCATGATATACTCAAGGTATACTCCAGGACACCGCACTGGTTTTATGTTCTCATCGCCGCAGTGAGAGGGGGTCTCGTTGTTATTCCATGTCACACTGACATTTTGGCTCACCAACAAACTGAAGTTGTTATACTCATAGGTGGGTATCTCTTGTTGAATCTCTGCCAACTACAAAATGACTATAAACATAAATCATACCTCGTCACTTTCTCATGAACACGGATGGGATTCAGAAATGTTCGTTTGCTTAACCCGGATCTTCGTCTAGTGCAGGTTGACTTGATGAGGTGAGAATACGAGCCACCCAACCCTCGAAAACTGGCGTTTTGTGAAGATATTAGAAAAACGTCGAGGAGTCGGATGGGGTGGTACAAAGCTGGGAAACATCTGGGAAACTACAACCTGGCGAGCGCCAAACGATGCGTATCGATGCACACAGGGCGCTCCCTGAGAAGGCCCTAGAATTCTGGAAGCGGAAGAGCCAAGCAGAGCGGTCGTTCATTAGTATGAGCATCGCGACCCAGCTTTCTATGCCAACTTAACAATACTCGTACGCATCTATGGCAGCCTGACGTCTTTGGTTCTGTGTGATTTTGTTCAAAATTATCAGTCATAATGACGATAACTGTTCAGAACCTGACGGGATATATATCTTATTCCTCTGGATGGTTGCATGGCTTCTTCAATGATGCAGTCTGACGTTCGTCAAGCTCCCTAGAACGTTTACGACCACGTCTCTCCCCTCCGCCCGACACTTCAGAGAGTGAATTTTTCAATGGGGTGCTTATGAGAGCATGACGAGAGATTTTATAAGACTGTCAGTACCTGAAAAATTGAAAGAGAATGAAGGACTCGTTCCTCAGATGCTACAGGAACATCCTGAGGGAATACCTGATAACAATGTAAACTAATGAAATGCTTCAGAAGGGGAGAGCTTACACTATTGTCTTGTTGTGCAATCACTGCAGGCGCAGCATTTGAAACAATGGCGATAGAAGCGGTCTGCTCTACTGACATTGAGGCATCTTGGGTCACTCAGCTCTCCCACTGGCTGAACACAGCGCCGTGTCTGACAGTATGATGCAGGGCCCTCACAAATTAAGCGAGGTGTAGGGGAGGCAGGCAGAGAAGTTTTTGCCCCGCCTACAGTTGTATCATCCGGGAGGTTAGAGCTCAAGGGGATGGCCAGAGAGGCTTTGGTGGCAAGGGCAGGCAGGTCCAGAGATTCGGTCAGATGAAGACGAAGGAGGTCTGAGAGCATCTGCGAGTACAAGTGTCGGTCAGAGTGAATACTTAGAAGAGGTCCAGTAACCATACCTGTAGGGCCCCTCTCCTCCAACGGCGCAACGATACTAGGTCTCGTAGGTCTGTGGTTGGAGTGCCCAGCTTGGCATACGGCATGCTCTGGAATCGATCTGTATAAGCAGCAAAAAGGCCATAAGGAAAGACATTAAGGCATGCCGCATCCTGGAGTCGAATGGATCGGTACATGGGGAGGAAGTATTTCGCCCAATTGATCTGGGCCTATTCGTCATTGATGACGGACATGTTGAAGTAGGGAGACAAGTAATCGAGAAAGAAAATTTTATATGTTGACACCCCAGGCTGGGATTTACGCTGGGAGGAGGGAACGCGACTGCAGGTCTCAGGACGCGATTAGTCCCCGATTGTTGGGCAACAGGATGTATCGTGTGCTTTGTGTTTACAGCCTATCGATAACAGCAGTTGAGCCGCATTCATGGTTGCGTGAGTCAGATGAAATTTAGTGAAAAATGACATGCAGGTTCACGGTGGCTAGTCGCAGTCGCCATCCAATCGTCTCGAGTTCGGCTAACTGAGGGGCGAGTTTAGCCAAGGAACAGGCCCCCCCCACACACGGTGAGGGGGACCCAGGTGGATTGCGTCGTGTATGAGTCGCTGGGTGGGAATACAAACGATATAGCTACGTGGCATAGTGTTCTGTATGGTACGTGGTCTGTGAAAATGAAAGACAAACAAGATATGAACAAGAGAGATGTTTGAGGGTGGGTAAAGACGTAAACTACCGAGGCAATGAGAACTAAGCAACAGGGAGAGAATATTAGATCGTACCTGGCGAGACAGTGAGGGCGCAACGGAGAGAGGCTGGTCTTTCCGTTTTTCCCCGCTCGCCAGGTCTCTTCGCTAAATTAAATATGCTCTGACTCCGCTTGCAACCTGTCTGGTGGGAGTTACCGAGCGCTGTCAAGATAAGAGCGGGAGTTCGACTCACTTATATTCTCCTCGCTTGCGGCCTCAAAGGCGGAGGGAATATAGACTCGCTTGCGACCTGAGTTAGGTGGAGAGTGAGGGGGATGTGGGAAGCGTTGGTATGGCAACGATTCACGCACATTATCCTTCTCGCTTTCGGCCTGAGAGGCGGAGACACATGAGTGGGGAGGGTGAGCATCGGTACGTGGGTACTCACTCGACGATTACCCTTGTGTAAACTACGTCTAAACCCGACCAAAAAAGAAGAGCTGAAATTTCTACAGCCAAAAATCGACATGATCAAAGTAGTAGTCTAATTGCTTTGATCTACGATGTGAGTAATGCCACCGCGTTGTGGTGCTTTTTTTAGATTACAAAGGCGGGAGGCGGAATTGAGCTTTCTGTCAATCACGTGACGAAGGGTCGTATGACTAATATCCGATATATTGGACACGCTGCTGGGAGCGTTGATCCGAAAACTTAGTGCTGGGACCCCAGCAGTACTAGTTGTATTGATCTATTGAGCCTTATAGGCTCGAACATTCATGCCTACCATCTTTGTGGCCTTTTTGCTGGCCTTTGATGTGATTCGGCAATTTCCCGATGACACCGCACTCTGACCTCCCTTTAGTATGCGAGCTAACTCAGCATACAGTGTAGTCTCACGACTCACAGCCCCTCCACATTCACCAGAGTATTCCGTGTACTAGCGCTGATGCTTTACAAATAGGGTTGTGCACCGTACCGTTGTTCATATACGGCGATGACGATGAATATCTGGTGGCAAAAAGTGAATGTTATGTACTTCTTTTAGGTCATAGGTGCTGATATTTATGGCATAGGATAATTCTCTGTCACTCCCTTTATGACCATATTCAAACCATATGAATACGGCCATATTCTGGGTCGTTAAAGTTTGCCATGGTACTGCCACCCTACCCATACCATTGGCACTTTGATTTTCCAATTTTACAGCTGTAATTGTACAGGTACTGTAAGGGTATGCTTTGTGTGGATATCTGCATTTACGGTACCGGTATGGTGGGCAGCCCTAGAAGCCACAAGCTCAACCACCTGACCCTGGTCCTTGCAGTCCTACGCACACTCAATCTGCTCTTCAATGATCCTTCTTGCAATAAAGGCACTGGTGACACTGACATTTTTGAACACGTTGAGAAGAAAAATGATTGAACTGTCTCATCAAGGAAAGAAAAGTGCTACTGTATCTATGTCAAACTGTAAGGTTAACATTCCTTTTCCAGGTCAGATACTGATGAATGATGTTGTAAATGTATCATGCAGTTGATATTCCTATGCTACCTTTGTCCTACTTCGAATGTTTACGCGTCCCTGCTAGTACAACACAATTCAGTGAATACAGCTCCCGATCCGAACGGCCTGCCCCCGGTTTTATTGAGTGCTTGAGCCCACCAACTAACTTGAAGCCCGATATCCATGCACAGCGACCCCAGATTTTCAGGCATCACAGCGCGACAATCAATCTGTTATTCTCACTTCTGAAGATCTTCTAGTTCTCCGCCAAGACCTGATCTAAAATCAATGTATGCCTGATGTTGTGCGGCGAACGTTGTCACTTGCCCTGGAACATGACACGAAACGCTCGAAGCGGGGGATCACGCAGCTCGAGTTCAGGTGTAACGTCGGATGCGCTGGGTGTGTAATTACCGCGACCTGAATTTATTTCTTCAAGTGCCTGGTCTTCCTTAGTATGATCTTCCTGACAACGTCATCAGGGCTTTTGACGATATTGAATGCTTAAACAGTATCTCCGATATATAAAATCGTCTTTCCATCTAGAACTCGAGAGGTATTACAAGCCTTCTTCTCCCCTACCTATCATGCGCGATACGGGCAAGACATTGCATCTTGGCGGGTCTCCGACGTAAGTCTCTCAGCCCTTAGTACGCGAGCCGGGATGATTTAGAAGATTATAGTGCATTCCTGGCGGCTACGTGGTTAAACACAGTGTTTTATACATCCCAGGTCGCTTTGAGTATCTATTATCTGCACCATTTCTCCGGGGTGCCAAGATGGGTCCGCTACTGGATCTTGGCATCTCTGATTCTCGACGGGGCTTGTTCGATCACCAATATGGCTTACGCTTATTTGGTGTGTCTTCTGCGCTTCGATGTATCTCATGCTAATGCAGTTTCCTAGTATCTGGTTCCTAATCATGGTTTGTCCTTGTAGTAACATTGTATTCGTCAACTCATTGTTACGATCCAGGACACAGCACATTTTCATGGCCCATTTCGACCGCAGTTCTGCTCACATTTACCTCAGCCTCGATTGCGCAGACCTTCTCCTGTTATCGACATTGGATAATGTGGGTCTTTGTTTAGTCTCTTGCGTCTCATTCTTAGTTGCGTTTAGTGCCAGGAATAGGTGGATCACGGGATGGATTATATGTCTGATTACAGCGAATGTAAGTATCCTATTTGCATGTACAATGTATACTTACGAACAGTGAATGTAGCTGCTTGCCAGTCTGGTAGCTGCCGTCTGCATGGCTGTCTTTCCGAAGAATTTTATGTTACCCATACCTGTGACGACGTGAAGTGACATATTTCTCGGTCACGCATTGTGGCTAACTTTGTACTACAAGAGTCGTAATATGCGCAGCAACGGACGCGACAATCACAGGATGTCTGGTCTGGAGATATTCACACATAAAGTCACCTTTCTTATCTACAAGAAAGTGAGCTATTCATTCCCTGGAAATCGGAATTCTTCAGTTATTGATAATGGATCTAGCCTAGTACGGCGTGTCATGATCCAAGCGCTGGCTTGCGGATTCACAACGGCCATTCCCACCATGCTCATGGCCATTTTCCTTTTCACTGTCTGGGATGGTGCGTGAGCATTGCTACTTGTTCTCGCCTATCAATCACGTGGAGTAGCATTCTATATCATTCATGCTACACTCGGACGTATTTACAGCTTATCGGTTCTGTTAACTCTTATGGTGCTTAAGGTTATGCATCGTAGCGATCCATCTACGGTGATGATGGATGACGATGGTGTTTCCAGAGGGCCCCCCGTTCTGGAATCAATTTGTGAGTCTATGGACGGGCAGTTTTCAGGACACTGATGGAGATGACTGTTATAGTCTTTAAGAACCCGTCGGATACCGATACGGGAAACACGCAGTTAACAGTATGGGAACAACTCTTCTGTTTTCCCTCACTGATTGGATTCCTCACCTGGATTTCTGTAGAATGAAACTAGCGACCACTTCTCGACACAGCTTCAGTTGAGAAACTTGGCGAATGACCGACCTTTCACACACACTGTTTGATTTTATATCAAATCACCGCCAGTTCCTAGGCCTACGCGAACGTATACATAGCTTCCTTTAATATTTCTGACTTTGACTCTCAGTCTCCTTCAATTTATGTAGGGTTCCGGTCAATGTCGCTCCCTCCAGGTTTCTTCTTTTATTTGATTAGTGTACAGGTGTTTTGAGTAGCTCCGGTTTAAAATTTATCCTGTTTCTCTTGTGCGTAAACTATACACCTACTCATGTTCATTGAGTTTCAGGCAAATCTTAGGGGCTAAAACCACGGAAAATGTCGGTATTGGCGCCAGCGCCCCGATCCTTTCCCTAAATTAATGCAAAATATTTAATTATTGTTATAATACATAAGAAGTACACTGGGACGTCAAATTTTTTCTACTGTAGGGTTACGGTTGGAAGAGAACGAAGCATGATATAAGATTTAACAACTCATGAGCAATATTAGGTGTGGAAGGGGGTCTTGACTTGAGCTTGCTGACAAACGATTGCCTGAAGAATACAGTGTATCGGACTAACCGTGAGAACAGCTGTGAGACGACTCCTTATCAGTGAGGATGTCTTGGTAGGGCCCTCTCGTAAACAATCGGGGATCGGCCCGAATATCCGGTGTTTAGTACACACGAACACCAACGCTTGAGCCGCACACTAACCACGGACCCTCATTACACACTCGTGCGGGGTAGAGCGGCCCAGTCTTTTCATATCGTATACGGTAATATATCCGTCTGCGCCTGGTATACATGCTCTTACGTTCGAATGCCCTCTAGTTCTCTTTCGAAATTCGAAGGCTTGTTGATCTATCATTTGGTATAGGCGGCCAACAAAAACGACCCTAGCATTGCGTGGCGGTTACAACCTTGAGCCTGACCGTGAGATGGAACATTGAAAATGACAAGGGCGCGACTCGCGTACTTCATGTTGGATAACCGAACATCTTATGCGGCGGATGTAATGTTATTTGTGATCACCGCGACGTTGGAATTCATTACTGACTCAAAGTACCCTGTCTTTTTGGGAACGTCATCAAGGCTTTCAGTTTTAGCGTTCGCCATTGAATGCTTGAGGGAATTACATCTGTGAGATCATATACAATGGTTCTTCCGTCTAGAACTCGGGAATTCCCACGAACCTTCTATCCTGCATTAGGAACTAGCTATGACATTGAAACCGTTGTATTTTAGTGTGTCTTTAGGGTACGTATCTCAGACCTCTACTATGCTCGAATTAAGTTCACTTAGAAGGAAAGTGCAGGACGTTTCTGGCGGCCTCGTGGTTGCACACAATATTGTACACGTCCCAGGTCGCTTTGAGTATTTACTACTTGGGTCACTTTGCGATGACGAGGTGGTTGCGCTATTGGATTTGGGCATCTTTGTTCATCGATGAGGCCTGTTCAATCGCAGGTATGACTAGCATTTATATGGTGCGCCGTCGTTAGCCATACCTATAATGCTGTGAGATTTTGCACTCTTGATCTAGTGTCGTGACTGACACTCCAGTATGGGTTCTACCATATACGTTGCAACAGACTTGACGATTACATGTTCTCTGGCTTGGACGTGTTCGCACATACAATCGTCTTATGCGTCTACAAGAAAGTGAGCGTTCCACTCTTTACATATCTTGTTCCTTGAGTCATTGATAATGTATTTAGCTTATTACGATGTGCCGCGATGCAAGCGTTGACTTGTGGCTTCACTACAGCTATCTTCGCGACTGTCATGTCCGTTTTTATTGTCATTGTCTAGAATGGTACGCGCGTTTTATGTCTGGTATTTATCTTCGGTTGTCAATTATTACGGAACAGTATTCTCTTCCCTCTTTCCCTCTTTGCCATCCTAGGAACTAACCAACCTTTCATCCACACTTGTTGATTTAATAGGCATTGATCACAAGGCTCGGTATTCATTTTTCATATCGTAGATTATTCGATGCAAAATTTTCGAGAAGAAGTTCATTCTATTCAGCGTTAAAAGACATAAATGTATCATACCGTACAATATATATAGACAAAAACCCGACGCAATAAATGCTTCCCAGCAAAGTCACGGAAGCACGGTCCGAGTGGCCGGTCGAAGGTGAAAAAATGTGTGGCTGTGCAAAAATTAAGGATGAAGGCTAACTACAAGGTCGGCTCCATCATATTTGGACTTTTCAATGCTTACTCGCCTTCTAGTTCTCTAACATCTGTGGAACTGTTTACCGGCAAGGCAATGTTCTATTTACCGCAGACGGGAACTCCCTCTTGAGTCCAGTGGGCAACCGAGTCTCCGTATTCGACCTAGTAAAGTGCGTGGTCTGAAGGGTCCTTGAACGTCACTGACTCTCCCTTAGCAACAAGTCTTCCACACTACCATTTGAAACTCGTAAAAATATCTCTGTAATAGCACTAAGTCCCGATGGGAACGTTCTGATATCCGTGGATGATGGTGCGTGTGTTTTTCTTATTGGTTTGAACGATCTGGTCTGGACTGACGATCTTAGACGGTCGTGCCCAGCTCGTGAACTTTCGAAAAGGTGCCGTTTTACACCACATCAACTTCCATAAGGCTGTCAAGGATATCAAATTTTCGCCGGACGGAAAGTGAGTTCACCTTAGAATGGGTACAGAAGAGCAGCCAGGTGACGAAGAGTAATTAGATTCATTGCCATCACGCATGGTGCACATGTCCAAGTATGGCGGACACCGAACCATCTCGCAAGAGAGTTTGCGCCTTTTACTCTCCACCGAACGTATACGGGACACCATGACGATGTTTTGAGCATTCAGTGGTCTTCGGACTCCAAGTACGTCTAGAACTTGCACCGTAGTTATCGCGAGAATCTAAATGGTGTTATCGTACAGATGCTTCGTCTCGACTTCGCGTGATATGACAGCCCGGCTCTACACGTTGGACCCTGTCGAAGGTTTCCGACCCAAGACGTTTGCTGGACATAGAGACGCTGTCTCGGCTGCTTACTTTTCTTCTGATGGACATACGGTATGCCTTCCCTGCTTATTAACGATGGTATCGGTGCTGACTGTTCCATTAAGATATACACAGTCAGCCGTGATGGCGCGGTCTTCACTTGGAAGGCTAAATTACCGGAGGAGTCTGACTCCGGCGAAGAGCAACCAATCGCCTCAACCTCGAAAGGCTCCGGGTTCCTTGCCAATTCAAATTCTATCATCAACACCCGCTGGGGTATCTTCGAAAGACACTATTTCAATCAGCCAGGGACTAAAGTCGTGTGCACGACCTTCCATGCACCTTCTAATCTTCTCGTTGTTGGGTTCTCTACCGGTGTATTCGGCCTTTGGGAAATGCCTGCGTTTTCCAACATACACACCTTGAGTATATCACAGGAGAAGATCTCCTCCGTAGCTATTAATGCATCAGGTGAATGGCTCGCTTTCGGTGCCAAGAAGCTTGGACAACTCCTGGTGTGGGAGTGGCAGTCCGAGTCGTACGTCCTGAAACAGCAGGGACACTATTTCGACATGAACACCCTCTCTTACGCCCCCGATGGCCAAACAATAGCCACAGGCGGCGATGACGGCAAGGTCAAAGTATGGTCGACACATTCCGGCTTCTGCTTTGTCACCTTCACGGAGCACACTGCTCCCATTTCTGCAGTCTCTTTCGCGAAACAGGGCAGTGTCCTCTTTTCTGCCTCATTCGATGGAACTGTTCGTGCCTTCGATCTCATCCGGTATCGAAATTTCCGTACCTTTACATCTCCATCCCCTGTTCAGTTCTCTTCTCTTGCCGTCGATCCTTCGGGAGAAGTTGTAGCAGCTGGTTCGACCGACTCGTTCGAAGTATTCCTATGGTCTGTCCAGACAGGAAAACTCTTGGATATTCTTACTGGCCACGAGGGACCAGTCAGTTCGCTTGACTTTTCCCCCTCGGGGGAGAATCAGCTCGTCAGTGGTTCATGGGATCGCTCAGTGCGAGTTTGGAATGTGTTTGGGAGGTCTCGCGCCGTGGAACCGTGGTCTGTGTCGTCGGACGTTCTTGTTGTGGCTTTCCGGCCTGATGGCAAGGAAGTTGCGGTTTCGACTCTTGATGGACAAATCACACTTTTCGATGTTCAAGAAGGAAAACAAACAAATGTTATTGAAGGGCGGAAAGATATTTCCGGGGGACGAAAAGCCGATGATCGTATGTCGGCTGCTAATAGTACCTCTGGCAAGGCTTTCAACAGTCTTGCATATACCGCGGATGGTCAATGCATCCTCGCTGGTGGGAATAGCAAGTATGTCGTGCTTTACGATGTGAGGGAGGGTGAAGGGGTCATGGTCAAGAAGTTCCAGATATCCCAAAACCTATCACTTGATGGAACAGAGGAATTCCTGGACAGCAGGAGAGTCAACGAGGCCGGAATCAACGTTGACTTAATTGATGATCGAGGAAACGAAAGCGACCTTGAAGACCGGATGGACACTGACCTTCCTGGGGTAACCCGCGGTGGGGATATGTCAAAACGCCGGTATCGACAAGAGGCTCGAACCAAGTGTGTGAGGTTTTCCCCTGCAGGTCGAACTTGGGCAGCTGCGTCAACCGAGGGTCTCCTTATCTATTCGTTGGACGACACCGTACTCTTCGACCCTTTCGATCTTTCCATGGACTTGACACCTCAGACAGTTCTCGATGTTTTGTCCAAGCGGGAGTTCCTCAAGGCGCTGATTATGGCCTTCCGATTGAGTGAGAAGCCGCTCATTCAGCGTGTCTATGAGAGTATACCACGCGGGGATATACGCCTTGTTGCTCGACAGGTGCCAGTCATGTATGTTCCGACTCTGTTGCGGTTCGTGGCAGAGCATCTTGAGCGAAGTCCTCATTTGGAATTCGATTTGCTCTGGGCGAATACTCTACTGATGGCGCATGGCCGACACCTTAGGGATCGGTCCGGGGAGTACGCGAGTGTCTTTAGAGTCGTTCAAAAGCAGCTCGGCGAGTGCGAGCAGGCCATATCTAAGCTGTGAGTATCCTGGTTTCGTGACATCGATTTGTTTATTTATTTGTTATCCAGATGCGAAGAGAATGTGTCAACGCTCTGCTACCTTATCGATCAATCGAAATCCAAAGAGTTAAACGATGCCAAGATGATAGAAGTATTATGAATGGGGATGGAAATGCTAAGTTAGTATGCCTATTGTTACATCCTGCTCTGTGATTGTTATAAGTACAGTTTCTCTTTCGTCTTTCGGCTCGTACACGATCCGTTGTGGTTAAATAAGTACTTTAGGAGTGGGGAGGTGGGTTGTAAAGCAAAAGTGCTCAAGTCTTCGAGGTTGGTGATTCGGCTACATCAAAATGTCAGTCAATCCAATATAGCCGGGTTGAACATCAGGACACCAGACATACCGACTTTTGTCGTTACTGGATGCCGAAGATCCATGTCATGGTAGCCCCACCAATATAGCAAGCCTGTGAGGCCCATCAAGCCTGCGACGCCCACAATCTGTGGCATTATCAACAAAGGAGGCCGGAAACTCAAGCAAAGCACGAGCATACCACGCTGTTGTTCTTGGGCTGGTTCATCATAAACTTCTGCATGTTGGCTCCACCAAAGCCAGAAGCCGCTGCTCGAGGAATTCTTGTAGGAAACATTGTTGTGAGCGATATCGAATGGGTGGGAACGGTGGGAGGAATGGGTTTTAAATGTGAAGTCTGGATGATGTCACCTGCCCAGGCGGAATGGATAGAACTCAATGGAATGGCCCCGAAGCAGTGAGACAGTCTATGACCAGGGCACGAGATGTGGAAAGGGAGCGTCATGTGGGAGACCCTAAGCCTGGGCACAAGAACGTGCCGCCTGACCAGTGAAATAAAAAAAGGGCGGGAGGCGGAGGGTCTAGGTCCTAGATGGGGTATAATATTTTGCCATTGGCGACTTCGTGCGAACTTCTTTCTAGGTCCGCGTATGTACATCGTATATAATACAATCATAAATATGTGGAAACAGTAACCAGTCATAGACGAACCACCATAGCAGCCTCCTACAGGTGGTCCATTGTACGTATCTTGGTGTATAAAGTGGGCGTAAGATTTTTATCGCTCCTTTGTTTCCGGTCTCCAAGACCCTTCGAATCATATATAACCTTCCCTAATGCAGAACTGCTCGTTCCCACTCTTTCCAAACCTGCTCAAGTCAACTGATTTACACCGCAAATGCACATCCCTGGGTCCAGTAGTAACGGCACAACCAACATCATTGCAACACCGCCCGTCGCGATACCGGGACGCCAAGATATCTTCTGCGCAGCTGGTGTGACTAATTTGTGGCTGGGGTTGGTGACCCGAAGCAGGATGACGGAATAGCCGGGCTGTATCAGGACGGAGGTCCCACAGCGAGAGAAGTGATTTGGAGGGAATTTCGCGGTCAATGATACGATGCACCAGGGGTGGAGAAGAAAGGAGGAACTCCTGCAGAATGGGGTTGAACTCTTTAGTGTTTTTTTTTGTGCAAAAATAATCAAACATACCTTGCTCAACTCCCTGACAGCTAGCGGGGAAGCCCATCCCGCAACGACCAAGCTCAAGAATATCATGACACACAGATATAGATTGTGTGAGGATGGCATCGGGAATGCTGAGATATGAAGCGAATATTTCGCTCGAGCGTTTGAAGGGAGAATGGGGGGGAAGAGAAGTGAGACGAGTTCTCCCAGGTTTTATTATGATAGGTCACACGAGAGCTTCGAAAATGCTTAGCCAGTAGACGGAGGATGATAGGTGCAAAAGGGTTCCTGTCTTGATTTTGAGCCTTCGCTTACATTAATACCCAGCGCGGAGTGATACAGGATGTAACCTATTTGGAAGCACCAGCGGGTAACCTTTCGTAAATAAGGTGTTTATTTTGAGTTGCCAGGAAAGACGTATGTCAAGTGACCAAAAACAGGTAGACTAGAAATGAAAGATGCTGTTCTCCGTGATGTGGCGACTGCTGAAGCGAGTTTCGTCCCGAGCCTCTTCTCCTCTAGCTGGCAGAACGGTGGGAGCGTAATGATTGAGATGTCTGAATGCTCGCTATATGCTCGAAAGCATGTGGTCAAGACGTATAAGAAGCGTGGAAGCGACTTAGGAGGCGACATACGTGCGGGCTTGATATAGTAGTACGAAAAACAGCCAAACATCGATGTGAAGACTCGGAGCCGTCCTATAGGGCTGTCCAAACCTTACGACCAAAAATATCAATACGGCGCAGCGAAGAAGCATTATTTGATTATCAGTTGCTAGGCCTGGGAGCAGAGCATAGAACAGAGCCACAGATATGCCGAAGGTTGTGGCGTGGACTACTACGAACGCGTCCGGAATGTGCGGTAAATGCTATTCATTATTTGATTTGGTACGGAGAATCTTGTTTACTGAACGCTGAATAATTCAGTCTACGACGAGTTTGTTCTTCACCGCCGTGTGCACAGTAAAAGACATCTTGCTTTACTGCAGTTCTCGAGGTAGGGATGGCCTCAGGGTATTGATATTTATATTCACGCCTCGGGCGGTAACATATACAACTCAACTAACGGCATAAATTAGCTGGGTGCAGATTATACAGAAAAGTACCCACCTATGAACGTACTCGCTGGACCAATCATTGCTTGCCCTGGGCATCCTTGGAGAGATGTTTCGAGTTGACTGCGACGAAGTGATAGCCAATGACCGTAACCATTGCCAGCATCCCCAGAGCATTCGCCAACGTATATAACGTCTGGTGGGTAATCATTTTATAACTGTAGAATACTCAATCAATATTCACCTATAACAGCAGCACAGAGACCTACCAAGGGTGTGGGCGAGGAAGTAGGGGAAATACCAAGAAATGGCGCTGGGCCACGTTTGAGAGCTACTATTTGGCTGTGTTAGGATTGAAAGCCCACCGGGACGGAACGGTGCCAACGCTGGGCACGACCAGCACATTTACTCTTGAACATCGCCTACCATGAGACCGACACTCATTCGTTATGGAGAAATGCCTGGGCGTGAGTGTATACAACTCTGGATTGCTTGCAGGCAATGCTGACCAGAAGATATTCTTCGCAGCCAAGCGTGCATGGGTGAGCAATACTTTAACCAACGAGAACGATCCAAATTCATACTTTTCCTTGGATAGAGTTCGTGGTGGGGTGACAAGCACGGCGGCACGAGGATGAAGGGTGTTTATCAGTACAGTGCGTTACCCATGTAAGGAATTCGTTGGAGCGGATGCTCACTCCTTTTCTGCTCGTTTCTTTGTCTATTTCTTTCCGGATATTTTCGACTCTCCCCCCAGCCCTCTCACCCTTCCAAGCAAAGGCTGGTCCAAACTGGGCACGCGAATATTTGTTCCAGGGCTACAGGCGCGTAGCAGCGGAGGTTCCATATTGGATCGTTCCTTTTGCCTTGGGTTCGTTGCCATCTTTTCACATTCTTCTCTTTTCGCTGATATCGGGTTATTAGGTTACGGAATCTATACGTGGGCAAACAACTACACGAAGTACCACGATAGCAAGGCCGCCCATATGGCTGAACACCATGAGTGATGGTTGAACTCGAAATACGAGTTCTAACGCGTTACGGATGTTTCCATCCTTTCTCACCCCAATACAATTTACGTTATATCGCCTAGGAACAAGAAGGAATTCGATTAGACGTTTGAAATCAAAAGGTGTTCTCCGAAATTATAAAGTTCGCTTGAAGTTCACCTGTTGGCCGCAGTCGCCTTGCAGAACGTCAGATGTCGCAGGTAAACCCACTAATGCCTACCGCTACACAGGGACAGCATCCGGTACAACGGTTGTGAAGGTACCAAAGATACGGCTGAAATAAGGTATCCAGGTGCGTTATCCAATAATTGTTAACCTTGATGGGGTACAAGAACTTTCCAATGGGTCCGATCTCGGGGAGGGGGGATGAACGATTGTCCGTACCTAATTACCTTGGACCAGAAAATTTGCCGCTCTCTCAGGCCCATGATGGCTTTGATTCGAGTTGAACGCCAGCGCTTCCAAATGATGCATGGTATTGGAATCAACCACCATAAATACAATAACGACTGTAGCGTGTACAGGGAGCAACAAGATAGCAAGGAGTTTATACAAGACAGGTCATTTTGCGTACACATATATATGTGAAGAGAAAATGTTCAGGAACTAAGTGACAAGTCAACAAGGGCCGAGATCAGAGAAGTCTACAAATTAGGCATTCCCTTTATCCAACCCAGCCCACCCACAGAACCATCTTTCAGCATCTAAAGTGAAGTACAACATTCTTTTTGTTAACGAGATGCACCGTGATTTTGGTATCCTTGCATTCCGAAAAGGTGATGAGTCCTTTCAGACCTTGGTATCTGCTGATGTGTGGTCCCATTCCACGTTCCGCTTTACGGTATCTTGCATTTCGTGAGTCTCGACCGTAACAATAACCTAAGTCCAATGTCAGGAACGTGCATTCTGTACAGTGGATACAATACTTACTCCGGATGCTTGAGTGCGGTGTAGCTAAGGGAAAGATAAATCAATGAGTAGACAGGAACGGAGTTGTCAGCGACTTACTGCAGAGACGCCACCCGAAGACAAGCCATGACCATCGGATCGGTTGCTGAGGTCTCGCCGAATTGAAGTACGGGAGTTCAATGACGAGAGTACCGTGTTGGCATAAAGTTTAGGCAAAATGAATGTGAACGCTAAAGAGAATGTAAGGACGCGAAGAGATGAGAGTTTGTTAAGATACTTGCCAATGTGGTAAGGAGTGGACTATAAAATAAGCAGGCGATTGTCAGGAACCGAAGAGGAAGAAAATATATCAAATGCAAACTTACAACTGTGAAGTACATAATGATGTCGATAACGGCAATAACAGCTGTCAAGAGACCTGCCGATTCACAGTTGTTAGACGCCACAAAAGATTCGCCGACAAACGAGCGAGCTTACCATTTTGGACGGTCACTGTAACACAAAGAAATACGAAGTCAACCACACGAAGGCAGGAAGCATAAAATGGACATACTGCGAATGATCCTATCTAATACCTTGTCACTCGCCTCGAATCTTCCTTTGTGTTGGCGCAGATAGTACGTCAGGGAGAAGGCGATGATAATATCTGCGACGGCCGGCGGCAGGAGCCAGAATATGACAACCACCTTGGCTTCGGCAAGGTTTTGGAAGGTCTTCAACGTGGCCGCAGCATTGGTTCCAGCTAGGCCACCGCCTAGAATGGGAAATTAAACTCAGAAAAATGTGTTAGTGCAAATTTGAACGCACCGACTGCCATGAGGGAGCACAACATGACGAGCCCACTCAGCCACCATGTCCCAGAGATCACATGAATTCTCCATGCGTAGTACGTCTGTACCATGGGTCCAATGAGGCCCTAGAACCAACATGTTAGTCACTGTTCGGACAGTGTCAAACTGAAATCCGCGCTTACTTCGAATAGAGGATCTGGAGGGAATAACACACGTTCAGAACTGAATGAAAAAACTTTCTGAACTCCCGTCACAGGGTACCTACCTGTTATGAGAGCTATTGAAATAGATTTGAACATTGTATGAGAACAAAGGGAGAAGATCAGGGAGAAGACACGTACCCCAGTGGATAAGATTGTACGGCTCAATATTGCCCCAGTCGTTGATCAACAGGTCGTACATCCTGCACAGGAACTGAGCAGAGAACCACCACCACCAAGAGAAAGACAATTTACCACCAAAGGATAAAGAACGAGCAGAGGAAATCGACCGTGAAAATGGATCCGACATAGACGCGCTGCCAGAGAGGATCGCTGTACCCCCAGAATGTCAGGATTGCTGACTACGACGGCGAGAGAAGTCCGACACTCACTCGGGAAACGAACTGAAGTAATTCCATGTCTGTAAAGGCCGTCAACATCTGCTCGTGTTCCCATGTCAGAGACACATACCTGGACCACGATGATTCCGAACAATACTAAGGATATCCAGATGGCTAACATAGATGTTAGCCAGTGACGCGCTTTAGCACTAGTAAAAGGACATGCCAATCAAGAACACCCCAAAGGGTTGGGGGAGACCTATCATAGTTGGTATGGTATCGGCCATGGTGGACACAGAGAGAGGTCAAGGTGGTGGTAGACCTATAAGTTGGAAATAAGATGGGGCCGCTGATTAAACGACAGGCAACATCAGGAATATGTCGTTGACACCGATACTTAAGATGCCCTACAAATGGAAGTTGACAGCCCCAAATGGGGCACCTTATTTACGGACCCTGACTGAGGGCATAAGTGTCCATGATTCTATATTCTGTGATGCTCCTACTTAGTTGCCTAGGGTCATGATTCGTCAGAATTTCTTATCGCCGGGACGTCTACGCTGCTGTAATCGCGCCATCCCATAAAGGGGGTCTGTCGATACGCCTCTTGAGAGCAGGAAACTTCGTTTTCAGCGTTGTCGCATCACTTCGGCGAAGGACAAGGAAGTTGCCGATCTATTGAAAATGTTTTGGCGGTTGTTGTATGATGTTGACCAAAGGCCCTCATTGGTGGCGCGTCCCCTCAAATTTGCCTAGATTTACCTCTATCAACCGTAACGTGTTCGTAACTGTGATTCGGCTGCGAAGAGTCTTCTGATGCCAATCTGAAATAACGGGACTATCCTTACACTTTCTGCTGACCTAGTGCCAGTGAAGATAGGATCATGGGAGATAGGCTTCCCAGCTAATCTGTTGTCGCGGCGAGAACGGAAACTCCTTCATGCCGTGAAAGAACCATTCAGATGTCGCATGATGTCGCTCTCGTTTCGTTTTTGCTCTCGTTCTTGATGTCGCTACTAGTCTGTGGTGGCCCCTTCCCGTCACCGTATTCTTGGGTTGCTCCTACCATAAAGAAACATGTCCCATTGACAATGCGCGCGGGCGAGGGTCTTCCAGGCATCCAGGGGAAACTGGCCCTGTCCGCCTCATACTTAGAGGGGATGTCTCTTTCGCAAAGCAGCCAAGAATTACATGTGTCTGAAAAGCTACGAAAAGCTCTAAACCAGAACAGGCAGTTTCATTATGTTTCCCAGATCTTTGGTACGTCCCAATTTTAAACGCTCTGCTCTAGTCTTATATATTTATCCATGCTCTCGTTGGCGCAAAAAAAAAAAGATTAAGCGAAATCGTTCCCAGGATGGGACTCCGCGAAGATTTTGCGACCAGCATCATCCCCATCATGAATTACACGACGTCAGATGGCAGACCGGGCCACCTAAAAAACCATTTGTCCGATTCAAGCTTACGAGTCAAATGCAGATGTCTTGAGAAGTCCTGCCAGTTGTTACCGCAATCATGAGCGGAAACACGTGTCTGTTCAGAATTCGAAGAATCTGCAGGAGAAACTAAGGGAATCCCGCAATGTCCCTCAAAACTCAGTCCTGACATCAGCCTGAATTCCCAATGCCGGTGATGTCCCTGGGTGCATATGGATGATGTTCCACAGGTTCGTTCATATATCCCCTTGTACTCCATGTGTTATGAAATGTTTATCGTAGCGTCTTCCTAGAACCCATATAACACCTTCCGTAGATGATTCTATTGGATCCAACTTGGCCTTTACGCCAACCAAGTCTATACCTGCCACCTAACGGATTTATCGATGTCCGCCCCAGTGTCCTTTGACTACGTCGTCGTGGGCGGCGGTACCGCCGGCCTGGTTATTGCCACTCGCTTAGCCGAGGATTCCAACGTCTCTGTCGGCGTCATCGAAGCTGGAGAGGATCAGTCAAGTCGTCCTGATGTTCTCATTCCTGGTACCGTTCTTCCTCCTCCCGACAGCGTGCAGCTTCTGACGCGTCTTCTTGAAGGAATGGCGGCTATGCATCTGAGAGGTCCTTCTGACATGGACTGGAAGATGTATACTACACCCCAGCCTGGCGCGAAAGGGCGCAGTCTCTGGCTCCCCAGGTAAGTTGCAGGGTTCTGATAATTAATTTTGGGGGTCTGAAGCATTGCTCCAGGGGAAAGGTCGTGGGTGGATGTGGTACTGTGAGTTAATTGACATTGTAAATTGCGGACTGGCCTAGACTGATGCCTTGTCATCAGACAAACATCGTCGCGCTCGGAAAGTAAGTCATTACGACTTTTTGGTAGTGCTATTGAACTAAACGAAAATCCAGGGGTAACATCGCAGAATACGATGGTGAGCTTGGAGTGACATAATCACAGTCGTATACTAAGGACGTTAAACCCAGCGTTTGAAAAGTTGGGCTCGACCGGATGGAATTGGAAAAATTTGATACCCTATTTCAAGAAGGTATGCTGTCGTTTCGGCTGCATTACATCCGTTAACGTTGTCATCCGACAGTCCGAGACCTTCACAATTACAGAGAAACAATCAGCCGAGACTGGGATTAAGTTCAACTCGGAAATGCACGGTTCAAGTGGACCTATCCACAGGACGCTCTCTAGGTGGTCCAGCAACGTTCTCAAGCCTCTCATCGACGGATTTGCTTCTGTCGGGGTCCCCCTTAACACCGAATACGTGAGTCTTCGTTGTTATCTTACCTTTCGACCCTACGACTAACTATTTGAAATTTTTTCTAGTATGATGGTTACAGTGGTGGTGTTTACCCAATGCAACTATCTGTTCACCCAGAACATTGTGTCCGCAGCTCGGCGGCTTCTGTGAGATTTGGGCTTGGTCATCGAACAATCGGTTTGGTACTGACGGAACGCCACAGGAGTATTACGGCCCGAACAAACATAAGAGCAACTTAACATTGATCACTGGCGCAGAAGCGACGCGCATTCTTTTGAAAACCGATGAGTCTTCGGGTGAAATCGTCGCTACTGGCATCGAGTACTCGAAGGACGGGGAGCTGCTCACCGTGTCAGCAAACAAGGAAGTCATCCTGACACTAGGTACGTATGGGTGACGCTTTGCTTCATTGTCGTATTCAAGATTCGATCAGGTACCATGAAGACACCGCAATTGCTAGAACTGTCGGGCATCGGTGATAAAAAGATCTTAGAAGCACATAACATTCCGGTTGTGTTCGACCTCCCCGGCGTCGGAAACAACTATCAGGTTTGTGTCATCTTGTACGGTCATGACATTGTCTGACCTTTCACCAGGACCATTATACCTCTGCTTTCATTGCTGAGATTGATCCCAAATATGAATCGATGGACATGATGATGGACCCACAACAAGCTGCCTTGGAATTCCAACTGTAGTGCGTATAAATTTTCGCTCGCCTGTAAAAGCTTCGTCATAATGGCGATTTTTTCAGTCAAGAGAAGAAACAGGGCCGATTGACCTCTAACGGGCCCGGTCTTTACTCATTCATCTCAGCTCAAACTTACATGTCTGAGGAGTCCGTAGAGGAGATCACAACAAAAGCGGATAAGATCGCCGATGCTTCCTCTAACCCGACTTTCAAGGCACAAGCAGAGTGGCTCAAACGTGCCAACATCCCTGACCTGGAGTACGTTTACTTTCCACATGGTTTTTTTCTTTCTTTTTGACGACATGTGCTATGAACTCCAGATTTGCAACATTCAATGGATATATGCCAACCGGGACTACAATGCCCGAGCCTGGCAAGCACTACGTGTCTTGGTTGCTTGCCGCTGCGCATCCATTCTCTCGCGGCACGGTGCACATCAACTCTACGGATCCTCACGCACCACCTGAGATTGACCCCCACATGTTCGAGGAGGATATCGATGTTCAGATCCTCGCCGAGGGTCTCAAGTTCGCTCGCAAACTCATCAAATCGGACGTTCTCAGCACGGTTGTCAAAGGCGAGATCGCTCCTGGGAAGGACATAAAGTCCGATGAGCAGCTGCAAGACTACGTGCGGAGTACCGGCATGACTGTCTATCATCCTATTGGAACTGCCTCGATGCTCCCTAAAGAAGATGGAGGCGTCGTGGATGCTAACGTGAAGGTCTACGGTACTAAGAACTTGCGGGTGGTAAGCATAGCAATTCGTAGCCTCGATTTACAAACTCTTATAGTCGCTCTACGCTATTCTTTAGGCCGACGCCTCAATCATTCCTATCCACATTGCCTCTCACCCTCACACGACTATCTACGCTATGGCAGAGAAGGTCGGTGTTAACTTATAGGCCCATGATCCTTTATAGCTGAATGAAATCCCTTCGCAGGCTGCGGACATTATCAAGGCGGCAGCTTAAAACGTTCGATGGTATAGGTTGTAGTAATATATATATTTTTATGTATTTTGTAGATAGCATGACCAAGGTTATTGGTCAGGGATCACTGCTGCAGAAGGAACGGAATTAATAATTTTATACCCCTGCAGTGAGCCATAATGGCATTACGCTTGGGCTTTGAGATATAATTTATGGGTGCGACGATCGCGTAGCGACGGAATGATCATATAGAGCAAGACATCTACAATGAGTCGGAAGGGAAGAATCGAAGTCGATGCAATATAGTTTAGGTCGTAACAACAGTCCGGGTGGAGAAGAATTACTAGCATAAGTCCCAAAGCTTGTGGATATGTATGGTACCATGTAGGTGATGATCTGGGATCACGTCGATCATGAACTTGAGATCTATACAGTATTAATGAAAGAAGAAACCTCTACATAGTCAAAAGTGTTCATCGAATAAGCATACTATGCAACAATGCCAGCGCACATACGCCAGCACACGCAATGAAACCCAGGGGATACCCATTAGGATTCCCCTCGATACTCACAGACCAGAGCTAAGAGACATATCAGCATCTCGTTACGAGATGTAAACTAACGGAGTAAAAAACACACATATCCGCCCAAGACAGGGCCCAAACACCGGGCGAGACTGACTATACTTTGCGCTATACCATTGGCGTACCCGATGGCACTCGGTGGCGTCACTAAAACACATTCATCGGTTAGTAAAAAATGGCGTTGACAGAATGATGCGTACTATAATTCAACAGGATAGATACTGCTGTGTACGCAAAGGTGGAACCGCAGAACCGTAAAGCACTAGAAACGCTTCATTAGCCGAAAGGGTAGTTCCTAAGTTCGACTTATAACCTACGTGCTTATGGCAAGTCCCGTCATCAGTATGAAGTTGCCGTCATTCTCTTCGCTAGCGAACGGTACACGATAAAGTACGACCGTAAGATAAGATGGGATGAAGAGCAAGGAACCAAGTCGGAACATGGCCAGATGGGAGAATCGTCCTCGCGGTGGCCTATGGTTGATCAGTACCTGGTTGTTTGGCTCCAAGACATGAAACCCACCCAATATTGCTATATGAATATACAATCAGTCCGAGAGTCAGTCTAACACAATGGTAACGTACGGATAGAGGTAAAACTGGTACGCAATCTGGCAGAGACACATCAACGCAACTGTCGGAGATACGTCAGCCTAGAATGGTCGTCGAGGAACTATATACTCAACTGAGCTGTGCAAAGTGCCCAGCGTTGAGATTCAGGCCACCAGAATCATAATCGCTGTCCGAGCAATAAGTTATCATGCATCTCTCCTTAATTTGCCTAGCTGATGACTCACGTTACAAGATATGACATGAAGACCTGATCATGCGTTGTGGAATGAAGCGCCAGCAGTCCGTACTGCACAATAATCATAACGGGCAACTGAGACGACAATGAAGCTGGTTTCTCTGCCAGGGACTCCACATCGACTTGGTCATTAATCTGCAATACCCTTCCAGATTCCGCGATTGGCGCAAGGGAATCAGCACCAGTGATCTCCGCATCTGGATTAAGTAGTTGCTGCGCATCCAGAAGAGCAGCCGGGGGCTTAACGCCAGGATGAGAGAAGATGGAAGGCGCATTGGAGAATCGACGGGATATGTGTGTACCCTCTAATGGCTGAGAAAACGAAGTCTGGCGCTCAGGAATAGGCCAAGGACTAGAAGGAAGGCGAGGGGAACCAAGTCGAAGAGGCCGGATAGTCCCGCGTGTGTTAGAAGATCGACGTGCAATGGGTGTCATATTACTGGAAGCTCGACGACTGCGGGGCGTTGGCGTCGAGATAAGAGATGCAGGTACAGCACCGTCATCGACAGGAACACGTTCCACATTTTCTTCCTCATCCGCAGCCTCCTCGCGAAAATCCTCATCGGATCCCATCTCAGTGTCACTTTCGAATGGATCTTCGTTGTCGACATTCATCGCAGCAGCGACCCACAGGTCCGCAATGTTAGTGACCGCATTCTCGTTGGCCATAAGTAACCTTTGGGCAAAATTAAGGTCATTACTTTCGCTAGTTTGTGATTCTCGATTTCCGTCGAGATTACTTCCTCGTCTTCGCCGCAAGGAGCTTGCCATGCTGCCATGTCTTGCCCTCACGGTCGTTGTCGCATTGCTCGCCAATCTGTTCCTATAGCTACCGTACCCATAAGCTGATCCATTAATGCGGCTTGTCCTGGATGCAGTTTTTGATAATCTCGGTCCCGCAGCCAGAGGTACAGGGGGTTGGGGAGCTGCAGATGAACCACTGTTCAAGGCAGTTCTGTCTTGGCCATCATATACTCGAGAGGCAAAGTAGCCGGAGAGCTTTTGGGCAAGTTTTTTCCGAATAGACCCTGTAAGTGTAGTGGGCTGCTGATCCTCGTCATCGAAGATCGGACTTGGTGGTATGGATTCTTCCTCTGGGATTGGTGGGTGCATATCAACCTTCTCAGGCATGAGGCGAATAGCCCCTTCCCTAGGCCCGCCATCGGGGCCCAGAAAACACGCGAGAACGGAACCTGAAAACGAGTACGGTCATGAGGTACCTGCACACGCCAAGGGAAAAAAATAAACGAACCTGTAAAGGTGATCGCCGCCGCCATTGCACACGGTAGGAGATACGGATAATTTACGAATAAAGGGAAGGAATCAAACGTTCCGGGCCATTTCAGGGCTGGGCTTTCAACTAACAAGTACCGTTAGATGGCTATCAGCAGAATGCCGAAGACTGACAAGTTCCTCCGATGATGGCCCCCGCCACACCACCAAAACCCCAGCAAAATCTACATTACGGTTGAGACTGCATTTCATAGCAAACCGGCGTCTCGGGAAGACGCACCCCAGAATAGCGTAAGCTCTACCTTCATTACTTGCATCGGTTACGAAAGAGATAGACCCTCGAGCAACGCCGACGGCTCCGGCGAAGATACCTTGCAATAACCTTACGCATATGGCTTGTTGCAAAGAGGTGCAAGCCCCGAAGAGGGCACAAGTCAATGCACTGCCAAGGAGGGATATCACTAGAACCGCTCTCCTTCCGTGCTTATCAGCTACGGTGGCCTGGGGGATAAACGAGCACGGGGACCGTGAACAAGAAGGTGAGTGCGCCACTGTTGAATAGAACGTACCCAAAGCAGTGACGTGAGGAACTGAGTCAAAAAAAATGTTGATACTACAAGCATTTAGTGAGTTACTCTGCGATAATCATTAGTAATGACCGAAATATACCTAATACACCCGTCCAAAAAGCGATTTCAGCCTCATCAGTGAGCACACCGAAGCCTAAAATCCTTCGTTAGATCGACAGAGCCGGACACCGGATCTGACTGGCCTTTAACCATGAATAACAAGAATGGCGTCGACACATTTGCAGATAAGAATTCTCCTAGCATGGTCTACGGAACGCGATGAAATAATGAATAGGAAAAATGCGAACGACGACGCACGATAGACAGAACAATCATGGAGAGTACTGGCAGTGGCGTCTGATACACTTCCCCAGCAGGCTGCATTACCGTGGGCACCGGTGGCCTCTCTGATGGAGCTGGCGACTCTGCCCCTGCCCTCAATCTTGAAGCGAAACTCGGTCGACGTATACTGTTGTCAAATGAAATTCGACCAAGAACTCTGCGCAAAGACGACCTGTCGTGCTGGGGCGCATCATTCTCATCGTCGAGAGCCGACTCGTCCGCGCCGAACGACCTGTGTGGCAGCGAAATCCGGTTTGCTTGAGGTGTAGTCATCACGCGCAGCGCAAGAGACGACGTCAACGGTAACGAACAGATTTGGACAGAATCAGGACCAAACTATTTTCCCCGAATGTTGATGCGATTACATCACTCCTGCAGAAATGTCTCAGTATTATTCTGTCCTGTATAGGCTTGGAGGCTGCCACTGACGCATTTTCGAAAAAGCCTGAACACTAGTGGACGGTTGGCGCAAGACTCGATATTGCGGAAAATGGACTCGATATTTCCAAATATGTCTGCCGCCGGCTACTCGTGGTTTGTGTCGGGAGGACTGGAAATGAAATGTGGCTGTGTCGATAGTTACCTAGAACGTTCCTGGACCCGATATGTTTTCTTCAACTGTTGAGATTGTCCTGTTCAAGCATTTCCGTCTCCATTCCGCTGTGCGGTCTCGTCGGTACCGAATCTCGGCCTGCTTCACATGTGGAGAACAATCTATTATTCATTATCACTGACTGATGGACCCAATCAGAACTTAAGCAAGTCTATCACAGTGCTCTATGCCGAGGAAAAATGTGTATGTCGAAACGATTATGATTGTTTCTAACTCCGGCAAGTTTTAACCTAACTATTATTGGTTGCACGTGCTCATACCTTTTTTCTTCGCGTAAAATTTCATTATCCAGTGGAAGTTAAGTGGAACCTGAATTTGTCCGATTCCGAGTTCGAAATTGAATGAGGTGCCCATGGTCTCTGGACGTCGAGCCCAATGGCGGTGAGCAACCTGCGCTTCAACTATCACACCGGGTGTACCATTCCCGATGCGTATGTGGCTCCCCGCCAAACCTGTTGCAGTGGAGGAAGAATCGATAGTGATGGAGTCTATCTCGTACACGTCAGGCACCTTTTCATTCAACAGCATCAGTGTCTCGCGTTCGCCTGCAGTGCAGGCCATTGCTTACGGGTTTAGAGGATTTCTACCGTAAAGCTTGCTGGCAAAAGGGCGGAATATTCCGCACCACACGGCGACATCTGCGGGGCGGGTAGACGGATCTTCGACAAGTTACGTTTATGTGACGCCTTAGGACTGCCTTAGGCCGCCCCGGGCGACGTGGAATATTGCTTTCCGGTAAAACACCGGGGTGTTCTCCCGGAGAGCTTACCCTTGCTGGCCTTACGCCCCGCCCTCAAACGTCTAAAAGTAATCATTCAGCGCATCGAAAGCATAATGGAATGGATTCGGTGAATCCAGCCGAAGTGTGGTCATTGAGTCAAGTTACGCGAAGCCGCAGCATTGACCGACTTCTTCTACTACCAGTTGGAGCACATCCACAGTATTTGTTTCTCTGTCAGCTCGACGAGACTTTCCCATTACGAGAGCATCTTCAGGATTTGAAGTGTCTCGTTTGATGGACAGAATCGCAAGCGCGAACACGATCCGAGGAATATTTGTAAGACCCGCCTCGCATTGCCGAGAATGACACGATTGGCACGGGAAAAACGGCCTCCATTGTATCATACTGATGCCCAAGCAGAGTAGAGTTTTCACACAACGGGCGGGCGGCGATTGTGCTTGGGGTTACCGCTTGTTTTGTTTCCCGCGATCTATGGCAACTTGACTGGAGTAAAAATACAATTATTATGGCTGGATATCTCATGGTATCTCTGCATTCTACATTGTGTTCACGAGTGTAAGGTGAGGATTCTTGCAATGCGCCACCCCCGCCAGCCTCCCCGCAAAAAACGGTTGAACCGAATAAGGCAAGTGTTGCGTGACCAATCGTGGGCCCGGAAAGACGGGTTGGTCACATTCTGGCGCGGGAACAATTGTTTGCACGTCTATCATGTTTCCCGTCGCAGTTGCGATAATCTGTTTTGCCTTTATTGCTTCGTCAACATGTGGAATTTCTCCATGTTCTCCATGACAAAGCAAATGTTGCTGCTGTGCCTACGGAGCAACTAGCGCACAATCGTAACGCGGCTACTGTAACAGGTACGAGCATCTAACTGTGCGGCGGCGGCATGGTACGTGTTGCAGCCCAAGAGGCAGGGTAGAAGATCTCCCGTCAGTCCTGGATCTCTGGGCCGCGTCAACCCTAATGCTATTCATTTGTCTAGTCGATCTACTGGATCTGTGTGAATTTTCACTTCCAGACCTAGTCGCCTAATGATTTCGGTAATGATTACTGCTTTCCCCTTCAGCACTGGAGTCAAAATGCTTCTGCAGGCAGGTCGATATTTTCGGATCGGGAGCTAATCCTCGGGATTGTACCTTTCTCGTAAATTGAGGGAGACAGGAAGGTATGGTTCCAAAATAGAAATCTACCGAAAGTGACCAGTATGGGCCGGATTTGAATCTGTCCGATCACATACCGGCCATATAAAGGTCAGTAAATACTTTCTCTCTATCTACCTTCCTCAGTACCCTCCATTTCTTCTTCCCGCCTTTCTCATTTCTATCCCGCTCTACTCGTTTTCTTGCTTTCTTGTCTTGCTTTCACACACATGTCGGCCGCATCTTCCATGCAGGCACCTGCGCCTATGCCCACAAAATTCATCCTACCCGACCTCGTCTCGCATTGCACTTTTGACATCAGGGTCAGTCGGCACCGAAAGCAGATCACATCAGAGACCAAGAAATGGCTCTTCACTAGCGGCAACCTGATGGGACAGAAACGCGCCAACTATCATGGCTTGAAGTGCGGGCTGCTTGCTGCGATGTGCTATCCCGGAGCGGCATGCCCCCAGCTCAGGGTCTGCAACGACTTTCTCACATACCTATTTCATTTGGACAATCTCTCGGACGATATGGACAAAAGCGGGACCCAGACAACGGCGAATGTCGTTCTCAACACCCTCTACGACCCACATTCCTATTATTCTCCTACTCGTGTATCCAAGATGACTAAAGAGTATGTCATTCACATCCGGTTCTACACGCCGTGGCGCTGACATATGATTTTTAGCTATTGGCGTCGTCTCATACAGACGGCTTCTCCAGGAACGCAGCAACGCTTTATCGAGACTTTCGACTTTTTCTTCCAGAGCGTCACAGAGCAAGCTCACGATCGGCAGGCAGGAGTTATTCCTGATCTCGAATCTTATATTGCCCTTAGGCGAGACACATCTGGTTCGTTTATCTCAAGATCAGAACAATCCAGCTTCCTAACATTGTTCGCAGGGTGCAAGACGTCCTTCGTTCTGATCGAGTACGCCTACAACCTCGATATCCCGGACGAAGTAATGGACCACGATCTAATCCGTGGTCTCGGCGAGGCAGCTAACGATCTAGTTACATGGTCTAATGTATGTTTTTCATTTCCGAGCCTGAATCCGAACACGCGTACTGATAGATGGCCTCTTTAGGATATTTTCTCATACAATGTCGAGCAATCCAAGGGCGATACCCACAACATGATCCCCGTTGTTATGAACGAACAGGGGCTAGACCTCCAGTCCGCCGTGGATTTTGTTGGAGACTTGTGCAAACAAGCTATCGACCGGTTTAACTACGACAGAACGCAGCTTCCGTCTTGGGGCGAGCGGATCGACCGCGAAGTTGCCATATATGTGCAAGGATTAGCCGACTGGATTGTCGGGTCGCTCCATTGGTCTTTCCAGTCTGAGCGATATTTTGGAAAAACCGGCCGCGAAGTTAAGGCGAACCGGGTGGTTACACTCTTACCTCGTCGATCGTCGTATGTTTGATTTTTTGCCCGGGAGTTCTTCAGCGATCTAATCCCCTCTCAGATGATCATCTCCTTTTCATGCGACCTTTACTTTATCTTATAATTTGTCCTCGTCGACTTCCGAATTGCATTGCTAACCGATCCATCTCCGATGCGCGGGACACGCTTCAACATTATCCTATTATCCACCACATCTACTATGCTCAGGCTCGTTGGCGTCTGCCGTTATTCGTCATGCTGTACTTATACATTCCATCATCACCAGTTCTGCTTCTCCTTGTACGCATGGACTACACGTTCTTTAAATCGGGTTATCTTTCTTATTATCCATTACAATATGCATATTAAAGTGCATCGCTATCGTATATGCTATCTATTCAGTTATGCGCCCTTATGTTATTATTCATGCGTAATTGACTTGCGCATTGTTTTGTATATAGCACGTATGTAGTTAGTGCATACAAACGGAATAACAAAAGTTGAATATCTTTGGTACAATTTTAGTACCATTATGTTTAATTTGGTTCGTACATCGGCACCGCCCAATCCAATTCAAAGATAGTGGGTCGCTGAACTCACCAAAAAAGTAATGCAGCGATGACTTACTACCATCGTGTTACAGTGGAAGGATGAGTGAATTGTAAGGCGGTGCCGGTGAACAGATATCATAGCCACCGTTAGATTGTAGATGGTATCAGCGCGCAGCTGCGGCAAGGAATGCCTCGAGATATCACTGGCTCGCGACGTAATGCAAGCTGCAAGTCACTATTGTTACTGCTTGTTGATGAGCGTGGAGCTGTTCGCAGAAAGTGATGGCCTGGAAGGGCGTTCCGTCTCTATCTGTTACACCTGACACCGTCAAGCCGGTACCATCAGAAACTGGGCGTTGATAGATGGGAAGGTGAAGCTCGTCACAGAAATCTCCTGAAGAGCCGGGAAGGGGCGTCGAATCTCTAGGAATCCATATCCCCATGAGCTGAAGGGGTGCGAATAGATTCGTCTTTAATTACTGCGAAAAACAGCCTGCAGGATCCACAGCAAAGGTATCTTTTGTCTTCTATGACTGGCGACTTTGAGTCAACTGCTGTGGATGGATCGTGACGGCGATAACCACGGGAATAGACTGCCATCTTCGGTATTGGATCACAACAGCAACTGTTTGGGAACAAATACCTCAGCGCTCGTTTTCCTTGAAGATTCGAGAAGGAACTTCAACTTCACAGGACATAGAGCGACATACAATAAAAGAACCAAGATGCCTGTTGTGCTTTTGGTTGCCAAGTCGTTTAATTAAGTTAATTGTGATTCGAGTCACTTAGGAATGGCCTCGGACTTCGTATCCAGATGCTGCACGGCCTCGAGTCTGACATATCCAGGAATTCACCAAGTAGTCCCGAGTCAAGACGATTTTACCGCCGGCACTTTATAGTTTATCCCAAGTAAAGATACGAGCACAATAGTTGTTGTACATTGCAGATGTCGGAACCAAATCCGGCATGGCAAGATGCGTGATGGCCGGCCACCGGGCTCTCTCGCTCACCCAACCCCTTCAAAAAGTCATATGCTCAGATGATGAAAACTGAACCAGTGTATTTAGGTGGCCCTCCTCTCCTGGGATCAAGGTTAGAACGGCGACAATACGAGGGATCTACACAAGGGGCCGCGAAGGTGTCGAACGTCCTCGTTGCAGGAACCAAGCAGGAACCTCATGGAACCTCATGACCGATGAATGATTTGACCTCACCGCGCGCACCAGCCCCTTCCAGATGTAGATTATTCGGAGTCCATTTCTACGGAGAAACTCGCATGGCACACATCCGCGAGGCTGTCGTGCTCCCTGAATGACGGTACCGAGGAAGAATGAAAGGGGCATCTTGTATTTTGCAGACCTGCACAGTAACGGGATCTGGTGGGATAACGACCACGGTCGGTAGTTATAATTTACGTGCAGTTTAGGAGCTTAACATTATTGAGACTGCCCCCGTGTGCCCGAGTGCCTTCCGTCCACGTCGGATTTTATCCTTTTCCAACTTGTACCATGGTAAAAAAGCTTGTAAAGAAAGAGACCAGCTAACAAGTGAACATTCTATCCTGAGAGCTCTACCTTTGTATTTCGGTTGTCCGTGTTATAGCTTGCGCCGCAATATTGTATCCGACTACATATGTCGCACACCGCCGCCACCCTCGCGCAACATGGTAATTTGGCCGTTTGGGCCGCTCAATTCGCTGGGCGGCAGCCCAGGCCTGCGTTCCTTCGGGCAATAGTCTACGACGGCTACTGCGTTTCATCACGTAGACCTTCTTATGTCGCCGGGGCGACCTTCCTAGCATGGATCAAATTTGAGCAGAAGAAAAGCCCATTGGCGCCACGGACGTAGACTCTAAGATGGAGACGGAGACGGAGACGGAGGCAGGTGCCGCGGATCACCCAGCGGGAAGCAGAAAAGATGGTCCTGTGTAACAAGGTTGACAAAGAATTATCTGTATTATATACGGTGAGCGTAGTAAGCACTTTTTACGATGAATTTCTATATCATAGGCAACCGCGCCTCCGACGCCCACGGCTAGGAACCGTACGCGGAAGGATGGTATACGGAACGGGAAAGGAAGCGTCCGCGACGTGTACACTTCTCAACGCCATTTCGGCGACAGTACAGCCTGGATGGCTGGTAGAGATGCCTAAGTTTAACGCGGTCTAGTCCACCAACGACTCACTCACATTGTCTCCATATGGCCTCTAAGCATCGGCGATTCGCATACTTCAGAGCAAATAAGGCATTTGAAGTAGTTCATTGCTTCTTCCCTGTAGAATTCTTTCCAGTCGAAGTTCGACAGGTCTTCAAGTTTTTCGGCTTCGTCCTTCTCATCACCCTCAACCAAGCGGAACCCTTGCGCCGCCTTTACACGATGAGTAGCATGTACGAGCTTTGGCGACAGATGAGCAAGATAATAGATATGAAATAGGAGTGTGGAGGTCACACACCATTTGCTGCCACCGCATAATTGGTCTTATGTCGGCATTGTGGGTACCAAGGCATTCCAATAAAGGATGTAGGAGATTCATCTGTGTATAAGTGGCGACCGAGGGGTCAAACCCACAAACAACCACCATAGACCGTGCAGCATCAGATGCTTTGAGGTCAAAATGAATCCAGGACGGTGGGTTAACCCACGGGAAATCTTGTCCCCTAGAAGGACATTGGGATCTGCGATTTGATATCTCATTACATTCGTGAATGAGAGCCTTTGGATACATGACTGGCTGTCTGCACGCTTGACACTGGAAAGTACTCGTGGCCAGATAAAGATCTGAGTGTTCAAGTCCAACCTTTCCTTGCGTCGCCCGTCGGAGCATATCCAAATAAATTGCATGTTTTTGTGATTTCCATCGGGAAATTATCTCCGGAAGTCGAGCGATTGCTGAGGCAAAACTGTTCCTCGTCAGCCGTACATCGAGAGGTATGGAAACAACCCTTTTGAGGTCGTCTGTAGACGCAAGGGTTACCCAATCAGGTGCCAAAGTCGCTGATTTTGAGATAAGATATCTTTTCAGGGCGTCTGTCAAGATGAGTCGGACCGTGTTAAAACGTTCAAAGACCAAACGCTCGTCTCTGTGTCGTTGAAGAATTGCAACAAGAACAGGCTCCATGGTAGACCACTCTTATTTAAAATCGGGCGTAAGCGCAATGGTTTCCAACTAAAACAGCAACAGACCTTCGTCAGTAAGTTCCTCTGGCCTATTCACTAGTGTGTGCCTCTCTATTAAGTTGGTGCGCATCAAACCAAGCTCGGTCTGCCAGCCAAGTGAAATCAGCCTTTCATATACTCTGAGAAAAGGCGTCAGTATGAAGGAACAAGACAGCATTCTCACTCACTTAAGGATACGTTCTTCAACACTTCGTCTTCTCTGGGAAGCCTTATGCGCTTCTTCATGATCGAAGAACCAGCCGCGAACCATACGGACAAGCTATAATGCACGATGGATTGAGTTAGTCATGGTATGATGATATAGGTTCCTGGTCGCCGTACACGTTGGTGTTGGTCATATTCTTGAGTAGTTTTGCGTACCCAGTGGCGAATAGCCCGTTTGTCTCCGCCCAAAGAATCATATTCCAAGGCGTACTGTACCATATCAGGCATGAAATATCCGTAAAAGCCTTGGATATCTAGGACGACGACAAAATAAGTTTGTTGCTACGAGGTACGAACGGTGCCCACCAGCTTTGAATGGGATCCATCGGCTTTGCATGAAGGAAAGCTGGGATCTATTTTCCACTAGTTGCCGGAGTACAGCGGTTTTTCCGTTGGTGAGTAGAGTTGTGAAATCGACATGGCTTTGGAACAAGTATATTAGCCAAAAAAGAGTGTGACAGAGACAGATCACACTTACAGCTTCAACATGCAAGTTCTGCACGCGCGCTTAAAGTCTCGCCACACGATCTCCGACTTTGTGTCTGACGCACAATACTGTCATCGTCTTACTTTTTAGATAGTAATTCACACTACGCAGTATACGCACGTTACAGTGTCGTTCAAACACGAGATCTGCATAATGAGGTTCACTCATCCCGAGCAGATCAACCGGACCGAATATACGCGCTCGAGCGGCACGCCATAATCGTATACTGTCAACCGAGCGACTCATTAGAAATTTCGAGAACTGCCGTGTCGTCCTTGCGAGTCGTAGAAGGTCGACAGGGTCAAGGTACGAGAATATCTATGTGCCACTGAGTGTCACTTCCGGGCGTCAAATCAAGTTCTGCACCTCGATAAAAATTTCGAGTGGAACCATTGCCAGCACAGTCTCTGAAAAATCCTTCTGTCCCCTTTGATCAGTCAGATAAAACGCAAGATCGTTGAAGGTGATCGTTTTTGCCATGGTGGTGCCACTTCCTAGTGGCTTACGATAAGAAGAACCTACAAGAGAGCTGGGAAATAGTGTCTGGGTCAGTGTAAAATATCACAGAGGAACGAGTGCAGCCACCATTGATCAGCCATATCGAGAATCACGGTTGTCGTCAAGTTGTAGAGCAAGTCAACGCTTAAGCGCGTTGGCTGATCGGAGCCGGATCTAATGCCTACGTAATGGGAGTTTGCTGATAAGATTAGTATTTCCCATGATCTCCCACGGTCCATCGTGTTCTTTCACCTGACGCACACCTTGACATTCTGGTAGTTTTTCAAACAGTCAGGTCAGAGTCGGACCGGACCCACACTTATAGTCCTGCACTTTTACCTGGACAGTCGCCCTTGGATATTGAGCTCAGAGCTCGATATCCAACGGATATATCAATGAACTTCCTTGATTGCATAATACAGCGCGACAAACGAATTCTCAGAGGCGCTTTGCTCGCAGTCACGCGACTTACGCCAATGGTGTACTTTCGGAGGTAGTCAAAACGGTCCGGATAGGCCGCGAGACCTCCGCGTTCAAGTTCGTAGCTGTGCTCTCCATAGCGTAGGTCACTGTAATCATAATGAACCATAGGCCATCCTGCTCTGCATCTCTCTGCACAGTTCCTTTCACAGTGCAGTTGTCAGACTTCTTACTTATTGCGAAGCGCTTGTTGTCCATAATTTTAAAGATAACGGTCTCTGACGCGTTAAACTAGATTAAACTTCGACGGTACGGCCACTAATAACTAAATAGTATCGGTATTCAAACTTTCGAAGACTATCTTAAATCATTCACAAGTCCTTGGCCTGGTTCGCGTGCTAAAAATAAACTGATAATCGGTAAGCTGGTTCTTTCACGCTCTATTACAGACTCTAGATATACTACTTACTTTTAGGTCTCCCGACTTCTGCGTCGACTTTGCCTTGACACGTGTCTTATTCCGTTGATTACGCGTCAACTTTCAGCCTTTGTTCCCTCTTCTTTTCTTCGTCTTTTCTGTCGGTCCAGGAACCGGCCTGACACTGTAGTCGACAGTCCCCAATCAGCGTGTGGATTTCAAACTGCTTGGTCAAGGCATACAGCCTGAAATCCAGGGCTTGACCTGTGGTGTGAGCTTTTGATTTTTGTCTCGGTCCGTGGTCTCATAACCGACAACTGGAGGCAGATTGGTATTTGCATCAACAAGTTTGTGTATGTCAGCCCCGGGCCATACATCAATTGTTTGTCTGACACAGTGTCCCCATGAAGCGCTTTGACCTTTGTACAACAATCAAAGCTTCGGGAGAAGCCTTCGCAAAAAGTCTGGCGAAGATTCGGAGGTCGCTTGCGTTTTTTGGTTATCCTTCGTTTACGGCACGTACACGAGCCCTGCGATTGAGCGAGGCACGAGCAGTGTTCAACGCTACTTAACTATCTCCGGCGTTATTTGAACCGACGGCCACTGTACATACTCAAGATCCTACTGGATAATCATGCACTCGTACTTCATCTGTGGCATATTTAAGGTGTTTCCGACCCATTGCATCCTTGCCACTTCCCATTGCGATGGTAAATTTCACCATCCTCGCAGGCGGCTGCGACATCTTCAACTCCAATGTGTCTGGTCCCAATCCCTCTTGGATAACGTTGCACCCCACTAACCAAAGCATCCTGTAGTGAGTATCATTTCGTAGAACGACACATCAGTAAACTTCATTGATCATGTAATGCGGTGCAATAAACGAAATTACTGAAGAAGCCGTGCAATCTTTCACACCAGATAGCGTGCTCTCCGATGCGGTCGGCCGTCTGACGGCGACACCCTCGCTTTCGCAGTTGCACTCTCCACAGGGCAGGTCGCTGTCGTGAACTACGCGAGCGCCAACGGGCGCATCATTCCCACCACAGACACACCACTGGACTTTGACGATACCGCCATTATAATATCATTCCGATGGAGGTGCATCCAACCCTCATATGGAACTGGAGTACGGAAGTGAGGTCCTAGTTCCTGATTTGGTGAGGCTAGTTTTATCCCTATGGTAGGCTCCGCGCTAGTCTCGTATGCAGGGGGTGACATCGGCTCAAAGAGAACGGGTCTCCCGGAAACTGGAGCATCATCGGGTCAATTGCCCAGCCTACAGGATCTAGGCCGAGGCATATAACGGTTGAAGGTCAGACAATGTGACGATACCCCCCACACTCTGAAAACCCATCAGCTCTTCCGAAGGCGACTTGCTATTTACGCTACGCTAAACCACATCTACACTCACGGTTCAGAAGATCCCTTCCATTGATACTGCGACCGCCGCACTGCTCGCTAATGTCTCCATCGTACCTCCAGACCCTCCAGTTAACGCGTCTTTCGCTGCTGCTGAGCTTCTCATTCCTAAAATCTCAATATAGTTCCCTGTACAGTATATATACGCATCGAATAGGAACGTGGGGGAGGCTGACGAACGTGGTGACACGATCGCGATCTTCCGGTATGTTGAAGGGAAGCTGGAGCTCGTTACCCACGTATACACTGGCTTGGACCAGATCCGTACAATGGAATTTAGTGGCGAAGGCTCGGAGTATTTGGTCGCGGGTGGTGTAGCTGGCGACGGTAGTGTTGCTGTGTTCCGTAGGGTCGACAAAGGAAGAAGTCTCGAAGAAGTTGCAAGAAACACTGATCTTCCCTTCAGATCAAGCTTCGTCTGGTTGTAACAGGTAGTTAAATCCCACATACTTATGTGATTTCAGTGATGTAGGGGGTTGGGTTGGGGAGGCTCATTGAGCATAACATTCTCATTCTCGTACTCAGTGAGTGTTGTAAATAAAATCTCACGCATTGTCACCAAGTGAAGGCACTGATGATTGCGCTGTCTGAATCTGTTTGCTAATCCCCCCATGTTCTTTGATATTCTCGATATGATTCTTACATCAAGTTATATGTATTTGTTGCCCATGACCCTCAGCTTTTAGTAGATAGAACTGCCGCATACAAGGACCATCGCGTTTGCAACGAATATTTACACTTTTCTCTTGCTCAACTCACCGTCCCGAGCCTCGTGATTCCAACACCTACTTATCTGATAAATCCTCGGCAGTAGGGTGCCACGAACCAATGTCTCAGGATTTTTTTCGGGCTTCGGGCTTGAATTGAGCGATACTTTATAGACCGGTATTACAAATTCATGGAGGACACTAGTAAAGGCTCCGAGACGACGGGAATGAGTGGAGTCATACTTGTAGCAGGGCTGATTGGAGCCAGAGTCTTCCGGGCTTCAAAGAACCGGTCAACCAATGATGATCTCCCACGGTCCATCTTCCTCAGCACGTCTCTGCACAGTGTTCCTTTCTCAAGGTAGTCTTGTTTATCACCTTCTAGCGCCTTATTCGTTTCTTCCTTCATGGACGCACGTTTATTTTGCGCCGTAATTTGAAGTTTGGACTCCTTTTCTCCAGTAACAGGTCTCATTTGTCATATAGAGATCACCGCCCAGCCCACAGTAGTTTACCATTGTTTACTTGCGCTTGTAGTAGTGGAGTCGACCAATTTATACTGTTCCACTAAGTATCGTTAGTCGCCGGACTGCTTATCTACGTCCTTACAAAGATGATGGCCTGTTTCAGTGATGGTTCGCTGCCGCGAAGTTTCTGAGGATGTACCTGTCCCTCAAATGTCTATCACAAATTGACGGAACGAGATGTCCCGGTATCCTTCGACTAGAAGCTTAGAACCTTCCTTTATGCTTTCGGCCCAGCAAGTGCGGCTCTGGGGTTCTCTGAAGCTAATTCTTGCACTATCTCGCATATCTCTGTCTCAATACAAATGTCACGGTAAATGATTTTTGAATTACTATGACAAATTTCAATTCTTGGCAGCTCCATGGTAGATACGAAATCGATATCTTTATATTGTTTCAAGGGGGATATGTACATCAGCCCGTTAGCCTTCGTTTTTGTACGCTCTTGATCTATAAAAGACCAAGAATTCATTGTATCTTCATCAGCCATCATGCCTTCTAGCTCAAAACTCATTTTTGTGAGTGTTCCCCATCCTATTGACCACCCCACGAGTTATGTCTCATACGTTAAACAGGTTACCGGCGGGACGGGCTTCATCGGATTCCACATCCTGACCCATTTGCTGGACAAAGGCTACTCCGTTAGGGCGTGCGTATTGTTCATTTAAGGTTTCATCTTTTTAGTAACTATCATCCTGTATTAGCGCGGCTCGAGGACCGAAAGTAGACATTCTGAAGAAAGCTCTCTCCCTAAACTACAGCAAGAACTTTGAGGTTGTCGAGGTTTCCGATGTCTCTTCGGGCGATTTAAGTCAGCATCTGAAAGGTGAGCTCCTTCGTGCGATATGGGCTTGTCCATTCTCATATTCTCTTAGGAGTGTACGGTATCATTCATTCTGCAGCGCCCCTACCAGGCCGGGTTGACCCAGAAGCGGCTTTTCGGGTGAGTGATCCGTCCTTTGAGACACAGAGTACGCCGAAACACGCGACGTTACAGATTAGTATTGAGGGATCTCTCCATATTATGCGCGAGGCCGTGAAGGCCAAAGTCCCTAGAGTTGTCGCTACAAGTTCCATCGTGACATACCCTTTTCCGGTAGGGCCATTTGGTGTAGACGGTCGGTCTTTTTGCAATCTTGGACTATACATTCTTATGAGAAAATCTGTAGATTGGAATCCTATCACCAAGGAGGAAGCTATAGCTTCTGGATCGCCATTCCATGTATATGTAGCCGAAAAGAAGTACTCCGACATGGCCGTTGTTGAGTTTGCGGAGAGTCATCCTGAAATCGATATCACGCTTGGTGAGTTCAGTCCCATATACACTTTAATTGGAACTCATAGACTATTACGCAGTCGGTCCTCCTTTCAATTTTGGGCCCTTTGCTCCCGGCTTTGAGCTCCTTATTTCTGAGCCGAATCTCAAAGCGTTGTCAACTAATGAATCGTTTTATGCACTTCTCCGACGGTCTCACACCGATTTTCTTACTCTGCCCGGCGCTATCGATGTCCGTGATTCCGCGAGAGCGCATGTCCTTGCATTAGAATCTCGGCCATCCTTTGAGGTAGGGCGGAAGAGGTTGGCTATCTGCTCCCCGCATCAGTCTTCTTACAAGGACGCGCTCGATATCATCGCGAAGGAGCGCCCGGAACTCAAGGATCGTCTTGCAGATGGGAGCCATGCACCGGAATGGCCTTCGTACACGCTTCCGTTGAATTGGGAGAGGCTCGAAGATGTGCTTGGTTTGACGACGAATTCATTCATTCCATGGAGGAAGACGGTTTTGGATGCTGTGGATAGTCTCCTTCGAGTGGAAGAGCTCTGGAAGGAGAAAGGATTTGAGGTTCCAGTGTGAAGGTTGAGATTCATTGTATTCACCCAACTTTCATAAAATTTTATGCCTTCTGTCCTGCTCTACATTTCGCTTGGCAACGACCTGACAACGTACATTTTCAGAGAGCAGTAACTGCGATATTCGAACAGTTCACCATGTGACAAAATTGGACCTCTCCCCAGATTGTCACCCTTTACGCATTGACGTACGTAAACATGATTTGCTTTCGCTATTACAAGGGTACGAATTTTCGTGGTGATCCCGGACCGTATTGCCGTAACCGTCACCATGGCAGTGCCCACCGCCTCTTCCGATCTCTCTACTCCAAACCACGTACACCTATTGCTACTCGCAGTCCTTATTTTTATTACTCAACGACCGTGTGCCCATTATTGACAGGGACAGCCCACGGCTTCTTGGCGAATGCTTATCTATCTCTCATTTATTTGCTGGTAAGCATCTTAACTTTTGCGTTTGTTCTACTGCTGACATTTTACGCAGATATGTCTATCAATGAACCAGAGCAAGTTGATTCTTCACGCATTCAATGCTGCAGACTAACTGGGATAAACTTGAAGGCCTTGGTGTTTTACAGGTGTGTCTAGTGTCGGTCTCGCTTAACTCAGTCGTGTTGATGTGTGATATCTAGTTCTTCGGAGTAGCGGTCTGCACCTTTTACGACCAGAAAAATCATGGCGCCCTATAATAACTATACAAGTCGAGTCTAGGGGTGGTTCAGTAGATTGCGATGCGACGCCGTGCTATGAAACGACACTGGGGAGCGATGGCCAAAATCCTAATCAGAAGGAGGTTTTCTACATGTAAGGGTGCATATATGCTATCGCAGTCTGATTTATAACATTCTGCAGTCACGACGTTTCCCTACACTCTAAAATCTCTATTAAGGTCTGGCATCGTTCTCAATCAAAGAAGAAGCGGAAGAGAATTCTGGTCGCAAACGCGTGTCATATGCTGCGCGATCTCGTGAAGGAACAGAACGAGGCTGGACAGTGTGAGTGAGTCCACTTTCTAGCGCTTCCTGTGGTGACTTGACAAATATTCAGGTCTGGACGTTCGCCTTCACACTCTACCCTCCAACGCCAAACGCCTCAAAGGCGCCCGTCCAGGGATGTGGCCTAAGCTATCTCTCCGTGTGCGGCCACCGTCTGCAACTAAACTACACTATGAAGAACCACTTTCTGATGATGGCAGCTTTTGTGAGGCAAAATGGTTTCTTTGAGCAATTTTGATGCTGAATCTCCTTCAGCATGCTACTCAGATAGCATACCTCCTACACCCACGAGCACAGGTCCTACCCTGTCCAGTCAGGGCGACGTCATCATTCTACCGCCTCCCACTGAGCAAGAACTCAAACGACGTCTGCAGCCTTATATAATAGACTCCGATGACGAGATGGCTCCCCTTCTCATAGATGACGAAGCGTATCTCAACAGCGCCCCACCTATTTTGCCACAATATTCAGAAACCGAAAAGCCTCTGGACCTCCCTGCCATGGGCGTCATGCAACGCATTGTCGCATCTTTCACGATGTATGCCGAGCTGAGAGATGAATCCCGTTACGAGCGAGCGTTCTCGCAACAGCGACTGGAGTGGTCGTACGTCGGTGGGCTCCTCACCGCGCTGGCCGCGTACGTCTCCTTTCCTAGACCCTTCATGTACCCATACTAACATCGCTACCTGCAGAGTCGACACCGCTGTTTTCTCTATCTCTCCAGACACTCTCTTCATCATTAACCCCATCGCCCGCTCCTTTATCGCCATGTCTTCCACAGCCTGTGGCCTTGGCATCTTTTGTGACGCTTGGTTCATCTTCCGCTATAACTTCGTCCCACTTGAAACAGCTCGCGCGCGTTCCAGGGACAAGTTTAATTCATATTTTTTCTTCTCATTGTCGGCAAGGGTACCAATAATATGTGTACTATTGTCGGGGATGACGTTGATGGGATTTTTAGGCGTGGTTGCGTGGACGGTGTGGCCGGCAGGCTTGCTGGTCATGTCCTTTTTGGTAGGAGTGTTGATGTCATTACAGTTCTTGGTGTTCGGAACCTTGTGGTTCGTCGGAAAGGCGATGTGTGCAGGGAGAAAAGTCGGGAAGGCAATACAGTGGGTTGTTGGGAGGGATAGCGGAGAAGGAACATCAAATTCTGCGTAGCGCTTTTCGAGCTGGGCTTCTACATTGTATTATGGGTGTAAGTGTAATCTGTATGTATATTTTGAATTGTTTCTAACGTTGAAATAGCCGACAGTTTCGGTAAAGGGAACCATATGTCGCGAGGTGACGGATGTATTATGAGCCCTGTCGTCATTTGTACGCAAGAGTATGACCAACTTGGAGTCCTTACAAAGCTACTTCCCTGCGTTTGTCAAATCTACTCCGTTCCAATATTAGCACACCAGCTTTCAGAGCTAGGACTGATAAACGGCGTGTACTTCAACAACACTTTCTTTCATCATATCACTCCTGCAAGATTAGGACTCTGAGCTTGAAGCTGATTTTTGTTAGTTCTTCAATTGATGTGGTTTTTGTCGTGCTCATCATTTGCGAACAGGTTACCGGGGTCACAGGCTTCATCGGTTTTCACATTCTGATACATCTAATGGACAATGGGTATTATGTTCCGAGCGTAAGTTACGACCTTTGATCCCTCTAACATTATCCCAGAGCCAATAACTGTTCTATATCAGTGCTGCCAGAAGTGGCAAAGTCGGAGAAGGCTTTGTCCGTCAACTATAACAGTGATAAGTTTGAAGCCGTTGAGATTTCTGACATATCTTCTGGGGATCTCAGTCAACATCTCAAAGGCGAGTACAATGCATTAGTTGTTGAATTATTTACTAATGTCCGTGCCCATAGGAGTCAGTGCAATTATCCATGCTGCGGCCCCCATCTCTGGACGAGCTGACCCAGAAACAGCTTTCAGGGTAGGCTATTCAGCTACTGTACGCGCATACCCGGGGACTGAAAATGATGCGTTAAATGCCAGAGTACTGTCGAGGGTTCTCTTCACGTTCTACGAGAGGCCGTTAAAGCCAGAGTCCCTAGGATTGTAACTACGAGTTCTGTCTCTACGTTCCCCTTCCCGCAAGGACCATTTGGTGTAGACGGTAATCCTTGTTCAGCGGGTCCTCACACCAATTAACTTGCTGACGACGCGTATCGCAGACTGGAACCCCATTACCAAGGAAAGCGCGATTGCATCAGAACAGCCGTTTCCCATCTATGTGGCTTCAAAGAAAGAAGCCGACACCGCGATCCTCAAATTTGCGGAGAACCATCTTGAAATCGATGTCACTCCGTGAGTCTGATTTTTTGCAGAAACCAAGTGAAGCTGACTCGTCACTGCAACAGTGGGTCCTTCCTTTAATTTTGGACCTTTTGCTCCGGGCTTCGAGCACCTCATCGCTGAGCCCGACGTCAAATCATTGTCTACGAACAGATACCTATACGCGCTTCTTAATCCTGATAATACGAATTTCCCGAGCGCGGTGGATGTACGAGATGTTGCAAGGGCGCATGTTCTTGCGTTGCAGTCGCGCCTTACGACTGAGGCTGGAAGGAGGAGGTTTGCAGTGGTTTCACCGTATGAGTCTTCGTTCCAGGAAGCCATCGCAGTCATTGCGAGGGATCGACCAGAACTCGAGGGTCGCCTGATGGATGCTACTCGTGCACCCATATATCCTTCGTATACGCTTTCAGTGAACTGGGACCCGATAGAAGACATTTTAGGCTTGAAGCGTGATTCGTTCGTTCCTTGGAAGAAGACGGTTTTGGATGCTGCTGACAGTCTCGTTCGCATGGAAAATTTGTGGAAGGAGAGAGGTTTCAAAGTATTAGCATGCTCTGTCTTCCTATTTTATGCAATGATAGCGTCTTTTTTCAGAAACCATATCATAATGGAACCAGTATCTTCAGAGTCAGTTACATGATACGTACTTATTTCATCAATAGATGTGAAGAAGGGCGTGCCCAGATCAGAAAGTGGGCATATTTCCACCACAGACTGTTCTCTACCGATATTGGGTCAGATCAGCTACATTGGATAGAAAAGAGGAAGTTTATTGGATTATCTGTCGTCTTCGGGATCGGGATGGCCTGCCCAAGCCACGCCTGATGCTTGCTTTCCATCATATCGACTTCCAAAGCTCAAACCTGCCTAGCAAACCTGGCAATTCCACAGGCGGAACTAAGCATCATGGGTCAATGCTCGAATCTCCTAGAGGTGAAGACAGAAGAGGGAAGAATTCTTGAGATCACGCGAGAGCGGGAGTTTGGGACCAATAGTAACATTGAGATGACGAATTCTCAAGCACCCGTAAGGGAACACCCAAGCCAACTACGGATTGCACTGAAAAAGTAAAGTAGTAGTAATCAAATGTTTAGGGAGGAGGGCAGGAGAGAAAACTTCTACGCGTACTGCGACTGCGACTCGCAGTGAGTGAGAGGATGAGGAAAGTCGCTGCCCGCCGACTGAATATATACTCTACTGAAGCAAAGACAAATGTCAAAGGTGCTAGAAGACAACGGGAATGGGAAAAGACATGAGAAAGTAAAAGACATGACACGTGCGGGTTGCGTCAATATCGGCATTGAAGTATTGACCCTGAACAACCCATCAGCTTGTTCACCAAACTTTGAAGATAATCCAAACTATGTTTTTCTTCGTATTCCCATGCCTCCAGAAATGACTGCAGCCGGAAAAACGTCTAACGAGCGTTTTCTGGTCCTCAAAATCCCAGTCGCCATAATTGAAGCTGCTGCCTGCAGAATACATAAGTGCTTGCTTTATGTTGTCACTGAAGTTTTAGGAGCCTCTGCCAAATGAGTCGGGGCAGGCAGGATCTTCAGTCAGAGTCAGATATGCAAAGGGTCAGCCATTGCCGACAAAACCTATGAATTCATACCGGATGTGTATGTACGACTTGCTTTTCTGGGGCACACCCCCGATATTTATAGGAGCTGGCTGCCGCGCTTTGCATCGCAGACACACAATATGGCGACACAAGAACGTCGAGTGTACACTCGGGTGGTGGGCTCTGAGATAGGATCGCTGCTCGGGACGGCAAAAGATGTGTTATTTAGCTTTCCTTCCCGATTCTGTACAGCATCTCGCAGAACACACATCTTCAGTTCCAAATGTTGGATACCCAAGCTTACTGGTTCTTTGGAAGCCTCACAGGGGGGAAGACAGCTGTGGAATAATAACACTCGAATGCCCAAAGACCGTTTCGACTTCCCCCCCTCGTCTGCCATGTCTATTACGGCGTCATTGCTCTTCGTTTGCAATTGTACGAAGGTGATCGTGCCATCCTCAACGATTTTAATGCTCAAGATTATTCACCATGGAAAGGCAGGCGAGCATCCAAAATGGTGCAAAAATCCCGTACTCCAGACTCGTTCAACATTATGAGCTACCTTGGCAAACAAACGGCGTACGCATAGAAGAGGGCGGGGTACAGGGTCACCAGACAATTATCAGCAAGGAATTCACTCCGGACAAACAGGATCAAGTGCAGGAATGGATATACGGCTAAAAATGATGCTGCCTAGGAAAGTTAAATTTCAAGCACGTCCTTTGAGACCGCGATTCTGTCACCTGTCAAGTCTTTACAGAATATCAAGCAGATCATGGAATATCTCGAAGTGTAACACCTAGTCTGGTCAAGTCCCCACAGGTTTACCTTTGGGCTTTGGGCCTTCGAGTCTCGACGATATGGTACGCTCCTTCTCAAAGCATCCCTGTCATCTACAGTGTCTCTATTCCTGGAAGGCTTGGTAAGCAAAGTAGTGAGATATCAACGTCATATATAAATTTCGTGCACACCAAAGTCCAAAGCAAATGCGTAATATAGATCGTAATACAGATATCCTTCTCAACTGGCATCCGAAGAATAATCATGTATTGACAATTTGATTTCATAGCTTTAACGCCACATCTTATTTATACGTATTTACTATTTACTTTACATTCTTGACATTTCGTACCTAGCATTACTTGACTCTGAAACCCCATCTACCCTGTACAACAGAATATACTTACATTTAGAGTCCACGACGCTCCTTCCCAAACAACCAGCACCTAAACTCCAACATTATAATCCATTCTACATCTTAGTATCTGGTAGATCCGCGTGGTGCACCGAGGATCCGGAGAGTTTCTCGTCATCAGTTTTTGTACCGGCAGCTAGCACAAGCTGATCTTTTGCGTCGTCTCCGTCGAAAATAACAGCGGTCTCTTCAAGAGTAAGACCCTTTGTCTCGACGACATCTGTACAAAGTGTCAGGACTGACTCATTCATGGTTCAAAGGGAAGTGCCCACAAAGGTAAATGAAAACGCATTCGAATGCAATCCAGCACACGTAGACGATCTGTAAATCCCGTCAACGGTGGAAGAAGGTAGGATGACACGATCACGTACATAGTACTTCCAGCCGATGTTGCCTGTCAAAATTCAGAACATTAGGTGCAATCATGGAGTGAATAAAAGCGCTTACTCAACGCGATTGGGTTCACATACTGGTTGAAAATCAGAGCCAGTGAAATTGTGAAGTTGAACACGTTGAAGCCCTTGGCGCGGATCGGGTAAGGAAAGATTTCGACAGTGTAAGCTACAATCAAGGGCGAGAATGCAATACTAAGCGGCAAGTGAGAAGTTGTAGTACCAAGATGACTGATACAGGCATTGCTTACTCGTAGGCTGCATAGAACAAGAAAATGAAAGCTATTAGGGCATGAGCAGCTCCTTCAGTTCCTTTCTCGCTGTGCACTGCGAAGCAAACAGTTTGAGCGCTGAAAAAGACGAACATGCCCACTGTGGACATCATGAACAGCAGGCGTCGGCCGAGTCTTTCGACGAGACTTGAAGCGAGCAACGCCCAAGCCAAGTTCCAGATTTGGAGGATACCATTGATCAAGAGCTGAAAGGAAGACGAGCATCGGCGCCCTGTATCCCAAGCATGCAGCACACAGTTTACTTACCTGGGTTGTTGGATTCTTGATGTTAATGTTGGTCAAGATCTGGTTCAAGTAGTACGATGCCAAGCCGTTGCCGGACCACTGGGAGAAGAATGCAATGGCGACGATGATTCTCATGCGCTTACGATTTCTGGGGGTGAAATCAAAGACTTCCATCCGACGTTTGCGGCCACTGAATTAAGACTCGATGATTAGGTGGCATGAAGTGACCGAAGATGCAAGCACGCACCGGTGCGGGTCCAATTCAATGGCAGCCCTGATTTCCTCAAACTCATACTTCACCAGTGGATCCTCACTACAGTTTGGTTATAAGACCCTGGTGTCCAAGGAAATCTTGTCACACATATGCATTTCCATTGGCATGATAATAAGCCAAGACCTTTAGGGCTTCCTCTTCACGGCCCTTACTGACAAGCCAACGCGGAGACTCAGGAACGAACCAAATGAGGGCGACCTGGAATACACAAGGGAGGGCCTGAAGAGCTGACGGAATTCTCCATGCCCAGGTATTCTTGATCTTGAAAGTACCGAAGGTTGTCTAGGCAACACTACGGGAACACCATAAACGGGAATGACATTTGGATAGATGATTACTTACATGATAGATCCCAGATACTAAAGGGAGTTAAATGTCGACGTGAGAGGTCCACGATAAGATGGATACGATATCTCAGTAATCAGCGTGGGGGCGGAATTTGCTATTTAAGTATAGGTTACTTCGTATTCTGCGGCATAACAGGCGTACCAGAAAAGGTCAAACCAAAACCAATCAGAAATCTAGAAAAATACTCAAAAACGTCGCTCTATACAAAGATAATATGGACGTACTGAGCTCCAATAAATATCCCAACGGACTGAGAAGCCGTCTGAATAGCTGTAGCCATAATCATGATTATAACACCCAGAAGAATAGTATATCTCTGTCCAATGTCATCCGAAAAATATGGGGCAAAGGGATATGCGGCGAGACTCCCAATATTCTGTAGAGGTGGACTTATTCGCCAACTTTCGAAAGAAATGTAGAGCTGTATTCGCACCTGAATGACATTCAGAAGGCCGAGTCTCCCGCCAGCTGGTTTGTGAAAATACTCAGACCATTGAGTGACTGATTGCAGTTCGTTCATTATGCTTCCATCGTATCCGACCGTAGAAGACGTGATGAGTCTGGTCTAAACATTGGTCATCGAACTACCGAACCTAAAGGGAAGGCTTACATCAAACAGATCCAGAATTTGAGGGCAATGAGCCTTTCAATATGAATGAATTCGTGAGCCCGAGGTCCAACGATGATAAAACTATCATACCTTTGGTTGTTGTACCATTTTCTGTTGGGATCAATAAGGTGACTGTAACCTGCCGACCCAGTGTTTGCAACAGCGCCTCCAGCTATTGTTCCTTAGCGAAGTTGAAGGTATCAGAGCAACGAAGTTCGCTTAAAAGTGCCAGACGGTTTTTATAGTACTCACAGGCGTCCCATGGATAGTGACAGCTAATCACAGAAGTTTCTCCAAAGGTACGTCGTAGCTTGAAGAATTGAGTCTCGTACGGAGGATATTGACTCTGACCTAGAGGACATGGACAGTTGCTCTACATACCCCAGAGGCTGCGCACTATGCCTTACCCTTGCCAGACAGTCCGTGGAATGTGCCGCATTTCCTCGAAATTTGGCGGCCTTGTTTACGATTTGGAGCTGCGTCACTCTTCTGGAGGTTCTGCCAGAAAAAAGTAAAGCTGACACGAGGATTCTCCAGACCGACCCATCGAGACTGCACACTGATGCTACAGTGAAGATAACCGTAATCCGGGCCCCATGACGCTCTGCAGTCCCCATTAGCAGACTACAATATTCATATTTCAAGGGATCAGTAGGACACTTCTGCTTAATGCTCTCCGAACTTCCCCCGCATCAAAGATGGAATGCTGGCCGTGGTGGCAGGTGACTGTGGTTTTCCCACTGATTTCTCAATAGTCTCAAGACGTGAAGAGATATGGGGAAGCATGTACCCAGAGAAGTTCTCGGGAGAAGCAAGATCTTGTGTGGCGTACTAGTAGCGAAGACTCCTGAGTAATCGATCGAATGATTAGCACGCGACTCTAGTTGATCCCGTCTCACCGCCTGCTAGAACTCGCCGGCAGACCTCCAGGCAAGGAACACGGACCATGTAAAGGTGCTTCAAGTTGGTATGATCCAGCACATTCTGTATTGATACTCTATTGTGGTACATAAGGGCCAGTCGGTGGTATAGCAAAACAAAAAACAAAAAAAACCATTGCAATACGCAGCTGAAACTAAGAAACCAAGGTGAAAGGTATAAGTATCTGTCTTCTAAACTGTCGAAATTTTGATGACCTCGCCATTTGAGGAATGTGTTGACGTCGCTTCCTGCACTTTACGGTGTTCCATTTCTGTGACGCCTGATGAGTTGAGCCTCAAGGGGTCGCATATGAAGCATACCGTATTCATCGGGAAGCTCAGCGTGTGTATATATTTGAGTAGTGATTTGAATGCCGCTGGAAGTCGATGGACGCATTAAAATCAGATACTCGCAGTGAGAAGAATAACAAACGCACACTCCAGCGCCCGTAGGCTTGCTCCCACTGACGCCCTCCGACGTCACCTCTCCTCTTTCTTCGTTATAAACATTGATACCGGTAGAACGAGCGACCTTGATGAGCAATCCTAGATTGAAACGCGGTCATGATCACCGTGATCAAGGGAAAATGAACTATACTCACGAGACATAGACATCTCAATTTGTAGCTTGACAATGTACACCACCGGGTGGAACTAAGTATAACGGCCCGGTTCATTCCGGCAACTGGACTCCGCGTCATGAAGCAGCTCACCTGACAGTATACGAACTGATTCCTGAGAGCAGTGACGCCCAGAAGGAGGATGTCCATACCAATAGATATGATAATTATGTACTGGTTGAAGCTGTGGTTAAAATAGAGTGAGCAAGTAGAAGCGGCATCCGCAAGTACCGGGGCACATACCGCATGACTCTATCGTACTTCTTTAGGCCGTGCTGGATGAGCCGTGTCTTTACTTTATGAATGAACAAAAGATTGAGGAACAAGTCCAAAACTGCGATACCGCTATTAGTCGGCAAGGTGGACATTGTGGCGGCATGACATACGAAGGTACACGGATTTCTCGAATCTATCATACCAATGGTTCAGCTTAAGCCGTTATCAGCGGGAGATATAGAATAGGGTCGTGAAGGAGCGCACCGAGATGTACGTAGTACTGATTTGCAGATGCGCGGGAATCCCTGTTTCAGCATGGGTGAGGTTCAGATACTTCATCATGTAGATGTCAGCGCCACTTACAAATGCAAGCCGTGGATATGGATATCATGGTCACGATGGTCGCCACAGAGGCCTTGAGGATGAGCTAGGGACGGTTGCATTTTAGAGGAGGCTCCTAAATCATGTTAATGTAACGTACCCTGTGCCTTGGCTGCGAGTACAGGATGCAAAGTCGATTGACAATGATCAGCATCAGACACTGAACCTATTTCAAGGTTTAGAGGAACGTCAAGCATCAACTGCAGTAGGGACCTACTTGACAGATCCAACAGAGGATGACCGTGAGGAAGACACCGAGACCGGGGGGGAAAATCTTCGCTCTGTAGACAAATGACAAATGAGTCCTTCGAGATGATATCCCATAGTATGACTTACAGATAGCCCCACGAGACAATCTACGGAAAGGTGTCAATGGTGAATGATATCGCATCCAGCTTATTGAGATACGTACACAGAAGCCAAGATCCCTATTACATTAAAGAAATGAGTAGGTCATAAATCCACCTGGGAAACTAAGCGACGAACGCGAGAATTTCCACCCAAATCATGACGATATACCCGGAAAACTACGTGCAGCAAGCTGAGTATATTTCCAAGGTAAAAAAAATGCAAGGATCCTCACTCTTCTTGCTCTCCTCGTTTCCAGAATGGCGCACCATGTGACATTAATGGAAAATCCAAACTATAGGAAGATTCAGGCGAGTAATAAAGATGGATGGCGTAGAATGGCGGACGAAAAAGCCAAAGACGATGGATCCAAGGAGTAAATCTCCTTTAGTGACCTCCAGTTCCTCGAACCTGCGAGTTAAGAGATGTTCATACGGGCTGGACATGACTGATGATGGCCAAAAAGTTGACGCACGGATACTGGGTCTTAAAACCGACGTCGATGGTCATGACAAAGGAAAGGAATAACCGAGCGGTGGGGGGAAGGGCGGGGCTAAGGTCTGGCTATAAAACCGCCGCGTATCTTATGTAGACCTGCGGGAATGATCAGAACCTCCTGAGCACAACTCTGCGCTTCTCGGCAAAGGAGTTATTTGTTCAAGGTGAGATTTTGGTTCATATGGTATACGATAAAACTTATGAGTTAACATTCGGGCACCGCTAGTTCCATGCTGTCCCATGATATCTACGATTTGGATTTATTGAGACCAGAAGGAAAGCAAGAACACGCCGCAGATTTAATAGGATAACTTCGACCAATTACAGTTCATCGGATAAATATCTGTCGGACACCCGCGCCTGGTTGCCGGCAGGAGCAATCAGATCAACATGCGGAGCGCTTCGATCACGCCCCGCCCGCGCACGCCGCGTGGCTCAATCAAAGAAAGGAGCTCCAGAAGGAGGCTCGGAAGGAATCTAAATCAAAAAGTTTGAAATTTCTGCCAACGTTAGATCACGTGAACGTGTACACGTTCTCTTTCGGAAGACTTTCTCCGGGTCGAGGCGATGAAAGTAGCGGTCGTCAGTGACGACTTTGATACCTTGCCTAGCGGTCTCCATTTGTATTTCACTATCTTTCCTTCTAGATTTCGCGCGGTTAAACGAATACATTCATTCGTCGTTTGCTTGGCGTTGTTAAGCGTTCTTCGGTGGCGATGCTGTTTTCAGAGACGGGAATGTGGCCGGTCAAGTATCGCAGGCTGATGCTCGCCCTCCGTTATTGGCAGTATGCCCTCTCCCTTCCAGACGATCATTTCCTGTCCTACGCGATAAACGATGCTACAATGCTAGCTATGGATGCTCAGCCCTCATGGATCTCTGATCTCGCCAACACCCTGCATCTCCTGCCTCACCCTGTATCGATTGACGTTTCCCGACATTGGTCACCCACTGACAGATATCGTTATCGAGAAAGTTGAACAGTCCTGTTTAAAAGACATCGAAGCCTTCATAACCTCCTCCCCAAAGCGCTCATATCGCATCATTGTTCCCCCAGCCCAAAGCCGGCCGACGATGCGTAAATCAGCAGTATTGGCATTCCGCTCCTATCTTTCGGTACCCGTTCCCGCGTACTGAAAGGCTCTCGTATGTTGACGTCCTCTCGTACACTAGCAGTCGAGGTGCTTAGGTGGGCAGAACGTCAGCACTCTCCTGTCCCTCGCTGTGAATCTTTATGCCGTTACTGTCAGTCCGATGTCGAGGATGAAGCACACGTCTTGTTGTACTGTGATGGATCAGATGAGTTGGAATTGTTGCGATCCCAGTATTTCCTTAAAGTTTTCGGTCTTGCATCTCGTCCTTTTTCCTCCTCTTTGCATAGTGCTTCTTCAGGCTTGGATATCATACGGCTTCTTCTCGAAGCAGACAATACTGATATTTTATGTTCTTTCACCAACACCATTTTCACACCAGAAACTACAAGTAATTGCCGCGGACCAAAGATGAATACAAATACAAAAGGGCTGAGGGAAAGTTTGGCATTGCATCTTTTGATGTAGAAATATATTGCTTCTCGTTGTGACGATGGCTGGAAGATGAATCTGAGTCTGGGGATTAGCTTTGTGGCTTGATAGATTATTGGTTACTTGCATCACACCATGTAAAAAGAATTTGCAACGAGTTGATACTGAGATCGTTAAGCAGGGAACTGATGGGTTCGTCATAGAAACTCGTGGCTTTTCTTTCATAGCAGAAGAGGGAGATGCGGGGACCTCTGGTCTGTTTCTTTCTCAGGGACATGGGTGAGAATAACAAAACCCTCCTCTTCCTGACTTCCCTTTTTTGGTCATGTCCGTATTGTCCGGTCAAGGGGCTGTGGGATGCATTAGACATCTCTTGAATGCGCTAACTGGAGGGCGACACAATTGTCCGTGTTATCGGTCGCTATCGGGTGAAGTTAACTGCACGTGATCCTGACGGCTGACTAAGGTAAGGTAATTCCAGTGACACTGAGGCAGTCCCGCTGCTCCAGAACCATAACGTTACTCGCGATACCCTAACATATAACTATGCACGCTAACCTTGAAATTTTCTTCATCCGCGGCCATCGCACTCCTGAGCTAACAAGGTTGTCAATTACTTTTCAATTCCCCTGCTTTTCGAATTCTAAGAACACCGGGCCCTTGTGCAGGGCCGGTGACAAGTTGCTATTAGGTTAGTACCACTATTTATCCAATATGACCCCAGATCCGCGAAAGGAGCTGATATTCTCCACTGCCAAAAGTCGGGCGATCTAGCCATATCGAAAAGTGTTCATAATCATAAGTCGGCTTAGATTGAACAGCAGGTTCCCTGTTAAGTAAGCTAAGGTGAGGATTTAAGGCAGGGGCATAACAGGACCGGCCAATGGAGTCGACGCTATCTCGAAGCCTCTACAGTATTCGGTCTGCATGCGAAAAAAAACAGTTGCAAATGGAACGGCCACTTCTAATTGCAATAGGTCGATGGCAAGATTGAATAAAGACAACAGTCTCCAAGCAGCCATCGAAGTCACCTTCAAGAATTAGCCACTAAATATATAAGGTATCTAGGGGTCTATCACGCTGACAGCAGGAATTGGTAGGAAGTGATCCAGATAGATATCCAAGACTTGGCGAATAACATAACTTGTCCCGGATTCGAAGGCAAGTATGTGCATACCTATGATAGTCAAAAAGGCACCACGGACATGTACTACTGGATGAAGGCGGTGTTGAATTAAGGACCGTAGATGGCAAAAGTCGACATTCAGGGAGGCGTTTCAAATCCCTACAACTCCAACCTGGAAGGGCACGAGAATTGTGGATGGAAAGATTCGGCTACGGAGGCCAATATCGACGGAACGACGTACAGAAACAATAAACATCAGCAGCACACGCCGGTTCCTTCCCTCATTGATGTAGGAGTTTTGTCAATGAAGAGGATGGGAGAACCTTGAGAACCCTTGTCAGAATGGCGATTCCGCGCCAGAACAATGCGGCAACCATACGAGATACTGTTATCAAAAGGAGCGTATTTGTGGTGAAAAAATTTGCTGAATCTTTTGCAACGAAGAAAGACACCTCCCGAGAGGCATTGAACGGACGTAGGCCGATAACGCAGTGCACCAAATCGATTTATGATATCAAAATGGCGAACACGACCTGAAAGAGCCCTTGCGCAGGGCCAGATATCTGAGGGACGGCTGTATTATTATTAGATTCATTTATTCGCAATCCTGACGCATACGGACTGAGATACAGATCGGGAAAACACGATACAAGTCAACTCACACCCACCGAATTAATTCCGAAAGCAAAAACAGTTAGTCCCAATTTCAGAATGGACACGAAGTAAACATTGACTCGAATCAAGGCGCTAGAAAACGCTGATAAGGACAATGTTTAGAAACAGCGTACCATTTCTGTAGGAACATGAAAGGATTTCAGGTTGCCCTATGGAAAACACATTCGCTTGAGGCTCATCATCTCCGGGGTTTCAGATTTGTGCGCCACCGCCGCATCTTTCATTTTCAGGGGTGTTGTGGCACGTATGACCATGATGACACTTGGAAGAGTCGAGGGGTGACAGAAATTCGCTGGAGAATCTGGGGTCGAGCGATTGTGAGGAAGAGAAAACAACACAAGGAGACGGGGAACCCGATACAAAGATATAGAAGCGGTGCCGACGCCGCCGGGTTTGAAGCACAACGTACACGCTAGCCACGTTTTCGCTGGAAGGGAAGGTGACATGCGCGCGTACACTGGTTCAAGCCTTATTTTATTTAATTGACCTGCTGATAAATTATTTCGTATGGGTTTGTGGGGAGATCGAATATTTCAACAACGAACCTCGCGTGATATGTTGTCACGCTGGAGCATCGCAGTTTCCATTTGGCCTACTTGGATATGCGAAGGTACGCGAAACGGAGAAATAAGTTCCTCGGGTATTATATGTTGCATGCGCTATTCTCCCAAGGATGTAGCGATAGGTCTGAAAAGTGCAGATGTCACCGACTGGAAGCTCTAGGGCGATGGACCTGTCGTATTAGACTGAACAGCATGATAAGAACACGAAATGATCCTGCAACGAGAGTATGGCCGAAATTCCCGGGTACCTGAAACAACGCAGATGATCGACCAAGAGTACGCTCACCGCCAACGATCTGCAGCCGATGGCCAGACCAGACAAGTTGCGTGGCGAGGTAACCAGGGTTCAGTAGATGGGCGTATTGACACGTATCGTAAGCAAATTGAAAGCTGCGTAAGAGCATCGTGGGTCACAGAGGATCAGATTGCTGGTAGCGGACTTCGACTCTTAAGTAATGATGCCTAGGAAAAAGATACAGCCTTCCTGTGATAGATGCATTAAGAACAGATGTCTTGGACCCATTCTACGTCAGGATGTCGTGTTTCAAAGTGTTGCTTCGACGCATTGATCGATTCGAGCCTCCAAGTCGGAAGTATGCGGGACAATATTGAAATGTGGATATCCGCCGGTAGCGGCAGTCCGGTAGGCTCTTCCGTAGCGAAAGACAGAGATGATAGAAGACCAGAACATGGAGAGACCGTGGTCCAATACATGAGAACAGCGATGCTTGGAGCATCAATGACCCCGTGGCCGCGGCTGGATTAAAATAAATATGGGAATGATGAGAGAAATGCGTCATAAGTGGGAGAAGCATCCCCCTGCAATTCAGTCTTCCTTTCTTCCCGCTTGAGCTATTTACGCTGATGCAGAGAGATGAAGCGGGACGACGAGTAAGTCGTTCAGTCGGTCACGACGCGGCTAGATGCGGCGAGCAATAGAATACGTAATTGATGCTGAATAATCATAAATCTGTGGTCCCGCCGTCGAGGGCGATTCGAATACTAATTTTGAATTCTCTTCTCCCCATCATACGGTTGTCTCTGCAGTGCTGCATGTTGAGCTCGCTGCCCCCCGACGGTGAGGAGCTCCTTTCGTCGTCGTGACAGGTGTATGATCGGAATTGGCTGACACGGTTACAGAGGCGTTTGGTATCGTAGCACCTATCATAATCTTCTGAACGCTCCTTTTCCGTGCTCGTCTCGACTTTCAGGATCGTGATAAAGCTGTAGAATGGAGGAACAGCCTGTAATTTCGTTCAAGGAGGGTGCACAGGTGCATGACGCTGCCGTTTTTCCGTGTTTTATAATCTGACGACCCTGTCAGTCGAGGACGAGTAAGTTGGTGCAAAAATTATCCAACTTTCGTAGCAGAATCCGTCTTTCAAGCGTGCGCAAGGGTAGTGTTAATCTTGCCCTCGAGGGGCCGTACATGAGACAGTCGACTTCAATGGATGCTGGGATGGCGAAGCCTTACATGTCCCAGCCCATGCTCGCGATGCCCAATCCGTACAGCATTCAGCAACGTCGAGGTTTTGACGACACTCCCTCATCATCACCCTCCAGTTCCCCTACTGGAAGCGAGCCTCGCGGAGCCCCGGTTCCACCAAAACGTACTCGCCATTCAATATCGACAGCAGTCACCGATACGAATACGGGTGTTGTATTGACTGGCAAAAGCATCACCTTCGATGGCCTACCCACTGAAACGTCATTCTCGATGAACAGTGCTGCCTCCAATCAGACTCCTGGTCTGCCTGTCGAACAACGTGATGCTGTGGGCGGCGACATAATTCTAGCAGATGTAGCTTCACATTTTGCCGTGTCAAAACAGGTCCCATCATCGTTGCGACAAGCACCTAGAGACGCTCAACTACCACATATGCCTTTGTCAATATCGGACACCACTGCCACCACGACAGGTAGCGCTGCGAAGGCAACAATATCGACACAGGCAGTCCCTGTTGACCCCCATTTATCGACCTCATTAGCTGACTTGTCGTCTCGAGATTTGGGTCTTGCCAATCATGAAGAAAGATTCTCCTCCTCTAACGCGTCGACAAAGTCATTTCATACGCCACCAAGCCATTCTTACTCATTGCATGGTGGATCTTCACCATTCCTTCCCACATCGACCATCTCTATGCCCAAGCAGGCGGTGACATCCTCGCGACCACCGTCTGGAGACATCAATCCATTCAGTGCTTCATCAGTCTCGATACACAACGCTAACACAGCGCCAGCATCTACGACATCCTCCTCGACGAGGTCTATCTTCAATGGATCGACGAATTTGGATAGTCGAGGATCGACACCTTTCGTTTTTCCACCGATGAGAGATCACGGTTCTTTGACTGTAACGGAAAAGGCTTTACCGTTGACGCCACTCGTTTCCCCTTCTAGCCCAAGCTCAAAACCTTCATCCACGGCGTACGGGACAACGCCTACGCGTCGAACTCTTCCTTCTCTTCCAATGCCGTTACACCGATTCAGCATGACCCTTGCCGAGGGTACGGGCTCTGTAAGACTATCACCGTCATTGATTACGCGACATCCACCCATGCCAATCCTTAATCTACCGACACTGCCCCCTTCTACTCCTTCAGGTAGTGCCGCTGCGCTTAGCTCCTATGCTAACAGGCCTCACCAAAAGCTGAGAAGCATGCCAGCCTTGCCCAGGCAGGGTACGAATATCGACGAAGATGACGAGGATGAGGATGAGGATGAGGATGAGGATGATGGTGAAGATACTGAGGATGGCGAAGACTTTGTTGAAGCGAGTGACGGTGGAGACGATGACGATGACCGGACAATGGAAGACAGTCCCATAGCAGGAGTTCGGTCAGTATTAGCTTCGCCATCACGACAACAGGAGAGAGCACAAGTTCTGCAGCCATCCTTGCATCTTCCGACCGACTTGGTTCGCCTCGATCTTTCATTCCTTGATGATCCACCACGTTCCTCTGATGTGAAAGGGAAGGGTAAACAAAGGGAAGATTCCGACCTTGCTTCCGCCACACCCACCGCGTCCAGGGCCAAAGGCCTTCCAACCCCTCGACAGCAACCTTTCCCGAACGACTACTTTTCTATTGCGACGCCCTCTAGTCCTATAACAAGGACTCCCAGTACCGCCGCGTTCTCCCCAGCACGTACACCACGCCTGGAGGACGGCATGCAGACTCCGGGATCACCGTTAACACGCGGTCCTATTGCTGATGGTAGACCGACAATATACAAACACGCTTCCAGGAGTATGATAAATATTGTGGGTCCGTCTTTGTGTTGCCGGGATGAGGAAAAGGTAACAAATAGGGAGAAAGAAATCGAGGTCGTACCAAGGACGACCGGGCTTGCGGGGCTTGTGGCTCGGTTACCACCATCTACGGGGAAAGCATTAGAAACATCACCTCCGGTGCCTCATCCACCGTTGCAGAAAGCACTAGCAGGTGATATGCCAGGCACTCTCCATAGACGGCGATCACTTCCTACTTTCACTGCTGGTTCACCTCCTCCGCCTTATCCTTCATTTGCTCCTCATAAAGGCTTACATATACCTTTGCATCAACCGCCTCCTGATTTCGATGCCCCACATATCATTGAGGGACGAGAAACATTGCCGGAATATTCAAATTCCATATATTTACGCACCGTGATGCCTCGGAAAATGGAGTTTACTCAACCAGGCGTTCAGGCTAAAGATCGGAAATGGAGAAGAGTAGTTTGTGAGCTCGAAGGGACGGTGTTTCGCGTATATGAGTGTCCCAGGGAGGCGGCTGGGGTAAGCGCAATTGGATCATGGTGGGAGAAGAGAGTGGGTGTTGGGGACGTCAGCATTCCCGCAACGAGCGGGCCCGCGTCTACGAGAAAGGCATCTGATGCTGCTCTAGGAGATAGACCAGAGCCGGCGTCGAAGTTGGGCGAGGTAGTCACTGATGCAGCAAGGGGTGGGTCGGACCTTCAGCTTTCCTCGCAGTTACCTGTACCCAGTCAGCAAGAACCACAGCAGACCTTCATGCACTCAAATCAGAGTCGATCGAAACTGGTTAGCTTGCTCAAGCCATCCAGACCGCATAGTAGATCGCGCAGCGACGTACCAAATCCATCGAGATTGTCCCCACCGAGTCAGCCAAGGTCATCGTTATCAACACCGAGGCCGCAGACTCCCACGGTGACGATGCCTTCTCCCTCCGATAGTACCCTGGCAGTCTCGACACCGTCGTCTCTGTCTTCAGGGTCCTCACCACGTCATCGAAGTTCGAACTCGAGATCGCATTTCCGAACAGGTCGTATACCTGCTACTTCGATAATGTCTGTTCCCGAGGTACCAGAGGGTGAACTGATCAAAGCGTACACTCTGCAGAATGCGGAAAGTGGGCTGGGGAACGACTATGTGAAGAGGAAGAACGTGATAAGGGTGCGAATGGAGGGCGAGCAGTTTTTGTTACAGGCTATGAATGTGGCGAGTGTTGTGGAATGGATTGAGGTATGTATGTAGCCATTTTTGGCGACTATCACTAACAGATTTCCATCTGTCGTCTAGGGATTGCATTCTGCGACGAACATTGCGTTAGACCTTGATGAACGTCCGATGCCCAGAGGCCCGCTATTCCCCAGGTACGATCTTAGTTCTGTGTGTCGTGTGCCATCAGAGCTAATGGGCTTTTTCACGTAGGAGACGTAGACGTCGTGGGGTCCGTAGGACTGATACTGTTACGGCGTCAGGCTCACCTACCGATGCGCCTTCCGATGGAGCGCAACCGTCTGCACAAACGACATGATGGCAACGATATTCACGCAATATTACTGACGCTCATGTACATAATATAATTAAGGACCGTCGGCATGATCTCATTTTCTTTCTTTAGTACGTATACTGCAGCGATTTGTATTAAGGTTCTATAACTTTACATACCCATTTCCACAGCCTAATGTTGTAGCAATAGCGCAATGAATGTCATGACATGCTTTAGAACCTCTGTGTTGCCGTATGTCATCAGCTATATTTCTCGCTTTGTAGGGTATGAGCGCGCTCTGTAAAGGTGCCCAATATACATAATTGTTGCTAAGCGTGAAAAATAGCAACTTCATGTGTCCAGGATATTTTTGGATCAAATTTCGTCCTTTTTTTTCGCAGAGCCTTCATATCACGTGCTCATCCGAAGGTTGCCGATTTTGGAAAATTGGAGGCATCAACACGACGTTCGTTATCTGCACCGCCCTTCATCGATATCCTTTGCCATTTCTCTCTGCGGTTCGGGAAACCGGTTCACGATACTTTCTTCTGCCTTTTTTTGACGGTTAGGTGACCCGCTCTCCCACAAAAATCAAGAAAAAAATTGGCAAAGTCCCTGTCTCCAACCTCCAGCCGCTTCAGAAAAACGACATCTTGGGAACCAAAAGCTTTTGAAACCCGTCGCAATCCAATACAAAGACACACCCAGACGATTTGGAAAGCCTGAAGATGGCAGATTCAACGACGGAGATAGATTTGGATTCGGTCATCGACCGTTTGTTGGAAGGTGAGCTGGCACACCACCTCTATTTCTTCGTGCCAGGAAGGGACAAGGGGATATGCTCTGTGGGCTGTTGAGCATATAGGTCGATATGCCGTCGGTTTTGGTGCTGCTGGATGCACTGGGCATGCTTGACGACGAGCGGGTGACGGGCTGTAAGGCCGCGAAGGAGTTTCAGAATGGCGCAATTTCGGGAGCAGCGGCATTATTGAGGTCGTCTGGTGGCCTCATTGACATCCTACGAAGTCCTGGCTATGGGCGTGGTCAGGAATGCGCCTTTGTGATGGAGAATATGATGTGTGCGAGATTGGGATTCTACTTCTTTCAGGGTGGCTTCTCGCCTTCGTAGTCGGGCCACTAGGGAGCCTCGATGCTTCCTTTGGCGATGGTTGCGATCCTTCAGCTGCAGCAATGCAGTTGCTGGCTGCCATTTGACGACGGCAGAATTCGTGGCCGTCGAGTGGGTGGCGTCCTGGCGCATTTACGGTGTCTCATGGTGTTCTTGGACCTTGGCATGTCTCGACGTCCACCGTCTTCTTCTCTTTGTTACGACTCAGTGGCTGCCGGGGTTATATGACATTTCTTCCGGGTCCTTTGTCTGTGTTGTTAGCCAGACATCGACTCAGGGTTCCGTTTATTTTCGCCCGCAGAAGCCGATATTCTTTTTCTGTTCCGCTTTTTGTTTATGACAAAGCAGTGTGCTGATGCAACACCTTATTCACAGTGCGAGGTAATCGACCGGGCAAGCCTGTACAGCTTCAGGAATACGAGATCAAGTACCTGTGTACCAAGGCCAGGGAGATTTTCATCAACCAGCCGATTCTGCTGGAGTTGGAGGCACCGATTAAGATATGTGGTACGCAGTATCCTTGAACTTCAAGAGTCGGTGCCATTCGTTAATTTGGTATCCTCATAGGTGATATTCATGGCCAATACTATGATCTACTCCGACTTTTCGAATACGGCGGGTTCCCACCAGAGGCAAACTACCTATTCCTGGGCGACTACGTGGACCGGGGGAAGCAATCCCTTGAAACCATCTGTCTACTCCTCGCATACAAGATTAAATACCCAGAAAACTTCTTCATTTTACGAGGAAATCACGAGTGCGCGAGTATAAATCGGATTTATGGGTTTTATGACGAATGTGAGTCTTTCCTTTTTTTAACGCTCCGATGTTATCTCTCCTCCCGCCACAAACATGAGGCTGATCGGTCTTTGCAGGTAAACGTCGATACAACATTAAACTCTGGAAAACATTCACCGATTGTTTCAACTGCCTGCCAATTGCAGCCATCATCGACGAGAAGATTTTCACGATGCACGGTGGCCTCAGTCCTGATCTCCAGTCGATGGAGCAGATACGGAGAGTAATGCGGCCTACGGATGTTCCCGATACCGGTCAGTTGTACCGTACACGTTATCATTTCACCGGCTTCATCGTATTTTCTCATTAGGCCTGCTATGTGACCTTTTGTGGTCCGATCCTGATAAGGATATCACGGGATGGTCAGAGAATGACAGAGGGGTGTCATTTACCTTTGGGCCGGATGTGGTGTCGCGGTTCCTGCAGAAGCATGATATGGACCTGATTTGTAGGGCTCATCAGGTCAATTTTTGGTTCAGTCTTCGAGATGTGCGCTAACAGTCGCGCAGGTCGTCGAGGACGGGTACGAGTTCTTCGCAAAGCGTCATTTGGTGACGCTGTTCTCTGCCCCCAATTACTGTGGGGAATTTGACAATGCCGGCGCAATGATGAGTGTTGATGAGACGTTGTTATGTTCATTCCAAGTATGTCTTAGTAGGTCCATCGGTGATGTGTTTGACTAATGGCGGTCAGATCTTGAAACCTGCGGAGAAGAAGGCAAAATACCCATACGGCGGAATGAACATGGGGCGGCCCGTGACGCCGCCGCGCAAGCAGAAGAAGAAGGAAGGACGAATGGGTTGAGCGGCTTTTACGTTCCAGCGAACCGTGTCTTACGTCGAGGAGCATCCCGACATCCTCTCCTTTGCCGTCTCACAAGCTCCCCCTCATCGTTGCATAGTGTCGCTCGCTCCTCTACGGACTACGTAGGTGCCATTGCTTTTCTTTGTTATAATGTGAGATTAGGGTACGCATACAATATCATATATATTTCTTTTTCTCCTCTCCTTTCTCTCCTTCATGCAGGTAAATATGGTATGCCTTGAAGGTAATTTTCAAGCGGTCTATTCTTGCAGTACATATTCTTTTGCATCCAACCTTTCCTCTTGCTTCGACACCGTGTAAATTATCTCTACACTCAATTTCCACGATCTAACGAGCTTCTTTTCAATGTACTGTTTCGACGCAGTTTCAGAATGAATCAAAAATATTTTACCAAGTTCTTAGCCAAAATTGGAATTGTATTTGGATCCGAAATTTCAGGGGAAATACTCGATTTAGCACGTCGTGTGGTCGAAACGCGACCACCATCTGACTGTGATACCCTGCATGAAATGCTGCAGATATGCCGCGCGGAGGACGGTCAGGCATTTCAGGTATGCTGTGACCATATCCAGTCGAGCAAAGCACTGAAGGCGATGCGTAGGTGAACGCCACTCTCCGAGACATTGAGAGGTGAGGCATACGGTGCTACTGGCGGTCGGCGGTCGTTGACGATGTACACAGGATAGGGAGTATCGAACTCTTCCTACAACAGGAGACGGGGGTTCCTCAAGAGGCTGTACTCGCGTATTTCTCCGATGGAAGGCGGTTGACGAATGCGAATATAAGGGAGCTTGCCGGTGCTTATGATCAGGTGCGTCGTACTGCTCTTCATCCGACGTTCTTCATTAAAATAAGAGCCTAGTCCCTCTATGTATTCAATAAAGTCTATTTGGACTTTGATATTAATGAAGTGCTACGCGACCTCCGGGTAGAACCAGCATTCCAGCCCCCAATCGAAGGTGAGTTGGGTATATGCATGGAGCTTGGATCCATTAACCGAGGGGTCGTCACAGAGAGTATCGCCGCAACTCCTCCCTTCAAGACTTCTGAATTGGCTGCTTCGTACCTCGCAGCGGCTCATTCGCACCACGAGACTGTCAAGTATCTCCATGCAACCATGCACCACCAACGCGAAGCTGTTCAGATTGCATCGAATAGTTTGGACCTGAATGTTCTTGCTATAGTGGATACGTATGACGGGCTTTCCTCGGGATTCAAGAAGGAACTAGACAAACAAGCGGTGCTACTCGCAGGGTTGGAAGCAGACTTGGATATTATCAGCCGCGTACGGATACATACGGAGTTCGTGTCGCCTGCGGTAAGGAAAGCAATGGAAGCGGGAGATAAGGCTCGCACTCTGGGAGATTACGTTTCGAACGCAAAAATGAAGCAGGTGGCAGAAACGTGTGTGAGGACGCATGACGATCTTCGCTTGCGATTTGAACAAGTGAACGAGGCGGTCAGTAAGCTCAAAGATGGTACGGCAGGTGTGCGAGCGGCAGTTGCTTCGACCCAAACACTGGTCGAGGCTGATGGATGCTTGCGACGATCTCAAGACATCTTTGAGAAAATTACGGACGGAGTCACGGCGTTGGAGGGTACGTGTCTCGTTAGTATCTGTTTATGTCGTGTTTTGACTCGCGAACAGGACGTACGCTCAATTCTGATGACAGATTACAAGGTCATATTAATTGGCTCTATTTTTCCCGAGATTGAGCTTACTCTCCTTCAGAGCTCAAGCAATTGGATCTTACTCTTCGAGATCAATTGCAATACGTCGTGGATGCCAAGGTATGTTTCACGCGTCTAGCCTCCGAGCAGCCCTTTAATCACCTCAAGAGCACAGAACACATTTACACATCAGTGCATTAGTATAACACGGTCAATTAGTCTCTTGAATACAGACATGCAGCAGATACCCGCAAGTTTGCAGGCCTTATCAAACAGCTTTCGGGGTAAAAACAGCTTTTCGCACATCCAACGTTTGCATAATATGCTTTACGCATATGGTGCCACCGTCATTGAAATTGTGAGGAGGAAGGAGTTCTGTAAGTAGCTCACCTTGTTGCAATGAGACTCATCTCACACTGCGTTAGCCAGGTTCTTCTACCAACGAGCCCAAAGCATTCTAGAAGTCATGGCGAAACTATCGTAAGTGCTAACCTTAGTCTAAAGATAGCGACTGACCCATCGATTTGGTAGCGCAAACGAACGAAAACGTCGTCAAGTATACCGCGGAGAAGTTCACGGTCAACTGCCGTTCGAAACGCGAGGCATGGATGATCCTGTGCCAACTATTGATTTTTCGCCTTCCGGAAGTTCAGACGCTACCTACTCCATTGAACGATCCGATATTGATGGTACGTGATATTTCTTTCTCTCGATAGGCTCTACTAACCCTATCGCAGGCCTTCTTCATGTCCTCGATGATCTAGAGCAAGCGTCCCGCAACGGTAACGATACAGAAGCTCTTTCTGCTATACGGGAGTGCAGAACTGGGTTGGAAAGATTGATCATCAAAATGGACAGCTTGGAATCTGGTTTCGACAGGATTGCCGAAAGGTCGCGTGCGTCCATTTCTTTGAAAAGCTTTTCTGGGTTTAACATATGACCTGATGGCAGTACTCTCTGCGTCTCGGATCTCTCATTCTCGTCGAAGGTGTCAGTCAATTGTCCGTTTTGTAGCCAACGTCCTCCATACTGACCTCCCCCCAGCCATAGAAGCTGACGAACATGCGTACAATGAAGTGGTTGATCAGCTTCGGGCTGTTCAGGAAACCAAGAACCATCAAGAGTCGCTCTTTCAAGAGGAGCGGTTCGGGCTTAAGGGAGAAATTCAGCGCTTACAATCTACATTGCAAGCCGCTGCTTCTAATGCGTCCGAGGAACGTGACCGTGCTGACAGGCTGGAACGCGAACTCCATCAAGCTCGAGCTCAGATTGAGAGCGAAACTAGGGCTCGTCGCATTACCGAGGAACGGAACGCAGATTTAATTAGAGACCTTGATAGTAAAGGTTCAGAGCTGGGTCGAGCATTAGCTGAGGCGACAAACCAAGCCAAAGCAGCCGAGGTTCTGCGACAGCAGCTTGCTAACACCCGGAGTGAAGCCGAAGATATCAAGACGTTGGAGGCGAGAAACTCGGGGAAACTCTCTGCACTAATTGAAGACCAAGCCACTAACCTGCGTTTACTAGAGGAAGCTCGTGCACGCGGGGAGGATTTGGAGCATCAGATTCAGGCCGCGCGAGCGGAGAGCCAGGAGATGAACAGAGCATTGAAGGAAGCTAGCCAGGAGAAAGACAGGCTCTTACGAGCTCAGGCGTCTGACCACGATCGGCTGCTGCGTGATCACATTGCGGAGGCTGATGGAGACCGCGCGGTACTCGAGCACCGTCAGGCTGAGTTGTTGCTCGAGAAGGACGAGCTCCTGAGGCAGTTGAAAGATGTAAAGTCTGATCTAGAGATTGCCTATTCCGACGCGGTTGGTTTGCGCGAAGCCCTCCAAAGGACAGAGCATGAACTCAGGGAGGCGAGGCACGCTGAACGAGTGGTTCGGGAAGATCTGAGAGCAGGTCTAGCCTCTCAATCTGACTACGAGCACAGACTAGAGACTAGTGATCGTTTGGTTGCCCAGATACTTGACGTTGCGCTAGCTTTCCGAGCGGCCCATGTCAAGGCTATGGCTTCCGCACAGGCAATGACTTCTCACCCAGGATCGGGGTCAAAACATTCGACAGCAGGTTTGGGCGAATCCTTTTTTTCTCCCGGACTACGACATAACATCATAGGACAACCAGATGAACCACCACCAATCGATCCTTCGGATCCTGCGGCAGCTTTGGAAGCGCTGCGAGCATTTGATCATGATCATTTTCTGGAAGCCATCACGAAGGTCGGTTCGACGATTCGGAAGTGGCAGAAGCAGTGTAAAGAGTACAGAGAGCGTGCGAAAGGGAGGATTTCTTTCAGAAACTTTGCAAAAGGGGACCTTGCCCTCTTTCTGCCCACGAGAAACTCGATATCTAAACCCTGGGCTGCATTCAACGGTCAGCCTTCTTCCCTCTACGCTGCTCCTCCAGCAGATCCTGATGTCTCTCGGATAGTATTCTTTCCGCACTACTTCCTTCAAGCTTACGGCCATCTTGCTGAGCAATTGAAAACAAGAGAATGGATTGTTGCACGGATTACCTCCATCACCGAACGTGTCGTCGATCATAATGTCAGTCTGTTCCGGTTGACAACTTGCATCACCGCTGATTTTTTCCAGGACCCGACCAGTAATCCGTATGGTCTGAGTGACGGCGTCAAGTACTACATGTTGCAGGTTGAGGATTGGACACAGCCTGCTCAGCAGAATCGTCGTCGTTCCTCCGCTGCCAAGTCAATGAAGGATCCTGACAGTCCTCAACAGCCCACAGCTCTCACCAATGGTAGTCCTCCCACATTACCGCCAGCGCCACCTGAAGCTGAAGTCGAAGATACCTTTCAAGTGACACATCCTCCGACGTCGCGTCTCTTTCCCTTACGCACTCGTGCTAACTCTTCTCCATCCACCCGACCTTCGTCTCTTTCGCGTCTTCTTGCTCAGGCTTCTCAGGATCCACGACCCGAAGAAACGCCATCTCCGCCACCACCTCCGCCCCCAGTTCGCACACCTTCACCAGTAGCTCAATCTTCCCAATCCCCTGCTCCTCTTCCCTCGCCGACCCACCCCGTAGGATCCATACCACACCATGCTTCCATGCTTCCTTCGCCATTACGTCCTGGATCAAGGGCTTCCAAGACATCATCAGCTTCAAGGTTCTCTGTGGGCCGAATGCCAGCGTTGGGATCTGTGTCGTCATCGCTGGGTGCAAAAGCCACCGCCACGACTGCATTATCGGACGAGCCCATAGCGTCATCGCCTTCCGCCGAGAGCCAGTCTGAGGGAGTAGCCTCCATCCCTTCTCCGGACGATTCTATCTCGAACGGGATGAGCAACATGCTGAACATTCGTAGGAGGACAACATCATATCACCGTCCCTCTGCCAGAGCTGCTTCGGAGAGTTCAACATCGAACACTGTTACGGAGGGTGTTTCCTCGAGGCCTGTGACCACGGCCAGTAGTGCTCTTGCGAACCTCGCTAGTAGCTGGGGCGTTTCGTTCGGTCGGAAGAAGAAGGCTGCGATGAGCCGTCTTTCAACAACAGAAGAGTCTAGACCTGCTTCGCCGTCGCTGGACCGGCCCTCTGATACGCCAGCCAATGATGCTCCCCAGCCGATATGATTTGTACGAAACGAGTCACATCTCGGTTTGGATCTTTTCCCTATTTCACACTGTATCTTCGGAATTTATTATATATCACTGTGCGCGAACACCACTATCTGGGATCAGTCTCAACCATTGAGTATAAATATGTCGTCGTGCAATGTTGGCCACAAGCTGACTGGTAACAGCCCAGGTAAATGCTGAAGCTAGCGCTGAAGACCGGTTAAATGTGACAATTTCATCTCGGATCGATTTCCCTTAAAGAATAGAGCGGAGCGTTCATCTAACTATTGTGTACGAGAAACTTTTATTTCTTGGTGCTAATTGCTAATATCCAAAATACAAATACTGGCAGAATCTACAGTATGGTTGTTTAATGTGTGAATACCTGTTGTCAAGGTCGCCGAATATACACGCACTCAGATTCTGGACAGAGAAGGTCACGAGGTGTTATGGGGTTCTCTTTCGTCATCCGGTTCTCCTCGTCCAAGAGTCATAAAGGACAAGACAAGCAGGCATGCCCGGAGTCTTACATCATTCCACTTCATAAGGGGAGACAAAACCAAGCCGGAATTCCGATCGAGGTTAGATTGAAGTGTCGTGCTCCAGGAAGGTCGTGCATTATCAACCGGATTTTGACGAGGTACGACTCGGAAGAAGACCATGACCACATCTCCATTCATAGTAAACTCGGTGTCAGGCCCCAAGTCGGCGGAAAATATACAGAAAACAAGATACGCATAGAAGCAGATTACCATTAGGCACATTTTCGAGGACACAAAAAGCTCCTATTCCAGTGATAATGCTCTTGGTACCCCGCAGAATTTCTTGATAATTTGCTGTCGTGTACACCCAAGACGTTTTACCCCCTTGCAAGGCCACTTGCGTATGCTTTGGGTAGTCCCTATCGAGACGAGCGGGCGACACGAAAAGCATACTGTCGGTGAAACCCGCTGTCTTCGAGTGCTTGGTGATATGGTTGTAGTAGCAACTCTGGAACCATGTGGGGTGAAAGCTACTGGCTTTCGCATCTGAGTCTTCCACTTTCTCGTTCGCTGTGTTGATGTAATCCGTTTCAGGAATAAAATCCGTCGCCTTGTTCTCATGGCACATCTGGTGGATAAAAACATTAGACGATGTGGCTATCACGCGTATGGTCGCGGCAATGCATCATTGCTCACGTCAAGGATCTGGCTGTTAACCGCATCTTGAACGCCTTCAGTGTTGCACGAAATGGGCTGCGATGGAATAGACTGGATGCCGTCGACTACATGCATTTGTCGATAGCCATCTTCGTATGACGGAGGCGGTAATTCAGGAGCATTCGGGTATTCGGAGACGTGGAAGAGGGGTTCTCTGATAGCGAGATAAATCCTGTGTTCAAACAAAATAACCAGGCTAGCGTAGGCGTGAAGGCGCGTCCACATGGTTTCGCAGTACCAAAGCTTCTTCGACCCTTTATTCTTATCACGGACAAAGTTCATAGTAGACTGGGCTGTGGTCACAGTCACGTGACCGTAATACACATTATTCACCGCATCAGTATAACGAACTCACCGCGCAGCCATGAGCTCTTGTACCGCGAATACCGGTACTCATTCTCAAAGATACTCGGTTAGTATGCAAGCGACTGCGTATAGGCATCCAACTCACTCTATTCTCTATCATAGCAGGCCGATATTTCAACATTCTCGTCCTTGACGATACATGGGCTTGGATTTTCCGATGAAAATCCCGCAGAAATTGCACTTTCTCGGTCTCAATCATTTCCAGCTCCCCGCTTTGTCAGGTCCTACGTTCCCCTACCCCGAATTGAGAGCTGGGCACCCCTATCTCCTCCAAACAACGGCGGTCATCTTGAAATCGAGTTGGCAGACAAAATATCCGAGGGAAGGGTTGGACTTGTGTACTCTGCTCGCGTTATTCATGACACGACGCACTCGAACCTTCCTGACCTTTGCGTCAAAGTAGCGAAGGTTGAGTATGGCAGGACTTTAGCGCGAGAAGCATGGTTTTATGAACAGCTTGCCGTCGAAACCGGACGCGAAGGAGTGATTTCACCACGCTGTTTTGGGTTCTTCACCGTTCCTCTCAAAGATTGCTTCGACGTCAAAGGACAGCCTGTTTCACGTGTCGAGCCTTGGGAGAATATCGAACTCTTTACTCCAAAGACGAATTATGACGACTCCGATGAGTCAGACGACGAAGAGAATACAGATGAGCAGGACGACTCAGAGGACACAAATTGGTGGCTTTCTGACGATCCTCCATATCTTGAGAAATACTTCAAGGATGACGACGGTTGGAAGAGCGGGTCACCTTGGAATGAATGGCGATCTTCTCCATCGGATCCGCTAATATGTGTCCTTGTAATGGAAAAGCTGGGAGAAGCGTACTCTTCCCCCCAAGAACAAGAGGAGGAAGAACTCGAGTCAGCTATTTTTTCTCTTTGAGCGTATAGCAGTTTCACTCACGCCATAACTTGTTGTAGCGATATCCGCGATGTCGTCCATGACCTGGGTTCCACCGGAATCATGCACAAGGACCTCCGATACAACAATATTGTACGAGCATCGACCGACGTTATCTGTCCCCACCATCAACGTTCACATCGCTGGCGGTTGGTCGATTTCGACATGGCGACGAAGACGTTTGTTACGCCTGCGGTACCAGCTGATGCCGAATACGCTATGTTGCAAGTCCGACTGATCGGCAAGGCTTACTTCTGGGGATGGGTCTAGATGAAAGAGACAATGTTAGCTGAGTACTTTATAGAAATTATTTAGGAGGGCGGCTTGTTGCCTTCGTCCCGGGACAGTCTCTTTTGCGCCTTGCCTCGTAATATATGACAAGACTTTAGAGTATTAAGAGATTCCGAAAAATGAGAACGATGTGGATTAGCCACTCCTCGACCATCTTGTTAGCAAGGAAAAGTAATACCCTCCCCTACTCAATGGTACCTTTATGTGGAAGTATCCAGTTGCAGGCGTGCGGACAGCCTCATTATAGCTCACTGTCGGGATATTACTTAACGTTGTCCACATCAAGCCGTCGGATCCGGGCCGGGGCAGCGGCGCTACTTGGTAATCATCCACCATGTTCTCTGGCGTTCTATGAATCTCTGCTTTATAACGACCGCATCAAACGAATTTTTGGTTGCTTAATCATTATCTGTGCTGAGGACCATGGCGGAAGGTCTTCCCCTACTCAGTGGTCCTCCACCTGCACCAGGACAAGCCGAGAGCTCATGCAGGAAATGCAATAAAGAGTTCAATATTATCTTTACTCGCTCTCGACAGTGTAATCATTGCGGTGAACCCAGAAATTTCTTACTAGAGAAGAAAAATCTGACCGCGTTGGTTTTGTAGGATATTCGTATTGCCACGGTTGCACCGATTATCAGGCTCTTATGCCCCGTGCGGATTCCAATGGCTACGAAGCACTAAATGTGTGCGCCTATTGTATTGAGTTTTTACAAAGTGCGTGCACTTTCTGATAGTGGCGTAATCGCAGCTGATCAGCTCAAGCCAGTGACTGCGGCATCAAAGGGAGCGCTCAGAAGCCTTTCGCTGGCAAAATTGAGAAAGTACGCCAATGCGTATAATATAAGATTGGATCATGCAGTTGAGAAAGACGACGTTATCGATACTCTCCTCACAGCAAGAGTGCGTACTGCGACTTTGAAATACTGACAGCCATCTTACCGGCACTTGTTACAGCGTCCAAATGGCTGCCTTAGTCCTCTGCACGAGGTACGATGTTTCCCGCTCTTCGGTGGCATACATGGGTGAAGAATGGAACACTGCCTAGTCTTGTTTCACTGAACTATCTAGTGTGGCGCCACCAACTTCTGCTACAGTGAAACAAGACCTGCCACTGATTCCTTTTGCACCCATAATGCGCCACCCGAAGTGTTAATTACTCATCTATGCTATCATTAGCAATATTACCGACAATATTCGGTTCCTGATAGATATGGACGCCCTCGGGGACTTTTCTCGCGAACAGGACCGGGTTCAGGACCTACCCCACCACCACCACCGCCTCGACGGCCAGCTAATCGACAGCCAGCTTACGAATTTCCTCGGCCCGACCTCGCTCCTGATGACCCACCACCGCGAGACCCTCCAGTACCGCCACGTCCTCGAGCTCCCACGGCAACGCCACGTCAGACTCCTACAACACCGCCGCGTCAGGCTCCTACCACTTCACCTCGTCCAAATCCGCCTCGTCAGAGTCCTCCACAGGCACCGCGTCAGAGTCCTCCTCGCCAGCAATACCAGCAACCTAGGGCCTCTCAATCATCAGAAAACCTCAATGTACCCCGAACTCCTCCCCGAGCTCGTGCGGCATCTATCTCGCCTCCTACACTCAACCAACTCGTTGAAATGACCCCAGCAAGCATATCGGCGTTATCTATAGGCTCCCTCAAAGCGATACTTTTCAGCAATCATGTCAACGTCGGAATAATTCTTGAGAAAAGTGATCTTGTCTTGAAAGTGACGGCACTCGTTGAGGATGAGAAACGAGACCGAGAAAGACAGAGGTTGGCAACGGAGGAGGAAGAGCAGGAAAGGATTCAGAGACAGAGGGAGATGCTGGAAGAATTTGAGAGGGCGAGGCAAGCTGAGGCTCAACAGAACTCAGAGACTGATGGTACACCGGCTTCTCATTCACCACCGGCTACGCCTCCAAAGGCGCCATCTACTTTCACCGAACGGGGTGGCCTGTGCGTCGTGTGCCAAGATGAGGAAGCGAATATTGCTATCGTTGATTGCGGGTACGTTCTCTCCCGTCAAGCCTTGTTTGAATTTTCTAATAGTCGTGCTAGGCACCTTGCAATGTGCAGAGAATGTTCCGATTTGATTATGGCTGGCTCTCGTGAATGTCCCTTATGCCGTACTAGGATCATCACAGAGGCGCGGCTGCTTCGGATATTCAAAACCTGATTTTTTGTATGCTGTGATCTTAAAATCTGTAACACGTATCTATCTACACTCTCACCATCAGTGTTCGTAGCACATATATCAACTGTACATTACATCGACCTTTGCTTGCAATACTGATTTCATAAATAAACTTGCTCTTTCTTTGATCTACTAACTGCCTATCTAAAGCAACTTTGGCCAGTAGTCAAAGCCTAGTTCGACCGCTAGCAATGGAAATGATATGGGTATTTGTTCACCGTCAAAGAAAAGGAACGTACGCCAGGGAGGAGTAATGAAGCTTGAAAGTGAAAGATAGAACATTGAGCTTTCAATGTATCAAGAAAGCAGAGAATCGGCACACCGTTTCTGTTTGCCTGCCGCTGCGAGCCCGTCCAGTTTCTCTATATCTTCTTTCGACAGTTTCGACAGACCGGCCAGTGCACCTGTGAGGTTAGACTTGATGCGAGCAGGGGTCACCGACTTGGGCAGGGCGATGATGTGTTTGGCCACTTTGTAGAGTTACAATATTGTGTGCGTTAAACAAGAAAGAAAGACATACGAAGCCAGCCAAGGAGAACGTCGGACGGTTGAATGGAGTGCTTTTCAGCAATGGTAACGACGACTTCATCTTTGAGGATGGGGGAGTTCGTCGATCCCAGAGGTGAATAGGCCTGTGGGAGGATTCCTTTGCTCCGGCCGTATGCGATCAATTCATGCTGGGGATTGTATGGGTGGATTTCGAGCTGAATGAAGGGTCGTTTTGGGAAGATGTAGGAAGGGAAGGCGATGAGACGTACCTGGTTTACAGCCGGAATAATGGTTGCATATGGAAGGATCTCGTCAAGCTTCATCTTGGAGCAATTGGATACTCCGATGGTTCTGACCTTACCTAGAAGCCGAAATTTAGGGATCAGAGAAGGCCAAGTAGCGTCAACTTGTACCTTTTTTTACCATCTCTTCCATTTGTGCCCAGGTATCCTTGAGGGCCCAAGAGTGATCGACGTCCCGTTTACCATCCGGAAGAGTAGGGAAGACGGGATGGTTTCCTTTCGGATTCAGAGGAACGGGCCAATGCATAAGGTATACTGTTAATTTCCCCGCGAAATCGGTGCTCAGATCAACGCAAAGATGGGGGGATAACGTACGATCAAGGTAATCTGTCCCGAGATTTGCAAGGGTCTGATCAAGGCATTCTTCGACACGAGAGTGCCATGTACCCCACAATTTGCTGGTTATCTGCAGTCATGAAAGTCAAGCAACGTATAAGCTCACCGATATTACTCACGAATATTTCAGATCTGGGAACGCCAGATGCCTTGATACCCTCGCCTACGTCCTTTTCGTTTCCGTAACCCCTAGTATCGACTGGTGAGCTTCATGACGTCCTAGGAAAGAAGATGTCGGATTATGTACCATGCACAGTCAATGTGCCTATATCCTGCGTCTTTCAATGCATGAGAGACCGCAGAAACGACCTCTTCCGGCTTGGACTGCCAAGTTCCTATAGGTAGGTTAGACGCGATCGAGGTAGATCGAGGACGAGAGAGCACGAACCAAGTCCAATAATGGGAATTTCGTAGCCACTGTTGAGTTTTACTGTGGGGATGGACATTGTCTATCGGTATAGAAATAGTAGAAGGACAAATTGTGGTCTTCTCCATCGATGGCGTCGACCTTTATACAAGGAAGTAGTCTCCTCGGCCCGTCGGCCCGGATCATCCCCACATGACGGTGAACCGGTGTCGACGGTCGATGGCAGAGCTCTCCAATCTTGATGACAAACGATACGATGATATTTGATACTAATACACGAAATGAGAATGATGCTACTGCACACCTCTCGCGAGTGAGATTCCAGAGGGCCGACACCCATCTCTGCAATCAAGACTCGAATGGGCAGGGGGGGAAGTGTGACAAAAATCGACGGTGGTGGTAATAGGTGTGAAGTCTCAGACAATGACAATGGCACGACGACGAAAGTCCTCCGAGATTAGTCAGCACTTTATGACACATCCGCAAGCTCCTGCCACAGCGTTTAAAGTCACAATGCGACTCCAAGTCTGCAAACCCCCCTAGGTGTGACCAGGGATTATTTGGGTGCCGCACCATCTTCCCATACTATGCTCCCGAACTCAGGACCATCGCCTTGGCACAAGAATGCGCGACACGGTCTTGGATTACTATGGAGATACACGAGTAAGTATCTCTGGGGGTGATAGAACACATTGTAATATACTCTACCCTGCGAAAAAAAGCCCAGTGACCTCCCTGATCTAACCATTATGATTAAAATCAGTTCGACCCATCATCGTGACCCAAAGACGTCTGCATCCGCCGTATCAGATCGCCAAAAAAAAAGACAAACTGAAACCAAGAACACTTTTAAAAGATAGAACAATTGACTCGCCGTGTTTTAAATGCATGTGTAATTTGTGTGATAGTGCCCTGAGCCCATGATAATACACAAAGCCTAATAGCATTGTAATTCATGCAACTTTGTCCATTTTCAGCACATTTACATTTTCCGGTAGCCCACAGCCTTGCACGTTTCTCCCATATGCGACCGGTAAGACTGACTGAACAACAGTTGGAATTCCGGTCGAAGACCGAAAGAAAAGGTTCAGCACGTGTACAGAGGTTCAAATCAGTCAATATCGGCCCGGTGTTTACCGAGGCTACATGATTCGGCGGTTCCATAAGTATCTATAGAACGGCTTGTCAGGCTAGGTTCATTAGCCAAGATTTCACAGACTATCGTCGCTTGAATGAGCAATTGTCTCATTATGGTACCGTATTTGATATATCAAGTACAAGGATTATTGGACTGAGCTCTGGCACTAGTAATTTCGCCCTCCTCATCATGTTGAAGTCGAGTAAAACATTTTCAGTGGAAAAGGTCCACAGTATTCATATCTGCAGTATCATCAACCTCGATTTTTGGGGTCACTTCCTTACAGGTCAGCGTAGATTCTTCCCATTCGACTGTATTATTTTCCCCCGGATGTTTTCCCTTTACGAGCACCTTCTCCTACCGAAGATCACGATCTTCCGTGGTAACGTTAAAGAAAGGCACAAATTATCAATGATCAAAAAGGTTAAAATACGCCCATCCTTGGATTGAAAACTCTATCAGAGTCGTATGATGCTCAGGTCCACCCCATCCAGGTCGGATCTTTGTCCAGTGACATTTTGTCAGACCCACTCTATTATCCCTGGGAGGTGAGACCGATGTACCCGTAGCCCCTTCTCCCGACATCTTCTCTCATCATCACTGGTCGTGTGTGGATACGGGGAATCAGCACTCGGGTGCTTTATAACGTCTGCGTGGCATAGGGATCCGAAGTTAAATGCGCTGCTTTTCAGCCTCCGAATCTTCCCTCTTTTGACCCCTCATGGCTTCCCTGTCGCATCCACCATCATTTGACATGACGCTGGGCGCTATTCTCGTAGGATTCTCCGTATCATGCGTCACCTTTGGGGCCATTCTTGTGCAAACTTTCTACTACTTCACAAGGTTTCCTTCGGATAGGCTGGCCTACAAAATTATCGTGAGTCATTTACTAGTCACTGTGTGCCTATAATCACGAGTGAATTTACGTTGTCGTTGGCTGCAGGTGATTGTATTATTGTGCGTCGGATGAACTCTTGAATTTGCCATTATAGAACTGAACAAATCACTGCAGAGCGCTAGAGCTCTTGGATCAAATTTTTATCGGCCACACCCTTTATTTTTACACTATAATAAACTTTGCAAACGTTCTTGTTGCTCTCCATGGGTCCATGACATGGTGCGTACCTCATAAGGTCTTGTCCTTCGCTGCTAAATTCATCTTCAAAGGTCTTTCATTGTAAGTGCGATGGATAAATAATTCCTGCACTCTGAATCAATCAAATGTGGTCTAGATGCAGCAATTGCTGGGAGTAAGTGCCTTCATGTTACCAAGATTCCGCCTCAGCTCCTGATATCTTTTAGTCTATCTGTGGTACTATAGTCAGAGTGTAAGTGATCTGGATCCTGTCTGAGCAGTCTCCCATTCATCTGATATCAGGTGCTTTGCCCTACGTGTCTGGCGATGTGAGCATTACGGTGGACTCAAAAATCGACTTTTGTGACCGTGCCTATCAGTTAGCAAACACAACTGGCTCATTACCACATCCCTAGTAAGTATCTTTAGTTCGCAGACAACTAACGTTGAAATGTATCTATCACTTCTAGATGTTATTGAATTTCGGTGTTCTTGGTACGTACCGGTTCAATTATCCTTAATCGCGTGTTCAATAATGTTTCCAGGTACTGCGATAGGTGTGCATATATTTACTGCGCGATTACATGATCTAAACGAGGGCTTTTCGCCTAGCTTTCAGTGTCAAAGCGTGAGTATTCCGAAGGTCTCAATTCGACCTCATATTAATGTCTTAGTTTTGCACTACCGAGCGTGTTCGCGGTAGCAAGACTCAGGGTCAACTGCCTTGCATTCTTCATATTTCTATCTAGTCCTAACTATGGAGTTATGTTAGGCGCTAGGAACGGTGGCGCTAGGTTTAGGCGTCGTTACCGACATATCGACTGCCGCAGCACTATGTTACTTCCTCAATAGATTTCGTACAGGGTATGCAAGGTGAGAAATTCTGAGCTGCCTGGCTGCCTGTCCTTCATGTATTTTTCAGATCGGATACGCTCGTGAATGGCCTTGTGATGTACGCCATCAACACGGGCGCGGTGACTAGGTATCTGCTTCTACTAACTTCCATGGAAAACGATGTCCTCATTAAGCCCCTAGTTTGATCAGTACCGCTACTTTGACCTTGGTCTGTGTGAACTTGGGTGATATATATGGCCCCCTAACACTTTGCAACCTAGTACAACCTAATGCCCGACAATCTCATCTTCATAGCAGCGTATTTCCTTCTAAGCAAGCGTCAGTCGCTCCCGTTCCATCTGGCAGATATTCGCTGATATTTCTGCAATAGTATACGCAATTTCTTTTTTGGCAGCGTATGTTTCGTCCTTGCATCCATATGACATCAAACCATAATCTCTTCTCTTAGTTTGAACACACGCAAAGTTGTTCGTGGCCGAGGTACGACAGATCGGAACACCAGTCAAAGCGGCATTCCCTGTCAAGTGACCTCCCGGATGCACGTCTCCGACCCGACTTCGCGCTGATAGTCGCTTTTCTTCGTAGAAGAGTACTGATTCCCTAGGGAACGAGGAAGTCATTCCAACGCACAATGTTTTCCATTACCAAGAGTACGACCCTCCGTGTGAATGATGACCAGTGTCTGCAGGTCATGGTATTGGTGTAATACCAGCAGTGATCATGTTTCCAGTATATTTGTATCACAACGGACTGTACTAGAACGGGGACTATTATTTCATTAACGCCTATGGCTGGTGGGAATAATGGAGCAATAGGATGCATCAGAACACTATGATCCCGGTATATTCTAAGGCAGACAACTAATACCCCAAAGGCAGGGCGGCGGACCTTCCCCTTATATTTTCCAGGTCCTCGATAGGAATATCTATGCCACACAGCTCTCTCAGGATATCCCTCAGTTCCAGCTCCGTCCTTGCGGTCCTGATCACTTCTGAGCGACTGCCAATATGCCGCGTAATAACACCGCCTTTCATACCAATCCTGCCCATATAACGAGTCAAAAATGAATCCATGTCACTATCGTTCATACCCAGCTCCCGAGCCTCATCCACGGTCAACCAGAAATTCCGTCCATACACAAGATTGTCTACAAAGAAGCCACCCGGCGACAGAGATACCCCGAAGTTCATAGCCATGTAGTCCGTCTCAAAGAACTCGTCCTCAAGGAAGGAATAAACGATCTTCCACTTAGAGTCAGGCCCCTTCTCTTGCAGCACCTCAAGGCGCCATTCCGTTCCCTCAGGGCCAGGATCTGCAGAACTCCTTTACGGTCAACCGTACTAGAGTCGCAAAAGGCAACACCGACCGAGACTGGACTCCGCCCGAGAGCCTCTTGTAAGACGATGTTTTTCGGTCGGGGAGACGCCCATCACGACATTATGTGGGTCGCAGGAGAGCAAGATCGGTCGAGAAGGGCCGTTCCCGCCGCATCCAACATCCACGAGGTAGGTCTCAGTAGATTCATCAATGGGTTGCACAAATAGCATCATGTGTATGAACGAAAGGTACTCGGGAGCTTCGCGAGGCGCTAAGGAGTCGTTGATTTTCCCTGAGCCTGAATATGCTCTAGAAATAGTGATAAAATTTGGCATAATAGCACACCAATGAAGGCTATCTCATACCTGTATCCGAGGGCTTTGAGCATCTCTAGGAATAGCCCATTGAGGCCAAAACAGTAAGATCCTTTACGTTCTACAACTAATCGTTGAAATATGCTGGCAGCAGAAATATCCATGATATGGTCCGTCCCACTTTTATGTCATTAACATGAGCGAACCGATGAACAAAGGAAATTTTGACTGACTAATGCAAAGCCGTGTTTTCCACGGGAAAAGCGACAGTAGAAAGACGCGTGAGGATATGAAGATTTTCTAGCGTTATCGGGAATGCTCCTGAGGAGATGTCAATCTCAGAATATGTACCGGGAAAGCCAACACAAGTCAGCCATTGAAAAACTTGGGCCGGAGAATAGTGCGAAGGAACCTTTTTGATCCTGGAATCATTGCGTAGCTTTCCACTGTATGGCCAGGATGGAGACATCACTAATCGTGATAATGATTGGAGCGGGCCTGATCGGTGAACTTACTAAGACGCAGTACTTGGGGTTGCACTTTTGATGAAAATAAACCACCTGATGACGTGAAATATGAAATAGCTCCCGGGAAACAGGACGAAAGTTCTTATCATGAATACTCCAAATATGGAGATGAACTCCCAAATTGTGCAATACTTCAACCGTGGATGGTAATACCATTAGAAAAGGGGAAGACAAAGGTCGCCGAGCTATATACATGCGAGAAGCTTGATGAGAGACGGTAAAAGGGTAAAAATACCTCACCGAAAGTACAATACCATCTCGTATCGTGGTATGGCGCTTTCAATGCGGAGAAGGGTTAAACACAGCGTAATATCATAATCAAATAGAGCCCAATAACTATGGCCTAGAGTTAAGAAAAGAAGGATCAAAGTTGCCAGAATCTGCATGTAACCCAGAACTCGACCGTTCTGTATTCCTGGATGTTCTAGGGTTCAAAGTGGTTCAGAAAAGTGCAAAGGCAATCACCTTCGGCAGGTTAACCGAATCGAAGAGGGTACCAAGCAACAAGGCTCACGTGCAGGCGAACTTTAAAAACGAAACCCTGGCCCCATGCTCAGGCCGATAGAGCCGGGTCAAGGGCAAAAGTGAATTTCAAATGGAAAATGCTGCGATTGGCCGACTACATTACATAAGCGACTCAACCAGGTACGTGTACACTAACTCGCCAGCTCTTCGTAAAATAAAATAAAATACAATGCAATAAGACAAATGAAAAGCATATAAATAGCCATAGACAAAATTACGGACGTTAGAATGGTACAGTGAAGCGTCGTCAAGGTGATGTCGATGTGGTCGATGTTTGGTTGATGCGTCAAAATGTCCCACTGCAAATGCTGCGATGAACAGGCAGAGTGATTTCAAGTAAAGGACGAGAGACACTCATGCTGCTGTTCAGAGCTGTATGATTCTGCGCATAGCCCCAAATATTCCCAGCCAGTTGAATAAGCATTGTATGCCAGAATTGCGCCAGTCTACAGAGGAAATGCTCTCGTACAGCCGGGGACCAAGCGGCATGGACAGAAGTGAATACCTCAAGTCGGGAGACCAGGACGACATAATAACTCGACTGCGCCAATGGCCATACAGATGCATCATCGAAAAGGACGTCAGCGAGGTGATGGAGACGAGAAAAAGAGATAGAACACAACTCATTCATATTAGTGAACTCCGTAAGACAACCATGCAGTCGAAGAGAATAACACTCATGAAGAACAGCAAATTTGGGGCAAGACAGGAAGAGATGATGTGCAGTCTCGGGCGTGCCACATCCGAAACAACACCAGGGAGAAATATTTCCTCATCTCCAATGCAACATGTCTTGTAGGCAGCCGTTGTGAGCGAGAGTAGAGTTTTACTACTGCAGAATAAGCATGAACCGCCTCAGTATAGGAATATGGAGGAGGAGCATGGGTGTCATAAAATGAGAGAATCATGAAACACAATGGCGAGAATTGCGGAGCATATAACAATTCCCGCTGGAGATAAGAACGAACTGCGCCTGATGACTCCAACCCCTTCCGCCGTGGTCGTATGCCGGCGCTGCGGCGCTTGACTCCTATTTCTATTTACTTCTTGCTTTCAGGAAGGCGTAAGATAGAGAAACCTTCCTTGTGTAAACTTAGACGTGGCACTTACCTCTTATTAACCTATCCGGTATCATGATGCGGAAGATTCGGAAGACCTTCTGTGCTACAACAAGCGCTTCCATACTTCTTGGGTCATGGGAGCACGAGGCGCACTTTTTCTTGCGACACTAATCCCGCCCACAACCCCATAGACATCGTATGCAGCAGTTACCCAAAAAGATGGCGTGTTAGGAGGTGCACGATGACTTCATGATTAACAGGATCTGACTTTAAGCTTTTAGGCCTGAAAATTACGTTAGTAGGCTCAATCGACTTGCATCAACTGCAGTTGAATGAAGGGAATGATTATGTGACAATACGCAGTAAATTCCTTGCTTTTGCATGATTCGGAACTTCAATAAATATAGTGTACTTGCTTTGTCGTCATATCTGACCATAATTACAACTTCTAAACACAGAGAACCATGTGCGTATATCTCACGAAACGACGAGAACATGTGGCTACCACCCGTTACCTATTCCACAGATGATGCCTCGGCATAGAGAATGCGAAATAGCAATAAAATGTTCGGCATCACGCTATTTCTGAGAGAAAGAAGGCGGTTCCAGCATTCCAAGAGTTATTCGATGCTGGTAGTAATGGAAATTCTACCTGTAAAATATGGAAAGATGATCTTCCGCTTTACCGCATTACGAATCTCATATATCAAACTCATTACTGGGGCGCTAGAAAGCGAAGCCCTCAGTGTTGAGTGGCGAGTCTCGAATAACGATGACAACGACATACAATGTAGCCGACTTACTACAGAACAGCTAGCACATTTACAGCTGAAGTGGATTGAAACGGACACAATGAAAGGGTTGGGAAATTAAGAAGGCTCGATGTTGATTCAATCTCGGAACTGAATCTCAAGGTTAACCGACCCTTACAAGTATCCGAAAGTCAGAACAGAGGGATGAGTAACTTAATAATTCATTCACAGATGATTAGACGCACAGAAGTAGTGATCATCACTACGAAAGGGTACGAGTAATGCGAAAGACATATGAATTTAGTCCCGAGCAAGAGAATCTGCTTTGGGAAGATTGATACTAAACCTGAAAGGGAAATGAAGTTCGATACTGTAAGTACAGGCCCCTGTAAAGAGACGCCACCCATGCGGTTCTGGAAATGATTATGGAGTCGGCCATATCGTCCAGGGTCGTGGGATAACTGCTGCTCCTCTGACCACCTGAGAAAGACTGATCAAGGGGCAGCTTGATGAGTATTCTGTCGTCTTGACCATTTCTGTCAATGATCCAGAAGTGACTGGCATTCAGAATTTATCGATAGTTCTGATTCTCCTATTCATCAGATAAGCATCCGCTTCTTAAGATTTGGTCCAATGCTCCAGAATGATGGCTGTATAGGAAGTCCAGCTAACGGAAAGCCACATTTGCTCTTGTAGCCGCGTTCCGGGAAGTAGTTTCGATCGTCAGGTCCCCGTCGCGCGAAGCGGAACCAAATGTTACATATATAGTCGGTCTGAGGTCCGATTTCAATCGTGAATTTCAAGCGTTCAAATTTCAGAGCCCAAGCGTTCACGTTTCCAGATGGGCGCATTTGGCTTGCAGAGGTTTCTGACAATATCCAGTCGAATACCCTGCCCCACCGATGGTCAGCTGACGCGAAGTCAAGGACTTCGATATGCCGGTGAAAATATCTACTAGTATCGAGACAGTTAATAAACGAATTTCTCTGTCTATCATGGTATCTAGAAAGGATCAATTCAATTCAATATAATTAATTCTATCAAGAGCACTGCACTAAAATTTAAGTTTTTTTATTCATAAATACACAGAAAATATTCAAAGTTTTTTCAGTAGAAAAAATGGTATAAATATTTATAAAACTTCACTATATTTGGCAAATTTTGCAGAAAATATTGAAAAATTTGAGATGCTTTTCATACTTGTTTCAGTAAAAAACGATGAAAGAAAAACATTGCATATTTTCTATGTATTCTTAGGTAAAAATACACTGTCTTTCATCCAGTGTATCCTGTTTGAGCGGAGACCCGTCAAAATATGTGTTATAGGGACCGTCCATTCAATTTGGTACCCTTAAGAACTCACCTCCAGACGTTTGGGGTGACGGTGAACTCAGTGGGTAAACTTTAACCAGGTAAACATCCGTTCCTGACTGCGTCACGACGTATGCTGACTTGTGAGAATTTTCGAAGCCACTGGTCATGGAGAGAACTAGAAGTGGCGTGTCTCAAAATTTATCACTAGGGTATTGGCTGTGATTCTGACAATTCATACTTACCGATTTATTGAGAAGAACTGCGACGATGCCGTGGCGACCCAGGCGCACTTGATGCCAATGGCCATCCGGTGACCATAACGTGGGTCTTGTCAGAATCAAATGGCGTGGGCGCTTGAAGTCGTCATTGGCGTTGGCTTGTTGTCCAATTGACCGTTGCAACCAGGAAGTCACTCTGGTGCCAGGCACCTTCGCCACAGCATGTACATGTCGTGTTACCTATGGTATCTAAGATCAAACCGGGATCACCGCGACGACGTTGCCGCGAGCCTTTCAGCTACAAATTAATGTGCTCCCGATTAATTGGCTCAGATAGAAACGACAGGGTAAACTGACAAACCAAGATGAATAGCAAGTCTGCAATTCCGAGACGGAGTCCTCCCTGTCTCTAGGCATGTCCAAGACATCTTCCTAGCACATACTGAGGGCTAGAATCCGCCATCCAGACCTTTAATATTTCAAACGCATCCGTCTGTAGTCGGGTCCGTCTGAGTGGCGCCTTAGTTTTCTTCTTTTTCGCCAACAAACAGAACGCAGCGCAGAGTTACGATATCTTTCACGTCAGCGGAAGTCATGTACCTCCAGCTTTCCCTTAAAAGGTTCGAGGCAAACAAATCCTATCCAGGAGTATGTGACCTCACATTCTAACACTAATGTAGAGCGCGCGCACATCCTGTTATAAATTAACAATCTGGACCTAAAAGTAAAAGGGGTATATGATTAGCAAAACCGATTTCAATCGTCTCCAGAGTCACTCCCACCCTTATCCCAACCAGCTTTCACTAACTCGGTCTCCCATGGAGAGACGACTTCCTGGGGTGCTGGCGGAACAGAGGTCCTACAACTACCTATAATAAAATCATGGAGAATGCAGTTAACACTGAAAAAAGATCAGCTGTCGTCCCAGTAGCATGCAACGAATTCTACTCACATATCCCCATGCGTTGCAAGACCATAGTGTGGCGCCTCGGGTATTGTAGAAAGACTAACGGTCACCGCGGCGTCCTTGAGCTGTTGCATGAAATTTTCTGTATACTCCTGGGGGTACGCGATGTCTCCAAGGCAATGGACTAACTTGACTGGCACGCGTATTCGGGAGAGTTGGTCGTTGCTGTATTCCTTTCGATTGTTGAAGAACTTGACCGTTGCTCTGTCGTACTGATCGAAGTATTTGGGTCCCCAATTCTTCAGGGCCAAAGCAAGTGTGAAAGCGACAAGCCTGACACGTAGTTAGTCATAATGGGACAGGAAGCGCCGCTGTACACACGCGTTCGCTAAGCCGTCGAGGTTGTTGCTGAAACCTAGTTGTAGGGCACCATAGACCGCATCGGAGAGGATATCCATGTCGGGCTGGCCCGTCTTGAAGCCCTCCTTCCAGTAATCTGCTATTTCGCGCCGGCCATCGGCGACATCTGTCGGCTACGCGCATTATTAATCTTAGCTACGACTTAAACACGTCAAAGAGCGCACCTCTTCCAGTCCTAGCGGCGACACGAGGAACATAGATGCGACTTTATCTGGGTAGTAGACAGCGAGGCCGATTGCCGTAATGGTGCCCATGGAAAGACCCACTATGTGACAAGCAGGTAATTTTAGCTCGTTCTGTTTAACAGAGCCGTTCAGTTACACCCCTATTGGAGAAATGGGCCAATGACCATGAACTTCGCAATGTCTTCTGCAACCTCCTTTGCGCCATAGTCTTCGGGAATAGGATCACCCGACGTATGACCGTGGAGTCTAAGATCCAATGCAACACAGTTAAATCTTCTTATTTGCGGGTCCTCAAATTGTCCTAAAATGAACGTTAGCTCAATAGCTGAACAGCGGTAAAAAGGAAACATGCGACTCACGTTGGAAGATTTGCTGTCCAATGTAAACCGCATGAATGAACAGTAAAGTTGGTAGACTCTTGTCAATCTGCTTGGCCGACGAAGACGATGGTGTTGATATTGTGTAGTTGAACTTGGTCTTTCCAGTACTCGACTTGACCTTGGCCGTAGGCATGAAAGATAAAAGCTGGTGTATGACAGTAGAGAGAGAGCGAGAAACCTGAGAGACCCCCTTAATTGAGTGGCCGGACCCCTTTGTCTTATAAGAAATCATCGCGCACATGGTATTGGACAAGGAGGTATTTCCAACGTCGTATAGTTTCCGAGATCATCTCCGATCTCCGAGCGCACGCAAGATTGGCTCGCTCGAGAGATCATAGGAGTGGCATGATCTCTCAAAGCAGTAACCGATTGGTCCTATGTGAAGGGCACAGGCCCGTAATGAGACAGTTGTCTCAACGGGACGATGAAGAAAACAAGTCACCGACAGGCCTCAGGGAAGAGAGCCGATCAAAGACCACAATCACTTGGAATCGTAAGAAAATTCGAAGAAGCTTAGATCAGTAGTAACTCCAAACGTACCCTATGCCAGAAGCCTCAATGATTTCGAATGATGTCCGACCTGTCGCAGTAGTGAGGAAGGAAATGCATTCAACCCGACATCGGCTTCCTGGAGATCTGGGATTCATTTTATAGCGTCAAGTCAGAGTCAAGAGTCTCACCTGTCGTTCGATAAACACTTAGCATTAATTAAGGAAAAAGGCACGAACGTCGGTCGTTCTGGTGGACCTGTTACAAATTCACTGAGCGCCACAGTCTTTGGGCAAAGAGGCCGAGCCTCGCGGAATCAAACCTTACCTCAGATATACACATAAGAGCGTTTACGCCCCGATCCGAGCTGTAATGGGCGATAACGATATCAGCTTAGGGAACATTCGCCATCAGATAGAGCACTAACCTTAAAACTCTACCACCAAGACAACAACGCCTTTCTAGATCCCTGCCACTTCCAAATTCCTACCATGACCGAGCGAAAAGATCTATCCAGTCGCATACGCCCCCAAACGGTTCTCCCCGACGTAAGGAACCCCCTGACCGCACCGCTTCAACTATCTGGATCCACATCATCAGAACGTGCTTGTCAGCGGTTCGCCATCGAGGGTAATGCGATAGGTATGGATGCATGCGGAACTGCTAAACCTCTCAGAATAACCGGTGTAACATAGTTACCGGTGGGGTCGGGGTACTTAGTCAAGCGGCGTGGAGGGGGCTCTTCTCGAGCATGGAGTATCTGGCATATCAATTTTCGATGTTTTGGCCTCGATCTCTTCAGGAAAGGAGACGATCACTCAGCTCCAAGTGGACTTTCCTCGAGCTAAGGTTATAACATCGTGGATGTTCGGGATGATGCGACTGTCCATGCGGCGGTGAGTGAGACGGCAGTTGAGCTAGGGAGTGTAGACGTGCTTCGCCGGCGTCGTTGGCACAACGCATGCTATAGATATGGATACCGCAGAATGGAAACGCGTGTTGGATATTAACACGACCGGAAGCTGGATCTGCGCTCAGGTTGTAGCCAAGTGTGTATATGTCGGCCCTTTGATTGATCGTTCTTCATCTCAATAGGCAGATGATCATCCAGAAGACGGGCGGCAGTATACTCTTCACGGCTTCCATCTCTGGGCACAGGGTCAAGTTCCCGCAACCGCAGGTATCGTATAATGTCTCTAAAGGAGCCATCGTGCAGCTGCGGAGCTCGCTTGCCGCAGAGTGGGCCCAATACGGGATCCGCGTGAACAGCATCAGTCCTGGTTATATGGACACCATTCTTAACGAAGGCGAGGGCTTGCAGAGGGCAGGAGAATTTGGTGCGAAAGAAACCCAATGGGAAGGATGGGGATGCCTGAAGAACTGACTGGCGCGATCGTTTTGCTCTGCAGCAAATTTGCTGGTCGTTACATTACTGGAGCTGATATACTCGTCGATGGTAAACATTGTTTTCAGTTAGCTAGCCTTGCGACCTAAGCTGAGCATGTCGAAAGGCGACCAGACCGTGTTTTAGGTCTATCTTGGAAGGAAAAACGTCAGAAAGAGAATGGAGAATGAATGAATGTAGACTGAATAAAAGATGCGCAGCGTTTTTGCTTCGTTGGTCGTTTCGGGCGTGATTCGATACACAGTGGATAGTATTGCCAGCTGACTACAATACAAACAATGAAGCTTCCCTCATCACTGCTGGATGAAGTGTGCCCTGTCCCTTGTCCTCTCCATAGCTGTGAAAAGTGTCAGATATCTCATACAAGAAGTGTCCAGCAAACGCACGATTATAATGCAGCAATTTCTCAATCAGATCGACATGCGTTAGTACCATCCTGCGACAGCAATATCTTTTTAGTTGCAGCTCGTCGAGAGCTTCACTGCAAGGCTTCACTCAGCAAACTACAATGGAAAAAAGGGAAATCCGCTGACCCTTCAGTTTTGTCATTAGAGAGGAGCTTCAGGTAATCGTTCCATTTGTCACCAATGACCTTGCCGCATGAAAAGCAGCGAACTGGAATAATCTGCGGTCATAGCAGTGAACGAGCAATCCGACAATGGGATCGAGCGCGTACCATAGGAGAGAGGCTGTTTCAAGCGGAGACTGAAAAAGCTTTACCCAAGTGTTGCTCGGCTGTTCGGTCCGAATATCCCTTCGTCCCGAAGGCCATGCCATGTTCACCACTGACGAAACTCGCCTCTATATCGCCTATCTTGTACAGCACCGCAAACGACCAAACGACATTAAGTTCCATTTCTGCCTGCTATTATCGCAAGAAACCAAAGGACGTTACCACAGAGGAATCGTACCAATATCATTCACTAAACGTGATAGATCCGACGTCCAAGAAAGAAATACGGAAATACGAAATGCAAAGGGTGCAGAGTCGCACAATTCGCTTGCAAGGCGCACAGCTGGTTAGGAAACTGGACAAGAGGCTCAGCAGCGATTCGCTGGATGAGATATTGCGTCAGGTTGCCGTCGTCCAGGATAATCCCAGCTGGGTATGCCACAACTGGGTATTTGACGCTATCATGGTGCGTAATTTACAGTTGGTCGTAGCTTCACACTTACCTTTTGCAGTACTTGATTGACAGAGGTTCGGTGGAACCTTTTGAAGAGGGACTCTCTATTCACGAAGCTTGGAAAGTCGGGTTCGATTTCGCGGAAAAGGCAAGCTACGACGCGGAGCGACCCTTGCCTACATGCGACCGCAAAGGGCGGCGAGTCGTGTCAGAAATTGGGCGCCTTCCATGCTAATGATCGTGTCCAAATTTCGTCCCGGTGTTAGTCGCTGTCATGAATGATGACCGAGGACCGGGACCCTCACGCCTCTGTTTTCGGTGAGCTCTGATACCTCATCTCGCGCCTGAAGCTGCTTGCTTGATTCGGAATTCGAGGTTGGAATATAATATGCTGACGGCAACGCAGGCCTATCGAATTGCTGCACTATGTACGACCACGAATTCCTCTACGTTTAGTGCAACCGAACTCTTCTTAGCCTTCGGAACATGCATTGGAGCCGTCATGAGCCGAATTACCACTTCCCACATCTGGACCTCAAACGATAGCTTTCAAGGAGCATAATTTTTCCCAAGATGCTCCTTCCAAACAGCGGAATGTATTGCAGCACTCACCGGACGAAGGGGGTGGCTGTCAGGAAGTTTGGACGCCTTTTGTGAGAAGGATATATCTGACAGACACGACAACAAGCACGAACAGCGCCAATCGACTGACTTCGTGCAGTCACTCAGATGTCTCCTTTACCGTCTGTATGTTGCTACTGCATGCAACGATGACACAGGGATGGGTGGCGAAGTTCACGTACGTTCAAGGGGCCCGGACTTCTAGCAAAATGATCTTCTAGGCCTCATCGAGCAGCAGTCTTGCTGACCATCGCTTGCTTGCAGAACCATCACTATCGCCTCGTCGACTTATCAAACCGATTGACGAGACAGCGTTGTCCTTGCAATATCGCAACGGACAAGGAAACTATTCATCGAATGCCTATAACGGCTGTGCCGTTTCTTCTTCTTCTTTTTGGCTCTGAGCCCCGTGAACTTGACAGTTTCTGTTCGCAGTCGCGAGCCTGCATCCGCCAGGAACATGGCACCATCTATTTGAGCAAATCGCTTTGGTCATATACTCTCTTACCGTCCATCTTCTGTCTTTTTCTTTCATGGGTCACGACCTTTAGAATTATGTACTGATTTCGCTGGCGTACCTAATACAAGATTTTTTTTTTCTTTATCCGGGACACAACCAGGACTACGATGAAAATGGCACCATACAATATGAGTACGCAACACGTATGAAATGACCCTCAAGCTTGCAAGAGCTGGCTATATGGAGGGGAGCCAATATATCCGTCTAGGTCTATCCTTTGCTGGCACTGGCGAGCAATGATAGGGAAGACGCCGAGTGAAGAGTGATGGTGCATTTAGACCTTTTAGTATCGTATAGGTGGTAATGGTTCTGCGCGTATCGTCGAGAGATCAACAGCCTCGTCGATGGCTTCATCGAGTTCTCCGATGAGGATGCTACTCGAAAGGTCATCGTTATCATGGTGGATACTGAAATGAAAACCGCATATACGCACATCATATCGCCTTTCACGAGATATAGACCGAGCGGTACCTCCTCCACACCTTCCTCCATACTATACACTCGTTCCTTCGAGTCTGAGAGGACGACGTTTGATTTTTGGTCGTAGCCTGCCATTACTCCCTGTTCAGAACGCGTTGAGCGGTATAAAGGCACTATTGGCTGAGAAAACGGACCACAATAGCGCGACCATCTTGCAAGATCAGGAGTACACGTCCTGGGGAAGTGTATCAGTAAATTTCTGGCATCCGAAGAGAGAGAAAAACGTACTGTCGACGTAGCCTTGCAGGCTGGACATGGAGTGTAAACAGAAGAGCGGTCCTGGAGTCCATGCAGGTTCCACGTGGTCCTTGTCGATCGATGTTAGGGTTAGGGTTACATCACCTGTTCATTTCAATTTCTTTCACTCAGACAAGTACTTTGTATGTTCTGATACACTACCTTTCACCTCTTGGATATTTCTCGTGGATTTGTATCTATTGGCATGTATGGGTGCCCTCTTTTCTCACGTCAGTTTAAAGTTGGCGAAGTTGGATGCTTCCGAGCCTTCCAACTTCCAAGTCTATCGCCGAACGACCATCTTGGGCTGTAAACTAGTGCCTGTAATTTTCCGCTGAGAAGAGTAGGGGAGAATTCTTTCCCACTGCTGAATTACCATAACCGTTACTAGCACTGTTCCAAGGTCGACTATCATTTTACGCCGTCGCGGCCACCATGCTAGTTGAACAGTATTTTATGTCAGTTTCGCTCTCGTATGAACAGAAGCGGGAACCGAAGACCACTATGCAACTATCACGATAGCCGTACTAGTGTCCGAGTCCGCAGTCGTTGACTACGCAATGCAGTAAGCTTGGACCGTAGTCTCCTTATTTCACAAGTACTACCGCAGTGTTCGACAATGATTAATGTATGTTTTCCACTTTTACCAGATAGCAGAGTCCTCCAGCGAGGTTCAAGTCGCGCCCATGAGTGACAGTTACGTCCTCGTGCTCATGACAAGTGTGTACGCGGCCGATATTCCAGGGGTTCCTTCGCCACAGTCCTGTTCGGATTCTTTTTAGCGCCGGTTGTCGACGTGCTGTGGCGCTCCTATCACGTTCACTTTCTTGGACGACACAGCTCTGAAAACGAAATTACTTTCTTTACATACAGGACAGTTCTGAGTACTCTTCATCGTCTGGGTGCGACCTGATGTCTTCATTTCTATTGACTGTACTCCTCTGGTCTCCCTGCTACGGACGTTGTCCTTATTCCGGCCACGTCGACGCGCAGTCAACGTGTTTTTTTTTCCCTGTTATCTGTCCGTCCCGATGGTTATACTCAGCGTTTCCGAGGTTTCCGCTTGACATAAAGTACATACCGGCAATTAAATAATGGCTATTTTGCTTCTAGCGATACTTCAGGTTCTAGCGACGTCAGACAGACGAGAATCTACGCATGGACGAAAATTTTGAGGATTCGCCGTCTACATGAGAATCTTTATGCGTAGAATGATGATGGTGATAATTTATGCGGTGCATCTCCGAGTTTCCAGTCTTTGAAACGAGATGCGCGAAGGTGCACTGTAGCTGATGATCACGGTCGCACCCCAGTCTCTTCCATACTAGTAGAATATCATTTAAGACATTCTACTAGCGCTCTTTCATAAGAAATTTCAGGGATAAATCCCAGCTGATGTTTGTTAACACGTCATACTTTCACCATTCCTACTACGGACTGCATTGACCGACACCTTGGCAGAAGGAAATAGAAACTTGAAACTTTTCAGAACTCTGCTACCTATTCCGAATATCTCCCACATAGACATGCCCGTCTGTCCTTCGCCTAGAACAAGCACCGACAACGTCCACATGAATACATCACGGCGACTAGCTGTGGGTGACCCTCGAGTCGGGCCAAAGACGGAAAGAGGTTGATATTGAAATACTTTGTTTTGTATTACATAATTACGATATGGTAAAATCGGTTGTCAACGTGTGGGAAAGCGATGCTCTTGGCGTCCTCCTTTCCGCTCAACGTTTTGTTCTGCCCACCCACGACGCTTTTCTCCATCCTCTACATAACGCCCTTACTTTAACCCAGTCACTGTATGTGTACCTCTCTATGCCTCAGAGCTTCTCGTTTACCTTGCTTCTAGCTTTATTTCATTTCCGTCTTTGGATTCCACCATGTCTTCGATGGAGGAGAAAAATTACAGCGGGAAGGAGGAGGTCATCAATATTAGCGACAGTCGCCAGGATCTGCCGTCACCTGCAGTTGCACAAGTCCCGAAATCCAAGCCGAAGCTCTCAGCGACGATGATAATACCTATCTGGATCGTGCTCAGCTCGTCCGTTATCATATACAACAACTACTTGTACAACACCCTCTCGTTCAAGTATCCAGTTTTCTTGGTGACATGGCATTTGACCTTTGCGGCGCGTGTCCTTTCTTGTTGGCTGTATTTGTGTGTTTACCATCTTTGCAGACTATTGGTACACGGGTTCTCGAGAGGACAACGACTCTCATTGATGGTGCAAAGGACGTTCATATGTCCAAGGACATGTTCCTGAAATCTATTTTGCCTATCGGTCTTTTGTTTAGCGGCAGTCTTATCCTCAGCAACACCGCCTACCTTTACCTCAGCGTTTCCTACATTCAAATGCTTAAGGTACGACTTTAATCTATCTGTTACTAGCGTTTCTAAGCTGTCCATCAAGGCTTTCACAGCTGTTGCCATCCTCATTATATCATGGTGTTTCCGCATTCAAGAGCCCAATCGCAAGCTTGGCGTCATCGTTGTCATGATTTCCTCTGGTGTCGCACTTGCTTCTCGTGGCGAGCTTAGGTTTAACCTCCTTGGCTTCCTCATCCAGGCAGCAGCGGTTGCTGTAAGTTTCCGCCCCGCCTAAACGCCTTCTGAGACTGATAAACATCTCAGTTTGAAGCATCAAGGCTAGTGATGATCCAGATCCTACTTCACGGTCTTAAGATGGACCCGCTTGTTTCATTGCATTATTATGCGCCCGTCTGTGCCCTCATCAATCTCGTAGCGATTCCGTTCACTGAGGGCTTCGAGCCATTTTACGAAATGGTCCGGATCGGTCCGCTCATCCTGCTTTCCAATGCGCTCGTCGCATTCCTGCTCAATGTCGCAGCTGTATTTTTGGTCGGCGTCGGCAGTGGTCTCATCCTGACCCTCGCCGGAGTTTTCAAAGACATTCTCCTGATAACAGGATCCGTGTTGATTTTCGGTTCCACCGTCACCCCTCTCCAGATCTTTGGTAGGTGGCGTTCAACCTCCGTATGTTTAAAACCCAAAGCTGATAACGTCATGTAGGTTATTCGATTGCGCTGGGTGGACTCATACTTTTCAAGACGTCTGGTGGTAAATAAATCTCCTGTGAATTTTTTTTGGGTCTTTTATCGACTGGTGTAACACCATTCAATAACATTTAAGTTACATGGAAGTATACATACTCTGATCTTTTTTCATACTTGTACTCGCTAGTCTGCCATTTGGGCGTTCGAGTTATACAACTCTTGTCGTAGACGAATAGACTTTATATATGCCTGGACAGTGACATCAGACCTGTTAGAATCACTGCGCGCCAGGAACATTTCATTGATGAGCCTCGAAGAATCAAGGTACGAATGACGACAACCATCGCTTGAGCTATCCGTAAGGGGTCAGTAGCGGGATTTATGCAACCTATTACTGCTCTTCACAGCGCCGACCGTCGTAGATGATGAGATCGAGTCGTAAGCTTCCTGACGTAAAGTCTCAAGCGGCGTCGTCTATGTAGAGAGGCGGCCTGAAGAGTCCGAAAGCCGTGATAACAAGCGACCGTCGATGGTGAGAAGTGGGCTCAGGTGTCCGCTCCATTAGACACCATTTTCTGGAGCACCGACAACGCCGTAGGGCCCATCCTGACACCTCGAGGCTCGTACCAGGGTCACAAAACCGGCAGATCGCAGCTGAGAAAGATAGTCTCCAAGGGGAAAGTAAAACTCAGACCCCGCGGGGCACAGTCCTGAATTTCCGAGAAACAATACGTTTATCATTGGTTCAACATCCTGCTGATTACAATATAAAAGACGGCGTGAACTTGAGGGAAGATGATACAGGGTTGCTTACTTCTTGAGGTATTGAGTCCACCATTCCTCGAAAAGTGACAAGCCAAGACCGCCCTCAATTCCAAGATCCTCAGTCTCTTGCGTGTTTAGCTGGCAATCTTTGGGTCGGGTCGTTGCCCCTGGGCCTGTGGGCGGTTCGGCATCAGGCTTGATGTGCTTATGGGGTAACCCGAGGATCTTGGAAAATACGAGACAGATCTCGTATTTGGTGAAGGGCTCGGCGGCGGAATAATGGAGAATGGGAGGGATGGGCTTCTTGAGCTCTGCAATATATATATGAGGATGAACGCCGCCTTGACAGCGATATGAATGCACACCAGTAAGCTTGACCAGGAAATTACCGATATCAACGACGTTGGTAGGGTAACGCGTTGCATAGTGATCCATCTTGTAAGTTTTTCCTGATTGGTCCTGAACGACGTCAAGTAGGATATTGATAGCGCTATCAGAATTCTTCGGCGCTGGCCCATACCTATGAGAGGGTCAGATTGGTTGGTAAGATTACGCAGGAGCATACAAGACTGGGACTCTCAGAACGATGACCTTTGCGCGGTCCATCGACAATGCGGCCTCTTCGCCGTCGCGTTTGGTCTTTCCATAGAGCTGAAGCGGGTTCGTCTTTGCAGACGGGCCGTAGGGAGGAGAAGTACCGTCAAAAACATAGTCTGGTAAACGATTCAATGTTAGCCTAGGTCATGCATTAATCGAATCTCGGACCCGTAGAAATATAAACCAGAGTGTAATTCAAAGATTTGGCCATTGAAGCGAGATGAGCAGGAACTTCTGCATTGATCTGGACGACAAATTAGATATCGTATAGACTGCAAGGTACACAATCCAAGCGTACTCTGCGGGTACCATCAGGATCCTGGAGGAGGATAAGATCATTGGCATAGTCACTTCAAGATAGACGAATATGAAAACCGACCTTTTCAACGACATCCGGTCTCCTTTCTGCAGCGCAATGGATCACCCCTTGCGATTGTATAAACTACTAGATCTGTCCACCGCCCTTGACAGGATGACTTACAGTCAGGGTTAAATGCAGTGAACACTTTGTCGACCTCACTCTTGTCAACCAGGTCGAGTCTAATTAGGTCGTTGCCTGATCGTGTGTGAGAAAGACTGAGGATTTGAAAATTCCCTGCACGTTCGAAGGCTTCGCGTACAGCAGTTCCTAAGACTCCTGAGGCACCTGCAAAAAATGTATGTCTCTTCTACACGTATTTCTTATTGGGCGGGATTACCAGTAATGATAATTCGTTGTTTTGTGGCAGGAGTAGTCATGGTGCGGAATAACAAGCACTGTACAGTAAATATTATCTTATCGCCCGATCGCACGTGAATGATCGGCACTCGGCAGCCGAGCCGAACTTCATCACTCACCTCCTACTTGACTACGCCGCCCATTCAAAAGTCAGACTGTATTCTTCCGGAACGTACGGTAACTTGACAACTAAGTCCTGGACCTGGACCTTGTTTTTACCTACGGCACCTTCCACCTTGACAACGCCGAAATATTCTGTCTCCCAAAGAGGTCAGCGGATTCGATAGTTTAGGGATGCATTGTGTCACTCAAATATAGCAGGTGCACGGGTTGCGAGTGTTAAACGGACCAGCATTTTTCGCGGAGGGCAGTTGGTCGGCGGAGGCAGTATACATGTCTTTGTCATTAGCTTCTGTGTTTCGAACGGAATGCTTTCTCATCATTCAAACTTTACGGTCCAACCTTTGTTGGGGCACTTTTTCTCTGAAAATTTTCATGTGCGTTTGGCCCTGACGGACGTTTTACTGCTACTGGGTACTACTCTCGACTGAAAAATCTGAACAGCTCAGTCTTGCAAGGTAAACTTAGCAAGTATCGCCCACATTGGTTTTGCTTTCGCACCGCTGAGCCGGAATTTACTCACCAAGCACAGCCTGGACGGGATGCCACATCTCACTGGTGTGAGGATTTCTCCGAGGTCTGTAAATTTTAGTCTTCTCAATCAATTCTCTTCTGGATCAGAATCCATTCATTATAGCTTGTAGAACGGGTTGCCACGCTGCGTTCACCCTCCCGTGACTTTAGGTTCCTGTTTTTTTTGGAATGATTGACAACATGATATCTTCTGGTGTGATTCGCGGTCCCTCCATCCGTGTTCAAAAGGATATAGACTGTTTCGTCATTCCTCGAACTGTTGGCGATACAAATATTTCCAATACAGTCTTGAAAGATGCCCCCTTCCTATCTTTGATTTACTATGACCGAAGGCTCCCCGTCTACCCTTGCACCGATATCTTGGGTCCTACTTCCTAAACTGCTTAAATGCCCTTTGGCACAAGGCTGAATGTGGGGCTTGGGCGTTTTGCGAGAATCCGTCTTCGGTCAACGAATATCATCGATTATCTGGGTCGGCGGAGACCCATAGAGTTTCAATCTCGTTTATCCATTTAGCCCTTGGTCCTGAAACTCGGGAAAAGCCACAAATTATAATCGGGCTTATCGTTTTCGGCAGGCTGCAATCTTCCGACGAAAATGGCGTTTATTTACCGCCCCGGCAGATCATGCGCTGTCGTGAGAAGCAATCGTATAGGGACAACATTCGGATTCGATTTGTGCAAAGCCCGCGATGGTTATGTACTCAGTAAAGTTCGTCTTACTCTCCCAGCACCCCAGAAAATGTAACGTGAGTCTTGACTTCTCCTAGTATGAGGGATAATTTTCCTCATAATGCATAGTGATTTGGTTCTTTCTGTCCATGGGTTTGAGGAATCATGTCGGTTTCCATGGAAAGAACCGTAAGATGATCTCAAGCAATTTTCCCGATCAGGACGTCCCATGCATATTCCATTCACCACTTCCGATGGCATACTTTGTGCCTCATGCTAATAAATTCTATTTCATACCAGAGGATTTTACATCCAGTTACTTGGGAAGACACTTGAAGCTTCCGATTGATACTGTCATTCCCACTGGCCGATTGAAAGTCCCACATAAAGGTGTTCTGAACTCTAAATCACGCCAGCAAAACAGTTGAATGATGATTTTTCATGTATAATACTCCACACGGACCTGATCACGCTAATGATGGTTCTCGTACCATAGGCTTGGTCTGTGAAAATCCGGTGATGGTAGATTCGATCTCCGCGAAAGCGATGCGAGAGGAGGTATTCGTTTATCACCTAACAAATTTATATGAATATTCGAATACCCTCCGTCCCTGATGCATTCGCGCTTAAAAGTACATCAAGACACTCACTTTGTGCTCCTCTTCTCGTGAACTCGTCCTTCGTCCTTCGTCCCGTCCCTCCCTTACCCATGCTGCATCGTCGCCGTCTCGACTCGTTATCTAGTAACGAGAATCGTCGCCTTCCTTCAAGTTTTGCTTTCACGCCTCCCCCTTATCCTCATACTTCAACATATCGGTGCGTGTTTCTCTGTTGTTGAGCATCTGCAAAGGATCTTTCTTACATATCTCCTCAGCTCCTTACAAATGGTTCTTCGGGTATGCAGTCCTTCTGTGAAGGCGCAGGAGGGATTTGGTCGTACAAGCAAGGAACTTGAACCACTCTTTGGTGAAGGTGACCATGTCAGTGGGATGGTGACGCTAGACCCGAGTTGTGTTCAGCCTGGACGCTTGACGGTAACGGTAAGTGGCGACATTAAATGCCTGGTCCCTTTGTTCTGATGGAGTTTTTTTTTAAACAGTTGGAAGGGACCTTCACATTTTACCCACCTACTGCTGGGTCGGTGATGAATTATGAGATTCAAAAGCATACATTTTTTTCCGCCTCAACATCCTTCCAGCTGTCTTCTTCCTCCGATGGCACGTCTCGTTCTACCTTCAGAGAGGTCTTTGCCAGTAGCAAGCGACGGCGTCCGAGCGTCTCGAGCTTGGACATCAACCCGACGCCATCTATTGTTGAAAGAACCTACCCTTTCTCTTTTGAACTTCCTCGCAGTTGTCGTAGCGGAGAAGAGATCCCCCAGACCTTCTACTCGTCGAAGCATGCAGGTTCTCCCGCATCAACCTCGCGTGCAGGATCATTTTCGGTCGAGTATAAGATCTTGGTGACCTGGGACCCCACGGCGGCTTATGAATATCCATCATTGTAAGCTACTTCTGCGAGTATCGCATCACAGCTGCTAATTGAATTTATAGCCTTGAGGCACCTATTCTTTATCACCCTGATGTCGATTTTCAGTCCTTAGATGGTCTAGGAGACAATGGTTCTTGGCTTGAAATGCCGTTGCGAGCTGACCGGCCAGTTCCTTTCCGGTGTGCTGTAAGTCTCTCCCCCCTATGTCGTCGCGACACCTTGAATGACGCGCTGGCAATAGATTACCCTGCCGACTACTCTTACCTTTCCTCGCTCCTCTTCTCTTCCATATTTCGTCGTGTTCACTACAATGCCTAGATCTCCGTCCTTGACACGAGAAATTGCTTCAGATGCGACGATATCTATTTCGCTCATACGACAGGTCACAGTCACCGAGTCAGCGGCACTACCTCCTACTCCACCACAGACACCCAGTTCAAGTGACGATGATGGTCCTCGCAACGGCATTCGGTTCATCAGACTCGTGAAGAGCTCGTCCCCTCTCATTGGTCGTGGTAACAAAACGATTGATGACAGTATGGAGGAGCGACGGAGGAAACCTCTCATGCAGAAACCTCTGCCGCAACTTCCTGCGCATGCTGTCTTTTCAGAATCGAATACTATCCACTCAAGTATATGTATTGGGTTCCCCAAGCGCCCAAGACATCACGGTGGCTCAAACACGCATCCATCACTGCAGATCCATGCAACTCTTCCGGATGGGCTGCATAAATCTAAAATAATTCTGGATAAAGATATGCTCCCGTCCATTGATTGGGTGGGATTAAGCATCAAGGTCTGTTCACCATTTCTCGTAAATCAACTTTCGTTGATTTCTCCACAGTACTACTTGGACGTATCTATTCTCGTCGGCCAAGACGAAGTCCGTGACCGCATTCCAATACGTATCATCTAGACGATATGTTTCACTATCAATTTTACGGCTCCAATACTCACATCATGGACTGGGACAGTTTGCCGCATGTATTCATATCCGTCGCTATTGATGTCCACGTGTATATTTCAAACGCAATATTCCGCTTTTTGCTATCATTTCTCCCCATTTTCACTCACCCCTCTTCGTTGTCGATAGTACAAAAGTAATTGGTACATATTAGCTAGGTGTTGTAGGTGAAGATCGCATAATAGCACGAGCTTCCTTTTTAGGACGAACGTCTTCTGCTCAGTTCCATCATCTTGTTCCCTCTATTTTCCTATTATCTGGCTCGTCTGCTAGTCCCAGCACTGCTGTATATTTAACGACAATGCCTGACCACCCGACAGCATCGTGGCAAGCGATGCAAGATGGAAACGTGTTCTACCGAAGGCAACAATTGTATTCTGTATCTGGCAAGTTTCCTGACTTTTCGGATTACATTACGGCGGGCTGCCGGTATGGAGGGCCAATAGGTGCGCTGAATTCTTAGCCGTTTTGCTGTTTGTGCTTAAGGAACGCCGCCGTTAGCGGTGATGCGTGATACCACCAAACTTATCGCACTGGGACGAGCTACTCCGGCCTTTGGGAAATCTCAGATACAAATCTACTCTCCAGCTGGGGAAGGACTTCTGATGCTCAGTGTGGATATCTTGTATAATTCAATGCACGTCAGGTCTCGCTGACTTCGTTGTCGACAGTGGGACCAAGGAAAGATTATTCGCTTTGGCTGGAACGCTGATGAGAACCTGGTCGTAATCAATGAAGAGGGCACTTATCGAATATACGACCTTCAAGGAGACTACCAACAATACTCCTTGGGAAGCGACGCAGCCGAACTGGGCGTGATTGACGCGCGAATACATGAAGACGGCTTTGTGGCACTGACGGGATCATTGACACTCCTAGAAGTGAAGGGATGGAAGGGGACGAGACCATTAATTCTTTCAAACCCGGGTACTTGAGACTCTGTCCTTTTAATTTATCACACTGACTTCTTCACTAGGGTTGCCTGAGCCACCACATTCGTGGGCTATCATTCCTCCGGACTTGAATATATCTCGGCATGTTGAGGTCCTCCTCTCTTCAGAGGGAACTATCTTTTCCGTCGACAATCTTGAAAGCGTTGATCAACGACTATCACAAGGGCCATTCACGCATATTTCGCCAGCTCCTAATGGCAAAACGCTCGCGTTGCTCACATTTTCTGGTACTCTCCTTGTAATCTCTACAGATTTTCAGCGTCAAATCACAGAATTCGATACTAGTACTATTTCGGCGGAAGGTCAAATACAACAGGTAGAATGGTGTGGCAATGACGCTATCCTTGTCACCTGGAGCTCCGTAGCAGTTCTAGTTGGTCCTTTTGCCGACACTCTGGAGTAGGCTTCTCTTCGCTACATTGTTTCGCGTATGCTAATCCTAGCCACAGATATTTCTATGGCGGTTCTTTGTATGCAGTAACTGAACCGGATGGTGTGCGCGTTATGGGCCCAGATGTCTGTGATCTTATACAGAAGGTTCCGAGTAGGTCTTCGCCTCCTCTGCCTTCCCACGCACTGATAGCCCGGAAACAGCATCAACATCGGCGATCTTCAGGCCAGGTTCGACGGCCCCAGCTGCCATTCTCTACGACGCATGGAAGAGCTTCACCGAACGCTCTCCCAAGGCAGATGAAAGCATTCGCAGCATACGCCCAGATCTAGCTGTTGCCGTAGATCAATGCATCGATGCTGCGGGGCAAGAATGGGAGCCCTATTGGCAGCGCAGTCTTCTAAATGTAAACTATTCGCCAACATAAATTCCCGAAGATCGTTCTCATTTCATTTCGTTCAGGCAGCCAAGTTTGGACGGGGTTTTTTAGACTTCTATGATCCTACCGACTTCGTTAACATGGGTCAGACGCTTAAAGTTCTCAATGCGGTCCGCTACTATGAGATAGGCATACCGCTTACCTACGCCCAGTAAGTCGGTTACTTCACCTATGAGCGAATTTTCATTATCACTGTATCAGATATGTATATGCATTGCCATCATATATCATTACTCGCCTTACCTCGCGGAATATGCATCTCCTTGCGCTCCGGATATCCAGTTTTCTGGGTATGAAGCCCGATCACGTACTGAAGCACTGGGCGAGTGCCAAAATTCTCCGATCAAAGCCTTCTGCGGCGGCCGGAAGCGATGGGGAACTCGGAGGAGATGATGAAGTTTGCAAACTGATTGTCGATAAATTCAAGCAGCTCGGTGGGGCGGATGTTAGCTATGCTGAGATTGCTAAGCGTGCTTGGGAAGTTGGGAGAGCAGGACTTGCTACCAAGGTTTGCGATTTTTCGATCATATGGAGTTCGCTCCCTAACGCCCTATCGTAGCTATTAGACCACGAATCAAATGCGTCCGACCAGGTCCCTCTGCTGTTGACCATGAAGGAAGATCGACTAGCGTTGGAGAAGGCTGTTGATAGTGGTGATACAGACCTCGGTGCGTCATGATTTCGATGCATGCTCTTCGGCTATGATGCTCATATCATTGTGCGAAGTCTACCATGTTCTTTTGCACCTACATCAACAACTCACTCTCGGTTCCTTTTTTCGGCTTATCGAAGATGGTGGTTCTCGCCTTGCCCCAGCTAGTAAATTACTTCAGGTATACGCTCGAGAGCAAAATCGGGATATGCTCCGGGATTTCTATTATTCAGATGATCGGCGAGTGGAGAGCGCCGTCCTAGCACTTGATGAATGTTCAAGAATGACGGTAAGTATGGTAATCAGAGCAACGTATTCCGGGCTCATTTTTTCCCTATCTTTAGGACTCAGATTCCAAAATTACATCCGTTAAGTCTGCACAGAAGTTTTTCTCCGAAGACAAGGACAGGGTCTTTGAGGCCAAAGTAAGGTATCTTTCTTTTGCCGAAATCTGTGATTCATCGTATCTCGATTGTGCAGATGATGGACGAATACGCGCGACTACTGACATTCCAGCAGCAATTGGAAAAGGAGGGCGATGGCAAGATTTCATTTTTCGGCCTGAGTATTAATGAAACCATTCGCACATGTTTGCTCAACAGCATGTCAAAGCGTGCGGATAAAACGAGAACAGATTTTAGAGTTCCAGACAAACGGTAAGATAGAATTCTTCCTTCATCAGGATGGTGATTTATGACTGCGGGTTTCTTAGATTCTGGTACCTCAAGATGGCTACTCTCGTAGAAATGAGGGATTTCGAAGGGCTTGATGCTTTTTCCAAGTCAAAAAGGAGCCCTATTGGTTACGAGCCTTTCGTTCACTGTCTCGTGGAGAACGGGCATTCGAAGGAAGCTGTGCCCTATGTTGCTCGGTGCGACTCTTCGAAGCGCGCCGACCTTTATGCCGAATGCAACGAATGGCGGCTCGCTGCGAAAGAATGCAAGGAACGTGGGGATAAAACCAAGCTTGAGTGCGTTGTTCTATTATTGCCGACATTCGTCGTGCTTAGAATGTCTATGACAGTTCCATACGGAAAAAATGTCCCGATTCTCTCATGCGACGAGAACTCGACCAGATCGCATCGTCAATGAAGTAGCACGCGTATATATTCAGGTGATAAGTATGATCGGGTTGGTCCTGATCAGCAATTAGCATGGGCAGACGATTGTGATGGACATCTTCGGTAAACACCGTGCAACTATACCCCACTGCCTAAACAGAGTAACGGTCTCCGGTCTAGGATCAGGATAATGCAGTATGATGCTTATAGAAGCGGTAATTTCAGGTTTGCAATATTCTAGCGGGAGTCGTCAACGTCATCATCGTCCACGTCGCGTCCCATGTCGTCTAATGAATAGGGCAATGGGACTTCTCGTGTTACTCGATACTGATCCATATTACCAAGATGTTCATTCTCCAGTCGGTCTTGTTTATTTATCATTGGCTGAACGCTTCGTAGAAGAAAGGGCAACTTACAAAAGTTCCACTGCACTCGGCGCATGGATTCTAGTATCCCAGCAATAAACGACCTCAGGTAAAAATCAGGTCCCCCTCGGGGAATGTAAATGACCCAGATGAACCTGATGATAACATTGGAGATCTATACCGAGAATGCAACTTTCAGTAAAGGTTCTAGGCCTTGGTGAAGATCTTACGATGGCAAAATAGTACGACTGAAACACGGAAAAGCGATTGAGTCACACAGACAGGAACAGCCAATGGATGAAACTCAACAGGAACATAGTTGGAATACAGAAGGTCGTTCCGTAGGAGTGGATGCTTAGCATGCGCTTGCAGCACTGACCAATCCATCAGAAAATCCTAAAACACATTTGACATAGGGTCGAATTCCGCGAAAGGAAAGAGCATACCCATGACGAAGCATATAAGGAATAGATGGTGTTGAAAAGGCACCAAAGGGCGAAAACTGCGCCGTGATTGCCACCTATATCATGAGGTGAACGTAGTCGACAAGCGTGGAGACGTTTGGAATACCTTGATGTCTCCAGAGGAAATAGAAGAGATAGCTGATGATTCCAGACCCATATTTTCCACCCTACGACAAAAGAAGAATGAATCGGGGATAAGGAATTTGGCGGAGGGAGGAAACCAACATTTATCAGATGCGTGATCAGATGAGAATCCGCATAACGCCTAACACTCTGTATAAGACGGGACAGGAGAGGAAGCATCGCCAAAACGAAGATGATTGGCCAATATTTCGAACCGGCACCACATTGTCGCCACTGGTCGAAGCCCTGAGCATACGAACAGAAAAAGAGATACACGTTCGAGAGCGTAAATATGAGACTGCAGAACTGATCTCTAGCAAAGAAAGTCATCATGTGAGAGCAGCCACAAATGATACAGAATGACCAACCCCATCCAGAAATCGGTGAACTTTATTTTGTGTATTGATTAGATTCGGGATGGTGTTATAAGAACGAGACGTACCTCTACATGATGCACACCCGGGATGAGCAGCCGTCCGACATTTCGTACAAGCCAATACCTCGAAGGCTTGAAGAACATAGGTAGTGGGTCAAAGAGGAGTACGGCAGCGAAACCCAACCAGACTGCAGGCCATATTGTAGGATCGACAGAGGGAACTCCGATACGTGTGAACGAAAGCCAGAACGTGTAGCACAGTGTCGTGAAAAGGATGCAAGGTATCTGATTGAAAGAAGTCAATGAACATCGCAATTTTACCAACAAAAACCACCGACCTCAAAATATTCTCGATGATCAAGCTGTGTTCGGTAATCCAGCTCTGTCAGGATGCTGAGTCAATGTCGGGTGCGTGCATCCTTCAACTTACCGAATATGAAGACGTAGTTAATCCTGGCTCGCGCCCATACCAAGGTATTTAGCCCGACAAGCATTGAGAAGATTACCGGAACAAGAAGAATACTATAGACGAAGAGTAGTCCGTCCCATCCGGGTATCTGGTCTCGTGTGGTCTGTTGGAAGCCTGTAATACGTCAGAAAGACTCGTCCCGCTTCAATGCGATGGCGTACTTTGGTATATACCAGATACTAGCGCAGGAATGCCCAAGCCTAACAAAATACCTGAACGGAAAGTACTAAAATGGTGACTCTTGGCGAGCAAGCCTCCACGCAATCTTGTCATTGCTCGTTTCTTGTCGCCTCGTACTGGGACAGAGGTGAGTATAATTCTGCGCCACAATGTTTTGGTTCTTCACCGAACTGAGTCGCATATATGTTCACCATTTCGTCCATCATATTGCGGACACCCATGTCGGAGACAAGGGGACTCATTTCCACCTTCTCTGACATATACGCATTCTGAAGGGGTATCTATATTCAAAGTATGAGTCGACCTTTGGCTGCAATTGCAGTGTCGTCGTTCACCTTCGTCACTTTTTCGAACTTCTTTAACGCCTTGCGGAATCCGGTCAGGTTCAAAACCTAGATCAATGATCAGTACCTGTTTGGGCGACCAAATGAAAGCTACGAGCTCGGTAGTTGTGCAGCGTTTCCAGTCCGCTGTTAGGTATGGTGAGCGTCTGGAAACGTTTCAACAAACTTGAATTACCGGTAATGCTCCAATACCGCCTTGTTAAGCTTCTTTTTCGCGTTCTGGTATTCATCCGGGTCAAGTGCGTGAGCATAACTGGGGCTTTTCCCGTGCGGTCGCGCTGCTTCGCCACTGTTTCTCTGAGACCGAAACCCGTCTGTGGCCACGGCTTTCTGAGGCTTTTTGATACCGACTTTGCCAACTTTACCTAATACCCAGGGTTTCGGAGTTGAAGGATGGGTCTCGTGAAAGAGCTTTCTATGGTAACTAAGCTCATGAAGCTGCTCCTCCAACGCGGTGGTCCGTATCTGCATCGCCTTTTCGCGATCGAGATAGAAGGTCTCGATCTTTTCGAGCTCCTGGTCGAGTGCATCTAAAAAGGAGAGTTCCTCTGGACAAAGCTGTCGGCGTAACTCCTGGAGGGTGGGAGGAATAGAGTATGGATGAAGAGCGGAGTTTGCTGTAACAATAATGTCAGGTACGCAGATTGAGAGCTTCTAAGTGTCATACCACGCAAGCTCCGGGCGCCCCGCCGCAGCCTTGAGCCGAATCGGCTTTGCTTGCTAGAAAGTTTTTGGCTCTTTGTCGACTGATCCAGGGCATCGTTGCGCGGAGAACTATCATCGAGTTTCGGCGACGAGCCTGCTTCACTGTCGTTGTCATTGTGGGTGCGCTCGTCTGACTCTTCAGATGTCCTTGGAGACTCTGTGATACGCGCTTCGGAACCAGGTGGGGTGAGAATGCTGGTATGACCTTCTTGCCATCGCCTGATAGCCTTTATTCGTTTCTTGAGCCCTCGATAGTCACTGCACGGCAGTGAGGACCAAAAGAAGCAGTAGTAGAGGTCCTCACATATATGCTTTTTTCCATTCCGCAGTCTGACCAGATAACTCGACTCAATACAACATTGTAGACAGAAATTCTCCAACAGACCTGGGTTTCCTGCAAATACCTTGTAGAGGTTAGTTCCTTGCATTGTAAAAGAGATACCAGACTCACCGAGCAAATTTCATGATGTAAAAGTAGGGCAAAAAGCGGCCGAAGAAACGAGGATTATGAGAGGTGGTACCGGGGCAGAGTGATATAAATAATTTTTAGCTCGGCGATGTACCTGCAGATCAGAAAGCACGTGCTCCGGTTACCAAGTTGCGACCGAGTCGCCGGCCCTGCCAAGTTGAACACCTAACACCATCTCCATTGCGACCCCTCTCGTGCTTGTTTCGCGCATCCTATACCGCAAAATATCGTATTTGCCATACATCTGCATTTCAAATCCATACCGTGCAGGGTGCCGCTGATATTTCATTCTGATACCACTTGGTCAATTCTAACTTCTGATTCACTGGGCTCTTGTATTTCGTTCATGGTATTCTCAAACGACTTTGAAATCACTTACAAAATGCCAAAAATCAGCTTCAGGTAGATGAAATCCTATTTTTTTGAAAATTTAAAAAATAACGCTAACATCGCACTAAACTGAAAAAATACCGAATCCATTGTTGATGATGATAACCTCTCTGTCGTCTGTCTGGCATCGAGTTCGCCCAATTTTTCTGCGGCGTCATTGTCGAATGAACCAGTGGATCGATTCATTGAGCTGGAATCTATTGTCGACCAAATGCGCACTTTCATATCCAATGACAACCGCCAGAATAACGCTTGTGGCTGCCTCGAAATTGCTTGTAAAGACGAGCAAATTGAAGACGCAGTTTATGCTCTTGGCACTATGTTTTATCTGAATTCCAGCGATCCTGGCGGTCGTCGGCACGTTCGGTTCACCCTTTCGACAAATGCTCCCACCGTTGTTGACGGAGACGAGGTCAGGCAGATTATATACGGAGATCTTCTCCGGACCCCCATTTGGCCCTTGGCGAAGAAGCTGCGAATGCGGATAGCAGATCCAAATGGCCCGGAGTCGATCCGGACACAAAAAGTTGCAAGGATACAGGGCAGTTCGAGTTAAAGGTGACTGACGTGAAGGACGGAGTTTTCTTGACCAAGTCCAGGAGGTTCAAGGGGGCTTTTACCGTGATCGATGAAAAGAAGGTGGAATCGGTCTTGAGAGAGAAAAGGAGAAAGGATGTGACCTTAGAGAAGCACTTCTTCTTGAAGACGCATCGCGCCATAGCTTCAACCTCATCGCAGTCTGTCATTGAAGACCCTCTCTCCAACCTTCACACTATTACAAATGAGCTTCGTTCGTTTGTTGCCGACATTAATGGTCCCCGCTCCATGACTATCTCCGAGAGTGCAATTTCACTTGAAGTGCCTCAGCTCGCTACCGTGTTTTCTCTCGTCGTCACACCAGAACCGGGTACTATCGTCTTGACCAAAAAGACTCAGGGTCCCTTCGTTGTCAGCGAGACCAAAGTAGCGGATATTCTCAATGGGAATGGGAAGAGGCCGAGGGAGGGGGATGACGATGATGCAGAAATTCCTCCGGATTCGCCGCTACCGTCCGATGAGGAGGAACTGGGTTCTGCCAATAGAGAATCTCAACATGAGACTCGCAATCTTGAGCAGGAGATCCGGAAATTCGTCGTCGATACCCAAGGCCCAACGTCGATGACGCTATATTGTCCGAACAATACAAAGACGCTCGCCGTGTTCTTGCTTGCTCACCCTTTCGGACTCCTTTGTTCTGAGACACCCGGAAGTCCCTACGTTAAATTGACTCGAACGGTAAACACTACGAGCCAGAATATCAATGAAGCATCAGTGAAGCGGTTATTGGAGGAGATCCACCCCAGTTTCCGAGCTGCACAGCTTATCGAAGAAGACGCCAAACGAATATCCGATATCAAGGCGTTCGAAAAGTGTTTGCGGGCGTTTATCGACGATGTGGAAACCAAGGCTTTCTCAATTCCACATACGACAGATCCACGCGTCACTGCTCTGGCCAAAGTGTTTCATCTCAGAGTCAATCGAAGAGGGGACCGGATGAAACTCCACAGAAGACTTAGGGCAGGTAGGCTATCAACGAGAAGAAGCTGGCAAGAATCCTTGCGATGACCACGCACGAACCAAAGCGTAAGAAGCAGAAGACGACTATCTCTACCCCATCTTTGTCAGCGGAATAATTCCCAGATCGGTACTGTCTCTTTAGTTGAGAGTATTTGTAAATAATGCTCAGGGACCTTTAGAAATGACGACCCCTCCGACGAGTCAGAAGACTTAGGAGGATATTTCCCGGCTGGTTGCTGGATTTGCCCTGGATGCACTAGCCTTAAAAAGACTGGGAGAGGTGTGGACGAACGGAAGGTAGCACAGTTGACGAAAAGCTAGCTCAATGTGTCTAGTAACAACTACGTAGCTTCTGGGAAGCCCGAACCGCCCTTCGCGAAGGACAGTGGCTGGTACCCCAATAGAACTGCCTGGCCCGGTCGAAGATTCTAATGACTACCTTGAGTTGTTTCTCCGCCTAGGCACTGGAGTATATACTTGGCTACAGAATCTGTCTGTTTGCATCGCATTGATGACAGCATCTTCACATTCAACCACGAAAGGTAATGTAATTCTGATATGTCGTCGAAGAACATCCCTGACATCTTGCTCATTGAGCATAAAATCGAAAGCCCAGCATCACAAAGGGCAAATTACATTCTGAGAGGAGATTTAAGTACCAGTGGCAGCACAGGAAGCTACAGCAGAGTAGTACATGGGACATGGCCCTTCATCGTCTTAACACGACAACTAGGAACGTTTTCAGTTCCCTGCAAGCTTAGCTGCTGTCACCTGTTCGTCCTCAAGGTAATGCCGGGCGAAAAGATCATTCTGAATCCAAAGCAACTGCAACACGAAAATCAGACCACCTCTCGGATCATAGATTTGTATACGTACCTTGTTTACGGCCCGGCAAACAGCATGCTTGGTTTTCAGATCAATATCAGGATGGAGAATAACCGCATCAACAAGCATGTCTTCGACCAAGCCTAGAAGTACGTTGAGCCACGATCAAGTTAAAAAAACTTGCTGAACGGCTTACCCAGCAGCAAAGCACAGTGGATGTACTCGACCCTAAGCGCGGGCTTCTTCTTCCGGTGGGCAAACCCTGGGACCCCGGTGTGCATAACGCCAACCTTGTCCAGGTACACCCACGTCTCCGGCTTGTTATAGTCCAAGCTAACGAGTTTCACCAAATATCCCCTCAAAAAGTCCTTCCGGAACTGGATATTGGGATGATCGTGATTGAGTTCATCAGCCTTCGCCTCCAACGCGTCGTCACCGTCCTGACCAGTCTGCTTGGGGGTGAATGCCGCTGCGGTGATGTCGAATGACAGCAATTTGTTGTAGACGCGGTCGACGAGGTCGGGGACTAGAGCATCGACGATGGGTTTCGCGGCGTGAAGCACGTCAGCGTCGGCCTGTGTGAATCCGATGAAGTTGCGGAGGTACTGGACGCGTGTTTGGAGGTCATCCAGGGTGGCGGGGTCGACATGTTGTAAGACCATTGTAGTGAGTGGGTATTAGTGTGCAGTCGAGGGTTGCGAGTATGCTTATGTTTTTGTCATGCTCCCCAGGACCTGTGATGCTCGTTTATATCGTTTGTATAGGCCTCGACTTCGTTATGTATCTCGAAATAGAGGTAGGTATGACACCATATACTGCCAATGGTTAGGCCAATGACAAGTCAGCAAATACAGTGCATCTGTCGTGAGCCAATTAGATCCCGCGGGCAGCCAATCACATCGCGAATAGTAAGATGGCGCTTTTCGCCGACTTTCGCTACTTACAAACCATGGGACGATATGATGTTTACGCAAGTAATTGGTAAGAGTCTCGTAACCACTCTCTTGTAAACACCGTATCCGCTACCTAGAGCGTATTCAGACCTCCGCTGAGGCCTGACCTTTTCTTCTTATCATGTGAGTTCTAGGTTTCTGTCCTTGGCTCGCTTGCTGAGGTCTCAGGTCTCCCTCATAGTCTCTTGATAAGCCTGGTACAGATGACGAGCCCACCCAACGTTCTCCTCATCTTGCCAGGTGTGCAATCTTCTTTTCTGCACTGAAAGCTCCGGTCAGTGATATCAGATATAATGCTATGGTTAACCATCAACATCACATCTATAAGTGTCGCTCGAAAGGATAGCAAAGGACGCGTCCTAGGAAATCACCATACATATTGGATTCGTCAAATTCGAATACCGGAGTCATGCCACCCGAGTCGGATTTACGTCTCGGCCTTGAGAGCACGCGGATGGTGGAAGATGATTGGGCCTCCCAAACACATACGCGGCGGAATTCGCAGCGCTTTGTGACCCTCAGGGTCCCATGACGACGATGGCTATGTCAGGCAAGGCTAATTCGTTCTCCCCCAATAGCCCCACCCTGATTTCCGCGGTAAGCGCATAAAGAACAACGGAGTCGAAACTAGTTGCCAGCCTCGGTTAAATTCCCTGGACGGTAGATTAATAGTGGCGGGGAGCCAATATTATCCACTCATATTGTCTCTTCCAAGTCATCTTGACAGCGGTGGTGTGAACGACGGAAAGAATCGAATATTAAAGTTCTTTGAGTCGGCGTATATTCGACCAATGTCCATCTCGAGATATCTTTCCTAAACGGAGATTTAGTTCCAATGCAATTGGACAAGAGGGGGGTGGGTATGCGCGGAAAGAAGTACAGTGGGGTCTGTTTTGCTTGGCGCCTCCAACTCCGTTCCGCAAGTCGAATCAAACACTTGGAAAGAGTGAGGTGCTCGATCTTCGGGTGTTAAAATCCGATTCCACAACTGATGCGTCCAATTCCACAGATACGCGTCCCGCGGTTCAGGAGGTGGGTGAGGCATCCAATATATTCATCCGGTACTGCGTGGACTCGGCCAAAGCGTAACCGTAGTTACCGCCTGCTCTCTCCACTACTGTAGACTTGGTCGACTTCAATTTGGGGTTTGAGTCTGGGTGCCAACACGAAGGACTCATGACATGTTGAGGTCGACAACGTCTCCTAACGAAGCGCTGGAAATGGCGCAATAGGTGCCTAACAATAGCCACGGGAGTATTCGTAATAATTTCTGGTCATGTAGAGAGGGCACTGGTGAAGTCCGCTGAGTTTACTATGTTAAAGCACAGGGCCAAGACGAGATTCTGAGTGAGAAGGCTGTGAAGACTCTACGTCAGTCCTATCTTTCTGAAGACGTAGAATGAAAGCTAGCCAGGAGAGCACTGAACTTTTTCAACAGATTTTCGTTTTCGTTGATTGGTCTGGTTGAAAAATGAGGTAGAAATCTTGGTATGACTCGCTCTTAACGCGTCCAATGTTTACGCAACATAGGGGACGTCCACCCCAAAGAGATGAGGGGCCTGGTTAGCTGTCAGTAACTGGCGAACATCTAAGCAACTATGTAGCACTCACGAAGAAAAGAATCATATCATGGTGATTCTAAAGCATTCCATCTTGATCAAACAATCCATTCTGCCTGCCGTATATTCTAGCTGCACTTCTCGTGTCTTCGTCGGCATCATTGAAAGATACCGTAGAGATCAGGCATCCTTCTATTCGACTGCTCATTGTGGAGAAGACATTCGTATGGCCATGATGTTCGTTTGGCACCATTATCCGGTAACTCTCCCTCCATCTTCATGCACGAATTCAGATTCTTGGATTGAAGATATGACAACGGTGAGACCGAATAGCAGATAGTAATGCTAACCTGAGTGAGGCTGCTTCTGGAAAGTTCCCGTTAATTATCGAGCCATACCGGCGATAAGGAACCTTGAAAGTCCTGAACTTCTACTACTCATCGTTAGCCCGTTGGAATCGCCAATTATTATTTAGACATATGCTTACAGAAGTCCCCCCTGTCGTCTTTTCTGTGCTCTTGTCAAACGGACACATTCTTGTTGTGCTCTCCGTGGCAAGAATGGGAGTAGTAGAGGTCGACATTTGTCGGGCGCAAAAGCTCAGCCTTTCGGCTATTCGGGCCGACAACCCTCCTGGTACCGAACCGTTGACTTGAACTCGACGTGGACAGTAATAATGTGCAGACTGGAAATAGGACATTCCACGTTGGGCGTTCGTATGCTGTGAAAGTTCTCGATACTCCCACTTCATAGTCCCCACGGGTCGCCGGCCTTGGAGAAAATCTTGGCGGACCGTTTATTCCAATACTTATCCATTATTTATCGGCCCACCTATTTCAGCAATTCTCCATGGCCATCCAAGGACAATCCATCGCGCAAACTGATAGCATACAATTTACAGGCATACGCTCTGCCCACAGAGACACTCCCAACGACTCTCAATCAAGATCATCTCGACATAGCATTCCCTCGCCTCAAGCACTGGAACCTGATGTTTCGGCTTCATCATCACGAAACCATCCAATTCGTACAAAATATTTAGCTTTACTTACTTCCCTTCATTTCTCAAGGTATGGTATTTATGTCCACTATCTCCCGTTTCGAAACGCTCATTCACCCCGTTTAGCACCTGGGGAGACCGATGTTTCGAGGTAAGGATTGACTATTCGCATTCTTGATGTAATCGCTAAATAGCTTTTATCTCCTAGTTCGCCGCGTATCTCTTTCTCATCCAAATTTTCCGTTCGACCCTGCTTCCTGCGTCAATATTCGGTTTTTGTACCACTGGTGCCGCAATCATTGTCAGTATTCAAAAATATAGTGTTTTAGTCTGTATTCGACTATGTGACAGTTCTCTGGACGGATGGGGCATCTAGTTGACAAACAGCACCGGTTACGCATCCTACAGCTGGCGATATTCTTCCAAAAGCTCGCTACCGCAAGCGTATATGCAACATTCACGGCTATCTTTTTTATCGATAATGTCTTGGAGGCTGGATCCCGAGGTAAAAATGCCCAAGGCCCTATATGGGCGCTCTTCACTGCCATTGTGCTCTTTGGTATTGTCATCAAACTGGCTACTGTGTGCATCCAGGTGCGTAATTATGCTATTTGAGTCGTCATCAGTCGCTGACTGTGACGGATACCTTAGATTAGCATAGAGAGAGATTGGGCCACCACCATTGGAGAGGGCGATACTGTGCGCCTGATGAAAATAAACACTTGGTTGCGTCGTATAGTCTGGCGTCTTCCCGAATTAATTCGATTTGACACTTATCTACCCGCTACAGGACTTGATATGCAAACTGATATCCCCTCTGTTTGTCTCTATGCTGACGACCGCAGTTTCATACCGCTTTGCAGCAGCCTTCTTGTGCGGTATGGCCGTCATCACTGCTTCCATCGAGGTACTCGTTTTCCCTATCGTCGGCGCCACTAGCAGAGCTGATTTCATCAACTTCAGATCCCATTATCTCATACCGTGTATAAAATATTCCCTGCCCTAGAGTCTGAATACCAGCAGCGTTTGGCGAATACTCGAGATGCAAATCAGCAGAGACACCAGCAAAGATTCTCATTCAAGCGCTGGATCGATCCGAGGCCCACCTGTCGAGACTGGCAAGAGTTCTCCCATTTTCCTGTGTTTTACAGTAGGTGGGCATAGGGTGTGACTATCATAACCATTTGACACCTTTTCTAGCGTCGTTGTCCATCTCGAGGTTCAATCTCTGCCTTCGCTCTGTTTTGGACAAAGTTAAACGTTGCCTTAGTATATACCTCACCGTTCTGTCGTTCGACGGAACATTTCTGTACGTTTCCTTTTTCTTGAAATGAGCATGAACTCCTCAGTCTTGTATAGATCATACCTCAAAGCCGCTAGAGACTGGAATGAGTAGGCATATTCCTTCTTCCTATTTCATAGCATTCACGAATCGACATTGCTCGATAGTCCTTTTATCGCTGGCATGAGAGCAATTTGTACTGTAACGGGCCTCATCGGAACGATCCTTCTTCCCCGTGTCGAGCGTAAAATTGGATTAATTCGGTCTGGGGCTTGGTCCATCTGGTAGTCCTGAACTTTGTCGTGTGTTAGCGCAGTTCTAACCGTCTTCAAGGTCGGAAGTCATTACTTTAGTACCTACAGTACTGGCGTTGTATATCGGTGTTCCCAACGGAATTGGCCATGGGCCGGTGTATAACAACGCGATGCTCTTTGGGGGTACACCATATCGTGTTTCTTCACTAGTGATATTGATGGATTTACGGCGCATGCAGGCATGGCATTCTCACGTGTAGGATTGTGGATGTTCGACTTGGCACAAGTAAGTTCACTTCTCTCTATGTTTCGTAACTTTCAAAAATTTACCGTCTCTTGTTTACAGTTGCAGATCCTGCAAGAAGTCCTTGAGCACCACCCTGTAAGATTTTACTGTAGAGATGAGGGTTTCGTCCTCGGTTAACGTTGCTGTGCAGCGAAGGAACACCCTCACAGCCTTGCAGTATTCTCTCATGAACACTTTTGATATGCTGGTCCGGTGATATATCTCTGCGCAGCGTAACCCTCGCTGACAGTCAAAATAGAAATACATCCTGACTATGATTCTATCTGATCCTCAACAATTTCGTTGGGCAGGCCTCGTGTCGTGGATAGTGGTTTTCTTCGGAGGAGTTCTTTACGGTGTCTATGTATACAAGAGCCGTGGACATATCATCCATATGGAGTGGATTTACAGAGTTATCGGGAAGAAGAACGAGTAAAAGTAGTACATGGACATTTTTTCACAGATATTCAACAGTTTTATCATATTTAATTTTTTTCGACTTCTAGAATCCACGCATCGCCGAGTCTTTCATTGTCGGTGTTCAGTCCACCCTGAAATACAAGCTTCCCTTCCGACCATGCATCAGCCGCGAACCAGCCGCGTGTTTGTGGCTTGTTACTCCCTTCCGTAATATCAACTTTCTCCCAAGCCCAGCCCTCTGTTAACTCGGTCAATGGCACCTTAACGAGGGCCCATGCATCGTCGTGAAATTTCTGTTGTCAAAACCTGAGTGAGATCGATAAATATTGAGTCTGTAACACATACCCCAGCGCCAGCATGTCCGAGATCACTAGCTTCCCTTTCACCGAATAACATAAGCGCAACAATTCCATCGTGTCGTGGAACCCCTCGAAGGCCAACGAGAGCATGAACGCTCCGCTCTGCCGGCTGCTCTCCTGCGACGTCGACGGAATGCCAGGTGTTTGTGGGGACGTGGTATATGTCGAGCGGACCCCCGAGCTCGTATCCAGCAAACCCTCCCCAACGTATGAAGGAAGAGAGTGCAGGAATGACTCCGAGGACGGTACCACCGCGTCCAGGCCCAGGAGCGTCCGCCAGTTTAGTCCATACAGGCTTAGGTGAAACCAGAGAAAGACGATAAAGGTCCGAAAGACGGCCAGTGACGGGACAGCCCGCATGCACGTATAGATCCTGAATATGAGAGTTACTGGGAGGAAGAAATCCAAATGATGAATAGAAATACCTCGTTATAAGTCACCATTACATGATAAGATCTGTCTTGTGGAGGCTCTCCATGGCATTCGACTCGGGTCCAGTCTCCAGATTTGAAGCGCCAGACGTCCCCCTTTTCGGGAAGACACTCCATGGATATGCCTCCGCGGCCTCCCCATACCCATAGGCTTTCCTTGGCTAATGCCAATGCAGATCCCACTCGAGGTGGAGGCGCAGACGTTGGAGCTATCACAGTCTCCAATCTGTAATTTCCCGATGGAAGGTCAATTCTGTGCAGTGCATTGTCCACTGGAATCCGTGGGTGGAGCTCGCCTCCAAAGATGATGGCAGAGTCTTGTGTAGGAGAGACGACAAGGCCATGAGAAGATCGCTTCAGTGACTGGGAATCGTCCTGGGCCACATTCAGCGGGATGAAGCGAGCTTTGAACATGGCATCAACTGAAAGAGGTGGCGGTTTGCTGCAAAGAAAAATATACCCAGAGGATCCGCTCAGTCAAGGGATCATTGCTAAATGAAAAGTCGCACGATAAAGCCAAGATAAAGTTCATCTACTTGTGTTTTGGGGAGATTGTGCCGCACTTCTGTTCCTGACTGCTTACGAGTACTTTTCAAACAACCAATTGGGTCCCAACTTTTTTTTTGTTCAAAACCATTCGCCCTCTACCTGCTCAGTGGGCTTTTAACTTATAAAGGCAGGATGGCGCTTGTAGCTCAGCTTCAAGGACATATTTGCCAAGTGAAAGTTTCTGGATTCAAGACGTACCGAAAGCCTAGTTAATCTGGATTTCCCAAACCGACTTTGCCAGTCTCAGTTGAGATAAAACTTCGAGATACATATCTGGTGTGAGGCTCAATATGAAGCTGACATTGCTAGATATGGAGCAGGGGGCAATAAACTAGGATCAACTTTGCTATATGTCGCGCGATCATATAAGACTCGCAGAGGCTGCAGCTCCTGGCCTATAGCCCTCTCCCACTCAGGAACCTGAGAGATTATACGGTTCGTCAATAGCGTGAGCAAGCGCTTCCTTTCTTCCTCCGTCACTGATTCCGGTGGGAATGTAAAATTTGGATTAGCAGCCCACATTGGCACGGAGCGCGATCCTTCCCAGTCAATGACCGCCACTATCTTTGTCGGGTCCGACCGGCTCACCAAAATGTTCCGAGGCGCAAAGTCTATGTGCTCGAGGACGAGAGGTAAATCTGGGTAAGGGAAGGAAAAATGCTGAATTTTTGAAATGACACCGTCGATGAAATGCTGACATCGGGTGGACGTGTCGGCGTCCTCAGGTGCCTCTACATAATCCAAGTCGCGCCGTGCAGTTGCTAGCAGCCAACCCCTCACACTTGAGAATGGACCGCATTTCTCAAGTTGCGGCGGGGCAATGGAGGTGCTCCGGTTCGAAGCCAGGCGTGTCATGGGTCCGATCATGAACTCCCCTCCATTTCTCTCGTATATGCTTCCAATAGAATTAAAAGTGATGCTGATTATCTGCACCCACACATCCGCCATAGCCAAGCAAACCTGTTCGCGTTGCTTCGCATCGAGGGACCTCCATATTGTAGAAAGGTTCTCGCCATCGACCTATGCATCAGCTCAATAATTATCTTCCTATAAAGAAGCCCTGAGACGTACATATTCCATGATCATCCATTCACCTCCGACTTTCCCATCAGCGTCTTGGTCGTGAAATAAAATATCAGGAACTGGAATTTTGGTCCTGGATTTCAGAAAACGCATGGTAGAAACCTAGTCACATGTCAATGGAAGCCTTACACCGTAATTTTCGGCGTACCTCAGAGTGCATAGCCGATGGGAAGGTTAATCCACAGCCGGCATGTTTTAGAATGGACCATTGGACTCGAATGAACAGTGTTTGTTTTCGTTTTCCCATGTGAGCAGTATAAGTCTGCGAAACTGTTCAGTAAGCATGGTTTCCGAATCCCAGTAGACAGACTGACCATATGATGCCCACCTTCCCAGAACCTCAAGATGAAAATTGAAAACATACTCGGCAAGAGCTGGGCACGTACACTGCTCGAAGGGAACCAGTTCCGTGCACTTGTCGGAGAGGCGTTGCTCAATGCGAGACTTGAGTGCTACTCCATCAATTGAGGGCTTTGCACGGGAAGTGGAATCAAAGGAACGTCTGGATTCCATGATGGCAGCTACAATGGGTTCTTCAAGGTTTTATATTCCGGCCATCGGTAAGCAGCACCACTCTGTTATTGTTCTGTCGCATAGCGTCATGCCAATTCCTCGATTCCTCCGGACTTCAAAGATATCCGTTTCATCGGTGTTAGATTGGTACCGTACTCTGAGCCAGTAAGCTCCTGACCCTTGTCCAAACATACAAATCTGGTCACTTGACAGTCCTCAGCATACGGAGATTGGGTGCTGCCAGGATAGGTATGAGCTCGTGGATACCTCTATATCCTATGACTATTACAGGCACACGCAACATTCATTAATCGATAAGGGTCAGGGCTCAGATAGCAAGGTTCAAAACATCTTCGATAGTCGGAACAAGCAGAAGCTACAACCAGCGGCGTGTCAGAACCCGTGTGGACTATACGACGAACATTAGCATCATTACTTACGAAATATCGATCCGTAGCAGATAAAAAGGGAGTCCCCATAATCATCTTGGATTATAGGGCGTCCAAAAAGCGGTAGTTCTCCCAGGTATGGGCTAATAAAAATAGGTCGACAATTCGAAGTCACGAAGAAGACAAGAATGACTCACACGACTACCTTCTGAGATAGTGTCTGCGAGGCCGATGTTTAAAAAGAGTCGCAAAGCATCAAAGCTAGGCAGACTTACGGTCTTGGAGACACTCAAAAGTATACATGGTCGGCTTTCCGTATACTATGATCCAATGAACACAGTATTCCCCTTTCGCCCAGAATTTCTTCGTCCCTGCAATATCCCAGATGTACGTAGTTTCACCAGGAGGCATCGGTGATATGAGTGGGATGCAAAAGTGGGGAGACGTACGACCGCGCAGCTGTCAGTAGATTGAAAGTTTGTTTACAGTGTCCTTTATAGGTGCAGACATCTGTAGGGCCTGTGCTACTGCGGTCACCGATCCGACCCTCAAGTTACCCGAACACGCATTCTTGTTGTCCTTCACGTGAATAGATGCGAATCTAAGTTTCTAAGGGAAGCCAATTGTCAATGCGAGAGCTCTTCTTCACGTTTCATTAACGACCCACACAAAATGTGAAACGACATGTCTTATGACCCAACCCAAATTGGCGACTTCAAAACTACTTTCGAGGCGAAGAGTCTTCAGCATCCGGGTCATCCTCGTCGAATTGGGACCGGGTCGAAGTGCAGAAGCAGTCGAACGGAGCTTTGCCCAATCACACGGCAAGACCAAATGCTTGAAAGGTACGTCATATCTTTCAGCAGCCGTCAAGATTTGGGAAGATATTCGGAGCCGCCATCACGGCTTCCAGGGCTCTTTCCATCTTTGCACGCCCGAAGAGACGGGTTTTCCTTGATATAATAGACGAGCGCTAATGATGGATCGAAATGCGTCATCAACAGATATGGGCGCGAACCGAGCAGCTGTTAACAATAAATAGGAGATACTCTGGATTTAGATATGTCATCGAAAGCGGAGGTGTGTTTTTGCGACACCTTCCGATCCATACGAGCCGTAAGCGTCAGGTGCTCATTGGCTGAGGCCGGAGTGGCGCATCGATACAAATGGAGTCGATGTCGAAGCCTAATTAATGCCCGGAAAGAAAACCAGCCCTCAAGACCGGAAAAAGCACAGACACTCCATGCGTCTAGCATGGAAACAGAAAGGCATGCTCGTAAGTTTGAACTACTAGTTTGAGCACGACGAGCAACTCTGCGGTGAAAATATTTTTGAGCTGCGATTCAGGGGGGACGGCAAATTGCACGTTGCGAGCTTTGGACATCCACGGACATTGATTCTGCCTTTGTGACTCCGAACAGGGTGAGAATAAGCGGCACCAGACCAGTGAGTGCTCAGAAGATACAGCGCGGGTGCACGAAAGACGGATAAGGCTATGCCTATGTTCATCGGCAAATTCCGCAGAAATTCCAATCGTGTCGACGGCTCTGAAGAAGGTCATGTTTCTGGCGCCACAGGGTTCCACGGGCTTGCCCAGGGGTTGCCTGTGGTCTTCTGTCCTTGCGCACCCGATTCTAAAGCAGGCGGCACAGACAGAAGTGGTTCCCGTTCCATTGCCGTTATCCTGACAGCAGGAGATATCACCCCCTATCTCTCTAGCTTCACCTGCAGTCGTATCGCCTGTAGTTCGAATGCCATGAAAGTGCTTCAGAAGAATAGGTTAACGCCGAGTGCATGGATGCATGCGCTCACCTGCAAGCTATGTTCATGCCGTCCAAAGTCTTCCAAGAATATCAATTCCGCAAATATTTGCTTCAGCTACAACTCCGACTTGTAACCCTAGGCCCCGATTGGAGGCTAACTAAATGGAAACCTCCTTGTCGCTATCGATATCGCGTGATTGGGAAAAAAGTATATATGCAGAGGCGTGTAGTTGATCGCGTGAATTTCGGGACGAGGCTTCACCCAGGTGGTTGAAGCATTGATAGCCAGACTTTGATGAAAGATGCACTTCATGGGCCAAGGAGGAGCCTCCAACCACCTCCTCTCAATATTTTCTCCTGATCTCTGCCAGGACCGGGAAGCCCCGGTAAATGTGACAGGAAATGTGCAAGCACTGGCAACAAGCAAGTCTGCGCTGAGCGCTCGGCGAGTGCCTCTGAGGTCATTCGAATGATGATCCAAGACCGGATCCGAGTTCGTTACTATGAATAACGTAGTGCATAGTGACGACTGCGGGACAGAAGTGAGCGAGTGTTCCTACACGGCAAGAGGACTGTTAGGATAGCCCTCAAGGTCGAAAAGAAGTCATACGCGCAGCATCCCTCACGTCTATTGTTTGTATCGGAAAGCCTATTCCGATAGGAAAGTGGATATTTTGAGCTTGAGGTTCAGGCACGTCGTATGATACACACTCAGTCTGGGTGTAAAGCAGCTGAAGCGGTACAGGGGACCCTAATACCATGCCAGATTAACACAGCAAGGAGTAAAGGGAGCCGGCATTAATAGACCTTGGCAGTCGCCACTGCCCGCAAGATGTACACGAGACAAAGCTTGCACCAGACACCAGGTTCATCAATCCTCTATGATTGGCAATTTTAATACCACTTGAGGTATTGAACAGGGGATACATACTAACGCTACCAGACTAGCGAGTGCAACAGTTGCCATTTCATATATGACCGTGAAGCAGCTATTGCTGCTTGGAATAAAGGGAGTAATTCTGTCCTGCCAAAAACGTACGCTGATAGTGCTGCCTGGGTTGACATCGACCAAGAACAGGGGAAACCGGGCGCGCGATGTGATGGTAAATACTGGGTAAACTTTCCCGATTCTTTCCGAAGAAAGAGGAAACGACATAGGGTTATGGCAATGCGAAATCGTCTTGAGCAGCGACAAATCGTCTGGACAGGAAAACAGGAAAACAGTATGAATTGGTCGACTCCGCTAATGGGGCTATACTCTGGGTCGGCTTAGGTAATTTTGGGTGATTAGCGAGCTGTCGATGCTAAGCAGTTCGAATGAAGATTTAGATTGTGCAAAGAGCTGGCGGCACAGCCGCCGAGCAAGCTTTTTGCGCCTCTAAGCATTCTTCCACATCTGATCAACTTGGCGTATCTCATTTAATTCTTTTTGAATGAGAAGTCAACGAGTCAACAAAACAGATACAGTTCGAATACAGCCTACTGTTTCTTCGTGCAAAGAATCGAGGACCGGCGACTGCCTCCACCGGATTAATAACGGGCTTTGCCGGAGTCACCGGCCCGGTTCTGCCGTAACTCTTCCCCACCCGTACCAATGCTCTTTCATATCTGTCCTTTTATTACTAAATACAGCTGTCACTAGTACAGCGCAGCAGCAGGGATGCCCGCCAGTTTGAGTGTGGGTACATTATCATCATCGCGTGCATTGATTGTCATCAAATTGCCGTAGTGGAAAAATGTCGGCCGTCAGCCCTATTTAAGCTGCCTTAACGTCTTTTCCATGCTTCTACCACCGTGGGTTCTGCGGCTGTTTTGTTGCCGCTGATGCTTCACGATTTCTCTGGGATTTGGACACGATTATTAACCTTGCTAATGTGAACCCTGTACACTCATACTCACGGACAATCAAGTCCAGAACGCATATCTGACAATTGTAAGAATCGAGTTGCTAGTTACTACAAACTCACCGCAAATGTCACACAGACGTCATAGTAGTATCACACTCCTCAATCTGGCAGGTGCATTGTACTACTTGGTCCAGCAGTAAAGGTCTTTGGCGACAACCCTTATCTTGAAGTCCATTACACCAGGGACCGGTGCCTAGCAATGCATACCTTACCTTCATTCCGTCAACATCTGTTGGGATTTGAGAGTTGAGCCGAGATGATGGCAATCCGGCATCATGCCGAATTTGCTGATTAAGAAAGAAATATTAGGAAAGTTGTAGAACATTCTAGTAAATTAGTATTTAGTATATAAGTAGGTACAGTAGTGTACTTCTGCATGCATTTGCAGAGCTCAGCCAAGCGCAATACTATTGGCCTGACACTGCGCATGTACTAACTGGGAACGAACTGATCTATTCACCCCCTGTTTTTCACAACAACATCCCTTGCTCCAGCTGCGTACCGAAGACCTGGAAAATCTGGGGAAAATTAAGTGAGAGGTTAATTGACGATTTGACAACGTTAGCGCCTCGGCGCCAGTAGCGAACCTCTTTTAGGGAGGGAAGGAAGTTGGTTTTATTAGTCATTGTGGCTCTAGGAAGCGGTAAAATATAGGATACCCTCAGCACTAACAAAATGCCCAGTAAGCTATTTCTCTAACTCACTGGACTGATGCACCTAGGCCACTTGATGGCCAGGATCTTCTTTTAGTTTCAAGCAATAATACAGGGCCTGGGACCCTCTTCAATTACGGCTGCTGACGTCCTAGTGACCTCATTGTTGCTCACGTATGCGATCTATACCAAGACTGTCTTAGCTTTCAAACGACCCACTGTGCCAAAGCGCATGGCTCGTCATGTCAGGCCTGTGGACCCAGCCCTTCCTGATGGGGAGCTTGTGCCGGTACAACACCAACACCAACATTAAGTCGAATCCGAAGAGTACAAAACCATCATACTCCTCTCTGTGTGGCCTCGTGAGACATATGCCAAGGTATGTGTCCGTTGCGCTGTACAACTTTTGTCGGCACGGTCGAAGGCATGACCGTGGTGCCCTTGGCTATGACCGCAAGCCAAGATAGCCCTCCACCCAACACTACAAATAGAAGTGTCTTACATAAAGATAACCGTTGTGCGACCACCACTCTACCGTCAACAAATTCTACATGAAGTCTCTCGTACTGACAGCTTTCATCTCCTTCCTTGCCGTGTCAAACGTCTTGGCTTCTCCATTGGCAGTCAATGACGAGTCGCCCGTAGTTGGAGCGCCCTCAACTACGCCGCTTCTTGGCGAAGAATGTACCTTTCCTTCTTGGAATGTTTGACCGAGTCATACTCATTATCATCCATTAGGTGGCGGGTTTGCCTATCAGGTGAGGGCTACTCTCATACCTATCTAAAAACATAAAGACCGATACATACAATATCAGGTACAATGTAAGTCGATCAAAGTAACATTTGTGGCGGCACTGACCCCATTATTTTAGGTGCAGAGGACCTGAAGTGCTGTCCGGTGCTATACTGGTCTGACCACATGACGTTGGTTCCCCATTGTAATCTCTCTGTGCATCCGTTTACCGTGTTTTCAGTTGCCAGACAGAGTGTGCTGATTCGAGAACGGAGACCTAGGATGCTCTCACCGCACTGATCATGCCAACGTCAGCAATAGGTCCTGAATGATAGAGCATCAAATATGCCTATACAGGTTTGACATTACCGTACCTGTGTTGAGAGGCACTCGCCACTGCGTGCTTATAAGAGGAGCGGACTTGTTCAATTATCATTGTGTTTTGCCAAAGATGTTCTTCAAAGCTTATTTCTCCGTTCTCGTCGCATTCCCCACGATTGCCATCGCTCAGGGCACTGACGCCGTAAAGAGTGGCGGTTTAGGATCACAATGTATGGCCATCCCGACGAGACGCAGCATTGCTGACCTTTTATACTAATGAAATATCTTCCAGGCGGTACTATCGCGGGGACAGTGAGTGTCACGACAATATCAACTTGACTTTGAATTTACCGTGTCGGCTTCTGCAGACCACATGTACGTATCGCTCACTAGTTGTTGTTCATCACTGACACCGGGCTTGCAGGTAAATACGGTCTGACGTGCTGCTACCTTTCCCCGGATAACGGGGTGTAAGAGATTTTTTTTGGCTCATTTTCGAGGGATATTTCTAACGCAAGGGAATTTAGCTGCACTTTGCCGAGTCGTTGTCCGAAGGCGTCTATTTTGTAGAGTAAGGAAGATACATAAGCTAGGGGGGAAGGAGCACGTATAATGGCTTTCTCACTGGGTTAAAGTGACAGGGAAAGGGATGAAACACGATTAAGCCACCATTATGCTGTTTATAATTAATTACATTCCGACCTGATGAGAGGTTGAGACGGTGCCACATCGTGGATTCATAAGAAACAAAAAAAGATTGGAACAACAACACAACGGTGAGGAAACGCAGTGATGTCCAGGGAAAAAGATACCGGACGTACTCTCAGTGATTTAAAACGCGTCAGAAGTCCGGCCGTCGTCAATTACTCAACAATTACTTACCTTGAAAGTAGTTGACGGATGCCGTTCAGGCTCCACCGATTGACACAAAGGGGTAGTAGTACAGAAGTCGAAGCCGTCTGGATCCCTCAGGTTTTTCCGGGAATGTAAAAGCTTCTTATCCAGAGGGAAAGGCACCACAGTGAAGGAGGTGACCTCAGAAATTTTGATGAACACAATTGGCACTGCCACCGTCACACCACGTGGCACACAAAGGCAATTGTCACTTGTGACGTGTCTAGGGCCAGCGCATTTATCCTGAACGGCGACGACTGCCACTACCAGCACTCCCTACGATATCTATCTTCTTCTTTCTCACTCTTGGTATACCCGCCATTGTTTTCTCTCCATACGTCTTAGATTTCTGCTCGAATAATGGAACAACAAGCCAAAGCGCCGCCAGATCTAAAAAAAGTCGCCCAATTTCTGCGAAGTGGAGGGGCGGGAATGAAGGTTAGGGTCGGTGCATTGAATGGAAAGCGGGTAGATTATTTCAAAGGTACGTCGCGTTTTCCACCCGTCCTTTTGTTCATTGAAGGCTTTGTACAGGAAAGTCTGCAGTAAAGGCACTTCTTTCACCGGCATATCAGAAGAAAAAGGGAATGCCGCCGATAACCAATGAAGAGGAAGCTAAGACTGTCCTGCACGCCGTGAATACTTTTGCTTTCTATCTTCGTGTCCAGCGTGGCGGGCCATCAGGTTCCTCATCCTCATCACCGAAAGTCCTACAAATCATCCAAGAGCAGCGATTTGCGCCCGACGAGTACTACGCGTGGTTCTATGATGGATCACAGTGGACAACCTATGCCGGAGGAGTGGCAATGGTGGCGATTATGCTCGCCGGTGTCATGTTTCCCTTGTGGCCGCCAACCATGCGATTAGGTGTTTGGTATCTCAGTATTGGGATGCTCGGTCTCATAGGCCTCTTTTTCGTCATCGCCATCATACGACTTATATTCTATATCATCACTGTCATCGTCGCCAGTCCAGGCATCTGGATATTTCCGAAATTGTTCGCTGACGTTGGATTCGTGCGTGTTTTTCTCTATTTGAAATGTCATCAAAGCTTACCATGTTGTAGGTTGAATCGTTTATACCTTTGTGGGAATGGGACATTCAAAAGAAGAAATCCAAGAAGAAGAAGGGCGAGAAGGGAGAAAAGTCTGATAAAGGGAAGGGCAAGGCCTCGACCAACGGCAACACTGCTGAGACGCCCGCCGAGACGTCCGATGCTTCACCGACGCCTTCTAGTCGAAGAACAAGGATCGAAGAGGTGGAGGATGACGATGATGCATAGGTTACGGTTTCTGAGCCTTTAATTTCCATTAATTTTCTTCTGGAACGGATGTCATCTTTATTTTATCTTCTCATCGGCATCAAGAATCGAACATGCTACCAAGTAAGAAGTTTTGTGCGGTGCCGCACCAAAACAAGCGTCCGATGCTCGTACACAACAATTGGATCACAGGAGCCGTCCATTCTTCCGTAGCAGGTCGACGCTTCTCGTGATGCCGTTCCGCTACCCGGACTTTCTCTCTCCAGGGTCAGGCTAATGCGTGTTTTATCTGTTGGGGGGTCAACATTCAATATCGATGAGGCGGTCGTCCTGCCTAGGCACCATGACCGCCATCTTAACACGAGCAGTAGCAGTAGCAGAAGGATCTTGTGCCTCCTGTAAACCTTCCTTAGTGAAAAATCTCGGGTGTACTTCGCCTCTGGCATTTGTCCGTTGATCTCATGCTTCTAATTGGGGGTGTCACGCTGTTTTGTAGGCATCCACATATGATTGCTGTCCAGCATGAAATAATGCTAGGATCACTGTGCGAAACGTAGTCAACATGGAAAAATAGTTTTGTTCAGGTTACCGGTTCTCAACACATTGCGCATTTCTGGTATTAGTTCACCTCGCGAGCGAAAGTTTCGTTCCAGAGGCATTCCTCCCTTGGGCTCGCTTCACGCCATTCGGGACGACGATGAGTTTCCTGGTCTAAAAGCTAGCATGCGTCGGTACATGCTCAAATATTTCATACATCATCCTATGGCGGTCAAAGCGGAAGGATCTATCGATGGTATACGTGCATGTCTACCGTCTCTTTAGGTGCTGGGGTTTGGTATTCTACCTACGACCGTGCATCCGAAGTAGCTCGACACGTATCCATCATTGATTCACTGATTTGATGTTATGAGTCGCGTAGTTTGACGGACTGCCTCGCAACGAAATCCTTACTCACGACAGATCTTCACTGCTGGAGCCTCGAGCTCTGGAAGGACAACGTGTAAATTCTATGCTTCCTTCTGGTGGTAGATCACCCACGCCGTAACCACGCCTCCAGTCTAGCGATTGCTGGCCTCGTTTTGACAAGTCACGTTGCTGTCCAGACATGTGTATCCTAAATTTATAAAAGACATATCAAGGACTCGCTGTGGTATTTTTCCTGCACGCCCTGCATCACTTACGGGCTATTATTAAAAGGCTACCAGATCTCCCGGATGTTGATTCCTTGCATATTTTCATCTGTCATAGAACAGAAGACCCAGAAGCGGACGTATAAAATTCAAGTAGTATCGTCCCGACAGCGAAGCCTACATTTGAGGTAGATCAAACGTAAGTTCGAAATACCCCAATTCAACGGAGCATAATCTCTTCCGCTAGGTATTTATGCCACGGAAAGGGATCCGTATTTCATCTCATCATATTCAAACATTATCACTTCTATATGATAGGTGATTCTCTGACCGGCCAGTGTCAGTCTCGCAGTTCGATCAGCCCGTCTGGTCTGTAGGATGATGGTGTCCCGGTGTTTCTCCTGGCGCATCGTCGAAATGCTATGGGATGGCGTTGCTATCTTAGGAATAAAATAGAGTGACAGGAGTGGAAACAACTCGGAGCAAGTTGGAGCGAGTGTATCGGACATCCTCTTGACCAGATAATCATATGGCGATGGTATACTTTCTCTGGACCCAGCGTGGTCCTATTACTGCCGAATCAATTGATCAAGAATTTAACGGACGTTGAATCTGAAGGTCGGTTGGAAGGAGTGCGAATCGACCAACCTTCTGCGATGGCAGTGAATAGATCCGGCATCAATAACGGGCGTAATTCTGCGCAATAAACATCGCGTCATGATTAAGGGTGCTGTCAGTTTTTACCAGTACGATAGACCAATTCAACGGACTTTGACTTCGCTCGAACTATAGGCACAGTGCCGTACCGGGCGAAGCCCCAGCCTCAAGTTCTTCTCTTCAGCGGCGGGGTGATCAAATGAGGTAATCCCGCCCTCGAGGTCCAACACTAGAAGTTCTTTAAGGGAGTCCAGGACGTAGGGTTTGATAAAAAAATCTTCTGAAGTTAGTACGTAAAACGGAGCGCTGGTGCAAAAAGGAATAGCTCGAGTTGAAACTTGATATTGTTCCTGCTTGGGAAGGAGGGGGGACGCAGGTGGCTTCTTACGTATTCATGAGAGCTAGTATGCCGTGTATGTTCAGCAGCGAGGATTATCTCCCATCGAAAAAATTATCGGACATGGCATGTGTTGAATGAACATTCGTAACTCATGAATGGCAGCAGGAACGTTGCTATGCATTTCTGCTGACCGTTGCCAGCGTCTTCGGATCCCTTCCGGACCCACATTTCGTGAACCTAGACCTGATTTCTTTGAGGATTCTGAACTTGGATGAAGGGTACTATCTTTGCCGTTGACCGCAGTTTCAGGAAGTTATGATATCCCGATCCCCGGTGGTGCACGACTTAGTTATTGGTACTTGTAAGAAAACCGGATTCTTTCTCCTGCCAAGCCGAGTACGTGCCTTGAGTTATTTAGCACCGCTCGCAACTACGTTTTACGTTACGATATTTCTGCCGTGGAGTACGTATGCTCAGGTCACTGATCGCTAGTATAATACCTCCAACGGTTCAGTCATGCTCTCATGAACTCCGAGGCCAATCAATCCCAGCCATCCCCTGGTACAGTGGTATCTCCCCCGGCCTCAAGCATAGTAGGCCATGGTAATCGCTTTCTTCCCAGACCCCTGGCATTACTTTCTCAGCAAAGACTTCTCACTACCGATCCGACAGTCTTGCCAGGTACGCACCCTCATCGACATCAAGGCACCTTTATGATACAGAGTGCATGATCCTCGACCGAATTAGTATTTTGCTGATCCTCAATTGTATGTGCATGTTTCCGTCCGGAGGATAGAAGAGCGGTTTTATTTTTTGCACTGAGATGGTCGCATCACAACAGACGGGCGTTGCTGTACGTTACACATGGAGTCCATCTTAGTACAATGGGGCCTATCTGAGCGCTTTTTTTTTTTACTGCTTCGTTGGCACGTGATTGATTTCATTTTCACAACCATGATGCAGACACGCTGCCGAGTCTCTTCATCATCACCAGCCTGATTGGCAGGAGGATCTCCATTGGTGCGCACTTAAACCTTCTCCGTATCAAGGCCTTGACGTGATATTTCAATATTGTCGACATCGCCCCAGATTGGGTTCCTGAATACTTTGATATTTTATACAAGAAGTAGTGCGTACTATATGAATAGTGGTCGATGGATAGTGAAAAAAACCCGTTGATGAAAGGAGTACAAATATATGTAACATGCAGAACAGCGGAAGGAATTGTGTAGATTGGAGAGAGTGGATTTGTACAGCACAGCAAAAGCGATTCAGTTCGACGTCAGACCCGGTCAAATGAATGGATGTCCAGCATGAACGTACAAGAAATCCAGGCAACTAGTACCCTGGAGAAAACCCAAACCAAGGAATGTGAACATAAAAGATGGTAACAAAGAGAGAACGATATTGTCCGTGGGAGGCGTGTCAATGGGGGTAGCGGGCGTCTGATCTAAGAACCAGAGCCATGTATATCTCTGATGGCGTGCATGAGGACAGTAAGAACATTACATCGTCAAAGAGCTGACTGGGGAAACAGACTGTTAATATGCGAGCGGCGAACTTCAAGGGGTCAGGACGTACTAGAAAAAGGTAATACAACTATACGAATGGGGCAGGACGGAAGGTCATGATCTCCTCATAAAGGAGTTCTTTCAGCTGCTCGCGGCTGATATCGTCCTTGTGCACTATGTCAGTACAAAGTTAGTTAGGTTGTTACAGGTAAAAAGCAAGGAAAGATACTAACAATCGAACTCGAAGAACTCAGGATCGAGAGGTGGCGCAACCGGTTCATCATCGGGATCATGCTGTTGAACAACTCATTAATATCCGAGCGCGTCTCCAAGCGGGATCGACTCACATAAGCCTCCAAATAGGGATGCGCAAGAGCATCTTCCACGGATATCCGCTTCTTAGGATCGAACGTCTATTGGACAGTTTGATCAGACAGTAAGTAGAGCCGTAAAGCAACGTTTACTTACGAGAGTTTTTGTCAAAAAATCTATCGCGAGAGGCGTTGCGTTGGGGAAGATGGTGGAGAATGGCCGGCGTTTACGGAACGGAAGTGCACGGATGTAATCGCGCGATCGCCGGGTCGTAATGGCGTAGAACTCGTCGAGAGTGGGAGTACCCAAGACATCGAGAATAAGAGTGAGTTGATGATGGTAGTCGCGCCCAGGGAAGAGAGGTTTTCCAGAGAGCATCTCCGCCAGGATACAGCCTACGGACCACACATCAATGGCCTAGACTCTGCCTGTCAGGAAAAGGACCCGATCTTGAAGAAGAGAAAAACGCACTTTTGTGTACTGCTTGAAGGTCAGCATGATTTCGGGGGCTCGATACCATCGAGTGGCAACGTATTCCGTCATGAATCCAGTCTCCGTTCCTGAAGGTTCTGCTGTTTTCACGGACCGTGCTAAGCCGAAGTCGCATACTTTGAGATCGCAGTTGGCGTTAAGCAACAAATTTGACGGCTTGAGGTCTCGATGTATCACGTCGGCCGAGTGGAGGGCTTTAAGAGCCCGAAGGGTCTGATAGATGAAATACTGGGCGTGGTCGTCCGATAGATCTTGCGTGCGAATAACGCGGTGCATGTCCGTCTCCATCAACTCTTGGATAACTGTTGGTCGTCGTAAGCGTAGCTCTAAGAGAGAGAAAAAGGTGAGAAAACTACGCACGATAGACCTCTTTGAATGACTCAATCGAAGACGGCTTGATAATGTCCAGAATAGAGATGATCTTTGATGGCTCTCAGTACAGAAGCGAGCAGAAAAGGAATAGCCCATACATTCTCGCTCACGCCAGCCTCGCTAAGAAACTTGAGTAGCTTAAGTTCCCTGAGAGTCCGTAGACAGAACATGGAGTGGTCGAATGGCGCGATTTTCTTGATAGCGACCTTGCGACCGCTTGGCCGATGCATAGCTGAACAAACGATGCCATACGCGCCCTCACCAACGACGTCGAGGACCTGATACTGAGTTCCTGCACGTAAATGAATAACCATGCCACGAATTCTACTTAACACGACGAGCTCACCGACGTTAAACCGGACTTTTCGTGGTGCAGACTGGACGGTGGTCGACGATGCATGGCTATGTTTCGACTTTGTCGGGGCTGCCGCCTGCTGCGGGGCCTGGGGAGCAGAAGTGTCGGGCATTAGAGGAAAGAAAGGGAACGGTGGTGGTTAACAGCAAAGAAGAGGGGGATGAACAATAGAGAACGGATTTGGCAGTTTTGTTGTGTTATGTATACGCGAATACAACAAGAAGGACAAGGCTTCGACCCGAATTAGTGGTACCCCTTGTCATACAAAACATGAAATTGTCTTGACATCCACCAGTCCTAACAATTCGCCATGGCAATCCATCGTTGGCATCCCGTTTCTGGTCCTGCTGTCCCACAATAAATTACAATAAATTATCACATATACATATCTGGGCTGCTACCTTCTCAGGGCCTTGCCATAGCTGATGACGGCTGATCTACAGTATACCGGGTGGAGGTAAGCGCAAAGAAGGCAGTAAAACAGACAGATATCTTGAATATGCCGTCATTGTCTGTGGCTAACTCCTGATCCGGTCTGCGTCCAAGTCTCAGGTGGTCCATATCTCTTACTTGTTCCTCCCATGTTTTGCCATCATCTTGTACTATTGTGTTTCAAGAATACATCCATCTCCCCGGATCCCGTCTTCCCCCACCCCACAATCGATCTCACTTCCGCCTGCTGAAATGCTAATATTCTCAATGCTCTCACAAAGGCCAATTCGTTCCATCTCGCTCATCAAATATTTCCTTCAAGATCCCCATAGTAATGATAACCGGAAGAGGAGAAGGGGCGGAACCAACATTCTCCAAGAGCTGATGATGATCCTTTCCGTACAGACGATGGGGACTGTCCATCGACAGATGGTAGCTGAAACCCAGCGTCTTTTCTGCTCATATATCACCCTCTAAAATCATCTTGAGCACCTACATTCGACCACGGAACCGGTTGGAAATAGTGCCTGAGGTATATGCTGTCAACAGGGGCAAGGAACACTATTGAATTCATTTAGAGGATGTTGCCCGGTCAGAATACGAATTTCACAACACCATATCGTCTACATCCGCAAGAACCACGATCGGCCTTGAATGGCATGTGAAACGGAGGTCCATCTGAGAAGAGGAGATATATCCTTGGGGGGGAGAGGGGGCATTCTGATAGGTAGATCAAAAGGTAGGATGTGATTCGCAGGACGCATTTGTGTTATCATTGAACCAATCCTTAGTCTGGCAGTGACGTTTCTGATTGTCGTATGAACAATTGCCAGAGCAACAAAACACAGAATGGTCTCAGTGCTGATTTCGCATGTATCCGTAGCTTTGGGTCCCAAGGGAGGGGAATCCGACTGCCGATGTCCAATAAGTAGTCGGTTCCGTGGGACCATCAATTGTATGTCTTTAGCGTTCGTCCCACGGGCCTTAGCACACATGGGTATAATATATTCTACTGTAGAGGGAAAACTGTCGTAGCATGCGCATCCCTGTTGGCACAGATTGTTGAGATTAAGGAGAATATATTAGCAGTTAGTGCCTCATTTTTAGCGGGGGTCCCAAGCGAGTTGACAACGATTGGAAAATATCAGAAGTGCGTCTCTGAGGCCCTACCGACATCGCCGAGATATCATTTGTCTGGCGGCTCTGCACAACGGGGAAAGGTAGAAAGACGGGTCGACATTAATTAGGTAGCAGGGTAGAAGGAATAGTCAGCCTATGGACGACAATGTGCATGGATACAACAAGGGGGAAGATCTAAAAAGAGAACACTACTCCCGTGGAACTATCCGCGCTAGCAACCCATCGGAGGAATCAGAAATAAGGGTAAATGACTCGGTTATAAATGCTAGCCAAGATGCGATGACGATGGAATAGGGTTAGGCTGCTTGAGGTCCACGCCGCATAGGGTGTTATAGCAGATCCAGCATTGAATTCAGAAGGCGACCAGTTGATGGTAGGCATTCATGTGATACATGAGAAAGTGAAGACGATATCCATAATTGACATTGGAGTACTTCAAGCGAGCTACCGAATTAAGGACAGGGTTTCTTGACGGTGCTGAGGAGATAGTATCCGACCATCAACTTCTTGAGTGAAGCTACCCCGACCAAAGCATCTCAGGAACCGATACTCCTGGTAAACAGCTATTTTGGGTCAGGTAGAAAAGCGGATAACATGTGGCATTTTGACACAGACTTTTGGTCACAGAAAAATGGGTCGGGAATCCCTTTAATGGTCAAGTCGAAAGGTTTTGCTGTAGAAATGTGTCAAACTTTCATCTCTATTCTACTCGTTTCCATTGCATTTTGACTGGCGCGAGTTAGTCACTTGTCAGAAGCGCGAGACTGAATCACCTAGGCGGAGAATCGAGGCCGTAATATACTACACGTTGAAATAAGAATGATAACCGAATAATTACGCAAGCCGTAATAAGTACTGAAAGGAACCACAAAGCACCTGGGTTCGTGATAACCAAGGTCTGAATAGGAAAGGTACTATCTTATCTGGAATATTTATCGCAGTTTACCAAAGGCTTTGACAAACCTCGGGAATTCGCGCCGGCGAAAAAGTCGGGCAAAAAAGTCGCGTCGTCATCGTCGCCGACGATGTCCTCTCTACGACGCCTGCAGAGGGCCTCCCAGCCTCTCTTCCGCTCTCCGGCACGGTTTACGCATATACTGCTACCAAGAGCACGCCCGACGATATGTAGGACGTACAGCGCCGCAGCAGGAAGCTCAAGTCGATTGTCTCCGTTCTTCACTGGGCTTCTCTTCGTCGGAGTGGGGCTTACTGCCTACGGACTGTACGTATCATGTTCCATCGTACAATGACTCCATTTTTGACTACGAAATCAGATATGACCTATACGCGTCCCTCACGATGTGGCCAGAAGAACTCCGGCAGGACCTGCGAGACGCTGTGAAAGCCAAGCACAAGGGCGAGCTGGACACAAGCGCGCGGTACTTCTACAAGTATGCCTTCTCTTCCTTACACATCTGTTTGTTCAGTGGTGACCTACGATAGCTACCTCATAGAGCTTGGGAAACCGTCAAGCAGCTTCCCTTGGAACTGTTGAAAGACCAGCCATGGCTCAAAATTTCCGGCATTGCTGTAGCCCTCTCTGAGGTTCTCGAGAGCCAGAATGAGAAACAAAACGCTTACGAAGTCTACGCGGACTGCTTGACTCGCATGCAGGAGGCAATCAAGACCCTCTCAGGGCCGGAAAGGCTCCGCGCAGTAGCTATCGCGGGGAAGCTAGGAGAAGTTGCGGAGGAGCTCCAGAAGGCGGATGAGGAGGAGAAGTGGCTGTCGTGGGGTGTCGAAGAGGTGCTGAGGCTCGTCAAGGAAGCTAATGCTGGATTAATCGATCCACACGAGGATATTACGAGTGATAACCAGGTGACGCTTGCAGAGCTCGAGCTGCCGCCGTGGGTCGACAAGACTGACGTCGGTGCCCCCCTCGAGGCACTCGCTGTCTTCTACGCTCGGATTGGGAAGGTTGAGTTAGTCTTGTATTTGCTGTTCGCGTGCATATACTGACCGTGTTTAGATTTGCCATGCCGCTGTATCTTCAAGCTATATCTATCTTGATCCCGCCACCGCCGCAAACATCATCTCCGGATGACCAATGTAGAGGTGAGGTTTTTTTTGTTCCCAGTGTTTAGAGTTACCTCATAGGGTGCTTGTGTAGGCGCACAAATGATGGGGAACCTATCCGAGTTGATTATCCGAGGAAAACCCACTCCTGAGAAGCTGCAGCAGGCCGAGTCGTGGGCAAAGCAGGCTTTGGCTATCCTGCAACGGACACGCCGGCAATATGAGCCCATTCCCATATGCGAGTATGCTTATGCTGCAGCCCTGTTTAATATTGGCATGCTACGCGAAGTAAGCATACTTCCTGACTATGGCAAGGTGTGGATCTTATCTTCGAGTTACAGATGAACGGCGACAAATCGATGGCGCGTGAATTTTATCGACGGGGGTTAGATCATTCAAAAGTGATAGGTATGCCAGAAGGCGTCAACGCAGCTGAGACCGCGTTGCGTCGCGTAGGAGGTTTGACTGATGCTGATGCTCAGGAGTCGTAAGGTATCTCCATTTAATACATTTTTAATAGGAACACCTTGGCTCACAAGGAGCTATGCTACAACGCCCTGACAAGTAAGAGATGTTTTAGGATTTTACGCAAGCCTCTATTTCTTCATCAATCTGCCTTTCATGCCTTTGCGAGGAACGGCGTGGGAGTGTATCGATGGCGATGTCTGCAATCGAGACATCAGGCCTTGACAAACAGAGCATCTGGCTAAACGGACTACGGCCAGGCGAAGGAATGTTTATTTTCGCCGTGCAAGGGCCGTAGCAATATCGGCGAGATAACGAGATGGAGAAGTCTAACAAGGCCGTCCTCATAAATAACCGTGGCACTTGTTTCGGAAAGGACACTGCTGAAAGCAAGAACTAAGGACATTTACTAGTTCAGGAGAAGCTGGGGATTTCTGACTGTTACTAATTTTTCGACAGGTCGGTTCCAATAGGGACTCAGTACTCAAGTACTCAGGCCTCAGGCCTCGTCAACTATAGTTTGCTCTGTGGTTTCCTCGATTTTCCTTGCTCTTCCTTTTCTTCACGGAAGCACGGACCGGGTAACGGTGAAGCAATGACAAATCGTACATTGGTAAGGACCAAATTACAAAGCTGAACTTATGTTTATTAGCACAGTGTAGCTCACTGGATCCACTGTTGTTGTCATGACCCGACTTCTCATTACTGGTGCTTCTGGCTACCTGTAAGCGTTTCTTCAACTTCTATTTTGGACTTGTACTTATCTCTCACATTGTAGTGGCGGGACACTTCTCAATGACCTCGTCAAAATACCCAACGTGGAAATATACGCGCTGGTGCGCACGGAGTTGCAGGCGTCCACAGTCAAGAGTTTAGGCGTCCAGCCGGTTGAATTTGATCTGATGAATCAGGCCGCAATCCAAAAGGCGGTCGAAGAGCTTGAACGTGAGTCCCACGTAATTGTCGTTTTTAGATATAGGCTGAGCTTCGAATAGTAACCGTTGTTCTGCATCTCGCGGATGCTTTCAGTTTTGTTCCACCAGAAGCGTTCATCCTAGGTCTCGCTACCGTCAAGCACAAGACGAGGAAAGACGTTCATTTCGTCCATGTCAGTCTCGCGCTAACACATACACCGACTCCTTTGCTGATGAACAAGGAAGGCATCAGGTGCCAAAATATTTTCTAGCCACACCGCTATCGAGCAACGTCTGAACGATACGGACGACGTGTACGCCGTTCAGAAGACCACAAAGTCGCCGATTCCTCTTATGCAGACGGTAATGCACTCTTTCGCAATGGATAATGTGTATACTTATATCATATTTGTGGCAGCCTGTCGATACAGTGACTTCTACACTGGAACTCGGTGACGAGCTGGGTGTCCGGACATACATCTACGTCCCGCCAATGGTTTACGGTCCAAGCGAAGGGTTTGGCAACAAGATCTCCATACAAATCGTAGGCATTGTACAGATAGGTCTTGCCTTGAAGCGCGTATATCAAGTTGCTGGTGACACTGACGTATGCTCGTGTAATCTTCCAACTCGAAACCATCTCCGACTGACCTGGATTCGTTCCGCCAGGAATGGCCACTCTGCCACCTCAAGGATATCACAGCGTTGTATATGGCCCTGGTCAACGCTATTCTTGAGGGGAAGGATGTACCCCACGGCAAGCAGGGCGGTTACTACTTTGCGGTGAATGGCGAATTCTCATGGAAGAAGCTGTATGAAGGCATTGCTGCTAGTCTGGCCAAGAGAGGTCTAGTGGATGACGCTACAGTGATCAAGCCTTCCGCGGAGGATTACGATAAGATAGCGCAGGTCCTGGGCGGCCCAAAGGTGATTGTGGACATCTCAGTTGCTGGCAGGTGAAGTCTTTCCTTTTGTCCTTTGACTTTGAACCGATGGTATATCGATAGGTGCGCTCTGACTGGAGATAATAGAAAGTGTTTGGGATGGGTGCCGAAGTATGATGTCGACCATCTTTACAGCGTCATTGATGAGGAAGTTGAGTTCATTATCAAGCATTTGAAGAAATAAATGCATTTTCTTGTTCATAAGCTTTAGATATCGAATGTCTTGGTGAAATTATGCCATGTACTGGCAGGGGCTTGCTTACAAGCCACTCTGGTCTTATATCCAGAAGTCAAATTGAGATCAGAAGCATCAGACCCGACGGCGGACGGGAAGAAACATAAGCCGAGTGATAATCATGGAAGTCTCGTTCCTGTTTCTCGGGTTGGACCATAGTAAGTAAGGCAACAGCCGAGCCGTTTTTCTCTACATCATTATGATCATCGTCATGATCCTCTTACCGTCCATATTTCAGGCCAAGCATTTCCACATGAAAGACGCGACTTTTCCGCGTTGGATGAGCGCAACGTGGGAAGTATCACAGGCAGTCAATTGCAAGTTTGCCATTCTTGTTGATTCTGGGCGTTTTGTTTCTATCAGTACGTTAGCCCTTCGTGATACATCGCTCTGCAGTGCGATCTTCTGACACCCGCTCGTTATGTTTCGTTTCGTTGGCATGATACTTACAAGTTGCGATCGGGACCACTTCGAGCGCGCGTCAACCTAGGCCTTCCACTTACCCTTTGAAGAATCGCTCTTACACAGGAAAAAACCGGTCCTTTCCATCAAAAGTTTCTGACTTTGTTAGTCATTTGTTCCGATGTCGTCGTGAAGATTTGGTTAAAACCACTGCCACAGGGACGTGCTATGCACTAACATCTAGCTATCATGTACCGAGACATGAAAACAAGGTCAGCCATGGCCTGAAAGAGACGGAGTAAGCAACTGACAGAGAAAAATTACGTCGAGTTGATGCACCTGTTCGAAATCTTTGTATTTCAAAGTGCATTTGGCCCTCGAATTGAAAATAAGTTTGAAAGTGGTGAGAGTTTTGTGCTCGACATGAATTGGATATGTCCACTGGGGTTCAGATTTCGATGTAGATACAGGCCTCATTGATTTCGAAGTCGACTTCTGCTGCTTTCTGGTAGACGGCGATGTGAGAGGCGCCGCGGAAGATATGCTGCCTACAAAAAGACCTGGAAAATTATCATCGTGTTCGTCGTCTGTGAAATCTTCCAGACAAAGATACTTTACGCGTTTCATGACGACGTGCCGATTTGTTAGAACAGACCAGCGGGGAAGCATGGATTGGGGAAGCGACAACGGCATTCAGGTCGGCATCGATGACGTTGTTGCGTGTTGTCGTTGCAGTCTTTTCATCGTCATGTCTACAGGATAAATTTTCACCAAACAAGGAAGCCCTGCCAATGTTCGAATCGACGGGTGAAAGAGGCGATGGTTGCACCAAATTGTGGATGGCAGTGTTGATGCTTCTATCAGAAGGTTTCTCAGCCTGGGGTGAAGAGCGCTTGTCTGCTTTCACCGTGTGTCTCTAATGAGAAGGGCTGCCAGCACATCGTAGCTCGATGCCGAGAATCTACAAAAAACAGCTAATGGAAGCTGTTCTTATAGAGGACACGGCAAGCTTATGTTTTCAATCTGCGAGTATTCTTCCAAACTGGCATGCAGCGACATCCAGTGCCTCCCATGCCCTCCTAAAGATAGCGGAATCCTTCAGAGAACCCTAGGTAGGAATGATGGATTCCAGAGGAACATCATCAATGATCTTCTGCAACAGCCTATTCCTCTCATCCAGGATTGTGGACGTGTGGCAAACGTGTGGCCATGTCAAGGTTAATCCTTGTGAAGCCTGTTTTCCGAGAAAAGTCCTGGAAGGAGAGAGGTGAGGGACATACATAAAATGGCAGAAGAAGAAGAATACCAAAAAGTGAAGCCATCTGGTGACAAGATAAAAGAGCAAGCTATCGATCTTTGGCATAGCGTGATTCTTGGCCTCCATGAACTTTCTAGCCAGGTAGTTACGAGCTTGGTGCTCTTCTTGGGCGTCGCCGGCGCCAAAAGCAGAGCAAATGCAACGAGAGCGTACTCTAAGCTTGCCTGGGTCTATTCGAAGACGCATTTGAGCAAATGTGGGATCCCCGTCCTATATTGCTGCTCAGTTTCCATGGATAGGAGACTCGATAGGCAACGTACATGATTTCTCTCAAAAAGGTCTCTAGCACCATCAACTGTGAGGATGGCGGTCTTTCGAATACTCTTTTCCAAGTGGTATATCCCGGTGTTCAGCAAACTCTCGACGCAGGTCATCAAGTGGACCTTCTCCGTCATGGAGTGACCCAGTACGGCTATGTCCTCCATATAAATCGCTATGGTTCGCCAGAGCGCCGCGCGAGATAAGGCATTGACGAGGGTATATCGAAATAGGTTGACGACGAAGCGTCACTTTAAGGTAGTCATAACCTCTGCTCCTAGGGGTACGAGTTCTGGGCGAACTAGGGCTTCCGCCTGGAGTTTCCCAGCAAGGAAGGCTGGCGAGGTCTGATGAAGGGACACTTGTCTGCAGTAGTAACGACCTTCTGATTCTGCAAGTCTCTGCAGATGGCTGATATATCGTGGGAGAAGTGGGCTATGAGGGGGAACTGTGATGACTGGGCAGACAAAATCAACGAAGGAAGCTCACAGCGAGAAGCGGGAGAAGTTCTGAAGCCAAAATTGAATCTGGAGCTGTCCTGGGGCATTGGCTGAGGATGAGTAAGGGGATGGGAGTGAGGGTCCAATCAGATGAATATACGCATCGGAGGGCTTCCACGTGTATTGTGCAAGTAGAAGATTAGGGGATGGCGGAAAAATGCAGGCCCCGGAATGCAACGCGGCAGCGGCTTAATCGGAATGAATGCAGGGAATGATAGACGAATATCAGGAGGACAACCCTTTCGTACTCCACGAAACATGTACAGACTGCTAGTAAAGTTTTTCTAAAATGTTGCAGTTTCAGGAGCTTTGAAGCTATGCCAACTTGGGCCATTCGAGAGATAGTTGTACTGCGATAGTCGTCGATTGGCTAGAAATACAAAGCCTTTGGTTAAGAAGGGCCAGACGACTGCATAAAGCCGAATTATCTAGGATGAATAGAGTCAGTCAATATAACGATGTAGTCTTTCCAATAGTAGCATCAACACCTTTAGTACTTTATTACCTACAGTCGAAAACAGGTGAAGAATCGGGGCCATTACAATCACGGAAGCCATTCCAAGAACGAAAGAAAATTGTCATCCCGCCGTTGTTTTGGGAGAATCTTTGAGTCTTTCTGCTGAAGACGGCAACAAGAAAAGCACAACATCACGAAGCTTCTCTCCGTAACCGGCACGAATAACCGAATGGTGCGTCTTGAGGTTAGTCGTCGTCCTATTACCAGTTTGTCTCGGATGCTAACAGTAAAGCCAAATTCAAAAACTAGACAACACTTTTCAGTAACTCAGAATAGATCAACCACTCCACGTCTAGACGAAATAACCCCTACAACCTTACTCTCAAATTCAAGCAAAGTTCCAAATGTCGTCGCCACCAAGTCATGGTCCTCATTGTCCACACCAAGCAGCCTCTCCAAATTCGCCGACGCCAAAGCAAGAGCATCGGACTGAGATAATTCCGTACGAGCTTCAAGTGCAGCCTGGTGGCAAGCAAATTAGTTACAAGGAAGGTCATACTGAGAAGCACTAACCCAGGCTGCATCAAATCTCGTGTTCCGAGCGGAACTTTTCTGCGGACCCAAACCAAGGATATCAAGGCCGATGCCCACCGTGACGTTGTGCGATAGGAGCACATCTAGCACACTGTCCTCAGAAAGCGGCGGGCCGGGGAGACTAAAAGGTTTCAATAATCCTATCGTGTCAAAGGTGATGAGTACCACATACATTCTCCTTGATTGCCAGTCGTTAGGGAAAGGCCGCACGCGACCAAGGATTACGCCCACACCGGCGTTGCCTATCTCGGTAGCGAGAAGATGTGCTTCGGGTGCTCCAAGGAAAGTCATACGAATAGCTTTCCCAGATATCTGTTCTGCTTCGTGTTTGAGTTGTATCAAAGATGCCATGATATCAGCACTGTAGACCGTCACGACAAGCGGTAGTTCACCCTAGCATCTCCATCGTTGAATATGTAACGTTATTTAAGAATCGGCAAAGACATTACCTCCACGACCCTCCTAAACTGCGCACCTAGTTCCCCGTGTATTTTGCCAGACAGCAGTCGCCTCAGAGCACCCAGTTGGGTGCTAACACTGATGGGCGAAGACATGGACGCCATAACATGCAGCGCCGCGACGTCTTGTATCACAGCACCATCCTCCAACTTATGTGCAGCACCGGTAGTGAATGCCGCACTTAAGCCAGACAAGAACCCGGAAGATTCGGGAGCTGTAACGGCAGTAGTTACGCCTCCGCGATAAGCCAACCTTAAATATGGACTTTCGTCAGTCCGAACCTCACAATTTGGACGACGACGTACAGCATATCTGGAGATGCGAATTGCAAGCCGTCTACTGCTCGTATTATCGTTTCGCCTCCTCCCACTAAACTCGGGATTTCGGACAAGAAAGGATCAATTACCAACCCGTCCTTAGTGCTGTCTTCGAAATCGATATCCACTAGTCCCAAAGGCAAGCCGACAGTAGTGAGGCCAGGTCTAAACCGACCAAACGTTAGGAATTCAATGCGAAGTATACTAGACAAGCACTCACGCTATTGATCCACCCATTAGATTGACGCGTCTAACATTTGAGTCAGAGTGAACCTCAGGACACAGTCCTCTTCCTCGACAAACAATTTTCCCATCCTTTACAACGACGATACCTGGCCTGTCACTAGCAGCAGAAAACACTTGTTGTATCCGTCGACTGCTTTTCACAAACACGCTTGTCACATTCGTAAAGACGACAACATCCGAGGTTGATATCTTTGCTTGGAGAGGAGGCAAGCCGTCGTACCTCACGGCATCTAGGGCATCTTGGTCAAAATCCGGTGTCTTTGGGACATGTTGGTGAGATGGTGGCTTTGTTCTTGAATAGAATTTGTCGAACTGGGCTATTCCGTCGATGTACACTTGCTTAGCCGTAGCACCTAATGCGAGAGGATGGCTATCCCAGACGACGACGTCTGGTGAAGAGACAGTCAATGACGGGAAGTCATTACAAGGCAAGAGAGACTACCTGCATCGTACCCTATAAATATCCACGCAGGTAAGTACCAGGATAATACTTGCAGTGAAGATATCGTACCGGCTTTTATATATCCAATCCTGTGGTCCTGACCCATAACTTTTGCGGGAGTAGACGTAACGGAAGCAAGCGCAATGTTATCTGGCAGTCCATAATAATGTGCCAGCTGAGCCTCATGGAGTAAATACCGTGAATTCGTTGCCGGATGGTCACTCTATACTTTAATTCCCATGAGTGAACCGGAATCAGTGGAAACACGGGCTAAACGACCTTCATGACCACGTCTAAACCATGACCAGACAAAATTCGCGCAGCGAATTCCGAACCACGATAGCCTTCTCGTTTATAGTGCGCAAGGGTTGCAAAGATGGCTGATGCTGGTGGGTGTCCTGTAAATGATGAATCAGACGGGTAACAATGTGGTATTATGTAAGAACAGACCATATGCTCTTTTGAGGAGGTCCGGGACAAGGTAAGTTTCATGCGCATGATGAAAAGCCGCAATAGGGAATTTGAACTCATGTGAGAGCTGTGTAGATGTCCATTAAAGTATTACTCTGCCGTGGAAGTGGTGTGCTTACCCTTACTATACCGTCCAAATCTACAGCCTCATAGCAGTGGTTGTGTATCTGAATTTGGAGGACATTAGAGCAAAGAGGCTGGATAAGATGCAAAGCTTGAATACCTTGACACGTCCACGGAGCACGTCCACAAGTGCTTCCCACTGAAGACTCTCAGGGAATTCACCTAGGCTTGACCATTGGCCAGCGAGGGCTTTAGTACAGTAAGCATCTTGTTTATCCCGGATGCTTCGGGCTATATTGTATGCTTGACGGAATGCCCAGATCGTGTCCATTCGCGTGCCTTCATAGAGACCGCCTATAGCAGCATTAACACTGAACAGTAGCACGATGAGAGAAATGCGAACTTGGATTCTCGCCTGTTCGGAACAGTTAGATACACGTAGTTGAAAAAAAAAAAAACGATACACATACCGCACGCCTGTCTACAACATGGATGCGATATTTAGCTTACGAGAAAATCATGAAATTGGAGACCGTACTTCATTTGTCTCCACCTCGGAGGTAGTGAGGGGTCAACATATGAGCCATTCAAAGAGAAAGGCGGTTCTAATAACATCGAAGAGGGAGTTTTCTCTTCTGTGGGGCGTAATTTTATCACAAAGGCCTGCCCACCTGGTTTACGGATGTTAGATAGTGTCAGGTGAAGACATGTCTGGCGAACCAATGGCATTAGCAGAACCAGGCAATATAAGTGCTGTTGTTATCCCTCCGGCAATAGAAAGACGATAGGCATCGTCGTGAGTATTGAGGGCATCGAGACTGCGAAGCCATGGCTGTGCGATACCATGTAGCGAATTCCCATCTGAGCACCCATTGAAATCTGGAGAGTGGCATATACCCAGATGAGAATGAAGGTCAATAATTCTGCTCCTGGATTAGCGAAGATAAGGGTATAACGATATAGGTTGATGTGCACCCTGACGATACCCAGGCCCCGCCAACGTCCTGCACATCCAGCTCGCCGCCGAACGCATCCAGCACTTCTGCCTTAATGTCTCCGACCTTCTTAACTAGTCCTTTATCCATCAACAGGTCACCTCTCACAACTTCAAAGCCAGAAACGCGTCCAGTCCAAATTGTCGCATTTTTCAACAGCGTCGGTCTCGTTGTCCGTACGTATCTATCGGACTCCGCCCTGCTATCAAACCCCAATGGTTTCCCAGGTAAAACGTGCAGATTCTGACACTTTTGGAGTATTTCCCGAGCGTGAAAAGGTACAGTGGCCAAAGTAGGGACATCGGCCCTATTGAATGCCCATGATAACAAGAGGGCACAGAGCAGGAGAATAGGAACGAGTCTTCTGGTTATGATGCGATTAAGTGCAGAGGATCTTTGGTCGTTGCGCACGATGCCCATGGCATTAATGGCAGACTGCTGGGTGGAGAGGAAGTTCCATGATGGATGGCTACAGCACCGCCACCGCCCCAGTTCAATTAATATTAATTAATATAAACAACTTCCAGACTAAAATTCCGGTGCAAACGCAGGGTATGGGAACAAGGGCTACAAAATAAATTATGAAACTCATCAATTAGAATCCTTGAGAGAGAAAAGAGAAATCATAGAAGCTCACCATAAAAATTATTATCTATCAATTTCATAGAAAAGTAATAATATAGTTATTATGTAACTTCCCCTTGATGTCGTCCCGACGCCCTGATATTGATAAAAGACCCCTCGGCCGCTTTCCATCTCGTTTTGAGTCGGAAGACAACCCTTGTTGCCGTACAGAACATCGACGACGCGCTACTGAGCTCTCAAAAATCTTGAGGATCGCCAGCTATCGTCGACGCCGGTATAAGCGGAGTTGTGTTACCACAGCGTTGCAGTGCATTCATTCAAGGTCCACGCCACAATCTGTTCTTCTTCCGTACCACCATCATGTCAGGAAATCCGACGTTTCTCTTCCTTCTAGTGTTCATCTTTGCAATATGTCTACCTGGGAACGGTGTCTATGCCTTTGGAGCGGGGAACATACCATCGTGAGTGCTTCCAGTGCTGTGTGAACCTCCTGATCAACAAAATTTTCTCGTTTAGCTTTGCCTATATGGAGGGCAAGGCGTTCCGCCACGGAGATATCGTGAGTCGCGATTGCTGAAATCGAAGTCAAGTCATCACTGAAGGGCCGTATAGGAAGATGCCTTGGCAGAGCTGGTGAAGAAAGGTGCTGGGGGATTCGCATTGGCTAGCATTATTGGAAAAGGTTCAAAATTTGGCGGTCTTGATATAAAACGCGTCTACTTTGGGTACGTTTGCTATTCAGTCTTGTGCGCTCGCCTTGGCTGAGCCATATCAACAGCAATTGGCTTCGTGATTACAGTCAGGTCTGTTGATAAACGTATATCACGAAAACCCATTTTGACCAATGATACAACAGGCTGTCGATATTGCTAGCCTGAAGAAACTTCCCCTTCAAGTATGTGCTCCCCTCCTCTCCGCTCCAACTCCTCAACGGTGGGTACCAGACAATTATAAACCTATGCATGGTGCTAGGATTTATGGTACGTGACCGTTTAGGCCATATTATCTGATACTTAATTTGTATTGCAGGCTCACGGATACGCCACGAACGAATTTGAGGTCACCCCCGAACGCCTAGGAGTTTATCTACCTACCGAACATATCGACAACCCGAAAGGTTACGGAGAAGGAGAAGATGCAAGGAAATACCATCCCCAACTGCGTGGACCCGTCGATGTGAGTCTAGCCCAAAGAATGCTCCTCGAAATATTCATTGCCCGCGTAGCCCAGAGAAATTGAAATTGACAATCAAAGTGGAATGAAGAACTACATTGCTAATGGTGCGTTGAGTCTCAGAGTTACTCAGAGCACCTAAAAATGACTTCTCAAATAGAATCTGGTGGTTGGGATACGAGCAAGGCCCTAGTTCGTCGTACACTCGAGAAGTGCATCCACCTCGGTCGCCAGCAACGCTCTCAGGGCAGGAAGCAGGACGAATATGAAGCTTACCGCCTTCTTGGACAAGCCCTGCATACCCTTGAAGATTTTTCCGCTCACTCTAACTTTTGCGAAATTGCCCTTGTTTCGATGGGACACAAAGACGTATTCTTGCACGTCGGTGATCAAGTAAGGATCCAGGCACCTAATGGACAATGGGTTGCACCTATCGTGACGGGGACATTTGGCGGCAGTGACTTCATCCACTCCTTACTAGGAGGTACGCTCCCGATTTTGTCGGCACCAACTACTTAATATTGATCATCGTATTTGAAGAGGCCGGCGACAAGCTTAGTGAAGCATCTGTGTCGGACCTGAATAAGAAGCTTGACGAAGCTAGGTCCACCTCAGCTCGCTCCGGAGGTACTTATGGCTCTTCCGATGTTCTCCGAAGTATGTTCAGCTCCCTACCCGGTGGCATGAGTGGCGACATGTCGCGGGACATGGATAATATCGAGCGAATTCGTGCAGGACCCGCTCAAGGCGGGAAGAGGCCGGAGGACATGTCGCCTCAGGAACTGCATTCTGTGCTATGGCAAATATTGAGCTTTAGGGACTCAGTAGCGAAGAAGATAGAGAAGACTATCGGTACGTCTGAGTATTGGAGGCTAAATATTTGCGACTGATTAGAACTCAGAAAAGATACCCGGACTTGGAGCCTTGATTGACAAAATTATGGACGGCGTCTCTGGTATCGCCCATTCAATAATTTTGAAGAGGATTTCTCACTGATCTACGCTGTTTCGAACAGTCTTCGTCTTTTCGGCAATAGAGGTGCGTTAGTTGGGGGATATTCCAAACCTCGCTTACTCATCAGTGATGCAGCCGTTTGTTAAGCCCTTACTCCAAACCGCGACGTCAGGTTTAGCGGAAGCTTCAAACGAGGTTATCAACAGTCATGATCAATATGAAGTGTTCAATGACCCCCGCGCTGTTCGTTCTATTCTGCTTTGATCATGATTCTGATTGACGTGTCCTCGTAGTCGGACCCAACACATTCTTTTTTGAGTAAAGATCACTTCGTGAGTTGATCATAACTTGATGATATACCTTTATCAACCGCGTTTCAGAACTTGATACTCAATGAGCCTGCCGGTGAAATTGCCAAGGTTGTACTCGTAAGTTTTGTGTATGTGCATGCCACGATGCAAAACTAAAGTTTATCAAGGTGAATACCGTTACACTAGTAACTAAGGCCTGGGATGACACCTCTATCAACGTACATCAAGTAACTGAAGATATCCTTTCAGCACTGTAAGGTATCCTCCCTTGGCATCAGTTTCGCCGCTAAATCATGTCGCAGGTTCCATCCCGATTTCATGAATCGTAACTCAAAGGTGCAGAATGAAATGATGCAATGCATGCAAAAGTGGGTGCAGGGTCTCGGACAGAAGCAACGCGAAATCATTGGCCGACTGTCGAAGGAGTCCGTTCGACAAGGGAAAAACAAGCGGTCTGGGGATAGTGGTAAACCCCCTGCAGCGCAGGGAACGTTTGCATGGAACGAAGGCCAACAGACCCAGCAGACTTTGCTTGGGTATGCTAATCAGATCCCAGGAGTGTCGCAAGCTCAGCATCTCTTTGGTGGCGGAAGTGGAAACAAGCGAGAAGGAGACAGCTTCACATCGCCTCCTGCACCCCCTTCATCTGGATACCCAGGAGCTCATCACGGACACAGTCATGAGCATAGTCATAATGCACCACCCATTCCGTCTACGGGCCAGGCATCGTCTTACTATGGAGGTGGAGCGGATTCATCGCCATCTTACCATAGTGGAGGAACGCACTCAGCAGCTCCATCTTTCCCTGGAGCAGCGTCTGAGCCTTCGTTCCCTGGCGCTTCGTCTGCATCTTATGCCCCTCCCTCAGGAGCTCCGCCGGCGCATCATCAGCACCATCATCATTCGGGATACAACCCGTCGTACTCGTCTGCGCCTTCGTTCCCTGGAGCAACTTCGGAAGCACCTGTCTTTCCCGGTGCTCCTCCTGCCTTCCCTGGAGGAGGTGGGGGATACGGTGGGTATGGGCAAGGTCCTCCCGGCAGTTTTGCGCCGCCTCCTGGAGCTCCCGCAGGTGGCGTTCCCTCGTTCCCTGGGGCAGAGCCGTATGGTGGTTATCCTAACCATCCTCCGCACGGACAAGGTCCACCGCAGTTCCCCCAGATGCCATATGGTGGTAGTGGATGGTAGACGCGGCAATTACAAAGTAGGAGAATTGAAACTCGAATTGTACTTCATAAAATTTGTTTGTTTGTTTTTGTAAGAGAAAGTGCTACGAATATATATGGTCATCGAGAGCATTATCAGGATTCCCAGTATGTATGCATAACGAAAACCTACTTACATGAATGGGCGTAGCGAGGGCATGATGAGTGTGAGTGTGCGGGTGGGCGAGAGTGTACGGAAGAATGCAAGGACAACAAAAGCGAGAAAATAAGTGCAAAACAACAACGACCGTAAAAAGGACCGATAGTAAATAAGAAGACGCGCGCAACAAAGACGATTGGGGAAGATCAGTACTTTTTATTCCTTTTTATTTTTTCGTCCGGGAGAGCAGGCAGATCCACCGCGACTACTTTCCTCCTGCAGCTGCACCCCTTCCACGAGCACCACGAGCACCCCGGAATCCGCCACCGCCACTTCCACCACCCCGTGCCTCGCCCTGGGGCGGCGTTCCGCCTCTTGGACGACTGACTGGCCTGTCGCCCCGCTCCTTCTTCGTCTCTACAGTGATTCGCACACCGGGAACCTCACCGTTAGCCTCAACCCAAACACCACCTCCACCACCCTGAGCAACAGGCAACGAACCGATAATAGCCCGCCTAGCAGCCTCCACAGTAGTGAATTCGACGAACGCGCAAGCCTTGGTACGTACAATGTCGATTTCTTTGATGGGTCCGAAATGCGAAAGCTGCGCGGTAAGTGCGGACTGTGATACTGGCTCCGTGACACCCTAGAAAGATATGAGAAACAGCTAGAAATCTTCCTAAGAAAAATCCTACCTTGACGAAACAATGAGAAGTAGTTACTGATTGCGCCGCGACAAATGCCGGGTGAGGGGCGCGAACAGGTCCATTGGTTGCTGGGGTAGGAGCAGAAGGAGTCTGCGTGCCACTTCCTGGCGTCGAGGATGGTACGACCTCTGTAGTTCCCCTCGACTCTTGGGCTACAGCTGCGCCCCATTTCTTGGAGTTGGCCGCAGCTAGGTTGGCCCACGTCTTGGGCGTGGGGGCCTTGGGCGTCGGAGCCTTCTCCACGACGGGAGGAGGCGCGGGAGCGGGAGCTGCCGGTTCAGGGGGGTGGATGCCGTTCGTCTGAGCCAGGGGCGCTGCCACGGGGGCAGGGGTGGGCGGCTTGGGCGGCTCAGGTGTCGGAATCCGCGCTGGTGGCTCTGGAACGTCAGCTACTGTAGTCGGGGGTTCTTCTACAGGTGGCGGCGTTACCGGGACGGGTTCGACCGGTGGGGGCGGAGGAGGAGTCGGGGTGCGCTCCCGCGGAACCTCGACGGGAGCAGGTACTGGCTCAGGTTGTGGTTCCATAGGCGCAACGGTCTCAACTGGCTCCTCCGCCTCATCACTCTCAACGGTCTCTTCCTTAAGGAAACGGAAGATGTCGTTGAGAACAAAGTACCCATTTGGCTGCTCGGCAAGGAAGAAAGTCTGGACGAATTTCCGCCACGGGTCATTATGGTTGGACATTTCACCAATAACCTGTATAATGATGCCTCCGTCGGCGGAAGATTGAGCGTCGACGGAGTGGATAAAGACTTTACAGTCCTGGAATCCGATGCTGGTTATTTTCGCGTGAATTTCCTGAGAAAAATGTGAGTCTAAAAACACAAAAAAAGCAAGCAGTAAACGGTACGCACCTGTTGACCATGACAAGGCTTCCCGTCCTCCCCCTCAGTCCCGTGAATAAAAGTAGATTTTTTGGTATAAAAACAGTGCAAACGATCGGGCTGCTTGTTGACGAAGGTGTAGTACTGCGGAACGAACTGCCATCCAACCTCAGAAGGAACGACATTGCGGTGAGCAGACGAATTTGAAGGCGCGGTCATGCTGTAGACGGACATGTCAGCATTTCTCCAACATTTGGGGCTGAAAAATGGCAAAAATTTCTGGAGAAAAGCGCACTCACATGAAGGATTAAAGTGAATAGAATCTAAGTAAAAAAAAGAGGACTGAAGTAGTACAGAACAGTGTGTACTGGTACAGCAGATAAATCGGGATGGGGATGCCAAGGAAGGCGTAAAAGTCAGAGGAGCGAAGTTCAAATAAACACAAACATTGACGGCCGATTAAATTTTATCATATAAATAAATGAACAAATAAACGTATTCTTTCTTTCTCCTACTTCTACTTTCTTCTCGATGGACCAGGACTCACCTTAGTACCCCGCTCGCTTGCTCGAGCTCTTTAATTCTTCGCACTGATGGCAATGCTTTGTCATGGCCGTCCCGTTGCTCTGGATGGTGATTGGTATTAGGCACGCGTCTCTGCCGAAGTTCGGTCCGAGTCCCACAACTCCCGCTACCGCTGGTGAGTCAGTCTTTCCTCTTTCAGACGCGATACTCAATAAAATTCTGTACATAGCTCTACCCATTTTTTGGATGTGGTAGAAAAAGTGGTATGCTGCGAACTGAAGTAAGATATCGTGTCTAGCTTAGCGCAATCAATAAATCTTCGCTCCCTCGTGAACTTTGGCTTCTAGTAAGGCAACGACGTTTGACCGGCGTGGGTAAGATAACTTCTTAACAACATTATGCACAATGCATTTTGTTCCTCTTTGAAGAAACAATTTTTCCTGGACACAACAAAAAGTGAAAACCTACTATCAACTTCTTGTATATTCTAATACTTTGTATTCAATAGATCTCGAGCATGCCTGGTAACTCTTATCAATACCACGCGCGGCGTCGTTTCATGTGCTTTACTGGCTGTGGTTTGGAATCAGAGGTGGCGAGAAATATTTGCCTCCTACATCAGTAGAATTTCACCTCTACTGAATTCCTAGATCAGAGGATTCTACCGTGCCTAACGAAGGCGACGCGTTCAGCGCGTTGATTCTCTATTATTTCTATGAGCACTGCCCAAGAGTGTTCAAGAGGCTACTCGTATCTTGTACCTTAAAGTTCGCACTGATCTGGAGTATAATACGCGCTTCAGAGAAAACGGTACTTCACTTCGATACCGTGATCAAACTGTCACACATAAAACCCAGACATGGGGAGATAACGCTCTTTACTCCGCTCACCTTCATAGCATCACATAGTTCCGGTATACGAACGTTAACGAACAATTATAATGTCCTCTGAAGACCATTACCCTCATGCTGACGTTGATGCCCATCTTTGCCCAGGTCCACCGCGACTACGGTACCACCGAAGCTGCCCTCACAGAGCGCCCCAGACCCCAATCTGGTCTCACCAAAACCCACACCCAGCTCGCAAAGCACTCCCAGAATATCACTAATGTAGTGACCTTCTACACAGGACTCAAGATAATTGGTCAGATTGCCGGAGCCATGATCTACCTCGCTATCGGCCTCTTTTTCATGGATCTATCTATCGATTTCTCAAGCGTATTTAGTGGTATCTGGAACGACATTGGCCATTGGATCCTGCTTCACCTTCGCCCTAAGCCCCTATTCCGAAGCCACTTTGCTGTCAACATTCTAGTTTGGATTTTAGGGAGCCGCCGTCACAGCCATACCTTTCTGGCTAGTATACACCCCACTGCGCGCCTTCGGAGATCTTCCTTGGAGTCCAGGGAGTCTGATTTGAGCATTCCTCAACCTCGTCCTCTTCACTGCAAAAGTTGCGTTAGAATGCGTAGTTGGAGTGGCTCTCGTCGGACAGTATGGCGTAGTGACGCCCAAACTTGGAGATGCCATCCGTGTTGTGTATACTGGAGTAGCAGCCCTCATCCTTGGGGCAGTGGGTATTACGGTAATGCTCCTTCTCGCAAGACTGCCCTTCATCGACTTTTAGGAGTTCAACTCATTCTGTCTACTTTATTATTTCACATTAACGGAGGATACAGAGTATCGGAGACCAGTAATGATGGATTTCCTGACCGAGCCGCAGATCCTTGTATGCGTAATGCACCCTGCAGCAATGTGCATAATCCTTGTATGCTCCATGGCTCCTGCCTAATTCTTTAATTCCCCTTGCCAGTATATTTTGCGATAAACCTTATTAGCTTCGCAATGTATAATACCTAATGCATGATACTGTCCCTGGCTCCCCTTCCAAAATGCTGACAGCAAACAGATATAAATTTGATCCAATGGCAATTCAAAGTCTTTCCTGTCGAGGCGTCGTCAAGGACTTCCATGCTCTAAATAGGCGCTATAGCTACAAAATGCTGAGGTTCCAACATAATTCAACACACAGGAAGTGTACATTAGGAAACATCTAACTTTCTATCCACCGTTCGAACCAGTCTGGACCCACGCAGGGTACCATCCCTATCAACAAGGAGGCGATTGTCCACCCAGTATACGCGGCACGTACGACATAATCAAGTCCGAGTGTTTCTATACCATAATAGTGCCCGACTAGAGGCACCCCAGCCACGCAATCCAATCCGACTTTAAAAATACCCAATACAGCATTGAGAACCAAAACCATCCCCACTCCACCCGAAGCACACGTAAAACAGGCGTGCAACGGAATGTTCAGCACACAAAGCGGAAGAAATGTAGCCATGGATCCCCAAAATCCAACCAGGAAGGTCGACCACAAGCTGGCTTCGGAATAAGGGCTTGTGGCGGGGCTGAGGTGAAGCCATAGCCAGTGGCCAATGACGATCCAGGCACCACTAAAAGCGCTGAAGATTCCGGCAAGTATAGTGATACAGATGAAAGTGAATGGGAGGATGGTCAAGAATACGATAGTCCTGCCAAGGAACCCGAGGCCCTGGCCTGCGTAGTAGGGTGCTCTGTTATCAGCCGCCTGGGCGTGATCTGCAATCCGATTGTAAGTTTCGATGATATGAGATTTTGACAACGGCGCTCACCTAAAGCAGCTTCTATAGCTCCGTAGTCAGGATAGATGTGGGAGGTGGCATCGAGGATAGGGCCTTGGGCCCTGGAACCATGATGATCAGAGGTGGACATTATGGTTGATCGTGGTAGGGAGACTCGGTGTTAAAATTTCAAACGCGGACGGTGGTGGGCGGAGGAACGATGCCCATTCCCACGTCAATGTTTTATGTATGGTCCACGGTAAGCGCCAGGATATTGGCAGAGATCACGGCGCTTATCGTCCGTCTTCTATTACGGGAAACGGGGAAATGCCTGCAGACCAAGAAGTTACTTACTTGAGCATTCTCGTGGAAGCAACGTAGTTAACACGCCAACATCTCGGGGCGTCCACCCAAACTTTTCCCAGCCGCTGTTAGATGTCGGTTACACCAACACAAATTTGCTCTCTTTTTTTTTTTTGGTGGAGCATATATCATTTACAACTGACTATGTAGGTCAGCCCTTTTGATTGCTGATGCACAGGAATCGCACCCGTTGAGACACCAATCTACTCGATCCTTGGAGATATGGTCTTGTTACTACGAGTGATGACAATGGGCACCCCGGAACTTTAGGAGAAACTCATATGTCCAACTCTTCTCTATATTAATATGAAGGTCATGCATAGAGTATTAAAGACCAACGATGGCTTTCAACCGATCACCGATGCATCGTTCGACCGAGTGGGAACTTCCGAGTATACGACGGCGTATGTGTCTGATATACATTCCTATTATGAAAAGATGATCAGCAATAAAGTGGAGTTGCTTAATGATTGATCTATTTCTCACTTCCATTACGAAGCGCCATTCCCATGAAGCTGATGATGCAAAGGTTGTTTAAGAATCAATTACTTCCCTAAATTCACTTGTTAGCAAGCAAGACGCTCGACCAGCTCATCTAAAGTTACTCCGTCTCAGATAAAGATGAAATAACGAATCCAGGTACCACAAGAGCATTATAATCCTCGTCACTACTCCCTTTGCTTGCCCTTGTCCATCACCTGCAATAACCGCTGGATCATCGCACCCTGCGCCTCCACGGTCGCACTCAGCTGCTCGATCTGCCTGCTCAACTCCGTCTGATTTTGGGCGAGCTTCCTGTTTGACAGATCCTTTTTCTTCGACCGGTCACTCGCGCTCAACGTACTGCCTGCACTAAACAGCGGCCTCGTCAGCGTGGGGGAGTCAACGATATCTAGCTCGTCAATTGGCTGGCGCTGGTTCTCAGTCATCTTTTCCCAGACGATACTGAATTCTCGTCCCAGAACAAAACTAGGAAGAGCGATGAGGAGCAAGCCAAAGACGAGTAAAGGCAGTGTGACAAGGCGTCCGAGGAAAGAGCGAGGAGTGATCTCACCGTATCCGACAGTGGATATTGTGACGATGACGAACCAGGCTGCGGCAGGTATAGACGCGAATTGCGTGGGATCGCCGTCAGAGTTGACAAACGTCTCTAGTGTGGTGTCCCAGGTGCCACGTTCGATGAAGTACCTTGATAATATTAATACAGCAGTAGCAAAAGAATGCTGTAGATCTCACAGAAGAGTGCTAAAGATGGTCATTAACATGATTACAAAGAACCCAATTGCCAACAGTGCATGCTGGGATCTCCGGACCGAGAGGAACATTACTTCGATGGTTCTATATGAAAATCAGTTTTTAGTCTTTGGGGGTTTGAAATGACGTACAGAAGGATAGTATGGTTGTATTTGAAGGGTCTGAAAACTCGGAGTAATCTGAACATCCGAAGAATGGAGAATCTAAAGAAGACACTCTAGTAGTATTGTGAGTCGCCTGCAAAAGTGCTCAAAGAGAAACTCTCACTGTGTCTTGCCGCAGGATAATCTCTATATAATAAGGCAATACCGACAACAAATCTATTATCCCATAGAAAGCTGCAACTCATGAGCGAAACTACGACGAAGCAAGAATACGATTCACTCACATGCCATCCACCTCAGCAAACTCGACCATGAGCCACTCCATGCTATACACCGCGCAACATATTCCACCGTAAACAATGCTACCAAACTTGTCTCAAAGCCAAACCAGACCCGCGTTGATATCGAGTGAAACGCTGGGACGGTTTCCATCACTGTTACGATGGCGGACATGACGATCAAGAATGTCATGAGGACATGTATGAGGAAAGCGCCCGCTGACGACGTCGGTTGCTCGAGCAGGGCGTGCAGGTCACGCTTCCATAGTGGATGTATGCTGTCCGCCGTTTGGTATATAGACGCGTTGGAGTGGATGAATATATCATGTATGTCCTGAGGCTCTTCGGTCAGGAAACGAGAGTCTGGGTGGGGACTTGACCGTAGTCGGTTTAGCTCGATATTTGACATTTTACACAAGAGAGCTGGGTATTTCGTTAGAACAAGGAGAAGGGTATGAAAATGAAAATGCCAAAAAGTCGATTCTGACGTACAGATGTTGTCTTTATGTCCAACGTCGTTTCAGGATGTCTTTTGTGCGATACGTCAAGAGAGAGAAAGCATGAGCAGAGTGGCGAGAAGAAAATGAGGAGCCGTGGAGGTGGTATGTTGCCAGACGTCCCCGACCACGGAGAAGGGTGAAATTAATTATTGATTACAAATTTTGAGATAAATAATTCTTCCGAGGCATGCTGTGGGTCACGTGCTAGACGCGCTCTTGCACGTTGTTTAGTACCACTTCCCTCGTCAAATTTTCGCAACTGGCATGGTTGTTTTACCCTCAAGTGTCAAATCATTTTATTTCGTCCTATTGGTATTAGCAGCGTTTGGTATTGAGGCCCCGGAGGAAACTGGATACAGGTGAGTTAGCCATCAGCTGAAGACTGGTGTCGTATTGGGAGCAATTCATCTTATATCTGCTTGTTTTCAGTGCATTTCTACTATTGAAGCACGCACCAGCATATCTTGTGTAGGAAGAAGGAATTAAGATGAACGATAGTCGCCTGCGACTCTTTCAGTGTTGCGCTTCTACCTAGACGGAATGGATTACCCAGGACCTTCAGCATCTCAACACGCAAAGGTCATGCAGAAGAGTGTGCCACCTTGCCTAGGGTGCATACATGTGATCCGCTCTTACAGTTTCGGAGATCATCCAAGCCAGTCTACGCGGATCGTAGAAGCCAAGTGGAACAGATCATTGCGATAGCCGCAATTTCCGCTCTTGCATCTCACGCTAAAGTAGCATATACTCGTCTTGAGAAAGATCTTAATTTGTTGTATCTCTGTCTGGCCGTCAACTTCCGTACGGTTAAACACGCCATGCAACCTCATTGCAGTAATGTTCATTTACTGGAACACCCACCAGTTAAACGTATTGCCATCACGCCCCTTATATCGCTTGGATTTTTCATCATTCCTTGTCTCCAACTGCAGAAGCCTTTTGTGCTCCATGCCGGACACCTGAGGAAGGATATGGTCATTTGCGACATTCTATCTGCGACGACAGAGCCTCGAATGTAGACAAGGTTGCGATATGCGCATGAGGACATCCGATATCCTCGATTCGAGACCGTATCCCTGCTGTAGAACAGTATATTGGACCAACTCCTCTGACCCGCACTTCCTCCTGCTCCACTTGGGCCGACTCTGTTGCCTAGTTCCCCGATCGTGGACTTCCATTTTCGAAGCAACCGCTAGGCCTACCCATGAATCCTGTGGCGTCGGCTAAGGCGAACTTGGGGGCAGCGGCTATTGAACGCATATGGTACGTCTTTCGATTTCTCTAGGAACGACGAGGTTCTCAACGAGGGGTACGGTAGAGTTGCTTACCCGATGGTGATAAGTCCTTCATGTGTTTTGTGAAAACTTCTCCAGGTTGGCTATTTATTTTATCGACGCACCCAGTGTCAATCTTGGTCTACATCTACGTAGTACTTGGGACCTATAAGCAACGTCAAGATCTTGTGTCCATGCATGGCGGATCAACATGATCTATCGTGAATGCGGAGTACATCATGCAATCTCCACGTTCATTTACTGCGCTTGTAGAACCATGATAGGCGCTCTTCTGCTTCGTGAGATGATAACTTGCCTTTTGGCTCGGTTATCGACCTTCAGGGCAGTAGCCTCCATCGATCCGACCGAGTAAATGGGTGCAAGTACGGGGTTCTCATCTGTCGAGACCTCTCCGGTTATACACATTAGCGGCCAAATTCCATGGATAGTGCGAGCCGAAAACCGACCCCTCATCGCCGACAATATTAGGCCGAATCAATTTGTCATGCGACCTCCGTCTTCTGCGCTCATTTCCATTGTTGACGGACGAACTTTGCAGGTTAGTAATGTGCCGTAGTCCATGAGACTCGGATAGGAAAGGCTGCGGTGTCACCTACATACGTGGCTCCACGAACCTGGTTCTCAGTTCAAATTTTGGAGGGAGGCGAACGTGCATGATAGCATCACTGGTTACTGCGCAGGTCTATCGTCATTGAATACCTGAAGGTCCAGAGTTATCGTGGGAAGTCAAAGCCATAGTAGCGGACAGGCCACACCGTTTCCCTCGGCTGCAGTGCTGATTGTGAGGTATTCAGAAAGCTCGCCTTGAAGATTGCTGAGATTAAACCTTGGATGCTTCTCGGAATCTTTGCTTTTGGTCGGTCACTGTTCCCATCCGTGACATATCCCCCTTTCCGTTCTAGCGTGGGTGTCTGATAGCACAAAAATAGTAACCTCGATCTAAGTCACTATGTTTACCGCGGTGGAAAAGGGTTCCGAGACAAAGAGTAATCACGACCCTGAACAAGTCGTGCGGTACACGTTGGCATCATTTTCGCGTGTCTTATATATACCCTTTTCTTTTTCTTTTAACCTTACTTTTCATCCCTCCTTTTTTTTCTACAATGGTCAGCCTTTCTCTACGTACAAGCAATACCGAGCCACCTTCCCCTACCCCACCATCAACACCTCGACCGACATCTGTCGCAAAGATCGCCAACCTCTTTGTGAAAATGCGGCGGAACGCCCCGGCGCATTGTATAGAGTCATCTTCTGGGAATGCGCCACAATCGCATCCTGGTGTAGAGGAAGGGATGGAGTGCCAGAAACGGGAGCCTCTGGAGGTGACGGACACGTTCATCTGCCTCGGCGCTGTCAATGTCAAACTACTCCTGCGCGCGTCGCGGGGCATTCTGTTCGAGACTGCAGAACATATAGGCGGCAACGTGCTTGTCGACGAGAGGTGCGTTCCCCCCCGTATACATGACTTGATTTCTGTGGCTCAATGGAATCCCAGGTGGACATGCACGATACGCGAACCGAAGAATCGGCCAAATGGAACGTTCAAAGTTCAGGTATGTCTTGGCAAGTTTCAACTGTCGCAGTTAGATTAAGTCTTGTCCTTAGATACACTATTCTGCCTCTGCTGCACGTTCATCACATCCAGATCCTCATCGACCAGTCTCACTCGACTGCGCGAAGAGTGTACCGGGCCTGATGACCATAGTCAAGCGCAACGACATCTAAATCATTCGTATTCATGCATCGGGACAATTATCTTCATTTTCGCTTTCAAGACTTGTATTGTTATCATCCACTCATTCTGTACATCAATATCATTCAATGGACTATGTTATTCACGTATATCCCCCCATCTTCGTAGCTAATCTTCATTTGAAAGTACCATACATCTCCACCTTCCTTCTATTAGCTACAGCTGTTGATTCAGGAATGGAATGCAGCCGCAGGTTGACGGCATGATTGTCTGAGGCGTCTGAGACGAGAAAGATTGTTTCGCGTTGCATCCCATGCGAAAAGGAATTATTGCGATCAGCTTCGTGATGCGGGCTAATGTTTCATAAAAGTATGGGGAATGGTGTTAGATGCCCGCAAGGGGTGATCTGGATGGGAACTCTATTCCAAGCGGCGAGCTCAGTAGCACATGCTCAAAAACTTAGTAGCGAAGCCTCTTACGTTTGAATAGTGGAGTGAGATTCTACGTAAATATTATGTAGAGAGCTCGAAGCATATTAGACGCTTCCTGTTTGGGAGGAGGCTTGCGGAGCTCGAAGAAATGAAAAATAGGATCGTGGTACAGTGTCGATAGTCATTCTAGACTGTATTCTGAATGGACCGTTCCATCATGACCGAGTCTTCTATTACTAGAAGGAATGGCTTCGCCAAACGTGGGAATATCACTTTCGGAAATAAGCCGTAGGACGACGACATTATAACCTCCAGACTAGTGGTAGAATGGCACCCACGCCGAAGAGGTATGCTATAGAAAAAATGTTTATCCTCAGCCTACAACACTGTTCCCGACTTTTTGGTCCTTGGGAACGAAACGCACTCTTCCATATGTGAGAGAATGATAATATGGGTCAGTAAAGCTCCCGCTAAACAATTGGGGTGATGTACCAGAGACGCGCACCCAACCCAGCAATCACGCCAGACTTCCTTTCGTTCGGTTCTACGTGTATGAAATGGGCTATCCAAAGGCCGTCTTGCCTGAATATCGGTAGTAGTCTCGCGAATCGCATTCTCTCATCTTTCGCCCGAACCATGGCAAGGTCTCCATGGGGGACCCAAGCTTCAGCGCCATTCGACGACCAGATGACAATCCATTTGGCTGGGAGTGAACAAAAAGTCACGCTTGCAAACTGGTGTATATTGGGCCCAGAACTGGAGATCTCGTGAGATTGATTGTTCATCAATATAGTCGATTCTGTGAAAGGAAGAACAGAGCATCCATATTCTATTGCAAACCCTTGGATCACTTTTGTTGAGGTGCAATAGCTTGACTCAGGTTGGACGTGTGCCGACCCGGCACCGGCAACAGCCGGGCCTCCCCCACCTACCTTTACCAGCATCATCGTAAAGATGCCTGCGAGGTCCTTGTACGTCTCCAGTGAAGACACAAGCAGACATTCATACCAATGGCTGTCTAATATTCATGGCAGTCGATTTTTTCCAACATTCGTCTCGACATATTGACCCGCGCCGACGCAGCTGCTCAGCAGCATCATATTCTGCGCATACAAGCCTCGTTCTTTACAATTTGATTGTAATTGGCTGATGGGTAGCAGGTTCATAGTGGCTGATAGGAGAACTCAAATGGTGGTAGTATCCGGTACGTCCTTGAATGCTTGGTCGGCCTTTCACCCGCCAACAAATTACACCAACAGTCCTCCAAAATAATTGTATACCTCCGCTACCCCGACGTGACCTCCATGTAATCCCGTGTTTGCCGCGTGTCGACCTGTAAAAAAACTACCGTGCTCGCAACATGACAACTAAATCATGTTTAAATGACATCTATCTCGCTTGACCGGTCCCATGCGCCCTCCGAAAGCGCGTCCCACCTGGTGAAGGTGTAACGTGACATTCTCACAGTTAACCAATCCAACAAAACGTAGATGCAGCAAAATAACACACAAGGCCTTTTCAAACCCTGCTGGAGTGGACTAACCGGGCAAAAAAAAAGTAGCTGCGGAGAGTCGTGAGATGTACGAAAAAGCATTGAAAGAGGAGCCCTCGACGCTCCCCCAGGAATGTCAGAAGTGAGTAACCGCTTCGTCGTTTCTTAGACTTGATCTTAGTTACTCATAGAGCTGTCGACAATTTGTATCCTCGAAGTCGTGTGCACACGTACTGGTCTTCATGGCTCTTACGTCTCCGGAAGACCCACACCAAGATATGGAGTCAAAATTCCTACTACATGTTCGTCTTTCTTTCCATGATTCATCTTGCTACCTGCTGATGCCATTTCCAGTATGCATCGCGGTAAAAACACGGATATCCCCCCGGTCTCGTTCCCTAGTCAGAAGCCCGAATGTTTTTAGCGTGGCGTTTTGGACTCTTTCAAGGAATCGCGTATGCCCTCCTCCTCGAAGAAGTCCTGGGCCGCCAGTCTCGCAGATACAGCAAAGTTCCGACAAAGATGGGCTGTAAAGCGAAGGTTCTCATGGTAACCGAACGCAGCAGGTGGTTAGCATGAGGCGCAGATCCGACTTTGATACCTACCCCGCGTACTATCGCAAGGTCTGGACTATCTCTACGTCCGGACGATGCGTATCCTCGTCCTGCTTCCATCGAACGCTCGCCAAGGGCCACTGGTTCTGGAGCAACGAATCCACAGTTGTCGGGGCCATGTCGGCTCAATACCATTTGACGCTTTTAATCGGAATAGGCGCCTGTCGATCCTTACGGACGATTTTCAGGCAATACTATACTCGGGATATCCCCAACGGAAATGCGGGAGGGGGAAATACACATCAATCTGGGCCGTCAAACACCGGTATGGCTGGCAGCTCATGACATCTCGTCTGGTGTCGTGCAGCGCTGGAAACCTTGCTCATTACCTGCCGCGGCCACACGCAGGTACCTTTCAAGTAACCAACCGGTGTTACATGTCACCATAGCTTGCTAAGTGATGGTTTCCTCCCGCAGCGCCCTACCAGCACAAATCCAGACGGCATATGCTTCTTCACCGTTCTCGTCATAGAGATCGTCTCCTTGGCCGTCATCCTCGGCTCGGCTACAATGCTTGACTATCTCGCCCGGGCTACTGCTGATACCCACCGGGATGATGGTCGATCCGCTCGCCTTCTCTGATGCAGTATTTGAAGCCTCCCCTGCTTCCTCCCTCCCTTTGAATGCGATTTTATTAGTAGACTGGCATCGTACGTGAGCAAGAGGGTCTGTCAGGTTGGAGTTACCAAAGGGTGTGAATGGCTACCTTGGATAAATACCAAGTGATCAGGGTAGATTCATACCGGAAGAAATCGTTCATATGTGGGCCGTGGACCACGAAGAGAATGGCTAGAGAAGCGAGCGAGCGAAAATGGCAGAAGGCGGAGCGTTGGTCAGCCATTGTGACCTCCGAAATTGTTGTCATCTTTTTCCCTTCAGGTTCTGTCCTACCTTGATGAATCCAAGAAGCAATTCGTCATCTAGCCCTGTTCTACCATCCACGATGAATGAATGTGTCTGGGGAAAACGATAAAACATCCGTCCTTGTCGCGTATCATGCTTCTGCGTTCCGATCACCAACGGTTCAAGGAAGTCAATCGCCAGCATCATGGAACACCGTTCCCCAGTTGTTTTGATGTGCTGGCGGTTCCTTTTTTAATGTCATTCGTGTCTGGAATTAGCGCTGGTTTCTGATAGCAAATATCAAATCTGGAATGCACTCTGTTTGAGCAAGACGGTCGGCTTCGGATGGGGGCTTTGCTATCGTTTGAAGGGATACTCTGGAGATGACATGGTAAGGTGCTATCTGGTGGTAGGCGGATTCGTGCAGTGTCATTGGCATTGAACTCATAGGTGATTTGTCTAGCTAATATCGTTGTTGGGAAGATCTATGGAAAGGTCTAGCGCTTTGCACCAGCACGAGCAGGTGTCATTTCCAGGAAGCGCTCTCTTCAAAATCCATTCGATAGAATGGAACGGGAAATGTGTTCCCCTATAGAAGAGGGAAACCAATTTGCCATATCGTACTGCAGTCCTCGAATCAGCGATCGCAACGCATCCTCAAACTAAAGCTATTAAGGTTGGGTTCTTTACCGCTCATAGTGTACCGGCTTTTTTGGTACGTTTTCCATGTAGACAACGTACAAACGTAGTGCTGATGACATGCCGTAGCTTTTGGACGTCGAATAGAACAGATTACGCACGTTTTCTGTTGTGTGGCGGATCTGCATCCGTGTTGTATACATCAAAAAATAGCTTCTGGTTTCTGCCCTTCATCAAGGAGTATAAGGTGCCGAGATGGTTCCTAGGGAGGGGCTTCCGTGAATGGTCTGCACTGGGAGGATGGCGTTCTAGTGCGGAAGTGTAACTTTTTGCTGCTTTGCTTAGTGCTTGATCAATGGCATGCCTGTTGCATTCAAGACGATCGGTTACAAAATTCTTCCTTGCACTCTCCCACACTGCAGCTATCATGAAAGGTTACCGGACGGATGGAGGACGCCATTCAGTCCAGAGGCATGTCCGATTGAGGTTCTTCTATTCGTTATTCATTTTCAGAAGCGGTGGTAAACATGAACTCTCTTTCTACAGGCCTCGTTGTAGGGTGGTCTCTATCTAAGCCTTCTTTAGTTTTTTCCGCGTGTCGTTGGTCGATGGAGAGTGAATCTCAGGCGATACCGACGTCGCCGCCTGCAGCTCCGGTGCGGTAATCAAAGAATTTCGTTGCACGAAGTACTGGTCAATTACTGCCACCTTCAGCATGGGTATAGCATGGGTATCCGGAAAGCAGACCGAGGCAAGTGATAGCAAGACCCAAAAAGTAGATCCCTATCGTAACACCATCCCGTCTTTGTACTAAAAATGATACCAACAGATATTCTTCTACGGGATAATTCGCACCTAGGACCTGGGTACGGTCACGAATTGTCCGTAAAAGTGATTCGATGACATGCGGAACCAAGGCCGGATCGTAACTTGGAAATACTATCGGTGACCACCACGAATAAGGAACCTTTATTAGCATCTACAGCCTCCCTGCTTCCAATATGAATCCCGGAAGTCCTGCTGTTGCTCCTTTAACGTCCGCCTCGGTATATGCCTCGTATGCTGACTTGACCGACGGTAATAGTCCTGATGACCGGCAAGCTGTTCCCTTGTGGAATAAAACCCAGAGGTTTGTAATCCAGACTGACCAGCAATTTACCTCAACTCCTTTCCCACTGCTGCGATGTCTGTATCACCGAAGACTCCCTCTGACGTCGTTGAAAACATTCCAGCTTCCAGCATGCTTACCCAAAGTTCGGAAAGCACTGCATCGAGACCCACCGAAGAGTCCATCTCTGAACTCAAGTATGCCTTGGACGATTATCCCGATGGCGGTTTGCGAGCCTGGCTGGTGGTTGCTGGGGTATGTCTGGCTTCGTCGAACTCAGTATTTCACTACACTAATATTTCCTTCGCTTCCATCAGTCGATGTGCAATAATTTTACGACGTGAGTGCCTTTTAGGGTGTAGTCCCTGTCTATACCCACTTCACTTCTTGGACTGATTCGACGACTATATTGAAAGGTTTGGATACGTCAATTCGTGGGGCGTGAGTCCGGCGTTAATTTCTTCCAGTCTTATTTGACCTTCATATTGACCTTCTTCAGGTTTTTCAATCGTACTACCAAACGAACGTATTGAAGGACACTCCTCCGTCGGACATGTGAGCTTTTTCATGATTGCACCGAGTATGCCATTTAGTGACCGTGCTTTTCTAGAGCCTGGATCGGTTCCATTCAAGTATGAGAGTCTTCTACGTCTCGTGTACTCGTCTCATCTTATATTTTAACCCTTGATCAGTACTCACTGGTGTTCTTGCCCGGCCTCCTCGCAGGTCGACTCTTCGACTTGGGATACTTCCGCCCTCTCTTCGCCGCATGCAGCCTTCTACTAGTGGTCGCAACATTGTTAGTAGCCGAATGTCACGAGTATTGGCAGCTCTTACTGTGCCAGGGATTCGCCGTTGGAGTCGGTACTATTCACTCGCGTCTCTTCGTAGATGTACTGACGCAGACCGAATGTCTAGCTGGCGTGCGGAGGAATCATGAACCCTACTACCGCGGTGCTTTCTCATTGGTTCAAGAAGAGGCTGAGGTTCGCCCTGGGGCTGATGGCAGTGGGATCGTCTCTCGGTGGGACCGTCATACCCATTGCGACCAGAAATTTGTTGCCTATCGTAGGGTATGTGTATTCCAAACGCGGTCGTTTCCGTCGCGCTTCATTCAATGCCATATGGCAGGTTCAAATGGACCATGAGAATCATGGCAATCATTCTTCTGCTGGGCCTCGGCCTCGGCAATTTGGTTGGTCTTCATCTATTCTTGACTACCTCATATTCACCCTTGATATTCCTAGTTGATTAAACGCCGTTTTCCACCTACCGACGCACACGGAGGCCTCTTCAATTTCCACGAATTCAAGTCCGCGCCTTTCTCCCTCTACTGTGCATCGACATTGACGTCTTTCCTCGGAATTTACACCGGTATGCTTACTCTGCTTCCTAGAACCTTGACTACTAATTAAACCATGTCCAGTTTTGACTTACATCGATGTCAGCGCGACGAAGGTCGGAGTACCGGAGGATTTCTCTTTCTATCTGGTTTCGATAGCCAATTGTGCTTCAGGCTTTGGACGATATTTTGCTGGGATACTCGGAGATAGGATTGGTTGGTCGAGTCTACTTTTGGAGTTCATTTTATTCTAACCAGGGACCAGGAGCCATGAACGTGATGATCCCGTTCACTGCGGCATCTGCCATTGTCACCTACGCATGGCCTTTCGCGAAGGACCAAAACTCATTGATTATCATCGCTGTCATCTATGGGTACCATCTTTTATGCCTTGAACTCACCATCTCTAGCTAACAGGTTCACTAGATTCACTTCAGGCTCGTTCGTCTCCCTCCTGTGTGCCCCCATCATTGAATTCGGGGACACCGCTGATGTGGGTCGGCGAGTGGGTATGATGATGAGTATACTTGCTGTGGGTGCTTTGGTAGGACCGCCAATTTCTGGTTTTATCAACACTGCCACTGGAAGATTCGAAGCTGTCGGGTATTATGCGGGTAGATCTCTGATTTTTCCATGACATTCAGGCGACTAAAACAACGTCATTCTGCTCACAGGAAGCGCTATCGTTGTCAGCGTAGGCTTGATGTCAGCAAGTCGACATTTTGTCTTGAAGCAACTGTATGGGAAGTTGTAGATATGCATGTAGGTATTCCTTCGGAATTCGGAATAAAATTTCATCTACGCCATTAGTGGGCTACGTCAAACAGAGAATTTCTCGGGAAACTGCGCCATCTCTGTCCCGATTGACGAGGTAAATGAGTTATCATGGGATCGGCGGACCATCGGTACTGCATGCCCATATATCAGCAGAAAGGATTCTTCAATTCTATGATATTAATCGACATCAGGCCGATATCCCAGGTGGGGCTCTGGAAAGGTCCTTAAAAAGTGTTTTACAGAAAGATATTTTATTTTGAGAATACAACATGTTATAGCAAGAAAGGTGCATGCCGGGCTTGTGACGGGAGAGGAGTAGGAGCAAAACAGAGGTAGCTCGTTGCCTAGGGTTAGGGTTATATGTATCGATCAGACCGGAGCGATAATCTTGCTACTTACCACAAAACATGTACGCTTGGGCTCGACTTGGGCTCGACTTGCATGATGTAGAAGTTCTAGACGAAGCCCTAGAACTCGACCTCAAAACCCGTAATTCCGTGCCTCCAGATGAATGAGCGAAAGGAGACATAAACTCATGGCTTGAAGGCCGTACGCGTTCTCTGACCACTATGCTAGTCTCTAGGCTGTGCTTACTATCTGCAAATATTCTAATATTCATTACTTACATAGAGATAGCTTTCACAAAACTGATATAAGGATGTAGAGGGTACCGTACTGTTCATTGTATCAGCCGGCTAAAGCTTATGCCTGTGCTCCACCTAGGGCCGGCTCTCCGCTATTCCTGAAGATCCCTGTCAAAAAGGCTGGAAGTTTTAGTCCAGAACTTGTTCATCATATTGACGGCTATCACTCGCTTTGGGATCTGACTTGCCAAGTGTATATATTACAGGAGTCATACGAAGGTTGATCTTGAAAATGCCTTCCCCATCATCTCTTGTATGGTTTATCACAGGTTTGCAGCATCTATGGCTTCATCACACAGTATTAACGTCTCTTTCTGTCAGGGACATCGTCTGGCCTTGGTAAACGCCTCGTCCTCTCAGCTCTGGGTCGCGGGGACCGCGTTATTGCCACGGCGCGTACCCTGTCCAAGCTCGAAGGGCTCTTTCCGTCGACAGATCGCATACAAACTTTAGAGCTAGACGTGACGAGTGGCTATAAGGCTATCAAGTCTGTTGTCGACAAGGCCGTCGCTGTATGGGGTCGTATCGATGTCTGTGTTAACAACGCGGGGATCGGTGTGAAGGCCATTTTCGAAGAGGGAGGGTGAGCTATTTACGGGACGATACGACCGGAGCTGATGTTCGCAGGTCTGAGATGTTCAGAGAGCAATTCGAGACTAATGTGTTTGGTGTCATAAACGTGACGACCGCGGTACTTCCTGTGATGCGAGCGCAAAGATCAGGAACAATTGTCCAAATAGGTAGCCGATCTTCGTGGGTACCGGAGAGAGTTCCTGTAAGTTATTTATCTGTACTCATCAGGGAGTCTGATATAATTATTGATATAGATGACAGGTATGTTCCAATGATATAACTACTTAACATCGACCAGGATCGCTTACAAGCATGAATTATAGCTCAATATTCCTCATCTAAAGCTGCTGTTCGCGGTATGCTTTTACCGTATGATAAAGGACGACGCTGATGTATTTCCTGAAGCTTTCAGCGAAACCTTAGCTACCGAGGTCGCGCCTCTGGGTATCCGTGTGCTCATTGTGGAGCCCGCTGCGCTCGTTACAGAGCAAATACTCTCCCAGCCTCTGTATCTTGATAACCTCATACCGGATTACAACAATACGCGTAATCACGCTAAGGGGCTCTTCGAGGGGGGCTGGTGCACAGGTGATGCTGACTTGGCAGTGGAAATTGTTGTGGACGTTGTAAGGGGAGACGGTCAGGCAAAGGGCAAGGAGTGGCCAACATACCTCGTCTTTGGGCCTGGTGGTGATGTGGCGGTAAGGAGCAAGTGCGAGAAAATGGTGAAAGTGTTGGATGAGTGGAAGGATGTTACCGGAGTGCTTAGTTAGCTTCAGTTAGTACGTTCTCATCAAGGCTGTCCTAATGGATATGTTCGGTCATGATCTACCGGGGAGCACACGAACAAAAGCAATTACATATATACATACATCTAGGCTGAGACAAATGTAAAACTTGGACTTGAGATGAGGAAAGTGCATATCAAAGAATCGTTTCGTAGGGCGCGAGGCTCTCCAGGTACTTCACCCACTTCCCTCCATTCCAACTAACAATACCCTTCCACTCCTTACTGTCCTTCCCATAAGCAGTCCGATTAATCCTCAACAGCATCCGCAAAACACGGCTCGCTCCCCATAACAAACGGCCCTTCATTCCCTTCGAACCACTTATCAAGTTTCGCAAAGCCTGCCAGGGCTTTCTCCCACACCTCATCCTTGTCCCCATCGAACAGCGCATCAAAGTTCACTCCCATCTCCTCCAACCTGGACTTCCAATACACGGTTGTTCTGTCATTCAAGTTTGGCACCATGCCTTCGATCATGAACCCACTAAAAGCACCAAAGACGTCGGATACCGCATCGCGAAACGCGAGTTGGAGTGGCATCGTACCAGCAGGGATGAGGGTAGGTCCAGGCGGGTACGTTATGTCGAGATACTCAGCGATAGCAGCAGACTCTGATACGACGGCGCCCGTAGCGTGGTCCTGGATGATGGGAATCGTGTACAAGGGCGTGATTCCATCGCGTTTGGTGCCAGTAGGAGCAGCACCGATCCGTTTGGCGAGAGCTTCGATGTCCGGAAGTTCGACATAAACGGTTTGGTACGGGAGTTTTTTCATGTTTAGGGAGTACCTATTGCCGTACGGGTTAGTGTGCATATCGGTGTGCAACGCGTACACACACGTACCTCGCTCGCCACGTGTTTGGAGTTCCCGGAGCATCAGAAAGCTTGGTTGGAAGGTCGTATAAGGTGATCAGCTTCGAAGACATCTTGATGCGTCGATTCTACAGAAACGCGACGCGCCAGTCAGTTATATGGCCGAGTGGTCCATTCGACACGTATGAGAAAAAAATCACTTCTTACTCATCGTCTGATTCATTTACCGGGTTTTCAGGGAATTATTCAGATCTTTGTAATGTAGTTCGGGAGGCGAAGGGGCGTCGCGGGAGCCACGTACTCACATCACCGTATCCACACGGGTGTCACGGCGTTGGGCAGTCGTGTAGCGCAGTTCATTGCAAAGAATATCTCTGACAAGTATCCAGAAAGGTTCACTGTTACAAACGTGTGAAGCAAAGCGCTAAAAACAACGCCGAAGTAACGTACATCATATCAGAAGGACTTGCATGTTCTGATGTTCAGCTGCCCAAAATTCGTAATTGGTAAAGCTTTTTTGATGTATCCTCGGCATCGGCTTGGCAGAGAGAGAAGATAATCAGGTTCTAGTCCAACGAGCAAGAAAAACGCCAAAGTAATGGCCATGGCCGTGTGAACAGTTCATGCATATATGGCAGCCTGACAGGCTGAAACTGTCTATCGTTGGTGTCGAGCTATCTATCTATTTTTCGTTCCAGAGATGTCGTCGGAGCCTTGGCATTTATCTGCACAAACAGGATTGAATTTTGCACATCTCCGCTCCGGTTAGTAACGGCCCCCGGCTTTAGTCTCTTGACGACACAGCCCCAGCTTGCTGAATTTGTGTCCAGTGTTCACTCTATCCCGACCGACCAAGCTTTGTAAGATTCAGGGATTCGATAGTAACTGAGAATGTTGTTGAAATGGCTTCAATGAGGCTCGAGAAAGTCAAGCACATTGAAGCCAACATGGTTGTCAATCGGAAAGGCGTAACAGATGCTAGGGTTAAGGTTCCTTTTTTACTCATACCGACTAAACCTATCCAACACCTTGCCCCACCTCCCGTCATGCCAACTCGCCATATCCTTCCATTCCTGACTATCCCTTCCAAGAATACCCCTCGTAAACCTCAGAAACGCACACAGAACAGTATCCGCAAAAGATGGTTCGCTCCCCATAACGAATTCAAAGCCGTCCTTTGGAAGCCACTTGTCGATCTTCCCTAGCCCTGCCTGCACCTTTGCCCACTGTTTCTCCCTCTCCTCTCCCTCAGGGACCTTCACGACTACACCCAGCCCCTCGAGCCTCTTGAGCAAGTATAGTCTCGTTGGATCATTCAATATCTCTCCGCCCCAGAAGAAGGGACGCGTCGGAACGAAGCTCTCTGCTACGGCTTCACGGAATGCGAGCTGCAGGACCTTCGTACCTGCAGGGATGAGTGTCGGCCCGGACGTGGGGTAGGTTTTGTCAAGGTACTCCGCGATGGCGGCAGACTCTGATATCACGGCGCCAGTAGAGGGATCCTGAATGATGGGAACAGTGTAGAATGGGGATTTCCCGTCGGGTTTGACACCAGTGGGGGGAGCTCCGATACGTATTGCTAGAGCCTCGACGTCGGGAAGCTCGACCCAGACGACTTGAAATTTCAGGTTCTTGATGCTGAGGGAATACCTAATGGATGTTGATCAGTACCAGCGTTCCAGATATCTGGAACTTGCAGACGTACCTCGTACGCCACGTCGTCGATGAACCGGGTGCATCGGCATCTTTGGTTGGGAGATCGTATAATGTGATCAGCTTGGACATTGCTTTCTGCAGAGGATACATTAGTCTGGGTTATAAGCAAGAATAGCTCTAAAACGTCTTACGAAGGATAACAGTCATTTCCCGATAAATCGGTGATCGCTTTGTCATATTTCTGAATAACCAGGTGGTGCTAGAACAATTACACGCGTCGGGACCTATAACATCTATCGATTTACATCTAGATGTATCTGTAAACATGCTCGTTAGTCAGAAAATCAACGTATCCCCCGTTCGGATTTTGGAGATGCGAGCTTGGAGCAGTAATAGATCGTTCCAACGCAGAACACCAGGGACGCCTGTGATCAGAAAATTCAGGACCTTGTATATTGTATATTGGCGAGGACTACAAGGCAAGATAAAATGGCCCATGATTCCGAGATATCAAAACCGAATCCGAGTCGGGTACAGCAATCCGGATATGAAGCTCCTCTGGAAGATGTTTGTATCCTGGGCGCATGTAGCCGACAAGGAAGAAGCTCAATAGCTTACAATCAGGACCGATTGATTGGGCCACGCGCTTGAGAGATTCCGTCTCGGTATGACCAACGCCACGCATCCACTGATGGTACAAGTATGCCCATGTAGCCCAAGATCCTGCCATCATAATAAAAGCGAGTCAGTTTCCACCTTCAGATGAACGTCGTACGGTGGACCTGCCTGGAAGCTGTAGAGGCGATCATGCTCACCATAAAATCGCCCTGCACATCGAGGGCCCCTTCCTTCTTCTCAAGACCTCTATTCAAACTCCTCGGAGAGCAAGCAAAAAGGGTTGGTTGCAGCAGGCGATTAACGATGGCGTCGTAAAAGTGTCAAAGACGGCATCAACCTTTTGTCGTTGCCTCATTTCTGTAAGGATAATGCGAAGGCACCGCTCCATCGAAATGATGGTCATGGTTGAGGAATAATGTTGCAGTATATCTAAGTGATCTGTTAGGGACACCCGTGGAGAGGAACAGACGCAGCGATCGGCAAAGTCCGGAGCATCGGCTTTTATCAAAATCACGGATCACATACCTTGCTTGAGTATTCGCGCTTAATTTTCAATTTTCGATCTGGCTTTCTACACTGACACTGGTTCTGGCTGAAGCCCCCGTCATTGGTCACCTACTATGATCAATCTTATTTGTGCTTCTTTATTCCCATCTATCTTCCAAGGTCAGAAAACTGTGGCTAGGCTTTGGAGAAACTTTTCTGGCATGCTCTTTCGCTGGGTTGCAGTTGGACCTCTCTGCGACCCATTATCTTGTCATCATCTTCAGATGATATTGGAGAGGTTTCTCGATAGCTGGCGATAAACATACCTGCCTGAAAGATAAAGGGAAAATATGTAACGTAACATCTGGTTACATCTCTTTCGATGAGATGGGGGCCTAAGGTTATGTCTAAATTGCAAGAGTTTCAGATAGATCCTAGATGTTCCAGTTCACGTGAACATCAAATAAAGAACTTTTGCCATTAGAAGCGGTAGACTACTATCTTTTTTTGGCAGCCGAACGAATCTGTAGTGCCAATTTAGCTACGATTTATTCCACGGCGCCAATATTGATCAAGAAAAGTCGCCGTCTTTTGTCGCAGGTCGAATAAAACATTGAGTCATTCACTTACATGTTTTCTGAGCCTCATGTCTACTTTTGTATTCACAAAACGCATGGACAACGCGCGTCTCCGAGTCTCCAAAACTCAAACATCTTGCCACGACCACGATTACGAAAGTGCGTAAGTTTGCAGTTCCAAATCTCGACTACAGATGATCTATCGCAGGTTTCAGCTGATGCGATGGAGACCGTGATAACTCTCTTTATTGATGCATGGCTCTACTGGGAACTGATTGGTGCGTGCATCACTGTGCAGCTTCATTTATATCTATCATGCTTACAGTGATGTTCTATCGACTGAGGCAAAACCTGAAGCTACTCTTAATGCTACTTCTCTACGGCTTCATAGCGTACTTTGAAGTGTGGCCTCAGACGTTAGCGTCGATAGAATCTACCTTCTCTGGGCACGTGCTTGTACCCATCGACACGATGGCACTTCAACTCGATGCAGTAGTCAAAGATTTTGCTCTTCTCCCGTCATTCACCCGCGCGAGCATACCGACGACATTGGATATGAAGAATAAGCTCAGCGGTTTGCAGGCAGATGGGGGAAAACTGAAGATGTAGGTAAAGGTGAAAGTGGGCTTCGGAGGATGGACAAACGCAACTTGAGTCATGAAGAATGAATGTTCGAAACATCTTCACGTTTACGCGTTCTTATGATTCACGGAGGAATCTCGGGGAGAAGAGCAGAAAAGAACTTTCTGCCGTTGCACATACGTGGTTTTTCCTCGACATATACCCCACCTTTCTCCCTAAACGTAATCTAATCCCCATTGCCAAGTCGGGTTCAAACCTGCGGTCGGACTCGGTTATTCGTCATCAGAGGGAATTTAGCGTCTGTCCGAAGTCCCAGAACTTCCAGACGTGGAACACGGGCCGCACATTTTCAGCTCAAGGCATTTACGCCTACAGGAAATACTATCATATCTATCGAAGTCCGAGACAAGGAGAAATGACACAGTCTTACAAGCAATCCAGATTTCATGCATTGGAGATCTGCCAAGAATCGCACGCGCCAACGTTCGTGTCTTTCTCCTTAATCAATAATATAGCAGGTACCTGTTATGGAAGAACAGGTCAGATTATGACCAACTTGACGAATCACCACAGTCAGTCAAGACGTCAAAATTACATTACCAAGTTCCCCGTTACTGTCGGGGTGTAAGGCTACACATTCCGGCGACTCACGTTCTTCGACTTCTTCCACCCGTGAGTAGGACTTCGATCGGCCCTTTTCTAAGGGACAAGTGTGCCATTTCCTCCGAATGTAGTCTCCCTGAAACAACCGTCTCATATGTTAGTCTCTGACTTATCCATAGATTCAATCAGTTGTTGCTGTGGGGATGTTATGTCAACTTGGTCGCGAGCCAATGTTGTGCTCTTGGAAATCTGAGATAGTAAACCGTCTTAGAAGGTTCTTGTATACCTCCGTCCGACTCGCCCAAGTGGTATCATACCGCATAATGATGATGACGATATGCATCCAAGTGTTTCTTAAAAGGCTGTGGGTACCGGTTGCAGTTCAACATAGAAATCCCGCCTTCCATCTATTCTCCACGTTCCCAATGCCTACGGCCACGGTCAAGTCGAGCACTGGAAAGACCACGTTCAACTACACAATATCAACACCATCAGCTTCTTCAGCCATCTCTATCGACAAAAATCTACCAACATTGCTGTTTATTCATGGGGTCTACCTAGGATCACAAATCTTCCAACGTTAGTCGCATGCCGTCCCTTACCGCCGAAAAACAGTTAGGTTGACATTTGTTTTAGGGCAATTTGAAGACCCACAGATAAGAAGATTCAACTGTGTTGCAGTGGATCTTAGATTTCATGGTCTCACGACGAGCGATCCGCTTCCCGAAGGTTACAGTGCAAAGGACACTGCTGAAGACCTCGCGTTGTTTATGGTAATTAACTCTTTGTTCAACGAGGTGTAACTGAGTTGCGAGGTTCAATAGGATAAGATTAAATTGCCTGTCTGCCACGTCGTGGCCTTGTCGATGGGCAGTATGGTGGCAATCAACCTCGCTGTGTACTACCCAAACAAAGTTGCTTCTCTTTTCCTTGTGTCGCCGCTAGGGTTGGAGGAGGTGCGCTCATTGACGTGCTTAAGCCAGAGAGATTAATAATGCATGTAGCCGGCAGATGTCGCCGATGGCCGCCGGGAAATAGCAGAATACTGGAAGGAAGCTTTCAAGACAGGCTCACCGAACATGATGGCCCTCTCTGATGCGGTCTACGGTGCCCATCAATTAAGTTTTAACAACAATCCCAACAGCTTAGCGAACATGTGCGTACAGCTGCAGTTCCCGAAGCCGCTCCATTATAACTAACTATCACTTTAGGCTAACTAATATCTCACTTCCTCAGGCCTTGAAGAATTATCGTCCTGGGTGCTCCGAGCAGTATGACAGAGCCCAGGTTGATTTTATAAACAACCGAAAGGAGTACACCAAGGACCAGCTTTCTCGGATACGTGTCCCAGTCAAGTTGGTCCATTGCCTAGGGAGCATCGCATACCCTCAGGAATACTCAGAAAAGTTTATGCAACAGCTAAAAGATGCTGCAGTAGAGGTCAGCCTGACCGCCATACCAGAGGCTCCACACTTCGGTGTTATAACACATGGGGATATGTAAGTAGAATTGCTTCAGGCTACCAGGGTGGACGACTGATATTTTTCCAGTGTTAACCAGCTACTCCATACATTCATTATAGACAACTGCAGGACCTCTGTTCCTCTGGCACCCCAAGAAGCCCGCTCTCCCTGGGAGGCGGAGTTGGCGGAGGCTGGTTGGAATAAGGATGGGAGTGACCTTGAGGACGACTGAGAGAGGTTCGCTAATCATATGCCCTTTTTTTGCTTTTAGGTACAGATTGTTAATAGTGCACAGTAGAATGTACGCGCGCTCTCCATGCATAAGAATCCCACCAAAATCGGCCAATCTGGAAATGGCTTGACCCACGAAGAGATGGTCTGTCAGTTTGCCTTGTTCTTACTCATAGAAATATTTCAGGCGTGAGCTCTTGGAGCCGGTGCAAATGAAATATCTTACCTGGGTATTAATTTTCACTGCACGGTCCCAGGTGGATGATACTGTGACCTCTCTTGCTGGGAGAGCACTCTTTTATGGATTCTCGCGGATACGAGAATGGCAGAAATTTTTCGGCTCTTCTCTGCCCATCTCCGCCCAGAACGCCACCATGAAGTGAAGAGGTCCCTTGTGCGTTATGTAACAGCTCGTACACTTTTGCTCATGTCCCGAAAAGGCTGTCCTCCGAAGTCGAAGCATGTTATCTTACCGGCGCCAGGAGAAACTCCACAACGCCTAAAGCTGCAAACCGTCTATATTCAAGATTTGGAAACCATTTACCAGGTACTCCGCCGCAAAAGATGAGCACAGTTTCTAAACGTTGTAAGTCTTTCTTTATATTAATCTGTTGAGTTTCGGGATAACTGCCACAGATCGAATCGTTTGACTTGACGGTGGCGAATTGCATACGGCACCAAACTACCCTATATCGTTCATCTAGAAGCGTCAATTCCTAATTCCCACTTACATGCTAATGTCCGTACATTTCTCTATCACCGGTCCCGAGAAGGCGTATCTAATAGTTGCAAGCAGGACAAGGATCGGATATCAGCGCTCTTTTACCTGTCATTCTCTCGGCACGACAATAGTCTCCCCAGGGATTTTGTGCGCTAGAATGGTTGTAGAAGAATACCTTTCTGATAAGTTGCGTTCGCACTTGCGAAACGAGCACCGTATTTTCTTCCTGCTGGATTTCCAACGCTCAGAAGGATAGTATCAATCCACAGAAGAGCACACTTGAACTTCATCTTCCCCTTCCCACCCTGTACAGCTTCAGCGAGAGGATAGGAAGTGCAAGAAAGTCACAACAATCTGCAATCTAGGAGGAACCAACGAAAGGTCTTCGAATGTTGTTTTCAATCACATCCTTGCACATGTTCTTTTGTTCATGTTGGGATTTGCAACTTCAAGCACGTGCCAGAAGATTCCCGAACCTTCGGTACCATCAATTTGGCACAATACTAGGATATAATTAGGTACTTTAGTAGAACATTCTAGATACATTCTGTAGTATTTAAGGAGCTCGTCCTGAGCTCTAGTAGTCAATAATTTAGTATTTTCTACTCAGCAAGCCTCCTGTTGGGATTTGAGAGTTGAGCCGAGATGATGGCAATCCGGCATCATGCCGAACTTGCTGATTAAGAGAGAAATATTAGGAAAGTTGTAGAACATTCTAGTACATTAGCATTTAGTATATAAGTAGGTACAGTAGTGTACATCTGCATGCGTTTGCAGAGCTCAGCCAAGCGCAATACTATTGGCCTGACACCGTGCATGTACTAACTGGGAACAAACTGATCTATTCATCCCCCATTTTTCACAACACCTCCCACTGCAATAATTACAACAGGTTATGGGCCCCGAGCTCCAGTAGTAGTCTTGTCTTGCACACTCGCTCTCTTTTGGACCACCCAAGCCAGCTTTCTAGCCACACATCGATCACCAGAAGTCCTCTTTAGGCAGGTGAAAAGTCCTCTCTAGGCCACTGTAATTCCTCTTTAGGTTGGTGCAGATTTAAAAGTCCTTTTTAGGCCGTCATAATTCCTCTTTAGATAGATGAAGTTATTAAAAGTCATTTCTATGCCACTGTAAATCATCTCTACATAGGTGAAATATTGTTGATAGGTTGCAGTAATTCCTCTTTAGGTTTGCATAGCCATATACATTGTCACTGTAAACCCTCTTTAGATTAGCATCCCTATTCCTGAAGTCCTTTTTAGTTGGGTTTAGATGTAGTTTACACAAGAGTAATCATTGAGTGAGTACCCATGTACCGATGCTCACCCACTCCACTCATGTGTCTCCACCTCTCAGGCTGAAAGTGAGACACAGATCCTCTCCACCTTTTGTATTAGCAAGGCCACAAGTGAGAAGGACAATGTGCATGAATCGTTGCTATATTAACACTTTCCACATCTCCCTCACTCTCCACCTAACTCAGGTTGCAAGTGAGTCTATATTCCCTCTGCCTTTGAGGCTGCAAGTGAGGAGAATATAAGTGAGTTGAACTCCCACTCTTATCTTGATAGCACTCAGTAACTCCCACCAGACAGGTTGCAAGCAGAGTCAGCACATATTTGATTTAGTGATGACACCTGGCAAGCAGGGGAAAATGGAGAGACCAGCCTCTCTCCATTGTGCCCTCACCATCTTGCCAGGTATGATCTAATATTCTCTCTCTGTTGCTTAGTTCTCACTGCCTTGGTAGTTTACATCTTTACTTGAATATTGCTCATATCCCATCTTTAAAAAACTCAATTTGATATGTCTTATGGCCCCCCAGTGGATGGACAAACTGCTCAACAGACCAACAGACAGCCATGGAGGCCATGGGAGGAGAACAGGAGGGAAGACCCTCATGCAGAGATTTGAGCCAATGCTCAATGAGAGCTACAGCAATATATCTAACAGTTCATTGATGGGACTATCAGCAAGGGTATGGTCACAGCCCAAATCACCCTGCACCTTCACCAAGTCTGCACCTGCCATAGATTCCTGGATGACCCTGCACAACTTGACTCCCACAAGAGACAAGTTGCTGATGCAGTGGCTTGGGGTCATCATATCCAAGGATCTGACAGTGAGAGTGAGGATCTTGCAGGAGAGGCTCACAGACAAGATGGCCATCACGATGGATGGCAAAACAGTAGAGAGTGCCCACATCAGGGAGAGAGACAGTTATCCTCTCCCAATCAAGACTGAGGACATCTCAATAATAGGAGGTGACAAGGTCAGACCTCTCATTCCCACACTCAGAGCTTGTCCAGCTTTGAAGAGAACTCTAATAGACAGGATGAAGGTCACACCAACAAACACCCAGAACTTGACCACAGCTTACTTGGCTGGGAAGTTGAACACATTCTTACTGATGCTACACTCTCTGAAAAATATAGATATGTTCAGAAGCAACTTGAAAACTATTCTTGAAATCCCAAGGAAGCCTTCTGCATTCTCTCCAACATGTTCAACAGACCTACATTCATAGACACTGGCTACAAGTCAATCCTGGCTGGCACTGCCATCAACTTTGATGAGATACTTGGCAATTTCCACTTCACCAAAATTACTGATACATCTTCCCACATGCTCGCAACTAGACTCATCCTTCAGTTGCCATCCACCAAGCCAGCCATCAAGGTCAAGAACTATAGTCAGTGGATCCAAGTGTGAAACCTGTTTGAAAGAGCAGTTGCTTATGTATTTGGGGGAAGAGAGGCAGAACTCTGCACTTACTACAAGTACATCAATGACCTTTTTTTAGTCTATGACATGTCAATGCATGAACAAGTCATTGCATATGATAGAGCAATTCAGAACTTCATCGCAATGTGCCAAGATGTCCTATTCAGTGATATCCAAAAATTCCAACATCTCAAGACTGCTCATCTCAAGACTGGAGGTGCTGCCTATGCAACTCCATCTGCAGGCACTGGAGGGAGTAGCCCAAGAAAATGTTGATGCAATAAAGAGGAGATCTATAGGAATTGGAATGCTGGAAGGTGCAACTCAGACACCTGTCACTACAAGCACATATGCACTATATGCAAGTCAACCAAATATCTGAAGCAGTCATATTCAAAGCATGCAGGAAAGTCGATCTGAGCTAACTGCTAGGTGAACTGACATGTCATGCTTTATGGAGGCTGCCAACACAAACATTAACTGGATGGCACTGTGAGAGGAGAGTCTAAAAGAATCTGCCATGAGTTGGTGTGACTATGATGAGATGGAATTAGTGGATACCCCAAGCAAAGATTATACCAGCTATTTACCTTGCTTCATGAGAGGATATGCTTGGCAGGATCCTACATAGTTCAAAAGCAGAACAGTGCACTATACAGAGATAGATGACCCTCTACCACATCCATCTGAATATGAGCTCTAGAATCTTACAGCACTGCATACGATGATATGCCGTCTACGCATTCACACCTAGATTTTGCGATTTTGTAACAATACTATTGCACATCTATCCTATACTAGTGATACATAAAAGACTATAGCTGAGGCTTCGAGCTGATAGTTAAAAGCAGTAAGCAACTGGTAGAGCCAGGACTTAGATGCAACACCATTAGTGGGTTAAATCTACCAGCCGGCCAGACTAGTAACTCGAATGCTAGCAGGACTAAGTGAAATACAGCCACTAGCAAATGAAGGATGCTACTAGCACACCAAAACTAGAAGCAGAGTACACAGATCTCATGAAGTTCTGTCACTAGCAGCCCAGACTGGGCATAAACACCTAAGTCAGGATAACTAGTCACATGGCAATCTTGAAACAGGACTTAGAAATAAATTAGGAATGGATTAACCTTGAGCCCAGATCCGACTATTTTGATATAGATCTCTTATGATCGATGCTAGTGGAGCCAGACTGCACCCTCGATCATGATCAGATAGCTGTTACAGGCACCAATATCCGGATATCCATATAACCGCATTACTAGGGCATGTAGTTGTGCCAAGGGCGTGGAAAGACCAACTGTGGAGTCTCTAGACCGAATATTTGAAAAGAAAACAGACTAGACCGACTATTGTGTGATTATTCACCATTATTCGTGACTAGCCAAGAAATCCTTACCAATATACCCTATACCCAGATGATATTTATAGTTTTGCCTCAGTAGTATATAAGTAGTGGGATGGGTGCTCGTGCAAAGCAGGCAAGCCATCCCTGCAGTTGAGCCCTCACTGGTAGTAACTGGTGTCCCCAATTAAAGGCTTTTGTGCTTAACCTTGATGAAGTGATTAATAGTCGCTAAGTCACCCATAGAATTGCATTGAATTGAAGTCCATTAGAGTCACTGTTGTGTCCTGCAAAGGTCTGGAGTGTTTTGAAGTTAGTTCAAGCAAAGTTCTCAGAGTTATAGTTTATTCTTAGTCCAAGAGTGCCACTAGTTAGCCAAGAGTGCGGCTAGTCAAGTGTTTATCACTTGTAGGAAGCAGTATAGGGCCAAGAGTGCCATCAGTTTATTCTAAGGCCAAGAGCGCCACTAGTCAGCCAAGAGTGCGACTGGTCAAGTGTTTATCACTTGTAGGAAGCAGTATAGGGTTAAGAGCGCCACCAGCCTGAAGCCGTTTCAGTCAGAACGAGCGCAGTAGCTCAAACCAAGTCACTCTTATCCAATTGTGTCTTACCCACCCCACTAGTACGAGTAGTACTTTGTATAAACTCACTAGTAACGAATAAAACGTCTTTAAGACAATTGTACTTGATTATTGAAGTCTGCAGAGTGCTTCCATCATACTCGAAACCGCCCGAATTCAATATTGGTGATTAAGTGTAGAGTAGTAAGAGGTTTAGTGTGATTGGTGTTCATTGCCATTCCCTAATTCTTTTGTCACTTGCCGTTACCAAGCACATCATCTGGAGCCCACCGCGAGGGGGGTTTCAGACTTGATAATCCTGTTGAATAAAAGACACTTATTTGACACTAGTCTTGTTAAATAAACTACTGTTCAAACCTAGTAGCTTGTACGCAATCTGTCTAACCAAGCCTCAGCGAAAGCGAAGGGCAAAGCTAGAACTACAGAGCCCGCATGAGCATTGTCTTCAAGGCTAGCACCTAATAGTGCTACCTCGAGACCAAGAGGAAGATCAACAGCCAATTCACGAGCTGCTGGTGTTGGATCTCCGTCTAACTACGACTTGTTAAAGCAGAAACGAAGTGCAACTGCACCACCCAATAGCTCACAAGCTAGGACAGCGCAGCGAATCAACGTGAACTTAACAGCTCAACAGACTAGACCCATCGCACCATGCCTAAGGCCAAGACCTTCCTTCCCTAGTGAAGATAGAATATCACTAGTACCTGGACAAACGAACTCACAGTCCATTCAAACCGTTAGTAGACTGTCCATGTTGACTAACAACCAAAAGATGCCTAGACCAACATCTAGGGACGTGCCCAAGTTTGATAGTGAAGAACCAGAGAACTTGCATCGTTTCCTTGGGCAAATGGAGGATTTATTCTCTGACTACAGCATCACCGACAACGACGAGAAGAAGAAGAAGCTAGTAAGGTATATGGATGCATGTACCAAAGAAGAATGGCAAACCCTAGAGGAGTATGATAGTGGCACCTTCGACGAATTCAAGGAAGCTATCTTGAAAAACTATCCAGAGGCGGCAGACGCAGAGACAGGCACTTGGGAGAGGCTCACGCATATATCGCAAAAGTTCTCAAACCTTGGGGCTGATGAGTGCAAGTTGTATCTGAAGTTCAAGCGTAGATTCTTGACCGAAGCTAAGAAGCTGCAGAAACCTCTGGTGCTAGTCACGAATCGAGAACTAGTGGAGAAATTCACTGAGTCGTTGTCTCCTGCATTTAGAGAAAACATCGCATTGCGATTGAGTATCAAGCATGGATTCAAAAGCATGACAAGTGCACCTGCTGTTGCTGCTGGTGTCAGTAGTTCTGCTGCACCGGTTGCTGCAAGACCCATGAAAAGACAGGAAGATATGCACACCCTCAATGAGGTTGTTGCTGAAGCTGATGATATTGCTCTCAACAGCTCCACTAGTTACCTTCTGTCGGCGACTAGTGGAAGTATATCATCTACTGGAGCCACTAGTGGTTCTGGATTCAAGGCAGAATTTGAAGAAGTAAAGCAGCAAGTAGCTACTTTACTCGATCGCATTGATGTGAGTGAGAAACAGGCAAAGGAGCGCCAAGAACAAATATTGAAAGCCTTTCAACAAGGTGGAAATAATAGCTCCTTGCCAAGGCAATCATGACCACAGAATGAACACCCAGGAGCAGGCCCTTCTGACAACTGCTGGTACGACTGGAAACCTGGGCACTACGTAAGAGATTGTCAGAATGTCCAGAAGCACTTAGCAGAAGGATTGTTGAAGTTTGTCGACCACAAGTTTATGATGGCCGATGGTAATCCAATCCCACGTGAACCAGCGCACCTCTGTCCAATGGATCAAATGCTAGCAATGTTGAATAAGAAGCAAGAACAGATGTTCTGGGAGGATGTCAGTGGGCCGGCTGGAATATTTAATGTCAGCCTACCTGATAACACTTCTTTGTATGCCAATAGGCCACGAGACGCTAGGGATGAAGTGATCGATAGACTTTGTCAAGACCTGCAGTATTGGCAGACTAGCACTCATGTTTCAATGCCTGTTCAATCTACTGTTCAGCCTCAGTTGTTACAAACACCTGTTCCATCTACAAGTAGTCAAACATTGAATCAATCATTTGATCCTAATGTTTTCTTGAATCAAATGAAGTTGCTATTCAACCAGGCCAGTAGTCAGACTGCAGCTAGTGACCAAAATTTTGATAGTCAGTATGTTGCCATGCGCACTAGCAGTGGTGAGTCTTCCCAACAGGGTTTCGAAAGGGTCTGATGAAGGCTACAGGGAAGAATACATCAATCCCTATGACTATTCCCCATAAACAGCCGGAGGACCATTTTAAAAATAGACCCAAGGGAACTGAACCGAAGAAATATGCAAAGAAAGTGGTTGAACCAGTGTCTGATGAATATAATGAATATAATAAAGAAGAACCTGCACCACGAGTACCCACTAGTAAGATGGTTGTAGTAGAAATACCTACCATTAAACCCACTAGTAAGAAACTGGTGACAGTAGAAGATGCTAGCAGTGATGAGGATGAGGCCCCACATCGAGAACTGCCATTTAGAAAAGTTCCGAGTGTAAGTTTTGTGCCCCTCCCATCAGATAGCACAAACAAAAAGAAAAACCAAGTGAGATTCGAGGAATCCAAGACACCAGCATATAAACATATGGCACCCATCCATAAGGAGGGTAGAGTGCAGGATGTCGCATCTAAAGTATTGAAAACACCTATAGTCTTGAATGCAGAAGAGCTCATGGACCTGTCTGAGCCTCTAAGAAAAGAAATTGCCAAATTAATGGCTAAGAAACGAATTTTGGCTCAGCCAGTAACAGAACAGATGTATAGTGTGGGGGAGACAGAACCCAAGTCTGACCCATTGCCATTTGACAAGTCTATTGATGAAGAAAACGCAGCTAATGAGGCCTTGTCCTTGAATGCAGATGCGATCGACATTTCCAATTTGCCATCTGTAACATTCATGGCAGCGCAATTCAGTATGGGTTTAATTCCCACTGGGTCCTTGATTATGACCGACCCATATCTACAGTATCTCGATTCACTAGCACCAGGAGAAAAGCCTAAGCAGGTAATAGTTGCCAAAGACTCAGCTAGTCTGCGAGCTGTCTATCCTTTAATTAATGGTGCAGGTGAAGAAGAAAGTGTAGTTGATGGTGGCTCACAGATAGTATCGATGGCTAGTACCATTGCAACTAGGCTAGGAATAGCATGGGATCCTGACATAACTATTCATATGCAGAGTGTGAATGGTCAGCTTGAGAAAACCTTAGGACTAGCAAGGAATGTCCCATTCCTATTTAATGATATAACTGTGTACTTGCAAGTACATATCATCACTAGTCCAGCATATAAAGTGCTACTAGGCTGACCGTTTGATGTTCTCACAGAAAGTGTTATTAGGAATCAAGCAGATGGTGGTCAGATTATTACCATCACTGATCCGAACACTAGTAGGAGGTGCACCATTCCAACCTTCTTGAGAGGGGCTCCTCCTAGATTAGCCAAAATGGCACCTAGAGCAGCTGAAGAGGGTTTTCAATTGAACTCAATGAATTGATGAATGATCAAGGAGAGTTAGCCCTGCAAATCGTACAGACTAGTGATGGTAACTTGGAAATTGAAGCGTATATGAAACCAAAAGAAGGCGCTAGTTTCTCAGAAAAAGAACTATGTGACAACTTTCTTATGGCTTCGATGAGTTGTGAAGAAAAATTATGCCAAGATGAACAAGCCAAGGGACTATTAAACTCCTACTTCCAAGGAAAGGTAGTCCTTGAGGGCTACAAAGCACAATATCATGTGTATGAGCACATTAGCGATGGCTCTCAATTACGAGAAGATAATGAAATCCCAATTTATAATATACTAGTTGATAACTTGCATGCGAGGTCAAAGACTAGTAAGTCTAAGAAGAAAAAGACGACACTAGTCCCTGGTTTTGAACACCTTGGTGCATGCATGAAGAGCCCAGACTTTAAACCAGTCGCAGTGCTCGCTAGTAAGAAATATAAACCTGTAGCATTGAAGGTAAAGCCACTACTGGGTGACCTGCCAGAAAAATTCCGAATAGTGAGAGACATTAAGGGTGATCCCCTCAAAAACATCCCACTATTGAGTACTAGTCCACCAGAATATGTACCTACAGCACGCTATACCCCAGAAAGAAAAGCTAAGATTGACGAGAATCACCCAGAAGGATTTCTATGGCCAGAAGAGCACAAACTAATGCACCATTTCATGACTATCCAAGAGCAGGCATTCGCTTGGGATGATACTGAACGGGGGCATTTCCAAGAAGATTTCTTCCCGCCAATAGATATTCCTGTAGTACCACACACTCCATGGGTATTGAAGAACATTCCCATCCCACCTGGGATCTATGAAGAAGTCTGTAGGATTATTAAATCCAAGATTGAAGCTGGTGTATATGAACCATCTAATTCTTCATATAGATCAAGGTGGTTCTGTGTTATTAAGAAAGATGGTAAAAGCCTTCGACTAGTACATAGTTTGGAGCCCCTCAACACAGTAACTATTGCACATTCAGGAATTCCACCAGCCACAGATGAACTCTCAGAGCACTTTGCTGGACGAGCCTGTGGAGGATGTTTGGACTTGTATGTTGGATATGACGAGCGTGACATAGCAGTTGGGTCTCAGGACTATACTACCTTCCAGACGCCATTTGGTTCTATGTGACTAGTAAAGTTACTGATGGGTTGGACAAATTCTGTCCCAATATTCCATGAAGATGTGACACATATCCTGAGAGAAGAAATCCCACATGTCACTCGTCCCTATATTGATGATGTACCCATACGAGGACCAAAGACTCGCTATGAAACAGGGGAGGGGAATTTTGAGACTATTCCAGAGAATCCAGGGATTCGTCGTTTTGTATGGGAACATATGCAGAACATGAATTGAGTGGTCCAACAGATGAAATATTGTGGAGGAACTTTTTCTGGACCTAAAACGTTCTTGTGTGTTGAAGAAATGATGGTGGTTGGTCATTTGTGTATGTATGAAGATAGAAAAATTGAACCTGATAGGGCTGGAGTCATCAGTCGTTGGGGCCCTTGCAAGCATCTCACTGATGTACAAGCCTTCTTAGGCACTTGTGGAGTCTGTCGAAAGTTTATAAAAGACTATTCGAAGATAGCAGAGCCACTAGTCAAGTTGACTTGGCTCAATGTACCCTTTGAATGGGAGGATGAACAGCAACTAGCCATGGATAAGCTAAAAAAGGCGGTTGTGAATAGTCCAGCTATTCGACCAATTGACCTCACTAGTGAAGCAGAAGTAGGCCTATGCGTTGATACCTCATACAAGGCTGTTGGGTTCTACATCTATCAAGTTGATGAAAAAGATCCTACCAAGCGCTACTATGTTCGCTTTGGTTCGATCACAATGAATGAAAGAGAAGCACGGTTTTCACAGCCCAAACGCGAACTGTATGGACTATTGCGAGCATTAAAAGCTTGTCAGTATTGGCTCATTGGGATTCGCAACTTAGTAGTTGAAACTGATGCACAATATATTAAGGGTATGCTAAGCAATCCTGGAATGGGACCAAATGCCACTATCAACCATTGGATAGAGGACATATTAATGTTTCATTTCACCCTTTGGCATGTGAAAGGTAGTACTTTCCCCGCAGATGGACTATCAAGGTGTGACTCCCAACCTGGAGATGAAGTCCACCCTAACTTGGAGGACTATGAGCTTGAAGACCATGGCCCCTTGAAATTCGAAGTAGCAGAAGGGACTAGTACATGGCCAAAGGAACTTGAAGAATTTAAGAATGAAATTGATAGTCGAGGTGGCTATATGTATATGCTAGCCACTAGTATTGACGATTTTACTGTAGAATTGGATGATGCATGCTCACACGAGCTAGAATTAAGAAATCTGTACTTTGCACAAGTGAAAACCGATGAAACTCTAGGCCAGTTCTTGAAGGCTACTCCACTAATTCCAGGTCTCGAACATAAGTTTGACCCTAACAAAAGGGAGGACTATCCAGAGAGGCAACGGACTAATAGTGGACTGGCACAAGATGAACGCTTACCGCATGTCAGAACCTGGTTGAGAAACCTCAGGTACCATCCAGAGGGACTTAATGACAAGCAGTACTTGAATTTTAAGCAGTACTGTCGTAACTTCTTCCTAGACAAAGGGGGACGACTGTACAGGCATAGTATTGAAGGGAACCATCGACTAGTGGTCGATAAAAGCCATCGAATGTATATGATGAGATCAGCACATGACTTTTTAGGACATCGAGGTTTTTATGCAACTAAGTCACTATTGGAGCAGCGGTTTTGGTGGCCAGAGTTGGAACGAGATGTCAGTTGGTATGTCAAATCTTGTCATTTATGCCAAGTCAGACAGAAGACTATGCTCCATATCCCACCTTCTGTCACTGAGACACTGTCACTATTCCAAAAAGTACACTGTGACACAATGGTTATGTCTCCAGCATCGAATAAGTGCAAATATATAGTTCATGCACGCGACTCACTATCATCATGGCCAGAGGCAAGGGCTTTACAACATGAGAATGCTAAAGCTATTGCGATTTGGTTCTTTGAGGATGTGATATGCAGGTGGGGCTGTCCGTATGAAATAGTAACTGATAATGGCGGACCATGGGTTGCTGTTATACAATGGCTAGCAGACAAGTACAGCATTACTGGAATAAAGATCTCTCCTTACAATTCGCAAGCGAATGGAAAGATAGAAAGAGGCCATTGGGATATTCGTCAATCACTCTTTAAGGCAACTAGTGGCAATGCAAGGAAGTGGTTTTACTTCCTACCGCATGTATTGTGGGCTGACTGCATCACTATTAAACGTGGGATGGGTTGCTCACCATATTTTATGGCACTAGGTGCACATCCAATAGTACCGCTTGACATAGTTGAAGCTACCTGGCTAGTAAAACCCCCAAGTGGAATTTTGAGCACTGCAGACCTAATTGGTCTCCGTGCGAAAGTGCTAGCCAAGCATGCTCAACATGTAATGGCCATGAGACAGAGAGTCAGTAAGAATAAGCTTGATACAGTACTACACTATGAACATGAGCACAAGGCCACTATTGTGGACTATGACTTCAAACCAGGTCGACTAGTGCTTATGCGAAACACACGCGTTGAAGATAGTCTGGATAGCAAGATGGAGCCAAGGTACTTGGGGCCACTAGTCGTCATAAGAAGGACCAAAGGTGGTTCCTATGTCTTAGCAGAATTGAATGGATCACTGGTCGGTGGCGCAGTCGCTCAGTTTAGAGTAATCCCATACCATGTGAGGCATAGTATCAGCTTACCAAAGAAAATTCATGATTTAATTGATGTAAGTCCTCAAACTCTTAAAGAGTTGGTGGATAGTGATGAATCTGTCCCAACTGAATACCACTATCGGCCATTAGGCAAGAAACTGTATAGTGTAGACCAGATTAGACTGCAACAGAGCGACACTAGAGGATCTGATAGTGAAGATTCAGGTTCAGAAGCAGAGGGATACCCTCAGCCTGGTGACAATGATAGCGATAGTAGTGAAGAGGACGAAGTCCCCATCACTAGTCGACTTAGAAGCTCGAAAACTGCAGTCAACAACAGTCAAACACAATTGATATTGCTGGGTAATGACAGCGTAAGCTAGATAAGACTATCTAGGCAGTTGATATTCGCAGTAATAACAGACTAGTAATGGAAAAACTGTATAGGCAGTGACTAGTAATGGTCAGCACGACCAGTGGCGAGTCTAAAACTATGATTGTATTAGCAGAATACCAACCAGTATTGAGAATAGAATGAGAAGAATAGAGTCCTATCAAAGAAGATCGGCACTGTTGCATGTGAACCTGAAAATCATCAAGTGAATTTGATGATCTCTGATGGCTAAGTGTCAGCTGGACTTGGTGATGAGAATGTGATCGAGAACTGTGACCTCAAAAGGAAGTAGTAAGGGTCCACTAGTGGGACGCACTGCTAAGTACAAAAGGGACTTAGGTGACTGGGGACAGTCACTATTTCAGTGCGGGGGAGATGATATGCTGTCTACGCATTCACACCTAGATTTTGCGATTTTGTAACAATACTATTGCACATCTATCCTATACTAGTGATACATAAAGGACTATAGCTGAGGCTTCGAGCTGATAGTTAAAAGCAGTAAGCAACTGGTAGAGCCAGGACTTAGATGCAACACCATTAGTGGGTTAAATCTACCAGCCAGCAACACTAGTAACTTGAATGCTAGCAGGACTAAGTGAGATACAGCCACTAGCAAATGAAGGATGCTACTAGCACACAAAAACCAGGAGCAGAGTACACAGATCTCATGAAGTTCTGTCACTAGCAGCCCAGACTGGGCATAAACACCTAAGTCAGGATAACTAGTCACATGGCAATCTTGAAACAGGACTTAGAAATAAATTAGGAATGGATTAACCTTTAGCCCAGATCTGACTATTTCAATATAGATCTCTTATGATTGATGCTAATGGAGCTGGACTGCACCTTTGATCATGATCGGATAGCTGTTACAGGTACCAATATCTGGATATTCATATAACCGCATTACTAGGGCATGTAGTTGTGCCAAGGGTGCAGAAAGACCAACTGTGGAGTCTCTAGACCGAATATTTGAAAAGAAAACAGACTAGACCGACTATTGTGTGATTATTCACTATTATTCATGACTAGCCAAGAAATCCTTACCAATATACCCTATACCCAGATGATATTTATAGTTCTGCCTCAGTAGTATATAAGTAGTGGGATAGATGCTCATGCAGACCAGGCAAGCCATCCCTGCAGTTGAGCCCTCACTGGTAGTAACTGGTGTCCCCAATTAAAGGCTTTTGTGCTTAACCTTGATGAAGTGATTAATAGTTGCTAAGTCACCTATAGAATTGCATTGAATTGAAGTCCATTAGAGTCACTGTTGTGTCCTGCAAAGGTCCGGAGTGTTTTGAAGTTAGTTCAAGCAAAGTTCTCGGAGTTATAGTTTATTCTTAGGCCAAGAGTGCCACTAGTTAGCCAAGAGTGCGGCTAGTCAAGTGTTTATCACTTGTAGGAAGCAGTATAGGGCCAAGAGTGCCATCAGTTTATTCTAAGGCCAAGAGCGCCACTAGTCAGCCAAGAGTGCGACTGGTCAAGTGTTTATCACTTGTAGGAAGCAGTATAGGGCCAAGAGCGCCACCAGCCTGAAGCCGTTTCAGTCAGAACGAGCGCAGTAGCTCAAACCAAGTCACTCTTATCCAATTGTGTCTTACCCACCCCACTAGTACGAGTAGTACTTTGTATAAACTCACTAGTAACGAATAAAACGTCTTTAAGACAATTGTACTTGATTATTGAAGTCTGCAGAGTGCTTCCATCATACTCGAAACCGCCCGAATTCAATATTGGTGATTAAGTGTAGAGTAGTAAGAGGTTTAGTGTGATTGGTGTTCATTGCCATTCCCTAATTCTTTTGTCACTCGCTGTTACCAAGCACATCAACGATTAAAGTGAACCCTCACCTGTTCAATGTAACTACATCAATTGATGTTGATCACCTTGCATCTCTCTTGATATCCCATCCAAACACTCTATTTGTTGACTCAGTCATGACTGCATTGTGTGAAGGGTTCTGGCTATAGGCAAACACCCAGTATGACTCTGGGTACCCAGCCACTTGGAACAACTCCTGGACACCTTCTCTATCAGTAAGAGAACAAAACTTCTTGACTAGTCAGCAAGACTTGGAAGTCAAAAAAGAGAGATTCTCCTCTACCTTTGGTCCTGATCTTTTACCAGGAATGTATAGCACACCCATAATCGCAGTACCAAAGCCACATTCAGATGACCTTAGACTTATCTTGCACCAGAGCTGTGGGACCTTCAGTCAGAATAGCATGATAGACAAGGACAGTACTTGCAGACCTCATATGGACATCCTACACCAATTCCTGCTCTCACTCCTATACTTTTGTCATGTTCATAGTAATGTGCGGCTTGTTCTCTGGAAGTCAGACATAAGTGAGGCCTTTTGCCACCTACCTATTGTTAGGTATCGACTTGAACATATGACTTGGGATCATCAGCTGATCACTCCTGGGCTGTTACGTGTTTGAACAGTCACCCAATTGGAGCAATAGAAGCTTTAGATCTTCTGTGTTGTGTAGACAAGAAGTATAGGATTGTAATTTAAACAAGAGATAGAGTACAACTGTGTAGTTTACTCTACTTATATAGTATTTCTATGGCATTATATATAGATGAAACACTAAGGTCCATGCACAAACAGTGTTGAAGTAAGATGATCTGGGAGGATCTTAGAACCAATAGAAAGTGTCTGGGGTGACAGACAGTGAGAATGAGGGTTGTAGCTGGTGAATAGCTGGATACAAGTCAGTTTCTTGGATAGATTAGATGGATGAGTCATAGGTCTGACTCAGATAAGATAAGATAATGGAAAAATCATAACATTACCCCCTTGTTAAAGCAGTCATCCTGACTGCTAAGGCTCTTCCATAGAGGTGCCAAACTGTGTTGCGATTTGACTGATCCAGTACTGATCAATCAGGTTTTTCCATACATTCTCGTCTGGGTTGACGATCCATTTCATGTATCCATCCTTTCTTTTGGCGAGGTATGCTATATCACCATGTTCTGAATATTTGTGGTCCAGTATCTTGACTACTATCTTGTTCTTGGTTGCGATTTTTGGAGTATATACAGTGTGGTTTATGCTGGCCTGATACTCTTGGATTGCTTCCAAGGCGTTTGTCATCTCATTCTCTTGAACCCATGAATTGTGTTCATGGGTCCATCCTTTCCATTTAACTAGGTAGTCTATGACTTCCCTAGATGGTTGTCCTCTCTTGGATTGTACCTTTCTGGTGTGCGAGTCCAAGACTTCTTCGATCTCATATTCTTCCTGACTGTTGACAAGGTCTAGAGGAGGAGGCAGTGGTTGTTCTTGATTTGAGAATAAAGATGCAACATATGGGGTTAGCAGCTTTTCATTGAATTGGGGATGAATCTTCCAGTGGGACAGCAGTTTCAGCTTGTATGCTGCTGCCCCTGACTTTTTGATGATTTCAAACAGTCCTGTTTGTTTGTCATCGAGCTTTTTCTTTGGTTGGGGAAGATGAAGGTTGGCAGTATCTAGCTATACCTTATCTCCAATTTGATACTCTCATGGAGTCTGCTTTCATTTGTCGTATTGCACCACTGCCTTTCCCAAGGCATCATGGACTTTCTTGTGAACTTTGGCCATTGTTTTGGTAAACTTGACAGCTGCAGGGTTTGCAAAGCTGGTTTTCTGAATAGACTCAGGAATAAGTTGGGGGTTTCATCCATATAGGACCATAAAGGGACTTTTGCCCATAGCTGAATGGACTTGATTGTTGTGGGCAAATTTGGCAAGAGGTAACTATGCTACCCAGTCTGTTTGACAGTGGTTGACAAAGATCCAGAGATACTTTTCAACTTCTTGATTTACCCTCTCAGTTTGTCCATCAGTTTGAGGGTGGTATGCCATTGAGGCATTCTGTATGATGTTTAGCATTCAATAGAGTTCCTTCATGAATGCTGAAACAAATTGTGGTCCTCGATCTGATATGACCACCTGTGGCATTCCATGTTTTGCATAAACATGGTTGTGAAGCATCAATGCCCATTCTTCAGCTGATAACTCCTCATTGCATGGAATTAGGAGAATATTTTTGGAGAAGCAGTCTATGATGATGAGTAGAGCATCAAATCCTTCTGATTCTGGGAGTCCAGTGACCATGTCAACTGAGATGTGAGTCCATGATGTATCTGGGACTGTGTTTGAATGAAGAGGTGCAGCCTTGGCCTGCATGTCACTCTTCATTCATTGGCAAGTCTCACATCCTTTAATGTAAGACTCAATGTCCTTCTTCATCTTTGGCCACCAATACTCATGAAGAATGAGTTCTTTGGTCTTGGCAATTCCTGGGTGTCCAGTGGTGATGTGATCATGGAATTGTGAGATGATTTCTCCATGTAAAATAGAGTCATTTGGAATGTAGACTCATCCATCATACCACAGGAGCTCATTCTCCTGAGTGATCCCTCATTTGTGGTTAAGGGATTTCTCAATCCCATGGTCCCATTGGTTTTTCTGTTTTGTTGTGTCTCTTATACACGTGAGTCATTCCTTGGTTGTGGGTAGTATCAATGCCCGGAAATGTTCAGGGGCTAGAATGACAATGTCTTGATTGTCTTCTTTTCCCTGGTCATGATCATCTTGTCTGCTGAGAAGGTCTGCCTTCTGATTTGCAGTTCTAGCTTTGTGTTGGAGGACAAAGTGATATTCTGCTAATTTGGTGACCCACTGAGCTTGTCAATGATTCAACTTCTGAGGTTTCTGGAAGTATTGAAGATTTTGATAATCTGTCCAGATCTCAATGGTCTCCTTAGCACCCATAAGGTAATGACACCATTCTTCAAGTGCTAGCATGATTGCTAGTAGTTTCTTGTCATAGATTTCGTAATTATGCTCAGTGACTGTGAGCACTTTTGACATGAAGATGATGGATCTCCATTTGCCCTCCTTTTCTTGGCTTAGTATGGTGCCAATGGCTCCATCACTAGCATCTGCTTCTACTCAGAACTTTCTGTCATCTGAGGGAATTGTCAAAACTACATTTGTTGTCATCAACTTCTTGAGTTGTCTAAATGCTTGTTCTTGTTCTGATCCCCATGTCCAGTCTATCTTTCCAGTTAACTGGGTGAGGGGATGCACAATCTTGGAGTAGTCCTGGATGAACTTGTGATAGAAGTTCGTAAATCCTAAGAAGGACTATAGTTCCTTCTTCTTTGTTGGAGTGGGCCATTCCGCTATGCCTGCAATCTTGATTGGGTCCATGCAAATAGTGTCTTTGCTGATGATCACCCCCAAATACTCAGTTTTGAGCACTTCAAACTCACATTTCTTGGCTTTGAGGAACAGCTTGTTTTCTTGAAGACATTGGAGCATCTTCCAAACTATGTCTCAGTGTTCAGATAGGGATTTCGTGAATATGAGAATGTCATCAAGGTAAATTGTGACTTTCCCTCCAGTGATCAAATCCTTGAAGATATCATTCATCATCCACTAGAATGTGGCTGGTGAATTTGTAAGCCCAAAGAACATAACCATTGGCTCAAAGAGTCCCTGGTTGGTTCAGAATATGGCCTTTTCTTCATCTCCATCTCTGATGCAAACATTATTGTATCTCCATTAAATGTCTAACTTGGAGAAGTATTTGGCTCTGTGCAGTTTGTCAATGAGCTCAGAGATCAAGGGAAGAGGATAATGATTCTTGATCATCATTTCATTCAGTTTTCAGTAGTCCTGAATGGGTCATAGTGAATCATCCTTTTTCTTAACAAAGAAGAAAGAGGAGGTGAATGGTGATTTTGAGGGATGAATTCATCCTGAGTCTAAGTTCTCATCCAAAAACTTGTCCAGTTGTTCTTGCTCATTTCAATTGAGTGGGTAGACTTTACAGTCTAGAGTTGATTTTGCATTGGGGACCAACTCAATGGCATGGTCCCAAGGTCTTTTTTCTGATAGTTCATCAAAGCTTTCTTTTGAGAACAGGTCTCTAAAGCTTTGATACTGAGGGGGTATGAGCTCCTCAAATATCTGCTTGGGTTTTTCAGCATTGGTGGCTGCAGCCAACTTGTTCGCATGATGGATGGCATGAAGGATAATTTCTTCTTGCATATTGATGGCAAGAATACTTTCTCCTTCTTCTAGCTCTTCATCCCATCGGTTTTCTTCTTCTGCATATGGCAGAGTGAAATAGTTCTGGACACAGTGACATCGTCTGAATGTCAAAGTTCCCACTTTCCAGTTGACGAAAAGGTTGTGGCATTTAAGCCAATCATGGCCCAAATACATGGTTTTGGAGCCCAAGTCAGTGACCATGAGGTCAATTCATTCACTGTGGTCTCTGATGGTCATTCAGAGTTCCACAAATTTGGTAATGTCCTCTGCCTTATTGCGCATTCCATCGGCATTATAGACCGGTATAGAGGCTGCAGCCTTCCTGGTGTCCAGCTGATGTTGTTGGACATAAGTTTAATTGATAGAGCTGCCTGTGCAACCACTATCCAACAATGCTTGGGTTGTCAACATCTGTTTCCCAGTACATGGGGAAATCTGGATATCCACCAAGAAATCTCGTCCTGAGCTTTTGGTACCCCAGATATAGCAGATTGGCTCATGTAGTTCATAGAGCTGTTCTCAGGCTATACTCCCTCCCATTCATAAGCTCTGAATGAGCTCATCATTGATTTCTCCAAGTCATTTGGGATGAACCCAAATGGAGAGAACTGCTCTGGTGACTGCCAGATCCTTGGAGTTGTGAACTGTGTGCAAGGTCCAATCAATCCTGAATGGTCTGAGCCACTGGAAATTGTTCTGCTTCCCCTTATGTTCAGAAGACTTGTCTTGCTTCCCCATGCATTTGGAAGTGACTGGTACCCTCTTGTTAGGATGGGCATTGGGTTTGACACTTCCCCATACATTTGGAAGGTCGCTAGTCTGGTTTTCCAGTGTTCTGGATATCGGGGTACTAGCTTTGGACTGGCTAGCTTGCCAGATCTTAAAAGCTGTGTCGTCCTCTTCGTCAGGTACTTCAATGATAGTGGTTCTACTAGAATGCCCACTTTTTACCACCTGGGCACTAGTGGGTTCCTGTCCCTGTCAGGGTACAGCTGCTGATGGGAATTTGTCAGCCAGCTTGCTTTCATATTCCTGGTCAGTACCCCTATGTTCTTTAGCCGGCACCACTCTCAACAGAGTTTGAATTTCCTTGGTCATTGACTCTCAGCTAGTGCCTAAGGCGACCTTTGCATGTTCACATCCTGCACCATTCTGGTTTGGGTAAATCTGCCCCCTTTTTATCACCTGGGTGCTAGTGACTTCCTCCCTTTCAGCTTTGATCCTGTGACTTACTGGTCCAGTTTGATACTCAGCCTCATCAGGTTTTCCACTCCCTGGACTGGTTTGTCTGGGGCATCAGTCCTGGTCTTGGTTAGAGGCACTGTCCTGGTCCTCCACCAACCCTGGTGGAACTGGTGGGCTTGCCCCTCCACTTGAGGAAGGTACTGGGATGGTGATGTGCTTGGTAATGGCAAGTGACAAAAGAATTAGGGAATGGCAATGAACACCAATCACACTAAACCTCTTACTACTCTACACTTAATCACCAATATTGAATTTGGGCAGTTTTGAGTATGATGGAAGCACTCTGCAGACTTCAATAATCAAGTACAATTGTCTTAAAGATGTTTTATTCATTACTAGTGAGTTTATACAAAGTACTACTCATACTAGTGGGGTGGATAAGACACAATTGGATAAGAGTGACTTGGTTTGAGCTACTGCACTCGTTCTGACTGAAACTGCTTCAGACTGGTGGTGCTCTTGGCCCTATACTGCTTCCTACAAGTGATAAACACTTGACTAGCCACACTCTTGGCTAACTAGTGGCGCTCTTAGCCTAAGAATAAACTATAACTCCGAGAACTTTGCTTGAACTAACTTCAAAACACTCCAGACCTTTGCAGGACACAACAGTGACTCTAATGGACTTCAATTCAATGCAATTCTATAGGTGACTTAGCAACTATTAATCACTTCATCAAGGTTAAGCACAAAAGCCTTTAATTGGGGACACCAGTTACTACCAGTGAGGGCTCAACTGCAGGGATGGCTTGCCTGGTCTGCATGAGCATCTATCCCACTACTTATATACTACTGAGGCAGAACTATAAATATCATCTGGGTATAGGGTATATTGGTAAGGATTTCTTGGCTAGTCATGAATAATAGTGAATAATCACACAATAGTCGGTCTAGTCTGTTTTCTTTTCAAATATTCGGTCTAGAGACTCCACAGTTGGTCTTTCTGCACCCTTGGCACAACTACATGCCCTAGTAATGCGGTTATATGAATATCCAGATATTGGTACCTGTAACAGCTATCCGATCATGATCAAAGGTGCAGTCCAGCTCCATTAGCATCAATCATAAGAGATCTATATTGAAATAGTCAGATCTGGGCTAAAGGTTAATCCATTCCTAATTTATTTCTAAGTCCTGTTTCAAGATTGCCATGTGACTAGTTATCCTGACTTAGGTGTTTATGCCCAGTCTGGGCTGCTAGTGACAGAACTTCATGAGATCTGTGTACTCTGCTCCTGGTTTTTGTGTGCTAGTAGCATCCTTCATTTGCTAGTGGCTGTATCTCACTTAGTCCTGCTAGCATTCAAGTTACTAGTGTTGCTGGCTGGTAGATTTAACCCACTAATGGTGTTGCATCTAAGTCCTGGCTCTACCAGTTGCTTACTGCTTTTAACTATCAGCTCGAAGCCTCAGCTATAGTCCTTTATGTATCACTAGTATAGGATAGATGTGCAATAGTATTGTTACAAAATCGCAAAATCTAGGTGTGAACATGTAGATGGTGTATCAATGGTTGGACTTCTAGGAGGCCTGAAGGAGTCTCATCTACTGGTCCCTGCCTGTCGCTGAATGCTCAGCGGCATATCCAGTGAGCTTGGCTTGTTGGATTTTGTTGCAGCGCCAGCACCATCTGGCAAGTCCCACTCCAGTCCATTGGAGGTTCAGGAATTGTCACTACAGATATTCATGTCAGTGTCTTCTAGAAGGATGATGTACCTGTTTTTGTTTGTTGATTCTGGTTTGGTCTTTGGCTTCGATTTCTGTGAAGTCATGGGTATATTCTTTTTCATATGTAATAGTCTATTTTCATAGTAATTAGTCTGACCCATGGGAACCAAGGACACACCTTGAGATTTGGGCAAGCAAGGGGAATTGAACCCTTGACACCCTACTCTTTTACCTCCTCAACCTTGGAGGTGCTTGGCACCACTGTGTCAGTGGGCCCCATGTATCTCACCACATTCTTCTCTTTCATAGGGCAGTTTCTGCTCAGGTGTCCCTTCTCATTACACCTGAAGCAGCACCTCTTGGCTCATTGCTGGTCTAAGTCCATGGGCTTCCCTGCCCCTCCATATGCTGTCCACTTACCAGTTCCAGCATCACGACTGGTGTTCCCACTGGCAGTCAGCTTCACAGCTGAGGAACTTGTTGCCCCAGCAGTATTCTTGCTGCTGGGTTGCTGTTGTTGGGGACATGGGCCCTGCTTCTGGCTGTCCCGAGACATACTAGTGGTCTGGTCAAAGACCCACTTCTGCTGTCACTCTTCATACATCCAGAGGATGTGCTCCTTCCATTCCAGATATGAGCATGGAATATTCATGCCCATGTTTGATATGAAGGTCATGTAAGAGCTGGGGACTCCCAGTCTCACCACCTTTATCATTGCACCATGTTTGGCTTCATCAGTCCTTCAGCCTGCTAACTTGGCTTCTTCCTCAAGCTTCTGGAAATAATGGGAGGTGGGCTGAGCTCCCATGTGCAAGTCGAACATGCACTTTTTGTGGATCTCCTCAATAGCAGGATCCTGAAATTATCATGTGACTAGGTTGATGAAGTTGGCCCAGTCAGGGTATCTGAAGTGGGCGGCGGTGCTATTGAAGGCATCACTAACCCAGTATTTGAGTCTCTTGTAGACCCACCAATCCTTGGTGGTGCCCTCAAAGTGGGATGTCATGAATAGTACCAGGTGCGACGGCACCTGGAAATAATGATGGAATACTTCAAAGTAAGCGATACAATTGCCAATGAAGTGCTCAATGTTGTCATAATCCCCTTTGAATGGGGCAGGGACCTTGATGAGGGTTGGCTTGATGCCCAGGTAGGGGGCATCAGCAGCCGCATTCCTGACAGGATTTGGGATAGGGTTGGGAGGACCCTGACCAGGAGGTGGTCTTGGGATCGAGTAACAATTCAGCCATGGACCCAGGTAGCCTCTTGACAGCTCCCCCAATGGTCTTTCCCTTTTAGGCTCCTTCTCCTTTTCTTGATCCCAGAGGTAGTCTGTCATCATCTTGCAGGCAGACTCCTCCCTGTCGAGCTCTTCACGCATTTCTGTAATGCACCATTCCTTCTCCATCAATGTGGTTTTCATCTGTTGATGGATTTCTTCAGCCATGGCAGGGGTTCTTGATGCCCCTGCAGTGGTGTTTCCTGCAGGGGCTCCTTCAGCTTCCATGTCCTCTCCCGCCCCTATGAAGAGAAGACTACCACCCTGATAGGGGTGGTATCCTTGGTGATACACCCTATGATATAGGGGTGAGTGAGTTGGGAAGTGATCATGGGACTGTGACCAGAGTATTTGGTGGGTGATCTGAATATATTTCATACTGGGGCTGGTGATAGTCTAGCCTGCCATAATAACCTGTACTGTAGGTTAATGTATCATATGGGGCCCTTTGCCCCCAATCACTCCTCTCTTGCCACCTCCAGCCTCCATAAGTGCTGAAGGGTTCTCTCCAGCTCCCACTGCTCCCCTGGATCTCAGGGCTGAAGCCCTGGAAATAGATCCCCTGTGGAGGGGCAGAAAATGCTCCAGTCACAGTTTGCACAAATCCAGGCAGTGACAATATCAGCCCTACTTGGCCCATTGATTGGGACTCGAATGGGGTCCCCCCTGTTAAGGGCCAGCCACTCATCCATCTTGATTCTGGGTTCATCCCAGAGATCCCTTGCTTTGATGTCTCTGTATCAAACTTCCCATGTGGCAGTCCTGAAGGGTCTGAAGAGCCTTCAATCGACCTTGGAGAGGTTGGGCCAGACAAAGTCCCCCCCATTTGAGTTGAAGAGGTCATCGGGGGCATGGGGAGGGGCTGGGACTGGGGTGTTATCTCTGACAACATCATCATTGGACTTGTCATTGGAGATCTCAATGACAGGGAGGGAGGAGAGAGAGATTGGCTCTCCTTCCTCGGGCCATACTTCATGGCTCCAGGGGCTGTAAGGGTGGTTTCAATCCATGGCGGGATTGTTGGGGTTTCGGGGTCCGACATGGATGGACCTGCTGCTGTTGTCACTGTCAGGCAATAGGGATTGAGATCGTACCCTCCAATGTTGCTGGCAGAGAGTGGGGGTTGGTGGACGAGGGGGGGGGGGGGGGCTGGGGTAAGTGGGTGGGGGATTGTCAAGTGCAAGCCAAACATCCTGTGCATATTCTTGGGCCACTGTGTAGGTGGTGGAGGGTCATTCCATCTGGTACCAGAGTAGAACTGCTCGCATGTTATGTGCATGGATGGAGGAGAGCCTGGGAGTCAAGGGCCTCAAATCTGTACTCCCCTCAGAGAAGGAGGCAATCTGGAACTGGGCATGGGGGTGGATGAGTGGTACTGCTTCTCATTCTCCCAGTGTTGCAGGGGATAACTCCCTGGGAATGACATGGTCAGGATGTCAGGGAGATTAGGGGGGTGGAGTGGATTGTTGGGTGCACCTTTGCTGAAGCAATACCCAAATTTCTTCCTCATAGATTAAGATGGTGAGGACTGTGAAAAAAGTCAATAGGATAGCACCACCGATGGCAATGCTGAGGGAAATGGTTCAGGGTTCTGGTCAGTTATTTTCTTCTTCTGGCATGAAGAAGATCTTCTCTTTGTCTAGTGTTTAGAGAAGCAAGGAAGAAATCTCTTGTTTAATGTTAGGTACTGACTTGAACACATGACTTGGGATCATCAGCTGATCACTCCTGGGCTGTTGCGTGTTTGAACAGTCACCCAATTGGAGTGATAGAAGCTTTAGATCTTCTGTGTTGTGTAGACAAGAAGTATAGAATTGTAATTTAAACAAGAGATAGAGTACAACTGTGTAGTTTACTCTACTTATATAGTATTTCTATGGCATTATATATAGATGAAATGCTAAGGTCTATGCACAAATGGTGTCAAAGTAAGATAATCTGGGAGGATCTTAGAACTAATAGAAAGTGTCTGGGGTGACAGACAGTGAGAATGAGGATTGTAGCCAGCAAATAGCTGGATATGAGTCAGTTTCTTGGATAGATTAGATGGATGAGTCATGGGTCTGACTTGGATAAGATAAGATAATGGAAAAATCATAACACCTATGCACCTATTATGGTAGATCAAGCAAGTGATGACTACAAATATACTAATGTATGATGAGATTAGCAGAGGTATCAACAGAGGTGACTTACAGCATAATGTGGACTGGAGGAGTTCATTCAGCAGTTGTGAATCACCTAGGAACTGGGCATCAATAATAGGCCTAGTTATATGGGTTGCCATTTACATCAAGCTCCTGCTCAACATCTTTTGCTATATAGATGATACATATGGATGAGAGATAGAGGGACAGCTCACCCAGTATAATCCTTATGACTATCTCCTTCCCACAAAGCAAGCAAAATTCCTTCAACTCCTAGATGACCTGGGTATCCCTCACAAAGATAAAAAACAAGTATAGGGGACAATCCTGATAATTATTGGGTTCCTAATTGATATCAATGCTATGACAGTCACACTACTAGCTGACTCCAAAGCTGAGCTCATTGCTGCAGTATGTGATTTCATTGACTCACCATCTAGATATCACACTCTACAGGAGTGGAACCAGTTGGCAGGGTGGATCAACTGGTCACTCAACATTTTCCCACTTCTAAAGCTGGCATTATATCATGTGTACATAAAGATCTCTGAAAAGAACCAAGTTTACAAGTCTGTATACCTCAATAATACAGTGAAGGCAGACCTTACTTGGTTCCTCAAGCATGTAGAGAAATCAGATGGAGTGTTCCTTTTCAATATGATTGACTGGGACACATATATGCAGACCAACCTCACCATCTATTGTGATGCATGCCTAGCTGGTATGGGCTTCTGAATACCCAAGCTGCTGCTGGGTTTCTCTGTGCCTGTCCCTGGCCACACTCTAAAGGACACCATCTTTTTTTGGGAAGCTCTGTGTATTGTCTCAGCACTACACTAATTCTGCAAGACTATGAGATCTGATCTTACACTTATGCAATGGCTCCATGTATCTATTCACACAGACAATCAGAATACAGTTGACCTGTTTAACTCACTCTGGGCTCTTCCCTCATACAATCATCTGCTGCACTATACAATTGATCTTTTTCTTGACCACAATGTCAATCTTTGTATATTATATGTCTCTAGGTCAGAAAATGGCATCACTGATGCTCTCTCTCACTTTAGATTTGATAATGCACTCAACCTCAAGCCTTGGCTCTCAATACAACCATTCATACCTCCTCAAGATGTGCTGGAGGCAATAGAAAAATGATTCACATCTCCCATATGGCCAGGCAACCCCTTTGCAGTGCCTGGTCTCTCAATAAGCTCATTTGTCATTGATCAATCATGTTAGGCCTTGCACTTGATACCTCATCACAGTCAACATACTCATCAGCCCTCAACTCCTACCTAACATTCTGCACCCTCCACAACTTTCCTATCAAACCAACTGCCAACACCCTTAGCTTCTTCATGGTGTATATGTCACATCACATTGAACCTTGCTCTGTTAGCAGTTATCTCTCAGGAATAGTGAGCCAACTTGAACCTTACTTTCCTGACATTTGCACAACAAGGAATGGAATGCTCATGAAGCAAACACTGAAGGGATGTATGCACCTTCAAAGTAAGCCCATTCATTGAAAACAACCACTATTTCAGGACCACCTTTGCCTTACACAAGCATGGTTACCAGCCATGCCCTCACACAATGACCTTCTCTTTGCCATCATACTCTTCACTGGCTTCTATGGGCTTCTCCACCTTAGTGAGATGGCCATGCCTGACAACCCTAACCTGCATAACACACACAAGTACTCATAGTGTGCATCAGTAGAATGGATCCCTGAAGGATTCACCTTCTGGATCTCTACTCACAAGACAGACTCGACATTTGAAGAGAGCTGCATTATCATCCCAACGAAGACTGATGACACTATCAATTCTGTCCACCTTTTTCAAAGATACCTGAGAAGCTGGGACAATGTCTTCCCTCTGCACCCTTTTCTATGCACCCATAGCTCTGGGAAATTGCTGTCAAGGTCCTGATTTATTCATTGCCTTCACAAACTAGTACCTGACACCAATGTTGTAAGACAATCACTATGTGCTGGGGGTGCCACAGCCCTTGCTGAAGATGGCATCTCTTCACACCTCATCCAAGCCACTGGTCAGTGGACCTCCAAGACCTTTCAAATCTACATCCAGAAAAATCCCATCATCCTGCAAGCCCTGCTGTACAACTGCAGGCACAGTTCTAACTCTCTTGCATTGGTATGATCCATCTTGATCTCAATCCTTTCTTCTTTTATCACTCCTTCCAGTCCCTCCTCTTTCCTTCCATTAGCATCTTAGTGACTCATACATGACACAATCCACCTGGGTCCCTCTCACTATATGGGGGGGGCCCATTCCTTGGCTACACTCACTCTCAGTCAGCTGAACTTGAGACAATTGGTCAGGTTTAGACATAGTTTACATAAGAGTAATCATTGAGTGAGTACCCATGTACCAATGCTCACCCACTCCACTTATGTGTCTCCACCTCTCAGGCTGAAAGTGAGACACAAATCCTCTCCATCTTTTGCATTAGCAAGGTCACAAGTGAGAAGGACAATGTGTGTGAATCATTGCTATACCAACACTTCCCATATCTCCCTCACTCTCCACCTAACTCAGGTTGTAAGCGAGTCTATATTCCCTCCACCTTTGAGGCCACAAGTGAGGAGAATATAAGTAAGTTGAACTCCCACTCTTATCTTGACAGTGCTCAGTAACTCCCACCAGACAGATCACAAGTGGAGTCAGCACATATTTGATTTAGTGATGACACCTGACAAGCAGGGGAAAATAGAGAGACTAGCCTCTCTCCATTGCACTCTCACCATCTCACCAGGTATGATCCAATATTCTCTCTCTGTTGCTTAGTTCTCACTGCCTCAGTAGTTTACATCTTTATCCACCCTCAAACATCTCTCCTGTTCATATCCTGTTTGTCTTTCATCTTCACAGACCATATACCATATAGAATGCTATGCCACATAGCTACATCATTTGTATTCCCACCCTGTGACTCATACATGATGCAATCCACCTGGGTCCCTCTCACCATGTGGGGGGGGCCCATTCCTTGGCTACACTCACTCTCAGTCAGCCAAACTTGAGATGATTGGGCACAACATTCTTGCCTTTTTAGGCATATCACACTTTCCTTACATATCATGTTTTCATCTCCAGTTATGGAAGACCAGAGTAGCACCCAATTTGATCTCCTGAATGAGGAGAATTACTTCACTTGGAAGTACTGCATGGAAATGCATCTAATTCAGAAGGATTTGTGGAGTATAGTTTCAGGTATAGAACCCTGTCCTGCCAGTGGTGCATGGACACAAATAGTTTAGGATAAGTGCATGAGGCTTGCTGCTGCCGAAATCATTCTGCACATGTCTGATTCCCAGTTACCACTAACTCAGAAGATCATGGACCCTGTCTGAATGTGGCAAATTCTGAAGGAATATCATGAATCCTCAGGATGGGCCAACCATATGATCATTCTCCGAAGATTTGTCTCTCTCAGAATGGAAGAGGGAGCATCCATACAGGAGCACATCAATGATTTCAATAAGCTAGACCAGTCCCTCAAAGACATTGGAATCACATTGACTGATATGCTCAGGATGATTATTTTATTGGCATCCTTACCTCCTACCTACGAGAACATTGTTACCGCCATTGAGTCTTACATCGAGGCCAATACTGATCCTAGCGATCCAACGCATGGTCCAGACCTCGATTATGTCACCTGCCGATTGCTAAATGAAGAGCGCCGCCGGAAGATGATATGGCATTAGCCACGCAATCATTCAAGGACCAATATGCCAACATGATCATATTACCTGTTATGGATGTGGACAGAAAGGCCACTACAGAAACAAGTGCCCGAACATTGCTCAAGGGGGAGAACCTCCAACAAGAGTAAATTTTGTAGATGATGAAGAAGATTATGCATTTTAGGAACTTGAAGTTGAGGAGGAGTGTTGGGATTTGCAACTTCAAGCATGTGCCAGAAGATTCCCAAACCTTTGGTACCATCAATTTGGCATGATACTAGGATATAATGAGGTACTTTGGTAGAACATTCTAGATACATTCTGTAGTATTTAAGGAGCTCGTCTTGAGCTCTAGTAGCTAACAATTTAGTATTTTCTACTCAGCAAGCCTCCCACTGCAATAGTTACAACAGTTCATTATGGAGAGACGGTGGCCTCTTAAAGCCAGACTATATGCTACAAGCTCTCCGAAATCCCACTGTTGTTCTTAAACGGAGGTTGGTGTCTAGACCCCGTCTGATGATGTCTCCTAGTTTTCTGTCGAAATCATGATGCTGGTACTTCTGAATTATGGGACCTTCGGTTTTTTTTTGTCATTTTTCCAACACTAGGTTGTTCCAAAGTCTGCTCTACGGTGCGCGCACACCGCATATCCTCGATACGAAGGGGACAATGATGCAGCTCCAATTGTTGCTAGCCGCCATAATCCCACCCATATGCCCGATCTTTTTCCAGCGGAACCTGCGACCGCAAACTTTGTCGAAGGTCTGCATTCTCTTCCAGCATCCCGGAGAGGGTTTGACCTTACTAGCAGCTCTTCCATGATCTTGACGGGTCCGTGAGGCTTCATTGTAATCTGTAAGAATGTGTAAACAACTTGGGCAGCATCAAGCACCAAGTAATACCTTATCTGGAAGCGGCTCGCTTTGACTTTTCTCATGGACTCGTTTCGATTCCACTTTCGGTATCGGTCCCGTGCACATGTAGCTCAGCATCACTTGCGGAAGGGTGTTTTGAGTCGCCAGGGGTATGAAGGCAGAATATGATAGAAGATGACATCCGAGATCTTTACACTGTCACGGACTATCCCATGTCGATTTGGCTATTTGCCACTCCCGTTGAAGCGCATGCGCAATACAGTGGCTACTGTACAACAGACCAAGGATACGCATCTGCGACGTGGCCGGTGAGTCATCCTTGCCCATATGTTATCTGACCTGAGGCCTAGCAATCTTTCGTTCTTTTCGCCAGGTTATACCTTGTATAATTCGTCTTCTCACCCCTCTACACTGGCTTATAAACAATTGGCGTAGAACGCGAAGAATCCAACAAGATCAAGGGTACCAGTGTACTAGGGCGCCGTAAGGTGAACTCGAAGGTCAGTCGCAAAAACTTTGACAATTATGCAGAATTCGATAGCTCACTGCTCCAAGATAGGTTCCCTCCGGGCCGCTGTCCTGACAATTCATTGTCATGGATAGACGACCTTGGTGTATGCTCTCGTGTTCTCATTCAAAAATATTTTTACTAATTATGGTTTAGATACTACTGCTCGTTTGTTGTTGTAGGCAGCATTTTTATATCTTATGAAGCGTGCGGACCAGCTATATTATGCCGCATGAAGAAGTTGCGCGATTGAATGGTATCTTGGAGCTATTCTCAATATTGACTATCGCTTTCTACGACTCCGATCGTCGACACTGCGTTACTCAACGACGGCAAGGCATCGACCAATCACTCCATGTCGGGGTGACGAGGTATGAAACGTTCATGGTTCGTTCTCCTTCTTCGGTCACCGCTGGTGCGCTAATCCGCATACTTGTAGAGGGTATGAGATTGTCCCAGGCCATCCACGCCGGCTCGACTATCGCGCGTCATATGTTGATACAGCAGACAGGTGGCTGAGGTTCATACAGGCAATAAGCACGGCAAAGGGTGATCAAGAATGCTGAGCTACACACCGAAAATAGCTGGAGACGATATGTGAGAAGGATGGAAAGTTGATGCTCTCAACGATACCCGAAGACACGAGCTGATCGATTACACATTCGAGGCCAGCCGAGTCCTTCATTACGTTCTCCATGCTGACCTTGCTGTGGAAATGACGCTTGGGACGGAGCGGGAGTGGGTGCTGCTAGCACCTTAAAGATGTCCTATGCGGAAAGATCTACATCTAATGAGATTCCTTAATCCTTGGAGATGTAGATATATCAACGCTCATGTTTACTTCTGTCAACAGGGCATCACCAAAGGAATGATAGGCGACACTTGGAGGCGCCTTTTCTCCAGCACTTAATCAAGCACGTAACAGCAGCCAATAATCGATGAAGCAACTTGGACGCCTCTCTGGTTTTTACAAAAGGCGCGATTTTCAAGAACCAAAAGACGGGCGCTTAAATCATTCCTTAAACTGCCATCAGACAGCAGTTTGACAATTACTATTGTATATTGTTTCATTTTGATCTCATTCAATTGTATACATGACGTTTTTTCCATTGTAAGCTTGAACCTAACCTTGTGAACATTGTGATATGTCGGCAAGTACAAACGGCGCCACTCGCGGTATGGAAGCTAGGCTCTAGCCCCCGCAACCAACCATCCGTCCGACGACTCTGCTACAATCCCAAGCCGAATGATTCGAACCTCCTCGTTTCCAAGCATTTTCCCAGTTTTCGAGTACAGTGAACGTGTCTCTTAGGAATATTCACAACCCGACACCTAAGCCAACATGTAGACCGGAACACGGAAAACTCGTGCACACTTGAAAGTTTTCCTCGGATACAGCATAGGCGCCAGAAACGACGTGGCCGATGAAAGTGCCAACGGATTAGGCTAAGAGCGACAGTGGAGCAACCCGTGAGCACTAGTAGGAGGCGGCAAAGCGGCAAGCGCGAACTGATGATAGAAACCTACCCCGGTTTGATGGCCTTCACCAGTTGCCACCCTCCACTTCGTTTGACGCACCAAATAGACACGGAACAAAATCATTTGCACCCCTGAATTCAGCGACAAGGCGAACGGAAAGGAAAGGCAGCATGACAAGTCCAAAAAGTGGTAGACAGGTCCTTCTCTAACCCTCAAAGCCCTAGGAACGGTGAGAGACACCCAGTTAGCGTTGTAGAGATGACAGTATACGCTTTTTAAGACTAAGAATCATCCAAGATTCTTGGTAATTGTAGTCGTTCATTTGAGCAGGAAGGGAATGAAACTCCGATCAGACAGATAAACAAGGTAATACTGTTAATTCCCACCAGAGCTTGCATGCACTCCATGGCGCAGTACACATCGAGCTCCACCTTAGAGGCTAGGTTGAGGGAGGGTACAACTAGGATTGCGATGTTAACCAGTCCTGGAACGGTTATCCACAAAGTGATCATCGGGATGATCATCGGCGAAGAGATTTTCAAGATGATCCCTCCCCTCCGAGCCAGCTCAAAAATCGCCTCCTTGGAAGAGGCCATCGATCATCAGAGAAACAGTTTTAATGCACAAGAGAGTTCTCTAGGTGGAGGGGAAAGCATCGCGAGGATCAAGGCCGAACTTGATAGGTATTTTAATACTGCACATAACGCATGCTGCTATTAACGAGTCGAGTCCCGCTAGACTTGAATTGGCCACCCTTGAGCTCAAGGGAGAGCATATGCAGAACTCAGCGAATGTCTCCTGGATGAACTTTCGTCTGCGTCTGTCTCAAGAGAAGAATGCGTGGGTGAAAGTGCAGAGATACTTTAGAGAGTTAGCAGAGTGGAAATTACGGTTTGAGGTGAGCACGTCAATACCGTTGTCAGAATAGGCCAGATTGAACATTCGACTGTCGTTAGATGGCGATAATCGAAGCGAGGGGTAGGCGTCTTCAGGCAGTCGCTGGGAACCAGGAGACGACTAACGGTCATGGGGAGGGTCAGGAGACCTCGGCTAAAGATTCTGTCGCATAGAAGGTGCAAGCATTGAGTACCTTCCGTCAAATTCCATTATTGATGAAGTTTAGTCCTCGAGTATTGGTGGTCCAATAGACATTACACTTGGAGATTTCAACGTCGTCTTGCTCCACGCATCATATATATCTTTCGACTTGATCAAGTGAAGCCTTGGCATTCGAATTTATTGCTTCCTTTCAGCACATCATCGTCCCTCTAGCAGGTTTCTAGCAGTGTCCTGCTTGATCCCCTCGGAAATTCGCATGGTTGGGCACGGACCATGTCAAAACACCGTGAATCAGACGGTCCTCGTGACTGTGACCATGCTTCGAGTCAAAGCTGCTGCCAATCAGAACCAAACTCTATGTTTTAGCCTGTGAACACGTCTGGTACCGTGCTATGTCATGATGATGACTGGAATTTGATTTAGAGCATACCGAGTTTTGGCCTGTGGCAATCCTCAGCGATGGTATGTGAGACGGTCCCACGAAGGATGGCAGGCAAATATCAGCGGTGGACAATGGGAATGCGAAGGATTGCATTCGTGGCAACTAGTGGAAAGGAGTGCTTTTTCTGTGGTGTTTTCGAGGCCGAAAAAACGCGAGGCTCGAACGATTCGCAAAAGATTCTCTAGTTGTTTGCGCCAGTATCCGACTTGTCGTGATGGCCATCGTCTAGTATCTTCCAAGGATACGAGTGAGAGTGAGGCTGTAGTAGGTGGGTGGTAAGGGTACCAGGGGAGATTAACGGGAGCTCGATGAGAGTAGAATGCTCCGATACATCCTTGGAGAGCGACAGTACTTAGGATTGGCTAAAATGGTTGCAATGCGGGAGAGCGTCTGATCGATCCGTGACTCTTTTGTTTGTGTATATTTGAAATATTTTTCACCGCAGGCACATCCACCTGATCGATCGAAATCTTATAGAATCCCGCCGTTGCACAATGCGTCTAGTCCTCCCAGAATTGTCGTTTGGGTCATTTTTAGGTGTAAAAGGTATGTATTAGCCTCAAGATCCATGCTTAAGTAGTGCCAATCCCATGCTGTATATATAGTGAAGTCAATGACGATGCCAAGTTGGGACGACTGTGCTGATACCTGTCATGGCATCAGCCAATCAACTGGACTGGTCCACAGGGCTTCTTTGATGATGATTGATTACGGCACCAATACCGGACCCATGGTCGCTTATTCGTATCAATATGGTCCGTGGGAAGGAAATGAAACGGTCACCCTGTCGGAGCGGCAAGTAGCGTCAACAATATAATACAAGCTTAAAACCTATGTATTCGGCTTCTCATATACGGCGGTCCCTAAAAGGAAATAGTACTGGCCCCAGGCTGATTTGAATACCGGCTTAAGATAGAGGACGGCCTCATTGCGTGCCCATCACGCGCAAGATACCGTAATCGATCCATCTCATCATTATACATTACCCTGGATACGTGGTGTGCCTGCACTTGATGTATTTCTCAGTCAGGAAAGGGACCAGGTTCCACAGGACGCCGTGCATTTCCATCGCACGGAAACTCTGGCATGACAGGAGGAGTGTGTAACATTTTCGGGGGTCTGAATTTTTCTCAGTGTGAGAAACATGATTGGTCCAAAAATAGACGATTCCGGCATCGTATACAAGGTCCCGGTCAGGGTCCTGTCCACCGTATTCACAAACACCCTTACCCTCCATCCCGTGCATATAATAAAACTGAGGCCAGAAGGTATCTTTCATTTTATAAAGCTAGCTCCAAATTGAATGGCAGAGGGAGGTTCAACATTTGTTCCGCTGCTGAAGAAGTAATAGGTGCCGAGATGCCGCCATCAATTTACCAGTGTTGGGTGGGTCGGCATTATACTTCAACAACTGATATTATACAAATGTCCCAAAACAACAGTCTAGCTATCTCACTTTACTTTACTTTCATTTCCTTTCTTTCTTCATATTGACGCGTCGGCGAGGTACACAGTAGTTTACTATTGTTTACCTGAGTTTGTATTAGCGGAGTCGACTGTTTTACTGTTTTACAAAGTGACTCGTCCAGAGATCGCAACTCTGACCCTCCCTAATAATCATTGAGCCTAACCGCAGAGGTTTGGATAGTTCTTGAATACAGCAACATGTCGACATCTTGAAATCTCTTGACTACGCCAAGAAGTCGTCTGGTCGAACTGGGATAAAGACGTGGCACTGGTATTTTGGTGGATGAGTCACCCAAACAAGTGTAAACTGTACAACCTGCCTTTGCTCAGCCACCACTACGTCCATTTAACATTTAACAACTACTAAGGACTACGGCCTTTCCAAATGTGCATTAGCTCCTGCCGTTGCATCCAGACCTGCTCTATACCTGTATTCTGGCATCCCAAAAGTCCCCCAGCAGAAGCACATCCCCTACTCCAAGCCATCCCATCATCTTGCGTCTGTTGACCACTGTCCGCCTTAGTATCGTATGGCGTGGATGAAGAGAGCGGGGCTCTGCGCACGGACCACTACCACATTTATGTCGTTGCCATTTGCTACCACTTGTTCTTGGCTCCTCCCGCTCTGAATCCGAAAGACGCCCACCACAACAAATCCATCACACTGGAAGGACACTCTGGAGAGGATGAATTCTCCGTTTCGAGTCCTGAAAAGGATCGGGAGAGATGTTGCTCCTTTCTCGACAGTGCACTCCTTTCAGGCCCATGGTCGGCCGCTGCGTATTTGCTTACCATACAAACCTTCATTCTCCCTGCTACGCTACTCGATGCGAGTCTTTTCGGTCTGCCTCTGCCTCAGCGAGTGGATTCTAGCGACACTCACGCACTTGCCACGCACCACAACCCGGGCGACGATCCTAGTATGTTTCTTTTTCATCAAATTCTTGTCTTTATTGATACTGAACGTCTTCATTTTTGATCGATTTTCCATTCATGCGAGGGATTTCGTTCGTCTCCAGCAATCGAGCGGAGTGCTCAAGTGCTACCTTTTTGAGGGAATAATCACAGGGGGATTCTTTCGGCATGCTGAAGTCTCCATTAGGACGTTGTAATTGGGCATGGTACACCCGTCGCGGACCGGAGGACCGGGTATACGAGTATGTCATTCGTGCTGCATAGAATGCCGAGACTAATGAAATGCTATATTTCTAGTGATTCCGAAAGCTTACATTTCCTATCCTGATACGATACCTCGAGCCCGTCCGACTCTCCGGTGCCCAATCAATTTGCGATATCTTTCCTCACCGCTGAATGGTGGTATCATGGGTATATGCGTTGACGGAAATCAGAACATGCGTTCCTCGAGCGGCCTTCTTCCCTTCATCGCGTCCTCGTCAATTCCTGGGTCATCCGCTGAATAAGCGCCGGAGTCTTCCGGCATGTGATGCCGAAGCTGCCAGAGGGACAATGCTTGTTATCATCGACTAGAGGGCTCAGGCCATGGCGTCACAGTTGCGGGCACCTCCTCCGTGCGATGCTATAATCAAAATCTGCTCTTACGTTTTTCATGTTCCTGCGCGATTGTCAAGACTTTACTGGCTCAGGTTCAAGAATACATTTGGGTCATAGCAAAGTGAAAAAGAGATTTAAAGTGTAGGATCCGTCGCATGTCTGATACTCGAGGACTGGGCTTCGTCAGTGGCGAACTCGAACAGAAGGACCTCAATGCTCACGTCTTTTCATACGATGGAGCCGTCGATCATTAGGCTAGTCCCTTGGTTCTCCTTCTGATCATTTGCCGCTCCGTGGTTTTCAAGAGATGTTTGAAGAGGGCCCTTCTTCGCTTTGATTATCGCTAACTACAGCATTCTAACGTTCAACACAACTCCGCTTGACGACGGCATGCTTACCATAAGCCTTGACTTCAATGCATCAACCTCTCGACGGTGTGCGCGAGCTGTCACCCACGCGTACTTCTCATGAGACAGGTACTGAGACAACGAAGAAAGAGTCATCCAGGAGACGTTCAACGAGTCTTGGATATGCTTTTCCTTGAGCTCAAGGGTAGCGAATTTGAGTCTAGGAGATCTTGTTAGTATCGTGAGGTGGGTGTATGAGCAGAGGCAGTACCTGTTCAGATTGACTTCGAAACTCTCACCATCATGCAGGATACCCTTGTGTGCATCATAAACGTCGGTTGTTTCCTATACGCCCTCCTCCAAGAGGTCGATTGCCGAGCCGGGTCGGAGGGGAGGAAAAATACTGGAGAGCGAACACCAAAGAACCACGACGAGTCCTACCGTGTTGGCAGCCGTGCCAGGACTGGTTGATGTCGCAATCGTAGTAGCGACCTCCCGCCAGCTGTTCGGATTTGATGAATTCTGCTCGTTCTGCGCCATGGAGTGGTATTCGAGTTTCTGGCGGCTATACTGCTGTGTTGGGATCACATGCGAATGACCCACCGAGGCGGAGTTTAATCCTCCGGCGCTTAAATGTTAAACTCATATCTCCAAGAACGGTTGCACCTTGGATGATTCTCAATTTTGTCAGAGGCATACCGGCATCTCAACGAGGCTAGCCGAACGTCTCTCGATTTCTTACGGCATTGGGATGCAGAGCGCTATCGACGCCATCTGGCTGCCAGTCTGCCTTTTCGTTGACTCATTGTACCTCCTGTTCGTCTCCTTGCCAAAGGGGGAGGGCTTGCCCTGCGTCTGACTATTGTGTCAACGTGACGGAGGAAAGCGACTGAAGAGGACTGATAACCATCAAAGTGCGGTAGATTCTCGTGGAAGTCCTATCCTTTCACCATACGGGTCTGTTCGGACGCTGACGTCTTTGTTCTGCAGGTTGCATCATTTGTATCGGTGCTGGGGTATTCTCCCCCCTCTGTCGGGATTCCCTTATATAGGGCGTCGGTAGCCCAATCCGGTTGCGTTTTCGCCAGCCGGCACTTCGAGCTCTGTGCTATAGCCTCGAGCGCTGGACCGAAATCTTCTCAGTCTGCATGAGAGGTTGTATTGTGGTCTGCATACAGGAAGCATCTGATACAAGCGTCACACGCCCGTTTGGGATAAAGACGCATAGGATCCCGAAGCATCCGTTCTGGTCCATATTGCAAAGGACGTTAGGTTCCCCGATGAGTATTCTTACGCATAACCGGACAGAGAAGGAGCATGAAATGTTGCTAACATTCAATGCAAGTGTTTCATTGAAATTGAATTTCTTAAACATTCATTATTAATTCTGATAAAGGACTAGGTCTATCAGCCGTAAATTTGTAAAGAACAGTTTCTGATGCTCACATCTTCTCCAATGCCGGATATTCTATGCCAACTGTTCACCACTGCCATCGCTATTTAGCTCGTGGGTGCCATGGAACGTTTCAAGACCGCCTCTTTCCGCTCCGACTATGGCCAGCTAGCAACAAATTATCAATTTGACACTGTCTGAAACTGGAAGTATGATTACTCGGAGCTCATTTTTCAAAGCCTCAACCTCTCGCTGCTGACCGCACACCCTTGTGTAGACGTACTTCCAACGAGACAAGTACTGTGGCCACGAGTTGCAATTCATCAAGGAGAAGTCTCGCCACGCCTTGATACAGGTCTCTTGGAGCGCAAGGGTGGATTTCTTGAACCTGAAGACTTGTCACTATCATGCAAACCAGCTGTATTGCGAGATCGTATCGCACCTTGCCACCTTGGCTCCAAAATCTGCCGGTTCATCCAGACTGCCCCTGCGTTTCTCGTAAAGTTCCCCGACCTGCGTGATGTTGTCTTTCAGAGCTTCGACTGCCGAAGTTGGACGAAGGGGAGGAGAGCGAGCAATAGACAATTAATGCCACGGCCATTATATTGGGAGGACTGCCGGGGGTAGTAGATGTGGCAACTGTAGATGCCGCCGTCATGAGCCTGCCCTGTCCGGTGGAAGAGTCGTGTTTATTCTGTCCTCTTTCGTTTCGTTCCATGAATTGTACGTTCTGTGCTCGCTGGGATAACGTCGCCGTATTGATCTGTTTTTTGAATATATCTCTGTTTAACTAATGTGCGAGTTTGATACCATAAATTGGCGCAGCGGCCTAACTGAAGGAGACTTTGATTAAGCAATTGCGTAGTCTTTCACGCGTTCAACTTGGCGCGCTCGTGGTATGCAGCTATTCCGGGACAGCGGCGAAAATACGAGGATAAAAGATCATATTCCGGTAGAGCGTCTTGGACACGGTAAAACCCGTCAACTTTATGTCAGGATTCCTATAACAGTATGCCTTGATAACATCTCGAATCCTTTACAAGCAGGCGCATCAGCGCGCCGTCAGTGACCAGGGGAGAAGGTGAACAAACCATGCACGTTTGGTTCCTCATTTTTGGCACAGACCGAGTCGTCGACGTGTCGTGTGGGGAGCCAGGCAGTCGCGGAGAGATATCTGCCTTGAAGGTGGCTGCAAAATTTCAGGCTACAGTAAACAGGCCCTTATCTCTGTAAGACTCGATCAATAAACGGAGATCAATGTCCAAAACGAAGTCCTGAGAGGATCCGTAAGGACATGGCAACCTCGATTCTGGTGCCGTATCCCCAGTGACTCAAGGCGCTGAGTTCTACGATGCGCTTATCACGATAGAAGCTCGCTAAGCATTTATCAGATTGTATCGCATTCAAATCAAGCCTGAATGATTCCATAAGTTTGGTGTCGAGCAGAAAAAACATGACACACTTATTCGGACTGTCAATGTTATGACGTGGCATTTACACCGTCATGGATACCATAGTGCGATTACAAGTGTGGAAGCGTCCTGCATTGGCAGCCGAAAATGAAAATGAAGAGCACGTCCTTGTTGGCGTGTCGCGTTCAGCGTTGCCTGCATTTTCGATGCATTTAGCCGATACAGCGTAATCACCTAGCCTGCGATCCTCTGGTTGAGAAGGTGATGCGTGAGCGTAGTGGTGGTGTTCATTAATAAGATATCTATTCGACAGGATGCTTGGGAGACTCGATACGGGTAACTATGGAAGGCAAGCTTTAGTACGAGCTGGTCTGAGATTTGGGCTACATGAAAGAGAGCATTACATACCTGTAGAGTTGTTCATCCAGAAAACGCAGTCCTATCTAGATGCTCGTCTGGCATCTGTGCTTGTACCTGTAGGCCCAGACCTTCAACTTGAAGACCCTTATATGCAGAAGAAAATGTTTTGTAGATTGCACCCTAAATCATAGAACAGCGATGAGAAGAAGAAACGAGGCAAAGGTAATAGAGTACGTGAGATGATTCAACCGTGCCGGACGTGACTGGTCGTTTTCTCTGGGTATACTGGGCAGCTGCGTGTTCATGCGGCAACTGCATAGACCATTTGGCGATCACTATCTTCATGTGAAAAGATCCCTTCAACGCCTGGATAGAAAGTATTCGAGGCGGGCCTATCGTGTTCGTACGTCGTACTGGCTAGAGATGTCAGCAAGGGTCGATAGCGTAGGTATCCATTGCTGCATGACATCGCCAGACCAAAGATGGGGCAGCCTGCTCGCAACGGTATCCTAAATCATACAATGTACATCTCTTGAGGTATTGCTCCAAGGATAGGAGAGACCGAGCCGCCTTCTGTCGTTTCGAGTGGCCATACTTCGATTCGCATCGGCAAATGCCGACGTCTCTTTCCTTCCACCCTCATTGCAAGTACGCGATATTACATGGGCGCACAAGAAAGGTTGGGCCGTCGACGTGATTTCTCAGGAAGACCTGCAAAGTATCTGCTCGCTTCTAGTGCCAGGATATATTTGCCGCCAAAGCGTATCGAGTGGGTCTTTCCCTCGGCTGCATGATGATCAGCTATAATTCTGGCTATTAGACGATCCCTCAATGCTGAGACCGCTTTCTATGCCTTTTGACCTTCATGTCAATCGTTGGGAGGCTTTGACGAACAAAATTCCCAGTATATATGGTCAACAGGACGCGTCACAGACATATCTCGTCTCGTGCCGTCGACAAAGGTCTTTCGAGGTGACGTTCCTCAATACGGAAGTCAGACGGGAGATTTGAAACTTGGTAGTCCTCTTTCCGCTGATGCGCCTCTCTCGGCCGTTGATTTCTTAGTATCAGAAGAATCTTCTCTAGCGAATGAAGGCCCACATTGATTACGCTGTAACAATGGAACTGACACGTTGACATTGGACATTCAAATGAACTACGGTACGTCTTTTTGGGTTTTTATAGCATATATGCGTGCTGATAACCGGTCTCACGCAGTCGTTCGGCCTTTTCTTTGCAAAGAAAGACTGTCAGGTCTTGGTCGCGATACGAAGATAGTGATCAAAGAGATACTGAGCAGGATCCTTGTGCGTCATGTTCGCTGGCATACATTCACTGACTCATCCAGCTTTGAAGAAGGGCATGAAACAAGCAGCCCTTCCTCCGGAGGAGGTCTAAACCTATCCTCCCTACACTGAGGTGCTCGGCCGCGCGTTCCGAATCCGCCGTAAAGAGGACAAGTCTAGACTCTGAATATTGTACGTTTTGCTTGTTCTGCTTCGCTTGGTCTCATGCTAAATGGCGCGAGGTAGTTCAATTTTGGTACTCATCGACTACAGATTTGTGCCACACCCATACTGACGACCCCCCAACATCACAGTCCTGCGATGGCTTTTTTGGCGTTAATCAGCTCCAACCGTCGACATAAACGCGAATACCGACAAAGGAAGGAAAAGACGAACATCATACCATCGACGATTCTTAGGATCGCCAAATCTAGACACTTGTACCAACCTCATCAACCGTTCATCTGTTTACCTTCCGCTCTCAGAATCTGATGTGCTACATCACAAGTCATGGAGCCCACACGGAGATTGAGAGCCTAGAGGCGTTGCAGTTAGAGGCAGATTCTGGGTGTTTACCACCGCCTTTACTGCTTGCCAATTGCCGATCCATCCTCTTGAGGGACGTGGGAGCCCACGATCGCCATGTCGCAGCTCCAATCTCTCGTAGCCTCAGATTGAAATATGCAAATGTTAGTTCCTTTCAAACTTACAAAAGGGACAGCCACAGAATTAACTCATCCTTTTAAAAATTTTAGTGATAAACATAAGCTCGGCCCTGGTGGTGCAACCAACGCTAACTGTGTGTCGTCGAGCCTATCTGAATGAGAAATCGAAGTTCCTGATGCTCTATTCGGGTTGGATGCCCTTTCGTAAAGTGGTGCCCCGAATGACTGGCCCGATGGTGATCAAGTACAAACGACTGTGCTCAGTACTCTTGAGTGTACGACCCTTCCTGTCTGTAATCCAGATGGTCACACTTGTTCCAAACAACACTTGCTATGCGTCAGATCCTGTACACCCTTCCTTGCTCTCGTTCAGCACGACGTGGCGTTAGATCATCGATTGATTGCTGCACCTTTTAACCCACTCTCACGCCGACGTCAGGCCCAACGGAACGTTGCCATTTTACGTCCCTGTCATCTCAGACGACTCTACCTGTGCTTCTGTCTTTTTCGTAGCCGTCGACGTCGATAGCGTCTACCTTCTCTGGGTGCGTGCTCGTACCCATCGACATGATGGCACTTCAACTCAATGCACTAGTCAAAGATTTTGCTCTTCTCCCGTCATTCACCCGCGCGAGCATAGCGACAGCATTGGATGTGAAGAAGCTCAGCAGGAATGACGGTTTACAGGCAGATGGGGGAAAGCTGAATATGTGGGTAAAGGTGAAAGTGGGCTTCGGAGGATGGACAAACGCAACTTGAGTCATGAAGAATGAATGTTTGAAACATCTTCACGTTTACGCGTTCTTGTGATTCACGGAGGAATGTCGGGGAAAAGAGCAGAAAAGAACTGTCTGCCGTTGCACATACGTGGTTTTCCCTCGACATATACCCCACCTTTCTCCCTAAACGTAATCTAATCCCCATTGTCAAGTCGGGTTCAAACCTGCGGTCCGACTCGGTTATTCGTCATCAGAGGGAATTTAGCGTCTGTCCGAAGTCCCAGAACTTCCAGACGTGGAACACGGGCCGCACATTTTCAGCTCAAGGCATTTACGCCTACAGGAAATACTATCATATCTATCGAAGTCCGAGACAAGGAGAAATGACACAGTCTTACAAGCAATCCAGATTTCATGCATTGGAGATCTGCCAAGAATCGCACGCGCCAACGTTCGTGTCTTTCTCCTTAATCAATAATATAGCAGGTACCTGTTATGGAAGAACAGGTCAGATTATGACCAACTTGACGAATCACCACAGTCAGTCAAGACGTCAAAATTACATTACCAAGTTCCCCGTTACTGTCGGGGTGTAAGGCTACACATTCCGGCGACTCACGTTCTTCGACTTCTTCCACCCGTGAGTAGGACTTCGATCGGCCCTTTTCTAAGGGACAAGTGTGCCATTTCCTCCGAATGTAGTCTCCCTGAAACAACCGTCTCATATGTTAGTCTCTGACTTATCCATAGATTCAATCAGTTGTTGCTGTGGGGATGTTATGTCAACTTGGTCGCGAGCCAATGTTGTGCTCTTGGAAATCTGAGATAGTAAACCGTCTTAGAAAGTTCTTGTATACCTCCGTCCGACTCGCCCAAGTGGTATCATACCGCATAATGATGATGACGATGTGCATCCGAGGGTTTCTTATAAGGCTGTGGGTTCCGGTTGCAGTTCAACATAGAGATCCCGCCTTCCATCTATTGTCCACGATCCCAATGCCTACGGCCACGGTCAAGTCGAGCACTGGAAAGACCACGTTCAACTACACAATATCAACACCATCAGCTTCTTCAGCCATCTATATCGACAAAAATCTACCAACATTGCTGTTTATTCATGGGGTCTACCTAGGATCACAAATCTTCCAACGTTAGTCGCATGCCGTCGCTTACCGCCGAAAAATAGCTATGTTGACATTTGTTTTAGGCCAATTTGAAGACCCACAGATAAGAAGATTCAACTGTGTTGCAGTGGATCTTAGATTTCATGGTCTCACGACGAGCGATCCGCTTCCCGAAGGTTACAGTGCAAAGGACACTGCTGAAGACCTCGCGTTGTTTATGGTAATTGACTCTTTGTTCAACGAGGTGTAACTGAGTTGCGAGGTTCAATAGGATAAGATTAAATTGCCTGTCTGCCACGTCGTGGCCTTGTCGATGGGCAGTATGGTGGCAATCAACCTCGCTGTGTACTACCCAAACAAAGTTGCTTCTCTTTTCCTTGTGTCGCCGCTAGGGTTGGAAGAGGTGCGCTCATTGACGTGCTTAAGTTGGAGAGATTAATAATGCATGTAGCCGGCAGATGTCGCCGATGGCCGCCGGGAAATAGCAGAATACTGGAAGGAAGCTTTCAAGACAGGCTCACCGAACATGATGGCCCTCTCTGATGCGGTCTACGGTGCCCATCAATTAAGTTTTAACAACAATCCCAACAGCTTAGCGAACATGTGCGTACAGCTGCAGTTCCCGAAGCCGCTCCATTATAACCAACTATCGCTTTAGGCTAACTAATATCTCACTTCCTCAGGCCTTGAAGAATTATCGTCCTGGGTGCTTCGAGCAGTATGACAGAGCCCTGGTTGATTTTATAAATGACCGAAAGGAGTACACCAAGGACCAGCTTTCTCGGATACGTGTCCCAGTCAAGTTGGTCCATTGCCTAGGGAGCATCGCATACCCTCAGGAATATTCGGAAAAGTTTATGCAACAGCTAAAAGACGCTGCAGTAGAGGTCAGCCTGACCGCCATACCAGAGGCTCCACACTTCGGTGTTATAACACATGGGGATATGTAAGTAGAATTGCTTCAGGCAACCAGGGCGAACACCTGATATTCTTCTAGTATTAACCAATTACTCCATACATTCGTTATAGACAACTGCAGGACCTCTGTTCCTCCGGCACCCCAAGAAGCCAGCTCTCCCTGGGAGGCGGAGTTGGCGGAGGCTGGTTGGAATAAGGATGGGAGTGACCTTGAGGACGACTGAGAGAGGTTCGCTAATCATATACCCTTTTTTTGCTTTTAGGTACAGATTGTTAATAGTGCACAGTAGAATGTACGCGCGCTCTCCATGCATAAGAATCCCACCAAAATCGGCCAATCCGGAAATGGCTTGACCCACGAAGAGATGGTCTGTCAGTTTGCCTTGTTCTTACTCATAGAAATATTTCAGGCATGAGCTCTTGGAGCCGGTGCAAATGAAATATCTTACCTGGGTATCAATTTTCACTGCACGGTCCCAGGTGGATGATATTGTGGCCTCTCTTGCTGGAAGAGTACTCTTTTAGAATTCTCGCAGATACGAGAATGGCAGAAAATTTTCGGCTGTTCTCTACCCATCTCCGCCCAGAACGCCACCATGAAGCGAAGAGGTGCCTCGTGCGTTATGTAACAGCTCGTACACTTTTGCTCATACTGACTCCCCTGTCCTGAAAAGGCTATCCTCCAAAGTCAAAGCATGTTATCTTACTGGTGCCAGGAGAAAATCCAAAACGCCTACAGCTGCAACCCGTTTATATTCAAAATTTGGAAACCATTTACCAGGTACTCCGCCGCAAAAGATGAGCACAGTTTCTGAACGTTGTAAGTCTTTCTTTATACTACTCTGTTGAGTTTCGGGATGACTGCCACAGATCGATCCGTTTGACTTGACGGTGGCGAATCGCATACCCCACTAAACTGCCCTATATCGTTCATCTAGAAGCGTCAATAGCTAATTCCCACTTGGATGCTAATGTCCGTACATTTCTCTATCACCGGTCCCGAGAAGGCGTATCTAATAGTTGCAAGCAGGACAAGGATCGGATATCAATGCTGTTTTACCTGTCATTCTCTCGCCATGACAATAGTCTCACCAGGGATTTTGTGCACTTGGATGGTTGTAGGAGAATGTGTTTCAGACAAGGAGTGTTTACACTTGCGAAATGAGCACCACATTTTCTTCCTGCTGGATTCCCAACGCTTGGAAAGGTAGTATCAATTCACGGAAGAGCACACTTGAACTTCATACTCTTACCTTGTACAGCTTTAGCGAGGCGGTGGGAACCCAAGAAAGTCACGGCAATATGCTATCCGGGAGGAACCAACGAAAGGTCTTCGAATGTTGGATTCATATTACCTCAATCACATCCTCGCATACGCTCCTTTGTTCGTTATGGAGAGACGGTAGCCTCTTAAGGCCAGTGTATATGCCATAAGCTCTCCGAGATCCCACTGTTGTTTGCGCCCACCACATATCCTCAATATGAAGGGTATGTATATCAGTGATACAGCTCCAATTGCTGCTAGCCACCATAATATCACCTGTATGCCCATTTTTTTCCCAGCGGAACCTGCGACCAGGATTACCTTATCTGGAAGCGGCTCGCTTTGACCCTTCTCGTGGACTCGTTTCGGTATCACTTTCGGTATGCGCTCCGCACGCATGCAGCTCAATGAAAGGGCGCTTCGAGTCGCCAGGGGGATGATGCCAGAATACGATGGAAGAGGACATCCGAGATCTTTACACTGTCACGGACTATCCCATGTCGATTTGGCTATTTGCCACTCCCGTTGAAGCGCATGCGCAATACAGTGGCTACGTACAACAGACCAAGGATACGCATCTGCGACGTGGCCGGTGAGTCATCCTTGCCCATATGTTATCTGACCTGAGGCCTAGCAATCTTTCGTTCTTTTCGCCAGGTTAATACCTTGTATAATTCGTCTTCTCACCCCTCTACACTGGATTATAAACAATTGGCGTAGAACGCGAAGAATTCAAGAAGATAAAGGGTATCAGTGTACCAGGGCGCCGTAAGGTGAACTTGAAGGTCAGTCGCGAAAACTTTGGCAATTATGCGGAATTCGATAGCTCACTGCTCCAAGATAGGTTCCCTCCGGGCCGCTGTCCTGACAATTCATTGTCATGGATAGACGACCTTGGTGTATGCTCTCGTGTTCTCATTCAGAAATATTTTTACTAATTATGGTTTAGATACTACTGCTTGTTTGTTGCTGTAGGCAGCATTTTTATATCTTGTGAAGCGTGCGGACCAGCTATATTACGCCACATGAAGAAGTTGCGTGATTGAATGGTATCTTGGAGCTATTCTCAATATTGACTATCGCTTTCTACGACCCCAATCGTCGACACTGCGTTACTCAACGACAGCAGGGCATCGACCAATCACTCCATGTCGGGGTAACGAGGTATGAAACGTTCATGGTTCGTTCTCCTTCTTCGGTCGGGCTGGTGCGCTAATCCGCATACTTGTAGAGGGTATGAGATCGTCCCAGGCCATCCACGCCGGTTCGACTATCGCGCGTCATATGTTGATACAGCAGACTACGGTGGCTGAGGTTCATGCAGGCAATAAGCATAGCAAAGGGTGATCAAGAATGCTGAGCTACACACCGAAAACAGCTGGAGACTGTTGGGATTGCAACTTCAAGCATGTGCCGGAAGATTCCCGAACCTTGGGTACCATCAATTTGGCACGATACTAATTAGGTACTTGAGTAGAACATTCTAGATACATTCTGTAGTATTTAAGGAGCTCATCTCGAGCTCTAGTAGCTAACAATTTAGTATGCTCTACTCAGCAAGCCTTCCACTGCAATAGAGACGATATGTGAGAAGGATGGAAGGTTGATGCTCTCAACGGTACCCGAAGACACGGGCTGATCAATTACACATTCGAAGCCAGCCGAGTCCTCCATTACGATCCCATCCCTTCTCCATCCTGACCTTTCTGCGGAAATGAAGTTCGAAATTCATCCCGGCGTCCAAGTAACTGCAAGTCAGCACAACTTTACATGATGCTTGGATACGCACGCATAACTTCTACTTTTTCAACTAAAGAATTCCTTAGTGCTGCGGATGCGCTTCCACCCATGTAAGCGGTGCATCTAAAAATAAAAATTCATCAAGGAGAGATCCTGAGACACTTTAAACGCCGCTGTAAGCCTTCCGAGGACGCATCAGCCCGGGATAGTGAAGACGTACATACGGAAGAGGCGTACCTGCTGATGACAGCGAAGCTATCCAGCACTCAGTAGCGTCTGTCTATTTATCCAGAGTTTGGACTACCCAATCAAGTCTAGAAGGTGATGGATAGCATAGAGCGAGAAAGCATGTGTTCAGAGCGGATTGAATGAAATCGGCACCTTGGCTACATCAGGAGAGCCTAAAGGGTCAATTGTATCCTGACGCGAAAACGAAGTACCTCCCGGATACACCATCCCAGCATCAATATTCAGGACAGGCGTCATCTAGCCCTTCCTCTACTTGTTCGTTTCCGTCGGTGTAATGTACCTTCGACTCACCTTCACTGATGCAGTCAAGAATACCTTGAGATATATGTGCGCGCAGTCCTTTTACGTGGGTGTGATGATGATGCCAATGAATGGCCCATATATAACGACAGATCGCAGGGATTGTCAAGTTAAGTCCTGGAGAGCGAGAAGCGAGAGAAGACGGGGACAAGTGCGAACGGGAACATGGGGTAAAAGAGTCCTCTGGGTGGAGGGGAAAGCATCGCGAGGATCAAGGCCGGACTCGACAGGTACAGTAATACTACACATAACGCTTGCTGATATTAACGAGTCCCGCTAGACTTGAACTGGCTACCCTTGAGCTCAAGAGAGAGCATGCGCAGAACTCAGCGAATGTCTCCTGCATGAACTTTCATCTGAGTCCTGTCTTAAGAGAAGAATGCGTGGGTGAAAGGGCGGAAATACTTTAGAGAGTTAGAAGATCGGAAATTACAGTTTGAGGTAAGCATGTTAGTACCGTTGTTAGAATAGATCGTATTGAATGTTAGGGTGTCGTTAGGTGGCGATAATCGAAGTGAGGGGTAGGCGTCTTCAGGCAGTCGCTGGGAATCAGGAGACGACCAATGGTCAGGAGACTTAGGCTAAAGTTTCCGTCGCGTAAAAAGTGCGAGCATTGAGGTCATAACTGATGAAGTTTAGTCCTAGAGTATTGGTGATACGATCAATCCCGCACTTGGGAATTTCCGCGTCGTCTTGTTCCATGCATCAAATGTAATTTTCTACTTGATCAAGCGAAGTCATGCCATTTGAAATTATTGCTTCCTTTCAGCACATCAATGTCCCTCTAGCAGGTTTCTAGCAGTGTTCTGCTTGATCCTCATTCTCCCTTGGCATGGCAGGGCACGGACCATGTCACCACACCGCTTTGCTGATACGTGCCATGGCATCATAATTATCAGCTAATCGGCACAATAAGCGGACTTTCATGGGAGCTTTCTTTACTTTCTTGGACTTCTGAGCCTAGATTTCTAAGAAGCTGTGCGGATGTGACTGGTCCACAGGCCTTTTCGGCATCAATCACGATCAATCAATGCGGCACTATTTCCAGACCCATGGTCGCAACTCCGATCTTCCTTAATATACGGTGTCTTAATTCTGATCAGTACCTCTGAGAAGGAAACGAGACAATAGCGATAGGTCCAATCCCAATTTAGTCATCACCTCTTGAAATACGAGTCCATAATCATAATCACATCTTATCTTCATCATTACACGCAATTCTGACTATGTGGTTTGTTGTCAGTTTCGAAATATTTCGATATTTCCTTATTAGGAATGTACTAGGATTTCGATACTATTTTTACTGGCGCCAGCTGTAGCACCGTTCAGTGAAACAGCCTTCCTAAAAAGGAGATGAACCATCATAACGGTAAGTACAGGATCATGGTGGAATCCCGACTGGGACAAATACTTACGTAATTATTATTAGATCTAATGTAATCGAGGATCTAGGAACACCTACTTGGGACTTTCTCTTGTGGTTCCCAGATGGGTGTCTGTCAATATTCAGAACGTTAATAGGCATCGCAGACCTTTGAGCTTTCAATACGTAGGCCCCACAAAAAGAATTCGTAGAGTTCGGCCGACGCACAGCCCCATTAGTTAATGCTCATTTTCGGGTCATATTAAATATATAAAAGGTAGACAGTATGTGACCCTGGCTTTTGGATTCATTAGTAATCTAGAATCATGTGGATGTCACGGTCCTGGTTCTGCCATCGAAGCAGTACTGTACAACCTGCCTTCGCTCAGCACTGCGACCATTCTACATCGAACCACTACTGAGTACCCTCAAGGATGTATCAACTCCTCTCACCATGTCCAGGCCTGCTCTGTACCCGTACAGATTATTGTACCACCGATATCGTTAGGCGCCCCCAATAGTTCCCAGTCGACCATGCTGCACCACAGCCCTCACCCCGAGCTCCCCCTACCACAGGACGTGCAATGAGCGGGGCGCTCCGTGTGGGCCTACATTTTCAGCAGTTTTGTGACTTGCCTCCACTTAGTTGTCGCTCTCATTCCCGTGCTTGATCTCGAAGAGTGCCAAACAATGGCCATTACGATAAATCTACTACATCAGGATGCCCCGGAGAAGTTGCCAAGATCGTATAAGCGGCTGAAGAACGTTACGCTATTTCGAGTCTCAAAAGGACCGGGTGAGATAGCGCTCCTTTCTCAACCGTGCAATCTTCTGTGCTCTCATGATCCACTGCCACCTGTCTGCCTGCCACCCAGGTCTTCGCAGGACTGGACAAGTCTGCATTCCTCTCGCTGCCCAAAATGATGCCAGTCTTTTCAGATATTGTCGACCTCAACAAATGGATTCTAGTGACCCGCATTAATGTGGTTCGTTTCTTTCATCAAATTCTAGTCTTTATCGACGCTGATAAGTCCTCGTTTATTGACACTAAACGTAAGTACCACTTCGCATGGAAGGGAGCCGTGCTGGGGAGCATTATTTTCGCTCCCTTTCGACGGTCTGATATGTGGCTGGTGCATCTGCCGCTGATCGGTAGACATTGAGGACTAAGGGATACGAGTATGTCTTTCGTCCTACATCTGCGTGCCTAATGTAACGGCATATTTCCAGCGATACATTTCTCATCCCCAATACCTCAAGCCGGACCGGTTCGCGATTTCTAGCGACATCTCTGGTGACCAATTGAATCGCGACGTTACTCTGAGAATTTCGTGATTTCATGCCTTGACGAAAATCAGAACATGCGCATACAGCCTTCTCTCGTGCTTCCACTGGTTTTTTGGTGCAACGAAGATCACATAATACTCGGCTGCGCAGCTGCTTGCAACGATATTTCAGTCTTTCAGTCTTGCACCATGTAGGAACGGCCATGTGTCAGGATGATTCCGGAAACATCCGCTGATCGATCGTCTTCCCTCAGGCTCAACCACACTGCAGATACTGAAACTTTGCCGCCGGATATTTGCCTCTGTTTGCCTATTATCTTGATAAATTTACTTTCGAGTTGCTAGAAACTGGGGGTTCATGCCATGGGGACAACGGGTTGTGGACTCATATCATCCTTAAACCGCTGCTCACGATCTCGATATTCCTGCATGGTCGTCAAGACTTGACTGGGTCATGTTTATTTGAGGCATAAAAATGAATAAGAATGGAATTCTAGCGCAAGGTCCGTCATATCTCGAGGACTAGACTTCGTCAGTAGCGAACTTCAGCGAAGGGACCCGTACACTGACATATTTTCATACGACGGAGGCGCCATTTGCCAGCCTAGTCGCCTGATCCTCCCTCTGATCATTCACCGCTCCCTGGTTTTTAAGGGCCCTTTGAAGCGGGCTCTTCTTCGCTTGAATAGTGGATATCTAACGACATCCTAACGTTCAACATGACCTCGCTAGATGAAGGCGAAGATCTGCTTCAAGCATTGACTTCAATACCTCAACCTCTCGACGATGCGCGCGCGCTGTCGACCACGCATGCTTGGCATGAGACAAGCGCTCTGGCAGGCGCGTCCAGGAGATGTTCAACGAGTCTTGGATACGCCCCTCCTTGAGCTCAAGGACGGCGAGTTCGAGCCTAGCAGACTTTGATAGTATCGTGGGGTGGATGTATGAGCAGAGGCGGTACCTTTTCAGATCAACTTTCAAGCTCTCTCCATCATGTAGGATACCTTTGTGTACGCCATACATGTCGGCCACCTCCCCGATGGCGTCCTCAAGGGAGTTTATCGCCGAGCTGGGTTGGAGCGGGGCGAAAAAGTTTGGGAACGCATACCAGAGAACGACGGCTAATGCCACCATGTTGACAGCCGTCCCAGGGCTCGTTGAGGTCGCAATCGTAGTTACGACTTCCCTCAACTTGGCGGAATTCGATGGATTCTGTGAATTTTGTGGCATGGAGTGGTAAGCGAGTTCTGGCGGCTATATTGCTGTATCAGAACCGGTCGACCGGGGTGTAGTTTCATCGTCTTATACTCAAAGTGTCGACTCAAGGACTTGAACTTTGGGTGGTGCTTAATCTTGCGGGGTGCACACTGACACGATATCTGAATGTCTCTCAAATTTTCAAGGCTCCCGGGGTCACAAAGAGCTCTATTGACGCTATCGACTTGCCCTTTTGTTGACCTATCTTGCCTCTGTTCGAATTTTTGCCAAAGGGATAGGGCCTGTTCTGCATTTGACTACTATGTCGAAGTAGCAGAGAAAAGGCAGCCGAAGAGGGGTTTCGTTGCCATTAAAGTGCGGTAGACTTGTAAGTGCCCTACTAATGATCGCCTATTCAAGCGCTAGAGTCTCTGTTCTGTAGGTTGCATCATTTGCACCGACGCTGAAGTATTCCCAGCACTCTGTCGGGATCCCCTTATATAGGGCGTCGGTAGCCCAATCTGGTAGTATCTTCTTCAGTCAGCTGTGCAAATGACGACAGCTATCACTTCGAGCTGTTTTTCATGCTGCCATAGCCTTGAGCACTAGATCGAAAATTTCTCAGCATGTATGTGTATTCTGGCCTACGCGTTCTTAATGCACTATTGATACATATGTTTGGGAATGATGGAGCAAGAAGTTCGTGTCTCGGTATCTCGACTCTCGGCTTTGGACCTGTATCAGGATCGTCGGGATTGTAGAACCTCAATGAGAGGAGAGACTTTTCGTACCGTGAGTGGCGCAAGATAGTAAAATGTTCAACAAAATTAGGAAGATATCGACATTCAGACTTGCAATGGAAAAGAGTCTGTAAAATCATACAATATGCATCTCTTGCTGTATTAATTGTTGGACCTGAGATGCCGGTCCACCTTTCTGTCGTTCTGAGGGTTGTCGTACTAAAAGAACCGACATCGGCGTTTGCCGATGTCTCTCTCCCCTTCCACCCTCATTGTAAGTACGCGACGTTTTGCCCCAGCGCATAAGAAAGGCTGTCCCCATCGATGCAATCTCTCAAGAGGACCTGCAAATCATCTCCTCAGGATATAGGTGCCGCCAAAGAGCCCACAAGTACTAGTTGACCGCGTCTTTTCCACGGCTGCATGATGATCAACTATAATTCTAGGTATCAAACGAGTGAAAGGTGCCACTTACTGTACCTTTAAGCTTTCATCTCAATTTCCGGGAGGTTCTCACGGGAAAAATTTGCAGTTTTCATGGTCAACAGAACGCGGTATTTTTATCCCGTGCCGTCGACGGAGAAGGTCTTTCGGAGCAGCATTCTTCAATACAAGAGTCAGGCAAGAGCCTTAGACATCTGGATCCTGGTGCGCCTTTTTCTGCTGATGCACTTCTCAGCCATTTATTTTTTAATGCTGGAAGAACCCTCTCCATCGAATGAAGGCCCGCATTGATCACGCTGTCGCGACAAGGGAGCTGACACGTCGACATGGAACATTCAAATGAATTACGGTACGTCCGTTCCCGTTTTTATAGCATATATGCGTACTGATACTAGTCTCACGTAGTCGTTAGGTCTCTTCTTTTTTACTACAGAGCAGCGCCTGTTATAGAAAGACTGTTGTATTTTGATCGCCATATGAAGATAACGGTCAAAGGGGTGCTGAGCTGGATCCTTGTGCGTCACGTTCCCTGGCATGCACTCATTGACTCATCCAGCCTTGCAGAAGGACAGAAGAGCATGAAACGACGAGCCCTTTCTCTGGAGGAGGTCTAAACTTGAAAGTCACTCTCTGAGGCGCTAGATCACGCGCTCCGAATTCACGCTAAAGACGACACCGGACGAGTCCAGAGTCTAGACGTCGTACGTTTTGCTTGTTCTGCTCCGCTTCGTCTCTGACTGAATGGCGCAGGGGAGCTCAACCATGGGACATCGACCAAAGTTTCGTGCCAGTTTTATATCGACGACCCTTCCCACATCTTCAGTCCTGCGATGACTTATTTGACGTTAATCAGCTCCAACTGTCAACGTAGACACGAATACCGACGAGGAAGGAAAAGACGGACATCATACGATTGATGATTCATAGGATTGCCGATCCTAAGCGCTTGTACCAACCTCATCAGCCTTTCATCTGTTTGCCTTCCACTCTCAGAGTCTGATGTGTTACATCACAAGTCATCGAGCCTACGGAGAGTTAGAGCTTAGAGGTGTTGCAGCCGGATGCAGGTTCTTATTGGGACCATATACCGGTTTTCTAACATCTAACCTTTTGATGTTTACCACCGCTTTCACTGCTTGCCAATTTCCGATCCATCCTCAAGAGGGATGTGGGGGCCCACGATCGCCATGTCGCAGCTCCAATCTCTCGCAGCCACAGATTGAAATATGCAAATGTTAATTCCTTTCAAACTTACAAAAGGGAGAGCCATAGAATTAACTCGTCCTTTTTCTCAGTGACAAATATTAGCTCGGCCCTTGTGGTGCAAACAACGATAACCGTGTGCCGTCGAGCCTGTCTGTCGAGCATACCCCCCTGCACTATGACGCAGATCACCAGTTAGCAGACTGGCAACAGAGCCTTATCATTCTTTTCTTCCCACAAATCCCACTGCACATATGCTTCCATGGTCGAAAAAGGATATGTCTTTTCTCTGCTACTGTTCTCCCCGACTACGTGCGAGCGTCGTCTCTTAATCTAGCGACATCCACGTTTTTTCTATGCACACTCTCTGCGGCCACAATGCCTTGGTTGTCGTACGCCCGGAACAAGTATAGGCATTCGCTTGCATCTTAATAATACAGTCCTACCTTCTGAAACGGACGCTTCGTTCTCGTCATCACTTTGATGAGGGAAGTCGGCCTGACGATGTCGGTTCATTTCGCAGAGGTGAGTCAGTAGATATCTACCTGCTTATTCCCGTCTCATTGTGCCGCAGGGAAAACGCCAATGTTTGTATTTGTATCGACAGTCTTTTTCACGAACAACAGATAGGAACGAGAAATTGAAGTTCCTAATGCTCTAATCGGGTTGGATGCCCTCTCGTAAAGTGGTACCCCGATGTTGATCAAGGACAAACAACTGTGCTCAGTACTCTTGGGTGTACGGCCCTTCCTGTCTGTCAGCCAAAACGATCACGCTTGTCCCAAACAAAATTCGCGTCAGTTCCTGTACACCCTTCCTTGCTCTCGTTCAGCAGGACGTGGCGTTAGATCACCGATTGATTGCTGCACCTTTTAACCCACTCTCACGCCGACGTCAGGCCCAACGGAACGTTGCCATTTTACGTCCCTGTCATCTCAGACGACTCTACCTGTGCTTCTGTCTTTTTCGTAGCCGTCGACGTCGATAGCGTCTACCTTCTCTGGGTGCGTGCTCGTACCCATCGACATGATGGCACTTCAACTCAATGCAGTAGTCAAAGATTTTGCTCTTCTCCCGTCATTCACCCGCGCGAGCATAGCGACAGCATTGGATGTGAAGAAGCTCAGCAGGAATGACGGTTTACAGGCAGATGGGGGAAAGCTGAATATGTGGGTAAAGGTGAAAGTGGGCTTCGGAGGATGGACAAACGCAACTTGAGTCATGAAGAATGAATGTTTGAACCATCTTCACGTTTACGCGTTCTTGTGATTCACGGAGGAATCCCGGGGAGAAGAGCAGAAAAGAACTGTCTGCGGTTGCACATACGTGGTTTTCCCTCGACAAATACCCCACCTTTCTCCCTAAACGTAATCTGATCCCCATTGTCAAGTGGGGTTCAAATCCGCGGTCCGACTCGGTTATTCGTCATCAGAGGGAATGTAGCGTCTGTCCGAAGTCCCAGAACTTCCAGACGTGGAACATGGGCCGCACATTTTCAGCTCAAGGCATTTACGCCTACAGGAAATACTATCATATCTATCGAAGTCCGAGACAAGGAGAAATGACACAGTCTTACAAGCAATCCAGATTTCATGCATTGGAGATCTGCCAGGAATCGCACGCGCCAACGTTCGTGTCTTTCTCCTTAATCAATAATATAGCAGGTACCTGTTATGGAAGAACAGGTCAGATTATGACCAACTTGACGAATCACCACAGTCAGTCAAGACGTCAAAATTACATTACCAAGTTCCCCGTTACTGGTCTGCCGTGGGGTGCGGTGCTGCATATTCCGACGACCCACCGGTGTGTAGGGCTTTGATCGGCCCTTTCCTAAGGGACAAGTCCGCCGTTTCCTCCGAATGTAGTCTCCCTGAAACAACCGTCTCATATGTTAGTCTCTGACTTATCCATAGATTCAATCAGTTGTTGCTGTGGGAAATTATGGCCACCTGTATGCGAGCCAATGTTGTGCTCTTAGAAATCGAAGATGATCAACCACCTCCGAAAGTTCTTGTATGCCTTCGTCCGACTCGCGCAAGTGGTATCGTACCGCGTAATGATGATGATGATGTGCATCCGAGTGTTTCTTATAAGGCTGTGGGTTCCGGTTGCAGTTCAACATAGAGATCCCGCCTTCCATCTATTGTCCACGATCCCAATGCCTACGGCCACGGTCAAGTCGAGCACTGGAAAGACCACGTTCAACTACACAATATCAACACCATCAGCTTCTTCAGCCATCTCTATCGACAAAAATCTACCAACATTGCTGTTTATTCATGGGGTCTACCTAGGATCACAAATCTTCCAACGTTAGTCGCATGCCGTCCCTTACCGCCGAAAAACAGTTAGGTTGACATTTGTTTTAGGGCAATTTGAAGACCCGCAGATAAGAAGATTCAACTGTGTTGCAGTGGATCTTAGATTACATGGACTCACGACGAGCGATGAAATTCCTGAAGGCTATAGCGCAAAGGAGGCTGCCGAAGACGTCGCGTCATTTATGGTAATTGACTCGTTTTCTCAACGAGGTGTAACTGAATTCCGAGGTTCAACAGGACGAGATCTGTTTACCCGCCTGCCACATTGTGGGCTTGTCGATGGGCAGTATGGTGGCGATCGGCCTCGCTGTGTACTACCCAAACAAAGTTGCTTCTCTTTTCCTTGTGTCGCCGCTAGGGTTGGAAGAGGTGCGCTCATTGACGTGCTTAAGTTGAAGAGATTAATAATGCATGTAGCCGGCAGATGTCGCCGATGGCCGCCGGGAAATAGCAGAATACTGGAAGGAAGCTTTCAAGACAGGCTCACCGAACATGATGGCCCTCTCTGATGCGGTCTACGGTGCCCATCAATTAGGTTTTAACAACAATCCCAACAGCTTAGCGAACGTGTGCGTACAGCTGCAGTTCCCGAAGCTTGCTCCATTATAACCAACTATCGCTTTAGGCTAACTAATATATCACTTTCTCCGGCCTTGAAGAATTATGATGATCCTGGGTGCTTCGAGCAGGATGACAGAGCCCAGGTTGATTTTATAAACAACCGAAAGGAGTACACCAAGGACCAGCTTTCTCGGATACGTGTCCCAGTCAAGTTGGTCCATTGCCTAGGGAGCATCGCATACCCTCAGGAATACTCAGAAAAGTTTATGCAACAGCTAAAAGATGCTGCAGTAGAGGTCAGCCTGACCGCCATACCAGAGGCTCCACACTTCGGTGTTATAACACATGGGGATATGTAAGTAGAATTGCTTCAGGCTACCAGGGCGGACGACTGATATTTTTCCAGTGTTAACCAGCTACTCCATACATTCATTATAGACAACTGCAGGACCTCTGTTCCTCCGGCACCCCAAGAAGCTAGCTCTCCCTGGGAGGCGGAGTTGGCGGAGGCTGGTTGGAATAAGGATGGGAGTGACCTTGAGGACGACTGAGAGAGGTTCGCTAATCCTATACCCTTTTTTACTTTTAGGTACAGATTGTTAATAGTGCACAGTAGAATGTACGCGCGCTCTCCATGCATAAGAATCCCACCAAAATCACCCAATCTGGAAATGGCTAGAGTCACGAAGACCATACTGGTCTGTCAGTTTGCCTTGTTCTTTCCATCTGAGCCAACTAATCAGGAGTACAGTTGTCAATTACTTTTTAGTTGAAAAGTTTGCGGTAGCGTCACGGTTATTACTGCCCTGTCTCAAACTTCACATGATCGTGGCATGTACAGAATGTGCCAAGCAAAGTGTCTGCTACTCGAGTATCTCCTTGGTTACGCCAGGAGAAAATCGTGCAGAAACTCTCCGTAGGGTCTGATGCAACTGTAAGTGATTCCCGTCGCTAACCGAAAAATACGCCAAGTTCACCCGCTAAAGCACGATGTTTGCTTCTATGTCCGCATCCCTCGGTCAAACTGAATACTTTTTCTAGACCGGGGCTGGCTTAAAAAAGTCTACAGATTAACGGCGTCAGCGGATTCTTCTCAGCGTCGTTACAGTCGTTTCAACACTCAAAAGAAACTCTACATACTAGCCGCTGCCTCCTTAAAGCTGAAACCTGTGCGTTGGACAAAGGCTGCTTCTTCCTTTCGGGCTGCGGACCGCCTGTATTTGGTTCGGGCGGGTATCTGTCAATCGGCTACAAGTGCGTACGTTAACCTTCCTTTCCGAACCCAACGGTCATAGACCATTGAACTGGCACCTTTTCGCTGGCAGTTTCCTCGGTAGCGTGACTGTTTATAGGCTAAACCATTCCGCGGATTCCGCGCTGACCTCACCTCGGAAGAGAAACTAACACTCGGAAACTCCAACTCCGGAGAGCATTCAAGCGGACGAAAACTCGCAGAAAGATGAGACGGAACATGCACGGAGAGCGACAGAGAATGGCCGAAGTCCTAAGCTTTTCAATGCCGTCCTTTTGGCTTTTTATGTACTCAGCGCTGTTTGCTAGAGAGAGTAAATGCATTTTTCTAGACAGTGCGTAATAACGGCTTTCAACGACAATTCTCGCGGCTCTTTGATTTGTCTTTCAAATAAGCGACGTTAGCGACTACATAACCGACTGTCCTAATTGGCAGTGAGTCTTTTGGCACACTCGGGAAGCAAACCAATGATCTCAGTGTGCCTCCGAAAGGTCTGAGTATTACATGAGAAGCAGGACATCATTGGAAAGCTGCATACTACTACCGTGGTATTCGCTGTTCGGCTAGACTCGTTAATCGCGGTATGATGAACAGTAAGGTTACATCTACCTCTCAACAGGCGCGTATTCCTTTTCTTTGATCGCCCGTTACCCAAGTCTTATAACTGATACAGAGCAGAAACAGATCGAGTCACCGACAATGACGCTGGCTGCTGTTCAGCGCTATTTTGGAATATGAAGTGCTCTAGTTGATATGGGAAAGGGAGGCTGTATCTCAGGGTCTATCGCTCCTCTCTTTCATTGTTGGCGGTGTCGGTTCTTTCGTTCATCGCATTTGTCACTGTGGCCGACTTTATGTGTTTTGTAGGGGGTGTGCCTGAATTTCAAGGTGAGAACACACGAGAAGTGGGTGTTCCCGCAGCACTGAGCCTACTGTAATGGGCTTACCAGCATTGAATCAAAGTATAGCAATAAGTTTACCGTTTGCGGGGCCTTTGGCGCAATCGTATCATTGCACAGTTAGCAAAGTATCGATCTCATTTCAAATCCGAGGGGGTCCACACACTTATCAACTGCTTTTTTTTTGTGATGGATACCAAAATATTGAACGTAGCGGGCCCTGGCCCTATGAGTTGGGAGTCGGGACCCAAGTAATAAGTTTTTCAGTGCTCTAGCTTCGAGCCCATGCCACGTGCAGAACAATAATTTCGTTCTTGACGAAGAGCCGCCATCACTGCGGTACTACTTGTTTTCTTATAGTACTTGCCCTTAGATTTCGGACCCTCAGACGTTGATCTCGCCTTACCTTCTCTTTACTGGTTGACAATCATAGGCTCCTCGCGAACACAGTCCTCGTTGCCGCCAGTCAGAGGAGATGAAGACCTTTGAAAAACAAAGAGGACAAGACGCCTGACCAGCCGTGGAGATGCCTTCTGTTTTCACAATGCACTACACGACTTTTTCCATTTTGCCGCCTTGTATCACGCTTTTCTCGATATGATTCGACATCCAGTTGCTACAGAGCGCTACGTCCGTATCAACATCAAGGCTGTTATCTTTAAAAAGTTCTGTCTGGGCGATACCATCCTGTGCATTACATGGATAGCTGCGCGTCTACCTAGCGGACGAGGTACGTGCATATTCCGTCACCTGCTCATCTCGACACCGATGAATCGATGTTACAGATACTGTTATCATACAAAACTGTTTACGTCTGACATCAAAGCCCACACCAAAAGCATCGGAGCCGCCACCATTAGCGGTCAGTTTCTGACATACAGACTTCATCGGGACAACACCTTTTGACTCGTCGTTCGCCGTAATCAAAGTTTTCGCTCCCCCTGGCTATTCTTGGCGGGTGCGACCAAGGTGAACGACGCGGTGGTGCTGTAATTTTTTTTTAGCACAATGTTGGATGATATCGTGGCTCTTAGAGGGTGTTAAGCTATGGACAAAGGTGAAAGAGAGTAGGGCGCCACAATATCATCCTTCTCAACAGCGCATTCCCTTCCCGCTATACCGGCGTCTGAAGATTAAACCTGTTTCTCAGACCAGACATGACCAAAAATCAGTGAAATTTGGCCCTTTTATTCGCTTTTTGTAGGCGAGTACAGGACACGAAGAAAGGACGATCCCGTGGTGAAATGGACAGCGTTCTCCAAGGGTCCTCATATATTGCTCCCTGTCGCTTTCACTCTGATATGGCGACAGTTATGTCTATCGCCCAGGAGGGACTTGGTAACACACGATGGTCCATTTCATAACTCTATTCTTTCCATTCCTGCACGCTAAAACTATGCAAGTCTCGGTCCTTTTCCAAGCAATTCCCTCTTGGGATAACTCGCCTTTTAGGTTTTTCATTCAGTTTCAACGGCAAAACCTCCTGTTGTAAGGCAACAGGAGAAGGAATCCGACAAGGACATGATAATAATACGCTATCACTATTCTTCTCTCCCGCGCTTGCAGATTCCGTAAATGACGAGGAATGTATTTTCATCCACTACCCGAACGCGTGTCGCACCATTCATTGCTACTGGTCGGCGATGTGAGCCAGGCCCATATCACAGCCCACTTATTCGTCTGTCATAGCCGCTTATCACGACCAAGTCAGCTCCTCTCTGGCCCGCGGCGCGCGCTCATACCGGTGGATATGGTTCAGTCCGACGGAATCTCGCCTGCCCCCCATCATTCTCCCACGAGCACAGTGATGTCAATACGTGTGCTTACTCATCCTCCCAAAGTTCTCTGCCATCTCTGCCTGCATCCTTGACTTTCGCTTGCCCACGTCCACTACACAAAGCGATTTCAAGAGAGCCGGGGCAGCTTTGTCATGGGGAACATCTTTTATGGACACGGTGATTTGCCCATTCTTATCGTTCACCAGGAGGATCCACGGAGAGAAGAAGGGTCCGACTATGTAAGACGCTTTTGTAAGAATGGTTTCGTATACGCAATGTAACCTCGCATACGCTCATACGTGCCTTTTACGCTGACAGACTGCTTCGCCTTTGTCACCAGCGCAATTTCACCCCCGCTAGCCCGGTTCAAACCGTAGTCTGATGCATGTTATCCACTGTCAGAAAAAGTTCAAGTTCAGCACCTGTCCGAAATCCCGGACACTTCCAGATGAGGATAATCTACTCCACTTTTTCAGCCCAAGACGTTCTATACTGCCATAATACCAAAATGTTCTGTTTACGTCCAGAAGAAAAACTATCATATCGATTGAGAATTAAAGACACAAGTCAAGAAGAGAATGTCATATGAAGAAATAAGCAAGGTCCCCGTTACTGCCCCAGGTCTGCTGACTCAGATTTCAGTTGAAGGGTGTGGGACTACGTCCTGACGGTCGCCTTCGACTTATTCTACGATCCAGTAGCGGCAGTTGCCGGTCCCGATTCTTTCCTTTTGTATGAAAACTGAGCTGTATCTGAACTGTATCCGTTTTGTTGATTTAATGGCTTTAGGTAACTGATCATTCAAGAAGAATTAAATAAGATACACCTTGATCAGATGTGGAAAAGTGCTTGGTGGTGCAAAAAACACTCGGCGGCTGCACTACCAGCTCGCATTTTGCACAATCTAAATCTCAGAGTGATATGTGCCCCTCACTCAAACTGCTTGCCCCTGCATATACGCATTACGTCTCGAACAAGAAAATATGGCCTACTACGCACAGTATAGAGTGCGCCGGCTAATAGGGAGATATCGAAGATCAAAGCATGTTCAGCCACAGCCGTCAGTGCTGCCGTGAAGCCGTTACGTGCTGTGGGCTCGCTAATCACCCCTAATCACCCAGAGTATAGCCCCTGTCCAGACGATTTGGCTCCTCACAACAGTTACGTCTTGCTACAAGCCTATGACCCTGTGTCGTTTCCTCATTCTTCGGAAAGAATTGGGAAGTCCGAGGTGTGACCGGCCCTTCCCTCAGGGTCAGTGTGCTGGTTTCTTCGTCGAAACTGTCTCATTGTTGGTTTCCACCCTAGTATATAGATTCAATTGGAAGCCGTTGCTCTGGGGGATTGTACGTAACCACTTTTATGGGCCGTTCGAACGAACCAATCTCGTGTGTGCTTGGAGATCGGCGACTTTACGCGTTAGAAATGCACTTCGTCGTTGACCACATGTATGCAAGCGGGGTTTTCTTATAAGGCACTGGTGGTGAATGGCTACAATTGGATTCAAGGATCTTGGATTCCTTCTACTCCCAACGCTTTCAATTTCTATCTATCAGGATGCCTACGGCCACGGTCAAGTCGAGCACTGGAAAGACCACGTTCAACTACACAATATCAACACCATCAGCTTCTTCAGCCATCTCTATCGACAAAAATCTACCAACATTGCTGTTTATTCATGGGGTCTACCTAGGATCACAAATCTTCCAACGTTAGTCGCATGCCGTCCCCTACCGCCGAAAAACAGTTAGGTTGACATTTGTTTTAGGGCAATTTGAAGACCCGCAGATAAGAAGATTCAACTGTGTTGCAGTGGATCTTAGATTACATGGACTCACGACGAGCGATGAAATTCCTGAAGGCTATAGCGCAAAGGAGGCTGCCGAAGACGTCGCGTCATTTATGGTAATTGACTCGTTTTCTCAACGAGGTGTAACTGAATTCCGAGGTTCAACAGGATGAGATCTGTTTACCCGCCTGCCACATTGTGGGCTTGTCGATGGGCAGTATGGTGGCGATCGGCCTCGCTGTGTACTACCCAAACAAAGTTGTTTCTCTTTTCCTTGTGTCGCCGCTAGGGTTGGAAGAGGTGCGCTCATTGACGTGCTTAAGTTGGAGAGATTAATAATGCATGTAGCCGGTAGATGTTGCTGATGGCCGGCGTGAAATAGCAGAATACTGGAAGGAAGCTTTCAAGACAGGCTCACCGGACATGGCAGTCATCTCAGATGCAATCTACGGCGCCCAACAATTAGCTTTCGGCAACAATCTCAACAGCTTAGCGCGCGCGTAGGTGAATCATTGCTCCCTATTCCATTATGACTAACCGTCGTTTCAGGCTAGACGCTATCACGACGTCTCTATTCCTCAAGAATTGTGTTCCCGAGAACTTTGAACAGTACGACAGAATCATGGTCGACTTTTTTAACAATCGAAAGGCGTACACCATTGATCAGCTTTCTCGGATACGTATGCCTGTCAAGTTGGTCCATTGCCTAGGGGATATCGCATACCCTCAAGAATATTCAGAAAAGTTTATGCAACAGCTGAAGGACGCTGCAGTCACGGTTAGTTTGGCTACGATACCCGAGACTCCACACTTTGGAGTTGCAACGCACGCGGATATGTGAGTAGAATTGCTTCAGGTTACTGATGTAGTACCTGATATGTTTTCTAGTATTAACCGATTACTCCTTGATTTTATTATAGCTAGCTGCAAGACCTCCATTCCACCAGCACCCCAAGAAGTCAGCACTCCATGGGAGATAGAGTTGGTCAAGGCTGGCTGGAAAAGAGATGGGGACGACCCTGAGGACGATTAAGACTGGTTCACTGATCATACACACCTTTTTTTGCTTTTAGGTACGGATTGTTAATAATGTACAGTAGAATGTACATGCGTCGGACTTGTGAAACCAAGGCTGAGAGCTGAGCTAACATAGGAGCCTAAGCGTTCATCCATATGTCGTAACTGCACCTTCTCTTCCTTCTATTCGTTCGTTGGCGAAACTGACACGCCACTCAGATGGACCCGAGGAACTCCAATTGTATGGGTTTGTGATACTGAAGGTCTGGATGCTGAATTTGAATTTTGAACGCACTGAAATCTTGCTAGGGTCACCTAGATATGGCTGGAGTAACGGGGGCCATGCTGGTCTGTTGCTTCACCTTGTTGCTTCCATCTGAGCCAACTAACCGGGAGTGTAGTTGTAATTTCATTCGTAATTAAAAGGTTCGCGGCAAGTCACAGTGATTGCTGCGTGATCTAAGAGAACACGGCCCTACACGACCATGGAATGAACATAATGTGGGCAAGCAAAGAGCCTAATACAAGAGGAACTCCTTGTGAACGTCAGGAGCAGTTTTAACAGTTAGCGTTCCCCACCAAGTTCACCGTCATTGAGTTCACCGACATCTCAAATAACGATGAATTCTTGGACATACTCAATCAAACTGACCGTCTTCCAATGACAGACTTCCGACACTAGCTCATTGCACAAATCTACGTAGGCGGTCTTATGCAACCACAGTCACTACTCGTCGCTGCTCCGCAAACCGAACAATGCGCCAAGTTCACCCAATAAAAAAGCGATGTCTATTCTGGATTAAATTCGGTGCCGTTAGCAAATTGTAGTCGCTTTAGAAAGGTCTTCGGAGTAACAGCGTTGGCGAAATTATCTGTATGCCTTCCCCGCAGTCGATTCAACGCCCTCAATTTCCAAAGAAGCTCTGCAGACTGGACATAGCCACCTTGATGCACTTGAGAGAGAGAGAGGAATGACGAGTAAGCATAAATAGGGCATAGAAGATGCTCTGTCATCACTAGGTAGATGAAAATGGCTGCCATATGTTGTGAAAAACGGGGGATGAGTAGATCAGTTCGTTCCCAGTTAGTACATGCGCGGTGTCAGGCCAATAGTATTGCGCTTGGCTGAGCTCTGCAGACGCATACAGATGTACACTACTGTACCTACTTATATACTAAATGTTAATTTACTAGAATCTTCTACATGTTTCCTAATATTTCTCTCTTAATCAGCAAGTTCGGCATGATGCCGGATTGCCATCATCTCGGCTCAACACTCAAATTCCAACACCATGAAGAGGGGGAGTGCAGACGATTAGTACAGATTTTGGCGCTTCTAGTACGTAATCTCGGCACAAATGCAACCACCGTTCAAACTCAGCTCCCGCTCACACCCTGAATGTTTTCTCTAACGGCGGCCCTCGATATTCAATGCTGTCGATAGCTGTATTGGCGCCTGTAGGCACAGAAACTCGAGGGCACTATATCAATTCTTTAATGTTGTCAAAACCTCACCCAGCTTGTCTTGAAATATATGCTCGTCTTGGAACTTCCTGAATGCGATGAGGGCGGGGCAAATGCTGGCTGGGCCCAGTTCTGGAGGATCTCTTTGTCTCAACAGTGTTCTTGCTTCAGGCCGAACCTACCTAACACCGGCGTGTACCGGACCACAATCCCGGCATCCCCTTGCAAAAAGCATAATATATATTGTAATACAAATTATCCTTCTCAACTGGCATCCGAAGAATAATTATGTATTAGTTCGATTTCACAGCTGTAATACCACATCTTATTTATACGTATCTACTATTTACTTTACATTCTTGACATTTCGTACCTAGCAATAATTGACTCTGAAACCCCATCTAACCTGTACAACAGAATATACTTACATTTCGAGTCCACGACGCTCCTTCCCAAACAACCAGCACCTAAACTCCAACATTATGATCCATTCTACATCTTAGTATCTGGTAGATCCGCGTGGTGCACCGAGGATCCGGAGAGCTTCTCGTCATCAGTTTTTGTACCGGCAGCTAGCACAAGCTGATCTTTTGCGTCGTCTCCGTCGAAAATAACAGCGGTCTCTTCAAGAGTAAGACCCTTTGTTTCGACGACATCTGTACAAAGTGTCAGAACTGACTCATTCATGGTTCAAAGGGAAGTGCCCACAAAGGTAAATGAAGACGCATTCGAATGCAATCCAGCACACGTAGACGATCTGTAAATCCCGTCAACGGTGGAAGAAGGTAGGATGACACGATCATGTACATAGTACTTCCAGCCGATGTTGCCTGTCAAAATTCAGAACATTAGGTGCAATCATGGAGTGAATAAAAGCGCTTACTCAGCGCGATTGGGTTCACATACTGGTTGAAAATCAGAGCCAGTGAAATTGTGAAGTTGAACACGTTGAAGCCTTTGGCGCGGATCGGGTAAGGAAGGATTTCGACAGTGTAAGCTACAATCAAGGGCGAGAATGCAATACTAAGCGGCAAGTGAGAAGTTGTAGTACCAAGATGACTGATACAGGCATTGCTTACTCGTAGGCTGCATAGAACAAGAAAATGAAAGCTATTAGGGCATGAGCAGCTCCTTCAGTTCCTTTCTCGCTGTGCACTGCGAAGCAAATAGTTTGAGCGCTGAAAAAGACGAACATGCCCACTGTGGACATCATGAACAGCAGGCGTCGGCCGAGTCTTTCGACGAGACTTGAAGCGAGCAACGCCCAAGCCAAGTTCCAGATTTGGAGGATACCGTTGATCAAGAGCTGAAAGGAAGACGAGCATCGGCGCCCTATATCCCAAGCATGTAGCATACAGTTTACTTACCTGGATTGTTGGATTCTTGATGTTAATGTCGGTCAAGATCTGGTTCAAGTAGTACGATGCCAAGCCATTACCGGACCACTGAGAGAAGAAGGCAATGGCGATGATGATTCTCATGCGCTTACGATTTCCGGGGGTGGAAATCAAAGACTTCCATCCGACGTTTGCGGTCACTAAATTAAGAATCGATAATTAGGTGGCATGAAGTGACCGAAGATGCGAGCACGCACCGGTGCGGTCCAATTCAATGGCAGCCCTGATTTCCTCAAACTCATGCTTCACCAGTGGGTCCTCACTACAGTTTGGTTATAAGACGCTGATGTCCAAGGAAATCTTTTCACACATACGCATTTCCATTGGCATGATAATAAGCCAAGACCTTTAGGGCTTGCTCTTCACGGCCCTTGCTGACAAGCCAACGTGGAGACTCAGGGACGAACCAAATGAGGGCGACCTGCAATACAGAAGGGAGAGCCTGAAGAGCTGACGGAATTCTCCATGCCCAGGTGTTCTTGATCTTGAAAGTACCGAAAGTTGTCCAGGCAGCACTACGGGAACACCATAAACTGGAATGACATCTGAATAAATGATTACTTACATGATAGATCCCAGATACCAGATGGAGTTATATGTCGATGTGAGAGGACCACGATAAGATGGATACGATATCTCAGTAACCAGCATGGGGGCGGAATTTGCTATTCAGGCATAAGTTACTTCGTATTCTGCGGCATAACAGGCGTACCAGCAAAGGATAAACCAAAACCAATGAGAAATCTAGATAAACATTCAAAAACGTCGATCTATACAAAGATAATATAGACGTACCGAGCTCCAATAAACATCCCAACGGACTGAGAAGCCGTTTGAATAGCTGTGGCCATAATCATGATTATAGCACCTAGAAGAATAGTATATCTCCGTCCAATGCCATCCGAAGAATATGGGGCAAAGGGATATGCGGCAAGACTCCCAATATTCTGTAGAGGTGGACTTATTCGCCAAGGTTCGAAAGCAATGTAGACCTGTATTCGCACCTGAATGGCATTCAGAAGGCCAAGTTTCCCGCCAGCTGGCTTGTGAAAATACTCAGACCATTGGGTGAGTGATTGCAGTCCGTTCATCATGCTTCCATCGTATCCATTCGTAGAAGACGTGATGAGTCTGGTCTAAACATTGGTCATAGAACTACCGAACCTAAAGGGAAGGCTTACAGCAAACAGATGCAGAAGTTAAGGGCAATGAGCCTTTCAATATGGATGAGTTCGTGAGCCCGAGGTCCAACGGTAATAAAACCATCGTACCTTTGGTTGTTGTACCATTTCCTGTTGGGGTCAATAAGGTGACTGTAACCTGCCGACCCTGTGTTTGCAACAGCGCCTCCAGCCATTGTTCATTAGCGAAATTGAAGGTACCAGAGTTGAAGGTACCAGGAGCAACGAAGTACGCTTAAAAGTACCGGACGGGTTTTATAGTACTCACGGGCACCCCATGGACAGTGACAGCTGATCACGGAAGTTTCTCCAAAGGTACGCCGTAGCTTGAAGAATTGAGTCTAGTACGGAGGGTCAAGATATATTTTTAGTATTGGCTCCGACCTAGAGGACATGAACAGTTAGTTGCTCTACATACCCCAGAGGCTGCGCACTATGCCTTACCCTCGTCAGACAGTCCGTGGAATGTGTCACATTTCCTCAAAATTCGGCCGCCTTGCCTACGATTTGGGGCTGCGTCACTCTTCTGGAGGTTTTTCCAGAAAAAAGTAAAGCTGACACGAGGATTCTCCAGACCGTCCCATCAGGACTGCACGCTGATGTTATAGTGAAAATAACCGTAATCCGGGCCCCATGACGCTCTGCAATCCCCACTAGCAGACTACAATCTTAATAATTCAAGGGATCAGTAGGAGACTTCTGCTTAATACTCTCCGAACTTATCCCGCATCAAAGATGGCATGTTAGCCGTGATGGCAGGTGACTTTGTGGTTTGTCCAACTGGTTTTTCAAATCTATTCATAGTCTCAAGACGTGAAGAGATATGGGGAGGTATGTATCCAGAGAAGTTCTCGGGAGAAGCAAGATCTTGTGTGGCGTACTAGTAGCGAGGACTCGAGAGTAATCGATCGAAATTGAATGACTAACACGCGACTCAAGTTGATCCCGTCTCACCGCCTGCTAGAACTCACCGGCAGACCTCCAGGCAAGGAACACGGACCATAGAAAGATACTTCAAGTTGGTATGATCCAGCACATTCTGAATTAATACTCTATTGTGGTACATGAGGGCTAGTCGGTGGTATAGCAAAACCAAAAAAATCCATTGCAAGACGTAGCTGAAAACAGGAGACGAAGGTGGAAGGTATAAGTATTTGTCTTCTAAACTGTCGAAATTTTGATGATTTCGCCATTCGAGGAATGCGTTGACGTCGCTTCTTGTACTTTACGGTGTTCCATTTCTGTGACGCGTGATGAGTTGAGCCTCAAGGGGTCGCATATGAAGCATACCGTATTCATCGGGATGCTCAGCGTGTGTATATATTTGAGTAGTGATTTGAATCCCGCTGGAAGTCGATGAACGCATTTTAGAATCAGATATTCGTAGTGAGATGAATAACAAACGCACACTCCAGCGCCCGTAGGCTTGCTCCCACTGACGCTCTCCGACGTCACCTCTCCTCTTTCTTCGTTATAAACATTGATACCGGTCGAACGAGCGACCTTGATGAGCAATCCTAGATTGAAACGCGGTCATGATCACCGTGATCAAGGGAAAGTGAACTATACTCACGAGACATAGACATCTCAATTTGTAGCTTGACAATGTACACCACCGGGTGGAACTAAGTATAACGGCCCGGTTCATTCCGGCAACTGGACTCCGCGTCATGAAGCAGCTCACCTGACAGTATACGAACTGATTCCTGAGAGCGGTGACGCCCAGAAGTAGGATGTCCATACCAATAGATATGATAATTATATACTGGTTGAAGCTGTGGTTAAAATAGAGTGAGCAAGTAGAAGCGGCATCCGCAAGTACCGGAGCACATACCGCATGACTCTATCGTACTTCTTTAGGCCGTGCTGGATGAGCCGTGTCTTTACTTTATGAATGAACAAAAGATTGAGGAACAAGTCCAAAACTGCGATGCCGCTATTAGTCGGAAAGGTGGACATTGTGGCGGCACGACATACGAAGGTACACAGATTTCTCGAATCGATCATACCAATGGTTCAGCTTAAGCCGTTATCAGTGGGAGACATAGAATAGGGTCGTGAAGGAGCGCACCGAGATGTACGTAGTGTTGATTTGGAGATGCGCGGGAATCCCTGTTTCAGCATAGTTGAGGTTCAAATACTTCATCATGTAGACGTCAGCGCCACTTACAAATGCAAGCCGTGGATATGGATATCATGGTCACGATGGTCGCCACAGAGGCCTTGAGGATGAGCTAGGGACGGTTGCATTTTAGAGGAGGCTCCTAAATCATGTTAATGTAACGTACCCTGTGCCTTGGCTGCGAGTATAGGATGCAAAGTCGATTGACAATAATCAGCATCAGGCACTGAACCTATTTTAAGGTTTAGAGGAACGTCAAGCATCAACTGCAGTAGGGACCTACTTGACAGATCCAACAGAGGATGACCGTGAGGAAGACACCGAGACCGGGGGGGAAAATCTTCGCTCTGTAGACAGATGACAAATGAGTCCCTCGAGATGATATCCCATAGTATGACTTACAGATAGCCCCACGAGACAATCTACGGAAAGGTGTCAATGGTGAATGACTTCGCATCCAGCTTATTGAGATACGTACACAGAAGCCAAGATCCCTATTACATTAAAGAAATGAGTAGGTCATAAATCCACCTGGGAAACTAAGCGACGAACGCGAGGATTTCCACCCAAATCATGACGATATACCCGGAAAACTACGTGCAGCAAGCTGAGTATATTTCCAAGGTAAAAGAAATGCAAGGATCCTCACTCTTCTTGCTCTCCTCGTTTCCAGAATGGCGCACCATGTGACATTAACGGAAAATCCGAACTATAGGAAGATTCAGACAAGTAATAAATATGGATGTCGTAGAATGACGGACGAAAAAGCCAAAGGCGATGGATCCAAGGAGTAAATCTCCTTTAGTGACCTCCAGTTCCTCGAACCTGCGAGTTAAAAGATGTTCATACGGGCTGAACATGACTGATGATGGCCAAAAAGTTGACGCACGGATACTGGGTCTTAAAACCGACGTCGATGGTCATGACAAAGGAAAGGAATAGCCGAGCGATTGGGGGGGATGGCGGGGCTAAGGTCTGGCTGTAAAACCGCCGCGTATCTTATGTAGACCTGCGGGAATGATCAGAACCTCCTGAGCACCACTCTGCGCTTCTGGGCAAAGGAGTTATTTGTTAAAGTGATATTTTGGTTCATATGGTATACGATAAAACTTACGAGTTAAAATTTGGGCACTGCTGGTCCCATGAAATCTACGATTTGGATTTATCGACTGGGTACCGGAAGGAGGAAAGCAAGAACACGACGCAGATTTAACCGGATAACGTCGACCAATTACAGTTCATCGGATAGATATCTGTCGGACACCCGCGCCTAGTTGCTGGTAGGAGCGATCAGAACGATCACCTTGCGGAGCGCTTCGATCGCGCCCCGCCCGCGCAGACCGCGTGGCTCACTGAAAGAAAGGAGCTCCAGAAGGGCTCGGAAGGAATCTAAATTTCAAATTTATGTCGACGTCAGAGCACGTGAAGGTGTATATGCTCTCTTTCGGAAGACTTTCTCCGGGTTTCGGCGATGAAATTCCAGTGACACTGCGGCTGAGGCAGCGGAGAGGTGTCGAGCCTGATCCAGAACCATAATGTTGCTCGTGATACCCTAGCATACAACTATGGACAAAGACCTTGATATTTTTTTTCTTCCGCGGCCATTGTCAACCACTTTTCAATTCCCCTGCCTTTCGAATTCTTGCCAAGTCTAAGCGTGGACGAAGCTATCCAGTAGTTATCATCGTGGTATTGGATCAAGGAGCCTCCGCTACCCAAAACTACCTTCTGGGAGGCTTACAGCTTCAGGTCACTGATAAATAAATAAATAAATTCCCACTGAAATCACACTGCTATATGACCCAATGAGAACTAGAGCTTGCTTACCTTGAAGTCGGGACTCGATGCATGAGGCTTGAAAGGAGTTTGACGTGAGTTGAACACTCTAGCTTGGAGGCTAGGCTCGAGGGGACTGACTCGCTTTCAGTCGGACGTTGTCTGTCTGCGCAGTATGCCAAGCGGCAGGCTCAAAATCTCAGTATTTCTCATCACGGGCATCAAAACTCGGAGAAGGGGAGAAAAAGATTAACCCGGTCCTCAGGCCTAGACCTTCCTCTTCACTCTACAGTGGCCTCTGCATCTTTTGTTTGATGCTTTGGCTTTGTTGGGCAAACACCATGACCATGCATGACAGCCAGAAATACAGCTCAACGGAGCTTACAATGTCAAGTCCTCACAGTTGAAGTTTCTGCGAGTCCGCAAGCTACAAGGTGCCGGATCGAAATTTTCTTAAACACCTTCTTTCTTTTATGTGCCTATCATAAACTTTGTATGCAATTTTCATCAGTCACCATCAGTGTGGTATCCATCTAGGACCCTTTGTGAAAAGAAGGCTAAATCCTGACGAATATCTCCGCATTCAAGTTGGTGATCCACTGCTGCTCTCAGGATTGTGTGTAGAATTCTCTGTCATGACGGCACCACCAGGGGACAAGAATGGTTCAGCTGACTACTTGTACCTCGAAATGCTTGCTTGGAAGTTTCTCTCGCCATGTCCGTCTTTCAGTTATTTGCATCAGCACGACCAGTGTTTGAATGTTTTCAATATCTCGAAGCTTTCAAGATGGTCGCTTTTCATTGAATTCGAAGGTGAAATCGCTGCAGTTTTTGCTTCAGGGAAAAAAAAACTCTCAGTTCCAGTCTTTGGCCCTCATCCGACTGATCTTTATACTCGGGGTATTCTCCGAGATACTTGCAGCAATGTAGGTGTTTATGGCTATGTTAGTGGCCTCGGAACTCCTGTATTCAGCCTTGCAAGTCCCACATTTGGTTTGTAAGCGAGCGCGATGCTTCTGTTCGGATCACCATAATGCTTCAACTTCTAACCAAACCGTTGTAAGCTTTGATTTCAGTTTTTCTATCATTCCTTCAACTGATCATCTGTTGCATTTACGATCAAAAAGGCATAAAGTTTTTTTTTATCAATTGCATCTAGAACCTCAGCGGTAATCCGCCTTCGCTGGGTGTGCAACGTTCGAATCTTCGCTATCTCTGTTTGCCTCAGTAGCTGATACCGAGCTACCTGTAAAAGGACGGTGAAAGTTCAAGTTATTCGGCGCCATTCATAGCCAACTCAAAACACAGCGAAGTAACTAGCCTGACTTTAAACAGTAATGCTCTGATAGATCAAGCACCTTCTGCCATGTTTTGAACAGTAATATACAATACATCAAGCGCTCTCTGCGGTGATCTCTCTGCCGGAAATACAGCTTATGCGTAACTTTATCCTCTTTCCATGAAGAATCATTCGATGAAAGGTTTGGTCACTACGAAAGCACAGCCATTGAAACTTGGACCGGAATGGTACAACTTCTAAAAGGAGAGCCCTTACCAGACACTTGGATGAAGATGTCTGAAGTTTTAGTGGGTAACATATCTTACCGGAGCTATTGCCGCGACAACACACACACACACACAAAATGTTACTGTGGATCTTGCTAGTTTATAAAGAGGAATGCTGACTATCGTGTCCCCCATCTTCTCATTTGCCTTTGAACATCATCTTCACATCTTTGCCTTCAAATTTCCCACTCATTCACGATGTGCCGCCGCCGCCAGTAAGCAAAGCCTTACTACTGTATCTGCTTTCCAAATAACTCGTTTCATAGAGTCAGGAATGTCTACATCCGGTGTGGCCATGCTCTCAATCTTGTATGCCCTTCACATCTTAACATATACGCCCCTGCTGATCTTTGCCACTTAGCCTGAAAAATATGTACGGCAATGTGCTATTGCACACGCTGCATTCCTCTCATCTTTATCCCCTGTTCCAGGTTCGATGCGAGGAGTCCACCTGCAAATTTAGTCTTTTCCATCCTGCGAGCTGCAAACCGCCGACTTGTCTGCGGACATGCTGGCAATAGTAAGTCCGAAGCACAGTTGGTGCACTGCGACTTTATAATAACCAATGTATTACAGTTGTCGCTACCCTGAACAGTACTGTACGACTTGAAATACTTCGAGATTTTCTCGTTCTTTCCTGCTAACATTCTTGATAGCCCCTCGCATCGATTCGTATTGCCCTGCCTGCAGCTCCTGCCAGCGATCTCAAGACCGTTGATGTTACTAAGCTTGCATGCACAAATGAAGATGACAGAAAATTAGATCTTGATCGATCCAGATCATCTGGCAACACGTTATGTGAACATGCTGAAACTTATTCGTAAGTCTAAGTTTCAGCATGTCTCCGCACGCTTAGTAAGGAAGGAATCCGGTAGAAAGTACTAGATTAAGTAGAAACAGTATAGATACATTCACAAGCAGAGGAAAATCTTCGTGAGTTTGTCTACCTAGTGGCTAACAGCCTAACAGCTGGAGTACAACTGCATTCAAATCACAATACAGCACAGGGCGCTTGTAACTTAATTGGATGGTTGCAATCGGCTGATCACTCTTGGCAGAACTGCCTCCGTGCCTGATCGATGTCAATCGGGATGACCGAATTTATATATTAATAGAGATATTACCGGTTGCTTGCTCGTCCAGACCGACCGAGCTAAGAACGCTTACACATCTGATCAACGGTAATATAAGATGCAAATTGGCCCTGTGTTCCCTTAAGACTCGGACGCATGAGTAGGCTACGAAAGGATGCGTTAGTAGAGGTGCAAGTCCAGCACTTAGGTTGTTGTAACTTCCCACTCACTGGCAACCAGGCTGATAAGACTCTCAGATTCATAGGTGTCAATAATCAACTTAAGCGCTATCAGTTGCAGAGGCGCCAAAAGTCCAAGAATCAAGCATAGGAAGAACTATGATTCCGGAAATGATGATCTCGGAAATATGGTATCGAGGCCGCAATAAAATTACGAGGCTGTTTATGTTTCACTGAATGTGGACAGGCCACGTTCTGATTCTTCAATGATAGCCGGTTGTCGTCCAAAGTCGGTGAATATATATGTCTTGGCTGTGTGCTCAAATCATCAATTCTCGACAGATGAATACCGTATTCAAACATTTAATGCATGAAGAACATCGGCTCGGAAAGCCTCCGAGAGGGATCCATCAAATCTGCGTTACGTATGGTGGTAGCTGAACTTTCCTAGACGCATTGGGTTGTCGTCATTCACGGAGATAATCCCTTTGGAACAGAGAGACGGTGGGACAGCAGTAATGACCGCCGGTAACCTGATCAACGGCCAGACATAGCTTCATAGAGAGCATTCAACTTCAAGATTGAAGCATTCGATTCCCGCTCCTATCTACTCGAACTTGTCCAGGTCTAAAGCATCGGCGCTTTCGCGAGATGCATCATACCCACCTCTCTACTAAGGGCCTCATGAAGGAAGCCGACAGCACCGCATCATTGTTTTCTTCTGCCTTCTACGTCATCGTCAGGTCGACTTTCCTCGTTAAATGCCGGTTAGGACCAAGCCTTGATTCCTGCCAACGCTAGGATTATATCACGAGGTCCTAGTTGTGTGCTTCCCAGTCTCTGCGGCCGACCGAATCTATATCAAGGGACGATTCTAATAAACCGCGGTAGGGTTCATCTGGCGGTAGCAAGCGATAAGTGTAGCAGAGGGGAAAAAATTATGATGCATTAGTTGTCGACTGCAGAAACATGGAGATGCATACACGTTTGCAGAAGGAAAATTACACCAAGACCAAACCTACATTGTCCCTAGGAAAAGAAGATGAGTTAACTTTTTTTTTTTTGTGAAATGAACCAACGCCGGCATATTTGCAGTTTGAGGAAAGCGAGAGATTGGAACTGCAACATGGCCATTGCGCGTCGACTCGCTCTTTAGAGATGGGAGGGAAAATGGAAGCAACGGTGAATGCTAACAACGAGTATCACACCCACTTTGCGTAGTATCGGTACCTCGTCATGTAGTGTGTCCTGCTCGTATAAGGCAGAAGAAAACAATGATGCATATACGAGGCCGTAAGATATTCGGTCACGCTGGCATCGAGAGAAGTCCTGTTGTCGAGTCGGTGTACTGTTAAATTTACAAAACGCAAACCTTGTAGAAGGATACTTGTGCTGCTTGACAACTGCATTCAGAATTTGGTTGGAATTTCATTTTGAAGAAAAAAACTCAGCGAAATCGTCCGAATGGACCTTCTGAGGTTCGTTACAACGCAATGAGTAACAGCTGCGCCAAAGGGCTCTTGCGAACTAATGGCCAACTCCATCAATTCATAGAACCAATACTCTGTGGTGCAATTCACAGGTTTCTGAAAGTATAGCCGGCACATTTTTCAATTTGATGTAAATGATATTGAAAGGTGAAAAAAATCGGGACGTCCAAGGGAGAGATTAGTGGGACTAAGTCCTTTCTTCCATATCGTAGCTCGATCAGAACATTCTGGTAAATCCTTTAACCGGGTTTCGATATGTGCAGGAAGTCAATTTGCCACAGGGAACTGGTTTTTCATAGTGTGCCAAACCCAAAAAGCACTGAAGTGCATTTTGGACCTTGGATAAGTCCATCGCCCCGGCAATAGAGGTACCAGACTCGCTGAGAATGGAACAATTACCATGCAGACTTTGTATAATCTTTGACTGTCAGGTATGTCGCTAGAGTCGGTCCTCGCGTATGAAAGGAGGGCGCGCGGTAACTGAAGTCGAAAATCTGACATCATTCTCTTCAGAGGGCACTGAACGGTAGTCCAACGATGGCGCAATCTCTGCGTAGAGAAAATGCCACTTCATTTGAAAGAATCTGTGGGCGGAACTGAATGCCCATTAAATGCCCTTGCCTACATAATCTTCTCATACGACCTAAATCTCTCCAGGTACTTCCCCCACCTCCCCTCATTCCAAGAGGCAATGTCTTTCCACTCCTCATTGTCCTCTCCAACCATCCTCCTTGTGAACCACAAAAACCCGCAAATCGCTGTATCTGCGAAACACGGTTCACTCCCCATAACGAAGTCACCCTCACTTCCTTCAAACCACTTGTTCATCTTTCCCAGGTTCTCTTTTGTTATCGCCCACAACTTCTCCCGCTCATCGCCCTCCGGGGGCTCCAACTTAGAAATCTGGGCAAAGCTCTTTCTCACATACGCTGTCGTCCGGTCGTTCATCTTTACCACTACGCCTGAATAAAAGAGAGGCAGCTTGAGATGGTCAAAGACGTTATTGACCGAATCTGTGAAAGCGAGCTGGAGGGTCATCGTCCCAGCTGGGATGAGTACGGGCCCAGAAGAGGGGTATGTCTTGTCGAGATAGGCTGCTATGGCGACAGAATCGGAGACGACGGCGCCAGTGGAGTCGTCTTGGATGATGGGGATAGTGTAGAAAGGAGAGACGCCATCAGCCTTCGTGCCGGTCGGCGCGGCACCGATCTTCTTGGCGAGAGCTTCCACGTCGGGGAGCTCGACATAGACAGTTTGGTAAGCCAGTTTTTTGAGGTTTAGGGCATACCTAACATTAACTAGTTAGTTGTAGAACGTGTCTGCAGCAAGATATACGCGTACCTCGCCCGCCAGGTCATCATAGTCCCTGGGGAATCGGCTGCCTTGGATGGAAGGTCATACAGAGTAATCATGGTGGTAATGTGTAGAGAATGCCATTCAGCTTAGGTTATATACACAAAATTTCTAGCCGAAGGCTTACTAACTAGAGGGCATGATTCATGTACCGGGTAGTCTTAATCAGATGAAGGGAAGTACAGAGTGATCCTGCTTAACGATACCACAACTGCTGGTGAGGCTTACTAAGTAGCTGGCATGAATAATCCAGCAGGTGACGGCCTTTGTCATTGCCACGAAGTTAGTGCGGATGTATGCTTCATGGTCACTCGTTTGATATCCACGTCCATGACTGAGGATAGAAGTACGGGTCTTTGTTGCCCGAATGATATGCATGGAATACTCTTCCGTTCCATGATGCATATAGAGACCGTTTGGCTACGACGTGCAGGAGATAGATAATCTGGGTGGGGGATGGAAAACAGCCGGCATGAGCCGACTTTGCAGGTAGAGCGCCGGGGGCCGGGGGAATTTCGCGTTTATATGGTACGTTTTTGCGTTTTCGTGCGTTTGCTGCGTTTGGGTGATATGCGTTTGGGTGCGTTTTCGTGCGGCCTAGTGCGCTTTAGACCAGAATATTATTGCATTTACTCCCGTAAAGGCTTCGCTGGCCAGCCAGCATCATGTATCTCTATTGTAAGTCACAACATACGTAAAATGAATGCCTGTAGCATGCGATGGCACCTTAGAGAATGCTCCGTGTGTCGTGCTGTAAGGAAAAATCAATGGTCAAGTCGGAACGCATCTCGCATATCAATTGAATTTTGACCACGCACCTCGCAGGACTTCACACATGTGTTGTGAAATGAAATGCATGCGTTACTGGATGCAACGCATGCATTCAACATAGAACGCATCAACGGATGTGACTGTGATAGATTTGTGACGGGTGCGTTCAGGTACGTTAGGGTCTGTTAAAGCGTGTTCCCTAGTACTTCTGGTTTGGCAAACAGTATTTGAGACCTTTTAATACTGTTGGGTTACGCTAGTGGTATGCTTTTGGTAGGGGCTTCGACGTTGAATGTAGACAGTGTCTGTAGTATCGCTTTGTCGATTCGAGATGAGTCAGTAACGGAATGTGCACGTACGACTGGGTAGACGCGCTACTAGCATGTAGGACCCAGGATGGCCTCACCCTGGCAGAACCTTCTTGACATAATGGCCTTGATGGTGACAGGGACTTGGTGGCAACTAGTCGTCCACGTAGAATTGCACCGAGACGAGCGTGATATGAGATGCGAAGCGCATTCCAAGACTATGGATCAATTTCCTCTGACCGGCATCAGTGGAAATGGATGTCGCCTCGATACGAACACTCCCAATGACCTTTCTGTTCAGTTTCCCCCGCACCCTCCTTTCTCTCGTATTGCCATGCATATCTATATAGGTGCCCGACAGCACGTCGGGAAATTTCGCAAAATGTAGTGACATTTCTGAACGTATTCCATTTCAGTTGCAACCTGGAAATTGACGTCTCACTGGTCATACAGTGCCCGCCAGATTTCTACACGACCTTTTCAACCAGACAATATAGTAGCTGATGGTGTGACGACGGTCATGCCTTCCGCAGGCCCTCGCAGTGATGGTTAATCTGTTTCGTTCGGTTGTGCACGAGTGTGACGAAGGGGGCCTTATGTCTTCGGCATCAGAAGATGGTAAAGCAGAACCGATGGCTAGCGAGCTGCGACAGTCGTGAGATTGAGAGGCAATGTAAAAAAAAAAAAAGACGATTGACGCACGTGTCTTCATATCTTCTGAACTAACACCTTCCTCAGCGCCGTGGCCACCCACGCCGATTTTTTTTTTTTTGAGACCCAAAGCCGTCGATACCAGCGACCATCCAACCTTTTTCTGATCTGCTTCGACGGTGCCAGTGAGCACTAAGCTAGGCTGAGCTTGACATCATCTTGCGCCTAAATTTACCGAGTGGTTCTCAGCTCTTCCATGGCAATGTTCGTAACGTGTGTTGGTGCTGAATGCGGTGCCGGTGAAGAGCTAAGGTTCTGGCCGGACTCCTCGGTTCGGGCTGTTAAGGTGAAGGTGCACGTGGCACGTGCATCCGGTTACAATCGGTCCGAAAACCTCCCGAAAACAAACTTCTTCACTTGGTGCAAGTTGAAACTCTTCTTCAAACTCGTCTTCTCTTGCATAGTTTTTCTGTATACTTTAATCTGCGGCCGCTACCTCAAGGCTCGCTGCTCGATTGTTATCCTTCAGACCTTCCTGGCAGACTTCACTCGCATGGAGATTATCAGTGATCCCGAGTTGAATGCGTGTCAATGGATTGGATTGAACGACACAAAGAGGGAGCCACTACTGACAAGGTGATGTAAAGCAATACCAAATAAAGTACATAGGATTCTTACACTCCCCTCAGTATTCACGATCGCTCAGCAGCGTGATTCCTGAATATGCATCAGCGGTATGGTGTGTTTATTACCAATTACCGCTGTCTGTTATCAAAGTCTGCTTTTAATACAAACTAACCAATGGTAAGTTGATCTCTCGTGCTCGAGTCACAGGCTCTATGCACTCTATTGGTGCCCTATTTCTAGGCTTCTGGTGCTCGCGCAACGCCATCTCCTAGGCTCACGCGTGGCTCATACCAAGACTCGCCTTCTCCTCCTTCTACTGTAAGTTCTTCTGCGTTTTTGTACCGCGTCTTGGCGTCACTCCTACCCCGCATACTCGTTTTCTCGTTTGCTTCTTCTCATGCTTTCTCTCTGTCCGTAAACACACAGCATTGTTTTTCGACAGGTGCAAGAATTAATGACCCATTATTTCTCTGTGGGACTCTCTAGAATAAAGAAATAGTCTGCATGTTCGAGGGTCTCCCTATTGAAAACATCTGAGGCTATGTACTTTCATCTAGGCTTTATTCATAAGTAGACGTCGATGGGTATATCGGCGGTGTTATGGTTGGGTAGCCACCAGTTTGGTGCATGAGTCAACACATCTTCTCTCAGTCTTGACCTCAATCATGGATAATAGATAATTGGGGCACAAATCAATAGACCTTTGGCAGCTACAATTAGTGCTTTCTTGCACCAACATCAAGTGCTAGCTTTCCTTCTACCACCCTGGAGTAGCTTCATTCTTATTGCCTTTATATATCAGCAATTACCCTGCGCTTGGCAGTCATTGCTCCAGCAACAGCTTCACGTTTGCTGAAGTGCTGATCTCTCTTGCCTTGCAAATTTTTCCTCTCAGGATGCCTCTCAAATTCTCTCCAGACTCTGTTCTATTCCTGCCTACATACATCTTTCCTATGCCATTTGCATCATCTCAGCCGTCATCTCTCGCCATATGCATATCATCAATTACAGAGTGTATTTTTGGTGGGCACAGGTACAGAGGGATCTAGTGAAAGTAGGCTGTTGTAGTTATTGCATATACTGAAGTGATGCCTTGAGGAAGTAATCGATAGCTTGTACTAAGAGGGAATGATGTGCAGTGCTCTCAGATAAGCATAGAGACAAGCACCACGTTGGAGCCAGTGGAAGGTTGAGTCATGTCATGTGCTCCTGGTAGTGAAAATGTTGGGATTTGAGAGTTGAGCCAAGATGATGGCAATCCGGCATCATGCCGAACTTGCTGATTAAGAGAGAAATATTAGGAAAGTTGTAGAACATTCTAGTAAATTAGTATTTAGTATATAAGTAGGTACAGTAGTGTACATCTGCATGCGTTTGCAGAGCTCAGCCAAGCATAATACTATTGGCCTGACACCGCGCATGTACTAACTGGGAACGAACTGATCTATTCATCCCCCATTTTTCACAACACAAACGCATTCCCGGTCTTGTCATTTGCTTGACATCCTGATTGGCCACCGGTTACCAGGCCGAAGTTCGTCCTCCAGTTGGGATCGCAGAACTAACCGTCTGTACCCAATTTAGTATTTCGTCTACTTTCGCATGGAATTGTGTCTTAACAGGCCATCCGTTACCATTTGCGGAACTGCCGAAGTGCGGCATAAGCCCTTGGGAGAAGGCAGCCAAAATTGTGATTGCCAGAAGTCCTTTCTAGGCAGGTGATCTGGGGAAAGTCGCTGTAATCAGTCCTCTTTAGGTTGGCGCACGTACACCGGAAGTCCTCTTTAGGCAGGTGAAAAGTCCTTTCTAGGCCACTGTAATTCCTCTCTAGGTTGGTGCAAAGTGCAAAGTCGAAGTCCTTTCTAGGCCGTCGTAATTCCTCTTTAGGTAGACGAAGTGATTAAAAGTCGTTTTCACGCTGCCGTAAATCATCTCTACGTAGGTGCAAGTTATCATAAAAGTCGTTTCTACGCCGCCATTCTGCCGCTGTAATCCGTTTCCATGTTGGCGATCAATTGGTGATATCATTTGAAGGAAGTTGTTGGAAACCTCGAAGATAAATTAGGTCATGGGTTAATGAGCCTGATGCTGTCTTGAGGGGGAGTGTTGGGATTTGAGAGTTGAGCCAAGATGATGGCAATCCGGCATCATGCCGAACTTGCTGATTAAGAGAGAAATATTAGGAAAGTTGTAGAACATTCTAGTAAATTAGTATTTAGTATATAAGTAGGTACAGTAGTGTACATCTGCATGCGTTTGCAGAGCTCAGCCAAGCGTAATACTATTGGCCTGACACCGCGCATGTACTAACTGGGAACGAACTGATCTATTCATCCCCCATTTTTCACAACAGAAAACCAAGGGGATTTTGCCAGGTATGGGCATGGGTTGGGTGGTGACTACCCGTGCTGTGATCCCAGGCCTTTGCGTAGTTATTTTGATTATAGATCAGTTGTAAATGGAGTATCAGACCGAAATAAACCATTTCCGATGCCATCAAAAAATGTCTGACTCTATGACTCCAACCCGGCCCGAAACCCACGCGGGTTCCGGGTATGGGCCACCGGGTATTTGCGCGGGTCGGCCCGTGTGTAGTGATCTCCAGTTCCTGGGTCTTTTTATATTTACGGCCGTATAGCCGTATTTACGCTACGGTCATACGGGTTGATGCCGTACCGCAAAACGATCATTCAAAGGCCTGACGGTACAGGTATTGTAAAATGACACGCAGTGTTCAACGAGTGACCGAATTTATAGTTCTGGTAGGTTCCCTTATATCTTGACGGACTAAGCTTGGCAGAAGTCAGTGGTGTGAATTGTATTTAAGCTCTCTAGGTTAGGAGAGGAGATAGGACGAGTTCTAAGTTCAAGACAAGAGACTTTAGACTATACTATCCCTTTAGTGTAGTCTTTGGCCTGGCACAGGTCCGAAGTGAGATCACACGAGTTTAGGGTAGAAAGAGTTGCTTTGTTTCTTCCAACTACGGCTCTTTATATACTAGAGGCTGTTGTAATGACAAGTGTCGCGCATCACAACGCAGTTGACGTCGGGATCATCGGTTTTTTATTGCATCTTGTTGCTTCTATTAGTGTACACGGCATGTAGATAAATAGATAGCTGAACGACGACAACCCTCGCCTGTTTGTGAGGGGGTCCCTACTGAAATCCAGGTGATCCCTGGAGAATTACCGCTCATTCTAACAGAGGCTAGTCAAATGAGCGAGTCATTAATGCGCAATATAGTCATTTCTACCTATCATTAGCCTTCTGAGTCATCTGTACTAGTAGTACATGCAAGGTGAGTCATTCATCGTTTACAGGTGCGGTGGGCATCTCTATGTAACGTCACCCCAAGAATCCCGGATCATGACTACTCGTGTAAGTCCAAGTTCATACTTGAACCAGTGGCCAATTTCTACCCATAAATCAAAATTTCACTGGCCTTGGTTCATAAATAGGGCACCATCTATGGAAGACTCTATCTCCTCAGCTATATCTCAACCTCGCATTACATCCTTATATTCACTCGATCCACGTATTCACTCGGATGTGCCGTCGTCGCCAGTGAGAAACCATTTTCCACTGCATCCGCTCTGCTCATTAGCCCTGTACAGTGTTAGGAATGTCTACCTCCGATGTGGCCATGCTGTCAACATCGTATGTCCTCTACATTTTGATGCGCCCGCCTTTACTAATCGCCGTTGACTTAGCCTGAAGAAATTGTATGGCAAATACTATACAATGTTATCCATCTCGGTCTTCACGTTTTAAAACCTTTCCTAGATTCGATGTGAGGAGGCTAACTGCAAGTTTAGTCTCTTCCATCCTATCGACTGCAAACCACCCACTTGTTTGCAGACCTGTTGGCAATAGTATGTCTGTATTGACCCGCCCTAAGTACCTTCCTCTTAACCTCCTTTACAGCCTTCGCTATTCCGAACAGTATTGTATGAGAGCTCTAGTGACATTCATGTTCTTTTATACTAAAATCCGTGTAGCTCCCAACCTCAACAGGTATTGTCCCTCCTGCGACCAGGCAATTCACCAATACCTCCACCGCTAAATAAGGATGCTACCGTGCGTGCACTGCATCACTATTTATGCGAAGTATTTGGAGTTACACTGACTTATTCAGACCCCACGATAAGTCCCGCCGACAAGCAACTCGACCCGAATTTTAAGTATTACTAGTTGTTTCGACATGCAGTACCGGCCAGGACTCTGTCAATAGAAAAAAGATATAGATAGTACAATCAAGTGTTTGACGTGCGAATGACATTCACCATAAGAATATAACCTTACTTTTAAACGCTGGATGATCCTGAGGTTCCGATCTCCGGGTCGGAACTGTCCTTGATCAGCATCAATTGAAATTTGAGTCAATCAGATTCAATCACGTATTCTATGCGCTGCTGGAATGGCTCAGAGGTATGTTCATCCCACTAATGACTGCCCCACAGCCTGTCCCTTACAACTGAAGCAGCTTGTAGTTCGGAACTTGCATGCCCAATCAGATGTAGAGACTCTAGCCTCAGTAGTCTTCGCTGAGTTGCAGCGGGCACACCGGTGTCCCAGGACTTGGGATCAAGAGATGAGGACAGCCCATTCAATTTTCAGTTACGTCATTGACCTTGAATACTGTAACCCAGGTCTCAAAGATCAGCATCATAAGCTGTGGCTCAAATGGTCTGCCACTGCCTCATGTCGATGAGCCCAACACAATTTATTATCGCATCCATACCACCTAGCTACTATCCTTCCCAATTAAAACCAGTCCAATGGGTTCCATTTTCTTCCAACTCCTCAGTAACACAGCAACCTCCATCCAGACTGGTCCTCAATTATAATTGGAGTGATCCCGACGCTGTAAACAATCGGTGCGAAGTATAAAATGAACTTTGATGCCTGACATAATAATAACAACTACCATTCGAACAAAGCATTGTACATAAGTTTGTCGTTGAAGTGTTGGCAGAAGTCACAGCATACTGGCTGAGGGTGCTAATAGGTATCGGTGGGCGACGTGCGCAGGTGGAACTTCGTACGACCTTTTGTTGCCATGCATGTCACTATACTCGGGGCTGGACACCTCAGGTAAGAGAATGGCACAAGGCTACAACTATGACAGCTCAAAATTTACCTCAGAGAGTACTGGACAGTATTGCCCAAAGATAAAGTCATTTTTACAACAAGCAGAATCTCCTCGCAAGAAAAATGCAGTGGCATGGTTTTCTTTAAAGGTATTGAGTAGTTCGATGACCTTGCCTACAAGATCTTCTCATACAGCTTGAAATTATCTAGGTACCTTCCCCATTTGCCATCATTCCAAGTGATGATATCTTTCCACTCCTCACTCTCCTCTCCAACCATTCTCCTCGTGAACCACAAAAACGCACAAATGACCGTGTCTGCGAAGCATGGTTGCTTCTCCATAACAAACTCATCGTCATTACCCTCGAACCATTTGTTCATCTTCCCAAAATTCTTTTTCGCACTTGCCCACAGCTTCTCTCGCTCCTCCCCTTTAGGCGCCTCCACCCTGAGAGCCCCGCCCAGTCTCGATTTCAATAAATACAATGCCGTCGCGTCGTTCATCTTTGCCACTATGCCAGGGAAGAATAATGGCCGCAAGGGAGAGAAAATATCGATTACTGCATCAGAGAAGGCGAGTTGGAAGGTCATAGTCCCGGCAGGTATGAGCACAGGCCCAGAAGAGGGGTATGTCTTGTCGAGATATGCTGCTATGTTGGCAGAGTCGGAGACGACGGCGCCAGTGGAGTCGTCTTGGATGATGGGGATGGTGTAGAAAGGAGAGACACCATCGGCCTTCGTGCCGGTGGGCGCGGCGCCTATCTTCTTGGCGAGAGCTTCGACGTCGGGGAGTTCGACATAGACAGTTTGGTAAGCCAGTTTTTTGAGGCTTAGGGCATACCTAACATTGACTAGTTAGTTGTAGAACGTGTCTGCAGCGAGATATATGCATACCTCGCCCGCCAGGTCATCATAGTCCCTGGGGAATCGGCTGCCTTGGATGGAAGGTCATACAGAGTAATCATGGTGGTAATGTGTAGAGAATGCCATTCAGCTTAGGTTATATACACAAAATTTCTAGCCGAAGGCTTACTAACTAGAGGGCATGATTCATGTACCGGGTAGTCTTAATCAGATGAAGGGAAGTACAGAGTGATCCTGCTTCACTACACTACAACTGTAATGAATCCCATTCGGTTTGAGTTTATACATACAGTAGTTCGGGAAGGCTTACTAAATAGCTGATCCTGACAGTTCGGTCTTTGTCATTTCCACAACGTTAATGGGGATGTTTGCTTCGCGGGCGCTCGTTTTGATATTCACGTCCGCGCTGTTCAAGATCGCAAATGAGAAAAGTGCGGTTATTTGCTATTCAGATTACATGCATCGGTGTTGGCTGACTACTCTTCCGTTTCACTGGGCGAACACATGAAGAAATCTTAGAAAGATGTATGATTAAAGGTAAATTTACGAGACAATTCAGCTACGACGTGTAGTAGAGAGACGCAAAAGGGTGGTCCAGTAGAGCCAGCAAGAGACAGTGCTAGTATCGTAGAGTGATGATGATGGGGTAGAAGCAAGTGGCGCGTCGGTGTTTGCCGGGACTCGTCTTTTCCTTCCACTATGATGACGCTCACAGCAACGCGACCAAGACAAGCTGGCATCGTCAAGCTCAATTTTTGAGGAGACCACGATGCTATTCTCACCTTGAGGCGCGTCGATACGAACAGATATTTTCTGTGCCGGGTGCGTAGCACAGCAAGTGCACTATTTTATTCCTATACAGCCCTCAGCGTTAACGATCCCAGTCACCAAGATCATGGAACGGATTGAGCATCTTTCCAACCTACCTGCATATATGCGTCGTCATTTTCACTGTACAGTAGCTCCTTAGTTTCTCATAACGTCGACGAAGCAGTTCTTTGAAAATCAACGAAGTGACGCTATTTGAGTAGTTATTCGATTCGATGTATAGTAGGGCTGAATCCTACAAATGTGGTGCGTACTTCCCTCTCTGTTACATCTCAGCCACTGATGCGGACCCTTGACTTTCGCAGGATAAGCACAATTATAGCTGGTCTGACTGTTGGTCTAACAAGAACGTCTCCAGAACCATATCGATTTTTGTGTGTCCGTGCCAATCTTTCCAGCACTTATGCACGCTGACTTGTCCTTTTAGTAAGGTCGCCATCGCTCATACAATCTATCGAAGAATGTCCCTGTTGCAGTTGGAAAAGTGACTAACTTCTCCTGGGAATATTCTGTTCGGAGAACCAAAGACCTCATTGTGGCTGAGGTGGAGCTCTGTGTGTTATACTCCCGCATTCATAGCCTTCTCCAACCTGATTGTGCAGAAGATCTCGGCAATGGTAAGAGTAGAGAGACTTTGCCCCCTCCCGGTGCTATCTACTATACTCTCAATTCCTGGAATGCAGACTTCCAATGTAAATGACGTGCTACCTGCTTGTACCTATATAATGCCGTGGAGTGATATCAGGCTGTACGTCTCATGCTATTGTTCCCCATGTTAACAAGCTGATTGTCGCTAAATAGTTCACCTGCCATACCCCTACTACCTGACACTCCAGCGCAACCTATGATGACCATGCCTCGCGGTACATACCGGCGCAGCAGCAACTCGAATCAACCTTGAAGCTTAAACGCTAGCCCAGGAGATTCAGGATTGATACGAGATCTCTGTGTCCCGTTCAGTGGCCGAATACTGCTATAGCAATAAATCTGGTATGTTGTTTGCGTTGCCATAATTTTCCCTTAATTCACCCCACGTAGGATACTGGCATTCCGTCAGGAAGGAAGGGGCACGCTCTCCATTTGAATACGTGTAATTGGAACGTGTATTCGACATGTGCAGTGCCTATGTAGCAAGTATAGGAAGAATCGTATACTTGCTAAAACAACCTACCCGACGCGTCGCTCACGTGATATCTACCGGAAATGTGAAATTTGTTGCGTACGTATCTCCTCTTGCTTCCCTTCCACGACCAGCAACCCCAGGCTCTAATGGCGACGTATCGTCCCTATTCTCCCATGCACCCCGCTGATCCCTTCGGAATCTACGCCTTCATGGCGCGTATCGATGCACGCCTGGACCGCCTCGAGAACTAAATGAAGGCCACCGACTTCACCTTGGAGTACCTCGTTTCACGCGTGGAACGTCTAGAGAGCATAGAGGAGAACAATGAGGACATCTACGTGGAGGTGTTGACGGAGGGTATCGACGAGGCGGTGTTGACGGGGGGTATCAACGAGGCTATCAGGGAGTCCTGATGATTTGTCGGGTTTAGAGGTGGTGGAGCGGATGGCTGGTATGGTATGTTTCTATTGATGACATGGCCTCCCAGCCCTTACCTGAAAATTTCCAGAACCATAACACGAACATTTACCGCGCTATCAAAGATGCAGAGAGCCCGGCTCTATTGGGAGGTATCACCCTCGTCGAAGTCCCGTTCCCAGGGGGCGAGAAGCCTACAAGCGTGAGCCCCAGTCTACTTACAACATGTGGATGACTCTGACTTTGTTACAGATATCCCTACCTCTCTTTATGAATCTTGCAGTCAATGACAATCTCAGCGATAACAAGTTCGCAAGGTACTATTGAGGTTATTATCCTCGCAAAGCTGTACTGGAGAGTAGGGATACGCGTATCAAGACTATTTGGAAGGCTATTGGGTGGAAGCTTGTTTGATTGTGTGTTTTTGTGCTATGCTTTATTGGTGGCATTTGATAGTGGAATGCAGCGTCGGCCATCTCCGGTTCTCGAGTTCTCTTCCATCACCATGATGTTCGCAGTGGCGCTTTGCTGATTTTGTACGGGGCACTGCTAATTAGAGCAGCTTGGGGTCTTAGTCGATGACATGACTGAAGTTTATTGACCAAGCCGGATGCGCTGACTAAATGAAGAATTCACTGTGATCTCCAGGGTTGTACCTACAGAAGCAAAGTGTTTGATATCTCTCCCGACGTTTTTAGACCCCAACGTCGTTAACTCGATTCATGCGATTCAAGAAAGCACTGCTCAATACCGCCCCCGAACTTCCATTATTTGCTAGTACACCTAAGTGTTCCACGTCACGGACAAGCTTATCAATGTATTCGGCCGCCCCAGAAAAATGCGCGACCTTGGCGCAAGCAGCATGCAGGGCAAGAAGTGTCTCGGATGGAACGGGAAGATTCTCATTATCAAGGGTGGTGAATGTTACCTCTGTCGGTAACCAGTACAAGGTATCGATAGATCGTATTCTGTAACGATTTGTGACTTTCTGATGGTAGTGGAATCAGTAGGACTATCTGGTATAGTGTTGGCGTAATGCGCACCGTCTTCTCGAACCAGATTTCCAGGAGGTCAAACCAGTCGTGGACGTCGGCTTGCATTGTCATGACATTGTAGAGAGAATACACTTTGGTACCATTGAGTTGCTCAACGTCATAGCCGAAACGCTTTAAAATCGCCAACACTGAAGCGGCATAGTCGAGCTGACAAAGATAAGGCCATCAACGGTGTAGAAAAACGGGCGACCACGCGCCTCCTTGTTGCTCGAGTCTTGGTTGGATACGTTAAAATACGTGGGTTCCGGCACAATGTGTGCACACTGTGTGTACACCACGCCTGCTTCCCGAACCTCGTCGGTGGAAGCCGAAATCTCGGAGAGCGTGTCCCGGTGGTAGTTACCGGCCACTACACACCGAAACCCGTCTCGGACAAGAGCATGGAGAAGGCGGGAAAATGTGAGTTCTCAACAAGAGTAGCATGCACGTCACCACTCACGAGATCCTTTGCCTCTTTATGGGTTTTCGGTGCCTCCTGGATTCTGGCCCTCAAATCCCTCTTGAGTTTATCGAACGACTGGCGTGACGGATGTTCTGAGGAGGCGGGTGTCCGACATTTGAACTTCTTGACTAGTTTCGTATCAAGGCTAGGCTTATTGCAGAGTGATGGAGAACTTACAGGGACGGATGAAATAGTTGATGAAACTCTGTACGAGTTGCGACAACTTCGCATAGTCCTGTGCACACGAATGTATCACCTTAACAACTTCTTGAAGCGCGGTGCGAGAGGGGGAATGGATAATCAGGTAGCCCAGTGTCCTTGCGTGAACTAACGCATCGCTGTCGGCAGCTGGGACCAACTTTTCAAGCCCAAGACAAACGTTATATGCGCTGATGCCATTCGCATCTAGGCCATCCAAAATAGTTACGGGAGGGAGTGCAGTAGCGGGCATGATGGTAAGATGAAAGCTGGATGAAAGTGGCTCGCCATAATATCATTACATAAATTTGCTTTTGTTTGGCTCTCGGATTCAGAGATTGCTCCATCAAATATTCGTTGCACAGTGCTAGCTAAATACTAAAATCATTGTTTATTAATGTCCTCGGTAATATTTCATTTCCTGGGAGCAGGAGGGGCAATACCCTCTGATGTTGGGGGCTATCATAGATGTTAACACGAAGGAACATGTAAATCGCAAGACATACAATACTGTTCCGGATAGCGAAGGCTAGAGACTATGGGTTAGGATAGAAGGGATGTTTGGCAAGCCAGTATAGACATACTATTGCCAGCAGGTACGCAGACAAACCGGCGGCTTGCAGCTCGCAGGATGGAAGAGACTAAACTTGCATTCAGACTCCTCACATCGAATCTAGGAAATGTGTTAAACACGAAGACTGTGGCAGTTACATTGTATGGCATTTCTCATACAATTTCTTCAGGCTAAGTTAACAGTGGTTAGTAAAGGCGGGTCTGTCGGAATGTGAAGGACTCGAACGTACGAGGTTGACAGTATGACCACATCCGAGGTAGACATTCCTGACACTGTATGAGGCTGAGGAGCAGAGTAGATGCAGCAGCGCTGGTGAATAGTTGCTCACTGTCGACGGCGGCACATAACGAAACGTGCAGATAAGAATGCTATGCTAGGTCAAAAGTGAATGAGAAGATGGAAGACACGAGAAATGGTACGCACTTTATAAACTACGGAACTACGGCCACCAATTGAGCTGACTTATGGACAGCTAAGACCGCTAACAGAGAGCGTCAATGAGTCGGACTTTTATGGCCATAGTAGCAGTGGTATCAGTAAAAGAGATGGGGGCGCCCTGCCAAACATCAGGAAAGGTCAGTCAAGGCCGAATACCTCATTCTACGGCGAGCAAGCAATTCGGCGAAGGAGGATTTCAAGTCACCTCTCCAGATAAAGGACGGCCATTAGCACCGGTATTGTCCAACCAGAATAGACATACGACAAAAAGGGACACAGACAAGCCGGAAAAGGGTAGATTAATCAGTCTTGGCAGGAAAACCTTGAGAATGCGCAAATTCATACCGATTTCGACTGGTGCTGATGTGCATGAGTAGCGAACTGGATCAGCCTAGCGAGAGTCATTGCTATTCTGAATCCAACATTATCTAGCGTGTAGACCCTGTAGCCATATTAGTGTCTAGGTAGTTTGAATACAGTTCAAAGAATCAGGAAGACAAACGGTGGCGGCTGAAAATAGAAAATGGTAAAGCCGCACTTTTCTCCAGGATAGTAGTCACCTAAACGACCTTGATTAGTAAAGGAGAAGATACCAATTCTGTACTTCGAGTAAAAGCCTATGAGGAAGGTTGCACCGGCCCAGCAATTCACTGGTGGTGAATGCTGCCGACTCGAACAATCAATTTCGTTCACCTTCTTTCCAATCACCTCGTGCGTCTATATGTTCACGTAACATAGTCACCGGAAGTATAGTCACCGGAAGTGTTGAACGGAAGACGTAGAAGCTATGCCTTCTGGTGCTTTAGAGGGAGACGAGAGACAAGCTGGTGCCATCAATAAAAACAGTTTTGATGAGCCGAGTAAGCAATACTGGCTTTGTTGGGATTTGAGTTGAGCCGAGATGATGGCAATCCGGCATCATGCCGAACTTGCTGATTAAGAGAGAAATATCAGGAAACATGTAGAAGATTCTAGTAAATTAGCATTTAGTATATAAGTAGGTACAGTAGTGTACATCTGCATGCGTCTGCAGAGCTCAGCCAAGCGTAATACTATTGGCCTGACACCGCGCATGTACTAACTGGGAACGAACTGATCTATTCATCCCTCGTTTTTCACAACAAGCTTCTCTGAAACCGTCGTTCTACCTTCTTCAAGATGCCAGTGGGTTCCCAAGTCCGTGTCTTTCGTGTAAGGTTACAAAAGTTCCTCATCGGGAACAATAGGTTTGTACACAGACAGGAATAACAAGTGATCTAGAATAAATCTAGAATGTCGAATCGAAATTGCTGGTCAAAATTAAGATGATAGATCATCTTCCATCATGCAGGCTATGCGCAGAAGCGACTCAATCGTCCATGAGTGGACTTGAGCGCTCGGACATTTCAAGCCGTTATTTCTGTCAATTAGCCTGATTGTATAAAAGAAGATCACCCCGTCGACAGCGAGGCACAGAAAGGTACAAGATCAAGTCCTCAAGCGAGAATGAGCAGTAGTATCATGCATTCGCACAGACCCCAAGTAAGTGGAGATGGTCAGGCAAGTGTGAGGCGATTACCGAGATATCAATCCAGTGTACGCGAGGCTTTTTCTTCGTAGAAGAAGCCATCGTGAGACGCAGCATTAGGAAAGCGCTAAAGCCTCAATGTAGCAAAGACCGAGAGACCCGAGGCGGGTATGCATTTGGCATTGAATCATTCTCCGTCGATATCCATGCTGAGTAGAGTGCGCAGCAAACCATCAGTTTGAAGAAGAGCTTCGGAGGGAAGACTTAAAATGGAACAGCCCTGCACCGACAATTCACCAATAAATGGACCGGAAACTCTGCAGTCACGCGCTAACTCACTCAATTCTTCACCACCATCACAGTGTCACGTCACTAGGAAAGATTTTGCCATTGCTGGCAGTCTTGCACATAGCAGCAGTGGATACTTACCGGAGATATGGAATCCAGAGTACCCTTCGTATTTGGGTAAAGCGAATTGTCTTTCTCTTGAGTCGCGAAAACTTATCAGTATACACAGAGTATAGTTACAATGCATAAATTTTAAACAGGCCTATCCTAAATACTCCCTGTCGGAGCTGAGAAGAGACAGGCCGGATAATTAATGACTTTGAGTCTCGGAAAAAAAGTCAGTGTCGATGACCAGGGCGCAGAGGATGCTAGTTCAGACGACCTGCAGATGGGTACGTTGGTTTTATTCTATCTAAATCTCTTGGCTACAGCGCGTTGTATCTAGCCATTTTTAGGACAGTATACGTCCCTCTACCATACCGACATCTATAACGACCAACACCCACACTCTATCAGTTATGATATCAGCCTGGAAAGGCTTTACGAGAATCCGACGGGACTCTACGAACATGGAGCACCCTCATCCCAGTCCTCTTAACCGCCTCTTCTATTCTTGTGCATACTCACATGCTTGCCGCCTACCTCACTGCGAATGTCTTTCTGGAGCGTGTGGTTTTCGGTCGCCAGTGGCCTATGCATTTTGGAGTCTGTTGTTGGCGCGAATGCGAGAAGTCGTTCTCAGCCCTTCGTGAGCCTGCTATTCTCGCCAGTGGCTCTTCTAGTAAGAACATGTCAAACCACGGTTTGAAGGAGATGACAACTATGTGCTCGCGGTTCGGCACAGACTCGTTAATGGTTGTATGACGGATCGTAAGGCTATGTCTACTTCTCAACAGGCGGGTATTCCCTTTCATTTGATAGCCGGACACCCAAATCTCATAACCGATGCAGTGACAATAAAATGCAGATGCAGAATGATACCCCCGATGCTGGCTGCTTATTGACTCTTTTCCGAGGAGGAAGAACGTGAAGCGCTTCAATTGATATAGGAAAGAAACGCTGTGTCGGTGTGTCTAGGACTTGGAACATACTCTATCGCACCTCCGATGTCAACGATAGGCGTGTTAGTTCCTCGATCCATTATATTTGCTCCTGTCACTGATTTCATGTTGCATAGGGCAGTAGGGCCTGAATGTTGTGGTGAAAAACGCAAACTTGTGTGGTAGAAGTCAGCGCTCAGCACCGGTAGAGGGGGACAATTTCCCTAGCAAAGGTCATAGCTGATGACATCGTCCTCTACCACGCTTGGGCTTTGATTGATACAGTAGCGCACTGCCTCGTAATGGCGCAAACATGCGGAGCTTAGATGTTGGAAAAAAAAGGAATAGGTATGTAACTATTTTTTTCTGTGGATATAGATATCAATACGAACAGCCACAAAGGATACATCCGCATCATCTTCGTAGAAATGACCAAGATTGGACCCGCAGGATGATTCATGCCAGCTACTACTTCACGCACACCTTCTGCTGGGGTGCAGTTGATGCGATGGTTCTATTATAGGACCACCACCATGTGGAGCCGCGTGGAGTCACTCCTGGTAAGCAGCTATTTCGGGGCCAAGGCAAGACCGAGTAAAGATGGATAAACAACACATTTATTTCGACGAAGTGTTTCGGCCACAGCAAAATGAATCAGGATTCCTTTCATAGTAAAGCCGACGGATTTTAACCAAATTTTATTTCTATTAGAATTGTTTGCATTTTGACCAGCGTCAATTGGTCATCTACCAGGAACGATGCATCGCCGGGAGACTGGTATGAGCGATCCCTAATCTTCGTGCTCCGAATGCTGGATTGTTATTATGCTGCAATGCATGATTTGGTCACTCGGTGATGAATAGGACATTTTCACCCACTCTGGCTCTATTGCTCCCATGAAGTCTCTCCCACTTGTTAAAAATATAGCTGGAATGGATGACAAAAATGGTTTTGAATCCATTGGTTTGTTTTTGTGGTAGTACTAGTATCCAGCCACCGCACTAGCAAGCGGTCCCTAAAAAAACGGTCGATAATTAAACCTTGTCGCTATACCTCTTAGTAGCATAGCAGACCGTGCAGGACCCCTACCACTATGATCAATACCATAGCAGTGGTAACTATGAAGTGTCTAAGGACTCACAGGTTTGAATTCATATGAAGGGACTAGCACATACCCAAGCATTATAGGTCAACATCTACAATATTCCCACAGAGCGGGAGGGAGTACATAAACCAGTACACTAGTAAAAATATCGAGAACATTATTGTTGTGAAAAACGGGGGGATGAATAGATCAGTTCGTTCCCAGTTAGTACATGCGCGGTGTCAGGCCAATAGTATTGCGCTTGGCTGAGCTCTGCAAACGCATGCAGATGTACACTACTGTACCTACTTATATACTAAATACTAATTTACTAGAATGTTCTACAACTTTCCTAATATTTCTCTCTTAATCAGCAAGTTCGGCATGATGCCGGATTGCCATCATCTCGGCTCAACTCTCAAATCCCAACAATTATGAATGTATTTGTTCAGCAGGGGTGTTCTGTAGATCAGGCACCGAGCAGAAACTATAATTACTCCGGTCCAGCATACAAGGACACATGAAATTCATGAAAGATGGGATTTATGAGGACGATAATCTCAATATCTGCGAAGAAGTGTGGTGTACAACTGTTGGGATTTGCAACTTCAAGCATGTGCCAGAAGATTCCCAAACCTTCAGTACCATCAATTTGGCACGATACTAGGATATAATTAGGTACTTTAATAGAACATTCTAGGTACATTCTGTATTCAAGGAGCTCGTCTCAAGCTCTAATAGTGAATAATTTCGTATTCTCTACTCAGCAAGCCTCCCGCTGGATTAGTTACAACAGCAACTTGGATCAATCATTTAGTGCCATATCACAGACCCTCACAGATCTGTCTACCTTGTGTAAAAAGGCGAATTCTAATTGTATATGATGCGAAATCCGCCTAAGGCAGTGGCCACTTTGGCAGTATATTCAAGGCAATGCTAAAGAGTCACCCGGATTAGGTACAGATTGTGCTTTGTTTCCTTAGCGACAGCAGCGGTCAGAATAAACACTCCAGTCCTTTCCTTCAAGTACGTTTGTTCGCCAGAACTTGACAGCTTGCCTCCTTTACCTTCCTTTCTGATGCGATCATGTAGTGAGGGGTTTGATCTGTGTGGTCAAGGTGATAGCATAAGTTCCCATATTGAGTATGAAATTCTTGCATATTTGAGCAGTCACGCTTTAGACCCAGATTTCAATAGTTCAAGGTCATAACAATGGTGCAACAAGAAATCCTCATGAAATAAAATCTGATCTAGTTATTTGACCGGGCTTTCAAGACAACAACCAGAGCAAATATTCTCCGCTTGGAGTTTTTAAGGTCTGTTTTACAGTTCGAGCTGCAACACCACTGCCAGTGAGATTAATACCACCCCTGATCATCAGAGGTCTTCTCGTGGCGAAGTCCATTAGTTGATAGAGACCCCTAACACCCAGTGGTGTTTACACGGTCATCGCCGTTTGGAGTTGGAGAGTCAAATTTACTACTATGAAGTAATCAATTTTGCATCCGGGTCTGGGAGAGGGGAATGTGATTCCGGTCGATCTGACAATGCCCCATCATTTCATCCAGTGGATTTAACGAAATATATGAGGTGATGTCTCTGTGTTATAAAGAACCCAGTGGGTGGCATTCCCTTATCACCAATATCTATGGATTCCAACCTTCTATTATCCAAACATTCCAAGAGTACAGCCATTGTGGTATTCATGTCAGTGGTGCTGCAATCAGTCGGGGCAGGAACGCTGCAATACACAGCTGTCTATGCCTTCCTCTTCTATGTGCTCTTTATCCATCCATGCATCTCGCCTTTCATGGTACTTGGTCAACTCCAGGACATTATTGACGAGACTACCGCGCTCTTCAATGAACACCACAGTCTGTTGGCTATGATGGAGAAGACGCTGAGAGAGTGAGTACATCCTTTTTCCCTGATTATATACGGCTCATTCAATCTTTGATAGATTGCGAGCTGAAACATACACACTCACTGCAGGTCATCTTGATGCCTATCAACGTGCCTCGGTTACCGACATTCATTCTTTGGTGGTGTATGCATCTAAAGTGAAGGATACCTGGAAGAAGACTCATGAGTACTACAAAAGGACTGTTGTGAAAAACGGGGGATGAATAGATCAGTTCATTCCCAGTTAGTACATGCGCGGTGTCAGGCCAATAGTATTATGCTTGGCTGAGCTCTGCAAACACATGCAGATGTACATTACTGTACCTACTTATATACTAAATACTAATTTACTAGAATGTTCTACAACTTTCCTAATATTTCTCTCTTAATCAGCAAGTTCGGCATGATGCCGGATTGCCATCATCTCGGCTCAACTCTCAAATCCCAACAAGGACCACGGACTTGAAGGCAAATATGGAGGTGCGCTCTGGGAACAATATGTTACGCTTACATCTCATGCTTAGAAGATCAAATTACTCGAGGACGCAGAAGCTAATGAGCAGGATGTGCTCAAACACTTAGTACGCAGAGATGGTATAGTTTGAAGGTGGGAAAACGAATGAATTTGTAGCTTGATAAAAACTCACAATCCTCCATGTCGCAAAACGTCATGCCATACCAGCGGCTTCCTCCCCTAGAACACAGGTTATTTTATCGACTTCCTCTTCGTGTATCCTTGCTTTCGCCTTTGCATTGCATCTTGTTATCTCTGTTCTCGAATGATCACCACGGTTTAAATCTAATCTTCGAGTGTGATGGAAGGTAACATACCTTAAATGGATGTGTTCACGCACCAACGAACGGCCTCGTCAGCGAAAATCCAAAGCTAAGCGAACCATTATCCTCATCCCTCGAACATCAGAAAGTTGTGTCTCCCTCCTCCCTCTCGCGAATCAGATACCAGCGCTTGACAGTAGGCGAAAGAATAATCTTAATTTCGTCAAAATTAAGATACAACTTGCTCCGGCTCCTTGGCCGAAGGAATACAACTAGGTTGGGCGCTAACCTATGCGCGTTAGCAAGTCCACGGACCAGGAAACGATGCCCGATGATCCTAGTGTCTGTGTCGTTTGTTTGATGGCGGCACCAAGAGGCATCTACCGCTATCGAGCCTTTGAGCACCGAGTGCTCGGGGCCGAGGCATGACAAAGATAGACATTTGACACTCGTTCTCGTCACTGCGTTTCAGGGCCTAGAAAGCCAATCACCTACGCATCCGGGCCTGTAATTGACATCAGAAGGAGACCCGACCGTTAGTCTGATTGCGCTGTCAGGATTCAGTAAATCATAACTGTCAGAGACGAAATCTACCTCCCAACCTTCTCATACTACTCCCTGGGACAAGATCCATTGACGTGAAGGATGATGGGATCTGTAGCCTTAGGCACATCATGTGAGGAAACGCCACATCGGTGAAGCTCTCAGCGCGAGCGTCTATCAGGAAACTTCCTTTTAGGGCTCCATTTCTCATTCCCCTGGTTCCTCGCATTGAGACAGAAATTCTACGGGGCTTAAGGCGCTTGAGCAGAACGTTCAACTAGGAAGAAGAGTAGTTGTCGTTCGACGGATCGCATCATCGTCGTTAGCCATCACAGATAGCCGCTATTACAGCAACTCGTTAGGCCTCAACAGCTTCAGATACCAAATACGGCATACCTCCATACACATTAGTCCTTGTTTATCTGCGTTCGCTTTAGCGTTGTTGTTATGGATATCAGTCAGGTAACATTAGTCAACAGTCACCGACCACTTACTGTACCAATTATCACGAATATTATATAATTTTCCTTATTTCTCCTTTCTTTCTTTTTCTTTCTTTTTCCTTCTTCTTCTACCTTCTTCGATACTCTTCCAGTATATTCTTGTGACTATCATCTTCCAGAACCTTCACTCAAGTACAATATATATTTGAGTATCGTAGTATGCCCAAGAGATATCTAATTTTTACTTCTTGAACTCCACAACCTAGTGTGAACCTAAGTGAAAGAGGTCGGTTACGCCAAGCGCTTGCCGAACATCTCGCTTACCGACTACGCCAAGCGTTTTTCGGATCTTCTTAGCTACGCCTAGCGCTTGCTAAACTCTCGGTCGGAGCCTTCTTGGTAAAACTGAACTCATTATTCTACATTCGCTTTCGGCATAGTTCTTGAACTAGTACTACAGGATCGTACTTAGTCAAATTAGCCGGATTCCTAACAGTTGTTCATGGCTGTGACATCATTGCACATTTCCTCTAAGTCTGGACGGGTGATGAGGTGAGAGACATCCTCTCTGAAAATCGTCGAGCGAGGTCCGGCTTCTGTGAGATGTTGATTTGGAGTATGAAAAGTGTCTTGAACATACGCCAGGCGGCACTAAGACAGATATAATTTGAGGACTGGGCGAAGGCCAAACGAGGCGGCCAGTCGTTGCAGTCCCGTACCACGATCCTTGTAAAAATATCATGTCATTCGGATCCTGTCGAGGACTGCAGTCGCGTCCCAACTATTTCATTCGTCCCAGGGTGTGGGATAGAGAACGGTGCAAGACTGAAAGGTAAGCGACTTGGCCGCAAACAATAACTTTATATGATGTCGACGAGTTGGAGGCTGATGCCAAAACAATCGATAGAAGTAGCTACTAAAGCCAACGTTCTTTCCAGCACCAGTGGTTGACATATTACGCTTGTCACTGCTCGTCGAGGATATCTGGCTGACCAGCTCAGAGGGGAAGACAAAATAGAACTGATTGGTACACACCTGGTCAACATAGAAGTTCATAGTCGGACTCTTCATCTTTGCATGAAGCTGTAGTGGCTGCAAGAAGCGAGGGAATGGAATAGATTAGCGGTGGAGCCGCCAGCGATTTGAAAGTGAATATTGTACAGTTTGAGGATATTTATAAGAGACTATCGGAGCAAGGCAAACAAAAGAAGCTAGGGAAAGGCAAGCCCCAGGAAACAGCACTATATATTTGCGGGTGGCGGGTGGTTGATAAAGGGAAGGAGGGACCTATTTGGATCCACAATTAAGCCAACCGAGCCACGTGCCACAGGCCCGGACGACGGACACCGATCTTGGCAACCTTCCTGGGCTATCGCCGTCTTTTCGTTCCCTGGTCCCCTACTCGTTTGGAGTCTACTTTCCCCGCAAGTTATCACCAGTTCCTCGATGCGAGAAGTTACCGGCGCTGAAGCTGAAGGCTACCTTGCACTTGGAACGAGGACATGATACTACCCGAAGGACATCGCCAACGATACCACCAGTTGCCATGCTTTGGGCTTCGCTCGATGCCGTAGCACGAGAAACTTACGCCCTCGTAATGGCACATACATACAGGGCTTGGATATTTTAAAGAGTGGGAACGAGTGCGTAAACATTTTTCTCTCGCGGACGACCAATCTCACAGTCAAGACCAGATGTGACGGTCTTTACTTCTCGCTCCTTCACTGCCGCCAGTCAGAAGAAACGAAGGATGTCGAGAAATGAGGAAAAGACGCCTGACCAACCGATGGAGACGTCTTGCGTTTCCACAGTGTACTATGACTTCGTCCATAATCTTGGTATGCATTTCGCCGATGCGTTACTCGATGTGATTCGATGTGGACGACCCGTCGCCGTCAAAAGCTATGTCCTTACCAACATCAAGGCCATTATCTCTAAAGTTCTGCCGGATCAATGCCATCCTGTGTGATATTACATGCTGCCAGCGAGTCGACAAGGTACGTGTCCGTCACTGCTTCATCTCGAAGCTGATGAATCGATTTTATAGACACTGTGCTGCATCTCGAAACTTACCATACTTAAATTTGACGTCAAAGCACTCTCCAAAGGGATTGACGCCGCACCACCTGCAGCAAACCATAAGTCCAACGTCAAAGCTCTCACTAAAAGCATTGGTCTCTATTTGTACCCGGTTGCACAACCATCTTGTCAGCGGCTACAAGTGTACCGTTGGATCCTGTTCCACCCGTTTCGCCGGCTTCCTACTATCCAAGGACCACTCGACTCGCTTGGCCTGCTCCTTTCTCAATCGTCTTTGACCTTCACACGTACAGCTCCCCCTCTCCGTGTGAATCCAAACGACAACTATTTTATAACCTTAGGCTTGCCTCGTTACACTGCCGCCACATCCTCTAATGCTTGCTGCCTACCCTCACCGTGCGTCGCCTTGCTCGGGAGGTCGGCTTTCGGCCTATCATCGGTGCTGGTGGAAGCAAATCATTCTTTTCCATCCTAGCAGCCCTCGGCGATTCGGCTAGAATTTATCTAGCCACGAATCGAAGAAAGTGTTCAGGAGCCGAACGTCATTGGAAATGACATACCACAGCTATGGCATTCGCCCATTCGATGCAGATCTGTGAAATAGGGGTGCGAGGAAATGTGGGTATTTTCCATTGTTTGCGGTCCGCCATCCAAGTCTTATGAATTAGCATGAAAACAGAAGCCACCAGAAAATCGTCGCTTGGCTGCTATCCTTTGGAGGACTAGTACGAAGCGCTCAGATCGACGTGAGGAGGAGTGCTATATCCCGGATTCAGGGTATAGGATTGCCTGTCTTGGCCACCGAACGAAATTCTCCATCGTCGCCAGCACCTTGACAGAGAATTTTTTTCCTAGCGATGACGTGTTCTCAAAGAGCAGAAGAGGAGAGTGAAAACCACCGAACGTATCAGTCTCTTTCCGAGAGGCCTTTATTTGAAGTGAGTTTGTGTAGATATCTACCTGGTTCTGCCTTTCTCACTGCGTCGCAGGATAAAACCGCCCGTATATATAGACCTTTTTAGCGAATACGTCTAGCAGATAGGAACGATAAATTGAAAGGGCTCCAATTGAGTCGGATGCCCTTTCGTGAAGTGGCGCTCCGGATAGCTCACTCGATGTCGTTCAAGGACTGTCCATCGTATTCAGTACTCTTGGATATCAGACACTTCCTATTTGTGGGCCAAAACGATCATGCCTATTCGAAATAGTGCTCGCCACGTATCAGGTCCAGTACGCCCTCTTTCGTCCTCATTCAACGGGATGCGGCGGTCCCGGATCATTGATGAATTTCTGTACCTTTCACTTCATTCTACGACATCCCTATCATCATATTAGACGCCATGGCTGTGTATCTCAACAAAGCCTACCCTATTCAAGGTGCATGCTGGCTCTCTTTCTGTCATTCTTCAGCGGGGGCACAGTGATCACATTACACGTGAAAGAGATGTTTAGGGGGAGCGTTGATTCGGAGTCGAAAACAAACTTTGGGAAGATGAACAAGTTCTTAAAATAAGCGCGCGCAATGCCGTCACAGGGAACGAACCGTTATCCACGGATGTGGTAGTTTACCCGTTCTTGTGGTTCACTAGGCGACTGATGGAACGACAGTTCACGACGTTTGGGTATACAACATTTATACCTTCGTCTTCATCAACCAAGGCCACTGAAAAAATTCTACCAACACTGTTGTTCATTCACATGGTCTTTCACGGACGATGAATATTCAGTGTAAGTTCTTAGTAGCTGAGGGCCGCCACGAAAAAGTACTGGAAGGGTTTCAAGACAGGTCAGCCTGGCATGGAGATCCCCTCACACCCGATCTATGACGACCTGCAGCCAGGTCCGAATAATAGCGTCGATGGCATAGCAAGCGCGTGCGTACAGCGATGCTTCCTGCTTTCTTATGGCTAACTTTCATTTCAGACTCACTACTATCACGCACCCTTTCGCCTGGGAGACTTGAGCATGGGTTCCCGAGCGCGGCGATGAGTTCGAAATGGTTGCGGTCAATTTTCTAACGACCGGGAGGACAGTAATGAGAAGCTTTCTCGGATATGCGTTCCTGTCAAATTGGTTCATTGCCTAGGGGACGAAACAATACGATGATACTTCGACCACCTTTCTGATCCGGTCTATAATACACCGGGAAATGCATCATTGCGCTGCTATTGGGTGGCTTTTTTCTAGAGAAGTTAGCCAAGTTGCCATACGCGACGAAAGATTCATCGGTCGATTCTTCTCCGGGGACCGCATAGGTCACTGAACTAAAAGCCCTTCGGCTTCGGCTAGCCTGTTTCCGATTGGGACTTGGAATGCTCCAATTCCAACATGCTGACGCCTCTGCTCCTTTTTGATGGTTCGAATTCACACGTAGGGCTGTGTTCTGAACGGCCTCAATATTAACACCGCTACCATCGATTTTATCGCATCACTTGCTAAGAAAACTGATGATAATGGCTTGAATTTTTATGATATCTCGATCATTCCGATGGATGATTGATTACCGAGCAGTTGAAGAGGTAGATTCCATAACATTGACATTGATAACGAGGGCTTTCCCGCCGACTGAATTTAATATAGTCGTGCAGCATGCAACCGGAGAGCGGGAATCCGCGATAGGCCTTTCATATTTAGATTGTGCGGGTCCCATCGACACGAGGGACGTGTCCGTTTCACATCTAAGGTCCCTGCCACCTGTAGAGTGGATGCCAAGATTAAAAATTCAATATACTCTATATACTCTCCTAGGCACGTCGAGGTGGCTATGAATATGGTAAATATTGTACTTGGGACCTATGTAGACTTTAATAACTACTCATTCTTTTGTCATTCACAACACTTGACTACAGCACGCAGGGCCATAGCATATGCTATGAACTACTTTTGGTTGGGAGCGCGAGTTCCAAGTTTGCTTGGCTCAATTGAAAGAGATAGGGTATAGGCATCGGGCATGTGGTCACTGGCGAATATACTGATCCTTGAGTTCATTGCGTCTAGGAAACATTCATTCCCTTTCATTACGAAGCGTGTGTAGGGAGCAGGGAGCGATAGAACCTGATCGGCTTGATTGACACCGATCAGGGATCGAGATCATCGAGCGCTCCAGATTTGTGATGCGCTTATTCATATTATCCCCGGATTTGCTATTTCATGGACTAGTAGGTGTTGAAATAAATAAATGCAATTTCATCATGAATTCACGACTGGTGTAACGCTGGTTACTGGTATTTATTGGTATCACATTGCCTGGGAGCAGGAGGGGCAGTATCCGTTGATGTTGGGAGCTATTGGAGATATTAGCACAAAAAATATATTAATTTGCAAGCGTCATCATACAGTATTGCTCAGGATAGCGAAGGCTAAAAACAGTTAGAAGGAGAGCGGGCGAGGAGAGTCAGTAAAGGCGTACTATTGCCAACAAGTTCGCAGACAATCAGGCGGTTTGCAGCTCGCAGGATGGAACAGACTAAACTTGCAGTTCAACTGCTCGCACCAGATCTAGAAAGGGTGATGGGGACTGGGAACGATATTGTGTATTATTAGTCGTACAATTTCTTCAGGCTAAGTTCATAGTTGATCAGTAAATGCAGATATGTCGGATTATCAAAGACATACGAGGTTGACAGTATGGCCACATCGAGTATAGACATTTCTGACTCTGTACAAGAGTGATGAACAGAATAGATGCAACGGCAAGTACGTGCTCACTGGCGACGGCGGCACATTACGAAGATGTGGATACAGTGAAGATAATGATGCAATGTGAGGTTTAGAGACAGCTGAGAAGACTGAGGGTACCATACATGGTACCCTTTTTATAAACCGACCGACCATCTATTGATATATAGGCAGTTTTGTTACCACGCACAACGGGATTCATGGAAAATAAGCCGTGTCGGCAGAAGAGCAGGGAGCGTGCTGAGTCCATCAGCCGAGGGTCGTTAAGCCGGAGTAACTCATTGCACAGTAACGTGACAGCCTGTGCAAACCCAATAGCTCAGCACAGATTGTCATCGGTAGCTACTGAGTAAGTGGGGGTGATGACAATCGAAACACAGATTGAACAAGCATACTTACTGTCAAAAACTTCATTGTGATGGGAGTTTTGACGCGCGCACCACCGATATCATATTTCACTTGTTTTGGGCAGCAGGGACAATCAGAGGCATTAGTGATGTGCGAATGAACATACTGACTCCGAGACGCATGAATGGCTGCCAGCTGGATGAGGTCGAATAAGCATTTGAGAAGTGCTAAGTTCGTTAAGGATAAACCAAATATGCAGCCATTCTTGAGAATGTTCGTAGAAACAACAGCAAAAGAACCAAAGAGAAAGGCGAGCCAAATGTACAAGAACACAAATGAATTGGTGAAAAGGAAGGGATCTCAGCGCTCTCAAAGCGGATAAAACACGAATGGTGGGACTTTCGGTAACCCTTTTTGTCCGAAGAATCTGAAGAAGGGACAGATATGCCTACAAGCTAGAAAAAGATTGATCAATCAGTGTCTATTGGGACTGAAACAGGGTACTTATTTCAAGTCGTATTCCGTGCAAAGCTGCTTGAACATCGCTGTGCACATCATTCAGATATTTGTCATCCTCGCCTCAAGATTCGGCATCATTATTCTGGATACAGACATTTTTTCCCATGGGCAGTACCAGCATCAATGTCACGGTCGCAAGAAATAAGAACGCGAACAGCGCCAGTTGAAAGGAACACAAAATCCTCAGGGCAGCATCCCTATTTCCGAGATGGCATCAAAGAAAACTCCACTTCAATATTTTATAGCACATACCTGTAATAAATTGCCGGACTGGGCTCAGTGCGCTGGCAACAAGGTCAAGAAGCCGGTTCAAATGTGGATGTCCGGTCTTACCATGGCAAATTACGCTTTCGCATTTCTTCCTAGATATCTCGTACTTCTCACCCATAAAATTGATCCAAGTGTGGCCACTAGGAGCTTTGACTGAAGCCATAATTCGTGGTTCCTTTGTGGAGAGACAAAGTACAATCGCAGACCTTCGGCCGGCAATCAAGAGCTGCGTGATTAGGTTGACTAAGCAGCCTTGCTTCTATTTCCCCGCCAATTCCGCACCGTTCGTGTTTAACTTACCAGGTCCTCTGCGCTAAGACCCGATAGGTATTTAATTCTGTCATTCATGCTAATTGCTCCTAGTAACAGTAGGTCCAAAAGGCAGAATGATCGGGCGGTCTTAAAAGTTTCTTCCTTCAAGTTCTAGAACAGGCCCATCCCCGAATCCCCAGTAGCCGGGTCAAACTCGACCGTCTGACTTAATGCTTCCTTTATGTCGTGACGTCTAGGGGGTGAATATCACCAAGACGAACAGGCACATTGATGTGGCTTTGACCCTACGTCCCCCTGATCATCAATCATTATGCAGTAAAAAAACGTTGCAGTCAAGATTTTGCGCGCCTAGATTGAAATTTTCATGCCAGTCTTTGGGTCGATCAGAAAAAATGTAGGAAGGGCTAAAAGTTACTTCGGTGGTTTGACACGCGAAGTAGAAGAAAGGTAAGCTTAGTTTGTCCCAGAAGCAAATGTGCGAAATTAAAAAAGTAATTGACGATCAATTTTTCTCTCGGCATCCTAGTTAATGCCGTCTTTCCTGGAGTTCCATGCTGTGTCAAAGGATATGGCCTGCCACATGTCATCGTTCCTAGCTGTACGTTCAGTTGTCGTCCTAAGGCATACTTTCAATATACTGCCCCTCTCTACAGTCTACGACTCGCACCAGAACACATTACAGTAGCAGACCGGATTCGTGCTCCAAGTCTTGCGCTCCCTTTTCGGAGTCTTCGGTGCATTCGGGACAACTGACGCTCACATTCTATCTATCAGCTGTGACGATGGCCTAACAATCCTACGGTCACTTTATGGCCAACATGTGATTTCGACGCTGCAATCGAAATATGCCACGCAGATACATAGCTTGATAACACGGGGGGAAAGAAGGTTACAAGAAAAACCATAAAACGAAACATCATTGTAAGCGGCTGGCGCTGAGACCATATCCATTTTCGATGACAACAGGGCTGTGGAGAAGTCGCCACTGGGAGAGGTAACTTTTCATGGAGATGGTGGGCACTATCTCGTCTGTGACTGCAAGTCTACTATCGGACCGCGTTTCAGCCCGCCCATTAGGAACGATCCCCACCATTCAAGGGCCACCCGGATGTTTGCTTCCTCTGTTAGTCGTCCTCGGTCCCCTACAGCTCCGGGACACAGCCTTTAACCAGAACGGCACTGTCTTCGTCCCCGTCATTATCACTGCTTCACAGCTGCATTCCCCTACACTTCGTTACCGTCTGCAACTCCTTTTTCAAAAATGAGCGGGGTATTGTTCCCGTCTCGACATGCACCGTGTCTCCAGTGGCCTTGACGATATGGACTTCAGGGTATGGATGCTGCTGAACGCTGCGGCACACAGTATGGATAGGATTCACCGGAGATCCCTCTGTGCTCAATCTGTGTAGTGAGGACTTTGAAGACGATGACGACTGGGTTGTTAGCGATGCCATTACGGCTATCCTGAACGACGTGGCCGACGATGAGAGCAAGCTACTGTGCGCCGAAATCATACTATGCCCGCGAGATGTGTCTAGCGGCAGCGGTGGCGACGACGACTGCGGTAAAACGGCTGTGCTCGCCATTGTTTCGGCTTTCAATCAGAGAGAGGAAAGCCGGTAATTTTAGGCGCTCGAGGCTGCAGTAAATGATAGTGAAGGTGAATGCGTTTGATGTACTCTTTCAGTCTTCCTCAAAAAAAGCACAGGTTTTGCCAAACATATGGGCGTAACAACCCGCGAAGTATTTTCCGACCTTTCAGGCACATACAACTTCGCGACTTTGAAAGCATTTACCATTGCAGTACGGCACGTTATAGGCAGACAACCTATTATATGCATCTCCCCATTTTCGTCATAAAGTGAAGCCTGGATCATCTTGAAGACACCCGTTAGGGACCCAATCAAGAGAGCCGTGGGAAATCAGATCCGGATATTTCCTTCAACGGAAGATAACAAACCTAATTGTGCAATGGATCCAATAAATCCTCCCTTGGCATTGCGCTATATAGAGAATGAGCTTCTTGAAGAAGAAATAAGTTCCGCCGATCTATGTTCTCAGGGTCCCCAGTGATATAGTTCCAAGTATACAGAATACGACCAAGCACCCATGTCCCACAGGTAGCAGCGGAAATAGTCGGGTAGTACACAGAGGTCAAGAGTGTAGTGAGGTGAAGTGAAAGGTCTCGGTGAACGACCACGGGAACTTAGCACAAGGATCGCATGTCGTATAAATCACAAGAATGTTTCCAGCGTGTTTTGATGAGCACCTGCAAATACATCCGTCAAAACCTTATCTCACAAAGTAAATATGACATGTACGCTGGGCATAGTTGAATATTTTCGACTCTTTGGAAGCTTTCTCCTGGGCCTTTTCAACATACACTGAAAACAACTCAGACGCGTTGACTCCTGTTGCCAAAAAAAAACATACGCTGAGGATACTTGATGCCAGCCGTTTTGCGACGCCCTTTTACAATAATTACCTGACCAAAAAGTAAAAATTGAGTAGATAGCAGAGCCGCGCCGACCCAGGCCCATCTACAAGTAACTTAGGAATATAGTATCAAAGTTGAACGACCGACGCACCCTTCAGGAACGGTAATCGTAGCGGGCATAGCGCAAGGTAAAAGCAATCGATGAATAAGAAGCAAAACGAACGAACTGAATGATATGGGAAAAGCTGCTGCTTATGTCGCCGCCGATGTCAACAAGTGCTGTCATCGTCGGACCTCGGCGCATGTACGTATAAGTACGCGCGTTGAATTTTGCAGCGTTCGCGGTACCGACGTGTCAATCAGGGAGTAGTTAGTAAGTCGCTTTGTAAATGCCGAGCGCTTGCGCGGATCCCAGAAGATACTATAAGGCAATAGAACCTCAAGCTTGGCAAGCAGTTGAATGGTTCTACCGTGCCGGTGCCTATTGCCAAAAATCGAGAACGCTCATTTACCTGAGCTGTGTCAGCAGAGGTGGCCACTCAATTTAGTTTACTAACCGAGTATGACGTACATATACATACATGAACTACCACAAAAAAAAAAGCACTTGAAATCTATGAATGGAATATGTACAGTATGCAAGCAAAACATCCTACAGCTTGGACAAAATGAGTCCAATAACCACGTAAAATACAGTTGCAGGCGGCGTAACAACGCAGTAGGCCCAGAATATCGTCCTACTTATCAACCGCTCAAACGCATCTCCAGACGCGGCCGGTGTAATTTGGGCGAGTGTAAGAGCCGGGGGAGATGATATGAGCAATACATTTGCCACCATGAACACCGGATCCTCTAGCACTGCGTGCCAATCCAATATAGTAGACAGGGCCATCAGCGGTAGCAGTAACAACGGCGTGATAACCATCCTCGACACTATAGCGATGATAACCGTTTTCGTCTCGCCTACCTGTGTCTCTTCCTGCTGCGGTCCAATTTGCCTCTTGGTGAACACACCCTTCATATTGTGAATTAGCGAACGGGATTCAGTCTTCGCTTTGCCTTCCTGTGAGGGGTAGAAATAGGCGCCAAGGACTATCAACGTAAGTGGGATCGAACAGTTTCCTGCGCTGGTCAGAGCGCTTTTGACGGGCTGCATGTGTTCCCTGAGGGTACGCTGCAGAGATTGGATGCATGCCACGATCAGCGATGCGAGGGCAGCCCATAAAGGAACAGTCATGAATTCGTTCAGAGCTGTCAAAATCCGAATGATGTCGCACTTGACGCGATGCAGAACGGGAAAAGAGAGATGCGGTGAAAGCTGCGTCCTCGTGCGCTGGCGTTCATGGTGAGTAGGAAGGACGTTAGTCTCCAGCTCATTGTCGCTCATTTCCGAGTCTGTAACCTCTGGCGATAAGACAACCATCGACGAGGAGGAGTTGAGCGAAGACAATTTAGTGTGGGAATCGTTCGGAGAGTTGGGGAAGGAGTTGTAAAATTTCGAACGGCGACGAGAGGGATGGCCTCGTACTGTGGCATCGCCTTCCTCGACCACGATATGGGGAATTGCTTCATCAGGTTCATCACAAGAAGAACCAAAAAGAGGACTGTCTTCGTTATCCGGCGGTAGTGCTATAGGTTGAGGCTCATCGTCAGATTTCGCAAGCAGTTGTACTCCATAACTCCAACGCAGCTGTAGAAATTCGTCACCAAAAGTTGTTTCAAAGAGGCCCAAAACTTACCACCATCCCTAGGGTACTGTAAAGCACGAGGTATGTCAGGGCACGACCAAGCATTGCATCCTTATCGTCGTCCTCCCCCCACTTGAGTCCCGGTGCCGTTAGAACCAAACTTTGCATCAGAGCAATGGGAAGAGTGTTGGTATTCATGATCATGGCAGCGGCCATGCCAAATCTCCTGCGCGATAAGTACATTGACGGTGCTTTCAGACACAAAGAAGGCGATGACTCGCCTCTGGGATTTCTTCAGTCGGAATATCCATCCTAAAACGAAGGCAACAGACATCGACGCCAATGTTACAATAACAAAGAATAGAGGTATTATCCACAGTTCTCGTAATTTTTCTGGGAAAGAAGATCAGTAAAGAGCATCGAAGCGTGCACGGCGTCGTCATCGGTGCGTCATGGGAAGCTAAGCTGCGGAAAGAAGATGTCAGGAAAGGGCAACGGATTATCTTTGCTCTGTTGAATGAGGATTGATGTCCCCATCAGGACAGCATTCCAACAATCAAACCCTTAAATATGCCTACAACACGCAGCCTGTGACCTTGAGACTGCAGACCTTGGACGCTATAGGAGCCCACAACATCAAAAAGAGCTTAGAGAGTGGATACGGTAACTTGTATACGTACTAGGCACAGAACCCGGAGATCCGGGATGAAATCGGCGAAAAAGAGGCATCGCATTGACCATTGCACTGCCGATGACGACGCTGCGATGCACAAAGACTCACCGGGTGACAAGAAGAATGCAACTTTTGAAAAGAGAAGCGCAGGCGTGAACAGGGACACGTTCAGCCGGTTGAGTTGCTGCATTTTTAAGGTCAAGGGGACGCGACAGGATTTTGGGGAATAGATCATCCACTGTTTACCTTCTGTGTTTTCTTGTCAAGAATTTCCCGTCCCGCAAGAATATATCCAGCCCAGCATAGAAGGAAGACTTCGAGGATTGACTATATTTCATTAAGTGATATTGGAATGAGCCAACTGGATGTTAACCGCGTGTATGGCGATACCCACGGTAAATACTGTTTTCAATAGTGGTAAAATTGGCGAATCAGCCATGAAATAGAGGGATAGATTGTCTAGCCAAAATGGCGGTGGTGATGAGGGGAAAGTCGGAAAACGGTATCTATCCTATAATTTAAAAGGAGCAGTACCGTGCATAACGGCGTTAGACGGCGAATCGGACCTGGAGCCGGCTAGATCCGAAATTGCTTCTTATCAGTAGCTGACGTATGGACTGGTGTACTGCTACACTCTTATTCGAGACAGTCATGGCGTGGCTCTGTACTGGAAAAACAAACGTGGAACTCATTGCAAACATGGCCAGGAGTAGTTGGAGACAGAAGACTTGGTGAGTATTTAATGTCACATGCCTGCGAAGCTCGCGCATTTGTGGGACCATTATTGACTCATATGACGCGATTCACATTGGTGCTGCAGCTCCAACCCTTCCACTCATTGAACAACTAGTATCCCCAGGTCGGATGATCATTCCCGTGGGCACCTTCGCACGGCATATCTTGCATGTCGACAAGGATGTGAACGGGAAGATTACGGAAATTCGAATTATGGACGTTCGGGTAAGTCATGATGTGATTATGAATTGATGTTCAATATTGTGGCATAGTATGTGACCGATCGCGCGTCCCAGAGATGATAATCTTATTGGATTCTCGAATCGCCCTTCACCCACCTACGCTTTTTGAGAGTATTTTGAGAGAGGTTCAAGGCACGTGGAAAATGATTCTGTTCTTGATCATGAACCGCCATCACTGCGGTATATTGTTTTCTTCTCTTTCCACCCGGCGTTCATATCACTTTGCATTCTCTTTGCAGGTCGACAATCGTAGGATTCCCTGCGAGGTCGGGCAATCAGAAGGTGCGTCGCTTTACAGGACGAATCTCACGGACGATACAGACAACAGAGCATTGACGTCTGAACCGACAGTACCACTGAGTGAACCGTATTGACCCAACAATGCGCAATTGGGCTTCGCTAGATGTCATTGCGACCAACTTTACGCCTTATATGGCGTATACATACAGGTCTTGGATGCTGGAAAGAAAAGGAATGGGTGCGTAACCATTTTCACCCTGCAGACGACGAATCTCACAGTCAAAACTGACTTCTAGAATGCGACAGTCTTTAAGAGCACTGCCTTCGGAGGAGATGAAGACCTGGAAAAGATGCCTGACCATCGCAACCAGTTTTTTGCGCTGTTTCCGCAATTCACTATGACTTCTTCCATTTCGCTGCCTCATATCACGCCTTTATCCATTTCTCCATGTGATTCGATATGGCCATCAGTATCATCCCAGTCGCTACAAAACGCTATGTATCCACATCGAGGCCATTACCTCAAGACCCAAAGAATAAATTACACAAGCGGCGCCAAACTTTGCACCACAACCCATTCAAAGTGGTCGACTTCCCGGAGACGGTGTTTGCCTGGTAGACGAGTCGGAGGTACGCGCACGTTCCTGACAGGTTCTTCTCGCAGTTGATCAGTCGGCGTTGCATATACTTCCTTAACCCGAAAATGGCATTGAAGGAAACGTATGGCGTACAGTGGAAGAACCCACATTCAATAAATAGGAACGGATGGGTCACTTCATTCTCTCAGGAACAAATCTAATGGCCAATACACGCCAAACGGTGGAGTGTCGCAAAGTCCTTCTCAACAGGTCTTCTCCTTCTCGCCATATTGACCTCTGCCAGTCCGATAGAAAAGGAGTCCTGGAACGCCTGGATTTTGGAGGTGCTACAACAGTCCGAGAAGGTTCGATCATCTGTTGCTGGAACGTCGCTTTATCATCGACAATTCGACATTGCCCCTTGCCGTAGAGGGAGGAGTTTATATCCTACAACATGCCCGTACGCAGCCAACTTCCCAAGGCCTTTGCCACTCTTTACTCCAGTTCACTACTCACAGCCAAGCCTAGAACACAAAGAAAGAAAGATCCCAAGAGGAGAGGGATAGTGTTTTACAAGGGCTGCCAGATATTTTTCCTGTTTTGTTACGGAGAAAGTCATCCCTCTCTCGCAGGAAGGACCTGGCACACGGTGACGGTCCATATCACAGCCCTAATCTCACTTGCCGCGCGACCTCCTATCATGCCCTTCTCGACGTGATTCGACATAGATGTGGGTATCCATACCAGTCGCCACAAAGTGCTACGCCAGTAATTTTTTTTTAAAAAAATAAAAAAAAACATCGAGCCCCTATCTTAAAGCACAAAGATTGTTATGCAAGCTCCATATGAGCTAGTCGTTGCGAAGCATAGTTATTCTGTGACAATCCAACGCGGCTGACCTCCCTGGAACGGGGTGGACAAAGTACACGCACATTTCGTCACGGGTGCATCTCGTGGTTGATCACTTGAGGCTGTAGATATTGTCGAAATCTGCTTGCCCAATCTGTCTGCAGGGTATTGCCAGAAAGATAGGCGCTGCTCTCATCAGCATCGTTGCAGCCTATATCGATAACACTTACCCCTCCTCCGGGCCCATGCTCATGCCCATGGGGAAGATGACCCTCCGGCTTGCCTTGTCTGATGCAGTAATTGAAGTCTCTGCCGCCCTCCAATCACCCTCCTGCGTGTTCAACATGGACGACGGTTTATATGAGGAAGAGAATATCTGGGAATTTTACGCAGTGCGAGGATCATAATGAACGAGTGGCACGAAGGAAACGAGAGTGATTGGTGGGGAGGAAACCGCATTTCTCCGACACGGTGACTTGCGAGTTCACGGGGGGAATCGTCGGTGAATGCATACAGCCGCGATCACCAACTATGCATTGCTTGCGTTGTTTTCTTCTGAAATCAAATCTTCGCTTCTGCAGATCCGGACCCAACATGCGATGCGCTTGCCTTTCATCTTTGAATCGCCAGGAGTTATATAATCCTTACCTTGCCTTCTCTCTTTTCGACCCTAGGCTCTGTGGGGTCCGGTACTTTGAAGATGCGAGGATAACTCGGTGCGTCGTTCTCCCTCTGTTGACACAGTTTGGACAAAAAAAACATCCTATCGCAGAAATTCGAAAAACTACACCGACAATACCAGACGCGGGCTTTGTTTGATGTACTATCAGCAGAGCGCAATAAATTATACGCTAGTGCAATCAAATCTTCCAAGCTTGGAGCAACGTATGTGTGCAGTGTCGGGGTGTTATGAAGAAACGACATTCAATTGGAACGGGTGTGTTACCACGTCATTCTTGCCGGCCACGAATCTCATCGCTAATGCAAGGCACGGGTGGGGCGCCACAATATCCTTCTCAACTGCCCGTCGCATTTTCGCTATGTTGACATCTGCCAGTCAGAAGCAAGGGGAATTATTGAAGGAAACAACCTGTTTCACGAGGTATAGAACGCCGCCTTATCACCGATATCACTCCGTCGTATGGTGGTCCATATCGCAGCCTTAATCTCTCTCTTCTCCAGGTCTCAGCTCCTTTCAGATATACAGGAGCAGACTGTTCGAGTTAATTCACCTTTCGACAAAGTCAGCTTCGTTTAGTGACGACGACAATAGTCACTTATTATCGACCAACAGTAGGTGACATGGCAGCAATGCGCTATTCGTTATTCTCCTCTTGAGTCTATATATCCACTCGCCGGTTCCATAGTTGGTGAGGAATACATCTACACTCCGCTCCCTGAATACGTCTGGCGCCACTCATTACCATTGTCCGCAGTCCGAGGCCAGTTGCTCTCAAACCCATGTGCATATATTCTTCACATCTACGCACTTTCTACTATCCTGGCAGCAATTTACAGAAGTCTGGGCGGACGCCTCTGTCGTAACATACTTCAGGAACCAATTTCTGGCACATCGCATAGGGAATTGATTAGACGGGGACATGAGCATTGTCGGCCTCCTTCAAAGACTTCATCTGAGGTGAGTCAGTGTAAATCTCTACCTGGCTGTGCCCGTCTCATCGTATTACAGGACAGAATCTCCAACGTGTTGGTACCTTGGTTGGCGACAAACAAGTCAAGCAGATGGGAACGAGAAATCGAACGCTCTGGTGTCCAACTCAACTGAATATCCTTTCGTGAAGTGGTGGCCGATAGTTCACCGACGTTGATCACTGTTTTTGGTGGTCTTGGATTTAAAATCCTTCCTGTCTTCAAGCCAGAAGAATCACCCTCTTCGCAAGCAATGCTCGCTATGTGTTAACTCCAGTACGCCCGCGTGCGCTGTGTTTGAGTATTCGGAGCATCACCGTTTTCCAGTACCTGTCGTCCAAGACGACTCCACGCTGTTGTCCCTTTCTCGGCTGCCATACCCGCCTACCACGACAAAGCCAGTTCCTCTCTGGCCTTTACTCATACCCGGTATGACTCAGACGGATGTAGTAATTGAAATTGAAGCCTTCGCTCTCTTTCCATCTTTCTCCCACGCAATGTAACCTCACGTATGCTTATACGTACTATTTGCCTGAGCAGATTACCCCGCTTTTCTCCCACAACGAAATTTTACCCCCACACGTCCGGTTTTCTCGCGGTCTGAATAATGTATCCATCGTCCGGTGAAGTTCGGTGCTTGTCCGAAATCTCGATGATGTACTACACTTTTTCTTTTTAGCTCAAGGCGTTTTACGGAATTTGGATTCAGATAGACGAAATCGAATTTTATGTTTAGGCCCATAGAAATACTATCGGTTCATGATGGCGCAGCCGCATATCCAAACGATTGAGGTCTGTGTCCGGCCTACCAGTTACCTTAACCACGGTACATTTTAAGGTCCCAGTCGTAAAAGGCCTTAAATGACATTACTGCCGAATAACCAAAAAGCGGACCAGTCTGTCAAGATGACGAAATCACAAATCCAAGTGCCCCGTTAGGCTGTGGGACTGCCCACACAACTTGCCTTCTGCGAAGTCTTCCACGATTCTAGATCTGAGCCATGAGGGCTTCTGACATGCCCTTCCTCAGGGTCAGCGCACTGTTTCTCCGCCGTCTCGCTGAAACAACACATTCTGCATCTATTGCGTAGATTCAGTCGGCCGTTGCCTTGAGAGATTACAGTTACTCCTATGGGCCCTTCAAACGCGCACGTGCGCTTGGAGATCAGAGATGACATTGGAAATCATAAACTTTGTAACTACTCTTTTTTGTTGTTGTTCCATGTGTGCGATGATTTCCTAGAAGGCAAAGGAGACGGGCCGCAATCCGATTTGCGGGATCTCTCTCTTTCTCTTCACTCCCTCATACTCGCAATTTCTATCTATCAGGATGCCTACGGCCAGAGTCAAATCGAGCACTGGAAAGACTGCCTTTAACTACACAATATCAACACCCTCGTCTTCGTCAGCGAAGTCTATTGACAAAAGTCTACCAACACTGCTGTTCATTCACGCAGTCTTCCACGGACCACAAATCTTCCAACGTTGGTTTCATGTTGCTCCTTCATAACATTCAGCAGTTGGGTTGACGCTGGCTCTAGGGCAATTCGAGGACCCACGGATACGAAGATTCAACTGCGTTGCCATGGATCTTAGAATACACGGTCAGACGACAGGCGATGCGCTCCCAAAAGGCTATGGCGCCAAGGAGGCTGCTGAAGACCTCGCATTATTCATGGTGACTGACTCGTCTGTTCAACGAGACGTGCGTAACTGAATAGTGATGTGCAGGACGAGATCAAACTACCCGCCTGCCACGTTGTAGCCCTGTCGAAGGGCAGTATTGTGGCGATGGGTCTCGCCGTCTACTACCCAGACAAAGTTGCATCGCTTTTCCTTGTGTCACCGCTAGGGCTAGAGGAAGTGCGTGCTTTGACGTGTTTGGATCTTAGCTGAGACTAATACTGTACGTAGCCGGCAGACGTAGCCGATGGTCGGCGGGAAATAGTGGATTACTGGAAGGAGGGTTTCAAGACAGGCCAGCCCGACGTAAAGGTCCTATCTGACGCGGCCTACGGTGTCCTGCAATTAGGGTTTAGCAATAAACTCGATAGATTATCGAGCGCGTGTGTACAGCCGTCCTCCCTGTTCTATTGGGACTAACTGTTGTTTTCTTAGGCTCGCTGCTATCACAATGCCTTTGGCCTTGAAAAAGGTCGCTCCCGGGAACTTTGATCAACTCGAGAGAGCCACGGTTAATTTTATGAACGATCGAAGGGAGTACACTATTGAAGAACTTTCTCGGATACGTGTCCCTGTCAAGTTGATCCATTGTCTAGGGAATATCGCATACCCTCAGGAATACACGGAAAAATTCATGCGACAACTAAAAGACGCTGCCGTCACGGTTAGCCTGGCCACAATACCAGATGCTCCACACTTTGGCGTTGTAACGCACGGTGATGTGTGAGTAGAATTCTTTCAGGATAATAGGGTGATGGATGATATTATTTTTCCAGTGTTAATCTGTTACTCCATGAATTTATTTTAGATCGTTGCGGAACCTTTGTTCCGCCAGCACCCGGAGAAGTCAGCTCTCCGTGGGAGGCGGAGTTGGTGAAGGCTGGTTGGAATAAGGATGCAAGCGACCGTGAGGATGATTAAATCCGGTTCGCTAATTATATACCTCGTTTATTTTTAGGTAGAGATTGTTAATTACACTGCACCCAAATTTCAGTATTTTTACCTACACCGTGACCAATGGCTGATTTGTACATGGTCAGTCATATTATACACCAGCCTTTGAACACTCATTTTTGAGCTTTTAGTACCATATATTTTTTTTGAGAGGCTATAAAAATGAGTTTGGAACATGTTAGACTGCATGCCATCGAACCTAGTAGCCTTCAAAACAGAAAAATGACCTCTAGATCAGTCATCACCTATCTTTTTTGTGCTGTTTGAATTTTATACCAATGGGATCACCACACTTGAGTTGAATATCGGCAGTGGACAGTGCACTATGGTACATACATTCCAAGTGCCTGTATAACATGACTGATCCAAGCCAAAATAGCGTACCTTCCTAGAAATTTCTATTTTCTCAGCTGATATTATGTTTCTGATGTGAATTGACACTGTCCGCATAAAATTCATCATCCTTTGAACATCTTCACATCAAAATATATCATGTTTCGGGAAATGCACATATTCACCATCAATTAAAAATTTCCCTTTGATTTTTGTCCAGCGTTACGTACATCAGAAAATAAGTGTGTAGCGCCAGACCTGTGAAGCCAATGTTACAGTGAGTGAGATTTCCGCGCTGGTTGACATGAACGTGTCGTAACTCGCCAGCATCATAGCCCTTTTCGACTTCACTTTCTCTTCGTGAGCGAGACTGATACGCCGCTCTCGGAGGAGCCACACCCGGATGGATTAATTACACTGAAAGTCTAGGCGTTGAATTTAAGCTTTCAGCACGGGCCGAAGATCGCCTAGAAATGGATGAATCATGAAGAGCAGGTGCTCACGTCGATCTGTCAGTTGAGCCTGTCGTTTCTATCCAAGACAATTCATCGGGAGCAATCTTGTATATGAATTTGTAGTTTAAAAGTTCCGGCGATGTTGCGGTGATCACTGTCTTGGAGAATACAGCCGTGGCGCGGACGTGATGTGTCAAGCAATATACTTGGTAAGGACCCCCGGATAATACTTTGTGAACCGTGAGCCCAGTTCGGACAGATTTTGGCAAAATTGACCGTCTAACCCTGGGCAAAAGTCCGGACAAGTGGGACCAACTGGCAGTCAACCTAGATCAAAATCCGGACAGGTTGTTCGCCAAGGAGCAGCCCGATTAGGATAAAAATGACCAAAATCGCACAATTTTTGGTCCGGTCAAAATGTTAAAGATTTCTGATCAAGGCTCATAGGGCATTATCCGGGTAGTTCCCTGGTTACTCCAGGGACGGATTTAACCTACTAAGCCTTCCAAGCTTTTGAAGGTGGATTCTTGGAGTTACCAAATCGAATTAACGGTCTTCTTAGATAGTAGCTGTCACTCGTTGTAGAAAACATCCATAGGCTACCACCTGCACTCATGCGACGACAAAGAAAACTCGTCACTACTCCCGCAACGCTTGTTGCATCGAAGTCCGCATCCCTAGATTGGATTGAAACCTTTTCTAGATTGTGGTTACTAGAAAGGTCTTCGATTAACAGGGTCGGTACATTCATCAGTATGCTTGAGTCTTTTCAGCTTCACCGCAGTCGTCTTCAAGCTTGAAAGGGGCAATCACCTACATAGAAGTGTTTGAACGGAAGCTAAGAATTGAAATCTGTCGGACTACGGACCGGGTGTATGCTTAGTTCTGCTTCACAAGACGGGGACCTGAGCGGCAAATTCATTCCTCGCCAGTCAAACTGTCGATCAACGTTCTTTCTCACAAGGCGACGACAAGTAAGAACACTTTCCTGCAATCGGCATTTCCAGGCTAGAGCTATATTCTGAATTTTTATGTTGTCCCTTCGACACGAAAATACGGTTGTTATCAGATGCGCCTTTCCCTTGTGCCGCCGTTGAAAATTCTTTTATAATCTCTCGTCGCTGATGATCCCATTGCTGTCCTTATGTGACTTGATCTAAATCAATTAGCTGTTCCCCACAAGGGGCATTTGGTACAAGCGTAAATTAATCACCCCGGGTCCCTCACCTCGGTCCGAAACCGAGAAGGTCCCTGACGTTAGTTCTATCTGATCGAAACGTTTAGTTTGGCCCCAATGTCCAGATTGCATCACGATCTACGCGTGTTTCTCTTTATTGTGAAAAACGGGGGATGAATAGATCAGTTCGTTCCCAGTCAGTACATGCGCGGTGTCAGGCCAATAGTATTGCGCTTGGCTGAGCTCTGCAAACGCATGCAGATGTACACTACTGTACCTACTTATATACTAAATACTAATTTACTAGAATCTTCTACAACTTTTCTAATATTTCTCTCTTAATCAGCAAGTTCGGCATGATGCCGGATTGCCATCATCTCGGCTCAACTCTCAAATCCCAACACTCTTCAAACAAGTGTCGCCGTGCCAGCGCCCAGGACCTTGCTGGCTTTACCGGAACTTACAAGCCAAGAATACCGGCGGGACCAGCACGATGCTCCTTATCTAGGAGTTTTGAGAGGACTGAACAACTTACAGGAACATCCGGCATGTAACAATGGAAATCAGAGGGCTTGGTACTAACCAATAACATACAAAAGTCTGGAAAAAAGCTCGCTTGGTAGCTCCACCATTTTGCCCAGATGCATCTGTTAAGAATCCGGCTAATCCGGCTAAGTACGATCCAGTAGTACTTGATCAAGGACTATGCCGAAAGCGAATGTAGAATATCAAAGTTCAAGAAGGCTCCGACCGAGAGTTTAGCATGCGCTAGGCGTAGCTAAGGAGATCCGAAAAACGCTTGGCATAGTCGGTAAGCGAGATGTTCGGCAAGCGCTTGGCGTAATTGACCTCTTTCACTTAGGTTCACACTAGGTTGTGGAGTTCAAGAAGTAAAATTAGATGCCCCTCGGGCGTACTGCGATACTCGAATATGTATTGTACTTGAGTGAATGTCATGGAAGATCATAGTTACAAGAATATACTGGAAGAGTATCGAAGAAGGTAGAAGAAAGAAAAAGAAAATCAAGGAAAATTCTATAATATTCGTGATGATTGGTACGGTAAGTGGTCGGTGACTGTTGACTAATGTTACCTGACTGATATCCATAACAGTATCTGATGTATAGGGCCAGTTGACCCACTGAACTTACCTAAACGAAATTCCAGAACTTGGGGAAGGAGAGAGAAGACTTTCTTTGATCTCGAATAAGACACAAAACTCTCTTGGCGGTTTTGCTTTATTTTTTTCTTGCACGAATGTAGAATTTTTCTTTTCGTGGCTGTAAATAACCAGTTACATAGGGTTTTCCGCCGAGAGTGCGGTCTTGCCGTTCATTATTGACGTTTATTTCCCCATCACAAGTTTCGGCTAGGATATGATTGGGAGCGGGTAGACCTTGCTTTCCAGCAAGGTAACAAGCACATAGCAGGACGACGGCATCGATATTAGGGTGATCTTTTGCAAGCGATGACATGAGTATATTGGCGTTGCATCTTCCAAGCAGAAGAGACTCCACCATCGTTTCAAGCCTGCATCATATGGGCACTTTGGTGTAACCATAACTATAAAAAATCTAGGTCCGAATCCGAGCTTGTCCTTCTCATCAATGTGGTCTTGAACAAATATACTTTTTGTGCCGGCGATCATTAGTTATGTCTTGAGAAAGAATATAAAGTCTACCAGAGGCGTCCTTTTCTGTTCTGGATGCGTGTTTCACCAATACGAGTTACCTACTGAGGAAGATGGAATGATCGTTATGCCACATCAGATACAATGGACAGAACCCAGAAAGCTTCTTCCCACTCTCATTGAATGTCGTCTTCGAGACTCCGGCAACGGGGAAGTCAGGGAAGCAGTGGTAATAGATACTGACATTGCATCAGAATGGAACGGTAGAATAACTCTACATGCAGCTCACCCATTCACACCATAGCCAACCTCCACTTCTACCCAGTAGCTCGAAGAAACGGTCGGCTAGATATTAGTCCAAATTCAAGGTCTCGTTTTGAATTCGAGGGGGTCAGTGGCCTATTGAGGAGCCAGATGTGCGTCATTTTAGTCAGAATTGATGTGCTTTTGACCGTCAGACGGTTTCTTCAAGGTGGTACGAAAATATAATCTTACTAAGCCCTGTGTCCGACTTTGGTTCAACCTGAATCAACGAGCCAGACTTGGTAAGGGCCTTTTGGCACAATCGTAATCATCGTATCATGATTCTCGGTTCGAATTCGGGAGAGTCCATCCATATCACTTCTACCTGTCTGATGTTTTGCCCCTCCCCATCCACAAAGTCGGAAGACGTTACATGTATTCGATCTCGGCTTCTCCTTGCAGGCCGGCAGACACTAGGTACCTATTATTGATCGACTAGAGGTGTCAATGTCGATGCTGTGTATCTCTAACAGCCGCAATTCTTTCTCGTTTTACCTCGGATTTTTTCTAGGATACCTGTTAGTGTCCTTGACAATCCTATCCTCTCGTCTGGTGTGTCTCGCTCCCAGAAAATAATCATGAATTTACTGTATCATGATTTCAGTTCGAATCTGAGAGGCTCCATGGATCATCGTAAAGCGATAGGTTTTTAGTTTTCTTCCAAAGTCCAGATTACTTTTTACCCGCAGGATAATGGGTTACGGCACTGGGGTGACCTTTCGTGTATGCTGGGAGTATTTGCATTGTAACTTCCAGGTAGAGGAGACTCGACACCGTCGCTATTGACTTACCCAGCCTGGGCACGTTGGTGCAACGGTAACCGCTGAAGTTACTATGATCTTGGTTCAAATCCGATCCTACCCCTGCTGAAGAATAAGCGAGATATTTTTATGATACAAGTGTCATCCTTGGTGAGTACACCAAAATTAGATGGCGATTATTATGCTGCAATAGATACACAGGACAGGTTATCGATTCCCAAAACCTCCAAAACACCCCTGCTGAAATCGAATGGATAAGCCTGCAGTATACACGAGCAGTGGTGGACGTGCTGGGATGTATCCTTCTATCGTACGGACACGGGCTCTGATACCAAACGAGCTTGCTCTGCTAATTGCTCAGAGTTGGAGACGTTGGAGGAACACGTCCGGTCTCTGAGATTGATCTTGATTTGGGAAGAAAGGCTACGAGCCGACAGACAGCTGTCTTGTCCTACATCGGGACAGAAACCACAAGCTTGCGTATGTCTGAGCGTCACGGCCTTGATCCTGACGTGTTCTGCGCATTTTATCTTTCTCTGGAGTTTGGTGAATTCTCGTTACATTTGAGGAGATACTGCTGTGTCGTGTTCGTTTCTAGGAACTGGCCCTAGTGTTGGGCTCGTGAGACAGGATCCTGTCCAAGTCGTGGTCGCCGAGATGATTCTATTACCGAGGATGATGATGGTAACAGATGGAACGAGTGGTGGATAGTCGGTTTGAATCATCGTCAAGCCGTGTTGTCCAAGAGCAAAAAGCAGAGCTCATCATCGAAGGGCGCACTACCAGGGAGTTCTTGTATCCAGCTTGTAATCGAATATCCCGTAGATTCAGTGTTTGACGTACCTAGAGCATGGCCAGCCGCGCCTCGAGTTGGCCTCACATATGATGCCTGTAGAAAGGCATGAAGTGATAATATCGCATAAGAACAGAACAGCTAGATAATTTTCTGCATAGCTCACCGAGCCAATCGTCTGTATCCACTTTCTACTTCTATGAAGAAACGGTCCGCCAGATAGAGCTTTAAAGTTGACGAGGAATCGATGGAATAAGACCTTCCTGGAAGCGCCTATCGACCACTTTGAACGAGGACTAATTTCTGATGTCGTGAGTAGATTCGGGTTCCAATAAGTAACGATTGGGGAGGCTATAACGGAATCCAGAGAGCGAACTCGGACCGATTCCGGATCGAAGCGCATCGTGCCCACGTGCTTCCCTTTCTCCTTTACGACCATGTTACAGCCACGGACAGCGACCATTAACATATCGCACGCATACAAGCAGAATATGCGAGCGTACGTGGAAATACCGCCTCCCACAGAGGACGAACAGCACTGTAAAAACTCGAGACACTTGGCATCGAATTTGAGGCGACTATCATGGGTACTTAGAGCGGCTATCTTTTATGTTTGGCCTCTTCCTCTTCTTCTTCTCATAGCTTCGCCGTCCAGTCGCGACGGCACAACGTACCTGTTGTTCTCGACGCGGTGTCGTTTCGATCAGCAATCCCGGGTTCACCAGCTGCCACAAAAAAAACGCGCCAGAAGAATATCACAATTACAGGACACCATGGCCGCTCGAGCAAGGAGTGAGCGGTTTTTCACAGTTCCAGGATGCTATAGCCACATGAAATCAACGCATATGGCAAGTTTATGATCTCGGTTCGAATCCGAGAGAGGGTACGTGCGGGGCATGTATCATGTATTTTACAATAAAGTCTGGTTACTTCAGCAGTAAGTACACATGGAGTTACTATCGCTACTACTCTATGAAAGTATATATCTTCTCCTGTAGTCTGTTCATCGAGAAATGAATATTTCGATGCCGATAGCATCCGAGGCCGATCATAGCTTGATGACTCCTTTAAATTATTTGCAGTAAAGCATAGCACTGAACCGATGATAATTGGTGTGTGGTATTGCCAATCAAGGTCGGCGGCAGTGCTATTTTGGCGTACCACAGCCACTGATCGCGCCGCCCTTGCTCCTTTTACATCCACCATGACTATCATCGCGCCACGGTAATTCCTACCTAGTTGCGCGCAATTTCTCAGCGCGTCATTGGAGGAGTAGGATCTTTTCGCTTGTTCTAGTTCATCGAGTGTTTACAGGTACGCGATTGCCTACTTTGCCCGGTACCTTTTCCATGTTTCTTGGTACACCCAGGTTGCTGTAAAATGTGCATACAGCTCTGCTTTAAGCGATGGTGAAGTTATCAAGTAATTTGCCATTACTCGCATCCATTGTCCTGGACTGCTTCTTGAAGTCAGTTTAATACCAGTGACACTGCCGGTATGAAAGCGTCGAACAAGAAGCTTCGTTGAAACACCGGTTGTTTGCTGTTGAACTTGCAGTTCATTGTCCTCTGCATCAAGCTGTGTCGATATGCCTTGCTATTGTCTAGTTGGCTTCTTACTTTGTTCAGCTGATGTCCTGGATCGGCGAGCTGCATTCATTTCTCTTTGGACGGTTCATTTTCTGGGTTCTCGACACAGCACTAGGCACAGTACCATCCTATTGGAAGACAAGACTTTAAATTTTAGGCGCCTGCATCCCTGGGATTTGAAGGCATATACGTCAGACGGTAGTTTCATGAAATTAACTATTTAGCATTCTGGGCTTTGCCCACACCTTCAGCGTCTAAAGTCTGTTAATCGCGGAATTTGTGACATCTGTTTTATGGAATTCCACCGCTGATATATTTGATGGCATGGTGATATTTGACTTTTGACACGCTGAGGGTGACGGACTAGTCCAGAGGGCCTGATCTCCCCGTTATTGGGGTGGCTACCGCTGATGGTTATTGACGATTCGGATTCCTTGCCTGACCTTTGAAGAGCTGGGCGGCTGTTGTCGCCGATCCTACTAATGGTCTTTATACTACTCATTTTAATTTCTTCAGCAAACGGTGTGCTATATTCATTTCTCTTGACGCCTCTTCTGACTTGTCGCTACAGCACTAGGGAACAGCACCATCTACATGAAGTCAAACAATCAAACTTATGTCTTCTTAATTAATCGATGCTTCTCAAAGCTGCATCTACTACCTCAGGTTCATCCCAAAGGTCTGTTAATCATGAAATTTAGGATATTTGTTTTCTTGAATTCGGTTATTGATATATCCAATCTCTTGGAGGGCTATCTTTGCTTTTACCGCGATGAAGGTGATAGACCAGCCCGGAGTGCATACTATCCTATTATTAGCTGAGATATCTTATACCTATGCACCAGCAGGTGGCTGCCGCTGATCTTTATCGAAAGCTGTCGTGACAGATTCTACTAGTGGCGAACACTGATCATCCAAGTTACTGGGCCAGGTCAATTCATTAAGTCACAGGTGTTGCAGCAGCGGGAGTTACGTGTATCCAGAAGGGATTTATCCCCCTACTTGTTTAATGGTATTTCTTCTCAAATTCTCTGAGAAATGCTGCAAAGATGTTGATTACAGTGCTCTAGGAATCGTCCAATGTCAGTGTGGCTGTGTCGACAGTCGACACCAACCAGTGGCAAAAAGTGTACGTTTTCCTGGATACATGCTTTTAATGTCGACGATTTCACAGCACTCTTATAATGATATACATCCAAGAGCATGATTGGTTACTTGACCGTCCCCTATTTGGCTGTTTGATGCACGCCGTTAATAGTTTCGTCAGTTTATGACGTAATAGCTTGTATCTTTTCCTTTCACCACCATATAGGCGATGGTGAAAGGATCTTATTCCCTTCCTCAATGTCTCTAGAGCAACAACCAAAGTCCCTTCGTCGACGAAGCCTTAATATTCTCCTTCAAGTCCCTATTCTCTCTCGTTCCCATGCACCATTAACGATATCAGCACCTCAAGTCATTGGTACCCTCCCAGCAGACGTCATCCTCGAGATTGCAAACCTACTATGGAGGGATGATCTGCTCAATCTGAGCTTAACTGTACGTGCATCGTTCACGACGCTCGTCCATGCTACTAACTTGACGACGCCCCAGTCGTCTTATCTGCGCGCGCTTCTCATGCCGGCGCTGTATGATACCGTCGTTCTCACGTCGAGCAGGACGTGTCGCAAGACACTCAAGATGCTCCAACAACGTCCTGAGATCTGTCGGTATATCCATAAGCTCGCGGTACGACCGAATTATTACCTTGCGTGGCCGAGGACAGATGAACGGATAGATGAAGATTGGGTTGCAGGCATGGTAGAGAGCGTTGCGCAGTCGTTGACGACGATGCACACGTTTGACTGGGATGGTCTGGAGATGCCGAAGGATTCCCTCTGGCAGACGCTGCGGCTTTCGTGAGTCTGAGTGACATTTTCCGTGACGTTTCCTTATGTCTTTTTATCTCTTATCGGATATAGTTGCCCACAGTTACGGACGGTATATAGCAATGTCGGACATCTACCCTTGGAACCAGAGAGCGAACTCTTCTCGTTCAGGAATTTAAAGAGCTTTTCGTTGACCGTTCGTCACGGTTTAGGCGGATCCGAGTTGTTCCCATCAATGGAAGCGCTTCCTGAGAGAATGTGGGATATGCTGTTGAATCACACTCCGGAGCTTGAAGAGCTCTCACTCTGTAGCTTTTCGACCTCCGCGCGGCTATTTGATGTCACTCCCGTAACAACGGGTAACTGGCCAAAACTCGCAACTCTTACGCTCGGTTCGTTTGGGTACCAAGATGATTTCACGCTCAGTCCACCGAACGACATCGCATTTGGGAATTTCCTTTCCAGCCACTCCACGTTGAACTACATTCGTTTTGCGTGGAACTTCAAACAGTGGCTCTCCCCGGATAACATACCGACATTCCTTGGATCTGGTGCCCTGCCAAAGTTGGCGACGTACATCGGGATCTACCAACAACTAGCAGAGCTTCCTCATCCGGAGAGCATCACGTCTCTCGATCTTACCTGCGAGCCACTCTACGACTCGCGGATGCCCATGATCTGCCCGATCCTCCGATCTCTCACCTCTCTCACCTCCCTCGACATATGGATGCACATTCCCGACGACGCGCCCTCTGCCGATTGCGAGTTCGTCCGGCCTATTCTACTATCTTGCCCCAAGCTGACGGAGTTTCATTTCATGTGTACCACGGCATTCCGGGTGAGGCATCTCTCCGCGATGCTGGGGTTGCTTCCCGCGTTAAAGACGTTCTCGGTGACAAAGGGCCACCGATACGGGGAGAGGGAGAAGATGAGGGACACAGCTGTGGGTGTGGTCAGGCATAATCCTGGGTTGAGTCAGGTTAATGTGAGATGGGCTAGGGAGAGGTGTAGGAATCATTTGAAGCAGGAGGGGACTTATGATGTTATTAAGGCGTCAGATGGAGGGCAGGTGGAGCGGTTGGGGGTGTACGAGCGAGGTGTTACGGCTTGGGGTGCGATCTTCAAGAGGAGGTATGTGTATGAGGTAAAGGAGCCGAGGAACGTGGGGCTTGGATCTATAGTGCAGGCGGTGAGTCGAAAGTAAAGGATTTTGGTATGTGTTATCTAAGTTTCGTACTCGCTGTCGAATTTTTAGTTTTTGTCTGAGGATTCATGCTACTACTGTTGTTGTATATGTACTATGGCGATCAATGAATAGACATTTTACGGTTGTTCTTTGTTTTTTTTTTTTTTTTGTTGGAGTACGCGATAGCCCGTTAACAAAGTTATTCTGCTTACGGTCGTCCTTTGTTATACTCAATCTCAATCCTTACTACAGGTTGACGAGAAAAACATTCTGGTTTGATTGTTTCATTTTGGCCCCGCTAAGAATTTGTTTTGTTGTTAAATCTCCGGAGGCGGGCCTGCCCCACCGAGCAGCCTAGGTGACACTCGACTCTAAAGTTACGGCCGGTCTAAGTGCACGGATTATTTCTGGCGCTGAAGTACAATAGTCTGGATCGCGCTTAGGGAGCATTGGTATAAGCACCCTAATAGACTTGAAACAGCATCTACTGTGCGAGGTTACAGGACAGCGAGGTTGAGACGATAGGCAGCGAGTTCCGCCGAGGCTCGAACCAGTTTCCCTGACTTATAGATATCGAGTATCCGATGGTTCGGTGCATGAGTCAACACATGCCTATACTTAGCGTTCTCGGTCTCAGCAGTGACTCGACGGTATTTTCTCTTACTTTCTCTATTCTTCTTGCTAATACTAGAATATGACGGAATATTGTAGAATAATAATGACTCAAACCCTTCCTTGGTATATAAATACTGTCCATACTGCTGTTTTAAAAAAATTGAATCAGTCTACTACCTTCAGTATACCTCACACTGCGTGAAACCTCAGCTATGCCTAGCGCTGACTGAACAACCCGTTGGATACACTAAGCGCTTTCCGACACCAACCCGGAGACTATGCTTAGCGCTTGCCTTCACCTACGGCCCGCAATAGATTCGCGCTTACTGTCCTAGCTTATCTCGCAAACCGGACCTCTCAGGTCCCTTACCGGAATCTATTCTGTTCCCTAAACGCCGTACATCCTTTCCTGATATATCCTTTCCCACTTCGATCATCGTCTCTTGCCTCGCGCTCCTACATCAGGATTTCGGCAGATTCTTAACACTGACCACAGCTCCAGTTAGTTCAGCTGTCGTTAACTTAGTAGTGGGGAACGGTCTGGGTCTACCCTTGGGCTCGATGTATTATGGTAGGTGCGATCCTGATTCGTTTTTACCATGACAAGGAGAGGTGCGGCTTGAATCAGTCGCAGAGCGAGTGACGCATCTTGCGCTCACTGTAAATGCTAATTAATGATGAAAGTACAGGTCTTTACTATTCCTGACCCTAGACCGACTGTTAGACGCGCGGTACAGCTGTGCGTAACGGAAAAGTCCTAGCTGATAATGTTTATGCCAGTTTGATATACGTTCTAATCACAGTTTACACCTCCGAGCATTCATTTGCAATATATTAATAATAACATCTCCAACATTTTCTGGGGCTTCTGTACAACCTGGGACATGATTGTTATCAGTGTGCCTACCCTTCACAATTTACACAAATTTGACATACTAAATGACCCGCTCCTGGGTGTCTTGTTTCTTGCGAGTGCTGAGATATTATTTTCATCGGGAGATAATAAAAATAAAGTCGTATGAACGTACAAAAGATCGTTCCCGTTCGCCGTACACAAGGTCAATAGGTATAATCTCATGGGTTTTATCCAGCTTTGTTAAAGGCACCACCAAGTCTCCCGTAATAAAAGGCATTACTTCATGTATGGAGGTGCATGCAAGAGACACGCCTTTCTCCGTAGGGTGAGGTACGACTCTGCGGTCATCAGATCACCGACCTGCTTCAAAACGCGTGGGCTCACGATAGAGATATCCAAAATCCGATTATCCCAGAGGCTCAACGGGGCGCGTTTCTTAAGGTATGTCCTCGCTTCGTCTTTTCATGCCCAGAAATTGCGATGCCTTGGTATCGTCTTGGATGCAAAGATGACGATGGGGGAGTGCATGTTCGTTATATTGGCGGACTATACTATTGGTTCGACGAGGATCATGGAATGGGACGGGATGTGGTCGCAGAAGGTTATCAACAACACACTGTAAGCATGCATATCAGCATTGGTCACGGTTCGGTGAAAGGGCACATAACCCAGCCGAGTGCCCTATCAAAACGAGTTTGTGGATTTCCTCTCAAATTGTCGGACGGAGAAGGGAATTATACACGTTGGCGCATGCTTCAGCATAATCCTGTATAACTAAGAAGCTGCATTAGTTCGATGTCTATTTCAAAATTTCAGCATCCTCACGATAGTTAAACTCTGATGCCTCAATTGTTTCCTCATTCATTGCAGCAGAAGCGCCGCAAGTTTGCGCATCGACTGCCCAGGCTTGCAAGATCTGAATGAGTAAGGACAGTGCGAGAAGTAAAAGTCGCTGTATTGTGACCTCCCAATGTTCCTTATCTGCAGGATAGCGTTCAGCACATGCACCTTCTCCGGCGCGAAGGCGATACGTACGAAATCCAGACCCATGCGCGAACGCGAAAATGTACCCAGGTGTACTATCTGTCCTGTCATTTTCGAGTCGATATCCCTTCACAGCAGCTTTGAGCCTCGAGCCAGATGAGCTTGTCTCGATGATGTGGTTATCTACCAGCATCATAGGCAAAATCATTATAACTGTACACAGGGTTCAGAAAGAGACAGTCTGCGACCAACCTTTCCAGCATATCATTATCTGGCATTCGATTGCATACCCCCATTTCATAGACTTCAATCTGATACGAGTAGCACCTACAGTCTATCTTCAAACTATCCATCTTTACGGTATTTGAAAAAATGACAGTCGTGGGCAAGAGTAACACGCATTCGCCCAAAATGGAATAGCAGTTCGAGTCCGACCGTTCCCGATCGTTGACATGTTGACAGTTTACTCTAACAACCTCTGGTGCCACTTGGCTTCAAGTTCTTGGTTCTGTTGCCTTGTGCTGCTGAAGATTCCATCATCCAGCCAGAACTTCCCGTTATAAAAAAACCCTGACAACCTACGAACTGTCCCCCCACTGACAAAGTAGTACTGAACGTTGCTATTACGCCTGGCAACCTGGGAGCAGGGCCTATCCGAAATCTCAGAATGGGTGCTTGTTGTAGCGTTGGTCTGATACCGGGAACTTATTTGTATCAGTCTGTCAAGTGACAGATACCAGGGTATGGAGTTGATAACATCTAAGGGCACATCGCGTGATGCATTATTTAAAACCGCTACATCAGTATCAAATACCGTCGGGGTATAGGAGTCGTACATTTCATTCCTAGGACATATTTTGGCATAAATAATTGGTGAGCCAATCAGTCTACACTTATCCAGCTCAAGCCTAACATCCTTTCATTGTTCTTTCGGAGCAATGATGCTCAAAAATCGACTTTCCCCCCCCCAATATTCTTTATTGGTACTTTTATTATCTATCGGTGAGTAGCAACTGAGTGTCTTACGAGTATCTGCTTTCTTATTCAATGAAATTTACACGGGCTCTGCTCTTACACTAGTAGTATACCACCTTCTCGTTTACCCTCGCTTGGTATCTCCTTTACGGGCATTTCCTGGGTCATCTCTTGGTGGGACTATTAAAGGACAATTTTCAGCTATCATGAATGGCAAGGTTGGTGTCCCACACTGCCGGTGGATTGCAGAATACGGGTCGACCGTGCGCGTCGTGGGTCCCATAGGCATTAAGAGACTGATCGTAGCGAGTCCAGAAGCTTTATATCGAATTCTCGTGACAAATTGGACCGATTATCCGAGGGTATGTTCCTTGAACTACGAAAATATCGCTAGCGCATTCTCATAGATGGCTGTAGCCCAAGTTCATGCAGTACACTCTGGGCGTTGTTGCAGGACATGGCTTACTTACTACATCCGGTGACAATTACAGGCGTATGAAGAAACTACTACAAACAACATTTAGTAAAATGTGCGTGATTCACGGATTAAATCCAATCAATCCTCTTGCGACCAGCTGTCCACAGACGACGAGATGTTTTATGACTCAATCGATCGGTGCGTTTACACGCATCAAGTACTTAGATGGCATTAATGCATCGACGGCCTCATTGCCCTTCTTACCAATGAAGTCAGCTTGGAACGGAAGGGGAAGGGAATATTAATATTAGGTTATTGTGCGTGCTATAACCTATCCAGTCCATCTGCTGCCATCTAACGAAAGAATGATAAAGTGAATAGACCTGCTATAGATATCATTTGCAAACGGCATTCGGATACGAGTGCGGGGTCCTATCTGAACGTCCAAATATATCGAATTTAATGGAGGCTTATGAGAGGATCAGTAATGAACAAAACGGTATGTGTCCATCGTTTTAACCCTGAACGACTTTAATCTAATGCTTGCTGCCAGGACGGAATGCGGCGGCTCTGAATGCATTCATGTGCAATACTGGGCGCAGGTCCTCTAACTATATCTGACTCGCCTTACCGCTGTTGTCGCTTCCCCCAAGAAGATATATGTCTTTGGTGAGCTTCCCTATCCTTATCTATGCCGAATAATCACGTACGCTACAGGTTTCAGAACCTGTAGTGGCGTTGTTTGAGTCAATGCATCTTATCAAATCAATTATATCGACGTTCCTGGAAAAAAAAAGCTGAAGCGGCGGATCAGGAAACACACGCTGAGGCAGGGACTCGCTCGGATATGATGAATATTCTTCTCAAAGCGAGGAATACAGAATGAGAGAAGAAGACATGCGCACATATGCTGCACCATGTCGTCAGTGAAATTTCACCTTTGAGAAACAACATTTAACTCTGTGGCAGTTACAGCTGACCTTCATCGCGGCTGGCCATGATACGAACGCAAATGGCTTAGCTTGGGTTGGAAGCTATCTTTTTTCGGCTCAAAACCCAATTATGATTTATGCTTCAATTCTTCTCTAGGCTCTTTATCTGCTGACTAAAAATCCTGACGTTCAAGGACGACTCCGTTCAGAAGATTTTCCCTTCTGCTCTCCTGGCTGTGGTAGACCCGACATACGCAGAATCAAGCGGCTTCAATATCCGGATTGTGTCATGTGTGTTTTCCCCTTTGTGACGCAGACTATTCGCTGATGACGAACAGCAATGAATCTTTACGATTGTTCCCCCCGACACCAATGACTTTCCGGAAGTCAGTGAAAGATGATCACCTTGATGGAAAGTTTGTACCTAAGGGAACGCTGATTTACGTTCCAGTGTGTCTATTGATTGGGGCAACTTTGATATCTCAGCTAATCAATTGCCCCACAGATTCGTGCCGTCGGCTGGCTGAAGAGCGTCTGAGGCGATGATGTCGCTGAGTATGTTCGACAGAGTTCTATTAGTTCCGCGAAATTAAACACATTCACTCGCAGATTTCGGCCGTCCCGTCGGCTAAATTTGCCACCGGGATATCATCCCATATATTCCGCGCTCCTGATAGGTCCTCAATCCTGCATCGGGAAATTCATGGCTATACTGGAAATGAAAGCTATTTTGGCGTAAACAGTTCCCGTGCGACGTGTGGCTTACGCCAACGCGCTTTCTGGAAGATCTCTTGTAGGGAATTTTGAGTTTGCTCTAGCTTATGAGGGAAAGATCGCGTAACCAACAGCAGCTGCTACTATGAGTAAATTATCTGAAACAGCTTTAAATCTTTACACTGACATCAATTGCTTACAGAACCAAAGGACGGTATGCCGCCTCGTGTACGGCGCCTGAGTGCACGTTGACGTGAGTAGCGGTTATCTCCAAATCTATCATCCATTGAGGGTATTACTCAGAAGGATACAGCTCTTCGGACATTATCAGAGTGTTCGGTAGATTCGTATGTTTACTGGCGTACGATTTCACCTCGATTTTCACCCTACTTGTGCAAATAAATTAGTGTCTAGATCATCATGAACGCGCGAGGTGTGTTTGGCCCCTTTCATACTGTAACATAACTCTAATCACTTCTTAAATACGAGCGCTGAAAATCTTTGCACAGCCACAAACTCCAAATGCTTCTTGAAACCGCCACCATCTTATCTTTTATATGAAAATTTTTGGGGCTACACAACGGCATTGACTAATGCTTTTACCCCTAGTTGCAGCGTCTAGCCATGTTTTGAAACAGAGTGGCGGCAGAACCGGCAGAACCCGTCAAACAACAATAGCTCTCACCCTAGTGATATCTAAGGATAAATAAAGCCAAAGGTCCTATCATGATAGAGATGCCGTACTCCTCGCCATCCAGTACTCCTGCTTGGATTGGCAGCGGAAATCAAACTGATATAAACGGCTGTAAGGATTTGTGCTTCGAATCTTCCTTCGTCTTTAACAGCTGTCTATCATGGCTTTTCCTCCGCTAGCCTTAGTCTTCCTTGTGCTGTCCGTCGTTTATGCGGTATATCGTCGAATCACTCGCATTTCGTTGCGCGATGTACCAGGCCCTACATCAGCCTCGTTTCTCTACGGTATTTAACTAGTGTCTTTCCTCTGAGACTTCCAAGCCGTCTTCAGGCTGGAGAGGTAACTCTTTCTTTCCTAGCCCGGTGTCAATAGCTCTGTTTTCTCATAGTGATTCCAGGCCGACTTCAAATGGCAACAAATGTATGGAGATGTTATAAGAATCGGCGCTTCCTTGGGTGTGAGTCTTTCATATCTGGTCGAGTGTTTCCCGGTTTGACGTGCTCAAATCCAGGAAGATCGCCTCTTGATCTTAGACCCGAAAGCTATCTATCATGTATACCAAAGCACGAAGTATCAATATGTCAAGCCCTTTGACCGCTGATGCGAGATCTTGGCAGTACGACTCGCCCTCTCTCATGCCAAGTCTTATTGATGTAATCTTTTGAGTAGAGCCAACAATCACCCAAGGAATCGACGTGCTGTGGAACCGACATTTGCACGAAGGTACCCAAAAGTCAATGAAGCGTACAAAGTGCAACTTCCTCGCGGTTTCCGCGATGGAGCATTCATAGAAGACGACGTGATGCCTGGCGAGTCGAAGGTCATCTAGTGCGCTCATGTTTGTGATCTGCTCGTCAGTCGCGGAACGTCTGTCCTACAGATATACAGATATTCCAAATAAGCTGTACAAGCTGTCCTGGTTGGGGGTTGTGTACTCAAATTCGGTGACAGTCATACCTCCCATCTTCTCATGCGTAGATAAGGTATGCCCCTGTAGTTGACACCGTCTCCATTCAATGACCTAACATTACATTTTTGCAAGTATCTAACACGGTTATGAAATAGTTAAAGCAAGGTTGTCGAACGACCCGAAGACTCGCCTGAATGATGATGAAGTTTTGACACTCATGAAACAAGTACCTGTTTCAATCGATAATATGCTGTTTTATTTAGTCCTTCTAGCGGCATGCTTTTCGCTGGTAATGAGACTAGCAGCACCACCTTGAACTGGCTTTTGTTGGAGCTTGGCTCCTGCCACCTAGCAGACACTCTGCACAGAGATCAGGGCAAACCGGGCACTCTAAAATCACAGTGACTTGGTATCTGCAGATTATTGGAGTTACTGGTGGCTGCTGTACGAGCTGCGGAATCAACCGGCTTCGTGGAGCCGTTACTTATCGTGCCGATACATTTCCTTTACCGTTTACCACCATGTCGACATACTAGGTTATACTAGGTATAAACGAGTTGGTCTTTTCGTTCCCTCCCGTGCTCAAATTTCAACACGGATCTTGATGCTATGCCATATCTTAATGCAGTTCTGAAGGAGACACTGTGGTTCCACCCCACCTCATAAAATACTCCTAGAATCGCGTTGCGCGACGATGTAGTGACTCCCTTTGAGCAAACCTATTGTGATGAGTTCTGGAAAGGTCCTACACGAGCTACATATCCCTGAAGGAACCTATATCGTTTTTTCCATCCCTGGTTACAACAGAAACAAGGATATTTTCGGGGTGTACACGCATACGTTCAATCCTGAGAGATGGCTAGATAGCGATGTCAAGCGTAACGCTAAAGTTTCGTTGGAGATGTACCGTAATTTGTGGGCTCTGTTATTCTGGTGTGATAGGGATGTTCATTATGGCGTATTTAGGTTCACGTTTATTGGCGGACCTCAGTCTTGTATGGGTTAGCAGTTCGCGTATGTTTGTTTGCTTCTCACTTCAATACAGCGTGTGAAAACTATAGGCTCTTATCGTGTAGATTATCGACGAATTTGAGTTTTCTCTGACCGAGGATTGGATTCGCATTCAGAGGGAATCGTCCCCACACTCGAAGGAGAGGTGGAGAAGGGAGCTCAATTGCCTTTGAGGGTGAAAACTGTGCCTCGGTAATTTGTATCGTCATTACCTTTTTGCTTGGCTGGTGGATCGAATGTTATACAGGAGACAACAATTGCCCATCTCGAGGTCATATTACTTAGGGTTAGGGTTCAAGACAAGCGTTCCGGCGAAAATTTCAAATTGGAATTCTTTCCACAACGACCCACTATTTGCGCCGATCTCCTTATTTCTTGCCTTCATCTGCCTTCATCGCTGTACAGGCTCTACCTCTGTACCAATTACTACAAAAATCGTGGGGGTTTTCGTGATGCCGATATTTGCAACGGTGTTACGGATCATACGAACTCGGGACGACGTTCGATGATATTCGTACTCTGAACGGAAACAATGCTGCACCCCGGTTTTTAGGACCTACAGTCGCATCAGCGCTAAAGGCCTTCCTTTATCAGCCCGTTGTGTTGAACTACTGTCCTATACGGCGATAAGAGGACCCAGGGTTTGGATTGTTTTGCGTTGTTGTATTGGAGCTGGACGGGCGGTACGTGACAGTTGCTTTTTTACTTATTTATCTGATATTCTGACATCCTCGACTAGAGTTCTTGATAGTTACCTTGTGATTTTTTTTGGTAGATCTGATGCATCTCGGTCTCCTGTCAGTGGATAGACGAGAAAGTGTTCTGGCCGCCCAAGCATGGAAACGTTCCCGGACTCATCCTCACCATCACTCCTTTCACGATATTATACTGCCTGTGAGCATCACATATGATCGCCTTACTATCTTTGGGAGCTATTATGGTTACGTGGACAGACTGCCCATGTGAAAAAAATAAGCTTTTCTACCTCGGGTATTGCGTTTATCTGTCCTTTCTTCCTAACGGCTATCATCTGGCAATGGTTGAGCGAATATCGTCAAAGGTCTTTATTCCCAGTCCACACCCGGGCGAGCCTAGTTCAATTGCTGGCATTTTGGAGCAGTCGGAGCCCCAAAAGTCGACACACGGAAGGAAGCTTGCTTTGGTTCGTGACAGAGCCCTCCGATGATCCAAAGATTTCTCATCGTTCTTGTAGATTCTCCATGGTTCTGCCGGGTATGTACCTTGTACTCTGACGAGTCGAATATGATATTTATCATGGTATCATCAGCCACAAGGACTACCTTTTCTTAAAGAAACTTGCTACCACTCTACCCATGGACACATTTCGCTTCGATTTTCGGTAAGTTATGTCTGGCCGTTTTCATCTCTATTACAGCTAATCAGATATAGAGGGCACTTCGAATTGCCTGGTATCTGGCGCCAGAACTCGTTGGAACAGGACGTTTTGGATCTTCGTGTCGTCACAGAATACCTCATAACCTATTTCGGGTATCACATCGATTTGGTAGTCGCCCACTCCCGTGGTACGATACTTGCCGTCCATTGGTTATGTACGACTGAGGAAGGAAAATTTGTTTCGGGCTTGGTAAATGTGTCTGGTAGATACCGCATGCGAGTAAGTGTTCTTCTGTACCACGGACAGGGAAATGTCAAACTGAACGTGGTCTTCGCAGGGTATTTATGGTGAGGGCTTTCTCCTGATTCATGAAGTTTCTCAGCTCACGATAATCGACTGTATAGATAGCGATGAAACCAAGGAGTGGAATGAAGGCTTTGTCACTGAAGGATACCATCTCTTGAACCTCAAAACCTTCAAGATCAAGGTCTACCCTAAAGACATAGACACATTCGCTAATTTTGACGGATCGCTGGTAGAAACCCGGTTTCCCCAAAGAACTGATGTTCTAACGATTCATGGGATGCTTGACAGGATCGTGCCGGTGTATGTTGCTTCTCCACTGAAATGTTCTTCGCTTATCTCTATCAGGTATGACGCCGTGCTGTACGCGAAGACCCTGAGCGACCGCCGCCCGGGGACCCACTCCTTGCACCTCATGGAACATACAGATCACAACTGTAACGGGCGGCATAACGAGGTGATACACACCATTTTGGATTGGTGGGATGCCCGATTGAAAGGGAAGCTCCAGTCGGGTGTCTGGAAGGGAACAGATGATATGAAAGGCAAGCTGTAAGACCGACTGTTGTCTGTAATGGATAATGCATCTTCCATTCGTTGAAGCAGTGGGTTGATGTACCGTCCAAAATCCGCCGCTACGATGGAACCAGGGTGGCTAGCTGCGTCGGCATCTACGGCAGCGTGACGATTCCATGCACGTGAAATGTGACCTGTCGCGAGTGTAAAAGACAAATTGATACTCGTTTTTCAATCGAGTCATTATCTCATCATTCGTACATCAGAGCTCAGTATCACTCAGCAAAGATGGGGAAAGGGTAGGTCACTGAGCTTATCACGATACGTCTACTGACCGGTTAGCCAGTGTATCATTCCGCAGTCGAACGATGCCCAGACTGGAAAGGCAAGAGGTGCTAGTCAAAAAAAAAAAAAATCTGGATATCGCAGCTACTTCAACTCTCCTGTTCGAAGATTCCCCACCAAAATTCTTCTTCTTATCTTCAGAGAAGTGGCATCTTTGGGAGCTGATCCCTATTCTCAGCATACCTCTAGTCTGTTATCGATGGCGAAACATTACAATTTCAGTGCCGTCATTATGGAGGAACATCTACGTGGGACACGGCTGCCGTCCAGATGTCAATGTAGCATTGGTCCGGCTGTACAGATCACGCTCGGGCAAGGAGCTGTTGCGCTTCGACGTGGACGTGACAAACGAAGACGGTGCTTATCGATATTCCTCTGCTCCATCCGCCCTCTACGTTGGCTCGGACCGCTAGGAAGAGGCCAACCTGAAGCTCCTGAGTCAAGCAAATATATCTCTTAATCTGGACGTAACAGACAATGTTCCAATGTTGCAGAACCGGAGAAAAGTGCATAGCGTTCTCCCGTGCTCTCCAATTATGGACTGTCACTCTAAACGGTGTATGGGTTCAGGAGGTTGAGCTTCCATGGACGCAGATCGAAACGGTCGAATTCGGTGGAGATTACTTCGGGCGCCCGTTTGATTGGACAATAATGGCTGGCAGTGCCGACGCTTCGGGCAATCCTGTTATAGATATCAAGTATCCGTTGATTCGGCGCATGAGTCAACACATGCTTGTACTCGACCTTCTCGGTCCTAGCAGTGACTCGCCCGTATTTTCTCTTACTTTCTCTATTCTTCTTGCTAATGCTAGAATACGACGGAACACTGTAGAATAATAATGACCCAAACCCATCCTTAGTATATACATACTGTCCATACTGTTGGATAAAATCATCGGAATAAATCTACCACTTTCGGTACACCTTCATTACGTGAACCCTCGGCTACGCCTATCGCTTGCTGAACAACCCGAAGGCTATGCTTCCTGTTTTCCTTCACCTACGGCCGGTAATAGCTTCGCGCTTACTGTCCTCACTTATCTCGCAAAATAGACCTCTCAGGTCACCTCACGGACCCTTGCCGGAATCCATTCTACCCCCTAACGACGTACATCCTTTCCTAATATATACTTTCTCACTTCGATCATAGCCTCTCGCCTCGCGCTCCTATATCCGGATTTTGGCAGATTCTTAACAAATCCGATCCGTATCAAAAACTTCCCTGCCCTTTCTAACATCTCATGGTCAGCGGGAACGCTCAGGCCAATATACCTGACATAGTTGCACCTAGGCTTATGGCCAGGTGACTGGTTCATGTTCAGCGACATCACATTTCCCTCCTTGGTATCTCTGAAGATTTGAATGCACTCTTATCTCGAACTCGGGGACGAAGAGTGGGGGGGCAATCTGGTTTCCTTACTTCATTGGTCAATGTGTCTGCTTGAATGTTTCGACTTGGACATATGCCAGGGATCTACAGTGGCGCCAAGCTAGCTCCCACTTGTTGTTCTTCAAGCCACTGTGTCCCTCCAGTCACTCAAAATCTCTGAATCAGAAGGTCCTACGCAGCCCGTCCTTTGCGTCGATCTTACCGAACCTGATATCCATTGAGCTCGCATGGACACCATAGCGCAGTAGTTAGTCGGACGCGCTGATCGCCTTGTTTCGTTCGAGAGTACCGGCTTCGACCAATGCTAAGTCGCTGAAATCTGTTACCTAGGTTTCAGAAAAGGCGGAGAGATGCCTCCAGACGTTGCCTTGTGCACGAAGGAGCTGATAGCCTTTAGCATTATCGCGTCACTCTGGTAGACTGCTCGGCTAGGAGCGAGTTGCAGTCTTTCCTGTCTTTAGAGACGCTTGCCGGGCCTGTGCAAGCTTTCGGCGTTAGTGGTCTTCGTCAAGTTCTCAGAGCGATTGTGCCAGCACAATCCTGGCCCAGGCTTTGTGAGTACCTTGGACTACCTGCGTGTGTACTGTATCCAACACTCCTGTTGTTTGTCAACATATCGGAAGGGAAACTTGATATGTATTTGTGCATTGTCGCAAAACTTTAGTGGGGGATGGTGCGTATTCTATTTCCGAATCGTGACATCGTTATCAAATTATCATAATCTATCTTATTATAGCTTTTGTGTCTGCTTTCGCTCCGACTAAAATGCCGTGGAGCCCGCTTCGACACCTCCCATGAACCTTGCGGGGCGCAACTGCTTCAATCTACATTTCGTCCTCGGCCCTGACAACAGCGCGGCCCCTTTTGTCTCTATAAAAAAGAACATCGCCTGTTTGTTGTGCATGATTAGGATCGAGAAATCGGTTCCAGTTTATGGCACACCTTCATCTTCTACAAACTGGCAGTCATTATAGCTTCTCCATAGTGCCTGAAACACGGGCTCGTCTGACCAACAATAGTACGGCCCTAAGAATGCTTTGAGATGTTGTGTAGCTGCCGGTGCATGATAGAAGGGCATTTTTGGAAAGAACTATTGATATCAGAGGTGTTAGAAGGGATCAATATAGACAGAAGAAGAACACGTACGTGATGTACGACATGATAGTGCGCGACATCGTGTAGGAACCATCTTCCCATCCACCCGAGGAAGGGTCGGTCGACAGTCGCTGCAGCACCACGAGCAAAAGTCCATTGCGGAGCGCGATAGTGCGGTAGGGTGGGATCGGTGTGATGTAAGTAAGTTATCATGACAACTAGAAGAAAAAATTAATAGCTGAATATCAAAAGTTAGAGAAGAGCGCGTACACCAATGACTGACTTCGAACCACGGAATACCGTAGAGCGCCATAACATTCCACCATCCCCATTCACGCACGGCTGCGGTGAAGAGAACAACCATAGTCCCAATGCCAATGTTGGAGAGGATGACAGCGTTCCGCTGATCCCGCGTGAAGAGTATGGAAGAGGGTGAAAAATGATTCGTGTTTGGGGGATAGTTCGGTTGACCCGATACGTTAAACACTGGTATATAAATTAGTGTTGCAGAATATAGTAGAGGATACCCGATGGCTTACTTAAATACGCCGGAAATGCGAGGAGCTGCTGCCCGATGAGCATCATTAGTGTCCAGATAGGTGTGTCGCCGAAGTAATCCTCCCAATCAATACCATGTTCTGCTTCTAACTCCTTTGAAGGAATGCCTAGAATTGCACGCGTCTTGGGAACATAAACCTCATCGCGTTCCATACTGCCATGAGTCATATGATGTCTATGATGGCCAATCTTCCAGCTGAAGTAGGGGGTCCAGAGGAAGGTGTGAAGGATGAAACCGATGCTATCATTCAGCCATGTGTAAGGACTGAACGCGCCGTGGCCGCACTCGTGTCCGAGTACCCATAATCCGGTAAGTGTAAGACCTTGAAACCACCAGTACCCGATCCATGCAACGGCGCGTAGAAAGGGGGTGTACACATGGAATGGGTATGAAAGCTGGATAGAGGGAATGTAAAGAGCAAGGATGAAGAAGAACGTTGCCATGAAAATGTCGCGTGCTAGCGTTGTTAGAGCGCGAGAAGTCGATAGAACGAAGTATTTAGATGGGATAGCTGCACGTATTTGCGATATGGTATATGGAAAGGGAGTGAAGACCGGGAGCTCTGCTTTGACATGCTGAGAGTCAAGCTTTGATGTTGCTGATGCAACAGAAACCATGTCGAAAGGAGGGAATGTGTTCAAGTCGTTCCGAAGTGGAACTCTTTTTATTCAGAGATGTCATGAGATATATGGGGAAGTGAGATCGCCTTGGTCAGATCGCAGACAAAATCCTCCGAGGCAATTAGAAAGAAATTGATCAAGTTTGAACAGCGTGATGGGCGGGAGGAATATTTCAAAGCCAGCGGTAGCTGGGGTCTCCGGCCTGATCGGTTAGTAGTCCACTGTTATCTTATCAGAATTTACTCACTCTGATGACCATAGCACACTATTGTGAGCGCTTTCTCAAAATCACCGACTGTCTACCCCAAGGCTGCTCAGTCGCGGGCACAATATTTTAAAAGGTTCGGAGGAGAACTTTACGCCCGGAACATTTACGAGTTGATACAACCTGGAGTGACCATTCCAACATCATGGAATCATTGTGGGGGCGCACAGAATAGTAAATATCGGAAGGCAAGCGATCTTTGTATAGCACTGTGCGGGGCATGTGCGTTCGGTCACTCTTCGCCTTCGATGAAAAGGGCTATTCTGCCCACTCTGTGAGTCTTTCTTGACCATCATCGGTAGTCATATATTCCCGGCTCTGTTCATGAGGTCAAACTTCGCCATTAAGAGTTATAGCTGCGATGACAATAAAAATCATACTGACAACGTACATCCATGGTGGCGCCGACCTTTAATGTGTCGCCACGCACTATACCTAGGCCGTCAGTAAATGAATTATTTTTGATGAATTATAAGCGAGAAGGAATAACGCAATGATGAATGAAACAAATAAACGCCTTGCCTCTAAAAGTATTCATTGCAGTTTGGAAAACGCTAAAGTTATATCTCGGCGAGCTTGGTTCCTATTGACTCTCCTGAGTCCAAGGGCGGCCCAAAACGACTGACACTTAGGGCCCTCAAGCCTGTGCAAAGAGCTAAGTACTGAATCGCAGAAATAAGACTAGTCGCATCACACGACGTTTGTCTCAGGGACCGGAAATCAGTGGCGCTGACGTTGCGTATGCCATACCCTGCAAAGCGTATGTAAGTTTTCGTTCGGAAGATCTACAGCAAATGTCACTGAATAGCTCTACCTTGTATACCTGAATCAGGCCTACTACCGAATAAATACGGCGGGACGCCTATAGCGAGCATACATGGGTGTTCACGGTCTCGACCTAGTAACGAGACTAAAAAAAGTCGAGCCCCGAAGCGCTAACACAGCGCTGAAATGAAAGACTGGCCGGAGGTCCTGAGGTCCTGGGCACGCATTGGCCCTACTTGATCTGAAGGAGGATCGATATCATTGTGGTGTATCCTTAACGTAAACACCTTCAGTCTTTCACCGCCACAAATGCCCGCATTGGCAGGAGGCTCCCATCAGTTAGGTGAGAAAAGGAAGAAACAGTAACGATGATCTTTCAAATGAGAGTGTGACGGAAGCGGTTGTTCGTTTAAACTTAGTCTTCTACACGGATATGTATTGGCCGTCGAGGTCGAATATCTGTAGATCAAAGAAATCCTGAACATGGTATGTTCCGTTCTATGGCAAGTGGATCTAGATGTATAGTCTACTCAGTAAATGAAACGAGGAGCGATGGTGGAGAGCGGGGCGTATAAAATGTTGATCACTAGTCTGCTTGACGCGAAAAGATAGCCTTTTGCGCAGCTATCAAGATAAATGTGGAACGTGACTCTAGAGCTAACGCGTCGAGGTTCCTACAGAGATTCCATGGCAGGACAACTAGGGACATTGTGAATTGTCGTTCCTTGACGTGTATGCCATCGATCAAGATTGCGGGAATGTGCCCACGGCGACCTTTCGTACTAATTTAAATCGTGGACTGCGTTCCTAAAAGCTTTTGAGCGACAGAATGAGTAGGTAGAAACGCTCGAGCGAGACAAGACCTTGAAGGAATCATCAAGGGAGACAACTGACGAGAAGCTCGGGGCGTAAGATAATGACCAGGTACATTTACTGTCATCATGACTTGGTGCATGACGTCGAAGGACCGGGAAAAACTCGATAATTCGACACATGAGCCTCCGTGAAATGGGAACCTGCTTAGAGTGTCACGAAGCGAATCGGCGCACAGTTAAAAACGCCTGAGTTGTATGTCCGCAATCTGCAAAGGGACCCGAGCCACCGAGTCAGCAGATTACACTAGACGATAAGATGCTGAACCAACGACAGCAGTTTCTCCTTCTCGTTAGGCCGTTAATTATCCTCATCATTGACGCGATCACTTCGCGGTTCCGCTCCGACACGAAATGTAAGTAGGTACCATGGGCGCTTTTCTATCCATCTACCTTCCGCGGTGCGTATATTCCGATTAAGTGGTAAACAATGGGTGATGACAATGAACATACCAGTCCGAACGTCTGCCGTCTCTACAAGATCCTCTCGTACCTTTCTAAAAATACCGAGGTATTGAAACGATATCAAAATTCCGGGCAATGCATTTGGTAGCCTGTTTTGTTCCCATGACCATATTGGTTGTCCAAGATAAAGAGAGAGATCAAGGATCAAGACGGACACGAAGCTCCGAGGAGCTTCGCAGCATTATATATGTTGGTACAGCAGGAAAACAAAGCATTGTAGATGCAGATACCCAGAAAGTCTTCGAACTTGGCGGCACGCGGGATTGGCGTTGTTGGAAGTCGAAGACATGGATGGGAAGCGAATGATGACGCATCAAGACGTAACCCGGTTCGGTTCGTCCCGATCGTTCCGCTTCCGCCCGCTGGTGTCATTCCTCTACAACCAACATCCTCAAACGGGTGCAGTAATTCCCCGCAATGTAACTTACCAGGCGCCATTCATCCTAGGACTTCTACGAAACTCAAAATGACAATGATGTCTACTCGGACTTTGTTGCCGACTCTGATTTTTCGGCTCCCGGGATCCCTTTCTTCAGGTTTTAGGGTGGTGGTTTCATACAGACCAACGAGCACCAATTTTCTTCGAAAGGAACTTCTCTGACAAAAAAGCCATATCCGATATCTTGGCACATATACGAGGTGGTAAGGCCTATCCGCAATCTTTACCATCAATCCGCGTGTATCAAGCCCTGCCATTGTCTGCCTGCATGCCGGAAACAACGTGTCGAAGACCTATAAATCTCTTGGAGCACTGTCTTACTAGCTTCTATCATCGGTTTACTCCACGAACCGTGATTACACTTGATATGGTACGCAGTGGATGATCTCCGCTGAGACTGGTGGTCATCGGATCTCCTGCAACCTTGATGTTCTTGTATCATCATGTGTTGGTCTGAGTATACAGGTATGCTCCTACCATGATTGTATAGTTTAACCTTCCCATTCACCTCGTTCCCTTATCCGCGAAGATTCCGAACACAGAAGCATCCAACTATAGACTAATCGTTCAATGCTCCTCCCCCGGAGTCTTTTATTACACCAAGAAATGATCTTCTACTCCTTTCTATAACGCTAGGCTTAAAGAGGGAACCAGCTCCGACAAGCCTGATATTCTAGCTGTGAAACCACGGGCTTCTGGCCTGGGGTCTTCTTCTGACATCCCATCGTGTATATTGTCCATGTCAGCTGAGTTCTTGACTCTTGACTGTTGACCATGCATAGTCAATCCTAAGGGCTGACTCTCCCGTGACGGACAGAATTCTGATTCATTGCGAAGATGGTGCCGGCGCTTAGAGGCCTTGTGTGAAGCCCTGATGGATATCATCGAACGCCTTGGCGGTATCGGAACCGCGTGAGGTGATTCTTATCACTGTCGGGGGTCTACGTCTATTGATTCAAAGATCTCGGCTACACGTGGATAGCAGGCATCATCGCAGTTATTCATTCACGTCTTCATTTTCTTCTTCTTTCTTCTGATCGTTGAGAACATCTGCCATGCTAAAAGCTAACTTGCCTTGGACGTTGGTTTCGCAGGGCGACTGATGAAAGATGTGGTGGTATGTCATCTGTATCATATTAATAGATAATCACTGTGATTTTGGGCTTTCAATCACAGTGTTCCGCACGGCACATCTATCTGATGACTTTTCTGTCGTGTGATCGCGGGATGATTTGGCTAAGAGGGCTCGCCTCATTCGATAGGCTTCGCGTTCTTCACTCATGTTATGGAACGATATTCTGTTCCAGCACGATCACGTTATTCTATACGCGAGCTGAGCTACTGGAGGGGTCCCTGGCGCTGTTCAGTGGCTCCTGATCATGATCGATATGATCACTACTCGATCAACTGCCACTCTTTCCCGCCCACTATGATGAGGAGATTGAGACCGAGCAACAAATGAGACTTCGAAAGGGTCGACGGGCTGTGCGATTCATCTTCCTCCTGATGTTGCAATGCTACAATAGAGGTGTCGCATGTGAATAGTTAGATACCGAGTCCGACACTGTCTCGTTCCATTTTCGAACATGTTTCAACGAACACTTCTACTAATGTCAAATGTGTAATATCATTATTTATTATATAGCTTTCTGATTTTCGTTATAGGTACCAGATGAGTGTTTGAAGTGGACCTCGTTGAAGTCTGCCAGGTGATCCCCACGCTGCCTCACAGGCAAGCCCCCTTTTTATCATGATCGATCGGTGACTGGGGGTAGAGCATGCGGCCATTTTTACTTTCCAAGAACAGAGATGTGACATCAAATGAGTCGATTTCAAAGATTCCTTTTCAAATTTATGATAAGCCAGGCACCCGTGCGTTAGCCGCGTAAGTATGGCAAGCGAGCCGCTTAAACAGACGGCAGTTGTGAAACTCAAAAATGACGAGATTTCATCACTCGTGAATGACTCGCGGCATGTGGAACTGAAAATATGTGTTTATAGTACATTGTCAGCACCGTTTTTTTTTACCGATCTTGATTATATGAAAAGGCATGTTGTGCAGATGAGCCCCAAAGGTCGGCAATGGTTCGACATTTTTCCTTTTTCGTGGATGCTGGAAACTGCAACATGCTCCACGATTCATCCATGGTCTATTCATTAATCATGCAACAAATTGATAGTATGGTCATAGTAGCTCAACATTGAAACACCTATTCAAATATATAAGGGCAGGAGAACAAGCGAGTAGTGCTGTTCCCGTGCGGATGTCATCCTTCGGGAGCTAGATTGATCAGCGGTGGGAAGTAACGATAAGGTCGAAGCCCTAATATTGTGCCCCGAATTTGCATAGTGTGATCATTCGACGCGACCTGCGTTTGGAATGCTTCTATATCTTCATCAAGGCGAAGTTCTTGCTTTTCTTATACTCTCTGGCCTTGAAACACGAGCTCAGACAATTCTGTGCCGAAGTTCATGTTGGTCGGCGAACGGCGTTCCAATGAGAGTCCTTCACAGCTCTTCAATGTTCAATGATTGTCAAGCTTCGCGCGATTCGATTCTCTCGTGGGCCAGGCCTTGACAGGTTCCTCCATATCCCTGAAAGCGAAAGGAAGGGTGCTTCTGGTCTAGGTAGTCTCTTGAAGGGCTTAAAGAACGATGGTATGTGTACTGTCGTGGCAGTTTAACCGGTAAAGAATCATCCCTGGCAAACACCTTCTACTGTGCGGCGAAAATGATACCCTAACCGTGGCAGAGTACGCAGCGATCCGGAGTTGTTCTCATTAGCTTTGACCAAAGTGCCAGTGCACCCGCTGCAGGCCCTGCAGAGCTCCTTCCAAGGTTTGTTTCGCAAAATAGCCAATCTTGACCCTCAAATATGCAACGATTTAGGGCAAAGACATGCTAACTCGGACAGAGGTTTTGTCGGGCCGGGCCTCCGGGAATTTCCGCCAAATCTTTGCAAATCTTCTCCTATTTTGAAGATTTTCTCCGCAACCATAGTGGTTTTGGCGATTTTCGATAGGAATCGAGGTCGATATATCCCTCCTGACCAAATATGCTAACTTAGGACAAAAATTTCGCTCCCGGACCCTCAAATATACCAAATATAGACAATGATTTTGCAGTTTTAGGGCCTGGGTATACTAATTTCGAGCTTACCAGGGCCTCCCATCGCTTGAAGATGTCCGAGTTGAACGACATATCCGGGCTTTGAGCATTTAAAACAGTATGTTCGTGCCTTTTCCTTGTTTGGAATGGTGAGCTCCAATCCAATATACACGGTTCCGGGCAGCAGCATACCAGGACGTACTTCAATCCATGTCTCATTGATTCTCGTAACTCAATTTCTATGCTCGCAGTTTTTTGGCGACTCGCGATGACGGGCTACGAAGAGCGCTGCGAGAGTACTATAGTGTGACGGAGTACACCATATCCGATCATTCTGCAGACCATGAGTGGGACTTCTCTTCGCTCGCTCGCCAAGCCGAATCATTTGGGCAGATCAAAATATATGTGGTGCCCATGTAGGTGCTACGTCAGCGTTGATTGAATTATAAGACGCTTCGTTAACCGGTGATTCGAGTGCTCGTATAGGCCGCCACCGCCACTGTGAATGCTGATGCGGTCAAGATAATTTATGAATCAAGCACAGGATATGAATAAGTGGCATCACTTGTTGAACATCAAGAGAGAAAAAAAGACGGTCAGTTACTCAGACATACCGGAAGAGACAAGCCGGATTATCACAGGGCCGACTTAGCGTGAATAAGAACAGTACGGCATCTCAAAGATCTACGTATAAGATTTGGCAGAGCGATGGGAAAAGCACAGCTATCACGGTGTGTCCGGGGTCTTCCGTGGCGCCCGGAATGCCTGTTGGAGAACTAACCACCTGGAGTACGATCACTTCATCGCTTGCCTTCCGACCACCACCATCCGTCATTGGATTTAAATACTGCTGCAACTATGTGTTCCCCCCTCAGTCGTCTTCGCTCAATATGTTTTCTGATAGTCCAGAGTACCTTCGACGCGCCAATACTCCCTTTATCCCACCGACGATAACCATAGCCCAACTTCACGCTGCTGTCCCACTTCACCTCTTCCGAAAATCTACGACAAAAGGATTGACCTACGTCTTACAGGACGTTCTTTGTGCATATTTTTTATATTACTTGACACCATATATCCCTCTTGCTCCTGCTGTCCTCCGTTTCCCCCTCTGGGTAGCGTACTGGTGGTGCCAAGGAATCGTACTCGCTGGCTGGTGGTGCCTCGCACACGAGGCAGGGCATGGTACTATATCACAGTACTCATGGGTGAACCATATCATTGGCTATATTCTTCACACAGCCACATTAGCACCCTACTATGCGTGGAGGGAGACACATCGGAAGCACCACAAAGCCACCATGAGCGTCGAACGAGACGAGAACTACGTTCCACGAACGCGCTCGGAGTACGGCCTTTGGGATGAAAGAGAGGACGAGCGGCTGGGTCTGTTGAGCGACGATGAAGGGCTTCCTGGTCGCCGGAAGGGCTTGGACCCTCACGACGTGTTTGAAGACGCGCCGCTGTACGTCCTTTCGCGCATGCTCATCATGCAGGCCATTGGATGGCAATTATATCTCTTGACCGACGTCATGGGAAATCCGCGATATCCCCCGGGAACGAATGTTAGTCCAATATTATTATTTTTTTAAATCGTTCTGACGCCACATGCAGCATTTTTCACCGTCTTCGGCTCTCTTTAAACCACATCACCGCCGACAAATCATTGCTTCCAACGTCGGCCTATGTATTGTCCTTGCTCTTCTCTTGTGGTGGGCCACTCAGACTAGCATAGCCCATGTAGGGCAGGTGTATGGTGTTCCATATATCCTCGCCAATCATTGGATCGTCATGCTCACTTACCTCCACCACTCCGACCCAACAATGCCGCATTATCGTTCTCGGACATGGAGCTTTGTACGCGGAGCTTTGTCTACCGTTGATCGACCGCTTCTTGGATGGGCAGGAAGGGTGTTTTTGCACAATGTCAGCCATGACCATGTATGTTTGACTCCGTCGCACACCTTTTCTATGCCTGAATATTGTTCGCAGGTCGCGCATCATCTTTTCTCTTCAATACCGTTCTACAACCAGCCAGAAGTGACGAAGATTATTCGGCCACTGTTGGGGAATGCGTATAATTACGATTCTACCGTGAGCCCACTTTGTTTTTGTCGCAAAGTCTTTGCTAAAACTATTATAGAACTCTTTTCGAGCGCTCTATCGCACGTTCACGCAGTGCTGCTTCATTGAGGATGATGGTGATATCGTGTTCTATAAAAATCGAGATGGAAAGGCAGCGAGGGTTTTGGCCGGTGAAGAAGGCCGGCCTTCAAAAAGCATTGTATAAGGATGATGCCCTCTCCACCGTCAGTTTATTTAAAAATATATGCAATCCACTGTACTATGTCCTACTATTGATACTAATCCATACCCTTCCGCGACATCTAATCACAGCCCGTGGCTCCCAAGTTCCGAGCTCGGTCTGACCATTCAACATTAGCGGAGGTATTCTACTTTCGCAGTGGCTCGTGTTACCTGTACGATCCGAGCAAGCAAAATCTCGAACGTGGGTCAGTATGTGAAGGTGGTATAAATCAGCCCTCGAAGGGGGTGATCCAGGCAGGTCTGGACGTCATAGGCGGTCCTTTACGTTCCGATGAGATCGTTCTAGGATGCTTCCTATCTATATTCCTTCAGCAATGATATTCCAGAAAATGCCGTTCCACAAATATCGAACTGGAAGAAACAGCCGTCACAAAAAACTGCGAACACGAGCTGCTGCTGGCCGGGCCCTCTCGGATTCGAATCGAGACAACAATAATGATACCCGTTGAGCCACAATGTCCAGTTGCGGATGCTGTAGGTACTACAAACAATGATGGCTCCTTGTGAGAGATTGGGTAAGTTACCGCAGGACCGTATTTACCTTGAAAAAACAAAAGGAGCTAAATGGATACGCTGTACGAGAAAATTTGAATGCATTTATACTTATTAGTCCTGGCTCTCCCCTGTTGTGTCTGTAAAAAAAATAGTGAACGGGACTTCCTACTGGCCCTCTCGGATCTGAACTGAGTTCATAAATCACCGAACTACTGCGGTTACAACTGTGCCAGAGGGCCCTTGAGGGAAAATATGGTATCCATAACAAGTCTTGAAGACCACTAGACATCATAGGAGATAAACTGGCTCGTCTGCTCAAGCATAAACCCATTCTGCTGTTTATTAAATAGTTAATACGGCGGCAGCTGGTACAGACAAAACTTGTTTGAGAAGAATTAGTAGTGTTCCTTCGCCCTAAGAATTGCATCGAAAAGCCCAACCCCTCTACCACCCTCCATTTCAGCGCGAACTTGGTCCTGTCAAGACTCAAATGCAATTCAAATGATCATTCGCCATAGTAATTCTTACGGTGTCATGTGGAGAAAAAATACCGCTAGGAAATGCTGCGTTTCCCTTTCCTTCTAAGGTGACTTGTCCAAAGATTATGAGGGAGGTCGTCCGCGAACCAAGGGGGTACTGGACCGTCAAGCCAGAACATTCGGTTGGTCGATGCGTCGGCTCAACGGTGGACTAAAAAAATTCTCTATAGATTTTTTTTTCGCATTTTTTCGGCTAATTTCTACGCTATAGTAGGTGTGAGCTTATTAGAGTAAACTTAATAGTGCTTCTCTTTATCATTTGGTGGGCCATGCGAAGGGTGATAGGGTATGCCGACACATCTGTGACCGGACAGAGCAGCAATACCGGTAACGCTGCCTAAGTGACTACCGACTTCCTGAATTGGATGGGGAGAGCGAATACTTTCGTGAGCGAGATTCCAGAGGGATACGGACTCCCCGATACAAACTCGCAGTTCCGAGGAACTGCGAGTACAGACGGATACCTCTGGAATCCAGCTTCTCCCAAGGACGTCGAAGTATTCAGGAAAAGATGCAAATAGTAGTAATATTGCAAGGATGAAAGATGAAATATAGAGTCGTTTAATGAAGTAAACTTATCCATTACGTCCCCTATGAAGAGTGGGAGTTCCGCCTTTCGTAGACGATGTTGGCTGCAATCGAGAGAGTTGAAAACTTCTCTCGCTTGCTTAGTCAGCACCTTATGTGCACTGCCTCCGACAATCACCAACCCCAAAGACCTAAAGCATCATGTGTAGATATTATTCAAATGTCCTGAAAAACAACTGTCCACCTATCATACTTTACTTGACTTCACTTTCTTCCTATTGACGAGGTCCGCAGTAGTTTACTATACCTTATAGTAGTGGAGTCGACCAATTTATACTGTGTCACCATTTTCGCAAGCAACGTTCAATTGACTTGCTGGTGGCGGTGCGCTTACCATTACGGTATGTTTTTCACTGATTGGGTATACGGAGTTAGGTCGGTCGGCTGGATGGGGCCTTTTGAAAAAAAAAAGTTGAGCTGGGCCTGGCCGCGAACGATGCACAGCTGTCAACTCGGATCTCGGACCGCTAAGCGAGCAGGAGGAGGGCGATCCACGTGGCCACACCCTTCAGCTGAAGTATCCCTATCGGGAAGGCTAGACGTCGAACCTTCTTCTATGCGCTACTGGCTCAAAATTCTTTGCGTGCTTGATAGCGCATAAGAATCTGCTCCTTGTCTCTATAGGAATTTTACCTGACAGCTACTACTGCTGCAATCTTCAAGTTGTCATGATTAGGGCCGTTTCGGAAACGTCGTTCCATCGTCGATTTCTTGGCTAGTGGCCGACGCCAAAGGAGTATACGGGCAGCCATTTGCTGGGGATACTATGCTGAAGCGGAGAATATGAGATGGATTACTGTATGGCTGCTCAGACGTCACGACAAATTACCGACTCGATGCTGATGCAATATCCATACCGCTTGGAATTTATAGGTTTGTCGAAGGTCGACAATTTCACGGAGCCTATACGTACATATGGTCGGGAAGGCGTACCTGTCTGGGCATGCTGCGGCTATGTTGGACAATACGTTTAGTACTTTTTTCCGTGAAATATATTACCCATTTCCAGCAATTGCACATCCTTCTTATCTCAACGTTTAACCATGCAATACTCGGTGTCACGACCCATTTTCACGACAAGGACCCTCCTCCCCGCTCTTTTAGGTAACTTGGATACGACTCGAGACCAAGACTATCCCAAATTTCCCTAGACATTCAGCTCTACGTCCGCAAAAATGAACGCTGGTATAGCCACAAGCATGGCCGCATGAGAAGTCCGTTCCCTTTCTGCTCATGCCCCATTACTTACCCTCCTCATAACCGGCACTCATTCTAGCGACCACAGTGACTAGGTGTCGAGGCCTCAATATTCGAGCTACTTACTGTATTCGGGTAAGTCTTTCTTGTCTGAGGGGCATAATATTCACTGCGTGTTCCAGTATCTATAATGTGTACGGTGCCGTGCCTTCCACCATTCCTTCATACCCGTATCCTGACAGCACCCAGGGGAACAATTCGACGAATCTACTGTATTCCTGATTTTTGTCAGAATTGCCTTCAGAATTTTCGATGGCTTTGATCATCATATCATAAACCAGTCCAGATGCTCCCGCATGACGATCTCACTGGAAAGAAGGCCAGCCAACAAAAATGTCTGCACTGTATAGCATGGTTCCTTGATCGTCAGGTCCCCGTTCGAAGAATGCAGCCACAGTCGATTTGTGGCCCGATAACACTTACCACGCGATTTCAACCCTGGATTTACATTGAGTAAGTATTTCAAGATAGCTGCGTTTGTTCTTCACAGCATCTTTCGGGTGTTGAATCAATTGCGGCTGAACGCGCCTCCCAATGTTCTCGCCAGAAAGTAATTGCTAGCTATTTATTATCGAAAGATAGGTCAGATTCTGGCTGATTTAATGCTATAAACTGAAACTAAATGAGATCTCTTAGTTTGTCGGGAGGCTGAACCAGTTACCCGCGACCCCTACAGGTACGCCGACTTCTCACGTAGGGCCTGGGTGTGGAGCTACGTGGATTAAGTTGGCTGATGCCCTGACGCCCTGACGACTCGCCTTCTTCGAAGTTTTCCACGTTTCTGGGTGGTCAGGGCTTTTGATCGGCCCTTCCCTAAGGGTCAGCGTGCTGTTTCCTCCGTCTTGCTGACATGACCGTCTTACTGCGGGTTCCCACCCGAATGTATATATTCAATCGTCGCTTCTCTGGGAGCGTGAGGCTCCAACGGTGGACCGTTTGAAAGAACGAATCTCGCGTGCGCTTGGAGATCGGCCCTGGAGATGGTCTCGGAAACTACATGCGTTTGAACATTGTGTGGAAGGATATATTAAAAAGCGATCCTGTCTAGGGGTCTTGTCTAGTCTTCTTGCTTTCTCTCCACTCCCTGCACTCCCAACTTCTATCGATTAGGATGCCTACGGCCAAGGTCAAGTCGAGCACAGGAAAGATCGCATTTAATTACATAATATCGACACCTTCGTTTTCGTCAGCCAAATCTATTAACAAAAATCTACCAACATTGCTGTTCATTCATGCGGTCTACTTTGGATCACAAGCCTTCCAATGCTAGTAGCATGTTGTCTTTTACCGCCGAGAAGCAGTTGGGTTGACATTCGCTTCAGGGCAATTCCAGGACCCGCAAATAAGAAGATTCAACTGTGTTGCAGTGGATCTTAGACTGCATGGACACACAACGAGCGATCCGCTTCCCGAAGGTTATAGTGCAAAAGAGGCGGCCGAAGATCTTGCATTATTCATGGTGATCGACTTGTTTGTTCAATGAGGCGTATATAACTGAATTACGAGGTTCAACAGGACGAGATCAAATTACCCGCGTGCCACATTGTGGGTCTGTCGATGGGTACTATGGTGTCGATGGGTCTCGCTGTCTACTACCCAGACAAAGTTGCATCGCTTTTCCTTGTGTCGCCGCTAGGGCTGGAGGAGGTGCGCTCTTGACATGTTTATGCCATAGCTGAGATTAATGCTGCATATAGCTACCAGATGTCGTCGACGGCCGGAAGGAAGTAGCAGAGTGCTGGAAAGAAGCTTTCAGGATAGGTCAGCTCGACATGGAGGCCATCTCTGATTCGCTCTACGGCGCCCAACAATTGGGTTTCAGCAACCGTCTAAATAGCTTAGCGAACGCGTGCGTACAGCTGCGATTCCTCGGGATTTCCATTGTGACTAACTGTCATTTTAGGCTACAAGCTATTGCAATTCCTCTGGCTTTGAAGAGTTGTGTTCCTGAGAACTTTGAACAATACGACAGAGCCCTGATCGATTTTTTAAACAATCGAAAGGAATACACCGCTGGCCAACTTTCTCGGATACGCGTCCCTGTCAAGTTGGTACATTGCCTAGGGGATATTGCATACCCTCAGGAATACACCGAAAGGTTTATGCAACAGTTGAAAAACGCTGCAGTCACCGTTAGTTTGGCCACGATACCGGAGGCTCCACACTTTGGTGTTGTAACCCACGGTGATATGTGAGCAGAATTGTTTCAGACCGCAAGAGCGACGGCTGATATTAGCATTTTTCAAGCATTAATCGGTTACTCCATGATTTTATTATGGATAGTTGCCTGATCTCCGTTCCTCCAGCACCCCGAGAAGTCAGTTCTCCGTGGGAGGCGGAGTTGATAAAGGCTGGTTGGAAAGAGGGTGAGGGCGAATCTGGAAACGATTAAGCCGGTTTGCTAATCATATACCCATTATACTTTTAGGTATAGATTGTTCATAATTTACAGTAGAATTTACGTGTGCTCTACATGCATAAGAGTCACACCTGTGAGGCCGAGACTGAGTTGAAAGCGAGTCCATGGAAATTGAGGGCGTGGATGGTGTCGTACCTCAATGTACGCCTTTGTGACTTCGTGTTCTCTTCTTTCTGTTGGTTGACAAGAAAGAAAGAGACCAACACACCACTCAGGTGGACGCGAAGAATCACAATCTGATGAGTTGGAACTGCTGAAGGTCCGGATATTGAAATTTTGAGCCTTCAGACCATGCTAAAACCTACAAAGATCACCTAGAAATGGTTGGAGGAACGAACATCACACTCGTTTGTTATTTTGCCCTGTTCCTTCCATCTGAGCCATTTCGTCGGGCACATATAAATTAATTTGGCAGGTTCGCGGCAACGCCAAAGTGACCAATCCTGGTCTCGAAGAACACAATCGTGGCGTGGCGTTGATGCTATGTCATAAGCAAGGTGACTAGTACCAGAGCAGCTCCCTGGTTACCAAAAACTCGGGGCACCGCAGCTCTGCTGGTTACGCAAGTTACGAGTTTAACTATTTACCCGCCGAGTTCACCGTCATCCCACACGGTTGAAGATGAATTCTTGGAGATATCAAACCGAAATGACGCTCTTAAAATGATGGGTCTGATCGTCGTAGAAACAATCTGTATGTGACCACATGCATTTGATGAACTTCCGCATCCCCAGATGGAACTCAAACATGATGGGTTGATCAGAAGTTTTACAGTAACCGTGAACAGTGTTTATCGCGACGCATGACCCATTTCATAGCCCTCTTAAGCTGCTTCCCCCAGGTTGGGGACCTGGCGATCGCTCTTTCCTGAAACGGGGCCACAAAGTTTAAATATGATCTATTCATTCAGTAGCTCAAATACCGACGCTTCGGACCCGGCATACATCATGTCCTCGTGCTACGATCATCATCGTGTGTGTAGTATTTAAATTTCTTGGGTGGTATCTATCAATTTTACTAAACGATGTCGAAAGCGTTATCCTGATTTCGTGTTATAGATATCGAGTATCGGCTGACCTGGTAGTCTCCCCTAGGCAGACTCTCAAATAAGGACAGTCGAGCGGTGCATGTGCTTGTACTCAGCCTTCTCGGTCCTAGCAGTGACCGGCCCATATTTTCTCTTACTTTTTGTATTCTTCTTGCCAATACTAGAATACAATGGAACATTGTAGAATAATAATGACTTAACCTCTTCCTTAGTATATAAATGCATCCATATCATCGTATTAGAAAAATCGAACAAATCTACTACTTTCAGTTGATTTTGGGTCGTTGATGAGGGCTGTAGAGAATAACACCTCTTGCACCGGTGCAGTGATGAAAGAGTTCAGAGTTTAGGATAGGTCGACGCCCGCTGGAATTCCCGAAGAATGAGAAACGACAGAGGGTTATAGCAAGGCGTAACTGTCTTGAGCAGCACCAAATCGTCTAGACAGGGGCTATACTCTGAGGTGATTAGCGAGCCCACGGCACGCAATGGCTTTACGGCAGCGTCGATGCCGCTGTGGCTGAGCATACTTTAAAAGTTCAATTCCGATGTCCTCCCTTTGGTCGGTGCACGCTGTACGGTATGTAGTACAGTACAAAATGTGATAATTCATACGATGGGGTGACTCCCGACCTCGTTCGCGGGGATTTATGCACAAGATGTGATAGATCATAATGCATCTTCGTTGCCTAATTATTTTTTGGCAGAGATGTGTGTTGCCACATTCGGAAAAATGCCGGATTTGGAGCATATTTATACGCATGTACTTGCCAAAATACCGTATACATTGGCTCAGAACTCACTGAAATTCCTGCCGTCAGGACTAAAATACAAATCCGTAGGAAATGGAGCAGAGGACGCCAGAAAATACCCCAATTACGAACGGCAGGTTGTGACAATGTGCCCATGCATACAATGTGATCATGCATAAGCTGAAGCGGCACCCGACCATATGCATTATCGCATTTTGTGCTGTAGGTAATATCTTCTTGTTCGAGACCTAATGCATATATGCAGGGGCAAGCAGTTCGGATGAAGAACACATATCTGAGATTTAGATTGTACGAAATGTGAGCTGGCGGCGCAGGCGCCAAGCAAGCTTTTTGCGTCACTAAGTACTTTTCCACATCTGATCAACTTGGCGTATCTTATTTAATTCTTTTTGAATGAGCAGTTACCCAAATCCACTAAATCAACAAAACGGATATGAAGGACCCATTTGGATCTGCAATTCAGCTATCAAATCTCGACTGTGTCTGCCTCTAGGGGTTCAGCCAACCGAGCCACGTGGCAACGCGCTGACCTTCTTGCTTCCTTCTTTCACCATGCACGACTTGCTCCAGGACTGTCCATCACTGAGATTCGACTTTCCACCATTGACTGACTGCCATTTACCCATGTATTCAGGATAACAGTGCGTGACTGGTATTTGTATCCTCGACCCATCTTCGGCCGCTAACAGGCTGTAACAACTTCCTGGGCTATCGCTATATTTTATTTCCCAGTCCTCCCGGCTCCTGCTTGGTCCCTGCCTCTCTTGGAGCCTGCATACCTGCCAGTCATCACTATCTGCACTTCATGACGAGACAACCGAGGGACGAAACAGGACTGCTGCTGAAGGTGGAGAAGGAGTTTCTGCATGATAAGATTGAGCCAGTGAAAAATGTTGGTACATTACTCGTGCATCCTCTTCACTCTGTTCTTCGTTCATCGTACTCATTGGTTTAGGGGCGTCAGTATTTGGCTCTATTCCTCAGAAACACCTCATCCTAGGAAATTTCAATGTCGCATAGCTCGGTACTGGAGAAAAACAGAACACAATGTTGGGGTGTCGGACGTTTAAGCCTCTCGACGCTCGCTCTCGCCCAAACACTCAATGGTGACCGGCTCCAGCACCACAAAATCACATTCCTATCTGTATCATTCTGCGGCGACTATGCCTATACCGTACGAGAATAGAAGGGTACGCCACACTAGCGACGGCATGTACTGGAAGGATGACAGGAGCTGTCGAGGCGTGTTTTCCTAGCGATTGCTCTGCAAAAAAAAAAAAAGATACTTTGAATAAGAAGAACAAGGCTTGGGGAGTTGCTATATCGTGATGGTCAAAATACCAGATGACGAAGAGACGCACGATGCAGCTGATAGCTGATAGTATGAACCTCACTATGAGGAAAATTCCGTCTTCTTCAGGTTCGCCGCGCTCATTAGTTCCCTAGCACTCTAGCACCTGCGCCCGGCATTTTTCACGTCAGAAAATCACGGCTGGATGGCGACTAGGCTTCGAAGCCCAGCTAGCAATTTTAGTACATGTCACTTTGTGTCCTTGCCCAATTATCGACCGCCACCAACCAGTTACAACCTTGGGCACTCATCATCATTCCATTATCTGCAGCCCGTCATGGAGCTCGGTGCAGGATCATAATATTCCATGAGGTTGTGGTGATGGACGAGCCATCGATATCCTCAACGCTCTCATGGTCGCTGGCCGACTCTGTTCCTGCCAGTACCATTCCATGACGAACATCTAAGACTAGAATAGGACCAGGCATGCCAATGGATGTAGTGGGCATAATGCACGAGAAATGGATACAAGATGGCGGGGCATATTTTTCTGGCAGCAGTCTCACCGTGCATTGTATGAAGCGCAGTATCTTGGATGAGGAGTGCGACTTGGAACTGGGAGGGGGTTTCCGTATGCCTATTTCCATACCGCACAAGATGATGAGAAAGAGGCGAGCGACACAGCTGATAATATCAACCTCGCTGTGAGTAAATTTTTGTTTTCTTCATGTTCGTCATGCTCATCAGCTTCCTAGTACCGTCCCCCACAAAATCCACAACTTGTCGACGAGTAGCTTTCCGAGTCCTGCATAGTGCTTAGAATTTCTGCTTCCTTTCATCAACCCCCACTCGTCAATATATCCCGCGTTTCTTCCCATGGCGACCTTCTAAACCGCGGAGTGAATATACGAACCACATTGCTACGCCTTGAAGCACGAGTGCTGCTTAGGGTCGTGGTCACTTGGCGGCGTAGATTCCAGAGAAGACATTACCGCGAGCGAGGTACCTTCCTTTGCACAGGGTAAATATGCCCTTTTGAATGTTCCTTCTAGTTCGCGATCTGACGTTATTCTAGTAGCCTCATGATAGTGCTGATTAAATTTCTTCGATGTCCTTTTTGACTTTGCTGGGAGTGACGAGGCTTGGCCGACAGATCCGATCCATGCCTAGCTAGAGCAGCCAGTGCTGGATCAGAACGCTCTGTCCACGGACAGGGTCGTGTTACCGAACGAAATCATACACCTTTCCCACTTCCTATCCCGACGGCTCCCACCCACGACGCTCGGTTGAAGGTCCGGTGCAAACGGCTACACCCTTATGCGATACCGGCTGAGGAGCATAACATACAACGATGGATAGAACATTCATGAGTGCGGGAGGTGTGTGACGTCGCTCAGCGCCTCTCATCGTATCTCGTTTCATGGAGTCCTGTTATATGCCATAGGACAAGGTCGGGCAGAGGGTGCGTATGGATGCGATAGCCGGCGAGGAGATAACGTCCATCCGTTTCGTCACCTTCTCAGCACACCGGTTTCAGGACAACCTTGCGCCCGTTGGTTTTCCGAGTGGTTTTTTCGAGAGATCCTATTCTCCTCACTAGTATTGACTCCTCGATGTGGACGTCACGTAAGTGAGGACCAATGCGGGATTGCAGCGAGAGCGCGCGATTAGGTCCGGCTGGGGGGCACCATGACACGATACTAAGCATCCAGTATCATGAAGCTGCAGCGTCTCTCTTAATGCTTCGACACCTCGGGAAGGATTTTTTTCGTGCTCGCCAGACGTCCGCACAAGAAAGTCTCTCTTCAGACTTCACCCGCTCCCAGGATGTATTGGGCCGGCAGAATTGGACTGTAGAGACCTGGCTAGATATTCATTATCTCCTTTCCAGCCTTCGGTTTACTATATTGTTGTTGTGGCCATTACCGGAAATCGTGATGTGCACTTGCTGTGTAAGCAGAATCCCTTTTGCGAAGGACAAGGAGCGGTTGGTATCCCTGTGTTGTACAGCATGCAGACAGAAAGTGGGGTCTCACATAATACACTGCTGCAAGGACGCTTTGACATAACCACAGACACGAGCTTGTAAGCTTGGTTCGATTTCGAGACAGTCCACTCCGCGAATTGGATCAAACAATTTTTTCCTCTGCTTTCCAAGAGTGTCCACGGGGCTCTAGCACGTTCGATTGCTGTGAATTATCTGGACTCTGCTGCTCCCGTCCGAATTCCTTCTCAGTCAGTGTGGGGGCAATCGTTTCGCCAGAAACACCGTAATATTGACGCGACTTTCACTTCAAACGTTAACTGGCTCAGCGAAACCCCTCCCTGACTCCAGCATATTGTCATCGGTAAGATGAGTGGGCATCTCCCATGATGCCTAGAATAATTGTGTCTGTTGAATAAGCGGTACGAATCGCCAAGGGAGGGCTGTTATCCCCATCGTAAGCCAAACGAACAGTATCCTTTTGTCGATTTGTTACACAATGGTGTTTTACAGACTGTTGTTTCAGAGCCATTTGGTACCAGGCTCTGATGCGTTCAAAAAAAAGTCTAATATTTGTCCAAGCCCTCGTACGGGCTGTGCGTCTGGGAATGATGCAGGTGTCTATTTCGCACTCCCAGATGTTCACAGTCAAATGACGGCCGATGAGTAGAGCCATGGATGGGCCCATACTCGCCAACCAATGTCGGGGCTTGAAGAGTCAATAACATAACAATCGTCCACTGGTAGATTTACTGTCACGCGGACCCAGAGAGGAAGGATGCGACTTGAACCGTGATGTGTGTTAATGAGCGCACCACGTGAATTTCTACTTGGCGCTTTTGGTGAAGCAGCCATCACTAATAGTAATCCCAGACTCCGTCTGTATTGACCTAGACAAATATCATCTGACACCTGCACATGAAGGTCTGGTTGTATACCGTTCTGAAACGGAATGAGCACACCAGTAAGTTGTCTGCAAGCCCGTTGTACCCATATCCTCGCCAGCAAATCTAGAGTATGTAAACGTCCAAGTAATTGCCAACAAGAAAAAGCAGAAAAAAAGACATGCCTAGGGCTCGGCTCGAACCCAAGGCCCCTTCCAAAAAAATGCACCTTTGAACTACCCTCCCCCGAGGCGTGAAGAATCAAAGTCATTCATTAATCATGGTACGTACGTCGCCAGGCTGACCAAGTAAAAAGAAATTTATGACCTCAGTAAGGTTCTATGGGACCCTCTCGGATCTGAACCGAGATCATAAATCACTGTGTGGTTACGATTACGCCAAAGGGCCCATATATAAATTAGGTAAAATATGATATAAATAGCAGTCATAACATCCCCTAGCTTCTCACCCGTTAGTAGAGTCGTAGGAAAGATTACAGGTCCTTTCCTTCTGTCCACAGTTTGATGGATGTTGTTCCACATACTAGAAGAAAGATATGCGTCTTTATGCGATCTCAACTCTGTTCTCAATTGGCGGTTGTTCGAATTTACTTTCAAAGTTCAGCATCGAGGACCAGAGAGTGTGATGACTGGGAGAGATTGGCTCCACTTGAAAAATGCGTCCAAAGTTTTTCAGCAAGTTGCCCTTCGATATCAAAGTGAATATCAGCCCTATCAATAAAAATGGATACACACATTGACATTGTTATGGACCTTCTCGGATTCGAACCGGCGTCAAGATATGGCGACTACAGTTAAGTCAAAGGGTCCCTTTTCAGGTGCTGGGACATACCTCACAACTCTTGTTGCGACTAAGTCGTGACCAGCTGGAGTGTCTGTGAATGGGTGGAAAAGATTGATCACGGAGATACGAATGATCTGGTCGGTGTTGATGGGCATGATGGTGAGCAGTAAAATAACAAAACCTGGAAGACTCGGCTCATTTTCACATAAAGATTGCGGAATGACAGTCAGGAGGTATCATTTGTTAACTGGAGTACGTGACTATATGTGTACATGCAGCGATAGGAGAAACGAGCGTGAATATTTAAGACGAAAGGAGCAAAGCCGCTCAAGATTACAACGAGATGATATACCCCAGCACTGCGGCCAACAGTCCAGCGACACCCACATCGACACCTGAATGAGCGGCCGCATTGAAGGATTGTGGAACGAACGTGCTTGAAGTCGAAGCAGAGGAAGAAGTGGCGGAGGAAGTACTGCTACCGGTAATGGTATTGGAGTGGGTGACACCAAAGCTGGTGCTCGACGAGCTGCGTGTGCTTGCAAGGAGTTGAGCGCGAGAAGGGAAGGGATGAAGTCGGAAGACTCACGGAGAGGTCGTCGTGCTGGCACTTGCACTCATAGCAGTCGATCCTGACGCGTCTGTCGAGCCCGTACCAGTCGACGACGACGACGACGTAGTATCCACGACCGTAAACTGTCCCGACTCGGCATATACGTCGTTGATGTTCCCCGGGTTCACCAACTGAAGCGTGAATCCATCCCTGCAGCATTCCCATCAGCATTTCATGCCCTCGCTGAACAATCAAAGAACTCACCCAGGTAAAACCGCCGGTAAGAGCACCGTCAGCTCCGAGTCTCCATATCCCGAATTTACATTGTTCGCAATGGCAAACTGGCGATTGAAGGCAGTGTTGATGAGCTCAACGGTGAAGGTCGCTTCGTCGACGTACGCGGCGTTCCACTTGATGGTCAGATTCGAGGCAGAGACGACTGGCTGGTTTGGGGTAGAGATGGTCAGGGCGAGGGCAGCGGCAGGGAGGAAAAGGAGGAGAATGGGGAGCATTGTTGGTGGGGAAAGGAGAAGGAAGAAAAAAAGAGAGCAAGTGATCCTCCTTCGACGGTTAGTCACGTGTGATGCAAGAGATCGGGCCTAGCGATCTGAGACCAGAGGGGTTTTGGCATCTTGGTCCTGATAGAATGCATCTGGAGTAGAATCATTGTTCTATAAGCGCAAGCCTTCACCCGGAAAATAATTCTTGTATTCAGAGTCGACTTGAGGGAAACGAAGATTTCTGAAAGCTCCGGGAGTGCCTTTGATCCATGGCCAAGCCCTTCCAAGCCCGAGGACAACAAGAGTCCAGGAAAGGGGAAAGTCCCATATTTATACATCTAGAGTAAAGGCTCAAGACACTACGACCCAAAGAAAAAGCAGCAAGCCGGGGAAGAGATGAGGACTGTGCAAAGGAGTTCAAAACCAAATTTGGACTGATCGGAGATTGAATTGTATGATGAACTTGCCCGGACTTCTGACTCGAAACAGGATGAATTTACGGAGCACAATGGAAGCACAGTGAACTTGGTCATAGTCTAACGTTTGAAGTGAAAGTCGGTGTTTACGACAAAAGAAAATTCGAAAAAGTATATTTACCTTGTGCAAATGAGGGTGCTCTAGGGTGATGCCTCCTCTCGAATCCATGCCTCTAATCTTTCCCGTCTCCAGGCCACACTCCTATGGTAAAGTTGGAGTCAGCTAGCGCTGGCGTCCAGGTGAGAGTATTGAGAGAGAGTTATCGATTGCTGGTCGTCCGTCACCACAATGTTTTGATCTTGTTCGAAGTTCAACAACATCGTATTTCCTAGCATATGGTGGCACTTCTGGAAGGTGGATGTATACCCTGGTGCTAAAAAAAAAGTCAATGAACACGATGAATGAGACACAGCAAAAAGGCGTACGAGTTATCCGCCAATTTTTTACGGCTCAACATGCACACATGCAAGAACCTCTCCTCCACCTTCAGCACCAACCCATTTCGCTCCTCTGTCATATCGCCTGGCTCTTCATGACGTTCACAACGACTCGTGACCGACAGAGACGCCGACTCTGACCGAAGTAGGGACCAAGAGGGCTCTGCATCCGCTTATTGTGAACGATGGTACCTTCATGCAGGACTTGAGACAAAAAGATGGAGATATCCCAGGAATTTGTCATTATCTGCCTAACAATGACGGAAAACCGGCAGCGATAGACAGCCCAGGAGCAAGTCGTGGATGGTGACAATGAAAGAAGGAAACAAGGAGGCGGCGCGTGACCACGTGGTATGGTTGGCCTACTTGTGGATCCACATGGGTCCCTCCTTCCACTTCGTTAACGTGGTAAAAATATTAGGCTGCTTCCCAACTGCTTCCCAGATTTTACCTTCCGCTTCGCTTTCTTGCCTTCATATGATAGTCTCCTCCTGATATATATACTCCAAGTGTCGGATATTTTCTTTTCAAATGGCTGGCAGTCCGCACCACCGATTATCTAGTCAATTCTCTGCTCGTCGAGAGAAAAGTTCGCACCCATCAGTATCTCTTGCAATGATGATGAATAGCTCGCCATACTGGCCAAAATGGTGGCAAGGTGTGGATTATCAACTCGTCCTTGTTTTGTTCTGCTTTCCCCTCCAAGTTGGCCGGCCAGATATCCTCGACGAGCGGCAACGAGGGCGATATATCGACCATACGTGCAAGAATAACGTGGGATTTGATGGCCACCTCCAGGATCTCCCCTTGATCTGCTTTGGGGTCACTCTTCGTCGCCGTGTCGAGGATTTACCTACAGCATGGTCCTGGGAATGTGCTTGCTGACAGACTAAAGTGTGTGTACTCTTCTATATGCGCCGCTTGTGTCTGACTGACGATTTGGGCATCGCATAGTGTCCGCCTTTCTATTCTGCGCTAGTATCGATGGGACACAAAGACTGCCACGGTGTCCGCCCAGGGCCGCAGAACGATATGACAATCACCGGCCATCTCGTCTGGCCCTCGCCTCAAATGGGATTCCGTCGATCAAGTCGAACTCCTTCTCCAACCATCACTGCTATCCTAGCGCACGAGCAACTTGCACCTCCCCACAATATTCCACAAGGTGATTTGCTATGATATACATCTTGCCTTTCCCTCATTGAATCAACTCTCTACAGAGTATGACACCTGTCGCTTTTAGAAGCATCAAGTCCTATGTACCTGGCAGCTGAATGATCTCATTTTCCCCCCCGATCATTCTCTTCGGTTGGTCTTATCGGTTTTGAGATTTGTTCAACCAGGACTCAATACAACGGGAGCAGTTGCTCGTTCTCTTGGTAGCCCAACTCCGACTTGAAGGTCAGGTGCGTGCATAAGCGACTGCCATTAAAATGAATTCTTACGACATGACATGATCATCGATTAGGCCCTTTCCCCGTTCGAACGAGCCATCCGCCGAAACACGTGTTGCGCAGAGTCACAGCACGACGCTTTGATACCCCTTCTCTATTACCACCATCACCTATGGCTCCAAGACGTTCCCGTGCAGCCAGACTTGAAGGAATCCTTGACATGCCCCCGGAGGTGTGGCTAGAGGTAAGGATCGATGTTACTCCATGTTTCTATTGGGCGCTACATCTTTCTGACGCAGATATCAAGCCACCTGACTCCGCAAGACGTTCTACAGCTCTCAAGATCCTCCAAAGACATCCGCCAGGCATTTATGAGCCGATCATCAGCCATTATGTGGAAAGTGGCGCGTAAGACCGTGAACTGTCCCCCTCCGATAGCTGGTTTCTCGGAACCGGCTTGGGCTAATCTATTATTCGTGAACGCGTGCCATGTATGTCTACATATCATTTTCCGACGCAATAAAATTCAACTCCAGCGCTAGTTCTGCTGCAAGAGCATCGTGCGTCACATAGATTTTGTGTTCCGGACACGAATCTGCTCAAAGTGCAAGGATACGGCGTACGTCCTCCATCTGGTATCTGTAATTTGCGCAGGTTTCATTGATGTGCACAGTATTATAACCCGTCCTGAGATATCTTCCGACTCAGTTGAGCCCCTGATCATGACGTTATTGCCTACGAAAATACTGAGCAGTAAGTCCTAAGTAATGCTTGCGTTCGAACAGATATTCAAGTTAATTATAAGCCTGGCGGAGAGGTCGTTTACCTCACAAAGTTCTACGGTGGGAATTCGAAGCTGTTAAAGCGCATTACCTCTCTCTTTCTGGGGATGAAAGGGAGGCGTATTGCCAAGAAAGGCGGAGATATGTTCAAGAAGTAACCAATGTGCGTGGTATTCCTTTTCCCTCTTTCTTTTTGATGCCAATTCAGAAAACCAGTTTGTCCCTATCGGTATTGCATGGTGTCAAGAGAGGGAAGAAGAACGCGAACGAGAGATTGCCCAGCTGAAGAGGGACAGAGCCGCTGCGTACGTCGATCGATCTATCCGTTTATCGTTCTGGTTGACAAAAATTACGGTGCAGTATCACACAAAGATTGAAAGAACAAGGCTATGGAAAAGCTTTCGACTCTTTCGAATTCAATATTAAATTCTTGTGCCACTCTCTTGTCAAGCCGCCACGAGCCCTCACTCAACAAGGTATATCCTCTCACCAAGACCTCCATGACTAATTTTCTTATCGGACTATAGGCTGGGTAAAGATCTCTGCCACTCTCATTGAGCTCGCCAAAGAAGCGAGTGAAAAACAAATCCGGTTGGAAGAGGCAGCCCGACATCGTGAATACAAATCCTTCTTTACCGCGTGTGCGAGTTGGGGCTGGCAACGCTCTTTGATAGTTGCTCGCGCACACGCTTCTGTAGTCGACACCCGCTTAACTCTTGCTAGGTCGGCCTTCAATTCGTCTCTCCCACCAGGATTATCCTACACCTCCGCCATCCCATCCAGTCTGGATTTCTGCACTTTTCGTCTTGTCAAAGATATCCTCGACCTTCCAGATGATGTCGCTGTTAGTCAGGAATGCTTCGTTCCGCTGGTTGGGCTGTTTCGCCAGCAATGGATGGAGAGAACGCACGACGAGCTTATCAGGATCCTCGGCATTCCTCGCCCAGAGCTGAAGAGCATGGAAGAAAAGATTACCTTTCTTCAGCTGGCTTGCAATGTTTTTGCGTGCACAAAGTGCTCGTCTCGCGAGCTTTTCTACCCTGAGATGTTGGTGCATGAATGCTGTACGCGTTCACAAGATCTCTTTCTGACGAACTTCTCTATATTGGGGGGGAGGTGTGCATGGAATGCGGATAATCTGGTGAAACATGATGTGCTGTCGCCGTTCATGATAACTATGACTCGGGCGACCGGTCTTGACCCGGAGAGTGCAGCAATACGAGATATCGACTCTCTAGAGCATTACTATCTCTGCGTTATATGCCAAAGAGCGCCTCTTATCGATAGAGGATCAAAGAACATGTATGGTTGGCGCTCATTTGTAAGTAGTCGGCTTCGAACGAGTGCATTGCTGATTTTCCGCGTCGTTAGATTCAACATATGGGTATGCATAAGTCGTTTGGAGTCAGCGTAGCTTACCCGGACGATTTCGAGATTGTCTCTTCCGAGATTGTGGAGTCGTGTCCCTCGAATGGCTTGCTGCCCGACGAGTTCTGTTGGTGGTGTGTCCATTGCCAGGACCTTTCTTGGCCAACATGCCTTGCTGTCATCTATAAACACGTTCGGGATAAGTAAGTCATCTACCTTGCCTCATTTTCTCTATTATATTTATCAGAATTCGCAGGCATTCGGTTCTTGAACCCAGAGTCAACGTCGACTATTACCTGGACATTATGATCCGTCACTGGAGTCTTAGGGCAAGCACCAGAATTACGACGATATTGACATGAATTGAGATCTGTCATGGTCAGACGTAGCAATGGACAAATATTTCATGTTTTCATGTTTTCATGCGTGGATGGGAATGATATGGTCAAGCACTTCAAGACATTGCTTGTCTCCCCGGGAAGAAGCCAGGAACAACTTTGGATTACCGTTTGATACGGTAGGGCGGCTTAGTACAGACAATGTGTATACCACACAACTTGAAGACAGCTATCTAATCAACATTGTTTTGTACCTATTTCTCGACACTTTCTTTCGATGCTGATCTTGGGTAGGGTGATGCACATGTAAAGAAAGAGGTGTTATATATGGCAAAGCAGTGAAGAATTACAATAGCGAAAGTTGAGTAGGGATAAAATAGGGATTAAGGAGCATATATCGAAAGTAAGTATGGCACCATGTTTGAGGAGCTGGGGCTGAAGCACTGATATGCTGTCAATTCAGACAAAAGTCAATCACAAATTTACAGTCCCTCAAACAATGCAAGAGTGCTACCATGAGTGATGGATGAATGGGTAATGTTATGATTTTTCCGCCTTTCACTTCACAATCTTTGCTATCTTATCTTATCATGGGTGCCTATCTTATCAGATCCACTATCTGAATGCCTATTCCTCATCAACATCTTATCTATACCCATCATATGACTAGCAAGAGGATTGCATCTACTACAGGCATGCTAACTATGCCTTCATCACTGATGCATCACTTACCTGTTGGATTACTCATGGAGTCAGGATGACTCAAGCAGGGCAGACTGTGATGACCTCATAGTCAAGTCATTTACTGAATGGTTAACTTATGAAGATGGTCTAGTCTATGCATTATATGCTGTGACCCATGTTATTTCTATTAGGCTTACTCACTATTATTCTCAGCACACTGCATGCACAGTTACAGGGATTATTGCTATTGGAACATGCTTGTTATGAACTGTTTGGACACTGTACTGGCCTGTAGGGCCAAGACTTTCTAGTTTAGTATTTAAGTATGTAGTTAGCTCTTGATGTATCTTAGTCTCAAGCTAAGTCAATAATACTGACTAAACCTCCTTGGCCTCAGATGTGAACCAACTTTGGTATCTACCTATACCCCTTTACCCTCATCTCCCACAACTGAGGCTCCTAGTGTGGACTTATCATCAGTGTCTACTAGTCCTCCATTCCTATTCATCCTCTGCTCTTCAGTTAGATTGTTGGACATTAGTGTCAATCAGTTGCATGCTTGCTGAGTCATTAGACTTAGTGCAAGTGTTTGCAGATGTCTGGTCATCACCAGACAGGTAATTGTCATCACCCCAGTCATGAGCAGCTCTGTGATGCAAAATAGAGTCTTGGATTTTTCTTTCTTTCTCTTTAAGTATCTTCATCTTCAATAGTGTATATAAGAAGATTCTTTGACAAGAATAGATAGATCATTATAGATGATTATCTAAAGCCTTTTCTGTTATGATTTTTCCATTATCTTATCTTATCCAACATCCTATTGACATATGCATCACCAAAACATTGTCATTCATCAATAAAGCCTTATCAATTCCCTCTCATTTCACCTATTACAATATGCCTCACCATGGTTGGACCATAGTCATATGACTCAGCTCATTTCATGCATGAACACTATCATTTCATCTATTATTAAACCAATGTTTTTTCAGTATATAAATAGAGTAGTTTTTGTATATACTCTCTATCTTTCAACTAAATTTAAATCATATACCACCTTCTACACACATCCAAAGATCTAGCAACTCTTGTATAAGAGTGATTGTCCAAACATGAGACAGCCTATGAGTAGTTCATGATTCCAAGATCACATGTTAGGTCAGGTCCTAACATTAGTTGAAAGATTAACCACCCACTCCTTCAATGCTAGCTGTGAAGTGGCAACCCCTATGCCCAAACAACCAGAACAAAAAAGAACTATCACACTCAGTATTGCCATTGGCAGTGCTGCCCTTCTTATCATTTTTACTGTCTTATTCATACTAGCCTATGAAGAAGAAATCCATGCACTCCTACACCAAGAGTGGTGACCTTGCTGCTCTCAACCACCACTCTCACCTCATCCCCCATGACACCCTCTCCATGTCCTTCTCAGGAGGCCTTCCCCTACAAGATTGGCAACCAGGGACCAGGAACTACTCACCTATTCCCAGGTCTGATTTACAAACTCATCTGAGAAGTTCCTCCTATGTGGAAGGCCCCCAACCTCAGGACCTTCCTCAAACAACTGGGTGGAATGACCCACCCCTGCTCAGGAATATGCAGAGAACATATGGGCTATGTTCAAAGACCCCCCATCTGCCTATTCCCTACCCCAATGTCCCTGTTCCCCTATCCTGTCTTGCCCAAATTACAGGGTCCAACACCCTGATAATCCAGAAATAGACCAAAACCACCCCTATGGCCCCTGGGCTGTCAATATTCAAGAATGAGGATCTTGACCAAGTGGAGAAATGGAATCTTCCTCCTCCCTCCCAATTGTCATCCTCTTTGATGACTCTGATGGGGACAATGATGCCCTGACCCTGGCCACTCCTCTCCCCCCTAACAGTCCCTTCAATGAGGATGGGGCCAATTACAACTGGCCCAAACTCTCTGATGTTGATTGGGCCCTATTCAGCCCCTTTCAAACTGCTGCCTGAAAACTCAAGAGAGCCGACATTGAGGCTTGAACAGCCTGGCCTGAGCTCCATCCAGACATGGATGAGTGGTTAGCCTTTAACAGGGGTGGCCCAATTTGAGGGCCCAATCCAGGTGCCAATGTTCATGCCTGGATATATGCCAACTGCTTTCAGGAATTATACTCCCCTGCCACAGGGGACCTGGTATCCAGGCTATGTCCTCAGACAGCAGAGGAGTGACAGGAGTTAGGTCACACCCTTCATGAACTGGCCCAATGTGAGGTTAACTGACTAGTGGAGGATGGGACTGATGCCCAGTTTTGATAGCTTTACATATAATACAGGCTATTAGGGCAGGCTGGAATATGCCCAGCCCCAATATATGAATTACCCCCAGTATTCTCCCAACATCCCAGCTATTTAGCCACAACCCCTATCTGACTTGCCACCAATCAGTCGGGCATGACAACAAGGTTACCACCCTTATCAGGATGATAGTCTTCTATTCACAGGCACAGGAGAAGATCCTGAAACTAGCACCACCCCTGCAGGACTGCCACCTTCCTTGGCAGAAGAATTACTCCAAGCAGCTAGAAGCAAGCTAGCTGAAAAAGAACAATGCATCAGGCAGATGTGTCAAGAACTTGCAGAAGCAGAGGCCACCAAAGATCTTCTTGTGGATGTATGGAAACCTGGTGAAAAAGGCAAAGAACCAGAGTGCAGAAGAACCATGGAACCCCCATGAGGCTCTCCTGCATTAAGACTGGATCAATATTCAATCCCAAGGCCATCTCCCAGAAAAGGGTCCTCCTGACTCTTTACCAAATCCTGTTGGAAATGCCCCTGACAATACCTCATATTGGGGATTAAACCAGTCCTTGTGCAACCCCTGAAGTCATTTAAGGGGGAACACAATAATATTGAATGCTTCATAGGCAATTGCATCACCTACTTTGAAGTGTTCCAACACTATTTCCAGGTGCTGTTTGCAACTTCCCATTTTGAGGGAGCCACCAAGGACTGGTGGGTCTACAAGAGACCTGAATTCTGGGTTGGAGATGCCTGGGACAGCACCCATGCCCACTTCTGATATCTTTCTTGGGAGGATTTTGTTGATATGGTCACCTGTCAATTCAGGGACCCTGCCATCAAGGAGGTCCATGAAAAATGGATGTTCAACCTCTGCATGGGAGCACAGCCTGCTTCCCATTACTTTCAGAAATTGGAAGAAGAAGCCAAATTGATGAGCCAGAGAACTGATGAACAGGAGTGCAGCACCATGGTGAAGGCTATCCATCTAGGAGTATCAACCTCCTATATAACCTTCATCTCCAATATGAGCATCAATATTCTGCACACCTATCTGGAGTGGAAGAAACAAATCATACACATGTACAAAGAGCAACAGTGCAAATGAGTCTTCAACCAAATGGTGGGAATTTCCCAGGATGGTCAGAAAAAGGACTCCCATCCACCCCAACCTCAACCCAGTAGCAAAGCCAGTGGCCTAAAGCATTCCCAACTGGGATAATTCGATGGGCTGATGGACAATATATGGGGGGGCAGGAAAACTAATGGAAATTGACTGACAAAAGGCAGAAGGCTGATGCTTCTGATATGATGAAAAAGGTTACATGGCAAAAGATTGCCCTAGGAGAAAAGAGTATAAGGACATTTGGTTAGTAGGGACCACTAATGCAATGGAACCCACCATGGCCAAGATTAAAGAGGCAAGAGAGTAGGCCATCAAGAGTTCGATTCCCCTTGCATTGCCCAAGCCTCCAGTGGTGAGTCCTTGGTTTCTGTGGGTCAGACTTATGTACACACTCTAGGACCTTTACATATGTATAAAAATACAACTTTATTACAGATCCCAAAGCTGAGAACACCTGAAGAATCAAAAAAGAACAGGTACATCATCCTGCTAGAAGATGCTAATATCATTATATATAGTAAATCCTGAGCCCCCGACAAAGCACAGGTTCTGCCAGATAGTGCTGGCACCACACAAAGTCCACCAGATTCTCTTCAGAGGACTCTACTGGATATATGGGTGAAACTGTGAACTGGGGCAAGAAGGTGGGGCCCAATGCCATATACCCCTGCACTACTCTTAGGAGAGCCAAGTCCTGCTTTGCCAGGGCCATTGGGGGAAGTAAGTGCCTACCAGGGCCAATCCTGAGGATCTGAGGAGGAGCCAATACATCTGAACAGTATATGCAAAGGTCACACTAACTGGAGGAAAAGTTGTGCACTGCCAGACTCAGCCAAAGGGAAAGAGCCAGTTGAGCCATTGGCATTGATAGAACTCATGACCATTGATGTGCTTGGTAACGACGAGTGACAAAAGAATTAGGGAATGGCAATGAACACCAATCACACTAAACCTCTTACTACTCTACACTTAATCACCAATATTGAATTTGGGCAGTTTCGAGTATGATGGAAGCACTCTGCAGACTTCAATAATCAAGTACAATTGTCTTTAAGATGTTTTATTTGTTACTAGTGAGTTTATACAAAGTACTAGTCGTACTAGTGGGGTGAGTAAGACACAATTGGATAAGAGTGACTTGGTTTGAGCTACTGCGCTCGTTCTGACTGAAACTGCTTCAGACTGGTGGCACTCTTGGCCCTATACTGCTTCCTACAAGTGATAAACACTTGACCAGTCGCACTCTTGGCTAACTAGTGGCGCTCTTGGCCTAAGAATAAACTATAACTCCGAGAACTTTGCTTGAACTAACTTCAAAACACTCCGGACCTTTGCAGGACACAACAGTGACTCTAATGGACTTCAATTTAATGCAATTCTATGGGTGACTTAGCGACTATTAATCACTTTGTCGAGGTTAAGCACAAAAGCCTTTAATTGGAGACACCAGTTACTACCAGTGAGGGCTCAACTGCAGGGATGGCTTGCCTGGTTTGCACGAGCGCCCATCCCACTACTTATATACTACTGAGGCAGAACTATAAATATCATCTGGGTATAGGGTATATTGGTAAGGATTTCTTGGCTAGTCACGAATAATGGTGAATAATCACACAATAGTCAGTCTAGTCTGTTTTCTTTTCAAATATTCAGTCTAGAGACTCCACAGTTGGTCTTTCCATGCCCTTGGCACAACTACATGCCCTAGTAATGCGGTTATATCAATATCCGGATATTGGTACCTGTAACAGCTATCCGATCATGATCGAGGGTGCAGTCCAGCTCCACTAGCATCGATCATAAGAGATCTATATCAAAATAGTCGGATCTGGGCTCAAGGTTAATCCATTCCTAATTTATTTCTAAGTCCTGTTTCAAGATTGCCATGTGACTAGTTATCCTGACTTAGGTGTTTATGCCCAGTCTGGGCTGTTAGTGACAGAACTTGATGAGATCTGTGTACTCTGCTCCTGGTTTTGGTGTGCTAGTAGCATCCTTCGTTTGCTAGTGGCTGTATTTCACTTAGTCCTGCTAGCATTCGAGTTACTAGTCTGGCCAGCTGGTAGATTTAACCCACTAATGATGTTGCATCTAAGTCCTGGCTCTACCAGTTGCTTACTGCTTTTAACTATCAGCTCGAAGCCTCAGCTATAGTCCTCTATGTATCACTAGTATAGGATAGATGTGCAATAGTATTGTTACAAAATCGCAAAATCTAGGTGTGAACGCATAGACGGCATATCACCGGGCTGGGGTAGAGGAATGGGGATGCTGGGGAAGGGAGTATGGGGGGGGGGGGGGGGTCTTCATTTATAGTCCATATGTTCCTCATGTATTCCTGGGCAATGGTGGGGGTGGGTCATTCCACCTGGTTGTTGGAGAGGTCTGGGGTCAGGGGCCTCCTGTTGTTGGTGGCCTCCTCAGAGGAGGAGGCATCTGTGAAACTGACCCGGGGGTGAGAGAGTGGTATCTCCTCTCATCTGACCAGTCAGATGGGAGAAAGCCTCCTGAGAATGATATGGTCAGGGTGTCAGGGAGGATGGAGAGGAAGTTGTGGTGAGTGGTGGGGTCACCACTCTTGTCAAAGGAGGGTATGGACTTCTTCTTCATATGCTAGTACAAGAAGGGCAGTGAAAAGAATGAGGAGTGTGGCACTGCCGATTGCAATGCTGAGTGCAATGGTTTTTCTGTTTTCTTTGTTTTCTTTGGGCATGTGTCAGTGCTTCTTTTATAGCTTGCATAGAAGGAGTGGTAGGTAAATCTTTTGACTAATGTTAGGACCCTGTCCTAGCACATGATCTTGGGACATTGAGTCACTCTTGGACTGTCTTGCATTCAGACAATCATCCATTAATAAGAGGACTGCTAGTCTTTAGAAGAGTGCAATAGAAGGTATATGAATTAAGTTTAGTCAAAAGATAGAGACTATGTACAAAACTGCTCTGCTTATATACTGAAAGTATGGGGCTAATAATAGCTGAAATGGTATGGTACATGTGTGAGACTGGAGGGAATTAGATGACCATGGTCCAGTAATGGTGAGACTATTAGAAATAGATGGAGTCCTTGCAGTTTGATAAGACTTGAGAGGGTGTGAATGGTTAGATATGGATGGAATGCATAAGCATTCTGGCATAAAAATCATTAGATAATGGAAAAATCATAACAGATAGTTGTCCCTTCTTGGCCTGGATTTGGTGTGTGCATGAGTCTAGCACTTCCTCAATTTCATATTCTTCCTGTCCATCGATGAGGTCTGGGGGAGGAGGCAGCAGTTGTTGTTGATTTGGGAATGAAGGTGTGATGTAAGGAGTTAGTAATTTCTCATTGAATCAGGGATGGATCTTCCAATGAGGTGGCAATTTTAACTTGTACACTGCAACACCTGCTTTTTCAAGAATTATGAATGATCCTGTTCATTTATTGTCAGGTTTTTTCTTGGGTCATGGAAGATGAAGGTTGGTGGTGTTGAGCTAGACCTTATTGCCAATTTGGTATTCTCAGATTACTTGTTTCCTTTTATCATATTGCACCTTTATTTGTGTGGCCACTCTTTCCAGAGCATCATGTACTTCTTTATAGACTTGTGCCATGATTTCTGTGAATTCCATGGCTGCTGGATTGGCAAAAGAAGTATCTTGAGTCAAGTTTGGGATAACTCAGGGATTTCGACCATACATTGTCATGAATGGACTTTTTCCCATGGCTGAGTGTACCCAATTATTGTATGTGAATTCTGCAAGGGGTAACCATTTGTTCCAGTCAGTTTGCTGATGATTGATGAATATCCTGAGATATTTCTCAATCTCTTGGTTGACATGTTCTGTCTGACTGTCCATCTGAGGATGATATGCCATGGATGTGTTCTGCATGATGTTCAATATCCAGTATAGTTCTTTCATAAATATGGAAATAAATTGGGGTCCCTGGTCCAAAATGATAACTTGTGGCATTCCATGCTTTGCATAGGCATGATCATGGAGGATTCTTGCCCATCCTTCTGTGGATAGCTCTTCATGGCAGGCTATGGGGATAATGGCCTTGGAGAATCTGTCTACAACAACCAGTAGGGTGTCATAGCCATCTGACTCTAGTAATCTGGTGATTATATCAACCAAAATATGAGTCCATGGGATGGTAGGAATTGCATTTGGATGAAGCAGAGTGGCCTTGGCTTGAGTGTCATTCTTAGTCCTTTGACAAGTTTTGCATCCTTTAACATAGATTTCAACATCCTTTTTTAATTTGGGCCACTAATATTCTCTGAGTATTAATTCAGAGGTTTTGGTGATGCCTGGATGTCCTGCCATAATATGATCATGGCAGTGGGTAATAATCTTTCCTCATAGGGATTCATTTCGAGGAATGTAAATTCATCCATCATAGTACAAGATTCTGTCCTTCTGTATGATTCCTCTTTCATGGTTGAGGGACTTGGTGATTCCTTGATCCCATTGGTCTTTATATCATGTAGCATCTGTTATACACTCAGTTTGTTCATCCATTGTGGGTAGGATGAGTGTGCAGAAATGTTCAGGGGAAAGAACGATCATGTTCTGATTGTTCTGCTTCCCCTGATTGTGATTGTCTTGTCAACTAAGTAGATTGGCTTTCTTGTTGGATATTCCTGCCTTGTGTTGAAGAGTAAAATAATACTCTGCCAATTCTGTTACCCATCATGCTTGTTGACAGTTCAACTTCTATAGTTTCCGGAAATACTGGAGGTTCTGATGATCCATCCAGATTTCAACTGTCTCCTTGGTGCCCATAAGATAATGGTGCCACTCCTCTAGGATGAGCATAATGGCCAGCAACTCTTTATCATAGATTTTGTAGTTACATTCAGTAGCCATTAATACTTTGGACATAAAGGCCACTGGCCTCCATTTCCCATTCTGTTCCTGACTGAGAATGGCACCAATAGCTCCATCACTAGAGTCAGCCTCAATGTGGAATTTTCCATCATCAGAGGGAATGGTTAAAATGATGTCAGTCATCATTTGTATCTTGAGCTGTGAAAATGCTTTTTCTTACTCTATTCCCCACTACCACTCATTATTCCCTGTTAATTGTATGAGGGGTTGAACAATCTTGGAATAATCACAGATAAACTTTTGATAAAAGTTCATGAACCCCAAGAATGACAGCAATTCTTTTTTCTTCATTGAAGTCAGCCATTCTGCTATTTCTGTGACTTTGACTGGGTCCATGCAAATAGAGTCTTGGCTGATGATTATGCCCAAGTACTCAGTTTCAAGTACTTTGAATTTGCATTTCTCAGCTTTGAGGAATAATTTGTTGATGTTTCTCTAGGTTCTTGGTGAAGATGAGGATGTCATCAAGGTAAATGGTCACTTTTCTCCTAGTGATAAGGTCCTTGAAAATGTCATTCATCATCCACTGGAAAGTGGCTGGTGAATTCATAAGGCTGAAGAACATGACCATAGGCTCAAAGAGTCCTCAATTAGTTTTGAATGTAGCTTTTTCTTCATTCCCTTCTTGGATGCATACATTATTGTATCCCCATTGAATGTCCAGTTTGGAAAAGTACTTTGCTCTGCGTAATTTATCTATGAGCTCGAAGATCAATGGGAGGGGATATCAGTTTTTGATGGTCATTTCATTCAGTTTGCAATAATCCTGAATGGGGCAAAGTGATCCATCTTTTTTCTTAACAAAAAAGAAGGGAGAGGTGAAAGGAGATTTCAAGGGATGGATTCATCCTGAGTCTAAGTTCTTATCAAGGAATTTATCCAGTTGTTCTTGCTCATTACTATTATGACCCTGTCTAACACATGACTTGAGACACTAAGTTGCTCTTGGGCTGTCTCGCATTCAGACAATCACCTGTAATAAGAGGACTGTTGGTCTTTAGTGTTTGTGTAGTAGAAGGTATATAATTGCAAGTTTAGTCAAAAGATAAAGTACAAGTATGCAAACTACTGTACTTATATACTAGAAATATGGTGTTATTAATAGATGAAATGACAAGGTTCATGAGGAAACCTTGAGGAAGTCAGGTGATTAACATCCAATAGTATCAAACAAGGGTGACAGTTCTGGTGTATTGGGGTGGTTGTTGGTGGATAGGTCAATACGAAGTGAGAGGGTGACTGATTAGATTGTCTGTGTCAGTGATATGACTAGGATAAGATAAGATAATGAAAAAAACGTAACATTACCCCCTTGTTAAAGCAGTCATCCTGACTGCTAAGGTTCTTCTTCAGGGGTGTTGAATTGTGTTTTGATTTGACTGATCCAGTACTGATCAATCAAGGTTTTCCATGCATTTTCATCCAGGTTGATAATCCATTTTTGATATCCATCTTTGCATTGAGCAAGGTATGCAACATTGCCATTCTCAGAGTATTCATGATCAAGTATCTTGTCCACCATTTTGTCCTTGGTTATAATTTTGGGGTGATATAAGGCTTGGTTAACATTAGCCTTGTATTCTGCAATTGCTTCCATGGCATTTGTCATCTCTGTTTCTCGGACCCAAGAGTTGTATTCTCTTGTCCATCCCTTCCATTTGACTAGGTAGTCCATGATTTCCCTAGATGGTTGTCCTCATTTGGCATATACTTGACAAGTGCAAGAGTCCAGGACTTCTTTGATTTCATATTCCTCTTGGCTGTCGATGAGGTCTGGAGGAGGAGGCAGTGGTTGCTGTTGGTTTGGGAATGAAGGTGTGGTATATAGAGTCAGTAATTTCTTGTTGAATCAGAGGTGTATCTTCCAGTGAGGTGGCAGCTTCAACTTGTATGCTGCCATACCAGATTTCTCGACAATCTCAAATGGTCCCATTCATTTGTCATCAAGTTTCTTTTTTGGTTGTGGAAGATGAAGGTTGGTGGTGTCAAGCCAAACCTTGTCACTGATTTGGTATTCCCAAGGTGGCTGTTTTCATTTGTCATATTGTGCCTTCATTTGCACTGCTGCCTTTTCTAATGCATTATGGACTTCCTTGTGGACTTTGGCCATGGTTTCTGTGCATTCTACTGCTGCAGGATTTGTGAAGTTGGTCTTTTGGATAGACTCAGGAATGAGTCCAGGATTTCATCCATATAAAACCATGAAGGGACTTTTGCCAGTGGCTGAGTGAATTTGATTATTATGAATGAATTTTGCAAGTGGTAACCATGCAACCCAGTCAGTCTGACAATGGTTGACAAAGATTCGAAGATATTTTTCAACCTCCTGATTGACTTGCTCCATTTGTCCATCAGTTTGTGGATGATATGCAGTGGATGTATTTTGCATAATATTCAACATTCAGTAAAGCTCCTTCATGAAGGAAGATATGAATTGGGGTCCTTGGTCTGAGATGACCACTTGTGGCATTTCATATTTCACATAGACATGATTTTGAAGCATAAGAGCCTATCCTTCCATGGATAGTTCTTTATTACATGGAATGAGGAGTATTGTTTTTGAAAAATGATCCACGATGACAAGTAATGTGTCAAAGTCTTTGGATTCTGGAAGTCCAGTGACCATATCAATGGAGATATGGGTCCAGGGGGTATCCAGAATTGTATTGGGATGAAGAGGGATGGCCTTTGCCTGCATGTCACTCTTTGTTCTTTGACAGGTTTTGCATCCCTTGATATAGGATTTGATGTCTTTCTTCATCTTCAGCCACCAATATTCTTGTAGGACAAGCTTCTTGGTTTTGGTGATGCCTGGATGTCTGGCAGTGATGTGATCATGATGTTGTGCAATGATTTCACCACAGAGTGAAGTATCCTGAGGAATGTAGATCCATCCATCGTACCACAATATTTCATCTTTTTGGGTGATTCCCCATTCATGGGTGAGAGATTTCTTGATCTCTTGATTCCACTGTTTCTTCTGTCTGATTGCATCTCTTATACACATTATTCGTTCTTCAGTGGTAGGCAAGATTAATGCCTGGAAATGTTTGGGGGATAGGATGATCACATTTTGATTGTCTTCTTTTCCCTGATCATGATTGTCCCTTCAACTGAGAAGATCAGCTTTCTTGTTAGTGATTCCAGCTTTGTGTTGAAGAACAAAGTGATATTTGGCTAATTCAGTGACCCATTGGGCTTGTTGTTGGTTCAACTTCTGGGGTTTTCAGAAGTATTGGAGATTTTGGTGGTCTGTCCAAATCTCCACAGTCTTCTTGGCACCCATAAGATAGTGACGCCATTCTTCTAGGGCTAGCATGATGGCCAGCAATTCCTTGTCATAGATTTCATAATTGCATTCAGTGACCATCAATGCTTTGGACATGAATGTGACTGGTCTCCATTTGCCATTCTGTTCCTGACTTAGAACAGCCCCGATGGCCCTGTCACTGGCATCAGCTTCTACTTGGAATTTCCCATCATCAGAGGGAATCATTAGAACTACGTTCATAGTCATCAACTTTTTGAGTTGTGAAAATGCCTGTTATTGTTCCATTCCCCAGGTCCAGTTGACCTTGCCAGTTAACTGTGTCAATGGTCAGACTATCTTAGAGTAGTCACATATGAATTTTCAATAGAAATTCATGAATCCTAAGAAGGATTGGAGTTTCTTTTTCTTTGTTGGAGTGGGCCACTCCACAATTCCAGCAACTTTGACAGGATCCATGCAGATTGCATTTTCACTGATGATAACTCCCAGGTATTCTGTTTCAAGTACCTCAAACTCATATTTCTCTGCTTTGAGGAACAATTTGTTTTCTCGCAGACATTGGAGGACTTGTCAGACAATGATTCAGTGTTCAGATAAGGATATCATCAAGGTAAATGGTTACTTTTCCTCCAGTGATTAAATCCTTAAAGATGTCATTCATCATCCACTGGAAAGTGGCTGGGGAATTGGTAAGGCCAAAGAACATCACCATAGGCTCAAAGAGTCCTCAGTTAGTTCTGAACATGGCCTTTTCCTCATCTCCTTTTCTGATTCATACATTGTTGTATCCCCATTGAACATCTAGTTTAGAGAAGTACTTTGCTTCACATAACTTGTCAATAAGTTCAGATATCAATAGGAGTGGATATCGATTCTTGATTGTCATTTTATTCAGTTTTTGGTAGTCCTGAACAGGACATAGAGAGCCATCCTTTTTCTTAACAAAGAAGAAAGGGGAGGCAAATGAGGATTTGAAAGGACAAATTCGTCCTGAGTTGAGATTCTTGTCAAGGAATTTATCAAGTTGTTCTTGTTTGTTTTGGTTAAGCAGGTAGACTTTGCAGTCTAAAGTGGATTTGGCATTGGGAGTCAGTTTGATGGCATGATCCCATGGTTTTCAGTCTGGTAATTCATCAAAGCTTTCTTTAGAGAATAAATCTCTAAAGCTTTGATATTGAGGAGGCATGAGCTCCTCGAATGTTTTCCTTGGTTTTTCTGCATTTGCAGCTGCTGCCAAGTTGTTCATGTGATGTACAGCATGGAGGATGATTTCTTCATCCCACCTATCTTCTTCATCTGAGTCTGGGAGAGTGAAATGATTCTTGATACAATGACATTGTCCAAATGTCATTGATCCCATTTTCCAGTTGATGAGTGGGTTATGGCATTTAAGCCAGTCATGGCCCAAATACACTGTTTTGGAGCCTAAATCAGTGACTGCAAGGTTGATTCATTTGACATGGTCTCTGATAGTCATTCAAAGTTCCACAAATTCAGTTACATTGCCTGCCTTGTTATAGGTTCCATCTGCATTATAAACAGGTATGGGAGTGGCAGCTTTTCTGGTATCCAATTGGTGTTGTTGGATGTAGGTTCAGTTGATCAAGCTGCCAGTGCAGCCACTATCCAACAATGCATGGGTTGTCAAGATCTTTTTCCCAGTACAGGGAGTGAGTTGGATATCCACTAAGAAGTCCTGACCAGAACTTTTGGTACTGCAGATATACCAAATTGGTTCACAAAGTTCATAGAGTTGCTTGCATGCAGAACTCTCTTTGGTGTTTAAGCTCTGGATGAGCTCATTGGTAATCTCTCCAAGTCATTTGGGATGAACCCAAGTAGAGAGAATGGCTTTGGCAACAGCCAAATTCTTGGTACTTTGGATGGCACATAAAGTCCAGTCTACTCCAAATGGTTTGTACCACACATGATTGGGTATCCCTGTTGATATGCCGTCTATGCGTTCACACCTAGATTTTGCGATTTTGTAACAATACTATTGCACATCTATCCTATACTAGTGATACATAGAGGACTATAGCTGAGGCTTCGAGCTGATAGTTAAAAGCAGTAAGCAACTGGTAGAGCCAGGACTTAGATGCAACATCATTAGTGGGTTAAATCTACCAGCTGGCCAGACTAGTAACTCGAATGCTAGCAGGACTAAGTGAAATACAGCCACTAGCAAACGAAGGATGCTACTAGCACACCAAAACCAGGAGCAGAGTACACAGATCTCATCAAGTTCTGTCACTAACAGCCCAGACTGGGCATAAACACCTAAGTCAGGATAACTAGTCACATGGCAATCTTGAAACAGGACTTAGAAATAAATTAGGAATGGATTAACCTTGAGCCCAGATCCGACTATTTTGATATAGATCTCTTATGATCGATGCTAGTGGAGCTGGACTGCACCCTCGATCATGATCGGATAGCTGTTACAGGTACCAATATCCGGATATTGATATAACCGCATTACTAGGGCATGTAGTTGTGCCAAGGGCATGGAAAGACCAACTGTGGAGTCTCTAGACTGAATATTTGAAAAGAAAACAGACTAGACTGACTATTGTGTGATTATTCACCATTATTCGTGACTAGCCAAGAAATCCTTACCAATATACCCTATACCCAGATGATATTTATAGTTCTGCCTCAGTAGTATATAAGTAGTGGGATGGGCGCTCGTGCAAACCAGGCAAGCCATCCCTGCAGTTGAGCCCTCACTGGTAGTAACTGGTGTCTCCAATTAAAGGCTTTTGTGCTTAACCTCGACAAAGTGATTAATAGTCGCTAAGTCACCCATAGAATTGCATTAAATTGAAGTCCATTAGAGTCACTGTTGTGTCCTGCAAAGGTCCGGAGTGTTTTGAAGTTAGTTCAAGCAAAGTTCTCGGAGTTATAGTTTATTCTTAGGCCAAGAGCGCCACTAGTTAGCCAAGAGTGCGACTGGTCAAGTGTTTATCACTTGTAGGAAGCAGTATAGGGCCAAGAGTGCCACCAGTCTGAAGCAGTTTCAGTCAGAACGAGCGCAGTAGCTCAAACCAAGTCACTCTTATCCAATTGTGTCTTACTCACCCCACTAGTACGACTAGTACTTTGTATAAACTCACTAGTAACAAATAAAACATCTTAAAGACAATTGTACTTGATTATTGAAGTCTGCAGAGTGCTTCCATCATACTCGAAACTGCCCAAATTCAATATTGGTGATTAAGTGTAGAGTAGTAAGAGGTTTAGTGTGATTGGTGTTCATTGCCATTCCCTAATTCTTTTGTCACTCGTCGTTACCAAGCACATCACTGGCTCTACCTCAAGGCCCTACACCCTGATGATTCCAGACTAGATTGAAACCACCCATATGGTCCCTGGGCCTGAGAATAAAACTCCTGGCCTCATGGAGGAACCAACTCTTCCTCCTCCCTCCCCATCATCGAGCTCTCCAGTGACTTATTATGATTTTTCCATTTCTCATATTATATTCATGACTTTATCCTATCTAATCAACCAGTTATCAGATCATCTTCACTCTGTATTAACTCTCACACTGACAAGTACCCTATTTTCTCACTGACTGTCATACTGGTGTTTTCCTATTGGTCCTATAGTCTGTCTGACCATACATTCCCAACACTGTTTCCTTAAGGACTGAATTGTTTCATCTATATATATCACCATACTTACAGTATATAAGTAGAGTAAACTTCACAGTTGTACTCTATCTTTCAACTAAATTACACTCTTATACCTTCTATTCATACACCGAAGACCTAGTCCAAAGTCTCAATGAGTGACTGCCTGAACATGAAGCAGCTCAGAGACCAAAGACTTATGTCCCAAGTCATGTGATAGACAGAGACATAACATGACTCCAACAGAAGCTCTGATGCTGTGGCCATGACTGCTACCCTCCCTCCTGACAGTCCCTTCAACACAGATGGGACTGACTGAAACTGGCCTGAGCTCACCAACATTGATTGGGAAATACTTGGCCCCTTCATATCTGCCACCTGGGAATTACAAAGGGCTGACATCAAGGCCAGAATGGGATAGCCAGAACTTCATTCCAACATGGACAAGTGGCTAGCCCTCAACCAAGGTGACCCCATACAGGGCCCCAATCCCAATGCTATAATTTGGGCCCAGATTTTTGCCAACAGGAACTGGGAGCTTTATCACCCTGCAATTGGTGACCTGGTACCAGGACTACATCCAAGGACAGTGGAGGAGAGATGGGAGCTGGATCACTCTCTTTGACAATTATAATGACTGGAGCTTGCTAGGAGGGAGGAGAATAGACTGGACATCCAACTTTGACAGGCATAGATATGATTATGGACACTACAGCAGGTTGGGATACTCCCAACCCCAGTACATGAATACTCCCAATTACCCCCCTGACACTCCAGTCACAAGACCATGACCCTTGCCTGACTCACCATCATGCAGTTGGGCATGTCAACAAGGTTTCCACTCTTATCAGGGTGGAAGTCTTCTATTCACAGACATGGGAGAAGGAACTGAGTCTGACATGACCCCTGTAGACCCAGCCCCTGCAGGATCATCATCAATTCCAAAGATGGTGGAAGAAATTTGGCAACAGACCAGGAATGCATTGGCCAAAAAGGAAAAATGCATTCAAGAAATGTGTGAGGAACTTGCAAGAGAAGAGTCCATCAAGAAAATGATGATGGACTATCTCCACGATGGTGAGAAGGGGAAGGAACCAGAATGAGGAATGCTGACAGAGCCTCCAAGAGGATACTCTGGATCACAGCCAGATCAGTTTTCAATCTCAAGACTACCTCCCAGAAAGGGTCCTTCTGACCCCATACCCAATCCCATTGGAAATGTGCCTGATGATGTCCCTTACCTGGGGATCAAACCCATCCTCATCCAACCCTCTAAGCCATTCAAGAGGGACCACAATGATATTGAATGCTTCATCAGTGACTGCATTGCCTACTTTGAAGTGTTCCGGCACTATTTCCAGGTACCATCATACCTGGTGTTGTTCACGACCTCACACTTCGAAGAAGCTGCCAAGGACTGGTGGGTCTACAAGAGACCTGAATTCTGGGTTGGTGATGCCTATAATAGTACCATCACCCACTTCCACTATCCTGCTTGGGAAGACTTCATCAACATAGTCTCTCACCAATTTAGAGACCCTGTGATCAAAGAAGTCCATGAGAAACAGATGTTCAACCTCTGGATGGGGACACAGCCTGCCTCCCATTATTTCCAGAAACTGGAAGAGGAAGCCAAATTGGCAGGCCGACAGACCAATGAAAATGAGCACAGTGCCATGGTGAAAGCTATTTATCTGGAAGTACCAACCTCCTACATGACTTTCATCTCCAACATGAGCATCAACATTCTGCACACATATCCAGAGTGGAAGGAGCAGATTTCATGAATGTATGAGGAATGCCAAAAGAAATGGGTCTTCGACCAGATGTCAGGTATTCCCTGGGATAGGCAGAAGAAGGACTTCCATCCCAACTCCCAACAACAACAGCACCCCAGTGGCAAAGCCACCACTGGGGTGACAAGTTCCTCAGCTCCTAAGCCAACTGCTAACATGGGGGTCAATCAGGATGCTGGAACTGGTCAGTGGACAACATATGGAGGATCAGGTAAGCCCATGGAGATTGATCAATGAAAGGCAGAAGGAAGATGCGTTAGATGCAATGAGAAAGGTCACCTGGCCAAGGATTGTCCTAGGAGAAAGGACTTTAAGGATATTAGGTCAGTAGGGCCCACTAACAAAGTGGTGCCACCTACAGCCAAGATTGAGGAGGCAAAAGAGTAGATTGACAAGGGTTCAATTCCCCTTGCTTGACCAAGTCTCCTAGTGGTGAGTCCTTGGTTTCTGTGGGTCAGACTTATATACATGCTTTAGGATATTTGAATACTCCAAATAATTATACAACTTTGTTACAACTCTTGAAGCCAAAGAACACCAAAGAATTGAACACAAACAGGTATGTCACACTCCTGAAAGATGCTGACATGATTATCTATAGTGAATCCTGAGCCCCTGATAAGGTGCAGGATTTGCTGGGTGATGCCAGCACTGCCACAAAATCCAATGAGTCTGCTCAGCAGAACTCACCAGATACACAGGTAACACCATGGACAGGGGTCAGTAGATAAGATGCCCTTGGACCTCTGAAGCTGAACACCCCAGCACCCCCATTTAGGGAGCCAAGTCTAGAACAAACCTCACCAGGGTTGGTGGGGGAAACAAGCACCTACCAAGGCCAAAGACCAAATACTCAGGATCAGAGTGGCAACTCCCAGTCTGCTTCACCCCTGGCAGCTGACAGTGACATGAAAGGAAGAGTCATCACTCCATGCCCAAACAATGTGTGCAATGGTTGCACTGACTGGGGATCCTGCAGCCAACCACTAGACCTGACAGGGAAGGGGAAGGTAGAGCCATTGGCACTAATGGATCCTAACTCCAACAGCATGGAATGAATGCTGGCTTCACCAGTTGACACCTGCAGAGAGGATGGCGACACTGCTCAAATTCCATCAGAGGCAGTGCTAGCTAATAAATAGAGGATATCCTGCACTCAGGAACCTGCTAGCGCCCAGGTGGTAAAAAGGAGGTATGTTAACAGAACCACCACTGTCATTGAAGTACCTGACAAAGAGGATGACATGGCCTTCTTACAGTGGAAGGCAAAACAGTCCAAAGCCAAAACCCCACCTAACAAGGGGGTACTGATTCCTGAAATCCTGCTGGTCATGGGGGTACCTGATCACATGTGGTACAAGCCCTTTGGAGTAGACTGGACTCTATGTGCCATCCATACTGCCAAGAACTTGGCCATCACCAAAGCTGTTCTCTCTATTTGGATCCACCCCAAACAACTCTGAGAAATTATGGATGAGCTTGCACAAAGCCTGAAATCCAAAGAGAGTTTAGCTTGAGAATGACTCTATGAACTCCATGAACTGATCCAGTATATTCACAGTACCAAAAGTTCCAGTCAGGACTTTCTGGTGGATATACAACTCACTCTCTGCACTGGGAAGAAAATATTGACAACCTGTGCATTGTTGGATAGTGGCTGCATGGGCAGCTCTATCAACCAAAGTTATGTCCAACAACACCAGTTGGATACCAGAAAGGCTGGCATCCCAATTCCCATCTACAATGCAGATGAAACCTGTAATAAGGCAGGTGATGTTACCAAATTCATGGAACTCTGAATGACTATCAGTGTTAGGCACTGACTTGGGCACATGACTTGGGACAGTCAGCTGATCCTCTCTGGGCCGTTACGCGTTCGAACGATCACCCAATTGAGAGAACTACACTAATAGTCTTTAGTGTAGTGCGAGCAAGAGGTTTATAGTGTTAATTAAAACAAGAGATAGAGTACAATGGTCTAATATACTCTGTTTATATAGTATTCCTACGGTGTTATATTTAGATGAAACACTACAGTCCATGCACAAACGGTGTCGAAAGAGGACGATCCGGGAGGATCATAGAACCAATGGTAATCGTCTGGGGTGACAGATGGTGAGAACGAGGGTAGTGGTCGGTGAATAGCTGGATACAAGTCAGTTTCTGGGCTAGATTAGATGGATGAGTCATGGATATGACTTGGATAAGATAAGATAACAGAAAAATCATAACATTACCCCCTTGTTAAAGCAGTCGTCCCGACTGCTAAGGCTCTTCCAAAGGGGTGTTGTGTTGTGTTTTGATTTGACTGATCCAGTACTGATCAATCAACTTTTTCCATATTTCTTTGTCTGGATTGATAATCCACTTGACGCGTCCATCTGTTCTTTTGGTGAGGTAGGCTACATCGCCATGTTCCAAATATTCGTGGTCCAGTATTTTGACCACTATTTTCCTGGTTGCGATTTTTGGAGTGTATATGGTGCGGTTTACGCTGGCCTGATACTCTTGGATCGCTTCCAAGGCATTCTTCATTTCGTTCTCTCGGACCCATGAATTGTGTTCATGAGTCCATCCCTTCCATTTAACTAGGTAGTCTGTGACTTCCCTAGATGGTTGTCCTCGCTTGGACCGTACCTTTCTGGTGCGCGAGTCCAAGACTTCTTCGATTTTGTACTCTTCTTGACCGTCGACGAGGTCCAGAGGGGGAGGCGGTGGTTGTTCTTGGTTTATGAATGAAGGTGCGACGTATGGAGTTAGCAGCTTCTCATTAAACCGGGGATGGATTTTCCAATGAGGCGGTAGCTTTAGCTTGTAGGCTGTCGCTCCTGACTTTTTGATGATCTCGAATGGTCCCATTCGTTTGTCATCGAGTTTTTTCTTTGGTCGAGGAAGATGAAGGTTGGTGGTGTCCAGCCATACCTTATCTCCAATCCGGTATTCTCTTTGAATCTGCTTTTTCTTGTCGTATTGCGCCTTCATTTGTGCTGCGGCTTTCTCCAGTGCTTCATGGACCTCTTTATGGACTTTGGCCATAGTTTCCGTGAAGTCAATGGCTGTAGGGTTTGCGAAACCGGTTTTCTGTATGGACTCAGGAATGAGTCGAGGGTTTCATCCATATAAGGCCATGAAAGGACTTTTGCCCATGGCCGAGTGGACTCAGTTATTGTGGGCGAATTCGGCGAGGGGTAGCCATGCTACCCAGTCGGTCTGTCGGTGGTTGACAAAGATCTGGAGGTATTTTTCAACCTCCTGGTTGACTCTCTCTGTCTGTCCATCTGTCTGTGGGTGATATGCCGTAGACACGTTCTGGGTGATGTTTAGCATTTGGTAGAGTTCTTTCATGAATGCTGAGACGAATTGGGGTCCTCTGTCAGAGATGACTACTTGCGGCATTCCATGCTTCACATATACTTGGTTGCGAAGGATTAATGCCCATCCTTCCACGGATAACTCCTCGTTGCATGGAATCAAGAGGATGTTCTTGGAGAAACGATCTACGATGACCAGTAGAGTGTCAAATCCATCTGACTCAGGGAGTCCAGTGACCATATCAACTGAGATATGCGTCCATGGTGTATCGGGAATTGCATTGGGATGAAGAGGGGCAGCCTTGGCCTGCGTGTCGCTCTTTGTCCTTTGACAGGTCTCACATCCCTTGATGTAAGATTCCACGTCCTTCTTCATCTTCAGCCACCAATACTCACGAAGTATGAGTTCTTTGGTTTTGGCGATTCTGGGGTGTCCAGCGGTGATATGATCGTGGAATTGTGCAATGATTTCACCGCGTAGCATCGAGTCATTGGGGACATAGACTCGTCTGTCGTACCACAGGATTTCGTTCTCCTGTGTGATTCCTCTTTCGTGGTTGAGAGACTTTTCGATTCCCTGGTCCCACTGCTCCTTCTGCTTTGTTGCGTCTCTTATACACGTGATTCTCTCTTCCGTGGTTGGTATTACCAGAGCGCGGAAGTGTTCCGGGGATAAAACGATAATGTCTTTATTGTCTTCTTTTCCTTGATCATGATCATCTCATCTACTGAGAAGATCAGCCTTCTGATTAGCGGTTCCAGCTTTATGTTGAAGGATAAAGTGGTATTCCGCTAGTTTGGTGACCCACCGCGCTTGTCGGCGATTCAACTTCTGGGGTTTCTGGAAGTACTGGAGATTCTGGTGGTCAGTCCAGATCTCAATGGTTTCTTTGGCGCCCATGAGATAATGACGCCATTCTTCTAATGCTAGCATGATAGCGAGCAATTCTTTGTCATAGATCTCATAGTTGCGCTCCGTAACGGTGAGCGCTTTCGACATAAAGGCGACTGGTCTCCATTTGCCTTCCTTTTCCTGGCTAAGTATGGCGCCAATGGCTCCATCACTCGTGTCTGCTTCTACTCGGAACTTTCCATCATCCGAAGGGATCGTAACTACGTTTGTCGTCATCAGCTTCTTGATCTGATCAAACGCTTGTTCTTGTTCTGATCCCCAGGTCCAGTCTACTTTTCTGGTTAACTGGGTAAGGGGATGGACTATCTTGGAATAGTCCTTGATGAACTTTCGGTAAAAGTTCGTAAAGCCTAAGAAGGATTGTAGCTCCTTCTTCTTCGTCGGGGTTGGCCATTCCGCTATTCCCGCTATCTTGACTGGGTCCATGCGAATGGCATCTTCGCTGATGATGACCCCAAGGTATTCTGTCTCGAGTACCTCAAACTCGCATTTCTCAGCTTTGAGGAACAATTTGTTTTCTCGAAGTCACTGGAGTACTTGTTGTACTATATTCCGGTGTTCTGTCAAGGATTTCGTGAATATGAGTATGTCGTCGAGGTAAATTGTGACCTTTCCTCCGGCGATCAAATCCTTGAATATGTCGTTCATCATCCACTGGAATGTGGCTGGTGAATTTGTGAGCCCGAAGAACATTACCGTGGGTTCAAAGAGCCCTCGGTTAGTTCTGAACGCGGCTTTCTCTTCGTCTCCATCTCGAATACGGACATTGTTGTAACCCCATCGTACGTCCAACTTGGAGAAATATTTGGCTCCTCGTAGTTTGTCGATTAGCTCGGAGATGAGTGGAAGGGGATAATGATTTTTGATCGTCATTTCAGTTCAGTTTTCGATAGTCTTGAACCGGACGTAGGGAGCCGTCCTTTTTCTTGACGAAGAAAAAGGGAGAGGTGAATGGGGATTTTGAGGGATGAATGCGTCCTGAGTCTAAGTTCTCATCTAAGAACTTGTCCAATTGTTCCTGCTCATTGCGGTTGAGCGGATACACCTTGCAATCCAAGGTTGATTTTGCGTTGGGGATCAACTCGATTGCATGGTCCCAGGGTCTTCATTCTGGTAACTCGTCAAAGCTTTCTTTAGAGAATAAATCTCTAAAACTTTGATACTGAGGAGGCATGAGCTCCTCGAACGTCTGCTTTGGTTTTTCAGCGTTAGCTGCAGCTGCTAACTCGTTTGCATGATGGACGGCACGAAGGATGATTTCTTCTTGCATATTGACGGCAAGAATACTTTCTCCTTCCTCGAGCTCTTCGTCCCATCGGTCCTCTTCATCTGCGTCTGGCAGGGTGAAGTAGTTTTGGACACAGTGACATCGTCTGAATGTCAAGGTCCCCGCCTTCCAGTTAACGAAAGGGTTGTGGCGTTTAAGCCAGTTGTGTCCCAAGTATACGGTCTTGGAACCTAAGTCTGTGACTGCGAGGTCAATGCGCTCGCTGTGTCCTCCAATTGTCATTCGTAGTTCTACGAACTCGGTGACGTCCCCTGCCTTATTGCAGCGTTCCATCAGCATTATAGACTGGTATAGGGGCTGTGGCCTTCCTGGTGTCCAACTGGTGTTGTTGGATGTATGTTCGGTTGATAGAGCTGCCTGTGCAACTGCTATCCAACAACGCTCGGGTTGTCAATACCCTTTTCCCGGTACATGGGGAAAGTTGGATGTCTACCAAGAAGTCCCGACCGGAACTCTTGGTGCCGCGAATATAGTGAATGGGTTCATGTAATTCATAGAGCTGTTCCCGGGCAATGCTCTCTCCTGTTTGTAAGCTTCAAATGAGCTCATCGTCGATTTCTCCAAGTCGTTTGGGGTGTACCCAAATGGAGAGAACCACTTTGGCATTTGCCAAGTTCTTGGAGTCGTGTATAGCGCGCATCGTCCAGTCAATTCCGAATGGTTTGAACCATTGGAATCTGTCCCGCTTCCCTGTGCATTCAGAAGACTTTTCCTGCTTCCCCGTACATTCGGAAGTGATTGATACCCCCTTGTTAGGATAGGTATCAGGTTCGACGCTTCCCCGTACATTCGGAAGGTCAGGATTCTGTTTTTCCGGTGTTCTGCATATCGGGGTACTGGTTTTGGATTGGCTGTCTTGCCACATCCTAAACACCGTATCATCTTCTTCGTCGGGTACTTCAACGACGGTAGTTCTGCTGAAATGCCCCCTTTTTACCACCTGGGCGCTAGCGGGATCCTGTTCCTTTTCCTCGGCCGGCACCACTCACGACGGAGTTTGAAGTTCCTTGGTCATTGACTCCCAGCTAGTGCCTAAGGCGACCTTCGCACGGTTGTTGACCCTGTGACTTGCCGGCCCGGTTTGGTACTCAGCTTTGTCAAGTTTTCCACTCCCCAGACCGGTTCGTCCGGGTAGAGCCTGGCCTTGGTTAGAGGCACTGTCCTGGTCCTCCGCTGACCCTGGCTGAACTGGTGAGCTTGCCCCGCCGCTCGAGGCGGGTACTGGGATGGTCGGACTTCTGGAAGTCCTGAAGGAGTCCCGCCTACTGGTCCCTGCTTGTTGCTGTGCGCTCAGCAGCATATCCGGTGAGCACTGCTCGTTGGACTTTGTTGCAGCGCCAACACCACTTGGCAAGTCCCGCTCCAGTTCGTCGGAGGTTCGGGATTTGTCACTACAGATACTAGTGTCAGCATCTTCTAGGAGTATGACGTACCTGTTTGTTCTTGCTGATTCTTTCTTGGTCTTCGGCTTTGGTGAAGTCATAGATATATTTTTCGTATGTATTTTTCTGTTTTCATAGTAATTAGCCCGACCCGCGGAAGCCGAGGACACACCTTGAGACTTGGGCATGCAAGGGGAATCGAACCCTTGATGCCCTACTCTTTTACCTCCTCGATCTTGGAGGTGCTTGGCACCACTGCGTCAGTGGGCCCCACGTATCTCACCACGTTCTTCTCTTTTCTCGTAGGGCAATCCCTGCTCAGGTGACCCTTTTGGTCACACCTGAAACAGCGCCCCTCAGCTCGTTGCCGGTCTACTTCCATGGGCTTCCCCGCCCCCCCGTATGTCGTCCACTTACCTGTTCCAGCATCCTGACCGGCTCCTCCACTCCCAGCACTCGGCTTTGGAGCCAAGGAACTTGTCGCCCCAGCGGTGTTCTTGCCGCTGGGTTGCTGTTGCTGGGGACGCGGGCCCTGCTTCTGGCCGTCCCGAGGCGTACTTGTGGTCTGGTCAAAGACCCACTTCCACTGACGCTCTTCGTACATCCTCAAGATGCGTTCCTTCCATTCGGGGTATGAGCGCGGAATGCTCACCCCCATATTCAAGATGAAGGTGGTGTACGAGCTAGGTACCCCTAGTCGTACTGCCTTCACCATTGCACCGCGCTCCGCCTCGTCAGATCTCTGGCCCGCCAATTTGGCTTCTTCTTCCAGCTTCTGGAAGTAATGGGAGGCAGGCTGTGCTCCCATGCGCAAGTCGAACATGCGCTTTTCATGTATTTCCTCAATTGCGGGATCTCGGAATTGTCATGTGACCAAGTCGACGAAGTCGGCCCAGTCGGGGTATCAGAAATGGGCAGCAGTGCCGTCAGAGGCATCTCCTACCCAGTATTCGGGTCTCTTGTAGACCCACCAGTCCTTAGCGGCGCCCTCGAAGTGAGACGTCGCAAACAATACCAGGTGTGATGGCACCTGGAAATAGTGCCTAAACACTTCAAAGTAGGCGATGCAATCACCTATGAAGCGTTCTATATCGTCATGGTCCCCTTTGAATGGGGTGGGGACCTTGACGAGAGTTGGTTTGATGCCCAAATATGGGGCATCGGCGGCGGCATTCCCGACCGGGTTTGGGATTGGGTCAGGTGGTCCCTGACCAGGGGGCGGTCTTGGGATCGAGAATCAATCCGGCCTGTACCCCGGGTAGCCTCTTGGCAGCCCCGGCGGTCTTCCCCTCTCCGGCTCCTTCTCGCGCTCTTGGACTCGGAGATAGTCCACCAGTGTCTTACAGGTGGCGTCCTCCTTGTCGAGCTCATCACGCATTTCTGCTATGTGCCACTCTTTCTCCTGCAACTCGGTTCGCATCTGCTGCCGAGTTTCTTCTGCTGTGGCAGGGGTTCTTGACGCCCCTGCAGCGGTATTTCCTGCAGGGACTCCTTCTGTTTCCATTTCTTCTCCTGCCCCTGCAAAGAGAAGACTACCACCCTGATAGGGGTGGTATCCTTGGTGACGCGCCCTATGATGAGGGGGCAAGTCGGGAAGTGGTCGTGGGCTTATGACCGGGGTATCCGGTGGATGATCCAGATAGATTTCGTATTGAGGGTGGTGATATCCCATCCCTCCATAGTAACCTGTATCGTAGGTAAACGTATTGTATTGGGGCTCTTGCCCCTCCTCAATCCTCTCATGCCACCTCCAACCTCCAGAGATGCTGGAGGGTCCTGTCCAGCTCTCGTTGCTCCTGTGGGGTTCTGGGTAATAACCCTGGAAAGTGATCCCCTGTGGAGGGGCAGAAGATTGACCAGTCACGATTGGCGCGAATCCAGTGATTGACGATGATGGCCCTGGCATTGCTAGGGCCTTCCATTGGTACCCGGATGGGGTTGCCCCTGTTGAGGGCGAGCCACTCATCCATTTCCATTCTGGGTTCACCCCAGAGATCTCGGGCTTCGACGTCCCTTCGTCGAATTTCCCATGCTGCGGTCCGGTATGGACTGAATAGTCTCTGATCGACATCGGAGAGCTCTGGCCAGACGTAATCGGGTCCGTCTGGGTTGAAGGGGTCATCGGGGGCTTGGGGAGCGGCCGGGACTGGGGCGTTGTCTCCGACGATGTCGTCGTCGGACTCGTCATCGGAGATTTCGATGACGGGGAGGGAGGAGAGGGAGAACTCTTCCTCGTTTGGCCACTGCTCCCAGCCCCAGGGGCCGTAAGGGTGGTTTTGATCCATGTTGGGATCGTCGGGGTGTCGGGGCCTGGAGTATTCGGACCCACTGTTGCTGTTGCTGTTGGATGACGGGGAGTCGGACCTTCGCTGGGATATGCGAAGGGCAGGGGTTCTTGGATGAGGGGGGGGGCCAGGGTATGGGGGCGGGGGTTCATCCCCATCAGTCCATACGTCCCCCTCATGTTCCTCGGTCTCCTCGGGACCGGCTGCTGGTCGCTCCAGTGCGACGGTGGGTCGTTCCATCTGGTGGCGGAGGAGGGCGGCTCTCGCATTGTAAGCGCAAGCGGATCGGGCAATCTGGGCCCGAAGTTCTGCGATCCCCGGAGATGGGGGCCGCGAGTTATTGCTCTCCTCGGAGGAGGAGGAAGGCCCGACGATGAATCGGGCCCGGGGACGAACGAGTGGTAGCTCCTCTTGTTCTCCCAGTCTTGCAGGGGATAACCCCCTGGGAAGGTCATGGATGGCGGGCGGAGCGGGACGGGGTTCTGGTTCTGGTCTCCGGGGTTGCCTCCTTAGCAAGGCCCGGAGTTCTTCCTTGTAGATAAGTATGGCGAGGACCATAAAGAAAGATAATAGTATGGCACCGCCGATGGCGACGCTGAGAGAAATGGTTCGGGGTTCTTGAGAGTTTCTGTCTTCTCCGGACATAAGGAATTTCTTCTATACGGCTAGCGTAAGAAGAAGAGTGGGTAATCTCTTGTTTTATGTTAGGCACTGACTTGGGCACGTGACTTGGGACAGTCAGCTGATCCTCTCTGGGCCATTACGCGTTCGAATGATCACCCAATTGAGAGAACTACGCTAATAGTCTTTAGTGTAGTGCAAGCAAGAGGTTTATAGTGTTAATTAAAACAAGAGATAGAGTACAATGGTCTAATATACTCTGTTTATATAGTATTCCTACGGCGTTATATTTAGATGAAACACTACAGTCCATGCACAAACGGTGTCGAAAGAGGATGATCCGGGAGGATCATAGAAGCAATGGTAATTGTCTGGGGTGACAGATGGTGAGAACAAGGGTAGTGGTCAGTGAATAGCTGGATACGAGTCGGTTTCTGGGCTAGATTAGATGGATGAGTTATGGATATGACTCGGATAAGATAAGATAACGGAAAAATCATAACAATCAGAGACCATGTCGAATGCATCGACCTTGCAGTCATGAATCTAAGCTCCAAGATGGTATATTTAGGCCATGACTGGCTTAAATGCCATAACCCATTGCTTAACTGGAAAATAGGATCCATGACATTCAGATGATGTCATTGTATCAACAATCATTTCACTCTTCCTGACACAGATAATGAAAATCGGTGGGATGAAGAGCTTAAAGAAGGAGAAACTATCCTTGCCATCAATATGCAAGAGGAAATTATACTATGAGCTGTACACCATGCAAATGAGTTGGTGGCAGCTGCAAATGCAGAAAAGCCAAAGAAGACATTCAAGGAGTTAGTACCTCCTCAGTATCAAAGCTTTAGAGACCTATTCTCTAAAGAAAGCTTTGACAAACTACCAGAATGAAAACCATGGGATCATGCCACCAAGCTAATCCCTAATGCCAAATCCACACTAGACTGTAAAGTCTACCTACTCAACTGAAACAAGCAAGAACAACTTGACAAATTCCTTGACAAGAACCTCGACTCTGGATGCATTCGTCCTTCTAAATCCCCCTTTGCTTCCCCTTTCTTCTTCATTAAGAAAAAGGATGGTTCTTTATGCCCTGTTCAGGATTATTGCAAACTGAACAAAATAATGATTAAAAATCATTATCTGCTTCCCTTGATCTCTGAACTCATTGATAAGCTACATGGAGCAAAATACTTCTCCAAACTGGATGTGCATTGGGGATACAACAACGTATGAATTCAAGAAGGAGATGAAGAAAAAGCTGCATTCAGAACCAACCAGGGGCTCTTCAAACCTATGGTTATGTTCTTCAGACTCACCAATTCACCAGCCACCTTCCAGTGGATAATGAATGACATCTTCAAGAATCTCATTGCCAGAGGAAAAGTAACTATTTACCTTGATGACATTCTTATCTTCACAAAATCCCTATCTGAACATCGAATTATTGTTTGACAAGTTCTCCAATGTCTACAAGAAAACAAATTGTTCCTAAAAGCAGAAAAGTGTAAGTTTGAGGTACTCAAGACTGAATACCTTGGAGTCATCATCAGCAAAGATGCAATTCAAATGGAACCTATCAAAATCACCAGAATTGCAGAATGGCCAACACCCACCAAGAAAAAGGAATTACAATCCTTTTTAGGTTTCACCAATTTTTATTGAAAATTCATTCAGGATTACTCCAAAATAGTCTGACCTCTGACACAGTTAACCAGCAAAGTCAACTGAACCTGGGAAATAGAACAAGAACAGGCATTCTTACAACTCAAAAAGTTGATGACTACAAACATCATTCTAACTATTCCCTCTAATGAAGGAAAATTCCGAGTTGAAGCAGATTCAAGTGATGGAGCTGTTGGTGCCATCCTAAGTCAGGAGCAGGATGAGAAATGGAGACCCATAGCATTCATGTCAAAAGCCCTGACAGTCACTGAGTAAAACTACAAAACTATGACAAAGAGCTACTTGCCATTATGCTTGCACTAGAAGAATGGCACCATTATCTTATGGGCACTAAGGAAACAATCGAGATCTGGATGGATCACCAAAACCTCCAGTACTTCTGAAAGCCACAGAAGTTGAACTGTCGACAAGCTCAATGGGTTACTGAGCTGGCTGAATACCATTTCACCCTCCAGCACAAAGCAGGAATAGCCAACAAGAAGGCTGACTTGCTTAGCTGATGAGATGATCACAATCAAGGAAAGGAAGACAATCAGGACATAGTCATCCTTTCCCCCAAGCACTTCAGGGCATTAATATTGTCCACTACCAAGGAACAAACAATGCATATAAGAGATGCAACCAAACAAAAATCTCAATGGGATCAAGGGATTGAGAAATCCCTTAATCATGAGAGAAGAATTACACAAGAGAATGAAATACTTTGGTATGATGGATGAATCTATATTCCTCAGGATGAATCTCTTCGTGGAGAAATCATCACACAGTACCATGACCACATCACTGCAGGACATCCAGGAATCGCCAAAACCAAAGAATTAGTATTACATGAATACTGGTGGCCCAAGATGAAGAAGGATGTCAAAACCTATATCAAAGGATGCAAAATGTGTCAAAGAACCAAAAGCGATACCCAAGCCAAGGCTGCTCCATTACATTCTAATAAAGTCCCTAATGCTTCTTGGACTCACATCTCAGTCGACATGATCACCAGCCTTCCAGAATCAGAAGGCTATAATGCTCTACTCATCATTGTAGACTGTTTTTCCAAAATGATACTCCTGATTCCATGCCATGAGGAATTATCTGCAGAAGGATGGGCACTTATCCTCTGAAATCATGTTTATGCAAAGCATGGAATGCCACAGGTAGTCATCTCTGACCATGGACCTCAATTTGTATCTTCCTTCATGAAGGAACTTTATCAGATGTTGAATATTACACAAAATGCATCAACTGCATACCATCCCCAGACCAATAGGCAGACAGAATGCATCAATCAGGAGATTGAAAAATATCTCCATATCTTTGTCAACCACCAACAAAGTGACTGGGTGGAATGGCTACTGCTTGCCGAGTTCACCCACAATAACTGAATTCATTCGGCCACCAGCAAAAGTCCCTTCATGGCCCTATATGGCCGAAATCCTCATCTCATTCCTGATTCCATTCAAAAAACCATGTTTTCAAACCCTATGGCTGCAGAATTCACAGAAACCATGGCCCAAGTTCATAAGAAGGTTCATGATGCTTTAGAAAAAGCTATGGTGCAAATGAAAGCACAATACAACAAAGGAAAACAGTCACCTCGAGAATACCAAGTTGGCACTAAGGTTTGGCTTGACACTGCCAACCTTCACCTTCCAAGACCAAAAAAGAAACTCAATGATAAACAAACCAGACCATTTGAAATCATTGAGAAGTCAGGCATGTCAGCATACAAACTGAAGCTACCATGTCATTAGAAGATACACCCCCGATTCAATGAAAAACTGCTGACTCTCTATATTGCACCATCATTCCCTAACCAACAACAACCACTGCCCCCTCCTTCAGATCTCATTGACAGTCAGGAGAAATATGAAATCAAGGAAGTGTTAGACTCCTGCACTCATTGAGTATGTGCCAAATGAGGACAACCATCCAAGGAAGTCACAGACTACCTAGTCAAATGGAAGGGTTGGATCTGAGAACATAACTCATAGGTCTGGGAAACTGAGATGGAAAATGCTAGAGAGGTGATTGCAGAATATGAGGCTAATGTTAACTGAGCCTTATATGACACAAAAATCATAACCAAAAACAAGACAGTGACCAAGATACTGGATCACGAGTACTCCAAAGATGGCAATATTGCATACCTTTCTCAATGCAAGAATGGATATAAGAAATGGATCATCAATCCTGACAAAGAAATATGGAAAAACTTGATTAACCAGTACTGGGTTAGTCAAGCTGAATCTCAACTCAAAATCCCTGAAGAAGAATCTTAGCAGTCAGGATGACTGCTTTAACAAGGGAGTAATGTTATAATTTTTCCATTATCTAATCATTTTTATGCCAGAATGCTTATGCATTTCATCCATATCTAACCATTCACACTCTCTCAAGTCTTATCAAACTGCAAGGACTCCATCTATTTCTGATAGCCTCACTGTTACTGGACCATGGTCATCTGATTCCCTCCAGTCTCACACATGTACCATACCATTTCAGCTATTATTAGCCCCATACTTTCAGTATATAAGCAGAGCAGTTTTGTACATACTCTCTATCTTTTGACTAAACTTAATTCATATACCTTCTATTGCACTCTTCTAAAGACTAGCAGTCCTCTTATTAACAGGTGATTGTCTGAACACGAGACAGCCCAAGAGTGACTCAGCATCCCAAGATCACATGCTAGGACAGGGTCCTAACACCATCCAAATCAGTCATGGACTACTTGGTCAAATGGAAAGGATGGATAAGGGAACATAATTCCTGGGTCTGAGACACTGAAATGGCTAATGCCAAGGAAGCAATTACAGAGTATGAAGCAAACATTAACTGAGCTGTACACAGTACCAAAATCATAACCAAGGAAAAAGCCATAGTCAATGTACTTGACCATGAATACTCTAAGAATGGCAATGTCACATACCTTGCTCAATGCAAGGATGGACTCCAGAAATGGATCATTAACCTGGACAAAGACAGATGGAAATGCCTGATTGATCAGTATTGGATCAGTCAAGCAGAATCACAACCCAAAACCCCCAAAGAAGAACCTTAGCAGTCAGGATGACTGCTTTAACAAGGGAGTAATATTATCATTTTTCCATTATCTTATCTTATCCAACATCCTATCAACATATGCATCATCACAGTGTCATCATCCATCAATAAAGCCTTATTGATTCCCTCTCATTTCACCTATTACAATATGCCTCACCATAGTTGGACTGTAGTCACATGACTCAGCTTGTTTTATGCATGAACACTATCATTTCATCTATTATTAAACCAATGTTTTTTCAGTATATAAGTAGAGTAGTTTTTGTACACACTCTCTATCTTTCAACTAAATTTAAATCATACACCACCTTCTACACACATCCAAAGATCTAGCAACTCTTATATAAGGGTGATTGTCCAAATGCGAGACAGCCCACAAGTAGTTCACAATCCCAAGATCACATGTTAGGTTGGGTCCTAACATTTTCTTTAAACTATCAATCTTTCACTGGTACTCATGTGCCATGTAAAGAACTTGTTATTCTATGGCTCCTACAAAGCTCATATTTATACTACTTCACACTAGAATCCAGAATGTACTGCAACTTTCTACTCCTCTCATGCTTACTCAGTGACTCTCAGCATGATGCCAGATTGCCCCTTCTAGAACTTTCCAGCAAATCCCAACAGTATTGCTTGGAGAAATCAGAACAAGGGCAATGATCATGATGCTGTTCCTCAGGGTCATTGGACAACACCTTTCAGAGGACAAAGTTAGCTGGTTGCTCTCACACTCTTGATCATGCACTCTGGGTAACCAACATTACCTTGGTCACCAAATGATACAGCTTGATTCCATCAAACCTAATTAGCTTGAGAAAGGTGATCAAAATGAAACTACCTTTGCTGCCAACACCTTTGCATGTAGTCCTGAGTGGCAATGTGTGGTTCTCATTTCTTACTCATGGCTGAATGACACTCATATTTATCCTTGATACCTTTCTCTGGATGCTGTAGTTTCAATGTTCAACTGGAAGACTGGCTGCCATAGAACTAAGGCAGTGTGCACAATAGTGGATTACCTGGGCAAGACACCTTCTTGTACTTCAACAGTGCTCTGCTGGTAACAACCACTCAAGTTTGACTAACTCATTTGATACTTGATATTTGACCAACCAAACTATTTTCTAACTTACATTATCCAAAGATGAACACTTTCTTGCTCATCTCTTAAGGTGGAAGAAACATTGACATTTTCAGCAAAGGAGATCCATAATCGGGAATAAACAAATGCCACAATCGCCTGTCAGAGAATGGTTTTGAGTCTTAAGTCTTGAGGGTGAGTGAAGACTAAGTGTAATTTTCACAGCCTGAAGAATGAAGTTCAGTAATTGCATCTACATACAGCATTGTTGTGATGATACCACTTGCCCCAAAACTCACATGTGCATCCCACTCCGAAGTTATACTCTGCCCTTGCTTGATTGGTAATTGCATACTTCTCGGCGCGGGGCGATGGACGTAGTATGAGTCGAGAGTGTCCCGGTATTCCGGGCCGCAAGTCCGAATCTAGCGATCAGTGTACACGCGTTGTGTGCACGTGTACTAACAGCTTTCTACAGCTCTGTGCTGACGATGCCGTTCCGCACTTCTTACTGATATTCCACCTGGTATAACTTGTATGTCTGTCCTCAGAAAAAATATCTTCGCAGTCCAAACGACAGCGGTGCTACTATTCTTTAAACGATTGGCCTACAATTCGGAACTCGTGCTAGCAGCATTGGTTGCGCTGGCAACGTTGTTTTTGTTAGGAAGGCTTTTGTTGGGTGGGGAGCCTTTGAAAAGTCGACTACTTTGGATGGTAGGTATGAACCTTTCTCATCTTCGTTTGGACCACTTCGGCTTACGCTGTCCATGAGGCTCTCCCATATAAAGATGCCTCCACACCATCTTTCCCCCAAGAGGAATCATCGGTAGGTATATATTCTCATATATTCTCATGCCTCTCCTGGGATCTCTATTCTAACGTTTGACAAAGGGAGATGCGGAACTATCAGACTCTGAGGAAATCCTCTGCCTAGAAAAGATCGAGCAAGATCTCGCGGAGCAGTACGGGATGGACGGGGCCGACTCTGTGGAGGTTTTTTATGAGGCTAAGGCTAGGGCGCTATCAGGGAAAGATAACGACTCAGTTAAGGCTTTGGAAAATCTCCATAAACTCTATCACCTCCGACTCAGGTTCGCGGGCGTTCAACAGATGCAAAAGTTGCGACTTGAATCCTCTCTAGATTGTCAAGGTGTAAGTATATTTATGTTCGTTAATTCTGGCATTGAAAATCAATCACATAGCCACAACACCGTGTAGATGCCTCCCGATTTTGGGCGGTTCTCATAGGTATTGACGCGTATGAAACATCTCCGTTACGTGGTTGCGTGTCAGACGCCTTGATGATGGAAAACTACTTCGTCAGTGACCTCGGCGTTCCAAAAGAACGTATTCAGCGCCTTCTCGGCTCTACAGAACACAGAACTTTCAAAAATTCCTCTGTTCCTACCCGCGCGAACATAATAGAGACCCTCCTTAATCTCGTTCACGATCCCAAAATCGAGATGGGAGACAACATCATTATATACTTCTCGGGACACGGCTCATGCTACTCTCCGTCGGACTTTGACCACGCCGCAGAGATAGGATCAATTGAAGCACTCTGTCCCATGGACCGTGAAGATCTCGACGCGGACGGCGTCCCAATCCCTGACATCAGCGATAGAGAGATCAACAGCATTCTCAAAGAGATCTCTCGTAACAAGGGGAATCATATCACGTTCATCCTGGACTGTTGCCATTCTGGTAGCCTCACCAGACATATAGAGTCGGGAATACGCACCATCCCTCCATTGCCACGCGCTTCGCTCAAAAGCATGCTCGATACCGCGGAGGAGAAGATGACATCCTTCACTGGGTATCGTTCAGTCTTAGCGGAGGACTGGCGGCCTGATATGACGTCTCATGTTGTTTTGGCGGCGTGTAAGGAGTACCAGTTTGCGAGGGAGGTGAAAGGGAAGGATGGATTCAATGGGTTTTTCACACAGGCTCTCCTTCGTACTCTTAGGTCGAACGACTTGACGGAGGAGTCGACGTATATCGATCTTATTCGTGCCATGCCTCGTGCGACGTACCAGGCGCCGGTTGTTGCTGGAAGACATAAAGATGCACGTCTCTGGTATCAGTGACCTGAACTTCTAGGGTGGGTTCAGTTTTTAATTCAGCATTATGCATAGCTGAATTCCCCCAATAAAGGATTCTTACCTATCCATTTCTACGTTTTTATTTAATGTCGATAACGGTGACCACCCTTTTCCGAGTCTTGTTTTCGTCTCTTTTGTTTACCTCATTCATTTCGCTTCCTGCTCTGTTACAAGTCGTTGTATAAAATATCACGTTCCTGCTCTCCGCTGGGAGCTGTACAATACACTGCATCCGTGACCAGGCAAAGAAGGCAAAGCCAGTCTCATCACCGTGACTGACATTCATTCCTATGCTGTCATTCAGTGTCACAATATAATTGTCTTCTCCAGTGGTACGGCAAAGGAGGCATGGCTAAAGGAAGCATCTGCTTGCATCGCCGGGCACTCTTGCGCAGCTGAGTCGTAAATCTTAGTCAAGGGTTCAAATCCCTTTAGCTCATTCACGCATGTCCTGTCTTCATTTTTTCCCGTTGTTTAGTTCAATCAAATAAGACATCAACATGACCCAGAATCGAGTGCGTATGTTTTCAGAGATGCGACCGCCAAGTTGCTGCCAAGAGTCTGGAGTTAAGCCTTGGGCAAGTAGGCGCTTGTGGTGGTCACGTGGTTTTTTCTGGGACATGACAGATACCTCTTCCTCTTCCTCCTCTACGCAATGCTCCGACTTTATTCGGGCATGTCAATGGGATGTGCTCAAGTGCGTATCGCTCGTCTGTATCTACCTCATTAGTGACTAACATATTCCATGAAGTTTAAATAATTCAACTGAACGACCAGTTTCGACTTTTCTCTTGGTCGCAGACTGTCGTCTGCTCGTCAGTTTTTACCCAAGGACCACCAAACCGATGCCATACGATGCTGCCGCACTGTACAATGATCCATAATATTGCCACTGGAGCTGCGACGGGAAAAGAAAAAGGCACTCGACTAACAGTGGGTAAGTCTTGCTCCGAAACTGTTAGCCCTTTGATTCCTTCTCACAAAGATATACGTTACAGCATTTGGAAAGCGAGAATTTTTTACTTTCACTGTCGTGGTGGATAGATTATGGATGCATAGAGGGGTTTCAATTTTCCTCCGTGAGTTCCATGCCGAATTTCTTCTTTTTTGGGCGCATATATTCAGTTTTTAGGGCTCAGTTGACACTCTGCTGCATTTTAACGACAATCCCAAGCTTTCTAGTCCCTTCGGATGAGTAACGAATTTGGGCCGCGGAGGCTATGGCATGGGGTACGTAGTCCCACATTATAACGACAGACCCCCTACGAAAAGCTACAGTAACAAATACGATGAGTCAGTACGAGATTTCATTGACCAGAGGTGTCGATGGTGGACGCGAGGTGCGTGTAACTTGCAATGTCTTTTCTAGTACGTTCTAACGGAGTCTATGAAAATTGACCATTTGCACCGCACCAAGGTACAAGAAATGTCGACAAAAAGAAAGAGAATGTCATCTCAAGGCATCGAAGCAAGAGTCAAGGAAGTCGCCTATTCAAACGTGAAATTTCGGAGGGTATTGGCAGGAAAGATTCATGTGGCTCTTGTGATTCTGTGATATTCGTTCCTAACGCGGAGTTGCATATGCCTTGTTCTCGCTGCCACCTCTACCCAACCACACCACCTATGGTGTACCCTCGCCAAAAAGAGGCCAGGTCGCCCTGGCTCGCTCAGCTGAGTCTTCCATGTCACGTCTCGCAAAGGAGCGTGAAATTTGTTGCCTACTGCAAAGCAATCATCCAGCACGAGATCAAGTTACATTGCTCTTCGTGTAAGCGACGCTTTTCCTCTCTGCCCATCTGCATCCGCTCTGCTGCGTGGTCTGCCCTCGGTAATCATCCTTATATCTTCCGACCTATCCACCACCTTTACCTCGTATCTGGCGAGGGAGAGAACTAAACTATAACACTATCTCTTTGATGGAGGAGGGAGGCTATGAAGTGTGCATCCTCGCTTGCTCATATCGTAAGTATCCTCTGCTCAGTGCATGGGCGAAAATATTCCATCGACAACCACGACCTTCATTGGAGATTAAACGTCTAGTTCGCTTTACCTACACTCTTGGGTTACACTCAAATTATTGTGTACGTATGCCAGTGTTTGACAAGCATAGTCCTAATCGGGTGTGTTCGTGAGGAGGGCAGATTTCTGGATATGCTCTGGCTACAATGTCCGGACCATGGTGACTCTGAATTATCACTGGTTGGCTTGGTTACGGGGTACACTAGTACCTAGAGGACGGGTGCGTTAGGGTGTGTTGTCTTTTGACTTTTCTATTACTGGCATCTTACAACTGACCCCAAGATTCGGCGCAATATAGCGTTTTCCATGTATAACACTTGCGGACAATACATTTCGAGCAATTCTTTGCACCAAGGGAAGAAGTTGCATGACACTGCCTTGCAGAAGCTTTCAAAAAATTGGAACACGACTACCTTTCAAGATAATCCTCCATTTTTTTTTTTGGAAAGGTTGTATTCGAATTTTGAAGTACGATGCGTGATATGTGTCAGCACTAGCAAACAGAAACTTGCATGCTCACGGTGGGTAGATTGTACAGTATCCGCTTCAAAGTGCCATTCGTGAGAAGGCCACTCAAAGGCCGTACCTATCTGGAAATACGAATTTCAGGGCATCGATTTTTGCGGTCACGTCCTCTCGGTGCTTCGATACCTCATATCTTGTAGAGCAAGTACGGGGTCGATGGTACTCGACAGTGTTTTTGTTGTTCACCAAGTGAAGCCAGTACTCAACAAACATGGGAACTCTATCGGCTATGTCCCGAATCGTCGGTAGGAACCTGGCGCTGAGGTCCGTTCGGGGATCAACGACTCTGTCATCTTTACGGAAAATCCGTACGCTTTTCCGCCTATCTCCCCCGAGTTTGGACTCAACGAGACTCAACGCCACACCACAGGACTAATCCATGGTGCCAACCTCAACTGCTTTTGACATGTATAACCAGACCGGTAAACACGACACAAATACCCCCGTCTGCTAGAAAGTTAACGTACGCCGATCTGATGCATCTTCCTGCTCCAATTGAAGCATGGATGTCCGTGGGGCTGCTTCTTGATAGCATGATCGTCTACGCCAGTGGTTCTTTACTAATGAAAAGGTGTTGGGAGATTCGCTCGTGAGTTCTCTCTGAATTGTGGCAGTGCTATGGTTTGATTTACGGGTCTAACGGACCGTTCCCAGGTCCATAACGTTGTAGGTCGGTCGTTCCTTATTCCATCCGTAGGGGAGAAAAAAAAAATAGGTAAGCTCCGCGATGATGCCGTACTCATCAGCGCTTATTGAATTCCTCCTCAAGTATAAAGCTGCCCTTTGCATAACAGAAATGATTGCATTATCCGCTCTCTTCACCCGGACAACAAGGCTTTATGGCAGATATTTCTAATAAAACCCTCAAAGATGTTATCAGGTGCGCACGGCTTCTTCGAGTGTCTGTCGGTACTGACGACTATCTCAATTGGATTCAATGGTTACTTTCAGACATTTTTCTCCAGCGTGGTTCACCGTGAACATGAGCACTGGGATACTCAGTATCCTATTCCATGACTTTCCCTATGGGACGGGATCCTGGGGAATGAGGTTCGCCACACTTACGTTCTTCTTTCTTAATTTCTGTCTGTATATCCTCTTCACCGTCCTTTCCGTCGTTCGCTTCATCATGTTCCCGGAAATATGGGGCATCTTGTGTCGTCATCCCGTCGAGAGGCTTTTCATCTGTGCCTTCCCGACAGGTGCAATCACGCTTCTTGCTATTGCGGTCAGTCTCATTCATGAGGACTATAGTTTTGGTGACAAGCCATTTCTGTATGTCATTTGGGCATTTTGGTGGTTGGACGTCGCAGGTTCTATTCTGTGTTTCTTTGGCACGCTCCACGGAATGTAAGTGGGCCTTTAAAGACAATGTTTTCTTGTAGTTGATTATGGGCGCCGATCTGGCCTTTCTAGGATGATAGCGCACAAACATCCCACAATGCAAACGATGACATCGGCCTGGCTGCTGCCCGTTATTAGCTTGATCGTCACATCCTCAGGCGGCGCTGTATTATCCGCTTCACTATCCAAATACTCCCTCAACCATGCGCTTATCACGGCTACCTTCTCTATATACCTCGTATCCATCGGTCTATCAGTCAACTTGATGATTTTAACAGTATACCTCCTCCGCCTTATTGTTCGTGGCCTCCCGTCGGGAACTGGTATATATTCTGTATTCCTCCCCCTCGGACCTACAGGTCGATCAGGGTACACTATCCTACTTCTGGGACAATTCTTCCGAGCCGTGCTACCGCTCCCGTACGGCTCCTCCGAATTCTTGACTGCCATAACAACGGGGGAGTCAATAAGTGTAACGTGCACCACAGTTGCCCTCGCCCTGTGGTCGCTCGAATCGATGTGGCTCTTCTTCGCAATCCTCGGCATGTACACTGTACTTCGCCAAACCCGTGTCCCCTTCAAATTGGAAATCTGGGGGATCATTTTCCCGAACGTAAGTGCTTGGCTAATCGTCCTGTTCCATGCTCAAACTCGGTGTTCAGGGCGTGTATGCTAACCTTACTCTGGGTCTTGCGAAAACTTTGGACTCTCCGTTCTTTCGGGTCTGGGGATCGGTATATGCGGTCGCGACCCTGGTCATGTGGTCCTTGGTAGCTTCACGTACACTAGTATTGGTGTACAGTAAACAGATTTTCGAGGCACCAAGTTTGGTTATGGTGGTGGAGGGGAAGTCCGAATCGGAGCCAGTGTCCGAACGAATGTTTATGGATGCGGCAACATCTACGTCGCCGTCACTTCATTTTCTTCGTTCGGAGACGTTGACTCTCGATGATGGGGTGGATTTCTGATGGAAGGACGATTATGTGACTGTCTCCGAGTCCCAAAGTGCCTTTTCCCTCTTTCCTAGGTTAGACGTGTTGATCATAGATTAGATATCAAATGAAGGGTATTTACTACAAGGTTCAATTAGGTCAGGTGTGTTACCCGAATCGACAATGGTCTTCGAAGATCAAGCAAGGAAATAACAGGCTAAAAAGTCTCGTCTGCTGACGCTAGCTTGATGAATACTTTGTTCGGCATATTTCCGTATGCATTCCCGCTAGCGTAAAAAAGGATCGAAAGAAAAGAAAGCTCGGTTATCTAGATATGAGACAATCACGACAGCATTTCACGACTTTGACATCCTCTGCCAATCCAACGGTGCAATCAAATTCTTGCATCATAGAAACTGCACAGTCCCAGCACTCGCTGATTTAATGGTCAGGATTTTTCTCAAACTAGTAATATCAACCTCACCTTCGGTGGATAACATAAATCTTTTTCTTCAGCGACGCGGCCAACACGATAATAGGATCGATAGGCCCATCTCTAGCACCACATCGGATTATACATGCCCTATTTCTCTCCAGAAGGGCGCCCGCCTCGGAAAGCTTCACCAGCCTATCAGAAATGACCTGCATTCTCTTTCGCAAAATATATGCTTCTTGACCTGCCGCTGACATTTCTGGTTCCAAGATATTGCTATCTGCACTGGTTGATAGCTCGTCATCGCTAGGAGGGAGAACACGCTCTAAGACTTCGTATGAAGTACGGGCACAGTGCGTCATGCGTCCCCATTGCTCGCGATGTTCACATGCACGTCCGCACTTCACGACTGGACGATATGCCGTCTCGACAACCCTTCCTGCTATGCGCACTTGTATAAACACCGCAACAGCACCGCGCGGTGTAGTCGATCCTTTGTCTAAAACCGATAGCAGCGGAAAGCCATCACTCTTTAAATTGCTGAGGAATATAGACATGTGTCCTTGATCGCCATCGTCATTCACTCGGATGGGATCAACTGTTTGTAGTTCTTCCTCGTCGTGCAGTTGAGGAACCCATCCGGGAAAGTCGGGCCTGAAGCTAGGCATACAGACGGCAGAGAATTTTCCAGGAAAGAGGGTGCGATAGGAAATAGAAACATCTTCTCGTGAATGAAGCAGCGTAACTCCATCAATGCCTACTAGGTCATACAACCATCCTCCTGTGACGAAAAGGACATGGTCCACAGGACTCTCCTCAAGATCGTCGAGATATTCCTCTCGATCGTCGGCCCATGGTCTCTTCACCACGTATCCGAGTCCAGAATCACCCGGAGGAACGGGAAGCGATACACTGGTCGTCACGGAGAAGCACTTTGTTGTCGAATCCGGCCTGTCGTCTCCTATTGTGGTTAGAGCCACCAAAAACCGAAGAAGATCAGCATCTGAGATGTCGGCACCCACATCTATTCCCATTCTCCGACACACTTCTAGCACGGCTGGCCCTGCTCTTTGTGCGTCAAGGATTGGATAGAGCATAAATTGACTCTCTACTCGTGAGGTCAACTCGCCGAACCAGCCTTCCGCCTCTTCAAGTATCGGCTCCCAGGCATCAACCCATGCCGTACATCCATCCGGACGGGATTCCGTGACGAAATAGTAGTGCTGATGAAAGGTCTGCAGCGATGGAGAAAACGAGGAATATATGGAGGCGCACTCCCCACATATACACCCAGAGAAGTCGAGGGAAGGTAGCTCTCCCTCAGATGGCCGTTGTGGTTCACTGAGGAGGGGGAGAGAAAGAATGTCTCCGACATGCTGACAGGATCTCAGCGGGTCAAAGAGAAACTCCCTAACTTCACGAAAAACTTTAAGCTCAACGTCCATCACGTTCTGCTCCATGTCCCATTTCACTGGATCAGAGAATATCAATGCCATCCCTCGCTGGCGCCTTGTCCATTGCGAGAAATTCGTCACCCAAGGCTTATGTTCAAAGTTCTCTTTCCACAACAATAGGGATCGCGCCACGACGAAAGGTTGCATGTAGAGAATGACCTCGAGAGGGTATTTCTGAGACAGATGATCGGCGATGTGAATCGCAGAAACGATATCTCGTTCTTCTGGAAATGACTGAGTGCTGCAGAATGCGTTAAACAGCAGAATGCGAGCAAAGCTGTTATGAGCCCAACCATGCACAGGGTAAACGGCACAAAAGCGTTCATGAATCCAACCTTCGAGAGGCCCATCAAATACGACTTCATATATTGGGGCCGCCATCCCATCGTGAACCTCGAATGCATAATCATCATCATCCTCATCAGAGGACCATTCCATTGCCAATATCTCCTCGTCACTCTCGGGAGGATCTGCGTTCCAAAACGCTGTAGAGTCTAGTTCCTCTGCAGAATAGATCTTCTTTCCCAGACCAAAATTTGATGACGCCCACCGAATGAGCAGGAGCGTCAGTTTTGTCTGAGGAATGATAACACTGCCTTGTAATGGTTGGAGTAGCAAGGACGGGTTCCGACGAACGTCATACTCGTATCTCATCTCTTCGGGAAGCTCGTATCCCCAGAGCTCCGCACGAGGCAACACCTTGTCCTCATCGGCCGGGTTGTAGTCTTCTCCTACAAACGGGTTACGGTCTGTAAGAATCAGGTTAGCAACTCATACGCAAAGTTGTTACTTAATTATTCACCTGGTGGTAAAGGCAGTTTTGTTTTTATCATTTTTCTCAAGCTAACCAGAACAGGTTTGACGGAATCGAGCTGCATCAGCTCGGTAGCCAAGGTAACGCTCAGGCTGTTTGTTACTCGGAACGCATCGCCGAGGGTGTGTGAGAGTAGCCTTCCGACTTCGTCCTCTGAAAGGCGATGTCCGATGATCCAAAGTAACAGCATCATAATCCTCGCTCTCGTGCCAGTTTCACCGAGAAGTGCTGTAGTCTTGAAATGTTCATTCTGCCCTGCAACCTAATCCATGAGCTAAACTGCACAGTAGATGGCTATCACATACCTAGTTTCCGAAAGATCCCAGCAACGAATGACGGCTTCCGTAGTTCGTGATACCAGTCGACATCAGCGAGCATTCCTGTAGGCGGCTTCATGCTCTCGAGTGCAGGATGAAGCGACAGCGCCCTGTAAACTAATAGTTGTGCTGTCTTCCGCTTCTCTTTCTGCGCCACGCAGTTTTCCTTGATCGAGCTGATAATGTCACATATTTCTCCTACGACGCCAGCGATGTCGATGGAAATGGTCGCCATGATAGTTAGATGTCAAGTTTGGAATGCTGTGGTCTGGGTATAACGACATCTTCGACTTCGGGGGCTGTGCCTGATTATTTAAATAAATCGTTGTTTGGCGATAGATAGCAAGAAGACCTGTTAATCAACGCGAAAATCCAAAGTCCAAATTCCACGCTGCATCGTATGTCAGAACTCGCTCAGTTACAATTCAATCCATCTCTGCCGCGCCTTCGTCATCCCAAGGCTTGTACTTTGCAGCACTCCTCATCTCTATGACATCCTCCAAGATAGTCTAGCCTAGCACAGTGTGCCAACGTGGATCACTTAGCGGTGCAATAGCTTCCATCTCGCGGTCTTTTTAATCTACGCTAAGCTCCCTCATCATCTCAAAGATAACCCCGTTGGGATACCGTTTGCGAATATCACAATCCACAATGTTCACTCTGAGAGATAGCCGGAAATCCTCTCTGAGAAAACAGTCGTTCCATTTTATCGTGAGATGGGATGGAAGGAGTGATTGAGTAGGACCAATATCGCGAAATAATACGACAAGGTGGTTATCCTAAAGTTGGGTGAGCTGCGTGAATGTGGAGCTAGTGCAAATGCTTGCTCACGTCGACGCCGATGCTAAACGCGTTGCCTAAGAAGAAAGAAATGTGCTCCTTATGCAGGTAGGCCGTATTTGGTGTATTTTCGAATTCAGCCAGCGTAGAACATATATCAAGAGAGACATCATAGATCTGCAAGAACAAATAAGAACTGGTGCCATTACACACCAACAAATGACTTACTATGCGAACATAGTATGGTATGAAAATCCAGACCAACTTTGTTTTCTTCGGAGCCAGTGACAAAGTACCGATGTCGATCTTTTGCCATCACCACTTGCGCCACCTTCAGTATCACGTCAAACTATGTGAATAACCCTCAGTCAGCCAAAGATGCGGGGACGCGACGAGGCTTACCATCTTTTCTGGATCGCAATGACCACCGGATGCACTCTGCTTCATGGTTATGAAACACTTAGGCTGATGCCTTATGCAGCTTTGGGAAGATATCTGTGTTCCTATCCGCCTGGGGAGACCATGTCAGAAGCGCTGCTATCTCGAGATATGGATCTTACTGGCTGAATACTAACCGTAATCACCGGTGGGTAGCGGGTCTGTCGATGTTCAGGTATGGGGGAATGTTGCGGCACATACACTCTAGGCCATGATGCCCATGCGGTATACAGTGACTGGGTAAAGACAAAAGGGCGAGGTATACAGATCTAGGAATGACATCCATCGATGTACGAAGGCGCCAGTGAAGGGGACGAGTCGTTGATTGAACGCTGAATAAAAAATAAGGGTGTTGAATTTTGAGAAATCACCGCGAGAAGATGATACACTCAGCTATGACTACTTCACTGGGTAAAGCGTGTGAGAACATAAACGTATCATTGTTGTTCTGCAAAGACTTGACAGAGAGGATATTGGAGGCGGCTATTATTGATATAGGGAACTTAGCTGGGCTGTACGAAAGTTTGTACATCCACCGTAACTTGCAATTTTTGTGGGGCCAGGCAAGACGATTATAGGGCGGTCGGTTGGAATAGCTTTCCAAGCCTCCATTGTTTCTGGCGTAGATCATCGATATTTTGTGCTTTTTGCCGCCCGTCGTGGATATATGACCGGCTAGCTTATAGGAAGGATAATGAAAATGAGGATGAATTCATAATACAAGTCTAGGCCTTGAAATCATTGGGGCCAACATGGAACTGTGATTCTCTCTTTTTCAAGAGAATTTGTTGCCTGCCATAATTATTGTTGAAGAAGTAGGCTAGTGAATCATCGGACCTCGGTGGCAACCGCCAAGGGATTTGAAAAACGGATATCCTCCATTTTGAAAATATCCATAAGAAAGAGGATGTCGTCGCAAGCGGACAAAATGAATAGAAGAGGAAAGCAAGCCTTGGGATGCAGCCTTATTCGTTTGGAGGTGAGTGACGGTGACAAAGTGGAAGAAGGGACCCATGTGGATCCACAATTCAGGTCAACCGTACCACGTGGCCATGCAATGACTCCTTGTTTCCTTCTTACACCATGCACGACTTGCTCCTGGGCTGTCTATTGCTGAGAATCGTTTCCATCGTTCACACGTCGTATCGAGTTTGCGGATAACGATATGCATGCACCTGGCCTTTTGGTACTCCAGCCCTTCCTCGACCAACAACAGCTAGTGGCATTTCATGGGCTACTGTCATTTTTGTTTTTCGCCTTTTCGCCTTTTCGCCTTCAGCCTTCCCTGGTTTTGGCAGAAAGCATGTGATTTCTACTCCTTCGTGGCGAGACGATCGAGCAGAAAAATAGGGCTACCGCTGAGTGTTGAAGGCGTAGAAGAGATTGTTGTATCGAATATACAGGCAGCTTTTCCATGCCTTGAAACGCAAGAAATGTCAATGCTGCCCGGGCCTCGGGAGGCATAAATTTGCGAGGAGAGATCATAGTGAGAAAAGCGGTCAACTTCATCCGAGGTAAATATTATTATGCTCTTTCCAGTGCTTTCTGACTCGCAAGCTGACCTTGTTCTAGTAATCCCATGATTGTTCTGTTTACTTCGACAGAGTTCACGCATAGAACATACCCGGATGATGGACGTACGCACGTTCACGGGGTTTCTCACGATGAACTTCAGCTAAGACTCGGACCCAGCTAACTCCTGCATACGACCCGAGATACCTAAGAAGAATAAACGCTTGTGAGTAGAAGTTTCCCGAGTACGCGATGACGTGGTGGGACTTCTTTCGTTCTATCCTACTCCAGGCTCCGTAGGAAGTCCTACCCTCGCTGAAGGAGAGCGTCTCTTAGGAACAGACAGAGAGTGTTTTCAGTGTTCTGTGAGTCTTTGTCCAATTTCTCACCTTCGCCGGGCCAAGTTCTTCTCAGCGCCATGTATTTTACTGAGCCTGTGTCGTCATCCAATGTTTTTTTCCGAGGCTAGCGCGAGGGTGGACGTTCAGGTCCGGGAGGTGAAGATGCTTCAAGCACAGTTCCCATTCACTATCATGCAGCTGCTGCCTCTCTACTAAAGACCTTCCGTCAACATCTAGGCGGAGGGATCGGTGCGGCAGACTTTGGATAGTAGAGACCTGCCTTGGACTGTTTGTATGGTAGTCTTTACCTCTTTCTGTGTAAAGCCCTTCCTGGTCATTGTTGCGGCTATTACAAATTATCATGTGCATTCGCAACGTAGGCAAAATCGCTTTGCAGTGATCACCTGGGAAGGAAAGCAGTTGACATTTCTGTGTTGCCCGGCGTGCGGATGGAAGGCGAGGCTTCAGATGCTATATTGCTGCCAGGGTGCTTTGGTGCAATCGTGAATGCGACCTTATGATCCCGGTTCGATTCCGACAATTTCCACTAACATCAATCTTCAATGTACTTCAGCTTGTCGTCCGTGCTCCTGAACAGAAACATTCTGGAGGCCTGCGTCCGTTCTGCAGAGAGCTATAAGTGTCTTCCACTATTTTTACTGGATACTGGGATTATCTGCTGCTATCCTTGAGGGACGGCTGGATTGCCTGCTGCAGTTACCTGCCGCAGAGCCTCCTTTTGCACAATTTGTTCTTCATGTCTTCGGAATCTTCAGGAGCACACCCGACTGAGAACGATATGGAGGAGAAAGAGAACCAGGATGGCAGCAGTCCAGGATGAACGTGATATGATTCCCCTTGTTACGAGAGACCTCTTTGAGAATGCTGTTGATCTCTCTATCGCTGATGTCAGGGATTGGGACGCCGTCCGCATCGAGATCTTCACGGTCCATGGGACAGAGTGCTTCAATTGATCCTATCTCTGCGGTGTGGTCAAAGTCCGACGGGGAGTAGCACGAGCCGTGTCCCGAAAAGTATATAACGATGTTGTCTCCCATCTCGATTGCGGGGTCGCGAGCGGGACCGAGGAAGGACGAGACTATGTTCGTGTGGGAAGGAACAGAAAAATCATAAACTGAGCCATATTCCACAGAACCAAGGAGAAGCTGGGCGCGTTATTTTGGCACGCCCAGATCGTTAACGAGGTAAATTTCCATCGTTGAGGCATCTGACACACAACCACATAACGGAGGTGCTTTATATGCGTCAATGCCGATGAGCGATGCAAGGACGCGACGAGGCTTACCATCTTTTCTGGACCGCAATGACCACCGGATGCGTTCTGCTTCATGATCAGGAAATATATGGGCCTGATGCCTGAAGCGCCTCCGGAAGGTATCGGTGTTCCTATCTGCCTGGGAGGCCATGTCAGAAGTGCTGTTACCTCGAGATACGAGACTTACTGGCTGAATACCAGCCGTAATTGCCGGGTGGTAGCGGGTTTGTTGACTGTTCAGGTATAGGGGGACCACTGCAGCATATCTCAGATCCAGTCACCAAACTAAGTACCTGTCCTTCGAAGTACAGGTGCTTCCACTTACGTAGTTCCTTCGGGTCCCACGTAGACATAATCATTGTCACTGTTATGGATCTCGCGTATCCGTAAACTTGGTGCATGAGTCAATGCATGCCTACACTCGGCCTTCTCGGTCCTAGCAGTGACTCACACATAATTTTCTCTTACTTTCTCTATTCTTCTTGCTCATACTAGAATATAATAGAACATTGTAGAATATTCATGACTCGAGCCTTTTAGTATATAAATACCGTCTGTAACATTGTAAAAATCAATGAATCTACTCATCTTCAAGTCCACTTCATTGTGTGAACTAAGCATCTGATCGGTTACGCCTAGCGCTTGCTGAACAACTCGTTGGATACGCCAAGCGCTTTCCGACACCAATCCGAAGACTACGCCTAGCGCTTGTCTTCACCTAAAGCCCGTAATAGCTCCGCGCTCACAGGCTTTTTATATCGGTAATAGCTCTGTGCTCACCGGCTGCTTCCTACAGTAATTGCTTCGCACTTACTGACCCCTTTACCTCGCAAACCGGGCCTCTCAGGTCTCCTCACGAACCCTTGCCGGAATCCATTCTATTCCCTAACGACATACATCTTTATAACATATCCTACCTCGCTTCGATCATCACTTGTCGCCCCTCACTCTCATATCCTGATTTCGGCAGATTCCTAACAGTCACCAACCTGATGAGGTGATAGAGATCCTGGATTAGATATCGGCTACAAAACATATTGAAAAAGAGTCATGCACGGGATTGCGACTCAGAAAATCCTATCCCGCTTGTAACATATCGGGTACTTTACTTGTTTCCTTCCGTAACGTCCTTCTTACTTCATTTAGCGCGCGGACACTGTACCTATGGTAATCACACGATTTGTATGCCCTCCCTAGTGATCATACACGTCGCAATCGCATTCGGGCTCCCCAACGTGCGGGGAGCACCAGAATAAATATACCTCGCCTCACCTAGTTTGTCTAACAACGGGTGCGTCACACTAAGCTCGAGACAATCGGACTCGTGGAGAGTCTCATGGCAACCATATTTATAAACGTTGACCTATTGAAGCGATAAAAGTGATCGTACTTTATAATAAGCCAAAAGGTATTCCGTGTGCCACGGAAGACCCTGGACACCTTGTTGTGAAAAACGGGGGATGAATAGATCAGTTCGTTCCCAGTTAGTACATGCGCGGTGTCAGGCCAATAGTATTGCGCTTGGCTGAGCTCTGCAAACGTATGCAGATGTACACTACTGTACCTACTTATATACTAAATGCTAATTTACTAGAATCTTCTACAAGTTTCCTAATATTTCTCTCTTAATCAGCAAGTTCGGCATGATGCCGGATTGCCATCATCTCGGCTCAACTCTCAAATCCCAACACACCTAAACTGTGCTTTTCTGCCCAATCTGTATGTAGTGTAGATGCCGTACCATGCCTATTCATGGCAATCTCAGTGGTGAAGAAGACAGCGCTGTGCTGGGACTAGCTTCAGTGAGGCGTGACTCATATCAAGCACCTGAGTGACAAGTTGGGATTGAGTGAGTTGCGGAAATCATCTCCGTCTGTGTAGAGCACTTATTTACAGGACGATTAAAATTGTATATTTGCATAAGGCTTGACAGTGACATGTATTTCGTGCGAGTGAATACAGTGGCTTTGGCTTCATCATAAACCATGGTTTGGTTGGTTTATGGTTATTTTTGGCGATCTGGAATGCCCTTTCATGTACTGCAAGTCCCCAAATTTTGGTTTATGATTCAGTCATTCCCCAAAATATCCTTGACTATTAAGCTTTACTCGGATCAATCGAATTAACTATCTGTGAGACATTGTTCCCAATGCTTTCGACAGTCATCATTGATTTGGGCAGCTTGAAAAGTGATGCGAACCCTTCATGACACGAAGCTGTCCCTGGCGTTTCTCAGTATGTGCCCCTGTTAAGTGTACAAAATTTCACTACTACAGAGCTATTTACAAAGTGTACTGGTCTTATTTGAGTAATATAAGGGTTGATTACTAACTGCTGTATAACCGACGTCAAACCCCATCATACGTACTATAGTCTCCACCATGGCCTCAGCAATGCGGAGGCATGACTGACTTCTTTCCTGGGGCGTCATCAACCGAGTCCAGATTCATTAACACCTTCTCGAGTTGGAAGACCCCGTACACTCCCAAGCAACTGGCGCTTCTCTCTTCGAGATGCTGTATCGTGATATAAAAGTACTCATTCTGAAGCAATGGCAACGATTCATCGTCCACTTACATTTATGGGTTCCAGCCTTCCAATATCCAGACATTCCAAGAGTACAGACGTAGTGGTATTCATGTCAGTCGTACTGCAGACAGTCGGTGCAGGAACGACACAACACACAGCAGTCTACACCTTCCTCTTCTACGTGCTCTTTATCCATCCATGCGTCTCGCCTTTCATAGTCCTAGGTCGGCTCAAGGCCACCATTGACGAGACTACTGCGTTCTTCAATGAACACCATATGTTGTTGTTTACGATGGAGAAGGCGCTAGGAGAGTAAGTGTGTCACTTTCCCTGGTGATATTTATCTTATTAAACCCTTGGTAGACTGCGAGCTGAGACATACACACTCACCGCAGGTCATCTCGACGCCTATCAACGCGTCTCAAATACCAACGTTCGTTCTTGGATAACATATGCATCTAAAGTGAAGGATACCTGGAAGAAAGCTCGTGAGTACCACAAAGGAATCGCCGACTTAAAGGCCAAGATAGAGGTACGCTCTGAGAAATGTGTGTTGCACTTACGTCTCATGGATGGCAGATTAAATTGCTCGAAGACGCAGAATTTAATGAGCAGGCCGCGCTAAGACACCTAGGACACACCGATGGCATGGTTTGATGGCAGGTAAGTGAATGGATTCGCGAGCTTGATCAACAACACTCACAGCCCTCCAGGTCACAAAATGCCACGCCATAACGTTGATTTTTCCTCGTAGGAGCAGGGTTTTTGACTAACTTTTCGTATACCTTTGATTTTGCTTTCGCACTGTAACTTGCTTTCTCTGTTGCCAAATGATATTTACATTGGTTCAAATATAATCTTCGAGTCTTGTGGCAGGAAACGTACCTCAAATAGATATGTTCGTGCCCTACTGAGCAGCCTATGCAAATGTTCAAAGCTAGGCAAACAATTATTCCTATCCTTCACATAGCTAACAGAGATATGCCTTGTTGTTCTCTCTCCTCCATATCCTCCTTCCCCCTGATCAGATACCAGCCTTTGCGAACAGGTGCAGGGATACCATCACGACTGAAACAACTTGCTCCTGCCCTCCTGCCGGAGTAACATGGGAGATCGGGACGGATAGCACGCTGGGCGCTAACCTATGCGTACTTGAAAGTTCACAGCCTAAGAAACGACGCTAGCTAAATGTATATCTGTGATGTTTGTTTGATGGCGGCACCAGAAGTCATCTAACGTTATCGAGCCTTCGAGCACTTTCCCAGGACTGACGCATTGAGATAGGACACCCGACAATCATTCTCGTTATCGCGTATACGCAACCAGAAACGGCGCCTTGCAGGAATGAAATAAGCCAATAGCACGCGTACCCAAGCCCATGATTGGTATTAAAAGGAAACTTGATCGTCGTTATGATCATATTGTCAGGACGTGGTAAATTGTGATGTTAAGAAACGAAGGCCACCCTCCAACTTTTTCCCACTGTTCTCCGGACTAAATTCTTTGATGTTAATGAGAAGAGCCGTAAGATCAGGCACATTATGCGGGGTAGTATCGCAGCGGCAAAGCTCAGAGCGGGAGCGTTGGTTGGGAAGTCCCTTCCTTCTGACACTTTATTCCATATTCCCTCGCTTTTTGGCATTGCGACACAGGTTTCTACGACGTTGATGCGTGTGAGGGAACATTAGGTGAGAATTTTTCATCCAGAGTGCTATAAGGATATCTGTGAGGTCATGAGCGAGAAAAATGACGGGAGCCATAGGCTGGTGTTCCAAACACGAGAAAATGGTGATCCTTCTTCAGCTGGTAGAGGTCAAGCTACCCTTCTGACATCTTGGTAATTCTGAACCTAGGCCTGAACGGTGAAAGGCAGGCCGTCGTAGCGGCGACGTAACACATCGCATGTCTCACGGCACGTCGTGCTCTTTTTGTTTTTCCCCCGTCGAACGAGAGAGTAAGCATGCGCTTAGGCCTTGTTGGGATGTAGACATTCGTACATGGCAGATACCGGAGGAGAGTATGACGGTTACGTTGCCGCTATTATGACATGTCCAACGCTGCGTGAGCACGTATGAAGGAAGGACAATGGAATGCTGCTCTCGATACCCATTGAACTGGAGTTCGATCACCGAGACGCGCCGGTAATGCTGAACGTTCGCCGGCAAGTTAAATATTACAACGGACGTTGGTGCAAGGTTGAACAGTTGGCTTCGTAACGTAATGCTGGATGGGATAATACTAACCCGGCTGGTGTGTATCGCATAAGCGACGACATGCCAATACTAATAGCCGAGGGATGCATACTTCACCGGCAAGTCCATGACTTCGTCTTCAGCCATTAGACTGTGGTCGTGATCTTTCCCCCACAGATCGCGATAATAGTATTTTGTCTGCTCCATTACTCACAGACAATGTCATTTATCAATTTACCGAGTCCTTGTCCAATGTTGATGATGAACATGAATCTGCTTGCCTCGGCAGCACAAATATACTTGCCCGCTAAGGAATGCGGATCTCATTCGAACAGCAAGGCGGAGATGGGATCGGTCTGTCGATTGCTGGCCTGAGAAGAATAGTAGCTCTCAGATCACCAGATATGCGACTCGATCCGTAGCTTTTCGTGAGCGAAGGACCGGCAACATGAAGGGAAGGTGCATGCTTAGACCATCGAATTCTGTCCTCATTGTGTGGGACACCACGTTATAGACGGCAACGGTCGAATATAAGGGAAAGCAGCGGGAATCGAGCACCGAGGTAGCATCATGGCTCGACGTATCACACCACTGTCGTTTGAGCTGAAGAAATTGTCACAGACAACACCTATTGTAGAACCCGTTAGTCCCTAGCAGCTTCAGCTTCAGATTCCAGATGGCACCCACCCTCACATGTGTATCTTTTGGTTTTGTCCATAGCTGCTGCGATGTTGAAACCAGCACTATCACTCGACAGGTGTCTTTGATTCGGTCCTTCAAGCGCAACATGTATATGTGAAATGCCGGGTTGGGTATAAGGAGCGTCTGGAAAATCTATAGCGCCTGGACGCCTGGACGCAGGTAAATCCCATTTGAGGCAAGAGCTAGCCTACGAGATGGCCAATCATTGTAATGATAACCATTTGTGGACGCCACATCTTTTGTGTCCCATCGAGAATGATGGTTACGTCCCAAATATGTCATTCGTCGACGGGCCGTATGGTAGAGCACAGTGCAGAATAGCAAGGTGGACGCTATGAGGTGCCAAATCATCAGATGCTAGCAGAGACATAGAGAAGTACACATACATTAATCAGTCAACAATCTGCAATTACATACTTCCAGGCCCATGCTGCAGGTAAATCTCTTCGTTTCAGAGACGGCGACGAACAAATTTTGTGGGGCAAAGGCAGATCCTATGGAGGCCAGCAGGAGAAGATATCGAATACTGCGTTCTTTCTGACATTATTAGTCGATATGTTATTCTCGTTGCTGCTCGTCGAGGATATCTGGCCGGTCAGCTTAGGAGTGAAAACGAAACAAGGACGAATTGATGACACCTAGGCCATGTGATCCCTTTGGACAGCATGGAGAACTCTTGCTCATCATCGAAATATCTCATCAAGCGCGAACATCTCTGTCGACGAGCAGCGAGGTAACAGACTGGATCGTTCGTGGTGCTGAACTGCCAGCGATTTGAAAAGCGAGTTATCCGGTAATTTGAGGGTATATGTGAGGAAGAGACTGGAAAGTCAAGAAAGCGGGGAGGCGGGCCCAAGGAAGCAGCCCTATACGTTTGTCGATAATTGATATAGTGGAAGAAGGGGACCCATCCAATTGGACCCACGCTTAGGCCAACCGAGTCACGTGGCAATGCACTAACCCCTTCCACCATGCACGACTTGCTCCTGGGATGTCTATTGGTGAGAATAGTCTTTCCACCACTGACAGGCCACGTCGTCTTCACATAGTCCGGATAACCGCGGGTGTCTGACTTTTGTATCCTCGACAATCTTCGACCGTCACCAGATCATTATCTCCCCACGGCGAGGCAACCGAGGAGCAACGTAGGATTAGTGCCGAAGGTATAGGAAATTGTTGTATGTCATGCATAGGGACGAACCAGTTAAATTTTAACCCCACATGAGTCGTGCGTCCTTTTTGCTCCGTTCTTAATATTGTAAATCATCGTGTTCATTGGTTTTCAGAATATCCACGCTCGCTTCATATTGCTGCACGCACCGATATAGTCATGTATTCCGAGTCTCAGTTCCAAAATTCGCTTTGAATGATTCTAGTTTTATTGACAGGGTTGTTCCAGCGCCAATGTCCACTAATTTAGCCCCTAGCTGGCACAATGCCAGGGTAACCGTCACGTCTCCAGCGGGATTACTGATAGGTTGAGTTCGTGTTCAAACAACACGGCGAAACCAAAACAGTGTTAATGACTAGCTATTAGATTCCAACTGTATTGAGTAATCAGACTGAACCAAGTACTACCCCCGCTTCTTTCAAGTGACGGCCGTGCATACGGTCGCGTCATCCCGTGTCCGGAATTTCAATGAAAGCTTCGATCTGCCATTCAACATGAAATATAGGAATATGATTCATGAAGACACCGTCCCTATCCTGGCTGTCGCTCTGAAACTCGAGTGACAAATTCCAAAGTCCTCATAATAATTCACGTTGAGAATCGGTTTGAGGACATTATGTCTGATAAATCTTTTAGATACAAGATCATAGTTCCTAGAAAGGCGACCTACTTATTCAACAGATGTTCTCGAATCGCGTCAAAGCGTTCTGGTCCGAGAAGTTCTCGGCAATGCACGCATCGCCATCGGAACGGGTCAACCTGCACACCATTAGAGGGATCGGACTCAATACTCTCTGACGACAGGATCTCGAAATCTTCAGGGTGAGAAGGGAACATTCCTGCCTGTGAATAGTAATGACATTTATCCACGTGCTGAATCTAACAACATGAATGTTAGTCATGCGGTGAGCGAAATAAGCGAAAGAATCACAAATGAGCGCCATCCATATACATTCTTGAGTCCCCCAGAACAAAGATTCAACCTCTGGCAGATGAGACAGTGATAGTAGTACTCCAAAGTATCGATATCTCGTACTGTCGCTGTTTCTGGGTCAAGACCGACCGCTTGTGTCAAGGTCGGCATGAAAGATGTTAGGGTTTCGTGTCGAGACAAGCAGTTTGAATTCCAGGCACACATCCGCACCAACTCCGCAACGACCGTATGTGGAGGATTTTGTGAGCGCGTACAGCACTCGTGTGCTAGCACTTCTGGGTAGAACAATTCGCGAGCCACGCATTCTTGGCAGACAAATACATTACGAGCAAGTGCGAGAAAGGCAGTCCTTTGCTCCATGGACTCTATCTTCGAGTGACTCTGAGAATCCGCGGAGATACTGATAAGCTCATTGTGTGTACGCTCCATCCATTGTTGGTGGAACAATCCCAGAAGGGGGACAAAACTCTGGTTGTCGACGGTGGCGTCGTCGGGAAGGTCGAGGATATTTTTGACCAGGTGGAAGGCACAGAAATCCATGGGGGAAGGAATGGTGGTGGCGTAAGGTGACCCAGACGGGAAGAAGGACTCAAAAACGGACCCGGCGAGGGCCAAGCGGGCTTTAAGGACCGAAGCGTGTTCGAGAGCAGTCTGTATAGAACGTTCGTGGCCCTGGCGTGCACATGCTCGAGACATAAGAATACGTTCACGAACTTGAGATACGCGCTCCTGATGTATCTGTTTCTCCTTTGCGTCTTTTGCAAACTGGATGAGGGGATCAGATATTTTGGACCAGCCTATATATGTACTGACAAAAGTAATTCCCTGAGGCAACAACAGAAGTTCTCACCTTGCTGTGTAAGAGCTCTCGGCTGCTTAACGAGAGGGTGGCGGTGAAACCGATATGGAAAATCGGGATAATCGAAAGCCTTTCCGTAACCGAGAGCTTTCAGCCTCTCCTTTATACTGAAATTGAATACTTATCCAGGGGAGTAGCGAACAAATTGTATAATGCACTTACTCAGATGCTCTATCCGCTTTCAGCTGCTCAAGCTCTGCTTGGCGCTCGTACTCCATCTTTTGACACCATGCTTTACCAATGGATACAAACTAACTTCGTATTTAGTCATACAAAGACGAACTAGAGTATGGAGAATACGTACGCTGTTCACTTCCTGGACATATTTTTGCCTTTCTTGACAGTATCCCTCTTTCAGGTCTTGTGGAAGAAAAAGAAACTGGGCTTGGACGGCCTCGAATTCTTCTCGCAGATATCGAAGGGGTAGGCATCCTATACGTCGAGCTGTTGGTCCATTTAACATCTGTTCTGTTGGCGAGCGAAGACGCGAAACTTACTTGGACACACTTTAGTAGGTAAGAGCGTCATGATCAGTGAAATCTGGTCTTCATTGACAGCTACCTCTGGATGATGCATAACACTATGTAGACGTATGAGTGTCATGACAAAAAGAGGTGAGCAGGATACTTCACTGCTTGCCCACGCATTTTGAACATATTCGCTTTCGGAACACAAAGTCGATATGGCGAACGACGCTCTTACAACAAAACTAGCAACACTTTGAGTGACTTGTAGCTAACTGGAGTAAGCTGAACGTACATGACACGTATTCATGAACAATAGGTTCGCCCATGCTGGCTCCGAGAAACCTGATATCGGGGGAGGACATTCCACCGTTCTGCGAGCGGCCATCCAGATAGCCGTCGACGACCGACTCATGAATATCGAGCGAAGCTCCTTCGAGGATCGTGCGAGCTGTAAGACATCTTGTGGGGTAAGGAAGCTCAAAATCTACAAGCAAAAGAGTTAAGCGCTGAATGAAAATGCTGTATGAGATGAAGGCTCACCTCAAGCCACATCTCAACAGGCATGGATAAAATCCCTTGGAGCTTGCCTACACGAGTACGTCGTGGCGCCATCGCTGGATGTTAGTAGTAGATCGCGGGAGAAGAGAGAAGAACAGAGCACTTAAGCGCGTGCTGTTGTTAAATACTTACCGGCACGTGTTCAAACGTAACATGGGGTGGTTTCAAAGTCTGGGGTGGGTCGTTATTTTGGGTACTCGGAACTTTCTCCTGGCCATGGGCCAAAGCGCCACGCCGTTCAGACTCCATCGGCCATCACGGCAAATCATGTCAGGCTCACTTGAGCTTAGGTCTTGTTCGATGACGATATGATTGAACAGCTACACGTCTTCAAAAATCCAGCTTTCAAATAGACGCGACCCATACAGTCTTGAGCAACCGGTTCAAGAGCTTTCTTGATATTGTCGATGCTTGTTGTACCAATGGGCTGTACGTCAATCACATATCAATAGGTGCTTTCCCAAAGTCAATCACGAGAACAACGATGCTGTTGCTGGAATAAGACCATGGATTGTGCCATTCACTTCATTTGGTCCCGAAATGTGATCCCAACAGTCCAAGTGTCTACGAGGGAAGGCCGCAATGCCCATCACACTAGCGGGGATGTAGATTAGTATCAATACAGTTGAGAGAGTGTTGGAATTTGAGAGTTGAGCCGAGATGATGGCAATCCGGCATCATGTGAACTTGCTGATTAAGAGAGAAGTATTAGGAAACTTGTAGAAGATTCTAGTAAATTAGCATTTAGTATATAAGTAGGTACAGTAGTGTACATCTGCATACATTTGCAGAGCTCAGCCAAGCGCAATACTATTGGCCTGACACCGCGCATGTACTAACTGGGAATGAACTGATCTTCTCATCCCCCATTTTTCACAACAGAGAGGACTAAGACGAACTTCCACTACATGATTGACTCCCATGTATCAGGGACAGAAAGTGAATACCAACGGCCTTCCACACAGAACAGGAGAGGTCAGGGTGTTTCAATGCAGCCTTACTCAAGGAGGGATAGCAAGTCAGGAACATGGGCTGCATCCGGTGGTAAAGGGAAGAAGTAGTGCCAAATGTATGTAGTAATCTCTGAATTGACTAAGTTGTCAGTAGAACGAGCTACTGTCGATTGTTGTTCATTGCTTCTGTATGCCAGACTACTTATTTTAGACATGAAGAGAATGGGGATAACAAATGACGAGTACCTTTCCAGGACATTACAATTCAAAGCCATAGGGAAATCATGTCATTGAAGCAACACCTGTGGCATGAATTTAGTTGTCTTTGTATAATTGCCAATCTTCTTGTCAGCAATACGGACTCAGTAGCAGATATTCAGAATAACTGTTACTGACACTGGCAGAAGTTGGTAGCAGAAAGACAGAGTATCCCACACACCTAACAGTCATCTTTTATTGCCATTGCTACTCGGCAACTGTGGATTGTAGCCACCATCATGTTGTACCTGTATGGCACGGACTGTTCTGATTGTAGAGTGTGGACAATGCCATACCCTAATTCCCCATCATCTCCCACCCCGCTACTACTTGTTGAGCACTACTAACTGGTACTAGATACTGGTCAGCATCAAGATGGTAGCACACAGTGTTACTAAACAACATCATTAGTGAATAGTAACAAAACCTAAACAAAGCCATATATGACATAACATGATAGTTTTGGTTGTGGCATCTAGGGATCATCACAACTAATACAATTAAAAACAGTCAAGCACAGACATGACTCAGGACATGCATATGAGTGCCCACTGCCCTGACTCAAGTCCAGTCACATCCGAGACTTGCACGTTTGCCTCCACTAGGTATGCCTAATATTGCCATTTGGGTTATGAGTCATAACTAGATAAAGGTAAAGTATTATGACTTTATGAGTTGGCCAAGCACGATCACAAAAGAAATACTGCAATGATCTCTTTATCATCTTTCAACCTACACCCAGGACTCAAACTTAGAATGCATGACATCTGGCTAGGCTGAATAGGCAGGCATCTGAAATATACAGTTGATGCACTTAAATATAACCTCACGGTGAGGCTGGTCTGAATCATCCTAGCACTCTGATAGCAAATTATCCAGGCTCTGAGAGATCACACTTTGAAATGCAGATAAGCATGATAGCAAAGTATATTAAGGAAGATAACTTGCTGATTCAAAACATATTTCCAAATTCCTTGCCAGAGAAAACCTTGACAATGAATGCCCTGCAGATTCAATGGAGAGGACTAGATAGGATGACTCGTCATTATAACATTGTTAATAGCCAATCTTTGTAGCCTGTAAATAATGGTATACATGTCACAATGATTCTGTCATTGATATGATTTGGGGGTCTTCAAGCAGCTCATGTCAGTGTTCAATATGATAGCAAGGTGAGCACTATGCAATATCCAAACTGTCAGATGTGAGGAAATGACAGAGAGAAGCGGAGCTCACTTAAATTTATCAACAAACCAGTAGTTCCATTATCCCTGATCATGCAGGTAAATATTGAAATCTTCACATGTTGTCTTGATGAACAATGGCATTTGTGGGGCCAAGAAAGATCATATGTTGGTCTGTGGAGATAGTCATCAAAGCATATGTTCTTTCTGGAACTTTCTGTCACTATATTATGCTTGCTGCTGCTTGTTGATGATATCTGGCCAGCCAGCTTAGAGGAGAAGACAAAGCAACAATGGATTGATAATATACACTTTTGTGAAAAATGGAGGATGAATAGATCAGTTTGTTCCCAGTTAGTACATGCATGGTGTCAGGCCAATAGTATTGTGCTTGGCTGAGCTCTGCAAACATATGCAGATGTACACTACTGTACCTACTTATATACTAAATGCTAATGTACTAGAATCTTCTACAACTTTCCTAATATTTCTCTCTTAATCAGCAAGTTCGGCATGATGCTGGATTGCCATCATCTCAGCTCAACTCTCAAATCCCAACATACACCCAAGCCTTGAGGCCATCTTTGCCAGCATGTTAAAATCCTCCCTGCTATTCCAGAAAATCCTATTGGGTGCAAATATCTCCATTGTTGAGTAGCAAGGTAGCATATAGGCTGGATTGTTGGTGGTGCTGAACTGCCAGCGACTCAAAAAGCACATGTGATGATTTGAAGATATCCATAGGAAAAAGGCTAGCCATGGAAATAAAAGAAAGTGGGATGCGAGCTCCATGAGAGCAACCTATATTTTTGCCAGGGCCTGTTAAAGTAGAAAGAAGGACCCATCTGGATCCACAATTCAGGCAACTGAGTCATGTGGTCATGTGCTGCTTCCTTGTAAATGTTTTCCTTGTTTCACCATACACAACTTGCTCCATACTATCTATTGTTGAGATCTGGCTTTCCATCTGAATTTTCACCATTTAATTGCATAGCCTGACTAATGATGCATATCTGGCCTTTGTTATTCTGGACTGTTGGGATTTTGCTGGAAAGTTCTAGAAGGAGCAATCCAGCATCATGCTGAGAGTTGATGAGTAAGCACAAGAGTCATAGAAAGTTGTAGTACATTCTAGATTCTAGTGCAAAGTAGTATAAATATGAGCTCTGTAGGAGCCATAGAATAACAATTCCTTTATATCTGGCTTTACCAGCCTGGAGTCTACCCTGTGCAACACCCAGGATTCCAACATGGACCAATCTTTGACCACTATCATAGTGACAACTTCCTAGGCTATCTCCATCATTTCATTCCCAGCCCTCCCTGGCCCCAACATATGGGGTATTATTTGAAACAAACAGACACAGGCTCATTGAAGTCCCAGCAGAGTGTACTCTTGCAACAATGTCAAATTTATGCTTGGTGACCACCTTGAAATACAAGGAAGTGCTACACGAGATTAGGGCTGATGAGAAGGCGTTGAATGCAAATAGAGGTGGATAGATGCATATAGGATTGAAATCCTTAGAAAAATGCGGATGATTCATATGCCCTTTGAGCTTTCTCTGTCATTTATTGTGTTTGCTAGATTCCAAGATATCTGGTTCCCTTGCTCTAAAAAAACATCCTTTATTTGCATATTGGATTCATGTAACCTGACATAAGATCAAAGATGTTTTGGGCATCAGATGATAAGCAGCCATTTACCCAGTCTCCCTTGAGCTTGAACATCGAACCAGAGCAGACTTCAATGCTATGCTGCCGGATTACTGTCTATATTGTCTTGTGATGACTGTGTGCAGTTCAGATTTTATAGGCCACTAGATGGAAAAGGCAACAATGCATAGGAAATGGATGGTCATATGACACAGGGTGTTTTCCCAAATCCACTCTGTCCCACATGCTGGAAGCATGGAGATGCTTTGAGGGTGGCTATATGCATGTCTGGATATCATGGTGATGCTAGAAACATCAGACTGGTACCGAGTGGCAAATGATGTAGCCAGCTGTATCAATCTTTGTGTGTAATTCTACCTTCTTATGTTCATCTTGTTCAGTCATTTCCTAGTACCAGCATAGCATAAAGGCCTGTATTTGGCCAGGATAGGCACACCTTGCATCATCTTATTGTCTCTTACCTCCAGAAAGATGAAGTTGGCCTTGGCTGGAATTACAGTGTAATTTCTGTGTTATGAATTCTGCTCTCCCTATGGGACATGCTATATCTCAATATGTTATAAGCAATATAGCTCTGCCATACATGAATTGGCAGGAGGAGGATGATTATTCTGCTGGTGCAGAAATATTGGACAGGTACAATCTGCATCATATATGAAAGAATTTAGGCTGACAAGAGTATCTAGAGCCTGATACATAGGAGAGGGCAATTCAGATGTGAAAACAAAGGCAAGCTGGACAACAGTACAAAGCTCATGCCAGAGAAAATATGTGCCCTGCAACTTACATTATTGACAGTATGTTTTGACTTTGTGGCTGGAATACTAGTTAGTATCTATCTAGGTCATGAATCCATCCATTCGCTCACCTTCACATAATAGTATAGAATAATTGTCCTGAATGTGCAAACATATCTTGCTGAGTGACTTTTTGGCATTCAGCTAAAAGTCGCTTGTGTTCTTCTGCATCTTTGAGTATTATGATCTGTAAACCATAGGATGTGAGTAGTGTATCCCATTGCTTGAGGACGTACCTCCATTCTCACCTTCAATTCGTCAATATCTTTGCAGCATTGACTGGCTTTTTTCCAGATATTCTTCTTTTTGGATGTGTATGTTATTGAATGGTGTGTGCTACTAAATGAAACATGTTGCCATGCTTCAAGGTCCTCCCTTGTAAGTGTTAATATGTTGGCTCGCAATCTGAAGCTTAGTGAGAAGGGATATTATCAAGGAGGAAAACTAGCTTACTCTCTCAGTTTAATCTCTTTAGTGATCAACATATCACAGTGTTCATTAAATAGTGCAATGGTATCATCAACAGTGACCTTAAGCCATGTTATGATCTTGCCTGGTGAGATGAGGGAGTGTATGAAGAAAAAGTAAAATAATATGGCATACACAACTGTGTATTGCTTTATCTCAGCCCTGATGGACTGTAAGACAGTCAAGGTGAATATTACTACCACTGTACTCTGAGGCTGGTTGCAAGTTGGAAGATCAAATTCCATTCAATGCTGCAGTTTAAGGTAAGCAGTAGCAGAGGGTTTACCTGCTTTCCATGGTGTTTAAATATACTTATTACTGCTCATTGGTAGGTTTTGCCATGACATTGCTGCATTTGGGCCTTTCATTTAGACTGAATCCTGTATGCATGTATTACATGGATGTCATGAGCATGGGTACACCACAGAAATATCACAAGGGCCACCAATCAACCAATCTGAAGTCATGATATTGTGTAAAATTATCCTGGGAGAAAGCAGGGTTTGGGGTTATTGAAGATGTGCTCAGCTGCATATGGCAATCTGGCAATCAGAGCAATGTTGAAGCACCTGAACCTTTGTGCACCTTCTCCTTGACTTGATCACCTGTCTGCTCACTCAGCAATGAGTCAGACATGGACACTAGTAGATGATAGTATATTCTAGAAGTACCCACCTTGTAGTATATATACCAGGCAGACCAGCCCACAAACAACAGATTCATACTCTCACTCTCACCCACATCTCTCATATGGTCAAGTCTTGTAGTTTACCACTGCACTCATAACCTTCATTATACACTCTTTTACAACAGGTTATGGGCCCTGGCCCTAACTAATCTACAGAAGACTCACTGTAATTAATTACCTCACTGAACTACAATCCACCCCCATATATCATGTCCAACACTGCACCCTCATCATTATTCCACATTGAGCTACTCCAGGAGCACAACTGGGTTCTGTGGAAGCATCGTGTCACTGCGATCCTGCGAGAATGAGCCCTGTTGAAGTATGCCAATCAAACATTGAGTAAACCAGTTCTGACAGACCCAAATTTGCCAACTAAGGAAGAAATGGATGAAATCACAAAGTGGGAAGAGGGAGATGGACAAGCACAGACCCAAATTGAGCTCACATTGAGCGACTCACAGATGATACACATCGCAGGAGCAAAAACATCAGCTGAAATGTGGATGCAGCTCAAATTAGTAAAAGAAGCTAGAGGAAAATTGGGAATACTCACACACTGACACCATCTTTACTGCACTGTGGCCGATGAGTCCACAGACATTGTTGAGCATACCACAGAAATGCACTGAATCCAGGAAGAACTTGGCATGCTGGGGAGTATCATTACTGATGAAGACTTCCTAATGCTACTCATATCATCACTACCAGAATCCTGGGACCAGTTCACATCAGCATACCTAGGATCCACTGGAAATAATCCAACAGTCATGTCGTATGAGTTCATTGCCATCATTCTGGAAGAGAACTGTCAACAGATCGAAAAATCTGGTGGAAGTGAAGCTGCCATGTATGGGCACAATAATGGAAAGACAGGCAGCAGAAGTAGCTGAGGGAACTCCACATCAGGGAAGGTCTCCGATGATGTTGAGTGTTGGAACTGCCACAAACAAGGCCACACATCAGCACAATGTTGGTCCAAGGATGGTGGCCAAGAAGGGAAAGGCCCAGGCAGAAAGCAGGGAAAGAAGAAGGAAAGATCTAATCAGGCAAAAGATTCAGGAAATGTGAAGGATGATGTTGTCAAAGCTGCTTACAATGTAGAGTCTAAGCCTCAATTTGACTCACATTTCTCCACTTACAGCTGACTATCTGACTCTGGAACAACCTCACATATCTCCAATCACTGAGAAACCTTTATAGACTTCAAGCCACTCAAGGCCATGACCATCGCAGGCATCAGAAATATGTCCATTCAGGCACTAGGCTGAGGAACAGTCCTGTTAGACTGCAAAGTCAATGGAAAAACCATCACTCACAAACTGAAAGATACACTCTATGCACCAAATGCTGTAAACAACGTAATCTCCATCAGCAGGCTTGACGATGCTGGTATGGAAGCTTCATTCAAGAATGGCATAGTCCAGTTTCTCCAAAAGGATGGGAAAATCCTGGCAGAAGAAAAGAAGACATGCCGTTTGTATTTGATGAATGCTCAAGCACATGACACTGTACAAGAACAGTCAAACATTGCCAACACCAAAAATACAAACACATGGAATACTTGGCACAAATGTATGGGACATCCAGGGAAGTCAGGGTTAGAGCAATTGAAGAGAGAAGGATTGGTGAAAGGATTCATAGTTGATGACAACTCATCTCCACTCAGTCAATGTGAAGCTTGCATCCAAGCCAAGATGACTCTTCACCCATTCCCACAAGAAGCAAAACATTAAAGTGAGAAACCAGGGGAAACCACATATGGTGACATCTGGGGACCAGCCTGAGTTGAGTCCCTGCAGAAGTCAAAATACAACATTACACTCATGGATGATGCAATCCAGTGATGTACACCTGAATTCATGAAATCGAAGTCAGAAGCATTCCAGAAGATTAAAGAATATGTCACCTTCATCAAAACACAGCATGGATTCACACCAAAGACACTACATGTTGACAATGCAAAGAAACTCACTAGTGGGAAGGTCAAACAATGGTTGAAGAAGAAAGGAATATGACTACTTACATCAGCACTATACACACACTCATCTAATGGTGTAGCTGAATGCTTTAATCGCACACTAGTGGAGCTAGCATGAGCCATGATGATAGCCAACAATGTACCATCATTCCTGTGGGAGACAGCAATAGAATATGTGGCATACATCAGAAACCATGCACCAATGTGAGCTCTTGATGGGAAAACACCTGAAGAAGCATGGACAGGAAGAAAACCCGATGTCTCACACCTACAAGAGTTCAGTTGTGCAGTCTGGATCAAACAGGAAGGAATCAGTCTTTCAAAGCTGGGCAGAAACTCAGGAAAAGCAAAGAAACATACCTTTGTGGGATTCACAGAGGATGCAACAGTTATCAAATACTATGACACAGAACTTTGAACAATCCAAGAATCCTGGAACTACAAGTTTATTGAGCCCATGGCTATAGAACAAAGCACAGACAATGTGTGGCTTGAGGGGGAGGCAGCAGAGATGAACAACCCACCATTGCCAAAGGGAGCTGAAGAAGGAAGTCAGCAAACTACATCACTACAGCCCAAAACCAAAGAAACCCCTGAGCCAACACCAGAAGCAATACGACGCACCTCACATATCACTAGTAATCATGACTACCACAAGCTCAACAACCCCAATGCATGGAAAGCAGCACCATCATGAACTCCATTGGCCCTATCTGAACATCCCCCAGAATCAACAAATGTTGCAATGAATCAAAGCTATATTGCCAGTAACAGCAAGCACATTAATCATGACAACTTCCCATGAAGCCTTGCAGAGGCACGAGAATCAGCAGAATGGCCTGAATGGAAGAAGACTATGGATGAGGAAATGTCAATGATTAGAGAAATGGGGACTTACAAGCTTGAGGATCTACTAGAGGGATGTGAAACCATAGGCTGCAGATGGACCTATGTGAAGAAATATGATGAGTATGGAAAAGTTCTATGTTCGCATGGTCATCCAAGAAACAGTCGACTGTTGCCTTGTTGTCCACAGAAGCAGAATACATGGCTCTAGCACATGCAATGCATCAAGCAATCTGGAATTGCAATTTCTTAGCTGAATTGGGTTACATTCAAGAAGAACCTACTCTGGTATTTGAAGACAACCAATCCACAATCGCCATCGCCAGAGATCCACAATATCACACGTGGTCGAAGCATTTTGATGTGCAGAATCATTTTGTCCGCGAAAAAGTAGAATCCAAGGTTATTGAACTATTGTATTGCCCCACCGACGAAATGGTTGCCAACATTTTTACGAAAGCATTGCCGAGACCCAAGCATGAGAAGTTCATTCGCGAATTAAGCCTATTGCCGTCTTGAGGGGGAGTGTTGAAGATGCGCTCAGCTGCATATGGCAATCTGGCAATCGGAGCAACGTTGAAGCACCCGAACCTTTGCGCACCTTCTCCTTGACTTGATCACCTGTCTGCTCACTCAGCAATGAGTCAGACATGGACACTAGTAGATGATAGTATATTCTAGAAGTACCCACCTTGTAGTATATATACCAGGCAGACCAGCCCACAAACAACAGATTCATACTCTCACTCTCACCCACATCTCTCATATGGTCAAGTCTTGTAGTTTACCACTGCACTCATAACCTCCGTTATACACTCTTTTACAACAGGGGTCAGCTCCTGGACCTGGACCTCAGGTCAAAAGGGTACTTCTCGAAACCAATAGACTTCATATTACCGGGATCGCGCCCAGGCCTCTGCCGGTGACACGGAGTCTGTCCGAAGATTGAGCCTTGCTCCGAGCAAAGTATTTGCATCTTTGAAGTATGGAACCTTTTCTGGCGCCGGCGATGTTTGAACAATTGGTCCGGGTTTTGCAAGTTGGCTCGTCTTTCATCCCAGTTTCATCCCAGCGCGCTTTGAGGAGGGGAAACTTCTTGGGCCTAGGAAATTTACTATCCAGATTCCGTACCATCACATTTAATTGTGATTTGAATCTGAACCTCGGAATACAAAGAACTCCTGGTCACGTAGGCACTCATGGGGCAGCCTCGGATCAAGGACCTCCCAAAACCGCAATATGCGATACAAAAATGTACTAGACGCGGAGAAATCAACGGAGAAGTTCAACAGATATTTCCTTTTGTGTGCACTAGTAATGGAAGCAAAATTTTCTATGCACCCTGGAAATTTTCCAGTTGTCAGATAAAATTCTTCGATGCCTTTCTTTTCCCAAGAAATGACAACTTCTTGAACTAACTCTAAATCAGGCCAGGGGTAGAGGACTCAGGCCGTCAAGCCCGAGCTTGGGGTCTCTGCCACACAGATACCGCCGTGCCACGTGCGTTGGATCTAATGTCCAGTTAAGATCAACGCTATTGCTGGAGTTTCTGGGTCAGTGCATCCAGCACGATTATATCGTTCCAAGGAGGCAAGGCTTTCCTGCCTTTTATTCCATCAATGGACAAGATACCACTGGGAGGCATGTTCGTGTTCAAGCGTCTGCGGGACGGTGCTCGGCCGTCGCAGAAGGTCGCTCCCGTAATGCCGTTTGATTTGCCTGCCTATTACTTTAATTATAGCTTATCTGTTGGAGGGATTACCACCCCCTTTCCCAGCTTGAGGCTTCTGTGCCGCGTTTCCATTTTCTGTGATGCCTTCTGAAACCATTTTGGGCCAGGGCCTCCTAGCAAAAGGAAAAATGCGTCGGTAACAGAGAAACTTGTCTGGGCATCCAAGATTCAAGTCCTGACCCCGACAAGATATGTTGGCTCTCTGATAACAGGGGGATTCCTTTCGCTGTGCTTGCGGACACCTGGACGTGTTATCTCAATACTAATTGTTGTCTGTTGCGTTATGACCAGGGCACGCCGGGAACTGGTCATCTGCCCAGGAGCGTGAGATATGTGCCGTTTAGTACCTATTTACAATCGGACCAATCACCAGTGGCTTTCATGAAATGTTCTATCGGGTTTCATTGGTGGCGATGGGAATTTTGGAGGCAATCCGAATACTCACGGAGTCATAGGGCGTGACGAGGAATATTGATGCATAGGGAATATCTATTGCGATCCCCGACAGCATAGGAATGCGCTCCAGCACCGTGTTTCAGTGAGCCGGACACAGAGCAGATTGCTCATCCTCAGCGGTGACAAGTCGAAGTTGACGATTTATAGTCGCTAACTGCACTATGAAACCCAAATTCTTACCACCGTCTAGCCAACCCCCAGGCCGAGAATTAGAGCAAATGCATAGACTGGCAAGAATGGCTCTGCGAACCAACAACGCGTTTCTGGTTGTTGGGATGCTCATAATAGAAAGCGGGCATACATAGGCTCGACCACAACAGACCACAGCAGTGGCGTCTAGCATTTCTGGTTGCAGGAAATCAACCTGTACCGTGATAGTCTTCATTCACAGAAAATTCATAAATAATCATACAGACCAGATAGATAGATAGATGATATTAAATGTTCAGCAGACTCCCTCATTAGGGTCGGCCGTATACTCGGTTCCATTAACAGTCTTCTTCCCTCCCTAGCCAAAGATACCAGTTAATATTCACCATCGGGACATAGCACGAGCACACTCACATTATCGCAATTCCCATTGATGAACATCGCTCCAGCACAGTCCGACTCTGTGATCGTCCTCGTAGAGCTCTTCGTATTCAGTGCACGCATATCACATTTATATCCTCTTGAGGTGTCATAGCAGCGCTGGCGTCGCTCGCTGTCGCCGAGCTAATTTCGTGTCAGTATTCCGCATGTAAGACAATGGTGATGTCACGATACACACTTTACCACCATTAATAGTGAGCATCTCCTTGCAGAACGTGTACGCGGCGTCATCGCAGCTTCCGGGTTGGCCGCCAATGAAACAACCCTCCGCAGCGACGGAAGAAACGGCGGCGAGGGCAATGAAGAGAACTTACGCGATCTGGAATGGTGTTCAGCAACACTTGTTGGATAGTGGATAACGATGGTGAGCTACTCACAAACTTCATTTTGTTCAAGCTTAAGGATGTGAACGTATCTGTGTGATGATATTTTCCGCCTGTCTTTCTGCACTCTTTATACCTGGAAGAGGGCAGGAGTGAAAGAGAACGAGGTTTCACGTTTCACGCCTCAAAGAAGATTCCCCGTTCTAAGAAAGGTGTCGAGAGTGAGCGCCCAGTCGCGACACTCTTCACAGCACCGCCAGAGCCCTAAAAACCATGGACGGTGACTGTGCGCGATTTTTCCTGATTCATTTGATTTGCAGCAGAACGCTCTGGGAGTTATCATGCCTCCGGCCAACCATGGAAGCAGAACACGGGAAAGCTGCCTGCCGAAGAGCTCATCCAAGCCGATCTCATGTCGTTTCGTCTAATTCCGGCAAATAGTCGGCACAAAGCTTAGATACGGCCTATTCGGCACGTCATGTTGCCGGGATGTCTCCGACCAACTTCATGCCATTTGACGTCCTCGACTACGAATCACCCGTTAACTAGTATGCGGACTTCACTATTCGGGAAAAATGGAGCCTATGATGTAACACAGACACCGTCCAAATGTATGAAAGGATGTGATGTGCTTGTTGTACAGAGCAGTAAATACGCCGCTATGTTCCATACACTCACTACAATCTCGCCCCCACCGTAGTCGTGTATATAGCGTCTGTCTACGAGAGACTGCAACTACGCTGAATATGCAGCATCTCAATTTCCCGATGTATTTCTTCCGGCGGCTACATCACTGCAAATTCACAGGGAATAGGCCTACAGTTCCCTTGGCAAGACAAAAGAGCTCACCCGCAACCCTGTCTCTATATCGGTATCCGAAGTGCTTGCTAGGCCAACATTGTGACGACTCTTTTCCTTTCCTCTCGATTGGTACAATATTATATTCTGATCAGTTCCTGTTTCGTTGTCGTGCAGACAGTCAGTCAACACAACTGCGGGGGCATCTAGATGACGCCGCAACTCTATACGGGAGTTTACTAAGAGAGGAAGGACTTATCAGGCGCATCGTAGAAGATGGAAAGAAGCGCACATGTAGCCATGAGCGTGTTAAAATAGACTGTCGAGTCAGACGGTAATGTATACATTGGATAAACAAGTAGGTATACGTACACTTTGAAAGTAGACAGAACATTGCAATAAATATCATGGAAGAAGGTCGTGTTGTTAACTAAAAATGTGCATTTGGGTAAACACAAGAGGTAGTGGTAAAAAGAAAAACGTACAACCATAAATGACACCGTAGCAATCAAACTGAATACCAGATCAACACCAAGGTAAAGGCGATGCTGTAAGTCGTACCTTGTAAGTACACCTGAAATGAGATCCACTCAACGCCGATACAAGAAATGAAGCAAATCACAGGCGTACAAGTGCTAATCGCGTAGCGAATGATTTTGTCTACAACGGTTCTCGTTCTAAGTACGATAATTATATGCGTGTGAGCTTAAAGGCTGAACAGTAAATATTTACCCGGGAATAGTCGGTCTACTGCTTGAGAGCTGGCAGCACAGACATATCGCGATGCAGATATCGGCTCCTATTCCTGCACCGAGTGTGACATAGAAGCTGAGCTATTAGGGTATCATGGGAGAGCCAGTATTTGTAGACGGACGGCGACATACCCGCGGCCCACGTCTTGTGATCTCAAACATATTGTACTGCCTGGAAATTTTCACACCGATCGCTAGGGGAAGCGCTTAGAAGAGAAAGGCAGTGAGGGCGGATAGACATACTGATCATAGCAACTGCAAGAATCTTCTCAAGACGAACATAGAAGTGATAGAATCGATGTTTCTCACCGAAAGCACTGAGGGAAAGAAAAGCGATGGCGCACACGACGCCAGCTGTGATCCTCTTTCTCCTTGGTGGAGCAACTTGAAAGAGTATATCAATATAAATTATAATGGGAGCCTAAAATAGCACCTACGAAGCCAGATGCGCCGTATGAGAAAACTTAGAGTTAATTTAAATCAGCTTCAAGGCAAGCGTGAATAAAAAAGAGACGTACCCTTGACATAACAAGTCTACGATTGCCTATTAATGGGCTGAGATTAGAAACGGTCAAACAGGGGTAAAAAAACCAAATTTGTACGGTGATGAATATCTGCAACTTTATTTTGCAAAACGAAGTCAGATGCAGGGTCTTGAGATAGCTGAAGCAACGACGAACCGTATGGCCCCTGAAAAACCCGCTTTCAATGCCAAACGCCCTCTGGAAATCTGTCGACAACGTACCACGTCGATTCCTTTAGATCTGAGGGTTCATCGAAATTGCTGACAAGGTACCAGTATACGCCCTGAGTGACAGAGGCTTGCTGGAGCGTATCAAGGAGCCTATGCGATTGCACTCAATGGTCGTCCATGGGAAAACGACAGTGTTGTGAAAAACGGGGGATGAATAGATCAGTTCGTTCCCAGTTAGTACATGCGCGGTGTCAGGCCAATAGTATTGCGCTTCGCTGAGCTCTGCAAACGCATGCAGATGTACACTACTGTACCTACTTATATACTAAATGCTAATTTACTAGAATGTTCTACAACTTTCCTAATATTTCTTTCTTAATCAGCAAGTTCGGCATGATGCCGGATTGCCATCATATCGGCTCAACTCTCAAATCCCAACAGACAGGTATGAGGTCAGACCATAAAGAAATCACCTACACACAGCGTTAGCTGACATGGTAAAGGCTAAAATACGGGTTCAAAACATACGAATCCCTGCATGATCTTCGGATCTCTGGGCCTACTGCCATCGCTCTTGAAGAAGAGATATACTAGGGTGAAACACATACCATCAGCCTAGTAACATGATAATCAAGGATAACAACGGCACGTACCCTGAGAAGTAGCGATTCCATACATCCTGAGAAAATATTCATATAACTGATCACTATGATAACCAGAGACCGTTGCAAGAAAATGCGTACGCTGCGGAAACCACGAGGCTGACGAGGAGGGAGCCCAGCTGCTCATCGCGGCTAAGCAGCACTTCAATCCCAGACATAAGTAAGTATTGGGCAGGTCACCGCCGTCAAATAAAGAGGGGAAGGAGGGAAAGCTGGCATTATAGTGAGAATGGCAAAAGGTCGGAAAGAACGGAACTACGGCCCACGGTCTAAGCTCTCAATTTTACGTCTTCGCTCACCTAAACATTTTCTTTCGCTCTTGGCTACATTACAACGAAGTATTTTTGTGTGAGTTCTTCAATAGATACATTATGCCAATAGGTCAGGCCGGTTCGATGATTATTCAATAGTAGGACTGGGAATGAATACGAGTATATGAAATGAGTTTCGATGTTTCACATTCTGTTTCTTCAGTAAGGGTCTAGTAACGATGGCAGTGGATAGACGGCGGTTGCTGCCATCGAAGTTGATAGAAAATCTACAGCCGTATTGGTACTTCTACAGCTCCGCTCAAGCCATAACTGGGCCTCGACCTGAGTTGCGCAGTTCAGCTTGTCCTGCCGATCCTGCCGCAGGCTCAAAAAACATAACGCCGGCATTTCTGAATCAAATACATGAACTACAAGTGTCTCCGCAAGACAGTGTTGAAAAGACATAGACTATGTCCCTCTCTCTTAGCAAGGTCAGTATGCTGATTGTCGGAAGGCGGTTTTGTTGGTTCTATCTGTATAACCATTTGTACTCACATACAGGTCACTTCGCGGTTGGAACCTCTCATAGAGTCCGAGAGATGGAATAGCTCGATACAGGAAAAGCTAGCTATGGCAACCGGAAAACTACGTCTGCTTGCCCTAAGCCATCACGTAACCCGCCCGAATCCGTCTTCGTCTCCTCTCCTCTACGCTCCCACGGTATTACCGTGCTTCTTGGTTCAATATGATCCGCACTTCTCGTGACTAGGAATGTTAACTTAATGCGGTCCTTTCTCCCCAACCTGACAGTCCTTTTTTCCGGAAATCTTCAAACCGTCTCCACTCTCCTCCACATTTTATCAATTTCTAGAACACGCCGCCGGCGTAGTCTTCGCTCCGGACGACTTGGGAATGCTGCACGCGGATGGGCAGTGGAATAGTACTTTAAGTCCGGTTTACGCGAAGGAGGTGGCGGATGATATAATGGCCCTTTCTTAGCTTGAGATGGGGTGCGTCCCACACGCCGTATGAAGACACATGGTGCAAACCAATTGGGCACATTCGAACTTACCAGCGGATCCCGATGTCGACACATGCATTGTGTGCTGCGACCGTTGCGCGATATGGTCTAGGGGCAGACATACGTTCTCCGTAGTTGAGAACTATTCTCCCCATGCTCTCGGGCGTGGGATTTCAAACGACTACTCCCACGCTCAAGCATGGGGAGAATTGTCAAAAACTGTTCTCCGCTTTCCAATAATAGACCTTCCTCTCGCATGTATACTAGATGGCATCTAGAGAACGGTTTGCTGAACACTGAACCAGCAATGGGCGATCATTGTTATGACACTTGTAGGAACACGCCATGCATATGTCTCCGTTAGTGTCGACTTAACCGCACTATGGAAGCACCGACTTTTTTTTCTAGATCTGATAAGAGCGGTATTTCTGACTGTCTTGAACAATCAGAATACCGTGCCGCTATATTCCTCATTCGCAGATTTTATACAAAGAATCCATACACCTCGGGGTACTGTACGTTTAGCAGACTCCCTCATTAGGGTCAGCTGTATACTCAATTCCATTAATTGTCTTCTTCCCTCCCTGACCGAAGATACCAGTTAATATTCACCCTCGGGACATAACACGAAGACACTCACATTATTGCAATTCCCATTGATGAACATCGCGGACGCACAATCTGCCTCAGTGATCGTCCTCGTAGAGCTCTTCGTATTCAGTGCATGCATATCACATTTATATCCTCTTGAGGTGTCATAGCAGCGCTGGCGTCGCTCGCCGTCGCTGAGCTAATCTTCGTGTTAGTATTCTGCACGTAAGACAATGGTGATGTCACGATACACACTTGACCACCATTAATAGTGAGCATCTCCTTGCAGAACGTATACGCGGCATCATCGCAGCTTCCGGGTTAGCCGCCAATGAAGCAACCCTCCGCAGCGACGGAAGAAACGGCGGCGAGGGCAATGAAGAGAACTTACGCGATCTGGAATGGTGTTCAGTAACACTTGTTGGATAGTGATAATGGGCTACTCACAAACTTCATTTTGTTCAAGCTTAAGGATGTGAACGTATCTGTGTGATGATATTTTCCGCCTGTCTTTCTGCACTCTTTATACCTGGAAGAGGGCAGGAGTGAAAGAGAACGAGGTTTCAAGTTTCACGCTTCAAAGAAGATTCCTCATTCTAAGAAAGGTGTCGAGAGTGAGCGCCCATTCGTGACACTCGCCACAGCACCACTACAGCCCTGAAAACCGTGGACGGTCGTTCGCCCAGAAGCCCGAATAATCAGTTTCCTGCTGTGAAAAGGAAGATTATGAAGGAGGCTAAGGATCTAGGACCGGCGGTGTTAGCCCTACAGTTAGAGGCACCGTAGAAGGTCACAGTGTCGTGACACTGGCGGACTTGAAATTCAACTCGTTAATCAAAGCAGAAACACAGGTTGTTTAAGTGATAGGTAGCAAAGGATATGTTTGAGAGTCACGATGATTCGTCCTCCTCGGACTCGAATTCGAATTTCGAACCAAACGCGTCGAGCGTTATGGAATCCCGTAACACGTGCCGAGTGAAAACCACCCGTAGCGAAGCTGGGGGCCAAGAGTTGTGCAACGTTGCCTAGAGGCAGATGCCTTCGTATTGAAGATGAAACCGCGTACGTTCGAGACTTTACTGTTCTGAGTGTGAGAAACATTAGCGGAAGTTACAAACGCGCCACATACTACATTTGGTGCCCGAGAAAAAGGTCAGGTATTCAATCTCATGGTCTTGTAAGAGCAAAAGCGAAAGATAAGGGTCAATATCGGCCAAACTTGAAGATAAAAAAGGTGAAAGTGTGCCCGCAGTATATGCACTAAAAATAAATTTCATTCAAAGCCACTGCTTGAACTAAGAAACTACACATGTCTACAAAGAGATACGTCAGTACAGCACCATGCTATGTTACAATATGCACACGTACAATTGAATGATCAATTTATGAAACCCGTCAAGCAGGCTTTGGGGTCACACACCTCGTCCACCGAACAAGGAGGGTGCCCAGTTCTCACGGGAGCCATTTTCATCCTGGTCATCTGCCAATACTAAAAGTAGGAAAGTGAATGGCAGTACTCATCAAGTCTCCTCCTGATAACCTTCCAGAGAAGCTATCTAGATATGAAGTTTGTGAGTGGCCATATCTCACCCCGGCTATAAGCTCTCTCAGTCTTTATGGCATTTGCCGCCATTTCCTGTCACCACAGAGGGATGCTTCAGCGGTGGCCAGCCAGGAAACTGTGACAACGCTGCATACACGTTCTGACATGTGATGGTCAACATTAACAGTGGCAAGGCTGTTGGAATTTGAGAGTTGAGCCGAGATGATGGCAATCCGGCATCATGCCGAACTTGCTGATTAAGAGAGAAAGATTAGGAAAGTTGTAGAAGATTCTAGTACATCAGCATTTAGTATATAAGTAGGTACAGTAGTGTACATCTGCATGCATTTGCAGAGCTCAGCCAAGTGCAATACTATTGGCCTGACACTGCACATGTACTAACTGGGAACGAACTGATCTATTCATCCTCTGTTTTTCACAACAAAGGTGAATACAGCTGTCTGTTCTCCTTGGTCAACCTACTGACTTGAAGAGTAGCTTGGAGACAGTGAGAGGTGCTCATGCGGGTACAGGTGAGATATGCATGCACTGAACACAAAGAACTTGACGAGGACAATCACTGAGGCAGACTGAGTGTCCGCGATGATCATCAACGGAGATTGTGACCATGTGTGTTTCAATTCTTATGGTTTCTCCGGAATGATGGCTAATGAATTAATTAACTAACAGGGAGGGAAGAAGACCATCAATGGTATCAAATACACCGCTGACTCCAATCAGGGAATGTGCTAAAGGATCGATCGTCATGTAGTATGGTTATTGTACAAATGTATTTCCTAAGAATTAAAAGAAATATTCATTGTTATGATTTGAGTTAAATCAATATGTAGTGTACCTACCATGTCGGAGACAATAGAGCGAGTCTTCGCGGACTAAACATCCCATGCGATGCTTGAAAATAATGGGGACCAAGGAAGATTTATAAGGCAAAATGTGGGAGGCCGCCCTTGAAAGGGTGGTGACTGTACTAGAAGTGCGAAGTGCTATAACACTACGCACACTAACACACTCAACAATTGCGGTTCGAAGGGGGTAAGTTATACCTGGTCAAATGTTTTTACTGAAGATATTAGATTCCTGGTAGCAATTAAATATATGTATTACTGAATATACTTGAAACAACACAAGTTGCTACTTTCTGTGTTACTGAACACAATCTGTCACTGACGGGCTGCCTGGTGCAGTCCCTGAATGTGCACTAACTGCCTGGATGCAGTGTCTGAACTGATACTGTCTGCCTGGTTGCAGTTTTTATTGGTACTACACAGATTCTGGTCTGTGTCTTGGCTTTCTGTCTGTAACTTTCTGAGCTGATTGCTTGCTAACTGCTCTTGCACACACAAAAGTGACCCAGTAATTGAATTCTATTTCAGGTGAGTCTGCGACTCGAAGCTCTTGGCCAATAAAACCCATACTATTCGCTTGGTAGCATTCTGGGAGCCAGCAACCTACTGTCCTGCTGCTACAAGCTGGTATTTATACTATTCTACTTTTCTCTACATTTCCAATAGTTCTAGGTACCATTATTACCCTTGCTGATGCAAACCAGGCAGGTATGAGCTCATATCCCTACTACCACGATCATACTCGAGTCTACTTGTCCCGGTTTTCGGACCGATGTCATCGGACGGCCATTACTGCCGGGATGCCGGTTCCAACTAGGGACATGTATATTACTAGTTCTGGACTTTTGGTTTCCTTCAAAGCCGATTACTGAATTGTTAGTCCTATTGCCTAGAGTTCATACCCATCACGGCTAACCGTTACTGCTCTAGCGGGGCTTTCTGACTTCCAGTTTATCTTTACATGCTCTTCTTACGGGTACAGTCACACAGAGTTTGTAGATTAATAAAATGGAATTTTATACGCTTTTTATAGCGGTGGAGCCTGGTAAGCGTATTACCGTCCTCGAAGAAAGATATCATATATCATGTTTCATTGAAGACGGAAGGTATCCGCATCCACTTATGAACCCCGACCCCCGTATGTCTTGACGAATGAGGCCAAGTGCCGTGCACACATGAAATTCATGCTGGCGCCCTCAAACTCGGTCTGTTTCATCCCTCTCAAACCCGACGATGCATTTCAGTGCATTGTTGACACTGTTGAATGTCAGGAATACCCAACCATAAGAGGCACCCGCTTAAGATGATTGTCAACATCACTGGAGGACGTAGTGAAGCAACGGACCACGTACCTGAATTCTTCGGATAATTTGGTATCCCCACTACGGTTGAAGGCCATGTGACACTCTTAAACACTGCGTCGTTGGCTACAGTGCAAGCGAATCCGAGTACTATAGAAGCGCCAAGGTCGACAGCGGTAATTTTACTGCGAGGCAGGGGTTTTCTCTGAGGTTTTAACGACATCTGGGCACCGATCCCCTGCACCGCCGACATATACCTCTCAACGAACTTCCGAGCAGAGACCGAAGAAAAGACGTACACTTTTTTAGGGTAAAGACTGTAGAAGAGGACATGGTGCGGCCCGCTCTCTTCGAAATCGCGGATCCAGCTCCGAATGGTACGAGCCACGTCAAAACTAGTGACATTGGACATCCGAACTGCCCGCTTCACGTTCCTCTGGTTGACGTCCTCTTCGGGGTACCAGTCAGGCAACAGGTATTCGTCCTCGTTTCGTTGCTCAAAGGACAGCACCACTTCATTAAGTAAGAATGACCGAATGTTTGTTGACAAACCTGACGGAAAGAATGATCACAGAAGAAACGGTAGAGTAAATGTACGACGTTACCTGCATCGCTCTCCATATATCAAGAAACCAAATCTGTGCCTCCCGCTCCATGGGGTCAAATCGGGTGTACTCTACTTCTCGGGGAATTGAATGCGCTGTGAAGTCTTCTTCATGCATGTCCTGGGGCAAATTTCTCAGTGTCATCCAGCATGACAGGTGAGAGTATCCAATGGCGGCGGCGGCGTAGCCACTGAGCTTTGGCGAAGGTTCTTCATCCAACGTCAACGACTACCCGAAGTCAGCGCCAGCGCCACTCTTCACGCATTTTCTCGCCAGTTCTTCACTGAGAAATCGAACGGTAAGCTGGTCGTTACCCGGCATGATTGTTTCGACAGGATTGGCTTTAATCGTGCCAATGTCATTGCTGATATCGTATGGAAGATTTTGAACGATAACTGTGCGTCGAGATCCGGTTTGGCTGTGTAATTCGAAAAGGTCCGTAAAGTGACGGTAAGAGGAAAGTGGCGGACAGAACGAAGCCGATGGAGGATAAACACAGAGCCAAATATTCACACGCCACAGACGCGCACTCCTGACCTCTAATAATGTCCGCCCAAAGGAAATTTGACGGAAATGGTTCGCGGAGGTGAAAACGATTCTTTAGACACATTTCTTTCTGTTCTAGATTAGATTTTTTCGGGGAGAGTTCTGTTTCTGACCGGACAGTAAGGAAATTTTCATCGTGAGGAAACTCAGGCATGACAGGAGCGGCGACGCGGCAGAAACATGTTGGAAATCGGTGAATCTGTCGGGAACCCTGAGAGCATTAAATCAAAGCAAGTTTAGATTCAATTGCATAACGCTGACTGTTAGTCAGAAGAAAGACGCGGAATAAAGAGCTAACCACCCGCAAATCTATGTCCTCCGTGTGCAAGTACCAAACCAAGAAGTGAGGTAGGAGACAAGAATTGAAGTGCGAACACTCGGGTTACCTTCTCCGTTTTGAATATTCAACGTTCAGTATGAACGTTGAGCGCAGAAAGTTGCATTCTATCCCAGACTCGTTGAAATTTGAAAGACATGCTAGTGTGTTCGGGCCGACGTACCCGCTCCGCTGTGTCACGTGATAATACGGAATGCGGCCCGAGTTGGTCCGAACGATCGCGATGGCCCAAGTAGTAGGCCCTGGCCAGTGTCGGTCAACGTCAACGACCACCATCTCGAATGCATCCACAAAAAGGAGGACCATATCTATCACCTTGCACCACCATTTCTGTTCGACCACTATGCCATTGCACATTATTCTTATTCCCCGTCAGTTCTGTGATCCCTTTCCAGATTCCATATTCCACAGTATTGTTATCATTCCCCGTCCCTATTTTGTGACCACTATCCATGAACGATATCCATCCTCCACTACCACCCATCCACGCTATTTCCCATCATCATCGATCATTCTTGTTCCCTGTTCCCTGTTCCTGCTGCCCGTTCCCATTCCCCGACATAACCACCATTCTAACAATATAACACCCCCCCTCCCCCTCCCCGTTTTGTGGTTTCATAGGCCTGAGAACTACTCCCGGCAGTTTATTCTCTGAACTAATTGCATGGTTAGCTGTGCTTGATCAAGGCCTGCATTTCGTTGCGTCCATCATGTTTTGTTGTCCATGTTCTGAAGACGTGGTGCGGCTGGCCATTATATATCTGGAAATGCACATTTTCATATTCATTCGAAAAGAATGATCTGATGTCACGCAGGATCAGACGATCCGAGACCCGATCCTTCTTCCCTCCACCACCACTGGCCTACTGTTTCTTAGTTCCAGAGTCGAACCGTTCCATATTATGCAAGTAATCCTTATCCTCCTCAGAATCGGTCTGATCCTGGCTGTTCTTCCAGCTATGCCTGCTTCCGAATTCCTTCCATGCGCGGGATGCGATTGTCCTAATCACTTCATGATACCTTCCTTGCATAGCGAGACCACTACCTCCCCAATTGGGGACATCTCCTCCAGAGCCGATCTTGCGTATCTGAAAAAAATGCAATGAAGCGCCGTCCGATGACGAAGCAGCCGACTTGAGACACATCATATCCTCGTGCCACAGGCGGATAGATAGTCTCGATGAGGAACAGTCCGCTTTGGAAAAACTCCTCGTAGTGCTCAAACAACACATCTCTTCGAGCGAGCAGAAGATAATTGCTCTGCGGAACGAAGTTGCCGCGCAGATCCACGAATGGAAACCCTTCTTAGCCCCATCCGGCGTCTTCCGCCTGAGATTTGGTCGCGCATATTTAATGAGACCATCGAATTTCCTACTTTCCCCCATGCAAGCTGGGCCCTGAATCCCCTCATTGGTGCACTGTCCAGTTTTCGCTGGCATTTACATTCAGTAGAGAGCACCCTCTGGGCTATCGAAGGTGTATGCGACAAATGGAAGAGCGTTGCACTGAACTCCCCTGAGCTATGGTCGTTTATCAATATTGTCATCACCAACTCAAATTTCGGTCCTAACAATCACCAATATGTCCGACGGCTCGGCCGACAATTGGGTCGCTCAGGAAAGCGTTGTCCATCATCATTTCTTGCCTGGACTCGGATATATTTGACGGCCTGCCTCCTCAGTTGACCATGATGCTTTACTCCTTTTCGAATTGCATTCGATATCTTCGCTTGTATCTTCCGTCAAGAATGATCAAGACCATCACATCCCTGGAACTTCCCCTTCCGTCCTTACAAACTCTTTTCATTCTTTCCACGGACGCGGAAAATATCAACGATCGATTAGAGTTGTTCCCATCTTGCCCCGGACTGCGGGAACTCGAGTTTGTGGACATTGACAATCCAAACCATTCATTTTCTTTTCCATGGCAACAGGTTACCGATTACAGCTGCTGGTCGTATCGCAACGACGGCCCAGATGCATCTATCCATATCCCAAGTCTTGAACAGATGATACACCTCCAGGATTGTATTTTACAGTGTGGTTCTCGGTCCATGATGCTATCTTTAAATGGAGCTAGGCTCCCTTCCCTTCGTCGACAGTATCGTCTTTTGGACCTACGGTGCGAAACGAGCCACGGAGGCCGAGGCGAGATCGTCATTCAGCAGGTCATGGACAGGTTGTCCTTACCCATACTTCTGCAACTCAAGGTGGCATGCCCAGCCGTTAATACTGCCAGCTATCTGGATGGGGCGTTCGCTACCATCCACCGTCTCGTGGACCGCTCCCATTCCCCACTCACCCTACTACATTTTTGCGGCAGGGCGTGTTGCTGTATACCATCCGCTCGATTCCCACTCTGGACGACCTGCAGCTTACCGAACTGCATAAAGATACTATTATGCCGGAAGTCATCCTCGCACTTATACTAAATTCCGCTTCCGGTGTCATAAATGTACCGCGATTGCACACTCTCTATCTCAGTGGTGTCGCAAAGTCGGGGGTATCTCTGTTTGTCGATATGATTTGTTCAAGGTGGATTCTCGATGAAGGTCTTTCAAAGCTTGTATCGCGTTTGAAATCGGTAAAGATAGACAACGACTACAAATTTCTTGAACAGTATTCACGCATGGCCGTGGAAGCTTTTGATATTAGCCAATGGATTGAGGAAGGTTTAATTTGCGAGTTTCGTCAATCTGTTCTCCAATACTATACTTACTAGTACCATTGTCCCTGACTTCCTGAGGGAAACAATTTCCATGTGCTCCAGCGTGAACCTGAGTGGATCTTATTGCCCTTCGCTGTTGTACACGACATCCGTGAAACAGCAACTTAGTTTTCCTGGCCTGACTCTATTCATTATTTGTGAGAATGGAACCAAATAGACATACCGCATGACTTTAGTCGTATTCAAACTTCAAAACAACCATGCGCTGTACAGGGCCAGCTTGAATTCTGAACTGACTCAATTTCGTGATTGGAGATACCCGTCTCCTGGACCCATATGAGCGCCCTCTGAGCGCTTTCCTTCTCGTCCACAGGAACCATAACAACAACACCGCCCAATTTCTGAGCTACTATCTTCTGGAATTCGTTGGTGGATAAGGAAGTTTATTTCTCATGATCTAAGTCTCCGTGGTAAAGATACTTGGCTATTCATCAAGCTGATTCCCGTTTATGAATTGAGAAGACTGTCTGAGCCTCTCGGGAGGGGTCATGGTGCTTTTTGTTCGAGCCGGGGAAGGTCTCGGCCAGTGACGTTACCCTCGAAAGGAGACCTCTGTTAAGTATCATCATATTTTACTGGGCTTATTTAACGTTAGCGTGGAGTATGAAATAGAGTAGCCCACACATACAAAGTCGGTCCGAGTCGAGGGAGCGTCCGTCGACAATTAGGGTAATTGACAAACAAGACCGGCAGAATAACCAGTCTCATGAGTGTAGCCGTCCCGAATCGAACGCAGCACTTGAGTTACAGCTTCCTTCCGACCCTCCTTCTACCAACGGAACCAGTAACCAAAATAAGTCAGCTCCTATGCCGAGAGAACAAACGGTAACGATAACGTACGGCCTCAAGTACAACCGTAATCCCTTGCGAGTTCGCCGTGATCTGACATATACGTGTGGTCCCTCCATCGATGTCGTCACCAGGTAATTAATGATATGTACAATGCTTTCCACAGCAACCCAAAGAGGGGCACCCGAGAAAGGCGGCATAACGACAACCTTGGACACCGGATTCTTCTTCGAATGAGGCACATTCAAACTCATAAAGTATATATGTGCTACCAGTCAGAAGCATGACTGAGTTGCCTGAAGCTCGATGTGACGCAGGACCGTCGAGAGTCTGAATTTCGAAATTCAGTGTATGATTTCAACTAACACGTGATCAAGTTGCATTTTTGATCCTGACCTTCGTGGCCACAGCGCATGGCTTTGCCATGTTAGGGCTGTGGACCCGGCCGTTCCTTATTGGGACTCAACACCAACACCTAAGGCTGCGTATCCCCTCCGTATCCCCTCTACTTTCTTGAATTCGTCGTCAACCCTAGGGAATTCGCAATTGAACGAAATGAAATAGTCTGCTACCTTGAACCATCGCACTCACTGTTCCAGGATTGTGTATGGTCCTTTCGCCGTCTCAAATTTACTTCTTTGTATTGAGACAAGTACCGTCAGGTGTAATAACACTAGCGATATGAAGCTCATCGAGCTGGGCATTATCAAGGTTCTATCAGTTTCCAAGTCGACTGCGTCTTTCTCCTTGTACGTCTTTGTAGCTAAATTCACAAGGTCTGAAGCATCATGCGTTGCTTAGGTTGACTTTCTGGATTTCTGCATCGTGCTTACCGGCTCTTCAATGGATCTTTTACAGTACCCTTTTTTTTTTACAGCCACAAGAATTTTCTCCGCGACGTGTCAGCCAGAAAATGTCGTAAACTGAACCAAAATTTGTGCCAGTGTCCTCGAGGCGCTTCGTCTAGCCACGCCCCTACGTCTGTATAATTCTCTAAGGCCCCCTTCCGTAATGTACATCCCTGTCTGCATACTTAACTCTTCAGTAACGGTGCGATAGCAACTGTATACACGAGCTCGGAGGTCGGACTCAACCCTTAAAATCATAGAAGAGAACTTCCTCTAAATGAGCCACCACCCTCGAAAATCGAGGTTTTCGGCTAGTAATAGGGGACTAGACTCGTTAATCAGAATAATGCAACGATAAGACCCGAGAGCGAGCCGGCCGTTTGAAATCACATCATCTCCTACTTATCTGACACTCACTCGATCTAAAACCTACTGGAAACATTTTATTCCCCGCGATAGATTCCTGGTGGAGCAATACGTCGTCTGATCTTGTATAGTGCACAAGTGAGTATACTTTGTTCGTGTCTTCACTGAAAACTCGAATGGACGAACAGGATACAACAGCTTTTCCTTGTCCTCAGAACGGAATAAACGTACAAATAATCCCAGGTATTTGAAGCATCCATCGCCTTTTCACTACCTCCCTGTTATCTTGTATCAGTCGGAGGTAAGTTACTTGGATGATAGACACATGACATTAGGTTGCCGTGGCGCCTATCGATCTCGGAGAAAATGAGGATTGATAGTGAGCGACTCTCGCCTGAGAGTATCACCATTAATTGAAAGAACTAATCGTTGATGAAACACAGCGGAACTGCTTTGAGCTGACCTGTCATGCGTCTGGCACTCTGTAGGTCAGAGAAGTTTCAGGATAGTTCAATGAATCTTTCCGGTATTGCTCCAATTATGTGTTATATGCATTACACGAGCAACAATTAACATTTTCCGGTAAACTTTCATTGTAACTCGGACCCGACTCCAAAGCCAAATAAATGCCGGCGTTCAACGTTGTCCTGAGGTTATCCAGCCGTAGAGGCTGCGGCCATATAAGGAAATTTCCAGGGTCGTTAAGTATCCGCGCCGCTTCTCTCTTTCGCACCACGATCAATAATGCTACATAGTTGACGTGGAGTGCCCAGACCTACAAATCACCCGATTCATCTCATACCACTCTGCAATGTTCAAGGTAATAACTGACTGATTGACACTAGTCAGACCTGAACATCTCTCTTCGTTGTAGGTAGCATTGACATAGATCTCGCCAATGGCGGTCAACTGGTTCCTGTACAAGACGTGAACATATCCGAATTTTCGTTTACCAACGTCCAACTTGGAGCAGGATAATACATTGACGCCCTTCCAATTTGACCTCACATGATAAGTAGCCTATGACTCGTCCTTATCGAAGCGGCACATATCTCGTGAAACTTCGCACTGTGTTGCTATGCGCATCTTATGGCGTTCATTAATTTCCCGCACAGTATATGGAGTCTTTCTCTCCAGCAGAGGCTGAGATCTTAGATAGCTGTGGTTCATAGTATATGGCTCGTTGATCTGGCTCCATTGTCACGGACGGTACGTGAATGAGGGCTCCCTAACTCCGTCTGGCGTCTTGCCTTGAGTTAAATCTTTATGGTCCTCTCTAGCGCCCATTTTCTCAAAGGGAGCTTTAGAGACGACCTTCATGCTCGTCGGCATTCTCTTGCCAGCAGAGAGGCGCTGTGTTCCATTGAACGGAGGTTGGTGGCGCGTTGCGGTCATTTATCAACGTGCTCATCACACAATCCAACTTCGGTGAAAATGCTACGTGCGACATCTGGGACCGCAACTGGGACCGCAACTGATACTCGGCCAATCATCTACTGTTGATCGGCATTCATAATGACGACACAAAATCAAGTCATAACACGTTGCCAATCCAGTTGACGACCATCGATTATCTATTGCTTTGCAAGACGCAACCGAAATCTGCATCCCCGTTTCTCAGAGATTCTCGGATCTCGCCCAGTTTGTCTGTCTTCCCTTCTCTGATTGGAGGTACCCTAATCCGCTGCTTTTGGTACAGATACTAAAAAAATCGGAGACCAGGAGAATTTGAAGGTCTGGCCTCGTTCCAAGCTTCGCCCGCTTGAGGTCGTCGACACCTTCGACCTCACCTCGCTTCTTTGGCACCAGTACGTACAGCACTATCTCTCATCACGGGCCGGACCTCCAGAGACGCCCCACGCCAAGCCCCCAAACCGGTGTCTTACCGTGCGAGGGCCGGACCGAATACATTTTTGACCAATTGACCAAGTTCGTCGTCGTGAATAGTCGAGATCACCAATGCTTGAAATCTGTCGTGCGTCTTTGATATCCATGAACCAGTAATGCAGCAACTCCTCGCCGCAACGACGAAGAGGCGCTGTACGCACGTTTTATTCTTTTATAGACGTATCAATATTTTTCATGCAACGAGAAGCCCTTCTCTGCCATACGTCGACTCATAGAACGTTCTCGTCATCCTCTACGTGCTCGACTTTGGCCACAGTGTGATCCTTATGGGGGACCTTCCCCATGCCCTTCTTGCGACTCTCACGCTAGCTGAAAGAATTGCGCTCTGCCTATTCATATACACGAAGACACCATAGAGATGGAAGACGTTGCCACACCCACCTTGAATACTCACTCCGAGAATTTCGGTATGATTGTTCCTCGCGTGCACACTCTGCATATCGGAGGAGTAGAAGGTACCGCACTTGGTTTCGTCAACATGATCTATTCAGGATGGACGCTTGATTATGATCGTATCGTCTCTGGTTTAAATTCATTGAAAGGTGTTTCATCACTGACAGAATTGATTCCCGGGCAAGCGTCGCCGCCGAAAGACCGGGGAGGCATCTGGGTTTCGAATATGCATAGACAGCTATTCATATCTAAGTACGTTAATTTGGCACTGATTCGGAGCACGGATCGTTCCCAGTAATTACCGATAATATATGCCCTTAATCATGACGGGATATTCTGAAATTTCTGAGTTACAACAAATGTATTGAGGTATAGCCCCAAAGCACCGACAATATGCTTCAACGTAATACCATAAGTAACTCCTTCGAGGTAGTAGCACCTGGTACACAAAAAGGCGCCCAGTACAAAGAACCTTGAAATGTGTGACTGCAGGAACCCGCGTTTCTTCGATGCCTATAGGATGAGTAATTGTGTCATTTTGAACACAAGTGGAGGGCGTTACACCTGACACATGTAACCCATTAAATTGAGAATAGAGTATGTTCGAACGACAGAGAAGAACCTCTATCAACAGTCACCTTCGTACACCAATTGTCTGTCATAATGTAGTCGTTATAGAATTCCAGAAAGTCAACTGAGTCACCGGTCTTCAGTAAAGTTTATTGCTTGACAACTTAAAAAATATGCATACCGCACGAACTGAAGGCGAAGGTTGAAAAGGTGCGCTACACGCCACCTTAACGCGTCATCTCAATACTTAGTGATATACTGCCCGCGTTCGGAACAGGTGCTTACTACAAATGAACATCAGGTGATTTCTTTCGATGGCACTTAGGATTTAGAAGCCTCAGCTGGGGCTTGCCAGGGATGACATTCTTGACGCTGACAGGAAAATTCTAGCAATTCCATGGACAAATGATGGGGGAGGGAGGCTTACGCGACAATCGCCTTTCCGTCCCAAACTTGAAGGGCATTGTGTATAGACTCGATACAGATTCTATGATGGCAGAATTTGCGTCAGATTCAGAGTCATTCAACGATATGTATAATATTCTCGGACTTTTGACATTTGCAGGGCGCTTGAATTTGGAACGTAATCGCTGTAACAGGAACACAAGAATTGTCGCATACACAGACGATGCGATGACCCGGTACCTCCCAGTGCCTGGAAAACCGCTTGTAATACTTACCCCCCACTAACATTACGGTAAAGCTGATATTTGAGTCCAAACAATCTCTGTAGGAGTGTAGAGCGGAAGTAAGATCGAAAAATGTCTGTACTGGTGAAATATCATATCATTGTGGCGTAACACTAAACGATCAGATTATGTATTCATTAACGAGAAGGAAGGCAAAAAGTCGCACCTGCCAGCATCGACAATGGGTAGAGGGCGCCATTTACTGTACAAACGCCCCACCACGATAAAAAACTAAAGCCGCCGGAACGGTCAGAACGAAAGGCTGAAGGCAAACTTTGAAGCGTACGAAGCCCGATAATTGACAGAGAATGACGAGAATATGGTAGGCCTAGGCGATAGGTTCCGTGCAAATTTCCCTAAGCATCATTAACGGTTCTGTTTTCGTGTACGTGGGAAAGATTTTTTTTCTTACGTCTCCGGCCCGGAGTACCTTTCCTGGAATTGCCCTTTGTCCGTTGCGCCATCAATGCATCAAGGGCACTCCTGCGATTCACAGCGTACAGAAACTTTCTGAAATCTTGCTTATTACTTGAATCCGAAATCCAGGAGAATATACAGCTTATACGAAGAATTGATTTAGGCGCTACAGGTGCCCCCAGGCTCGAGACTATTCGCTTGAATTTCGTCATCCCGCATTCTAATCCAAAGTTCAATCTCATAGGGTAGACTGTTCTCTTTCTCACAGTGCGCTCACGGAAAACCCGGCGCAAATTATTTGACAACCGGCCATCGCCACTTGTGCCAGTGGCGCTTCTCGCAGTTGTCAGGGTCTATTTGAACCTCTGCTTTCAATTGTATACCGCCGCCTTTTGACCCCAAATACTCACGTCAAAATATCGCCTTTATCCGACCGCAACCGTACACCCCCTTCTAACTATCTGGGGTTCGATTTTTACTCTGCCGTGACTCTGACGTCTTAAAATGGTCTCGCCTCTGCTTGCACTAGTAGCTCAAGGCTGTAAAGATGAGCTGCGCATTCGTCGCAGGACATCATAATTGGCGCATCCGAACTGCAACCGGCTACAATATTGTGTCCCCGCCAGCCAAAGTCTCGCTATGACGACGCCGAAGGCCCAAAAGTGAGAGCCTCTTTACGGCCTCTTCGGCTGATTCGAGCTCATGTCCTTTTGATCGAAGAAAACACGTTGTATTGTGCGTGATCTTCTTCCCCGTCCCTGCATCTGCTGGATTTGTATTGATCTTGGCTTCTTCCCTGATGCTGCAAAATATATAACGGCGCAAGCGTTTCCTTAATGACCGTTGAATTTCACGCCTGTATAAACTCTGACCATATATCACTCGTCGAACGGTACCCTCTTCCTTCCACCTCATTCACCATGCCTAGTCCTCGTCGCTCAGGAGCTCCTCCCTCCAGCTTCCGCGTTAACTTCGACCCATACCAGACGGAAGTCCCAGCCTTGAACAACTCAGGCAATGCTACATCAGATCCGTTCTCTTCAACGATGCATACCGGTTCCTATTACAGTAAGTACTTACTTCGTGTCGTATTGACTGGTGCTCATGCGTAGCAGACCTCACCCTCTGGAACCAGAACAGAGAAGAAGGCCAGAGGAGCTTTTTGCTCATGCATGACGAAGGAGAGACACCTCGCCCTCGCCGACCAAAGACTATCGAGCGTTCCACCGGTAGCTACCAGAAGTCCAAGTTGAGCCAATGCACGAGCATGGATGGTGAGTTTCTTGTATCGTGTCACTTCTGATTTAACTTACACCACCTCTCCTAGATACCTGCTCGGAACGAGGGCATTGTGGGGGTAGCCGATTCAGCGACTCGAATGAAGCCGATGGTAAGCAATACTTCTAAAGCCCCAGATATAATCTAACCTGTGCTTCAGAGTCGTTTATGTCTTTACGAAACAATCACCAATTCTTCACGCGCTCTCCATCAAGTTTCTCATGTCGAAGCCAGAAATGGGCTCCCCGTTGGCTTCGAAGGGTGTTTTCACGGAAGCGTTCGCCTGTCCATCATTAGATGGAACGGAGCCTTGTTAAGCACCGATACCCAGGTATGTTGATCTTTTCCTCATCAAGTTTGTTTAAACTGACTTGAGCACCAGACTGTCAAACTCAATACCATTTCATCAAGTCTATACCCTACAACATGCCCTTTAAACGTTGCTCACGTCTGTTGACGACCCAATGTACTTTTACTTCTGTAACATCCCCGGTGGACCATTATGCGTTCCATTCCCCCCCAGTTTTGTCCAAGAATCATGTTGTAGAAATCCGATACGAATACAAACGAATTATAGAATTATCATGGCGTGAATTGCTTTTCATCAAATCGTCCTCTAGTCATCGGCCTACTTTTCTCCCTCATCATTTCTCCCCAGCCTGCGTAGGGATTTGCCGCAAAGCCGCGGAGCCAATGATTCTGGGGGTACTAATGCCGTCAGTGGCGGCCATTCTCCGGCGCGCATTGCCAATCTTCCAAGCCTCGATCATTCCATCGGGCTGCGCCCTCGGGATAGTGCCACGCTGTGGACTTGCTTAATGTGCACGAACAGAGCAAAGCAACATTCCACTTGTCATCATAGTACTACTTTGGCTAGATGCTATTGCCTCTTCAGCTTGTCTGTTCGCGACTATAATAGTGTTTCCGAAACATTGCCAAGATTGGTCGGTGGTTTTATTGCGTTTCCTGAACTCGACTAAGACTGGAAGCAGAGGTAGCGACTCGGTCATAGACTTTGCAGACCGCTGAGTTCAATGAAATATACTGATAACCGCAATATCGTGGAAAAGGTGATGAGAAAAACACGGAGATAGATGAGTCCGCGAATAAAAATTGCTCTCGGGGTGGACTCAGCCATACTATTGTTATGAAATCGTGAAAATACTTCCCCGTGCTAGCCCGTGCCCTCTGTTACCAAGGTATGGGCGACAACTCGGTTAACAAGCTGTAGGAGGTCCAGCTCCTTGTGAGAAATGAAACCATGTACCTGATATCGATCCGAGATATCAGGGCGTCAACGTTACGCTGCATGTAATAGTAGTACATCATTGGTTAGCCGAATTTGCATAGGTGACTCTGGGGAAGAGGGAGACCGACCGAGCCAATTCATGACCTGAAGTCGTGAATGGTGTGTTAAGTATTCTGGCGCGTCGGCGGTGAAGACTTGTAGGAGGATGAGTGGCCAACGAAGCATTGTTGATCTCTTCGTCAAGCATCCTCTGACTCGAACACACACAGAACTCGGCGACCCTGCTGAGTTTCGGTAAAGTTGCAATCGTCATTGAATATTGTGAGCAGGCTCAACAAGTCATCAGTGATCTTCGAACTTGAGTGGGAAATTAAATGAAGGGGAAAAGATCCCCCAGAACAAAAACCACCGGTCCGAACAGAAGATCTTTTGTACATGAAAACTTACCCACTTGAGGATGGTGATATAAGGCACGGTCCCAAGGATGAAATTTGCGAGACTTGGCAAGCAACTGTATGGAGTACAGCCTCAGCACAATGTACATGTGCACAAGCACTGCTATTGAGTCACGAATGACTGTCGTATCCAAGCTACTTTAGTCTGCGCCGCGTCTAGAAAGAAACACAAGGACACTATTATTATCACCTAATCCTCCAGTTTCGTCCCCTCAACGCTCTATCGACCTAGTCAGGTACAAGAAGTCTACATATCGGGATGAAACCTTGCGCACACACCCCGACGCTCGTCTGGTCTGATTTCCTGTTTAACCCTGCGCTCATCTGCGTCGAGGTACAGATGGTGTGCATAGTACGTGATGGCTTCAAGCGTCGGCCACCCAGAAAAGAACTGTAAGGGGCACACTGATAGCGGTGATAGATTACCAGGAACGGGAACTCTGAAAACTGAAATAGATGGTGCACATGTATGTTTGAGGCGATATAGAGGTGTATTTGGAAAGCTCTAGATTTATCCTTCACAACACTGTCAAGAATTCTGAGCACGACGCGGTCGAAGGGACTGTACAGGTGATCAGTCGATCATTACGCGTCAAGATGACGAAACAAACAAGTTACGGCTGCAGGAAGTAAACGATGTAATCACTTTTCCAAGCCACATCTCCGTTATTCCCTGCGATCATCGCCACTTCTGCGCGACACAAGCCTTTCCTCTTCGAGTTCAGACAGAGGGAACGGCTGCCTTCTGATTTACACCGACGATGGGAAGACGCGGCAGGTAAGAGAGGTAATTTCAAACTACAAGTCTGTCGGTCCGGAGTCCGAAGCATCACGGTGCTCGTATTCAGAATATATCAGAAAAAATTATTAACAGTACCTTGGGCGATACGTGACTAATCATGGTAGAAGAAGTGAGCCCTAGAAAACACTTACACGTATATTCACCAGGGTCATCCGAATTTGATTGCCGACGAGCATCAGCAAGATCTCTGGCACACGTTGAAATATTTATGGCAATTATATCCCAACCTAATAATTACCTAGTGTATGCCATAAAACCTGAAAGAAACGAGGATTTGAGCTTCAGGCTTCGCGGATATGACAAGCGGAGAGAAAGAGTCTTCACCTAAAGGCCACCGGACCAGGAACCGACTTATGCGAAGGAAGAACGTCGAATGTCGCGTTATCTTCCTGAACTCCGTCACAGTAAGCCGCGTGTACAAAGAAAACATGCCCCAAAAACATCATTTCGGCAACACGAGGCTTATAGCAACCCGCATGGCACGACCATCGCCATCCGGATCAGGAAGCTGGCTTGGCGGATCGATAGAAGTAACGGAGGCCCATAATGAACAGGTGAAGCTATTTTGTGATAGGCAGGGTCCCGGGAATCATTGTGAGGACCCACGATGACGACTGTGCCGCACAGCGAGTGATGCAAGACAACGTGATACCCTCATAAGAATAGGAAACGGTAAGACAAATCAGAAATGGCTTTGAGTGCTGAATATCAATCAGTACGCCCTGGCGTTCTGCGCAGCGAGTGGCCAAGAGGGCCATGTGAAACACTTCACACGACGGCGTCTCAAAGTGGGGTGCGGTCCAAGCGAGAGCGACCAAAAGGCGAAGCCATCTTCTTGGGCGGCGCCTGCGCTCCTGTAAGAGGAGGTCCGTCTGACTAGGAGCGAAGAATGGTTCCGGCATACTCGTTCTTTGGATGAGAAGAGAGCGAATAAGAGTAGGTAGCCGCGTTAGAAGATGAACGGCTTCTCGCGCGAAGGGAATGACAATGCGAGGAGCGGATGATACGCCATACTTAGGTGATCATTCCTCGTGTACGCTCAACTGGGAGAGCTAGCGGCTCAGTACGGACCTGCGGGACCGAAATCAGGTCGATGGAAGGAGGAAGACTTCTTGAGTGATGCCGCCTAGTCGAGGGTGAAAATATCACTAACGTGTATGCTGGAAGCACGTTAGTAAGAAATGCGATGCGAGAGCAAGCAAATAGCTCGCCGGGCGACGGTTCAAAAAGTCGACCGGTGAGTGAATAGGGGGGTCCCGCGTGCACATTGATTCCCGAGGTCGCTTAGAGTACATTGAGGGCAGCAGTAAGCAACAAGTACGAGGGGTACATCTCTTCGGAGAAAAGGTCCAATGGGTAGCAGATAAAGCGCCGCCGTCCATCGAAATTGAATGTCGTGCGTCTTCGCGTAGCTGAAGACGCAGAAGCGAAGGCACCACTCGTCATATAGTCCGGAGATAGTCGCTGAAGTGGACCAATCACTAGAAGCAGATGAATCAGAGGAATGATCATTAACAAACAAGTCAGAGCTCACTCTATACTCAAGCATTATGGGGTATTAAGCAGTTCCGCAGGCACAAAAACTAGTCATGTTCGATGCATCCCCCGCCATGGAGCCAACCAGCACCACGCGTTGTACCTGGAGGCTGGTATGTAATATCACTGAACAAATATTCAAATGGATCACGTCTTAGCATATGATAATTTAAAAAATGTTTCGAAATTGGTGAGACGGGAGAATGAATTTACGTTGAGTTGTGAACAAACCGAGCCAGGCATTAACGTTGGCCCAGGCATTAGCGCGCAAGACCTTCATCAGCAGCCTGGCGCACCGACAGACTATGTAATAATGCTAGAAAGGCGGCAAGGACGCTCGATATGGCACTAGGCAGATACGGCGCGATCTAGCTATGGACGCATGATCTGGTTTGAAAGAATCAGAAAGAAAAGAGAAGACGGTTAAAAGAGTATGGCCCACCTTCCTCGATGGCTATTATCCCAAAAATTTGGCTACCTGGTCGTTTAGACTAGATGCAAGCTGGTGACAATACATTAGTGGTGAGAGGAAATCACGAGCAAGGAAACGTACCCAAAGGAGCGCAAGAACCCTGTATCGCCTAGCTGCGTTGTCGTACAGTTCCAGCGCGACGGGCTCGTTCAATTAAGGGCAGTCAGGTTTTACGCGGCGTTGTAACGAAAGATTCCTGAAGATCGTTCAATATGGCTGCGGATGATAATGGTGGGTCCAACGATTGACATCTCATCGGTGCCGCTACAGCGGAGCAACGGATGTAAGGCCACAGAGGTGATTGAGCGGTCTGCTACTCTAACGCCATCCACGTCGCAGTAGATCACCGGCGACAACTTGCTCGGGTTATTGAGCGCGCACAGAGCGGAGCCGCCATCAGATCCGTACTGTTCAAATCGGCTGGTAGACGTAGGATCTTTCACCGTCGTATCGACAAGGCACTGACATCGCTTAACCATTCGGCAAGCAGGTAGCAAGATTGACATTCATAGTCGATTGAAGGCAAGTCACGACGTCGGTAAACATTTCCCGCTCTCTCTCCGTGTTGAATGACCGTACATACGTCAATAGAAGCACGGTACCGCCAGCATCGGCAAATAACGAGCCTGGCCACTGAATAACAGCCATTAGCTCACAGTACAGGCACGCAGGGAACGACAAGACGTTACCTCAGTGAAGTAGATTTGCGTCATCACCCGAGTGAGCTAGGCGCCTCCTGGTTCGTTTCGACATGACTAAACCGCATAGCCGCCAGCTATCAGGGAACGAAATCATCGAACAAGACCATGATTGTTGGAAAGTATCGTCCTGAAAAGTTCTGACACCTGTGCATGGAGGCTCTCTGTTGGAGACAGTGAGCGGGGGGGAAACAAGGGCGTAAGGAAAACATACTTATCCTCTTCAGAGCGCCGGCGTATTCAGCATCGGCCACGCTCATTTCTTCTTCAAGTCTTTGCAATCCCCTCGCGGATGGAGGCAGAGCGCCGACCGCGTACCTGATCCTCCTCTTCCTCCGGCTGTGGCAGAGACTGCATGAGATATTCAACTTGCTTCGATTTCGCCACCAGATGTGTAACAAGCTCCAGCTTATTGCCTGAAGTTTGGATGAGAACGAGCAGGGCAGAGTCGTAGCAAACGCCCTCCGCACCTTCAAGGATCGCTACGACATTGTACTTCTCCGGGTTTCTCGACCTTGTGACAGGAGCAGCTGCGCTAACTTGAAGAAAATTCGACCGAGAGGTGAGGTATGCAAGGCTGTCCGATATGATAATGAGGAGCTTGGAGAGGTATTGGTCCACGTCAGTGATTTACTTGGACTAGGCGAGGCGAGTACCTGTTCAATTTCTTCCTGAAGTTGCGTTATACGGTCCATATGTGTTAATTCCTGAAGCATTGCGCCCGCTAATAAAAATGGAAAAACATCGGTATCACGTCGTAGCGGGAAGAGATACACCGGGCGGAGATTGAAATTTACTGCCCGCCTTCCGACCCTAACCCTAACGGTAGCTCACTGAGCGATTTTGGAGCGATTAACATGCGTAGTATCGACTTGCCGTCCAGTACCCCATTCGCGAAAAGGTGTATTAACGTTATGCATAACTGATACATGAATAGATAGGTCTTCCATTGAAAGAGGTATAAATACTGAATTGGTTGTCCCATCCACGGAAAATGACAAACAACGGAGTATCCCGACAGCTGTAAAGCCGTAACCATAATACCCAAAAATTTCTATCCCGACATTCACGCAGACAAGATCAACTCCGGCGTAACAAACACGGCGAAATTCTTAGTGCCTAGAACATCTCGACCATAAGCAAAGAACATACTACTTCAAAAGAATGTACACACCTTTCTCGCGATACATAAATTCCTGTGCAGTCCAGATCTGCAGACGTCCCTGCCCCTTCAACGAGCCCAGACACCTATTCATCGACTTTTCGAAATACGTCTGACTCGGAAAATAATGAGCATAGTTTTCCAGCTCCTTATCTCCAAACACCACATGCAGATTTGTCTTACGGCGTTGCTGGGCGAAGATTTTGCCAAGATTGGTCCATACGTTCAACGGAAAATCCTCTTGTTGGGTTCCGAAAATGACGTTCATGTACACATCTTGGACGCAGTCTGGCATGGTGGCGAACATGTTGACAAGCCATGAAAAGTATTCATCTTGCGTGGGCGTCGAAGAGCGAGGGTATTTCATCCACACTTGTAGGTACAGAGACCTGAGTTTCGTAAGCTTGCTCATATCGATATGTCGCGCCGCTAAATGAACCAATCCGTAAGCAATGAATGATGCAAAGTGAGCCTACAACTCACTATACGGCAATGCATGAGTAAACATCACCAGCTCCTCCAAAGTTGTAGGCACCTTATCCAAAAGCCGTTGGATGACCTCAAACGACGACAAAGCCGACGCAGTCACCCTAAGAGCACGCAACTTGCCCAACTGCGCCGCAGGGGTCGCACCACTAAGGTTATTCAACAATATCGACTGCACGATATTATCATCAACGCGTATCTGCAGCGCCTGCAGCGACGGCATCTTCCACTCCGTCGGAGGCTCAAACGCAATCTGGGCATTGGGATCCTCATTATTGCGATCAACCGGGAGATCATCATCTACAAAATCAAAATCAATAGGAGGATGGTTGAAGATACTCAGGGAAATGAGGTATCGCCATTCCCAGCGCGACCCTGCAGACAGCCTCGGTGCTTGCTCTTTAGGGCGGTTGTCCTGCAAGCCGACCCTTTCCAATCTGAGGAGTTCCAGCGAGGGAAACAGTGAGATGGCCTTGAGCAGTGTCGAGACGTCTCTCAGTTGCATGAGTGACAGATCCAGGCACCTCACACTGCTCAGGCCGGTATGCAGGTGATCCGCGACAGATGACAGTCCATCACTGTCGATTTTCAGAGTACGAAGATTGGGGAGGCGACGAAGCACTTCTGCGGTAATGGGAGAAACGGAATGACTGTAGACGTGTAATCTCTTTACGTATTGCCCGACATGTGGTGATTCAGTCAGGAGTGCATTGAATTGTCTGCAAGATCGTCGAAGAAGCTTGATATTCCGGAGCAGGCGCTTCTGTGCAGAGGGAGTAAAATAGCCACATATCAGTGAGATTGACCTGTACGTGGAAATGGTCGAGAATGGGTCTCCATCTAGGTCATCGAGAATTTTGTCGATGAGCTCCTGTGGTAGACGCGTCGCCATGAACACTGCAAGAATAGGTCAAACTTTGCAATTGCAATGTAAGGACAGGGTCGCACCTGAGGAATTACTTCAATTTAGAACAGGCTTCCGGTGAATCCGTGCTCGTTACGAGGAAGGTGTCACGCCTGTTAGAGACCAAGGTCAGTGGGCAGTGATAACGGTTGTCGTATCACATGACCTATGAACCCAATTCTTTGGGAAGGAAGAAATTTGTTCGACCCGAGGCAGCGTTACACTGGCCAACAATGGCGGTAACAAGAGAAGATTCTGTGATGCTTAGTCAGCTTCATTTCAGAGTCAAGGAATCGGGCCGAGCTCCCGACTCCACTCAGTGCGTTCTGACACTCCGCCGATACCTTGTTACAGCGACAGTCATTAGAGCTCAGAGAATACGTACGTCGTTTCTATACACTAAACTTCGCCTCTGAAAATTCACAGGCGTATAATTTCCCATTCTATCAGAAATTACGGTGATGACATGTATTATTCAAACTGGCAGTGACGGAGGACATATCGCTATGCTATTTGACTATCAAGCCCCCTTCCTTGTTCAAGTTTTAATTCATGAAACATCACAACAAAATTGCTCCCATCAGTAAAGCGAATACGCACCATGCTTTGCTTTGTTGACAACTTGCTATCATCAACGAATATCCTGATTTTCCGTAGACAGCTGGGCGGCGACTAATTTGCGCGAGTCAAAATAGTATTGGTACCTCCTGCTTTTTGGGACCCAATCATCGTGAATTTTGATCGGCTTTTTTTTTTTTTGTTTTTTTTTGGTGGAGCTTTCGAGTGACCGGCACCTACCGCGTTAGCCCCGTCCATTAGCTAAGGTTGCAGGGATTTTCATCCCGTCATAAGAGGACCTACCCCTGAAGAGATACACTTGGATACACTGATTTTCAGTAGTGTGGGACTCAGATCGGATAATGTTAGCTATCATTACTATGTTGTCCGTAAAATAGGATCTAAAGACATAACCCAAAAAGCTTGTTTTCTGGGTTATTTTTACGCACCAAAAAGAGCACGTTCTAGGTCCGTTTTTTCGAACCTAAAAACATACCGGCTCCAGCAGTGAATTATAATAATAGCTCGGCATAGGCCAACGCTGCTTCCACCAAGGCTAAACTCATCATCCCATGCGATAACTGCGTATTTTTGGCAGAGCTTGAGAAGCCGTTTCCTAAAACTTGGTCGGCATTTTCATCATCGTTACCACTCGGAAAATATAAGGAAACTGACTCGGGCATTCCGCCCGTGATTTCTCTGAATAACTCTGACCAAGTTTCTCGATAGTGATCTTGTTCTTTGTGGACGCTGATTCCTCGCATAATCGCAGCCCAGGGTATAAGAACACCACTCCCGACCTCAGTTCGAAGGAAGTCATAACCACCGCCTCCATCGTCACCAGTTTTGACCAAAAATTGCGTGCCATTGTGGCACGTAACTCGACCTACCTATTCGTTTAAAGTCTTACTTTATTGTAGCCACTCCTCCGGAGATGTGCGAATCACGTCACCAGGATGTCCTGTTGGTAATTACTTCCAACGACTCCAAACGAATTCTCGAATGGGCCGATCTTTCTTTGTGGCTTTTAGGTGCGCCCTTCATGATCATACAGTCCAGGGTCGGAGAACGCCGCTCCCCACAATTTGTAGGAACTTGAAGTTATCGTCCATTATTCTGACGGAGTCACGTACGCTTCTAGGATACCGGCTTTATTAGCTTGACGAGTCAATGATAGCCTACTATTTATGCCTAGCGCTTGCGTCGTTCCTTCAAGTTACTTTGATCGCGAGGACTGGTTCAGTTTAAACGGCTATAACGTGCAATATTAGTAGGAATGAAGAAACGCTGTTAAGGTTTTACTATGATACACTAAACAAGACATCCAAAACAAACAGACGAATGCCGGCTATCATGATAAACCCGTCAAAACGCCTACAGAATTCGATCGCCGCCTTCCTCCTTCATCGACATCTTTGCCAACAATCTTGCTGACCCGATAGTCAACAGGTGCACTTGACCGTCTCGAATTCCTAGATTCGGAGTACTCCGACGGAAGCATAAAGAACTCCTCCGGCGATAGCAAAGGCGCACTCTTCCTCACCTCCGGCACTGGCTCGTCATCACCGTACCACGACCCTGAAGAATAAGAAGAGCGGGCAGAGGATGCGCACGCCGAAGAATATGCCGACCACCGGCTCCCTGAAAGACCGCCATTGATATCAGCTACCCCCAATGAAGATCGTGCGGTGTCGTTACTGGGAACTGTTTGCGAGGGAAGCGTTAACCACGGCGACTTCTCAGCAGGAGTCAGCTTAGCTGTGGGAGGTACGGCGGGCGTTGGCGGTGTGACGCTGAAGCTGAACGAAGACTGCCGTTTGTTCTCCTCCTTCTCTTCTACCAAGCTATCTCGGTCGACGAAGTCCCACCTGATGCATTTTCCTTCCTTGACGCCCCGGACTTCATTTAACCATTTTTTGACGGGTGGCCTGCTGACTGCGAGATAGACAAGGAGAGTTACAACAATAAAACCGAAGAACGCAGAGCCAATGATGAATAGCTGGCGGACTGGGACAGGATATTGCTCAGCCGGCATCTGCAGTGTCTGTGTGTGCGAAGGACCGGCAGGGACTGGGGACGAAAGGTCGGAAGTAGCAGTAGGAGACGTAGCTGTACCAAGATCGACTTGCTGATCGTTCGATGAAATGGACGTTGCGATGACTACTGAGCCGGGCACCAATACCATTTGGCTAGTAGGCGTTGGGACCGTCGAGGAGAAGCTAGACAACATATCAATGCTACTCGCCGCATCTTGCGTCGGGTTCGGACTAGGCGACTCAGCATAGCTTTCGTCCAAATCGCTCGAGGTGCTAGGCGATGCCAGGGAAGTGGATACGGCTTCGGTTGGATCCTGGCTAGGTGATTCCGTCGGGGACAGACTTGTTAGCTGCTCGACCTGCGCGTCCAATGTTGGAGTTAGCGACAGTGTCTGAGTGTCATTTTGAGGGTCTGGTGTCGTCGTCTGCGAGTCCTGAGTTTCGGCTGCCGAGATAGCTTGTACTGGAGTAGGAATAACAGTGATAGAACTAGCACTTTCAGTCGAACTAAGCACATCAGTAGTCTGCAGGCTCTCCGAATGTCCAGCAGAGATAGACGAAAGGGCGCTATAGAAGGAGGTCATGAGAGAGCTAAGGGCGATATCGTCTGTTGTGTTTGGATCGCCTCGTATGCGTAAAGGTAAAGCCAAGGTGCTCTCCGAACTCGTAGCCAAAAGATAACAGAAAACGACAATAAGGTGTTGGAAGGAACGTGGTGCCATGGTAAAGAATGTGGTTGTCTCGTGGACGTGGACACTGGCGGTATAGGCGCGGGTAGATGCTAGGGTAGGGCAGGATAGACGAGATGGTGGTTGATAGTTAAAAGACGAACATGTCGATCACGATCTATTTGAACGCCGGATCACGGGGGCTTGCCTTTTTCGTGGCTAAACACGATCACGTTACCACGGTGTACGAGGCGGGGAGTCGTTACAGAGATCAAAAGGTAGGGGGGCTAGAGTCTAGCACGCACTCATAATTTGTCTTAGGATATGAACATCTTCGGAATGTTTCTCGGCTTCGTGAGCCTCCAAGCTGGAATCAACTATTTAGGAGCCCCGCTGCTGGGGCCTCTCCATATTGTTTAATAAAGAGAGGACCGCCCCTGACCGGGTCTGTGCCACCGGTGCCCGGAAAGGCACCGGGCGTATGATGGAATCACGAAGACTTGGTATTCGTTCTATATCATTATTGCACTCCTACATTATCTACTGAGCTTCATTCTGCGGACTAGGGCAGTGAGGACGAGCATGGCCTTGAAGTCGGAAATAGCCACATAGTTAAGGTCTGATATGCTTGAAAATGTCAGCTTGTCAAAGAAGCTCTCAGAGAATTTTGAAGCAGGACTTGGTGATTGATAGTCAGCGAAACTGAGCAATGTAGCCACGAGAAAAGTGGGAAGAATGATAAAAACCGTGACAAGACGAGTTTTTATATTTTTACAGGACAAGAAAAATACATGGACTACAGCTACAAGAATGTCAGCTACTGCCTGTTATTGTGATAAACAAAAATGGACTTGACCTTGTTCATATGTACCCAGTTTTTGCCAGAAAAACACGGCTCAGTATGCCACAGAAAAGCAAATTGTCAAATAACACCACCAGCCTTTCGAAAGGATAAGGGATGGATCAAAGTAAGAAACAAGGACATGGCTATAGGGCCGTCATCTTGGAGAACTGACGTAGCCTGCAACGGGACAACGAAAAGCAGGTTACCTTTCAGCATTGAATATCGAGCTATGAGTGAGACTGCTTAATGAACCCATAATATTAGTGATTATGACCATTAGGCTGCAAATGGTAGCACGCGCGCAAAGGCGCTGCTTCAAGGTCCGACCCAGGGCTGACTTTGATGAGCGGGGCGTGGCGTGGTGTCGTCGAACGAGATGCAAATGGGGAGCGCTCAAACGAAAAACGAAAAATGGGACAACGCTCCGGCTGGGATCGGTCTGCAGGCCGAGGCAAGAACCTAGAAAACGCCAGGGCTCCTGCAGAGCCCCTCGGAGCGGGGCTCCCCAATAGTTTTATTCCTCCAAGCTTCGTTTATGAACAAATTTCTGTTCGCAGTGAGGGCAGAAATGCTTTTGGATTATCTGCGTACATTTATCGTTCGGACTCGGATGCACTTTTATGTGTTCCTAGAACCATTTCGCCCATCAATTTTGGGGAAATATATTGAGGTCGATACTCACATTAAGTGCTTTACTTCTGCGGAATACTGCACCACATTTTGGACAAGGAAAAATGCCCATTGTATGCACGGATTTGTGACCCTATTAATCAGCGTTAGCACCGGCACTTTGTTAATGAAAGACCGCAATTACAGATCGTCCTCTGTAACTCCTGCTTTCAAAATCGTAGCCTAAATGTGGACATTTGGGGGGTCGGACAATGATGCCGAAAAGTCAGCAGTGCATTTGAAATATTCAGTATTTTCTCTATATAAGCTACCACTACTCCCAACCTCAGACCAGTCGACGTTGCTAGAATTTGAGGTTGAAGGCAACGTCGACCCCAGCAGTATCGTTTTCGTCTCCTGTTCCGAACATCTTTGGGCGGCAAGTATATACGTCATTTCAGGGTATTGATATTCAGTATTTGAATATTCTACAAAGTCCGCATCAGCCCCAGGGTTGAAGAATGCGGACATTTGCTTAAAAATATAATGACCTGAAGGAAGTAAGGGATCCATTAATGACAGAGAGGCCTCTCTACCACCTGTCGTGTCAGAGTCAAGAAGTACTTCAGCCTCAGATTCGAAGGATGGATGATGCATATCCCAGTCCTCGAGGTTACGCCCCGATATGTGGCGCAGCTGGTACCTTGTAGAAGAGAACCATGATCCGCCAAAGAACCCATGTTTGCGTCGGTGCGTCGCTGTCTTGGCAATGCGCTTCTTGACGTCGACTTTGATCCTGTCACCGATGGGCCCTGACTCAAACTCAGAGTCCGCCATCAATAGAGGGGCTAAGAGTATCTCACACCTTCATTTGGTCGGTGGGTTCCAGATTCTCATAGAGAGGGTCTCCAAAAAAGCAGGGTCAGTGTCGGACATGACGGCAGCATCGAAATATATACCTTTGGGTAGCTGTGGCAACACGACGCAGTTAGAACTTCTGGCGCTTCACATCCGCGACGTCGGCGACCAATCGGCGACTGGCAGGCATCATCTAAGAACGCAACTTGGTAAATGCAGCGGCCACGTCTAAATCAACTGACATTTTATATGAGAGCACGAAAATGATCTTGCATTTTCTTTTTCTTGTTCGGAGGGAGGATGATAAAATAGCAATTGTTCTTTATCGTTGTATTCAAAGATCTGCGGTGTTAGGGTATATGTTGTCCATGATGGAGCGCCGGCAGTTTCAACCGAGGCGCTTGTATTGCGGAGCTGTTGGTGATGAAGTTGTCAGAGAATGACCCTCACAAGATCTCTCAACAGAAACGACGATATGTTGTCAGTTATGAGGATCGCGACGAGAATTAATAACGGTCATGATTGGTGGTGGTAGTGTTTCTATGTCAAGAGCGAAAATGGATGAGCCGAGTCACCCATGAGCCAAATGTTATTGAGCTCGGCATTTTGATCGTACAAAAGAAGGGAAAGCTGATGTACTATTATGTACTATCAATGTTTTGTCTAGCAATATCATAAAGTACGAACGACGAAAATTAGTAATTTAGAAAACCACGCAAAACTCGAAAGAATAAAAAAAGAACATGACTTGGTCAAACCCACAATCTTCTGGTTCTCCAAATCTGTTACGGCCCGATCTGTCACGTGATCTTGGGACGTGCGTCACTCTTGGGCTGTCTCGCGTTCGGACAATCACCCATAAGTAAGAGGACGGCTAGTCTTTAGAGTAGTGAGGTAGATGGTATATGATTGCAATTTAGTCAGAAGATAGAGACTAAGTACAAAGTTTTGCTACTTTATATATGAAAGTATGGCAGTTATTAATAGATGAAACACGAATGTCCTTGCATGAAACGTTCGAAGTCAGATGACCATACACCAACTAGATGGTGAGGATTTGGAATGCCCGGATTATGAGAGGTGTGTTTGGGCTGAATATTGGGGTTATAGCAGATACGATGTGTTGCATAAGTGCTGCAATGTAAATCATGATAAGATAATGGAAAAATCATAACATTACCCCCTTGTTAAAGCAGTCATCCCAACTGCTATGGTTCTTCTTCAGGGGTTTCAAGTTGTGATTGTGCTTGTTTGATCCAGTATTGATCAATCAGTCATTTTCATATGTCTTTATCCAGGTTGATAATCCACTTTTGATGTCCATCCCTTTGTTGGGCTAAATAGGCCACATCTCCCTGATCTGAGTATTCATGATCAAGCAGATGAGTTATGATTTTGTTTGTTGGTATGATTTTGGTGGTGTGTAAAGCTTGGTTAATGTTTGCTTTATACTCCAAAATCACATCTTTTGCATTTGTCATCTCCATTTCTCAGACCCAGGAGTTGTGCTCTCTTGTCCATCCTTTTCATTTGACCAAATAGTCTGTGACTATCTTGGATGGTTGTCCTTTCTTGCATCATACTTGGCGAGTATGGGAATCTAGTACTTCTTTGATCTCATATTCCTCCTGTCCATCGATGAGGTCAGGAGGGGGAGGCAGCAGCAGTTGTTGGTTTGGAAATGAGGGTGCAACATACAGGGTCAACAACTTTTCATTGAATCAGGGCGAATCTTCCAATGTGGCAATAGCTTCAGTTTGTATGCTGATGCTCCTGCTTTTTTGATGATTTTAAATGGTCCTGTTCATTTATCATCAAGTTTTTTCTTGGGACATGGAAGATAGAGGTTGGTTCTGTCAAGCCATATATGGTCACCAGCCTGATATTGTCATGGTGATTTTTTTGCCTTGTTGTATTGTGCTTTCATTTGTGCTGCTGCCTTTTCTAAAGCATCATGGACCTCCTTATGGACTTGGGCCATCATTTCTGCAAACTCTATGGCTGAGGGATTAGTGAATTGGGTTTTTCACATAGAATCAGGAAGGAGTTGAGGATTTCTTCCATATAAGGCCATGAATGGGCTTTTCCCTGTTGCTGAATGCACTCTGTTGTTATGTGCAAATTCAGCAAGTGGTAGCCATTCTACCCAGTCATTCTGTCTGTGATTGATGAAAATTCATAAATACTTTTCAATCTCCTGATTGACTCGCTTAGTTTGTCTGTCAGTTTGCAGATGGTATGCCATGGATGCATTCTGGGATATATTCAGCATCCAGTAAAGTTCCTTCATGAAGGCAGACATGAATTGAGGTCCTCAGTCTGAAATGACAACTTGGGGCATCCCATATTTGGCATAGACATGATTTCAAAGTATATGGGCCCATCCCTCAGTGGATAATTCTTCATGACAGGGAATGGGGATAATATTCTTGGAGAATTGATCAACAATGACAAGTAGAGCATTGTAGCCTTCTGATTCTGGGAGTCCAGTAATCATGTCAATGGAGATATGAGTCCAGGGGGCATCAGAAATAGCATTGGGATATAGTGGAGCAGCCTTTGCCTGTGTACTGCTTTTCATTCTTTGGCATACTTTGCATCCTTTGATGTAGATCTCCACATCTTGTTTTGCTTTGGGCCACCAATAATTTCGTAGGATTAATTCAGTGATTTTGATGATTCCAGGATGTCCAACAGTTATATGATCATGATGTTGGGCAATGATATTTCCTCAGAGACTTTCATCCTTCAGAATATAGATTCATCCATCATACCAGAGGAGGTCATCCTTCTGGGTAATCCCTCATTTGTGATTAAGGGATTTTTCAATCCCAGAATCCCACTGTTCCCATTGTCAGGTAGCATCTTTGATTTGTATAATCTGTTCATTATAAGTGGGCAGCATGAGTGCCCAGAAGTGTTCTGGAGAAAGAACAACTACATTCTTGTTGTCTTCTTTCCTCTGATCATGATCATCATATTGACTAAGTAGATCAGCCTTCTTGTTTGCTGTTCCAGCCTTGTGCTGAAGAATAAAATGATACTCCGCAAGCTCAGTCACCCATCAAGCTTGTCGATGGTTCAGCTTCTGTGGTTTGCAGAAATACTGGAGATTCTGGTGATCCATCCTGATCTCAATTTCCTCCTTGATGCCCATCAAATAGTGTCACCATTCCTCTAGTGCTAGCATGATGGCTAGTAGCTCCTTGTTGTATATCTCATAGTTTTGTTCCATTGTGGTTAAGGCTTTAGACATGAACACAACTGGTCTCCATTTGCTGTTTTGCTCCTGAGAGAGGACAGTGCCAATTGCTCCATCACTAGAGTCTGCTTCTACCCTGAATTTTCCTTCATCTGAGGGAATTGTTAGAACAACATTGGTGGTCATCAGGTTTTTAAGCTGAATGAATGCCTGTTCTTATTCTGGTCCCCATGTCCAGTCAACTTTGCCAGTTAACTGTGTTAAGGGTCTGACTATTTTGGAATAGTTATGAATGAATTTTTGATAGAAGTTGGTGAACCCTAAAAAAGATTGAAGTTTCTTTTTCTTTGTAGGGGTTGGCCATTCTGTGATTCCAGCAACTTTGACAGGATCCATGCAGATAGAATCTTCACTGATGATCACTCCTAAGTACTCAGTTTTGAGTACTTTGAATTCACATTTTTTGGCTTTGAGAAATAGTTTATTCTCTCAGAGTCATTGGAGGACTTGTCATACTATAATTTGGTGTTCAGAAAGGGATTTGGTAAAGATCAGGATATCATTGAGATAGATAGTGACTTTTCCTTCTGCAATAAGGTCCTTGAAGATGTTGTTTATCATCCACTGGAACATGGCTGGTGAATTGGTAAGTCTGAAGAATATGACTATGGGTTTGAAAAGCCCTTGATTAGTTTAGAATGCTGCTTTTTCTTCATCTCTATTGTGGATGCATACATTGTTATATCCCCATCTAACATCTAGTTTGGAGAAATACTTGACTCCTCATAACTTGTTGATGAGTTCAGAAATCAGTGGAAGGGGATAATGATTTTTGATGATCATCTTGTTCAGTTTTTGATAGTCTTGAACCAGACATAAAGATCCATCCTTCTTTTTTACAAAGAAGAAGGATGAGGCAAAAGGAGATTTGAAGGGATGGATACATCCAGAGTCTAAGTTCTCATCAAGGAACTTATCCAACTATTCTTGTTCATTACAGTTTAGTGGATAGACCTTACAGTCTAATGTGGATTTGGCATTAGGGATCAGCTTGATTGCATGATCCCATGGTTTTTGTTCAGGGAGTTCATCAAAGCTTTCTTTTGAGAATAAATCTCTAAAGCTTTGATACTGAGGAGGCACAAGCTCCTCAAAAGTCTTCTTCAGCTTTTCTGCATTTGCCACTGCTGCTAATTCATTGGCATGATGTACTGCCCATAGAAGGATTTCCTCTTGCATGTTGATTGCAAGAATACTTTTGCCTTCTTCTAGCTCTTTATCCCATCGATCTTCACTGTCTGTATCAGGAAGAGAAAATAGACTCTTGATGCATGAGCAGCATCCAAAAGTCATTTGACCTATTTTCCAATTGATTAATGGGTTATGGCATTTAAGCCAGTCATGCCCCAGGTACAAGATTTTGGAGCCTAAATCCATGACTGCCAAGTTGATTCATTTGATGTGGTCCCCAATAGTCATTTGGAGTTCCACAAATTCAGTTATGTCACTGGCCTTGTTATAAGTTCCATCAGCATTATAGATGGGAATGGGTACTATGGCCTTTCAGGTGTCCAACTGGTGCTGTTGGACATAGCTTCAGTTGATTGAGCTGCCCATGCAGCCACTATCTAACAATGCTCTGGTTGTTAATGTCTGTTTCCCAGTACAGGGAGCCAATTTGACATCCACCAGAAAATCCCATCTGGAATTATTGGTGCTTTGGATATATCAAATCAGTTCATGAAGTTCATAGAGCTTTTCACAGGCTAGGCTCTCTTCAGTCTTCAAACTCTCAATGAATTCTTCAGTGAGCTCTCCAAGTTGTTTGGGATAAATCCAAATGGAGAGAACTGCTTTGGTGACAGCCAAGTTCTTCATAGTGCAGATGGTGCATAGAGTCCAGTCGACTCCAAATGATCTGTACCACACATGATTAGATCTTTGTGGGATTGTCAGGATTTCAGGGTTCAGTACCCCCTTGTTAGGGAGTGGTTTGGGTTTGGGTTTCAGGGTTTGTTTGGGTTTCCAGATTTGAAATGCTATGTCATCTTCTTCATTGGGTACTTCAACAATAGTGGTGGTTCTATTGGAGTGCCCCCTCTTTACCACCTGGGTGCTAGTGGATTCCTGTCCTGTGGCTGTTGTGAGTGCTACTGGTAATGGGCAATAGGTAGTTGCACTCTGATCTTTGGGGATGTCAACTGGTGAAGTTGGCATTCATTCCACATTGTCAGAGTCAGGATCTGCTGGCACCAGCAGCTCAACTGATACCTTCTCTCTCAAGTCAGAGGGCTTGCTACCATGTCTCTGGCTAGCACTTTCCTTGATGGAGCTAGACTGAGGTCTTGCTGGGCTCAGCCAAACTTTCAGATCCTGGATCAACTGCCCCTTTTTTACTGCCTGAGTGCTAGCAGCTTCCCCCTGTTCTTTGGCCTGCACCTGCTCAGGAGTGCACACAGGATCAGGAGGATTCTGTGCCCATCTTAATGCCAAGGTTCCACTACTATCCATTCTGGTGGAGTACTCGGAACTGAGACCAGTCACTAATATGGTTGCCATCATCACTGTCAGTTCAGCCAATTAGTTTCTCCCAACTGGACCAGATAGCAGATGGCTCTGCTCCTGTGATCTTCAGCCTTGGTGGGTGCTTGTTTCCCCCAATGGCCCTGGCAAGGCTGGGTTTGGACTTGGCTTCCTAAATGGGGGCATGGGGATTTTCAGCTTCAGAGGCTCTAGGGTGTCCTGTCTACTTGTCCTAGTCCACAGTTTTACCCATGTATCCAGTGAGTCTACTGAAGTAGACTCATTGGACTTCATGGCAGTGCCAGCACCACCTGATAAATCCTGCACCTCATCAGGGGCTCAGGATTCACTATATATAATTGTGTCAGCTTCTTCTAGAAGTGTGACATACCAGTTTTTATTCGATTCTTCAGAAATCTTCAGTTTCAGAGTGTGAAATGAAATTATATTTTTTTGTGTTTTTAATTATCCTAATGCATGTATGTAAGTATGACCCATGGAAACCAAGGACTCACCCCTGGAGGTATGGGTCAAGCAAGAGGAATTGAATCCTTGTCAACCTATCTTTTTATCTCCTCAATCTTGGCCATAGGTGGCACCATTTTGTTAGTGGGCCCTACTGACCTAACATCTTTAAAGTCCTTTCTTCTAGGACAATCCTTGGCCAGGTGACCTTTCTCATCACACCTGAAGCATCTTCCCTTGGCTCTTCATTGATCAATCTCCATGGGCTTACTCGACTCTCCATTGATATGCTTGGTAATGGTGAGTGACAAAAGAATTAGGAAACAGCAATGAACATCAATCACACTAAACCTCTTACTACTCTACACTTAATCACCAATATTGAATTTGGGTCATTTTGAGTATGATGGAAGCACTCTGCAGACTTCAATAATCAATTACAGTTGTCTTAAAGATGTTTTATTCGTTACTAGTGAGTTATACAAAGTACTACTCATGCTAGTGGGGTTGGTAAGACACATTGGGTAAAGAGTGACTTGGTTTGAGCTACTGTGCTCGTTCTGACTGAAACTGCTTTGAACTAGTGGCACTCTTGGCCCTATACTGCTTCCTACAAGTGATAAACACTTGACCAGTCGCACTCTTGGCTGACTAGTGGCGCTCTTGGCCTAAGAATAATACTATAACTCCAAGAACTTTGCTTGAACTAACTTCAAAACACTCCGGACCTTTGCAGGACATAGCAGTGACTCTAAGGAACTTCAATTCAATGCAATACTATGGGTGACTTAGCAACTATTAATCACTTTGTTGAGGTTAAGCACAAATGCCTTTAATTGGCAACACCAGTTACTACCAGTGAGGGCTCAACTGCGGGGATGGCTTGCCTGCTTTTCACAAGCGCCCATCCCACTACTTATATACTACTGAGGCAGAACTATAAATATCATCTGGGTATAGGGTATATTGGTAAGGATTTCTTGGCTAGTCATAAATGATGGTGAATAATCACACAATAGTCGGTCTAGTCTGTTTTCTTTTCAAATATTCAGTCTAGAGACTCCACAGTCAGTCTTTCCGCACCCTTGGCCCAACTACATGCTCTAGTAATGTGGTTATATGGATATCCGGATATTGGTGCCTGTAACAGCTATCTGATCATGATTGAGGGTGCAGTCCAGCTCCACTAGTATCGATCATAAGAGATCTATATCGCAATAGTCAGATCTGAGCTCAAGGTTAATTCATTCCTAATTTATTTCTAAGTACTGTTTCAAGATTGTTATGTGACTAGTTATCCTAACTTAGGTGTTTATGCCCAGTCTGGGCTGCTAGTGACAGAACTTCATGAGATCTGTGTACTCTGCTCCTGGTTTTTGTGTGCTAGTAGCATCCTTTGTTTGCTAGTGGCTGTATTTCACTTAGTCCTGCTAGCATTCGAGTTACTAGTCTGGCTGGCTGGTAGATTTAACCCACTAATGGTGTTGCATCTAAGTCCTGGCTCTACCAGTTGCTTACTGCTTTTAACTATTAGCTCAAAGCCTCAGCTATAGTCCTCTATGTATCACTAGTATAGGATAGATGTGCAATATTATTGTTACAAATTTGCAAAATCTAGGTGTGAATGCATAGATGGCATATCAATGAGAAAAGATGGTGGTCAAGATACTCGATCACGAATACTCTGACAATGGTGACATCACATACCTCACCCAACAAAAGGATGGGCTCTGGAAATGGATCATTAATCTGGACCAAAACCAGTGGAAAGTGCTAATTGACCAATATTGGATCAATCAAGTTACTTTGCAACTTGAAACCCCACAAGAAGAGCCTTAGCAGTCGGGATGACTGCTTTAACAAGAGGGTAATGTTATGATTTTTCCATTTTCCTTATCTAAATCCAACATCTGATCACTATTCTCATTCCACATTGCTCATCTATCGATAACCCCATTGATTTCCTCATGCTGTCACTGTATTTGCAACCACCTGACCATGAACATCTTACAAACACATGGTCTTCAGAAGGTTTATGCACGAAGTACACATGGACTCCTCTATTATTAGCCCTTCAGTTTTCAGTATATAAGTAGTGTACTTCCTGTGTATATTCCTCATCTTCCAACCAAACTTAATATATATACCATTCTACACTCTTCTAAAGACCTCCACTGCTCTCCTAATAAGGGTGATTGTCTGAACACGAGACAGCCCAGGAGTTAGTGTCTGGTCCCAAGATCACATGTGAACTGGGTCCTAACAATACCTGATTCTACTTGTCTCAGTTTTTGGACCAATGTCATTGAATGGCCATTACTGCTGGGATACCAGTTCCAACTGAGAACATGTGCATCACTAGTTCTGGACTTTTGGTTCCTTCAAAACAGATCATTGAGTTGCTAGTCCTGTCACTTAGAGTTCAGACCCATCACAGCTGACCCTTACTGATCTAGTGGGGGCTTTCTGGCTTCCAGGTTATCTTTACACATACTTTCTTATGGGTACAGTCACAAACATAGTGGTGGATGACTGGCAAGCATATCAATATGACTGAGAGTCACAATATGTGGACTCCTCGAATTAGAATTCAAATTTCGAATCAAATACATCAAGTGCTATGGGATCCTGTAATATATCCCAAGTGAAACACAGCTACAGCAGAACCAATGTCCAACATTACCCTGGGTTGGGATAGACATTTTCTTCACCAAGATGAGACCGCATATGCTAGAGATTCAGCTGTTCAGAGTATAAGAAATATTATCACCATTTAAGAGACACTGTAAATGTATTACAAAATATATCTGATGCCTGAGTGCAAGATCGGACCTTCAAGCTCTGGGTATCGTAAGAGCAAAAGAAAAAAAGGAAGGATGAGGGTATATGATTGCCATGTTCCATCTATGGCCGAAGATATCCCTCTGCCTGTATTTTGCAGCAGCAGTTACGATCCTCATCCCTTAACAAACAGAGCCAACTGGTGTGCGTCAATAAAGTGCCTTCAAACTTGGTATGTTTACCAGTCTTGCAACAGGTATTCAACCTCGCCTCATTGTTCAAAAGATAGCACCACTTCTTTGAAGTAAGGATGTCCGAAGATTTGCTGGCGAACCTGACGGAAATAATGAACACAGAAGAAACGGCAGAGTAAATATGCAACATTACCCGCAATGCTTGTCATATATCAAGAAACCCAATCTGCGCCTGCCACTCTACAGGGTCAAATAGGGCATACTACATTTCTCGTGGAATTAAGTGTGCTGTGAAGTTTTCTTAATGCGGTCCTGGGGCAAATTTCTCAGGTTCATCCAGCGTGATAGATAAGAGCATCCAATAGCAGCAGCGGCGTAGGTACTAAGCTTTGACGACTCAAGCGGGAAGTTAAAAGCCTTCAGAGAGCCAAACATTTACTCTGTTGAACGGAGCCATACCGATGGTGCTCTGGTTTATATTTATTAACTCCAACCCTTACCACGGGGTGCACGGGAACCCACGGGCAAAAGGAATCAGTTCTTATGAGTTCATGCGGAAAGGACCTAGAGAAAGAGGCGCCCTAAATGCCACTGTAAGACTGATGGATCCGCAGGGACTGAAAGCCCCAGATTCGCCACTGTTCGAGAATAATGTAGTTGTTGGAACGGCCGAATCAGGTGGCAGTACATCATAGTAAAGAGTTTTGCGAACAGTTGCGTTGATACCGTTTGTACATGTACAAGTTTGAGAGCTACTAATAATATAGTTCTATACGTAGAAATTAGAGTAGTCAAATATAACACAGGAACCATGCTTACTACACAATCTGATTCCGGTTCTGATTCTGATTCCATCACTGGAGATGGAGTTCCGCAGCCTTATCCACTGACGTATAGAACATTTGAGACACGGCCCTTTGGTCACCTGTTTGCGCAATCCTATTCAGCAGAGTCAGAAAGCAATGGATGCACGTAGGAGATGAACCAACTTCATGCTTATACTGATGTAGGTGTGGATTTGCGCAGGGCCAGCACGAATCCTGAACTTCATCGACCTGGTAACGTCTACGAAGCCAGCAACGATACCAGCTTCCTATCGTCATATCAGCATGGGGGAAGACACGTACAGGCGATACAACATACCTCATCATGAATGAGTTCCTTCCAATCGATTTGCACATCTTGTACGACTCCCGCGCCGAATTTCTCGGCCAACGATTTCTTAAACTGTTCGACAGATACCTGGGTATGGTTCACCAGAACCTCAGCATTTTCAGTAAATGCAGAAACTTCCTGAAGTTGATTCTCTGAAGGTTTGAATAGAGACGAGAAATGGGATTTGGTCCATTCCGTAAGAGAGCTCGGCGAAGACATGGTGGTTGCAGTTAAAGGTTCTGGTGGCTTAGACCTGACGTCACTACCGCTTTTATACGTGTAGATATATTTTGGATGACGATTTTGCCAGATATATGGCCCCAAGAACCGTAAATGTCCTGAGAGATAAAAATTGGTATGTTGTGAAGTAAAAGGGCGATGTGTCGTGACGGTACGGAGCAGCATTCGGATTCCCGGCCCGCGTGACTCAAGGGCTTGGAAGTTTGGGACCTTTTTCGCCGATCTGGCGGGATTAGCCGTTTGAGCCAAACCATAAGTTTCATAAACTGTAACTTTTTAGCACATTTGCTACAAAACCTACAGAATTTAGATATATATATCTAGTTTTTGAGTCAATTGATTATAATTTTTATCTATATACCGGTCCGCTTGCCGATGCAACACACGTGGCATCACCGCCTCAGAAACCGCGGGGGCGTCGTCGTTCTTCCTTTCCTCCTTCATTCCGTTTTTTTTGATCGCCATCTTAACATAACAATCTCACTCCCTAATACCTGAAAACGTTTTTATACCTGCAGCAACAGCATTTGGCACAAATTCTGTTATACAGGCGAAGAATATGTCTACAGACCCATACCATGCAGTCCAACAAGAGATACAGACATCGCTACAGGCCGCGACGCAGCTCCGCGCGTCCTATATTAGAATAAGAAACATGAAGGGAAAAGGCGGGGAGGAGGGGGAGGAGCTGGTGTGGGCGAGGAACGAGGTGTGTTCATAAATCTTCATTTTCATCCTGCTTGATTATTTTTGCTCTCACTACTTTCTGTCTTGTTTTCCCCCTGAAATGATAACCGATCCCTCTCTTTGCAGTTTAAAGCAACCCTCGCAGCATTAGAAGCTGACCTGGAGGACCTGGAGGAGAGCGTCAAGTCAGTCCTTCCAACTTTACTTTGACAGCTAACCGAACCCCCGTTAGAATCGTCGAATCCACAGACCCACGAATGTTCGCCCTCACCCACGGAGACGTGACGGAGCGAAGGCGATACGTTGAACACGTTAGGAAAGAGATACAGGTATGTCGTACTACCTGCCTGCACCATGACCTCGGACTGACGGGAAGTTGCGGTGGAGAGTATGCGTGCGGACGTACCCGGTGAACGACCAGCTCCTGGAGTTATGCCCCAGCAGCGCGAAGACGAAGTTGAGGATGACCAGAGTGCTTGGGCAAGGGAGGAGCAGCAAGTTCGTCTCTTATCACCCGATTTCACTCTCGCTTGACCTCAATGTGCTTAGATGATGATTAGAGAACAAGACCGGACGATCGACTCAATAGCGGGTACACTGAGTAACCTGGCGCACCAGGCCGGACTTATGGGTCAGGAAATTGTGGAGCATAGCGAGTCCGTTCCCTTTCTCGTTCTCGTCGGTTTGATTTCTTGACTGATAGAGCCTCTTTATAGACTGCTCACTGACCTGGAATCTGGTGTCGACCGGACAGACAACAAGCTAGGGAGCGCCATGGGCCGCATGAGGCGGTTCATACGGCAGTCGGAGGAGCGAGGCAGTGGGTGGTGCATCCTCGTGCTGATCCTAGTTCTGTGTATCTTGCTGGTGGTAGTTATTCTGATATAATTGTAGGCATGTCCATTTTGGTTAATTCTTTTCCTTTCATATACCTCACGCATACCAGTTACATTGCATCTGTATAATCAATTTACAACATGGACATTAGGAATCTTGGTGTCCAGAGCTACTTAAGCAATAATGAAGCACCGGGTCTCAGTGTGGAAAGGGGAAATTACAGCGAATGCGTTTCTACAAACCCCGAATGAACAGGTGTTCATCCGAAGGGTTTTGAAGCACCATATTTTCAGGTCTTCCTTTCCAAGACATAGCAAGCCTCACGAGTTGGGACTTTCCCTTGTCTGAGCGATCGAAAAGCTCAGGTGGTATCACCCCTGCCGCCCTTTCCTCGATATCTTTAGGTGATATGAGCTGGAAGGTCCAAGGCAGCTTATTGTAGTCGCATTCGATTACAAGCCGCCTGACAGGGATGTATGGGTGTGTTTTCAAGTACTCCCTCTTCAGGTCACGGATATGGCGCCCGCTGGCTTTGAGTTCTTCAATAACGGTAGCGGCGGATGTAGAAGTAGTCGTGGTCGCTGACTGGTCCGAGGACACCATCTGTTGGTTGTAAGATCAAGTAGCATAAACGCTGAATGATTGGTTACCTTTCCGTTGTGTGGGCATTCATGACATTCCTCACGATGTTCTTTCCAAGCGACTTTTTAGCATGTGCAGGAGCAGTATAAGGTGATCCAGCAGCTAGTGCACCGTTTAGGATTGTCCGACGGAGTCATTGGGACACTGTCTTATCGGGCATTAATTCGTGATAGCAGCGAGAACTGTACCTGAGGATTGCTGCACTGCAACTTATTGTCATAATCCGAGCTGTGGTAGTAACTCTTGTAGGTGTGGACGTGTTGCGCACATGATTTCATAGTTAGCCAGGCATCCCGAGTGGCTCCCGGCTTCAAATCAGCGTCCAAGCTATGCTTCTCAATTTTATTCAAACCCTTCCGAGCTTTCCTCTCCACGCCCCGAAAAATCAAGCACCTATGGAGGGCATCCAAAGTATTGACAAACGCATCCGACGACCTGTTAGCGACCAACTCGCCAAACAAGGATAAACTAGGTCTCGTGACTCGCGTTCGGCCAATCAAGAACAAAGTCTCCCAGATGGTTTGTTATAGAAGCGTTCAAGTAGTCTCCTTGTATTTCTCCTCTGCTGCTCTTTCTGCCTCTCTCTTTTTCTTGTATTCAAGGTCCTCTCTTTCCTCTATTCTCCATGCTTCATATTCTGCTAGAAGTTCTTGGGAATTTCCTAATGAGTGTTTTGGTAACCACTCATTGTCTTCACTTCCAAATCCCTTCCAGGATACCAGATACTCCCTCCATCTTTATGTTTCATGTTTTCAGAGTCAGTCACCCAGTATTTCTTCTATTTCCTCTTCCTCTTCCTCTAGTAGCTTGGGTATTGGGTCATTGGTTTCTTCCTGATTGGGATATTCTGGTGGCACATATGGTGTCAACAAGGATTCATTTAATTGGTTGTGGGTTTTCCAACTAGCAGGTAACTCTAGTTGGTATGTGGAGGCTCCATGTTTGGCCACAATTGTAAATGGTCCTACATGTTGATTGTCCAATTTTTTCTTTGGGTGGTCAAGTTTAAGGTTGGTTGCCTCTAACCAGACCTTGTCTCCCACTTTGTACTCTTCTGAGAGTCATTTCCCTTTGTTGTACTGCTTCTTCATGCTTTCTGCTGCCTTTCCTAGTGCCTTCTCTGCCTGCTTATGTATCTTCATCATCTCCTTCATGAATTCTGCTGCTGCTAGTATTTGTCCCTCCCATTTGTCAGTTGGCAGAACTCTTGGTTTCTGGCCATTTACCACCTCTAGTAGTGACAATCCCATTGCCAAGTGTTGTCAATTGTTGTGTTGAAACTCAGCTAGCAGCAACCACTTGCTCCAGTTGTCTTGTCAGTGATTGATGAATACCTGCAAATATTTTTCCACCTCCTGATTGATGTGTTCCATTTGCCCATTGGTTTTGGGATGGTAGGCTGTGGATGGGTTTTCTTGGATTTGTAGCATATCGTATAATTCCTTGATGAATTTGGATACAAATTGTGGTCCTCAGTCAGATATCACCTTTTGAGGCATCCCATACTTCACATAGACATGGTTCCTAAGCATTCTGGCTCATCCCAACACTGTCAGCATTTTTGTACAGGGGATGGGTATTATCACTTTTGAGAACCTGTCTACTATGACTAGGATCAAGTCATAGCCTTTGGACTCTGGTAGATCCATGATCATGTTGACTGTAATTATTTCCCATGGTCAAGTGGGGACTGCATTTGGGTGGAGTGGAGTGGCCTTCTTTTGCATGTGACTCTTCATCCTTTGGCATATTTTGCATCCTTTTACATATCTTTCAATGTCTTCCTTCATCTTTGGCCACCAGTAGTTCCTCAGAACTAGCTCCTTCATTTTTTCTATCCCAGAATGTCTGGCAGTGATATGGTCATGACTTGCACTCATGATTTCTCCCTGTAGCTGGCAGTTCTGAGGAACATATATCCTTCTATCATTCCAGATCAGTCCTCCCTTCTTCTCTAACCCATGCTCATGGATTACATGCTCCTGGATTCCTTTGTCCCATGCAGTTTTCTCCAGCAATGCTCTCCTAACCTTTCCTTTCATTTCCTCTTATGTTGGTATCACCAGCACTCTGAAATTTTCTGGTTTAAGGACTATGATATCCTCATTATCAGATTCTCAACAGGCCTGCTTTTGCATTCAAAGTGCCTGGTTTGTGATGCAATATGAAATGATATTCCACCAACTTCATTACCCACTATGCTTGTTGTCAGTTGAGTTTCTGGGGTTTTCAGAAGTACTGCAAGTTCTGATGATCCATCTAGATTTCCACATCTTGTTCAGCACCCATTAGGAAATGTCTCCATTCTTCCAAGGCTAGCATGATTGCTAATAGTTCCTTGTCATAGATTTCATAATTCCTTTTGGTTGCTGATAAGGCTTTGGATAGAAAGGCAACCAGTCTCCACTTTCTGTTTTGTTCCTGTGAAAGTACTGCTTCAATGGCTCCTTTGCTGGCATCCACCTCTATCCAGAATTTGTTTTTTGCATTGGGCATGGCTAATACCACATTTTCCACAATAAGATCCTTGATCTTCTGAAAGGCTTCCTCCTGTTCCTTTTCCCACTTCCACACTTCTTTCCCCATCAGCTGGGTCAAAGGCCTGGCATACTTGGAGTAATCCTTGATGAACCTCCAGTAGAAGTTGGTGAATCCTAAAAAAGATTGTAATTTCTTCTTCTTTTCCAGTGTGGGCCATTTTGTTATTCCCTCCACTTTCACCAGGTCCATTCAGATTTCTCCTTGGCTGATGATGACCCTCAGGTACTTGGTTTCCTCCACTTCAAACTCGCATTTCTCTGTCTTTAGAAAAAGTTTGTTTTCCTGTAATATCTGTAAGACTTCTTGCACAATTCTTCAGTGCTCCTCCTTGGATTTTGTGAATATAAGAATGTCATCCAAATATACAGTGACTTTTCCTCATGCTACAAGGTCTTTGAATAAGTCATTCATCATCCATTGGAATGTTGCCAGGGAATTGGTAAGCCCAAAAAACATTACTAAGAGTTCAAACAGCCCTTGATTCATTCTAAATGTGGCCTTGTACTCATCTCCTTCTTTTATCTGCATATTGTTATATTCCCACTGGACATCCAGTTTGGTGAAATATTTTGTGCCTTTCAACTGGTTCATCAGTTCACTGATTGATGGTAACAGATAATGATTCTTGATAGTCATCTCATTCAGTTTTTGATAATCCTGTATTAGGCATAATTTTCCATCCTTTTTTTTGACAAAGAAGAATGGTGAAGCCATCAGAGATTTCAATGGTCATATCCTCCTGTTTACTAAGTTCTCATCTAGAAACTTGTCCAATTCTTCCTGCTCCTTTAGATTGAGAGGATAGACTTTGCAGTCCAGGCTTGCTTTCACATTTGAGATTAATTTGATGGCATGGTCCCATGGTTTCCTAGGTGATAGTTCATCAAAGTTTTCTTTTGTGAAGATATCCACAAAGTCCCAATAGTTGTTATGATTTTTCTATTATCTTATCTTATCCATGACTTCTCACATCTTATCTCACATTATTATCACTCTGCAATGATGTATTCACTGACAACCACCCTAGTTCTACATGGTTGTCACCCTGGTTCAGTCTTATTGATGCTCAGACATTCAACTTCCTCAAGGTTTCTTCATGTAGCCTCATCATTTCATCTATTAATAACACCGTACTTTTAGTATATAAGTAGAGTAGTTTCCACCATTGTACTCTACCTTTTGACTAAATTACAATCATATACCTTCTACTACACCACACTAAAGACCGAGCTTAACTTTCAACATACAGGTGATTATCTGAACACGAGACAGCCTAGAGAGTAGCTTATGTCCCAAGTCACATGTTAGACAGGGCTGTAACATTAGTCAAAAGGTACACTTCCTGCATCTTATATGTCAGCCATAAAAGATGCAACAAATCTATGTCTGACAACAAGAACAACAACCAATGAACTATCACCCTTGCTGCTGCAATCGGTGGTGCTGCACTCCTTATATTCTTCACTGCTCTGCTAGTATTAACATATGGAGAAGAAGCAAGAACCCTTCTTCACCAAGAAAGGTGACCCCACCATCTGCAACCTCCTCCCCACCCACCCCACCATCCAGACTATATTCTTCCCAGGAGGATATCCTCCATCCAATTGGGAACAAGAGAGGAGGTTCCACTCTCACATCCCCAGGTCTGCTTCACAGCCCCCTTATCCCCTTTATCCTCCTCAGAGGACACCAACCAGACCTCCACAAGAGCAATCCTTGCAAACTACCAGATGGAACAATCCACCCTCACCACAGCCAAGGAATATGCATGGAACATACAGGCTGAGATTGATGACCCCCCCCCCCCCCCCATACTTCCTTCTTGCCCATCTCCATTCCCCTACCCCCACACAGCCTTACCTCAGGGCCTTACACCCTGATGATCCCAACATGGATCGAAACCATTCATATGGACCCTGGGCCCAAGGATGAGACTCCTGGCCCAGAGGGAGCATGGACTCCTCATCCTCACTCCCCATCATTGAGCTCTCCTCCTTGGACTCCAATGGAAGCTCTAACACCATGACTGAGGTCACCACCTTCACCCCTGACAGTCCCTTCAACCCCAATGGGACAGACCAAACATGGTCTGCCCTCACTGCCATTGACTGAGAAATACTTGGCCCCATTGTATCTGCCACCTGGGAACTCAGGCAGGCAGATATTGAGGCCAGAATGGCATGGCCTGAACCTTGTCCCAACATAGATGAGTGGCTTGCCCTCAACTGGGGTGATCCAATATGGGGTCCCAACCCCAATGCCACAATTCATGCTCAGATCCATGCAAATAGGAACTGGGAACTTTATCACCCCACCATCAGTGACATGGTATCAGGGCTATGCCCAAGGATGGCAGAGGAGTGATGGGAGCTGGGTCACTCCCTTTGACAACTATGGTGACTGGAACTTGCCTGACAGGAGGAGAATGGACCTAATGTCCAACTTTGAAAGAAGTAGATACAATGATGGACATTACAGTGGGCTGGAATACTTCCAGCCTCAATATATGAATTTTCCTGATTACCCACCCAACACCCTGGTCACAAGACCAAAACCCCTGCCTGACTTGCCACCTATCAGTTGGGCATGACAACAAGGCTATCATCCCTATCAGGGAGGTAGTCTTCTCTTCGCAGGCACAGAAGAAGGCACTGAAGCTGACATGACACCTACAGATCCCACCCCTGCAGGTCTGTCATCAATTCCAAAGACAGCAGAAGAAATTTGGCAGTGCACAAGGACTGTGTTGGCTAAAAAAGAACAATGCATACAGAAGATGCATCAAGAACTGGCAGAAGAAGAAGCTGCCCAGAAGATGATGGTGGAATATCTTCATGAGAATGAGAAGGGAAAGGAGCCTGAAAGGGGAAGACTGATAGAGCTGCCAAGAGGCTACCCAGGTCCATGGCCAGATCAATTCTTGATCCCAAGACTGCCTAAAGGGAGAGGACCCTCTGACCCCATACCCAACCCCATTGGTAACATGCCTGATGATGCCTCATATTTGGGCATCAAGCTAGTCCTTGTCAAGGTCTCAAATCTGTTCAAAGGGGACCACAATGACATTGAATGCTTTGTTGGTAATTGTATCACCTACTTCAAGGTGTTCTGACACTATTTTCAGGTGCCATCGCACCTGGTATTATTCGTGACCTCACACTTCAAAGGGGCCACCAAGGACTGGTGGGTCTATAAGAGACCTGAATTCTGGATCAGCAATGCCTATGACAGCATGGCTGCCCACTTCTGATACCCCACTTGGGAAGACTTCATCAACATGGTCTCTCAACAATTCCGAGACCCCACCATCAAGGAGGTCCATGAAAAGTGGATGTTTGACCTTCAAATGGGAATACAGCCCACTTCTCATTACTTCCAAAAGCTGGAAGAAGAAGTGAAATTGGCAGGCTGATGGACCAATGAGAATGAGTGTGGCACCATGGTAAAGGCAGTCCGACTAGGAGTACCAAGCTCCTATATGACCTTCATTTCAAACATGGGCATCAACATTCTGTGCTCATATCTGGAGTAGAAAGAACACATCTCATAAATGTACAAGGAGCACCAGAGAAAGTGGGTCTTTGACCAGACCACTGGTATATCCCAGGATGGACAGAAGAAGGATATCTGCCCCAATCCCCCACAGCACCCCAGTGGCAAAGCCACTGCTGGGGTGACAAGTTCCTTGGCTCCAAAGCTGACTGCTAACACAGGGGTGAGTCAGGATGCTGGAACAGGCAGGTGGACAACACATGGAGGATCAGGTAAGCCCATGGAGATTGATCGACAATGAGCAGAAGGAAGGTGTTTCTAGTGTGATGAGAAAGGTCACCTGGCCAAGGATTGTCCTAGAAGAAAGGACTTCAAGGATGTTAGGTCAGTAGGGCCCACTAACAAAGTGGTGCTGCCTATAACCAAGATCAAGGAGGCAAAAGATTAGGTCAATAAGGGTTCAATTCCCCTTGTTCGACCATGTCTTCTGGTGGTGAGTTCTCAGCTTCCATGGGTCAGACTGATTATTATAAACACAGACATCTCAATACACCAAATAAAAATATGACTTTGTTACAAACCCTGAAGCCAAAGAACACCAAAGAATCAACAACAAACAGGTACATCACACTCCTGAAAGAAACTGACACAGTAATCTATAGCAAATCCTGAGCCCCCGATGAGGTGCAGGATTTGCTGGGTGGTACTAGCACTGCCACAAAGTCCACTGTGTCTGCACAGCAAGACTCACTGAATATGTGGGTAAAACTGCAGACCAGGGCAAGTAGGTGGAATATCCTTGGACCTTCCAGAAGTCTGAATGCCCCAGCGCCCCTGCTTAGGGAGCCAAGTCCACCAACCTCACCAGGGTCAGTGGGGGAAAAAAGTGCCTACCAAGGCCAGGATCAGGGCCATGCACTACCTGGTCCTGTTGGGAGAAATCTTGTGGCAGAACCGACCACAATGCTGATAAGATTTGCACCTGGTACCACAACTGAGTACTCCACCCAAACAGGTAGTAGCAGAACCCCAGAAGCATCAAGCCGAGTCCTATCCCCTCCCAGGATAGTTTGAGTTCCAAAAGCAACTCAAGCTGAAGAACAGAAGGAAGCCACTAGCACCCAGGTGGTAAAAAGGGGGCATCCGAATCAGGATCTGAAAGTTTGGCTGAGTTTGGCAAGATCTCAGTCTAGCTGCATCAAGGAAAGTGCTAGCCAGGGTCATGGTAGCAAGCCCCCTGACTCAGAGGAGAAAGTCCTGGTAGAGCTGCTGGTACCAGCAGATCCCGATGATATGCTATCTATGCATTCACACCTAGATTTTGCAATTTTGTAACAATACTATTGCACATCTATCCTATACTAGTGATACATAGAGGACTTTAGCTGAGGCTTCAAGCTGATAGTTAAAAGCAGTAAGCAACGAATAAGAGCCAGGACTTAGATGCAACACCATTAGTGGGTTAAATCTACCAGCCAGCCAGACTAGTAACTCGAATGCTAGCAGGACTAAGTGAAATACAGCCACTAGCAAATGAAGGATGCTACTAGCACACCAAAACCAGGAGCAGAGTACACAGATCTCATGAAGTTCTGTCACTAGCAGCCCAGACTGGGTATAAACACCTAAGTCAGGATAACTAGTCACATGGCAATCTTGAAACAGGACTTAGAAATGAATTAGGAATGGATTAACCTTGAGTCCAGATCCAACTATTGCAATATAGATCTCTTATGATCAATACTAGTGGAGCCAGATTGCACCCTCAATCATGATCAGATAGTTGTTACAGGCACCAATATCCAGATATCCATATAACCACATTACTAGAGCATGTAGTTGGGCCAAGGGTGCGGAAAGACTGACTGTGGAGTCTCTAGACCGAATATTTGAAAAGAAAACAGACTAGACCAACTATTGTATGATTATTCACCATCATTTATGACTAGCCAAGAAATCCTTACCAATATACCCTATACCCAGATGATATTTATAGTTCTGCCTCAGTAGTATATAAGTAGTGGGATGGGCGCTTGTGAAAAGCAGGCAAGCCATCCCCGCAGTTGAGCCCTCACTGGTAGTAACTGGTGTCCCCAATTAAAGGCTTTTGTGCTTAACCTTGATGAAGTGATTAATATTCGCTAAGTCACCCATAGTATTGCATTGAATTGAAGTCCCTTAGAGTCACTGTTGTGTCCTGCAAAGGTCTGGAGTGTTTTGAAGTTAGTTCAAGCAAAGTTCTCGGAGTTATAGTATTGTTCTTAGGCCAAGAGCACCACTAGTTAGCCAAGAGTGCGACTGGTCAAGTGTTTATCACTTGTAGGAAGCAGTATAGGGCCAAGAGCACCACCAGTCTGAAGCAGTTTCAGTCAGAACGAGCACAGTAGCTCAAACCAAGTCACTCTTATCCAATTGTGTCTTACCCACCCCACTAGTATGAGTAGTACTTTGTATAACTCACTAGTAATGAATAAAACATCTTTAAGACAATTGTACTTGATTATTGAAGCCTGCAGAGTGAGTGCTTCCATCATACTCAAAACCACCCAAATTCAATATTGGTGATTAAGTGTAGAGTAGCAAGAGGTTTAGTGTGATTGGTGTTCATTACCATTCCCTAATTCTTTTGTCACTCGCCATTACCAAGCACATCACTGAAGCTGACAACACAAAATGAATGCCAGCTTCAATGGTCAGTTCCCAAGTAGGAACCAGTGTTGACATCCCTGGAGATTGGAGTGCAACTGCCTATCGCCCATCGCCAGTAGCACTCACAACAGCTGAAGGACAGGAAGTTGCTAGCATCCAGGTGATAAAGAGGGGCCATTCCAGTAGAAATACTACCATCATTGAAGTATCTGATGAAGAAGATGACATGGCTTTCCTACAATGGAAATCAAAACAGTCTAAAACCAGAACCTCAACACTCAAAATCCCACCTAACAAGGGGGTACCGAATCCTGAAATCCTGCCAGTCACAGGGGTACCCAACTACATATGGTACAAGCCTTTCAGAGTCGACTGGACTCTACATGCTATTTGTGCCACTAAGAACTTGGCAGTCACCAAAGCAGTCCTCTCCACTTGGGTTCATCCCAAATGACTTGGAGAAATCACCAATGAGCTTGTCCAAAGCCTGAATAATGAAGAGAGCCTTGCCTGTGAGCAACTCTATGAACTTCATGAACCAATCTGGTATATCCATAGTACCAAAAGTTCTGATCAGGACTTCTTGGTGGATATCCAACTTGCTCCCTGTACTGGGAAAAAGATCTTGACAACCTGAGCATTGTTGGATAGTGGCTGCACAGGTAGCTCTATCAATCAAATCTACATCCAACAACATCAGTTGGATACCAGAAAAACCGCCACTCACATACCTGTTTACAATGCAGATGGAACCCATAACAAAGCAGGTGACATAACTGAATTTGTAGAACTCTGAATGACCATCAGAGATCACATCGAACGAATTGACCTTGCAGTCACAGACTTGGGCTCCAAAACAGTATATTTGGGCCATGACTGGCTTAAACGCCATAACCCATTAGTCAACTGGAAAACAGGATCTATGACATTCAGCTGATGTCATTGTACCAAGAATTATTTCTCTCTTCCTGATTCTGATGAAGAAGACAGATGGGATGAGGAGCTTGAAGAAGGCAAGACTATTCTTGCAGTCAATATGCAAGAAGAAATCATTCTTCAAGCCATACATCATGCAAATGAACTGGCAGCAGCCACAAATGCAGAAAAACTGAAGAAGACCTTCAAGGAGCTTGTACCTCCTCAGTACCAAAGCTTTAGAGATTTATTCTCTAAAGAAAGTTTTGACAAACTACCAGACCAAAAACCATGGGATCATGCCATTGAATTGACTCCCAATGCCAAATCCACATTAGACTGCAAAGTCTATCCTCTCAACCAAAATGAGCAAGAACAGCTTGACAAATTCTTAGACAAAAACCTTGATTCAGGACAAATTAGACCCTCCAAATCCCCTTTCGCTTCTCCCTTCTTCTTCATCAAGAAAAAAGATGGCTCTCTACATCCAGTTCAGGATTACCAGAAATTGAATGAAATGACAATCAAGAATCATTATCCACTCCCATTGATCTCAGAACTCATAGACAAGTTGCATGGAGCAAAATACTTCTCCAAATTAGATGTTTGATGGGGATATAACAATGTACAAATCCAAGAGGGAGATGAAGAAAAAGCTACATTCAGAACTAACTGGGGACTTTTTGAGCTCATGGTAATGTTCTTTGGTCTTACCAATTCCCCCACCACTTTCCAGTGGATGATGAATGACATCTTTAAGGATTTAATTGCTGGGGGAAAAGTAACTATTTACCTTGACAATATCCTTATATTCACCAAATTGCTGTCCAAACACTGAATCATAGTTTGACAAGTCCTCCAATGTCTCTGAGAGAACAAATTGTTCCTCAAAGCAGAAAAGTGCGAATTTGAGGTACTTGAAACTGAATATCTTGCAGTTATCATCAGTGAAGATGTGATCTGCATGGATCCCATCAAAATCACCAGAATCACAGAATGGCCCACTCTGACAAAAAAGAAGGAACTCCAATCCTTCTTAGGATTCACAAACTTTTATTGAAAATTTCTATGGGACTACTCCAAAATTTTTCAACCATTGACACAGTTAACTGGCAAGGTTGACTGGACATGAGGACTAGAACAAGAATAGGCATTCTCACAACTCAAGAAGTTGATGACTACAAACATAGTCCTAACTATCCCCTCAGATGATGGGAAATTCTGAGTAGAAGCAGATGCTAGTGATGGAGCCATTGGTGTGGTTCTAAGTCAAGAACAAAATGGCAAATGGAGACCTGTTGCATTCATGTCAAAAGCATTGATGGTCACTGAACACAATTATGAAATCTATGATAAAGAATTACTGGCCATCATGTTAGCCTTAGAAGAATGGCGACATTATCTAATGGGTGCCAAGAAGACTATTGAGATCTGGACAGATCATCAAAACCTCCAGTATTTCTGAAAACCCCAAAAGCTAAATTGACAACAAGCTTGATGGGTTACTGAATTGGCTGAATACCACTTTATCCTTCAACATAAAGCTGGAATTGCTAACAAGAAAGCTGATCTTCTCAGTCGAAGAGATGACCATGACCAGAGAAAGGAAGACAATCAAGACATGATTGTCCTCTCTCCTGAACATTTCCAAGCATTGATACTGCCCACAACCAAAGAATGAATCACATGTATAAGAGATGCAACCTGACAAAAAAGTCAATGGGATCAAGGAATCGAGAAATCCCTCAATCACAAATGAGGAATCACACAGGAAGATGAAATCTTGTGGTATGATGGACAAGTCTATATTCCCTGCAACCCTTCCCTGCATGATGACATCATTGCACAATACCATGATCACATTACCACTGGACATCCAGGAATCGCCAAAACCAAGGAACTCATTCTATGAGAATATTGGTGGCTGAAAATGAAGAAAGACATCAAATCCTATATCAAGGGATGTGAAACCTGTCAAAGAATGAAGAGTGACATGCAGGCAAAGGCTGCCCCTCTTCACCCCAATATAATACCTGATACTCCCTGGACTCATATCTCAGTCAATATGGTCATCAGACTTCCAGGATCAGAAGGTTTCGACACTTTACTCATCATTGTGGATCAATTTTCCAAAAACATAATCCTGATTCCATGCAATGAAGAATTGTCTGCTAAAGGATGGGCTCTTATGCTGCAAAACCATGTCTACACAAAACACAGAATGCTGCAAGTGGTTATCTCAGACTGAGGACCCCAATTTGTATCATCCTTCATGAAGGAACTCTACTGGATGCTTGTTAGGAATCTGCCGAAATCAGGATATGAGAGTGAGGGGCGACAAGTGATGATCGAAGCGAGGTAGGATATGTTATAGAGATGTATGTCATTAGGGAATAGAATAGATTCCGGCAAGGGTTCGTGAGGAGACCTGAGAGGTCCAGTTTGCGAGGTAAAGGGGTCAGTAAGTGCGAAGCAGTTACTGTAGGAAGCAGCCGGTGAGCATGGAGCTATTATGGGCTGTAGATGAAGACAAGCGCTAGGCGTAGTCTTCAGATTGGTGTCAGAAAGCGCTTGGCGTATCCAACGAGTTGTTCAGCAAGCGCTAGGCGTAACTGATGAGGTTTCTGACAAGCACTAGGCGTAGTCAGGAAGCGAGGAGATTAGCAAGTGCTAGGCGTAACCGATCAGATGCTTAGTTCACACAATGAAGTGGACTTGAAGATGAGTAGCTTGATTCCTCTTTTACAAGGTTACAGACGGTATTTATATACTAAAAGGCTCGAGTCATGAATATTCTACAATGTTCTATTATATTCTAGTATGAGCAAGAAGAATAGAGAAAGTAAAAGAAAATTATGTGTGAGTCACTGCTAGGACCGAGAAGGCCGAGTGTAGGCATGCGTTGACTCATGCACCGAGTTTACAGATACTCAAGATCCATGACAGAGCCCCCCCAGTCTACACATGCGGAAACGAGGCGAAAGGTAAGCCAATAATAAGATGTGATACTGTAAAACCTCATAGCTTTGAATTATTCTGTGAAGCAGTTGGGACTTGATTATGGTTGTAACTTCAAATGGATAGGAATAATTTTATCCCACACCCTGCACATATGGAGGGCAAGGTTCAACGCATTCGGGACTGTCTTTGAAGCATGGTTCATCACTATCAGATGAGTCTAAGAGTAATTTAGAATCAGGAGTTGAAACACGGCTAGTGATGACAAGTGTATAGGTGGAGGAGTGCCCTGGAGTAATATTTGTACTTGATTCAAAATATTTTCTGTTGTTGAATGCCTCAAAATGTCGTTTGGGAGATGCGTGAATAGAGCACAGCTCTATCATGCAATGATGGCAAGGTGAATCAGCTTGCATCATTGCCAGTGAGATGTTTCCAAAATGGGAATGATATTGATGATATTGATCACAGCCTTTCTTTCGTTGTGTTATCAATCCCAGAATTGGTTGGCTTGTGCTTACTGCCTTGCACAATCTCAGTTCCTCTCTGAGCATAGAAGACTCCAGATCTATGTTGTTGTCAAGGACAATACTGAGCTTGACCATGAACTTCCCTTGATCATCAACTCCACTTAAGAGTCCAGTGCACTGGCTTCTTTCCTTATGGTGTTGGTTGCAATCATCCGGGATTTCTATGGTCACAATTATCCCTTCAACACTACCTCCTGATGCATGGATATTGTGTCGTTTAGGTCCAATGACACTTGTATGAACATTTGAAAACAGAGCGGTCAATGCTAGGTCGGTTGAGCATCCGAGGAGGCTAGTTTGGGTATTTTCAGAAAATAGAATAGGAGAGACTGTAATAGGCATGATATGAATGGGGTAGGGTATGTCGTTTGGACTTGTGCTGAGTTGTATGCTCCGATTTAACTGATTGTGTTCAGTTTTCTCTGGCAATTTGTGCGTCAAAGATACTTTATTGAATTCTGCAGCCTGTGGAGGTTCTACATGCGATCTGGTTGATTCTTGTTCAATTTCCATGACTTCTGATGGCACCAGTTCTTGTTGGTTGCTTGTTTTCCGTTCCCTTTCCGATGCTCGTCTTATCTGTCCCTGATGGTTATCTTGTGCTGATTCATCTCCATTCTGCGAATCCATACTTGTTTCTTTGGATGCTACTTCATTAATGGTAGATGAGTTTATGCTTTCCTTTGACGGACCAAAGGCATAAAAAATTTCAGAAGTAAGGGCCTTTTTCTGTGCCATCCTGCAGACAGGCATGTCATGAGAACTCCCATTATGACCTGCCATTGACTGCGGGTGAGTAAGGGTTACTTCATATGAATCGGATAGTAGATTGAGGTCTCCTTGCGACTCTGTAGCTATCTGTGCATAATGATCTGCGATGTCTGGCTTGGCAATCATGTACTTGAGTCCATCATGACTGATGGAAGTCCAAGTTGCTTTAGAACAATGTTTGGAGGGCAACGAACTCGCTATCGGAGTCTCGGATATCTTTCCACTAGATCTACACTGCTGCAAGGGTGCTTCTTTAGTCGTAGTTGGAATATTTCCAGCAGGAGCATCCAAAGTATCCTCTCGTTTTTGCTGCTCTATTTTCAAGACGATTTCTTTGGATTGGCGCATGGAACTTTCAAATCTTTGAAACGGTGTCGGTAATGGCTCACTCGTACCCCAGTTATGACAACTGTCAATTAATGCAAGGAAATCTTCAACTGAGGTCCGATAGTAGAAAGCCTGCAATTCAAAGTCGTTTGCCGTCATAAAGGTATCAATGCCTTGATGCCATTCGGGGCACTTCGGATCATCTATTCCATGAGCTATGAGTGACTGATGGGCCTTCCGTTTCCATTCTGATAATGCATGCTGTAGTTTCTTGTACTGCCAATAATCAATGCTGAACCCAACATCACCATTGGACCTACGGATAGCCCATGTCTCCATCAACAAGTTGTCTAGGAGCTTGAACTCGTCCCAGAAGGTAGTCTTGTACTGTTCCTCATTGACGGTCCAAGCCTCATTAAGATCAATATTGAAATGACTCTTTATGATCCTTATAGCCTCGTTTCTACGAGACGTCAGCCTGGGCTCTTGTAGAATCTTCGAAGCCAGCATTGACAGGGGTATGGTATTGCCCATTGTGACTGCCATTATTTCATTCATGTTGTAGGTTCCTCGCCGAAAAGGCCCATCAAAGGGATGAAGTATCGGCTGATGTACAATGCTTGGGTGCTTAGGGCCTGTCCGTGAAGATGAGTGACAAGTATGTCTTGCACAAGGAGGAGGTGTACTGTGTTTGATCTGCTCATGTTGGTCCATGCTATAGAAAGCACAGAGGTCGCGAGAATGATATCTTCTGCCAGGGTCAGGGCTAAATAATTCTTTATTCCAAGTCATTGGAACCAGTTACTTGTCTGACAGAGATTTGACCAATAGCTGTATAAAAGTATATACCAGCTGCACAAACCTTTAATGATAAGAAACAAGGACCTATACTCAGTTCCCAATGTGTCCACCAATGTTAGGAATCTGCCGAAATCAGCATATGAGAGTGAGGGGTGACAAGTGATGATCGAAGCGAGGTAGGATATGTTATAGAGATGTATGTCATTAGGGAATAGAATAGATTCCGGCAAGGGTTTGTGAGGAGACCTGAGAGGTCCAGTTTGCGAGGTAAAGGGGTCAGTAAGTGCGAAGCAGTTACTGTAGGAAGCAGCCGGTGAGCGTGGAGCTATTATGGGCTGTAGATGAAGACAAGCGCTAGGCGTAGTCTTCAGATTGGTGTCGGAAAGCGCTTGGCATATCCAACGAGTTGTTCAGCAAGCACTAGGCATAACTGATGAGGTTTCTGACAAGCACTAGGCGTAGTCAGGAAGCGAGGAGATTAGCAAGTGCTAGGCGTAACCGATCAGATGCTTAGTTCACACAATGAAGTGGACTTGAAGATGAGTAGCTTGATTCCTCTTTTACAAGGTTACAGACGGTATTTATATACTAAAAGGCTCGAGTCATGAATATTCTACAATGTTCTATTATATTCTAGTATGAGCAAGAAGAATAGAGAAAGTAAAAGAAAATTATGTGTGAGTCACTGCTAGGACCGAGAAGGCCGAGTGTAGGCATGCGTTGACTCATGCACCGAGTTTACAGATACTCAAGATCCATGACAATGCTGAATATCATGCAAAATGCATCCACCGCATATCACCCACAGACTGATAGACAGACAGAATGAGTCAATCAAGAGATTGAAAAATACCTCTGAATCTTTGTCAACCACTGACAGACTGACTGGATAACATGGTTACCCCTCACAGAATTTGCTCATAATAACCAAGTTCATTCAGCAACTGGCAAAAGTCCCTTTATGGTCTTATATGGACAAAATCCTTGACTCATCCCTGAGTCCATCTAAAAAACCAACTTCACAAACCCCATAGCAGTAGAATTCACAGAAACCATGGCCAAAGTCCACAAGGAAGTCCATGATGCATTAGAGAAAGCAGCAGCACAAATGAAAGCACAATATGACATAAGGAAACAGTCACCTCGAGAATACCAAATTGGTGACAAAGTTTGGCTCAACACTGCCAACCTTCATCTTCCATGCCCAAAGAAAAAACTAGATGACAAATGAACAGGACCATTTGAAATTGTCGAAAAATCTGGTATGGAAGCATACAAATTAAAACTGCCACCTCCTCCTCCAGACCTCATTGACAGCCAAGAGGAGTATGAAATCAAAGAAGTCTTAGACTCACACACTTGTCAAGTATGCTCCAAATGAGGACAACCATCCAAGGAAGTCACAGACTACTTCATAAAATGGAAAGGATGGACAAGAGAACACAACTTGTGGGTCTGAGAAACAGAAATGATGAATGCCATGGAAGCGATTGCAGAGTATAAAGCTAATGTTAACTGAGCTTTACACCACACCAAAATCGTAACCAAGGACAAAGCAGTGGTCAAGATATTGGACCATGAATATTCTGACAATGGTGATATCACATACCTTGCCCAACGCAAGGATAGATATCAAAAATGGATCATCAATCTGGATGAAAAAGTATGGAAAAACTTGATTGATCAGTACTGGATCAATCAAGTCATATCACAACTCAACACCCCTGAAGAAGAACCTTAGCAGTCAGGATGACTGCTTTAACAAGGGGGTAATGTTATGATTTTTCTGTTATCTTATCTTATCCATGACTTCTCACATCTTATCTTGCATCATTATCACTCTGCAATGACATATTCACTGACAACCACCCTAGTTCTACATGGTTGTCACCCCAGTTCAGTCTTATTGGTGCTCAGACATTCAACTTCCTCAAGGTTTCTTCATGTAGCCTCATCGTTTCATCTATTAATAACACCATACTTTTAGTATATAAGTAGAGTAGTTTCCACCATTGTACTCTACCTTTTGACTAAATTACAATCATATACCTTCTACTACACCACACTAAAGACCGAGCTTAACTCTCAACATACAGATGATTGTCCAAACACAAGATAGCCTAGAGAGCAGCTTATGTCCCAAGTCACATGTTAGACAGGGCTGTAACAATAGTACTCAGGGATGATCTGTTTGAACATTTTTATTCTCTTTTCCTTATTGGCTTGTGCAGATAAGTCATTTGCTTTGGTCCCCATAGCCCATACCTGCATGGCTTCCTCCATGTCCACTACTAGTATGCTGTCTCCTTCCTCCAGTTCTTCCCATGGGTTCTCTGGATCTTCATCTAGTAATGTGAATGGTGTTTTCCAACAATCACATTGAGCTAGGATTATTGCTCCTGTTTCCCAGTTGATCAATGTATTGTGTTTCTTCAGCCAATCATATCCCAGAAATATTGAGACCATGCCCAGTTCTACCACTGCCAGATCTATTTGTTCAGCATGGTCCCCAATCATTATTCTGATCTCCATGTACTCTATGATGTCTCCTCCACTATTTTGGCTTTCATCAGCATTATAGACTTTTTGTAGTCTGGCAATCAGAATCATGCTCAACCTATTTTCTTATACAAACTTCCAGTTGATTGCACTGCCAGTGCACCCACTGTCTATCAAGGCATTTATGGAGTATTTCTTGAGGGTTCTGCACTCTTCTAGCTATATAGCTAGTTTTGTGCTTCATCCATTGCTCTCACATATGTACTGTAGCAGTTGCCATAATTGTTGGATTGCTTCTAGGTTCTCTTCCTGCCATTGATTATCTTCCTCTACCATCCCCTGTATTTCCCATACTAAGGCCTCATCCACTTCCTGTTGTCTTTTTGGGTGAGTCCATTTCCTGACTATTTGTATCTTGTTTCCCATGGTTTTTTCTAGCTATGTTTTTCTTCAAATCCACGTGGCCATTTCTGGTTTTAACTAATTTTGGTCATACTTGTCATAAATGGACAAGTCTTCCATTCCTAGGTACTCCTCAGCCTTTGGCTGGGTCTTTCCCTGATCTAGGATACTTTGATTAAGGACTCTCTATCCCCTGTTCAGCCCACTTGATTCTTGTGGGTGATTGAGCAAGTCTTCAGGTTTCAGGCTTTGCAGTTCATTTTCAGGTAATGTTGCCAGCAAATCATATTTATTGTTCATAACTACAAAAATATTATAAGTCCATCCACTATATATTGTTTGCATATCTAAGAGTCCTGCTAATAAAGGTGAACTGCTTAGTTCTCCACCAGCATTTCTTTTACCTCCTCTACTTTGCTCATGCTAGCCTCTTTTTCTTCTGCTATTTTCAGCATGGCCTGCAATTTCTGTACTCCCCATAGTGTCTTCTTCAGTCAGTTGATCTTGAGCCACTCATTTTGTGGTGGACACTTTCCTTCCTTCATCATGTGTCCTATGTAACCACATCTAAAACACCTTCACTCCTTTTTTAACTGCTCAATCTCCATCAGCTGGCCTTGCCCACCATAAGTAGTACCAGTGGCATCCTTCTTGTCACCTTCAGAATTCCCAGCTGACAATCCTCCTTTGTTTCCATTCTGGTTTGCCTTGTTTCCAGGTGTAATGTTTCCTTGCTGGCCATTGATTTGGTTCAGCCTCCAGTTTGCATCCATCCTTTTTGTTATGATTTTTCCATTTTCTTTAGTCTTATCTGACATCTTATCTCTATATTCTCATCAACATCACTTGCTCATTGATAATACCATTGATCTCCTCACACTATCACTCTAATCTCTATCATCTGACCAACAGTCACTCCATGAATACATGGTTTCACATGTTTCATGTACCAAATATATATAGACAAATGCTATTATTAGTCTCCAAGTTTTAGTATATAAGTAGAGTAGTTTTCATGTATACTCTCCATCTTCTGACTAAACTTAATCCATATACCTTCTTACACTCATCCCAAGATCTAAACCACTCTCCTAACATGAGTGATTGTCCAAATGTGAGACAGTCCAGGAGTAAGCATCTGATCTAAAAACCACATATAGACAGGGTCCTAACATTAGTCAGAAGATTAACCAACTGCTTCATCACCACTAGAAGCAATGAAGCAACCTACATGCCAGAAGAAAGGTAAAACCAACAAACAATCACTCTCAGTACTGCCATAGGCAGTGCAATACTACTGGTAATTTTTACCACACTCTTCATACTCATGTATGAAGAAGAGCTATGGGCATGTCTATGCCAAAGACAAACTCAAAGACCTCATCTCCCTCCCTGGCCCTCTTGTCACCTGCTTCATGTCCTCAGAAGACCTGAACCCACCTGGCTGGTTCCCTCAAATATTGATGCTGAAGGCAAAGAAGAAGGTTTCCACTGCTCCCAGGTCTACTTCATGGATTCCTCTGAGGAGTTCCCAGCACATAGTGGGACCCCCTCCAACACCAACCAGAGGATGGAATGACCCACCTCCCCCACACTGGAACACCTGTGGAACCTACAGACTTTGATCCAATGTTGAGAGTCCCTCCCTCCCTCCTACACCCTGCCTCCCTGTCCAACCCTTACAAGGGTTTGACTGACAAACTATTCTGGGATGGATAATACCCATCCCTGCAACCACCCCTATGGCCCATAGGCTGTCACCACCTAAGAGTGAGGCTCCTGGCCCAGCAGAGGCACAGAATCCTCCTCCTCACTCCCTGTCATCAACATTGTTGATGATAACTCCTCCAATGCTGAGACCTCAGCCACTCCCCTCTCCTCTGACAGCTCCTTCAACATCAACAGGGCTGACTATGAGTGGCCTGAGCTCTCAGACACTGACTGGGCCCTATTTGGCCTCTTCAGGACTGCCACCTGGAAGCTATGGCATGCCAATGTGGAGGCTAGAACAGCCTGACCCTGAATCCATCCAGACATGAATGAGTGATTGGCCCTTAACAGGGGTGACCCAGTATGGGGACCCAGGTCCCAATATTCATGCCTGCATATGGGCCAACCAGTTCTGTAAGCTATACCTTCCCACAGCAGGAGACCTGGCCCCTGGCCTATGGCCAAGAATAATGGAGGAGCAGCATCTACTGGGATGTGCTCTCAGGGACCTGGAGAGGAGAGAATACAACTGATGAGAGTAGAAGGGGCCTAGGGCCCAATTTTAATAGCTTCACTTATCTCTCAGGCTATTATGGTGAGCTGGAATCTTTCCAGCCCCAATACATGAATTATCCTTCCTATCCACCTGATACCCTGGCTAACCAGCCAAAACCCCTTCCTGACTCACCCCCACAAAGGTGAGCCCAACAAATCAGCTACTACCTCTATCAGGGTGGCAGCATTCTATTTGCAGGCATGGGAGAAGAAGCGGGAATAAGTGCTACCCCCAAACTGCCACAACTGTCAGCAGAAGAATAGTTACAAGCAGCTAGAGACAAACTAGCTGAACATGACTGATGGATTGAACAGATCTGTCAAGAACTCACAGAGGCTGAGGCTGCCAAACTGGTCCATGCATCAGTATGGCACCTAAGTGACAAAGGTAAGGAACCAGACTGATGGAGGCCCACCAAACCTACATGACCCCCTCCCACATCAAGGCCAGATCAATATTTGATCCCAAGACTGCCCTCAGGTCAGGGTCTTCCTAACCCTCTCCCAAACCCTGTTGGTGATGCACTCAAGAACATGCCATACCTGGGCATCAAGCCCATCCTAGTTCAACCCCTGAAGCTATCCAAAGAGGATCATGGTGATATTGAACAATTTATTGGTGACTGTGTCACATATTTTGAAGTATTCTGGCAGTACTTGCAACTACTATTGCATCTGATCCTATTCACAATGTCTCATTTTGAAGGACCCACCAAAGACTGGTGGGTCTATAAACAACCAGAATTCTGAGTAGGAGAGGCCTGGAATAGCATCTCCATCCACTTTCACTACCCAAGCTGGGAAGACTTTGTCAACCTAGTCTCATGACAATTCTGAGACCCCACAATTGAGGAGGTCCATGAGAAGCACATGGGAGCACAACCTGCCTCCCATTACTTCCAGAAGTTGGAAGAAGAAGTGAAGTTAGCAGGCTGATAGGCTGATGAACAGGAACATGAGGCAATGGTGAAGGCTGTCTGACTAGGAGTACCAACCTCCTATACAACCTTTATCTCAAACATGGGCATGAACATCCCATGCACATACCCTGAATGGAAGGAGCACATTATGTGCATGTATGAGGAAAGGCAGCAGAAATAGGTCTTTGACCAGACTGCCAGAGTATTATGAGAGGGTGAGAAGAAGGACTCCCACCCCCAACCACAACAACATCTCAGCAGCAAAGCCACTGCTAGGGTGTCAAGTTCCTTGGCTCCAAAGCTGATGGCCAGCACTGGTCCCAATCAGGACTTGGGTATGGGCTGATGGACAGCATATGAGGGCTCAGGACAGCCAATGGAGGCAGATCACTGGAAGGCTGAAGGACAATGCTTCTGATGTAATGAGAAGGGCCACATGGCCAAGGACTGCCCTAAGAAAAGAGAGTTAAGAGATATTCAGTCAGTAGGTGCTACTAACATAGTGGAAAGCACCATGGCCAAAATCGAGGAGGCAAAAGATTAGGTTAACAAGGGTTCAATTCCCCTTGCTCAACCAAAGTCTCTGGTGGTGAGTCCTCAGTTTTCATGGGTCAGACTGATAAATATGCATACAGACAATTACTTATGCAAAAAAATACTACCTTGTTACAGACTCTGACTCTGAGTATCACTGAAGAATTGAAAAAGAACCAGTATGTCATACTTCTAGAAAGCACTGATACAATTATCTATAGTAATTCCTGAGCCTCTGACAAAGTGTGGAATTTGCCAGGTGGTACAGGCACTGCCTGTTCACTGGATTCTCCTCAGATGAGTCCACCAAATATATGGGTAACACCATGGACTGGGGAAAGTAGATGGGATGCCCTCAGGCCTCTGAAGCTGAAAACCCCTGCACCCCCATTTAAGGAGCCAAGTCCTGCTTTGCCAGGGTCTGTGGAGGATGTAAGTGCCTACTAAGACCAGCATCAAGGATCCACCGAAACTACAGCCAGGACACCTGACTTGTGGGATTCCCAGAAGAATCTGATGAGGAAATGTGCAAAGGTTGCCTTACCTGATTGAGACACTGACTGGTGATGTGCTTGGTAATGGCGAGTGACAAAAGAATTAGGGAATGGTAATGAACACCAATCACACTAAACCTCTTGCTACTCTACACTTAATCACCAATATTGAATTTGGGTGGTTTTGAGTATGATGGAAGCACTCACTCTGCAGGCTTCAATAATCAAGTACAATTGTCTTAAAGATGTTTTATTCATTACTAGTGAGTTATACAAAGTACTACTCATACTAGTGGGGTGGGTAAGACACAATTGGATAAGAGTGACTTGGTTTGAGCTACTGTGCTCGTTCTGACTGAAACTGCTTCAGACTGGTGGTGCTCTTGGCCCTATACTGCTTCCTACAAGTGATAAACACTTGACCAGTCGCACTCTTGGCTAACTAGTGGTGCTCTTGGCCTAAGAACAATACTATAACTCCGAGAACTTTGCTTGAACTAACTTCAAAACACTCCAGACCTTTGCAGGACACAACAGTGACTCTAAGGGACTTCAATTCAATGCAATACTATGGGTGACTTAGCGAATATTAATCACTTCATCAAGGTTAAGCACAAAAGCCTTTAATTGGGGACACCAGTTACTACCAGTGAGGGCTCAACTGCGGGGATGGCTTGCCTGCTTTTCACAAGCGCCCATCCCACTACTTATATACTACTGAGGCAGAACTATAAATATCATCTGGGTATAGGGTATATTGGTAAGGATTTCTTGGCTAGTCATAAATGATGGTGAATAATCATACAATAGTTGGTCTAGTCTGTTTTCTTTTCAAATATTCGGTCTAGAGACTCCACAGTCAGTCTTTCCGCACCCTTGGCCCAACTACATGCTCTAGTAATGTGGTTATATGGATATCTGGATATTGGTGCCTGTAACAACTATCTGATCATGATTGAGGGTGCAATCTGGCTCCACTAGTATTGATCATAAGAGATCTATATTGCAATAGTTGGATCTGGACTCAAGGTTAATCCATTCCTAATTCATTTCTAAGTCCTGTTTCAAGATTGCCATGTGACTAGTTATCCTGACTTAGGTGTTTATACCCAGTCTGGGCTGCTAGTGACAGAACTTCATGAGATCTGTGTACTCTGCTCCTGGTTTTGGTGTGCTAGTAGCATCCTTCATTTGCTAGTGGCTGTATTTCACTTAGTCCTGCTAGCATTCGAGTTACTAGTCTGGCTGGCTGGTAGATTTAACCCACTAATGGTGTTGCATCTAAGTCCTGGCTCTTATTCGTTGCTTACTGCTTTTAACTATCAGCTTGAAGCCTCAGCTAAAGTCCTCTATGTATCACTAGTATAGGATAGATGTGCAATAGTATTGTTACAAAATTGCAAAATCTAGGTGTGAACACATAGACGGCATATCACCACAACTATTCCAAGATAGTCAGACCTCTAACCCAGTTAACTGGCAAAGTCGAATGGACTTGGGGACCAGAACAAGAATGAGCATTCATCCAGTTAAAACAGTTGATGACAACCAACATTGTATTAACAATCCCTTCTGATGAAGGGAAATTCTGGGTAGAAGCAGATTTGAGTGATGGAGCCATTGGTGCTGTTCTCTCACAGGAACAGAATGGCAAGTGGAGACCTGTCACATTCATGTCCAAAGCATTGACCACAACCAAGTGCGACTATGAGATCTATGACAAGGAGCTGTTGGCAATCATGCTAGCACTAGAAGAATGGTGACACTATTTGATGAGTGCCAAAGAGGAAGTTGAGATCTGGACAGACCACCAGAATCTTCAGTACTTCTGCAAACCACAAAAACTGAACCGTCGACAAGCTTGATGGGTCACCAAACTAGCAGAGTATCATTTCACTCTCCAACACAAGGCCATAATGGCAAACAAGAAAGCCGACTTGCTCAGTTGATGTGACAATCATGATCAAGGAAAAGAAGACAACAAAGACATAGTTGTCCTCTCCCCAGAACACTTCCGGGCACTCGTGTTGCCCACCTATGATGAGCAGATCATACAAATCAAAGATGCTACCCAACAATGAAAGCAGTGGGATGCAGGGATTGAGAAATCCCTTAATCATGAACAAGGAATCACCCAGAAGGATGATCTTCTCTGGTATGGTGGATGAATCTACATTCCAAAAGACAAAAGTCTGTGAGGAGGAATCATCACTCAACACCATGATCATATAATGGTTGGGCATTCTGGGATTGCTAAAACCACTGAATTAATCCTACAAGATTATTGGTGGCCCAAAGCAAAACAAGATGTGAAGGTCTACATCAAAGGATGTGAAACTTGCCAGAGGACCAAAAGCAACACTCAGGCAAAGGCTGCTCCACTACATCCCAACACCATCCCAGAAGCCCCCTGGACCCACATTTCTGTCGACATGATTATTGGGCTGCTGGAATCAGAAGGCTACAATGCCTTACTCCTTCCAGATTCTATGTGAAAGACACAATTCACTAATCCTTTGGCTGTAGAATTTGCAGAAACCATGGCCCAAGTCCACAAAGAGGTCCATGATGCATTAGAAAAAGCAGCAGCACAAATGAAGGTGCAATATAACAAAGGAAAACAATCGGCATGACAGTATCAAGTCAGTGATCAAGTATGGCTTGATACAACTAACCTCCATCTTCCACAGCCAAAGAAAAAACTCGATGACAAGCAAACAGGTCTGTTTGAAATCATCGAAAAGGCAGGAGCAGCAGCATACAAACTGAAACTGCCACCACACTGGAAGATACATCCCAGATTCAATGAAAAACTGTTGACTCCTTATATTGCACCATCCTTCCCAAATCAACAACAACCACTACCTCCCCCTCCTGACCTTGTTGATGGACAAGAAGAATATGAAATTGAGGAAGTACTAGACTCTTGCACTCAATGAGTATGAGCAAAAAAAAGGACAACCATCTAAGATAGTCACCGACTATTTAGTCAAATGGAAAGGATGGACCAGGGAGCACAATTCATGGGTCTAAGAAATGGAAATGGCAAATGCCAAGGATGCAATTCTGGAATACAAAGCAAACATTAACCATACTTTACACACTGCCAAAATTGTAACCAAGGATAAAACCATAACACAAATACTCGATCATGAACATTCCAACCATGGAGATGTTGCTTATCTAGCTCAACACAAGGATGGACTTCAAAAATGGATCATTAACCTGGATAAAAATGTATGGAAACAACTGATTGATCAGTACTGGATCAAACAAGCAGAAGTGCAACTCGAAACCCCTGAAGAAGAAGCATAGCAGTTAGGACAACTGCTTTAACAAGGGGGTAATGTTATGATTTTTCCATTATCTTATCATGATTACATTGTAGCACTTATGCAACACCATCATATCCACCATAACACTGATATTCAGTCCAACCTAACCTCTCTGATTCCATGTATTCCCAATCCTCTCCATCTAGTTGGTCCACAGTCATCTGACTTCTAATGTTTCACATATGGATACTCATGTTTCACCTATTATTAGACCCTGTACTTTTGTATATAAAGTAGCAAGACTTTGTACTTAGTCTCTATCTTCTGACTAAATTGTATTCTTATACCATCCACTACATGATTCTAAAGACTAGATGTCCTCTTGTTTATAGGTGATTGTCTGAATGTGAGACAGCCTAAGAGTGATGCATGTCCCAAGATAACATGTTAGATTGGGCTGTAACACATCCTGGCAAGGGATGATATGTAAGCATTAGTGCCAGAAATACATAGGCCTCAGAGTATCTTAAAATAGCTTAGTTAGGTAGTATATATAAAGGCCTGTATCTCAAGCACAAAAAGGAAAGTTTTTTTTTATACCAGCAAGTATTTTATTTTTAGAATGTAAATATGATTATACCCTCAACTAAATTCTCTTAGTATCGCAGGTTCTCTTGTGATAATCCATATAGCTTTAAAATCTTAGATTCCATCAGCTGCATATACTGTACTGTTATTAATTATTATAGTTTACACAGCAGAGACTGAGTTCTTTGCAACCAGGATAGCAAGCATTTTCTAAAAGTTTACTTAAGGTCAAATTATTCTATAATATTCATGCTGACTCCCATAGAACTCATATTATTGTTCAATATCATCTATATAGTAAATTTCTTGTCATACCTGAATTCCCATGACACTGCTTTGATTAATAAACTGGATTTTGAGTCTGCCAGTGTTAGACATTATAGCCTTTCAAGTCCCAAGGTTCACCTCACCAACCAAAGGGCCTTAGCCTCCTTCTACAGAATTTCCCTCTGTATAGTAGCAAATTGATTACTCAGGTTTCTAAGTGAATATCCTTGTCTGCTGCTGGTCCTTGCTTGAGTTTCTACATGTTTGATTATATGGGGCAGTTCATAGCTACTCATTGGCTCTGCAGCAGTGCAGAATCCCCTCAGCTCTGGATTATATTGCTGTGTCTACCTTTTCTATGTTCTACTTCTATACCTGGCCAGAGGTCTGACTAACTTCCAGAGTATTTCACTAAAAAGCAAATAGATGAAGCAAATTGCATATAGTCAGGGTCATTTTTCAGAGCTGTAGTTGTGTTGTGGCAAGTGTTACAACTTTTTGAGAAGTCTTTCTGAGCATCATCCCCAGATTGTCTCTATACTCTTTCTTGCTCTTGCTGCCATTTCTTCCATTACTGCAGAAGCCTGCTCCACCAGTGACCAACCCAGAAGTTGTGATGATGCTGCATCTATATTCTGCAAGGAGATGCTCACCATTAATGATTATCAAGTGGGTATTTTAATGTCATCATTATCTTACATTCTGGATACTAATATAAAGAGTAGCCCAGTGATAGTGAGCAACATCAATGCTGCTATACTATCTCAAGAGGATATAAATGTGATATGCATGCACTGAATATGAAAAGCTCTATGAGGATAATCACAGAATCAGACTATGCTGGAGTGATGTTCATCAATGGGAATGGTGATAATATGGGTGTGTTCACTACATCCCAAATGTAAATATTAACTGATGATACACCTGCCAAGTGTATACTCTTGAAATTGCATGTTAAAAATACTATTTATTACTAAAATAAATAGTCTACATGATTATAGCAGGTGAGACTGAGTAAGGAAGGATAACATTGTAAGGGAGAAGTTCTATGAGAGAACTTGAAATAATCTGTTCTATAGCTCAGATAGAAGTTCAGTGTTAGACCCACATTCCACATGATCTGCAGATGTGCACAAAACCTTTAGGCTGTCTCACATTCAGACAATCACCCTTGGGTCATGGCTATGGTCTTCTGATCGGTGGAGAAGGATGTGGTATAAGATAAGCTTTAGTCAAAAGATGGAGAATATACAGCATAAGCTATGATACTTATATACTGAGCAAGAAACTAAATATAGCCTTTATCCATGAGTTGTCCATGTGAGTAACAAGGGGAATGACATATGAGGTATGACTATGGTGAGGCAGTGGTGTGGGTTTGGTGAGAATGGTTATTGTGGATAGTGATAATGATTGGGTGATAAGATGGATGATAAGATAGTTGATAATGGAAAAATCATAACATTCAGGTATTCTATCTGGAAGGTCAAAAGTCCAGACTGGGTGACTCACAAGGTGTAAATGAACCAGAACTACAGCAGGCATAGCTATCCAATCTTGGAACATCTGATCTAATATGATCGATTGACCTGGTAGCTGGGCTATGAGCTCATACTCATCTGGCTCAGTCAGCAATCTATATTAGTAACTAGAAAAGATTGTAAATAATAGATAAAGTAGAGTAGTATAAAAACTGTCTATGTAACTAGCAGGAAGGTAGGTTTTCTTGCCCTCAGAATGCTACCAGGTGAATAGTATAGGTTTTATTTGGCTAGGAGCTTTAAGTTGTAGACTCACCTGGAATAATATTTGTTGTGACCTGGTCACTCTATGTGTGAAAGAACAGTAAAGCAAGCAATCAGTATGAGCTAGAACAGAAAGACAGATCTAAGAAACAGTTCAGAACAGTCAGTGTGTTTTAAAGTTGCAACCAGGTGCACAGTATCAGTCTTGAAAATTGCACCAGGCAGTTACTTTGTATTAGTTTGAGATTCTGTTCAGCAGCACATCAAGCTTAGAGTGAAACCACAATATATATTTGATTCAAAACTATGTTTATTGCTAACTGGAACTTTATCTACAGTACAAGCTTTGAAACCAGATGTATCCTACCTCCCTTTGAACCACAATTACTGAGTGTTTTGTGTAGTATTGTGCATATCACATTGCACTTCTATAGACAGTCAGTACCTTTCACTGGTGTCTTTGGCTAGAAAAGGAAGAAGACAATTGATGGAATTGAGTATACCATGGATCCCAATGAGGGAGTATGCCAAATATATAGTATGCTAGGATGTACGAGAATCTTCTGTGAATGGACACTATCACATTGCTCTGCACAAAGCATTATGTCACAGTTCGAGACCAGTCAGAGTTGCTGGTGCTATGGCACCTCTTCTGGTCCTTTCCTAGCAGTACAACCTCACTAGGGCTGGCCATACTGGCACAAACCTCATCAAAATACCATCAGCACAACTTATTCTGGCTAATGGGCGAGTAACATCACCCGCCGCTGGTACTGAAGCTAAATCATTCCGCAGAGCGGCGAACATGGTAGTAAATTCTTTCTGCGTGTTCTAGAAACTGATGGTATGTGAAGAGGACCGCGGAGATGCTGATATTCATTATCAGATAGCACTGAGTAAGCAGGAGGCCAAAGGATATTCTATTCAAAGCGACTGGACTGAAGAGGGACATCAAAAAAACTGCCTCTTTTATCTGTATCATATGCCATGCCCTCCGAGTCCAAGAAACGCAATCCCAGTCGCTCCACTGCTCCCTACAAACAAGAGCGGGGTCCGAAAGGAGGGAGGAACAACAATGTTAAAATCCATCGCACGACAGCCATCAACCTTGATGCCTGTATATGATTTCAGGATTTCCGGTAACAAGGAGTACCACGTTGGCGTGAAGGGATCGTATTCGGTCAACATGCACAGCCAGGGGAAGCAGCGACAATAAGACCGAGAGATAAGAATGACGCCGTAGATTGACTATTCAAGATTACGATTACGCAGACAGAAATCACAGAATACCACCTTACGACAATCAGTATCTTGATCTCGCTGACTACGAATGAGATGCAGACGACTTGCCTGGATGTCTTCTCAGTGTGTTGCAAAGACACACACCTTTTCTCATTTCGGCTGACCAGTGCTACGACCGTGGAAGTGGGTCTGTTCGATGGAATAGTAAGCTTCGCGTGTATCTAATCAAGAGATGTCGGCGTTAAGTTTCCGGAGCATGCAGCTGGAGAAGCCGAACTGTGTAAATCGGTATCTATGGCTCGGGCGAAGAAAGACATAGCACAACTGCATATTTTCTAGGAGCTTCGACAGCAGAGACAGCCAAAATTCAAGTGAGATCTCAGAGTTGATAAATTTGCCATCCACTGTCGCTTGAGAGAAACAGGAGAAACGTCCAAACTCATCTCACGTAAACTAGACTCCTCCGAGGTTACGTCGGTGCTCCATACCCCAGTCCCATCATTGCACTGGTCTGACCTAACGCTATAATTTATCCACGGAGTTCACGATCGATCCGTTGTAGCCAAGAGCGAAAGCTTAGGTGAGCGAACAGACGTAAAGCTGATGAGCTTGGCCATGGGCCGGGCCAAAAGTTCCGTTAATTCCGACCTTTCGCCATTCTCACTATAATGTCAGCTCGTCGTCCTTCCCTTCGTTTAACGGTGGTTACCTGCTCAATACCCACTTGTGTACATGCCGGGGGCAGTGACGTTCGATCGCAATGAGCAGCTAGGCTCTCTCCTCATCAGCCTCGTGGTTTCCGCAGCGTACGCATTCCTTCACAATGGCGTTTGGCTAGCAAAGTGCTCAGTGGTATGAAAAAATTTCCAGGATGTATGGAATCACGACTTTTCAGGGTGCGTTTTATTGATGTCCTCGATTGTTTTATTAGGCTGATAATCGGTGGTTCCATCTAGTGTATATCTTCTTCAAGAGGGATGACAGTAAACCCATAGACCCGAAGCTTATGCAAGGATTCGTATGCTTCACAACCATGTTTTAACCTTTGATGCAAGTTAACATTATGTATTAGGTGATTTTTTTGTGGTTTGACCTTCTACCTATTGTTTTCTGCACACATGCCCATTGAGTATAATCCCATAGGCTCCTTGATACGCTCCAGCAAGCCTCTGTTACCCAGGGTGTGTATTGGTACCTCGTCAACAATTTTGATGAGCCCTCAAATGTCATGAAAGCGACATGGTGCGTTGTCGATATGTCTCTTGAACGAAGATCGGTCGGTATTCAAAGCCTCCATTGCAGGGGTCATACGGTTCGCAGTGGCTTCAGCTATCGCAAGACCCTGCTTCTGACTTTGTTTTTATGAAATAAAGATACAGATATTCATCACCGTACGAGCTTATATTTTTTCCCTCGTCTACCGCTTTGATCTCAGCCCACCTATAGGCAGCCATGATTTTGTTATGTCAAGGGTACATCTCTTTTACTTTGCACCATCCCGGAAGCTGATCCACATCGATTTTCAGTTTCTTAATACGACGCATATGGTATCGTAGGTGACTTCTTGTGCCTCTATTGCAGTTGATGTTGACGAACTATTTCAAGTCACCCCACCGAAGAGAAAGGGGGTAGCAGCATGTGTCTGCTGCGCCATAAGTGTCGTTTCTCTCATCGCTTTTCGTGAGAAATCTCTATATCATCCTTTCCATCCTCATTTTGAGAGCACTTTTCCAGTTGCTATGATCTGTACGTCTATCCACCCTCACAGACCCTCACTTCTAAGCGCTTTCCATAGCGGTCGGTATAATATTTGTCCGGACTTACGACATGTTTGAAATCACAAAACCTGCGTCGCGAGTGCGTCCATCTTCGGATACCGGATCTCCCACGTTGATACTATACCATTTTAGGTCTCCTTCTATGTCACGCTTGGTTCAGGGATGGGGGCCGATATCTGCATCGCGACCTGTCTGTGCTATGAGCTCTCAAAGAGTAGACCAAGTATCCCCAGGTACAAGTTCAGCCTCTTTGATTACACGTGTATGACTGTCGTATTTAGAACAAAAACGGTTGTCGACAAGCTCATTCGCTACGCTATTAGCGCTTGTATGTCCGTGATTAGCTTCATTCCTTCTATCGGCACTCAGCATCTTTTATTTCAGGTTTACTTACAAGGTACGATCTGTGGTATCGCCTTGACCTCAATATTGACCTCGTATTCAGTTTGGTCGCCACAATATCGTTTATAGCTGTTCGTATTTCTCTTAGCTTCAGCCTCTTGCACTCATCCAGAGGACATTTTAGCTAGCAACGCGACCTTGTTCCATGATATTTATGGCAATATTCTGTCTACTTTCAAAGTGTATGTACCCCTATTTTTTCATAAGTCACCCAAGCATTACCTTCTGACTCAACAGTCTATTTCAACACGCTCATGGCTACACGTACGCTTTTCCCATCTCTTCTACGACGCACTTCTGATATCCCTCCTCATTTAGTAAACTCTCGTATAGAATTGCGGCGTCATTTGGACGCTCCCACTGTCGTGTCGCTTGACTGGGTACATGGCAACGAAACGGGAACTGATTTGAACGCAATATCGCACCTCTCAAGAGGAAAGGTATCAAGCCGTCACAATACCGGTCTAGCAAGCACTTCGATGTCTGATAGTATAGAGGCAGGATTGCGGGTGAGCCGTTTATTTTATTCGGAACTGTAAGCTTCTTGCTCATGATATTCACAGTGATGTAGTTAGGTCGCCGGAAAGAAATCCCTCGGGACACTGGGATGCCTATTCGGTGTATTCACTCTGTCCAGCATACTATTACGTCCATTCATAGTATGGTGTAGTACGAAGCCATCCCTCTCCGTGGTCCTTCTGTATGCCGATACATACTGTCGAATGTCCATGTTGGCATACGGATTCCCGTTTTAAAATTCGGAAGCCCGGGCCTGCACGAATACTTTGGCTCGTTCTCCTCATCTTCTTCCGGGACGCTTACTAATTTTCTTAGTTATCCATTTCTAGTAATTCTACATATTCTGGCAGTATAATAGAAGCCACATAGTTATTAGGGCATCGCCAGCGCCCCATGAACATTCACTCTCCTGTTAAACGTAAGTTATGACAGTCCGTGTCTCGCTGGGGGTGCTAGCAATTCCTTTCATGTCTGTTATGGATATTCCCCATCCCTCGCCTTATTAGTTACAGTACCTAAATTCATACTTAGAACTTTCTTTCCTTTTCTACAATATTCCTTCGTACTCTTTACTTACCAGAAAACAGTAGAACACTTCCAAAACCTGTACTACTAGAACCTTCTGAGCGGCTACAGGCGACGAGCAGACTCGGAGCAGGAACCTTCAACCCATCCTTGCGATTCATCGAACCTTGCGGCATCATGTTGGCCGGTCGGAGACTCGGAGTTATATCGGCAAGCCGAACTTGGCACAGCGCCGAAACTGCCCTTAACTGCCAACAGCCTGTCGGCAATAGCCGACACCTAGGGATCAGATTAGTAGCTCGGTACAGAACCTGGATGCATGATGCCGTCAACAGCGATCTCGAACATGGGGCTGTTGCGTTTTCCGTCGAAAACCTCACAGAGTTGGAAACACCACCGTACATCACGGCGTTTTCAATCTTCAGCACTTCAATACTTTGTTCAATGATGGGGTAGGTGGTTGAGAAGTGATGTAAACGGAAATTTTTGAACAGATTTTACTTGCCCTTCTTACTTTTCTGGGTCATCATGGAATGCAGAGGATTGAGTCGCACATGTAGTATATGCACTTTGGATGACTGCATCCATCGCTGTCCAAGCCTTCAGTTGGTTGCGCAATATACTTCTGGGAGTCTGCCGTTCCAAGACCTTTCCCGTTTTCCTGGGCTGTTATGAGCGGACCGGAGATACTATCGCTTGCACTCTGAAGAGATTCTGGTGCGTTAATTCCATATTTGATGTGTGAATGCATGCGACTAATTCATCTCTCGTCGAATCAAGTCTTTTCTACGAGCTAAAATTTTCCGGGGTCCGTTGACTAGGATTAGGGCTTGGCGCCCCGAAGCTGAAGACCATCTCTTGCCAATGGGAAGGAATGCGTGCTCAAGTCTATAGAAATAACTTTATCCTCATGAAGCTCTTGTGTTTTGGCCCGGGACCTTGCATCGTTCTCGTTAATAGTGTCGTAAATGCTCCTCTTTTCTTTCTCTTCTCAGCTCACGTGTATCTAGCCTCACGCGGCCGTCGAATTCTGGGACCCCATAATGCTGATAGTGGTGGTACTGGAAGCTTCTTGGTCGCCGAAGCGCGTAGTCGCACGTTTCACACTTCCGCGGTAACGTGGAGCAGTCTTTGCAGCAGAAATAGCTTGAATATGTATGTCGGTGCTTTGGTGATTCATAGCTGGACTTGACATAGGGTAAGTTCCGTTTATAAGTAATGAACTTGTTGTCTGAGGCTGCTGAAGAATTGCGAGGTTAGGGTTCGGTATCGCGTTCCGGTTCCCGAACCCTGAACCCTACGGCCCAGTGGCCATCATGATGCTCCAAGCTTTTATTGAAGGCCGGCAAGTGCAGGTGTTCCTTCGCATAAAGAGCTCTCCGTACGGCTAGTTTCTCTGCATTTTTCAGCTCATCATGTTAATTTGCCATTCATCCGGTTGTCCGACGCAGACTTCGGTGGATTCAAGGTTGGTCGCCGGTCAATTTCGGGGTTCTTCTATCACTCGAGCACCGATATCGCGCATCCGATATTGGGAGAAAATGCGATTTTAGACTTTGAGGAGGGAATGGAGGGACAGTATGTTCTGTCTGCATGTGGCTGTCGTATATTTGACTCGTTCATAGACTCTCGGTTATCAAAACAGATATGTTCTGAAGATCCCTGCGGGATTTAGGCCCATGTAGGCTCAGAACAACCCGGAGGCTCTCCATTCGTTGCGATATCGGATAGATGTTTCAATTTTCCAATGCCGAAGCTAAACTTTGGATCAACCTGCCCGGCTCTCCCAAGGTTCTCCGTAGGATTCTATCCTTTATTTAAGGCGTTACAGGCGAGGAGTCCAGTTCCACGTTGATGCACAACAAGCAATGTACCACCAGAATGACGACATGGTATATATAGAGGAACTGGCGGCACGGTGACAGCGAAGTCGACGGTCCGACTTCGCTAGAGTACTGCCTTGTCTCAAGCTGTTGCTTACCGTTGTTGTCGCCACACCTATCCTTGCACCTCCTATCATATCCATAACCCAGGTGACGGGCGTCCCTATGGACACATTGCAAGGCAAGGACCACTGTTCCATTCTGTAAGTCGTTTTCCGATTCTCAGTCACACCAAGCTAAGTTCCTAATAGTGCTTCCTCCAAATTTGTGACTACCTACAGTGTTACTACTGTTACAGTGGTAATACATTCCTGTTACGTATATGGTATCCAATGCGAGCCGATTCTACTACTGTACAATATCTTCGATTTGCTTCTTGAATCTGCGCCTATACTCTAGACTTCACCCTCCTCAGGTGCATCCTCCACTTATTGAGCTCCCAATCGCCGGCCCTAACACTCAACCCATCGAAGACTGTCGTGAAATCGCTCTCCTTATCAACATACCTCCCACAGCCACACCTGCACTTCTCTTTATAGCACCCACCCATCACTCTCGGCTCGAGGCGTTCCCTTAACACCTTCTGCGCCCACGTGAGGATGTCTTCAACTGTGAGGATCCCGTCCTTACGGACAATTTCGATCTTAAACCGCTCGATGCTGTCTATCTCGATGAGGATGGAGACCCTCTGAAAGGCCGGTTTAGACGCAGGTTCGTACGCGATTTGGGAGTGCGCGACGACGCGGCTTGGGGAGAAGAAGTCGAGGGGTTGGCATGTTCCCAGACGAAGCGCGCGGTGGATGGAGAGACGCGTCGTAGGCGGGAGGGGCGTTCGGGTCGCTCGTTCCGTGTCAGCCCGATGCAGTATTGAATGACGGCGAGGTCCTGGGAAGGGGGAGGGCGCTCGATGAAGGGGTGGTTGCTTGAAGGGCGCTGGTGGGCGGAGACATGGACGTGGAGGAGGTGATTGCCGATGCTTGGGGAATGAGATGGGTGTGATTGGGGATTGGGGAAGTGACTGGCCCTGGGAGGGAGGTGCCGGATCGACGAGGAACGTCACGTAGAAGGGCGCGCGGTGAAGGGCGCCGTCACGGTCGAAGTCGTCTTCCCAATGGACTCGTTTGGTAGATACTGGCGACATGGTAATAATGGATAATGAATCCAATGAAAGATGCACACCTGTTTTATATGTGCTCGAACTGTCGGTGTTATTTCCTAGATTGAGTTGCCGTTGCTGCATATGTTTTTGTGGTTGTCGAGAGGTCCATTCGTTCATTGGTTCCATTTTCCACTCATTTTGATGGTTGCGAAACAGCGAGCGAAATACCGTATAAAGAGCTGTAGCACTTTCCGTGTATATTTAGACATGGGATTCGCGAACTGGTACTCAGAAATCAGATGGGGTTTAGCAGTCTATGACTGAAAGAGTCATTATTGATCTTCCCGGTATGGTTCCCTTTACTGCTACACTGGTATGGCTGTTAACGTTGCCGCCGGAATAACGAGCCCAATTCGACCATGTACAGTGATGGACTCCAGGGAACACCTGTTCGAACTGACATTCGCCACGAGCACATGCTGTGGCTATGCGATGTATGATATCATCTGTAAATTGGAATGGCAAATTACTGTCTCCTGTTGAAAGGGAATCATCAGGGTCAATCAGAGGAGGCACTCGAGATATTACTATGAAAGAAAGAGAAATAATTCCGCTTTCTATTCGACCGGATATCCTCCGGGTGTTGTACTCGGGAGATAGTGTATTCGCGCGATAAGTGACTGTACCTTCTTCTAACAGTAGCGAGCAATGACGCAAGTCTCCAAATTGATCGGCATAGTGATCCGGGGGGACGGAGGAAGACCGGCCAAGTACTTCGTTCCTTCCTCGGTAAGGGGATGCGGGATCGCTTCGGCGTCGGGACCAGTCTGAAGCTGCGGAGACGATTTGTCCCGGAGTTAAATCAAATAAGTATTATCGTGTTCACGTTTTGGTCGAAAACTTGAAGGAGGAAGAAATGCTACAGCACCGCGGTTACCGCTATTTAGAAGCCAAGATAGGCAGACAGGAGATGTTATCTGGCCCTGGAGGATTCAATGAAAGCAGCCAGTGGCCAGTGTACATGGGAGAAGAGCTGCGTATTAACACTTGAAACTCGGCATACTAGACTCAGACTTCTTGAATCGGTCTCAGTCACCCTCGTATTTATGGCAGCGAAGTCTACACTGGTTCATCCTCAGACTCCAGTTCAGGAATTGGGCTACACATGCGAACATCAAGACCAACTCGAGCTTAAAACTCGAACAAGAAGGATCCGGTGCTTCTCGGGTTCGTTGTCTTTCCGTATTCGGCCATCACCTTCGCAGAAACAGCTAGCTCATCGATTACCACCAACTACGTACCTGTTCAGTAGGATTTACCGGAGTACTCTTCTGGAGTATTTATCATTGAGAACAGGGTTCAATATATATTATTAAGTGCTTATTGCTACCCGGAAGTTACGAGCACTACTTGCAACTTACTCGGACTCCTTCTGAAGAACACGTCAGATGATTCCTGGCCGTTAATCCGCCCTCTTCTCTTTCTGGCTGAGCTTTTGGAGGGAACGACATAATAGCGCATATAGTCGTGCCAGTGCAGGGCCTAGGCATTCAAACGCCAGGCAGGGAAAAATATCTAGTGCTGTGGAGAATGTATAAAGAGTACCAGCCCTCGTAAGCATGGCAGCGATGTTCAGACTTCAAATCGTATATTTCAAATAGCATCAGGAACGATTCAAGACTAAAGCTCAAACGAGAAACATCCCATACTTCTCGGACATGTCAACATTCTAACTTGTCCCTTCGTGTTAGCACGATGTGTATTTCTTCACTATCACAACGTCATAGTGTGTGCTTTAACATTTGCATGGTAGAACATTGGTGAGCGACAAGTTAATATTGAACCACAAAGACAATGTTTATTTTTTTTTACTTTTAATGCCATTTCGTAGTCACGAGCAACTATGACCTGCATTTCTACCTTCCGAAGAAGAGCTGCTAGTCAAGCGGTTCTTGTCCATTCTTCCTGGGCAATGCAGCAGACAGCGTCTTCCTTCAGCTCCGCGTGGATCGTAGCATTTATAACATCTCACTCGTCGTACCAAGGGCCATCATTGCAAGGGAGGACTGGTGCATCGGAGGAAAGATGCCCTGCATGAGTAGAGCATCCCATGCCGGGTCTTGCGGACAGAACGATGCATGGTGGGTGATAACGACCTCCAACATGTCAATGGTGAGGAGTGTGGACACACAGCCAAAATCATTGAAGGGAGAGAAGGTCGTAGTCGAAAGGCTGCACATGGGGAAACGTCAAGTCGACGGCGTCGAAGTTGATTTGATGCGTGTCGTGGTAGTCCACGCTTAACCTTAAAGCAAGAGAGGTGTGGGGGATGGCATGAAGATGACGACCACTTTTCCGACGTCGGTAAACCATCCATCTTTGCTAATCTTGGGACTCTCCTCTGTAAGCAGTCATCCGCCGGAAAGGGAAACGCGAACTCTCCATTTTCGTCCTGGACCGAGTAGGGAGAGCTTCTTTCTGTGGAAGATAGAAGGGTCCGAGAAAGATGAAAGCGTCCATGCAGTGGTTCCGCTTTGTCCCGTGATGACGTGTATGCGATTTCAGAGAGTAGCGCGTAAAAGACGCTGAACGGGCGAGATTCTTCGTGCAGAGTAGGCACTTTGGACCTTGCTACATAGAGCCTAATGACGTTGTAGAGATAAGTCAGCCGAGTGACTCGAACGCAATTGAGGACCTACGTATCATTACGAATACGTTACGAAGTCCCACTGAAATGCTCGTCTGTGCGAGAATGCATAGACCTTCGCTAACGGTGAGGCCGGCCGACAATATTGCAAGTTGCTATGAATAGAAAACTGGGTCGAGATTGGACTGAGAAACAGCGATTAAGAAATCAGAGCGACGAAACGATGTACCTTGAGAAAAGCGTTGGTGAATCGTGACAGGCTCCTGTTGCACCCAGACACATGATGTAAGGTTAAATCGTTGAAAGGACGACGGTAGGCTGTCTCCTGCTCGTTGTCGGATTCACAGCCTGAACTTACCCACTGAATAAAGGCGGCGATTTGCGGTCAGGATGGACGCGGCACGCTAGCCGCAAAATCAAAGAAACCATTACACCCCTTCCTACCCTCAGCCATCGAGAGACTCGAATCTACAAGCGATATAATCACGATTTTGACCACACCAATCGTATTCGAAGGAACGCCAAGCCAATGCTGGGAGCCCTCCGACGTGAGAACCGCATCTATCAAGAAGGCCAGTAGGACAACCTCATACGCATCGCGCTGACCATCAAGTCCGGAGCCGTTATACCCCCGTTTCAGGGAAGTTGTTGTAAAGTATTGACCAGGTTTGATTCCATGTTGCTATAAGGAATTTTACTTGCTAATATTTACTGCAGCTTGGTATGGATACTATAGGAGCTGGTCAATCTTTGGCTGGAAGCAGTGGAAGGGCATGATATCAGAATGAAATGACAGGTGCATGTTGGCATTGGTGGTGTAATGAAGGAATCTGACAAAATAAATAAATAAAGGAAGCTTAGCATGAATGGCGCATGCTGCAAACCTATCTCAAACACTTTCTACAATGCATTTAATTGGAGGCTGAGACAAGGATATCATGTCAGTCAATACTGTTCATATTTTAGACTAGTTCAGATAGGCAAGCTGAGGATGATGATAGGCAGAGAGATGCTTATCAAACAGGTTTGAATATACTACTCCTTGTTGAACAACCTTCTTGCTAATGTCGATGCAGATTGTTCTGGATCTACATAATCAGAATAGTGCCCATAGACAGCAGCAGCTCATCAAAGCTTGAATGACCATGTGAGATGAATGGTATGTGGTTACATCAATGAAGCTAGGTCAAAGACTTACAGTACAAAAATTGGAGGAACAGCCTACAGATCCCAAAGTGCCTCCAGTTGTATCAGATACTCTCCTGGACTCATCATCCTGTCACTTTGGGTCAGATAATTCAAATGTCTCCATCTGAGAATGCCACCAAAGATCAGTGCCAATTTGTTGGCTGCAGGTAGGAGATGGGATGGCTCAAGTCAACATGATAGATGACAGTGAAAGCATTGAAGACTGCTACCATGAGGACTGCAGGTGCTGCTTATGTTGTGGTTGGGCAAGGAGGTGTGGCCTGATGATGGGTTGACCAGCTATGACAATGGTACAGCCTTCCAGCATGTGTTTGTTCAACTCACCATTTTGTTGTGCCAGTTTTGTCCTGGAAAGGAATAAATCATTCTCTCAATGTTTTCCATGAAGACATGTCATTGTCAGCTTTCATATGACTAATATCAATGAGGCTACTGGTGATGTGTATATATTGTGGGATTTTGTTGGGCCAGGTAGGTTGGATAGTCTTACCAGAGGTTAGATAGTACTTAATGCCCTTTCAGGATGTCATTGTACCTGCTGGTGTAGGGTATAACATTGAGAGGAAAATATTTTGGGGTTCCCAAAAGCAGAAAAAGAGCAAGGGTGACCCATCAAAAAGATGTCAAAATATTCAATAATAAAGCTAGTGAGTCAGTGTCTATGCATAGTCCAAGCATAAAATATATGGTAATCAGATCTGAAATGTGAAACATAGCAAGATATACATATGTTGCTATAAATCTCACCAAGTCAGTCTAGTATTATTGTGGTAACCATGCTGAAAGAAAGAGAAATGGTGAGATATCTATGTGTCACAGCAACTATGCCTAAGTGTCCTGATATCAGCATCTATTGTTGAGATGGAAGAAATATCTGGTGGATATACACTGAAGATAGTGGCATTTAGATGTCAGATAAGATAATGGAGTTGGCACTTGAATAAGATAAGAAAAAATCATAATATTAAATAAGTGAGTAAAATAAGTCAGGATTAAACTTTAGTCTAAAGCTAAGAGCTAAAAATGATATAGACAGTGCTTAAATACTATATAGCTAATAATAGTGTTGCTATAGAAATGAGAAAACAATAAACTAAATGTCCATGAACCAATAAGAGAGGTGAGATAATAATATATCACAGTTAAAATGTTGGTCATCTGTTACTAATGCATTAAGATGATATTGATGGATGAATGTTATATGATATTTAGATGTGAGATTAGATAAGTTTTAGCTGCCTATGATAAGGTAAGATAAGGCTAAGTCATGATATTAATAAAGAAAGTGCTAGTAAAATTAAGAAGATAAAAGAGGAGCCAGAGAAGTAGATAGTTCATCTTCTCCAGCAGAATAATCAGTTTTTGGACACAGTATGCATGCACCTACTGCTGGTCAGATTCATAATGTTTCAGTAAGTACAGAAAATATATTTATTTCAAATTATCCTCAAATTCAGACTGATAAAAAACTGCAAATTTCTCATTTGAAAAAAAGCTCTGAACAAAATCCTGAGGCAGATGAGCAGGGAGACAGTGGATCCTAACATAGAGCTGAATTGCCAAGTCAAACTGACATAATAAGATGCAAAGCCAAACCTATTGAGCTCTCAGAAAAGCTTCCAAAGATGGCAGATTCCCTTAAAAACTAGTCAAAACTCAAGAGGAGTAGGAATATGCTGCCTGGCAGTGGCACTCACAACATAGATATGAGTAGCCTAATGGCAAAAAATCTGAATAAGCTGCCTAAGGTGGTAGATTCCCATAAGATATAAGAAGATTCTGAGGAATCTAGAAGCTGCTCAACTATCCACAAGAATCAAAACAGGAGACAGAGGGTCTCCAACAAATAAACTAACAATGATTAAAAAAATAGAGAAAGACCTAGTATATAATAACTGTAGAGTACCCAGAAGCTGAATGAGAACAGCAATGAGAAAATGAGTGGCTGGTGCTCTGGATAGCAGAATGAATCAGAAGAAAAATATGATTAGAGAAGACATTGAATGATCAGATAGCCATCCTGCAACAGTGGATTCACCTCCAACAAATCATAGAGGTGGATGAAGACTTAATGCTGTTACAACTATAGCTTATTTATATGTGTAATTTTACAATCTGCTATTATATGCATGTATGCTAAGACACAGTGAGTAAGTGGGCTATAAATGATACACTGACATGAATACTATATGAGGACTGAATAAAAAGCCAAGTTATATCATAGGCAGCAGGGAACACTAAACAGGACTTAGTCACAGTACTGTACCTGCTAGGTATGCTAGACTAGAAGGCTGAATCCTAAACTTTAATGCTGTATACTCAACTTAAGATGTACACTCATAGGAGTTAAATAAAAACTAGAAGATTATATTATGCTGATATACACTTAATATGTTCAGACATGTAATTTTGCAAATTCTATGAATGCAAATATACATACACTCAGTAAGTAATAATACAGTGCATGTAATGTATAGAGTAACATTCACTGAGATAGAAATAATATAAACAAATATAATATAAGTAGAGCACATGGCTTTGATTTAAAGCAGCACTCTTATATCATTTAAGTGTGAAGCCTCAGTGTTTTTATCTTATATTAAGTGCACACCTCAATGTAAACAGCTCATGTAAATCAATAGAAGAAGATAATATATTAATGATGCTTCATACTATATTGATCTACGACATAAAAACTCTGCTGATATGGTAACTACTCTACTAATATATATCACTCTGATCAAAGAATTACTAAAGCCTGAACCTTCTGAAGGGTTTTTTGCTGAAGAGAAATAAACCCTTTACTCTTTATGAAATATAGAGTCAAGAATGGTTGCATGGCACTGAAATTAAATCTGCAGAGCCAATAAGAAGTTGTGCACCACATAAAACAGTGAGGCCAGACCTTGCAAAGGAGATAAAATAGCAGAATACTGGGCACTGACTCAGAATGCTAAGTAAAATATTAATTAGAATCCTAATGACCAGCATAGTATAGAAGGGAAGGGAGCCTGAAGTGGAGCATTTCTATTTTCAGTTTTTATTTTTCACATAGTTAGCAGTAAATATAAGAGTGGTAGTTACAGTTAGATAGGAAGCCTTGAGACTCTCACAATTGTGACATGAAGCCAGTGTGCTAGTGCAATAATAAAAGGAATTAGTTTGTAGTTTTGAGCAAGAGAATACTATTGAATTTAGAGTTATATTGAACACTTTGAGGGCTTATGAGGCATGGCTTATTTGCATATGACCAATTAGTTTTATTCTGGACAGTAATTGATTGTGCTCTACTGAAAGAATATTGTATTATAATACTTGAATATACATTTGTATTTTATTGGATTGGGTTTTGTGAATCCTGAGTTATTATAAGTGGCAGAGGTTCAAATTCTTTGGCTTGTCAATACTCTTTAAGGTTTTTGGTTTATTCTCAAGTGGCATAGATTCAAATTCTGTAGCTTGTCTATGTGTTTCTATGTTCTGTGTGTCTCTAGATCATATAGGTTAGAATTCTGTAGATCTATAAAAAAGTTTAGAAGTGTTTTCTGCTTAGAGAGCAAGGCTTTAAGACATGTTAAGTATATTGTGAAACATTGTGGACACTTGAGTGTCATATGTAATGTCTTTAGAGAGTTATATGTTCTTGTGGAGTATCTTGTGGTTCAATAAATATTACCTGCCTTGAGACTGAGTGATACATATCATTCACCTCTTGTTTAAAAGTATTTGGACTTGGAAAATTATTATATGCCAGCATAATATTGTACATTGTCATACATAAGACTTCTTATAATAATATAGTTGTTGTGTACTTACATTGAACATCTTTTCTCAAACTTACTGGGAGTTTGTGTGTGTGAATATGAGTGTAAGTGTGTTAGTGTTTCTACACTTTTGCATTTATAACTCAGTATGTACAGAGCCTTTTTAATATTGATATGAAAGTATAAGCTCACTAATTATAATATATTATACCTGAAAATCTGGAGAGTTTCTTATATAAGATAATAAAAATGACATTAATAGATCTTGATAATGAGTTTTAGCTAATATCTGTAAGCTTGAATTCTAGTATTCTGAGAATTTATTTGTTATCATATTTATAAGAAGCCTTATTGAATCTAGGAAAGAAGCACTGAGAAACATATAATGTTGTAGCAGTTCTATGCACTTAGGCCTGTTGGTCACAAGGCACTAAGCCCACAGACTTGGAAGAAATGCACCTAGGCTGACCTTTAGCAAGCTCACTATAGAGATGAACTAGAATTGGAAGATTCAACTTGGTGATACACTGTCTACATATGTTCACACCTAGATTTTATAATTTTGTAACAATACTATTGCATATTTATCCTATACTAATGATACATAGAGGACTATAGCTGAGCCTTTAAGCTGATAGTTAAAACAGTATGTGACTACTAGATCCAGAACTTAGATGTGATACCACTAGTGGGTCAAATATACTAGCTAGCCAGACTAGTAACTTGAATGCTAGCAGGACTATGCAAAATACAGTCACTAGCAGATGAGGGATACTACTAGCACAATAAACTAGAAGCAGAGTACACAAATCTCATAAAGTTCTATTGCTAGCAAACTGGACTGGGCATGAATACTTAAGTCAGAATGACTAGTCACATGGCAATCTTAAAACAGGACTTAAAAATGAATTAGAAATGGATTAACCTTGAGCCCAGATCTGACTATTGTGATATGGATCTCTTATGATTGGTAGTAGTGTAGCTAGACTACACTCTCAATCATGATTGGATAGCTGTTACAGACACCAATATCTGAAGAGTCATATAACCATATTACTAGGACATGTAGTTGAGCCAAGGATATGGAAAGACCAAATGTAGAGTCTCTAGACTGACTATTGCATAATTATTCACTATTATTCATGACTAGCAAAGAAATCCTTACCAATATACTCTATATTCAGATAATATTTATAGTTTTTATACCTTTCTCAGTAGTATATAAGCAGTGGGATGGGCACTCATGCATGCTAGACAAGTGTTGGGAATCTGCCAAAATCAGGTATAAGAGTGAGGGGCAAGAAGGGATGATCAAAGTGAGGTAGGATATGTTATAAAGATGTATGTCATTAGAGAATAAAATAGATTTCAGCAAGAGTTCATGAGGAGATCTGAGAGATCCAGTTTGCAAGGTAAAGGGGTCAGTAAGTGCAGAGCTATTATAGACTGTAGATGAAGACAAGCATTAGGCATTGTGCTACACCATATATATGTGTGCACTAAATTTTGGCTTCTGCTAAGCTAGTACTTGCCACAGAACTAACAACACCCACTTGCTCAGTTAACAGGAATACAAGACTAGGATCCACTAGAAATGAAGATCAGAGGACAACAGGCTGCCATCCACACTGCTATCTGTTGTCAGTAACTCACTTTTCTATTAGACTAAGAATCAGAGGCCAATAGACTGCCCTCTGCACTATCATCCACTGTCAGTAAGCTGCTTTTCTACCAGACTAGAGACTATGTCAGGCATAATAGATGGCTATCCACCAGTAGAAGCTTGTGCCTCCACCTTAATATCATCAAGGATGGTGATCTCATATAGTTTCTCTCTAGGAGAATCAATTAGGAGTGTAAAAAGGGGTGGAAACAATAGAGTGGATCACTACTTGGCAAGATTTATCAGAGCAGATAAATATAGAGATAGAAAGTCAGCTTGGTTCTGAGAAGTATAAAAGCAGTAAATATAACTAGAAAAAAAAAGAAGATCAATCAAGCTTATAGCACACTAAAGGAATAAATTTCTTATCTAAGCCTCCAGCTTAACATACTTTAGCAGCCTCACATCTAGTATTGCTAGTGGACAGCATGGAAGCTCATAGCTATTACTCAGAACTTGCTCTTAAAACACAATCTCCTGAAAGGATGTTGAGTCCCACTCTTTCACTCTTCTCTACTATCAGAAGTGGATCCACAACTGATCTGAAGTGGGTGGTTCTTGCACCTCTTCATATACTTACTGTATACAAAAGATCTTGCAAAAGCAAACTGTAATTCTCTCACTAGAGAGTTTGCCAATCTTATAAGTGGAGCCCACTACAAGGGGGAATTGAACCACAATTTCAGGAGAAAGAAGGACCCTTCATCTGGCTCTGCAACACTTAGAAGCAGAACCACTCACAGCTATCCTACAAGCTGCTGCAGATGATAGGATATCTGACAAGGAGAATCTATTTGACTTGGTACTAGATAATGAGTCAAGACACTTTCATTATGATACAACCTTCATATTCATATATGAACAAGAATTACAGGCTGTCCTAGAGTCCTCATCATCAGAACACTCACAGTCAGAGGATGTATCTATAGAGTTGCCCATCTGCCAACACTCAAATTCAGATCCAGAGCCTATCAGCTCATATCTAAATAACTCAGTATTACACCATACCTGGTCTATAGAGTTAGAAGAACCAACTCTGTCTCCTTCACCAAGTTTCCTATCACCAGACAGAATATATTATTAGGCTAGGAATAAAAGGATCTATTTATATTTCAACATAATGCAACAACTACAACTATCTATTAGAGGCTCTGGCAGAGCCCCAAGCTGAGAGTGAAAAGGAGACCAAGACTCAATAATCTTACCAGTTTACTTTGATGAGGTAGAGCAGATATATAAAGCTATTAGACAGCAAGCAGATTGGGATTTTATCCAGGCAGCAATCCTATCTAGGCAAACTTATGGTGGAAGTCATCTAAAGCCATGCCAGCTAATGTAGCTGCAACAAATTTGGCTGCTTTTAAATCTCAAATACATGAGTTCTACCTAAAGTCTAATGAGACTCACTGCTATATATCCACTCACCTGAAAGAAGCAGCTAGAATGTTGAGAGTCTCACCTATAGCATCATTAGATGAATTTGGCCACTTCAACAGATATATTCAAAGTATTGGACTAGACCTTACTATGAGAACCAACCTGCTCATATCAGTGCATAAATATGCTAGAGTGTACATATCTGCTATCTATCTAGAATTAAGAATGTTGGTTGACCAGTACTTAGCTGTACTATTCTCTAACCAGAACTCAGCATAACTCTTTTCTGTGGAAGAGGTCTGGAAGGCTGCCAAATATGCACTAGAAAGCTATAGGTTCCCTTATGTTAATCCTGCTCCAGTATACACACTATACATATCTCAATCAATACTACCTCCATTCTCTATGCAAAGTCAGCAAACAGCATCTGCTCCAGCTTATGGACAGCCTCCAGTAGCACCTGGAGGAAGCATAGTGGAAATGATAGATGCATTACAACAGGCATCTAGTATGGGTCTGCCACTTACCTTCTATAATCCATATGGGTATTCACCCTATGGGCAGCCAAATCTTGCAATGTCAGACCAAGTGGACATATCAGCTGCTCCACAACAAACTGCTCTCTCTGTTAAAACAGAGTCTATAAAATAAAGGTTATTGGCCACTATCCAGAAACTTATAAAGAAAGGAGGAGCCAGCAGAAATAACAGAAAATGCAGACATAATGGATGCAACATAGATTACAGAGATTGCACTATCAGAAAAGTCAATACTGAAAGTGGTATCATTGAGTGGGACTACAATAAGTGGAGGCTAACTATGACAGATGATTCTGACCTACTCAAGGAGTCAGGATTACTCAAGATGCAGATTGACAAATGGCATGAAGAGTATAAGAAATCCACTTCCATCAATATGATATCCACACAAGCTATGGGAACTACTGGAATTGTATATCCATGAGGATATGGTCAAAAGGCAGACAATACCATGAATTACTTGATGATTATGCCTTTGCAGATAACAAGCTTGTATAAGAAGCATGCAGAGATTCAAGCCACTCAACTTATAGCTTGTATAGAGGATCAGCCAGATGAGGAAGAGGAGGATGAAGACCCCACCATCAAAATCCTCAAATACATCCTTCAGGAGTGGGTAAAAGCAAAGAAAGATGCAAAAGCACAAGAAAGAAAACAAGGACAGCCATTCAAGAAGATTGAAGTTGTGATCCCATCCACTAGAGAAAATCAGCCATCTACTTTAATGCCAGCTCAACCTGGGTCAGTAGCTGAGAGAAACATGAAGATGCAGGAGCTGCCCACTAAAGCTAAAGAACAGCAAGTGGAAATAAAGAAGGACATGTGTCAATATAAGCATGCAGCTCCCATCCTTCAGCCTAGTACAATGGATGAACTCTATGACAGAGTACTGGACTCTAAGCTTGAAGTATCCATAAAGGAGTTATGTGGAGAGAGTCCAGCAATACACTACAAGCTGAAAAAAGCTCTTACCAACTGCAAAGTATCTATAGAGGCACTAAAAGGTATGGAGGCTGCTGCTCAGTGCTAGGTGATATATATGGAGCCACCCTTATAACTGTCCTAAGAATGTCCCCCAATGGCCAAATCCTAGTGGATTGGGAGGTTGAATCCACCTATAGATAGGTGCAGGCAAGCAGACAAAATAGCAAATATGATGAAGAAGGAAACAAGGATATAGTGGATGAAGTGGCTGGGTTATGAGCCTTAACTCCAGTCATTGATGGCTTGCATGAAGTGGAAGCAGTGCTAGATGAAGGCTCTCAAGTGATAGCTATATCCAATTCAATGCAAGTACTTCAAGAGGATATAACCTATATACTGCAGGACAAAATCCCAGATATAATGATTCCTTTTGTCAAAGATGCTAGGATCAAAGGACCAGAAAGCTGCTATGAGACAGTGGACAGTAAATATGAAACAATCTCAGAGAATCCTGAGATCTGCCATTTTATATGAGAACATTTCCAAAATCTCAACCAGGTTATATAGTGGATGAAGTATGTTGGTTGTACTTGGTCAGGAAAGAAGGCCTATCTTTGCATTCCTGAAGCAATCATAGTCAGACACAAGTGTACCTATGAAGGGAGAGTACCCAAGGAGAAAAAGGTCAATGAAATCAAGAATTGGGAGCCATGTCAGGACTTGACAGATATCCACTCATTTCTTGGAACTTCTGGAATCCTATGGATTTATATCCACAACTATAGCTTGCTTGCACAACCACTAGTCAACCTCACCCACAAAGAGGTTGAGTTCTACTAGAGTCCTGATCAAGATGCTGCTCAAGAAGCCTTGAAAAATGCAATCATCAAGTGGCTAACTTTTCATTCTATAGACTACAAGTTAGATGCTCCTGTCATCCTAGTGGTTGATACAAGCTCTCAAGTGGTCAGATATGCTATTTTCTAATAAAACCCACAAAATGCAAAAAGAAAATATCCATTCAACTTTGATTTGATACCACTTAATAATACAGAGTCCAAATATAGGCAGCCCAAGCTCAAACTCTATAGCCTATACAGGGCATTGAAAGAGGCTGCTATATGAATAATCAGAGTTAAAAACTTGGTGGTTGAAGTTGACGCTACAGCCATCAAGAGAATGATCAATAATTCAGATATGAATCCAAGTGCAGTGATCAACTAATGGGTAGCAGGGATACTTCTATTTGATTTTAAGCTTGTGCATATTCCTGGGATAAAACATGGCATGGATGGCTTATCTAGACACTGTCTGCAATCTGAGGATAAGCCTGCAGAAGGAGATGATCCAGAATGGGTAGATAACATGTATGGGTTCATTCATATCATCAATCCACTCATGAGGCAGAGGTGTGGGCTTTCACTGGTGGACAGCTATTCATTATGCTTGATGCAGTTCCTAGTCTGATGGAAAAGTGGTTTACTGACAGTGGATAGTAGTGTGGATGGCAGTCTGTTGGCCCCTGGTTTCTGGTCTGGTGAAAAAGCAGGTTACCAATGATAGATAGCTGTGCAGATGGCAGTCCATTGTCCCCTGACCTTTATTTCTAGTGGATCCTAGTTCTGTATTCCCATTAACTGATCAGATGGGTGTTGTTAGTCCTGTGGCAAATACTAGCTTGGCAGAAGCCAAAATTTGGTGCACACATATATGTGGTGCAGCACATCAAAGAACATATGTGTGCTATGCACCTGAAAGTAGACTTCACAATCCATTATGAAGTAGTGTTAGACCTGATCTTTCACATGATCCTTTAGATGTGCTAGCTTCCAGGGCTGTCTCATGTTTGGACAATCACCCAAGAAGATGCAGCTGTAGTCTTCTGGACCTGAGGAAGAGGGGCTAAGATCTTAGCCAAGTTCTTTAGAGTGAAAGATTAGTATGAATAAGCTGGGGACTATATAGTGAGAGCTACTCTACTTATATACAAAACTAAGAGTCCTAATGTGGATATAATAGTGTGTAGTTTATATATGAGATAATTAAGAAGCATCTGTTGAGTTGGCAGCCATCATATGCTGTAGTACAATTACTAAAGTCATCCAGTATGGTCAAGGTGATGGTAGCATGGTGATGATGTAATGGTAATCACAGAGATAAGATAAGTGTCTGAGATAAGATAGGTATCAAAGATAAGTGGAAAAATCATAACATTATCCCCTCATTAAGACAGTTGTCCTGACTGTCTAGGTTCCTCTTCTGGGAAGTTGTACTAAGCAGTGGCTTGGTTGGCCCAGTACTTGTCAAGTAGGATCTTCCAACAGGTTTTGTCTGGGTTTTTGATCCATTTTTGGATTTCATCTTCTCATTGCATAAGGTATGTGACATTCCCATTTTCTGAGTATTCATGGTCAAGGATCAGAGAGATGGCTTTCTGGTTGGTTATGATTTTGGCTGTGTCTACCCTTTATGCACATTATATCTTTGCCTCATATTTCTTGATGGCATCCTGTGCATTTTCCATTTCTATATCTCTGACCCAGGAGTTGTGTTTCCAGGTCTATCCTATCTATTTGACCAGGTAATAAGTCACAATCTTGGAGTATTGTCTCCTTTTTGTGTGTACTTGGTGGGTCCATGAGTTGAGCACTTCTTTGACTTCATACTCCTCTTGACCATTGATGAGGTTGGAGGAGGGTGGTGGCAGTTGTTGTTGATTTGGAAAAGTGGGAGTGATGTATAGTGTCAACAGCTTTTCATTGAAGTGCAGATGGGTCTTCCAGTGTTCCAGTGCAGCAGTGGTTTCAGTTTGTATGCTGATGCACCTGCCTTTTCAAGGATCTTAAATGGTCCTATTTGTTTGTCATTGAGTTTTTTCTTAGGTCTTAGAAGATGAAGATTACTCATATTGAGCCAGACCTTGTCACCAATCTTGTACTCTTAGGCCAGGTGCCTCCTCTTGTCATACTGTTCTTTCATCTGCATTGCAGCCTTATTTGGTGCATTATGCACCTCTTTGTGGACCTGTGCTATTGTTTTGGTGAATTCTACAGCAGTAGGGTTTGCAAACAGTGTTCCTCTGATCAAGTCAGGTATGAGTTGTGGGTTTCTCCCATAGAGGATCATGAAGGGACTCTTGCCAGTAGCTGAATGCACTCTATTATTATGCATGAATTCAGCAAGCAGCAACAAGTCACTCTAGTCATCCTGTTGGTGATTTATGAAGATTCAAAGATATTTTTCAATTTCTTGGTTAACCTGTTCAGTCTGTGTTATGATTTTACCACTTTTCACCCTTATCAGCTATCTTATCCAATCACCATCTTATCAGCTCTCTTATCCAATCTTTTATCCATCAATCAGGCATCTGATACTCATGGCTATCTGTTGTAATGCTGCACAATAACCTTGCCATACTCACACAACAAGCATGCCATTTCTCTTATATCTCATATGGACATCTCATGGTTATGGACATATATTTAGACATTTATTCTAGTATAAAAGTCAGATAGTTTATGCTGTATACTCCCCATCTTTCAACTAAAGTTTATTTCTATACTATATCCTCTTCACAAAGATCAGAAGACTATAGCTGTTCTCTAAGGGTGACTGTCTGAATGTGAGACAGCCCAAAGGATAATGCATGTCTGCAGATTATGTGAAATGTGGGTCTAACAATTAGTTGAAAGATTCACCTTATCTCTTCTCTACCAGCTGCAAAGAGACCCCTCACATGACCAACAGACCCTGAAAACATGAACTATCACTCTCAGCACTATCATTGGCAGTGCCTTCTTGCTTGTATTCTTTACTGCCCTTATAGTCTTAATGTGGGGAGAAGAAATTTAAACTTATCTATGTCAATGACAGGTCTTACAACCACAAAGACCTCCAACTTTCCCAATCCACTATGTCCTCCCCTAGAGACTAACCCCCACCAGGGTGGATTCTGCAAATCTGGCATCCTCTCAGGAGGAAGGCCTCTCCCACCACCACATCATATTCATACCCCAATCCTCTGACAGTTCCCCATGTGCTGGGAGACTACTCAGCACACCCAGCACAGGCTGGAATGACCCTCCACCATGGAGAAATATGCATGGGACCTATGGTGATATGCCATCTATGCATTCACACCTAGATTTTGCGATTTTGTAACAATACTATTGCACATCTATCCTATACTAGTGATACATAGAGGACTATAGCTGAGGCTTTGAGCTGATAGTTAAAAGCAGTAAGCAACTGGTAGAGCCAGGACTTAGATGCAACACCATTAGTGGGTTAAATCTACCAGATAGCCAGACTAGTAACTCGAATGCTAGCAGGACTAAGTGAAATACAGCCACTAGCAAATGAAGGATGCTACTAGCACACAAAACCCAGGAGCAGAGTACACAGATTTCGTCAAGTTCTGTCACTAGCAGCCCAGACTGGGCATAAATGCCTAAGTCAGGATAACTAGTCACATGGCAATCTTAAAACAGAACTTAGAAATGAATTAGGAATGGATTAACCTTGAGCCCAGATCCGACTACTGCGATATAGATCTCTTATGATTGATACTAGTGGAGCTGGACTGCACCCTCAATCATGATCGGATAGCTGTTACAGGTACCAATATCCGGATATTCATATAACCGTGTTACTAGGGCACATAGTTGTGCCAAGGGCACGGAAATACCAACTGTGGAGTCTCTAGACCGAATATTTGAAAAGAAAACAGACTAGACCAACTATTGTGTGATTATTCACCATTATTTGTGACTAGCCAAGAAATCCTTACCAATATACCCTATACCCAGATGATATTTATAGTTCTGCCTCAGTAATATATAAGTAGTGAAATGGGCACTCGTGCAAACCAGGCAAGCCATCCCTGCAGTTGAGCCCTCACTGGTAGTAACTGGTGTCCCCAATTAAAGGCTTTTGTGCTTAACCTCGATGAAGTGATTAATAGTCGCTAAGTCATCCATAGAATTGCATTGAATTGAAGTCCATTAGAGTCACTGTTGTGTCCTGCAAAGGTCCGGAGTGTTTTGAAGTTAGTTCAAGCAAAGTTCTCGGAGTTATAGTTTATTCTTAGGCCAAGAGCGCCACTAGTTAGCCAAGAGTGTGACTGGTCAAGTGTTTATCACTTGTAGGAAGCAGTATAGGGCCAAGAGCGCCACCAGTCTGAAGCAGTTTCAGTCAGAATGAGCGCAGTAGCTCAAACCAAGTCACTCTTATCCAATTGTGTCTTACCCACCCCACTAGTATGAGTAGTACTTTGTATAAACTCACTAATAATGAATAAAACGTCTTTAAGACAATTGTACTTGATTATTGAAGTCTGCAGAGTGCTTCCATCATACTCAAAACCGCCCGAATTCAATATTGGTGATTAAGTGTAGAGTGGTAAGAGGTTTAGTGTGATTGATGTTCATTGCCATTCCCTAATTCTTTTGTCACTTGCCGTTACCAAGCACATCACCATTTAAGATTATCAAAAATTGAATGAAATGACTATCAAAAACTGATATCACCTTCCCTTAATATCTGAACTCATAGACAAGTTACATGGAGCAAAATACTTCTCCAAACTCAATGTCTGATGGGGATATAACAACATGTGAATCCACAATGGAGATGAAGAAAAAGCTGCATTCAGAACTAATCGAGGACTGTTCGAGCCCACAGTTATGTTCTTCAGGCTCACAAATTCACCAGCCACCTTCCAGTGGATGATGAATGATATCTTTAAAGATCTAATTGCTGGAGGCAAAGTAACTATCTACCTCAATGATATCCTCATTTTCACCAAGACACTGGAAGAACACTGGCAGGTTTTATGACAAGTACTCCAAAAGCTCCAAGAAAACAAGTTGTTTCTCAAAGCTGAAAAATGCGAATTTGAAGTACTCAAGACTGAGTATTTAGGAGTCATTATCAGTGAAGACTCCATATGCATGGACACAGTCAAGGTCACAGGAATTGCAGAATGGCTGATACCAACCAAGAAAAAGAAATTACAATCATTTTTAGGATTTATGAATTTCTATTGAAAATTCATCCATTACTCCAAAATTGTATGACCTCTCACTCAACTGACAGACAATCACAAATAGAGATGGGAAGAGGAACAGGAACTAGCATTCCTGCAACTAAAAGAACAAATGATGATGAAAGTGGTCCTGACTATTCCCTCAGATGACAGAAGATTTAGGATCAAAGCAGATTTGAGTGACAGAGCCATCGGTGCCATTCTTAGTCAAGAACAAGATGGCAAATGGAGGCCAGTAGCCTTCATGTCAAAAGCATTAACAGCCACTGAACACAACTATGAAATCTATGATAAGGAGTTGCTCACTATAATGCTCACTCTGGAAGAATGGCACCATTACTTAATGGGTGCAAAGAAGGAGATCAAGATCTGGACAAATCATCAAAACCTCTGATATTTCTGCAAACCTCAGAAGCTGAACCATTGACAAGCTCAATGGGTTACTGAGTTGGCCAAGTATCACTTTACTCTCCAACACAAAGCAGGGATGGCCAACAAGAAGGCTGACTTACTCAGTCATCATGACAATCATGATCAGGGGAAGCAGGACAATCATGATGTGATCATCCTCACCCCTGAACATTTCCATGCACTCATTCTACCTATGATGGATGAACAAGTTGAATGTATAAGAGATGTTACTCAACACAAGAATCAGTGGGATCAGGGAATAGCTAAATTCCTCAACCATGAAAGAGGAATCACACAAAAAGATGGAATCCTATATTATGATGGACATATCTATATTCCTTGAGATGAGATTCTCTGGGGAGAATTCATTGCCCAACACCATGATCATGTCATGGCAGGACATCCAGACATAGCAAAAACTGCTGAGCTAGTACTCAGAGAGTACTGATGGCCAAAACTGAGAAAGAATATCGAAATCTATGTCAAGGGATGCGAAACCTGCCAACAAATGAAGAGCAATACTCAGGCCAAGGCCTCCCCTCTTCATCCAAATGCTATCCCCATTTCTCCCTGGACCCACATCTTGGTTGATATGGTCACAGGACTCCCAGAATCTGATGGCTATGATGCTCTGTTGGTCATTGTCAACTGATTTTCCAAAGCCATCATCCCAGTAGCTTGCCATGAAGAGTCATCAGCAGAAGGATGGGCATGAATCCTCCATGACCATGTTTATGCGAAACATGGAATGCTGCAAGTAGTCATTTCAGATCAGGGACCTCAATTCATCTCCATATTCATAAAGGAACTGTATCAGATGCTCAATATTTCCCAGAATGCATCCACTGCTTATCATCCTCAGACCAATGGCCAGACTGAATGAGTTAATCAAGAAATCGAAAAGTATCTCTGGATCTTCATTAACCATTGACAAACCGACTGGAACAAATGGTTACCTCTAGTGGAATTCGCTCACAACAATCACACACACTCTGCCATGGGCAAAAGCCTCTTCATGACATTATATGGCCAAAATCCCTGACTTATCCTGAATTCTATCTGAACCACTCTGTTCACAAACCCAGCTGCCATAGAATTCACTGAAACTATGGTGCAAGTTCACAAGGAAGTGCATGATGCACTGAAAAAGGCGGCAACACAAATGAAGTGGCAATATGATAAAGGAAAGCAGACAACATGAGAATACCAAATCGGCAATAAGATCTAGCTTGACACAGCCAACCTTCATCTTCCTAGGCCCAAGAAAAACCTTGATGACAAATGAACAGGACTGTTCATAATTCTCGAAAAGGCTGGCACAGCAGCATATAAACTAAAACTACCACCCTATTGGAAGATCCACCCATGATTCAATGAGAAACTATTAATGCCATACACTCTGCCCATTTTCCTGAACCAACAACAGCCACCACCTCCATCTCCAGACCTTGTCAATGGACAGGAAGAATACGAGATAGCAGAAGTGCTAGACTTGCAAACACACTGAGTATGAGCAAAAAAGGGCCAATGATCAAAGGAAGTCGTGGACTACTTCATCAAGTGGAAAGGTTGGACCCAGAAACACAATTCCTGGGTCTGAGATACTGAGATGGGAAATGCCCAAGAAGCGATCGCAGAGTATGAAAAGAGCATTAATTGAGTCCTACACACTGCCTAAATTGTAACTCAAGAAAAAGCAGTGATCAAGATACTCAACCATGAATACTCCAAGAATGGTGACATTGCATACCTTGCGCAATGAAAAGATGGACTCAAGAAATGGGTAATAAATCCGGATAAAGAACAGTGGAAGACCTTGATTGACCAGTACTGGGTAAATCAAGCCGAATCACAGAACAAAACCCCCAAAGAGCCTTAGCAGTCGGGACAACTGCTTTAACAAGGGGGTAATGTTACAATTTTTCTATTTTCCTTATCTTATCCAAACATCTAATTGCTATTTGCTCATCAACATCACTTGTTCATCAATAGTACCATTGATTCACTCATGCTGTCATCCCATTTCCTAACCACCTGACCATGGTTGCCTTATGAACACACAGTTCCATGTGTTTCATGTACAATATACACATGGATGATGTTATTATTAGTTCACAGTTTTCAGTATATAAGTAGTGTAGTTTTCATATAGATTCTCTATCTTTCAACTAAACTTAATCCATATACCATTCCTGCACTCATCTGAAGATCTATACCACTCTCCTACCAAGGGTGATTGTCTGAATGCGAGACAGCCCATGAGTAAGCATCTGATCCCAAGATGACATGGGGACTGGGTCCTAACAGCTTTAGCATGTAATAATACTGACAATGATATACAAATATATTTTAATAGCACTAGTTCAAGTTCTCTTTTTTCAAAAGCATCTTGTTAGTCACCCACTGGGTTTTTCCTTGCCATAATCATGTATCAAGGCCTCTACAGCCTCTGATGTTACCTTATATTTTCTATGTATCATTCCTGACCTAATTACAGTGCCAGATCTTTTCTTGTCCACATTTTCTTCTTCTCCTCTTGTTCAGAACCATTTCTGCTATTTGTCTTCATCAAATCAGGCCCAAACCTTTCAATATTTGCAGGTTGCAATCATTCTTGCTAGTCAAATTTTAATGCTAGTAGAATATCAGCCTTGTTATACACAGAAAATAAGACAGCAAAAAAACACACCTGTCACATGGGCACATGTATCAAAAAAGAATTCTGATGCATGCATGATAACACACATGCACATGTTATTGTGATTTGAATGCAGTTGAACTCCAGCTGTTAGGCTGTTAGTCACTAGGTAGACAAAGTCACAAGGAGTTTCCTCTGCCTGTGCATGTATTTATACTGTTTCTACTTAATCTAGTACTTTCTACTGGATTCCTTCCTTACTAAGTGTGCCGAGACATGCCAGATCACTAGAATATGCTTGAATATTCCAGCACACATATTTAACGCAAATGCAGCAAACACACAAACACATTGGATAAACACGAAATTCACTGTGGCCCCTGCGGTCAGAACAAATTAAATTGGTTTTCACTCCCAGACAATAAGCCGTTTTTGGTATTCGAAAGGAGCGCTAAATAGAAGTATATGTTTTCCGTATCCTATTTTTGCAGGGATGGAAACGTCACAACATTTTCAGAATACGTTTTTCCGTCCTGAAAAGGAACCGGCCCCGGTGGACCTCAACCAGTGCTCAAAAATCACGCCTTATCGTAAAAGTCGCAGTTCCAGGTAGTCTAGTGCTTGTAATAGCCGCTTTAATACGCGGTCTTTATTTGAAAACATGGAACAATGACACACCAACTTGATCGCAGGCGAACCGACGGGTCCCCGTAGCTTAGTACCAGAAGGAAATATATTAACTGAGTAATAAACGTCTGATGCAACGTATCTAGTACCCTGAATACTTCGCTCAGCGATCATGATCATTTGTAATTCAATAAAACCGAACCATGGGAATATAGCCTGCTGGTTTAGCATAGATAAAAGCTAAAATATACGTTCAAACACACAAATCGCTGCATAAGAATCGGATCCTTGGGTTTGTCACCATCCTGCTTAAAGTATACGTACACTAAGGTCAACCACTTACGATCACTACAAAGTTCGAGTGATGACTGCGTTGAATCGTACCTTACACATTCGTAGTTCCATACATCCTGTCGGACATATGGCGACAAGTAAACACAGGAAGTGTAAAGAGGAACGACGTGCATAGCCGAAACCACAAGACCGATGAGAAGAGAGCCGCCTGTTCGTTGGGGCTGAACGCCACTTCAATGTTTACTATCGCCTGATGTAATCGGAGGTTAAGCGAGTCTCCAAGCAGAATATCCCCACTTAAAGCAGGCAAGGTCGGGTAGCTGGCATGGTGGTGAGAGAAACAAAGAAGGAACGAACAGAAGATCAGATCGTATAGGGCGAGCCTGAGCAGCTTTACGTTTTCTCGCTCTCCTCAGCAAACCCATGTCCAGGGCGTCTTTGGTTATTTTTGCCTATGGCGGGTTTGCTCTTCGACTTGGTTTGTAAGTATTGGTAAACTTATTTTCACCCATGACCTTTTCTACTGCCTGCTCGGGATGATTTGAAGATGACTCAAGTCGAGTCAAAACGCTCAAGTTGCGAGTTTGGGAGGATCATCTTAACACCCTTATTGCTTCTCCAACGGCCCTGGCAACCATGTCCAAGGGTGAACATAAGCGGTGGTATTGACGTATCTGGAACACGAGTCGAGGCGATTAAAAGTGTAGCCGTTCCCTGCTTATCCTGTTAACTGTGGATGTCGTGGTGTCGACGCCGGCTGATTAGTCGCCTCTAAGTTCAAGGCGATAATCGCAGCGCAAATAAAGCAGCTTATTCACGCTCTTCTGTGAAACGTAAACTCGTGCGCGGTCTTCCTCCGACAATGTTTTTAATGTTGGATCTTTCGGACAAATTATGATGTGAGACGAGATTATAGTGTTTGGAACCTTCAACTCATCAAGACGGCCTAAATCAAAGGACCGTGACGTACCACTACGTTTCCACAAGACATGCAGAAGAATTTTAGGCCGGGTGCACTACTTTCAGTCTCAAAACCGATTACAGTAAGCTGATACGTATTTTCCCCTTGTCAGATTTTTCCTCTTCACGTTAGCCTTTTAAATCAAGCTCCTTAATGGTTTCATATTCAGGATCTTGTCGTGGCTTCGGTCGATGCTAGAAAGATTTTTATAGAAGATATACTCGCTACCGACGGGACTGAACGAGGATGGCTTTCTACTATGCACATTCGTATAGCGGGAACTTTATGGCTTTTCTATACACGAGCTGTTCCCTTTGAAACTCTACGATGGTTTAAACATCGTCAATTTCCATAGTCCTGTAAGATAAATATAATATCTCAAATCTAGTCTTACCGGGATCGGACCGCTATCTTGCTCAAAAGCTTTGACTGAACTGTCTTGTTCATCCCTCAAGAATGCAGACATTAGAACCGGGTCGATGCATCCAGGTCATATACTAAATAAAAGGACTTGCATTGTTCGTCCCCTCACAATCAGCCGGAGTTTGGACGTCCATGATGGACTCATGGATGCGACTATATCGATCATAAACCTATGTCGTAAGCTAGTATATTGGCAGGATAGGGTGGCTTCGGGCTTTGGACCACGTATCAAATGAGTTGCCGATATAGAGGATGCGATGAGGGGTTTACATTCTGAAGACGGGGTACTGATAGTGGAGAAGCATTTTGGAGACAATTGGACTAGTACCGGTTGATTCCTTAGGAGCAAGCCATTCACCCAGTTTTTACGAGATCCCAAATGTCGTGAACCCGACGACACTCCAGTTTGTTCACCGGCTCTGCAGATACCAACGCTTCGAAATGAGGACTAAATGTGACCCTATAGGCGCTCTTTCTGCACCTTGGATACCGATCAGTACTAAGATCCATCAGGAGAGGTTATGGTTAGCTGAATAAAAATTAATGCTTGTTGAAACAAACCCGCCCGCACCTCGTGGGTTCTTTGTCTTTCTAGAATGTAAGGCTCGCGGATGCTCATAGGACACCAATGGCTGTACACGAATCACGGCATTGAAAATTGACCGAAAATCGCAGTAAGATGTTCTCCAAAAAGTCCTAGATCCATCCATCGTTACAAATGAGATTTAGGAAGTCCAGTCCATGAGGGCGTGCTGCGCATACAGTGGCAGATGAAATCATGAAACCACGAGCTTGACAATAAGTGAAACTACTAGCCACTTCCTATGCATGCGGTTGAACATTATTTTCGTGCTGGACGTTACTAAGTTCTGGGAAAGCCCCAGCAGCAGCAGATTTCGCACCGTTAAAAGCAAGTTAAAAGGGAAAAGATTGGAAAAAGAACGAGAGATCGAACTGCCGGGCCGCTTAGGTCCCGCTTAGGTCCGCGGCTCGTCAATTTTACGTTTAGGTTTTTTAATCCAAAATTGCACCGTAAAGCAAGCTTTATACCCAAATGAACAAATGGATGTCAAGTAAATTTGTCATTGCTTTCTCGGAGTGGTGATTCAAATCTGCAAGTCCTAATGACCTCATCATAGCCTTAAACGTACTGATTTCTTCTAGTAGAATTCGACTCAATGGACGACTTGTGGACGACACAAACATGGGGTTTTACGGGAAGTGATCTTTTTTCATATCACTTCCTCACGACCCAGGCTGAGAATGCAGTAATGAGATATATGTATAACTACCTGGATGAGTCAAGACTATTTAAACGTTCAGACATTTCCCATTCACCTTCGCCTCCAGTTTTCTCCTTGAATTTGTATATAACGTTATGCCCGGCAAATACATCACCTCTCAAGATGGAACTCGCATCTGGGCTGATGCCGCAGGCACTCCAGGGAAACCGCCTGTCATTTTCATTCATGGCTTGCTCTGCTCAAGCTTGAACTGGGTCAAGCAGTTCAACGACAAGCAGTTGCTGGATAATTTGTATATGGTGGGCGCAGCGTCGAAGCCATTTTCTTCAAGCTCATAATTGCTTTAGATAAAGTATGAGGTTAGGGGGACAATAATACTTCATGAATTGCTCCTCGTTAAAGTGCTTCCCTCTTTCCACCAGACCCGTGGGCACGGTCGTAGTGATCAGCCAGAATCAGAGGAGTCCTACATTTCCGCAAGACATGCGGAAGATTTTCACGCCGTATGCTCCGCTTTCAATGTCACTGAACCGATTGTCGTGAGCTGGTGCGTACCTTATTCCGTCTATATGATCTTCGATTATAAACATTCGATCATAAGGTCCCTTGGCGGACTTATCGTACCCGACGTCTTGTCTCGCTTCGGCACATCCCCGCTCCCTGTCGCTGGTCATATCATGATCAACGCGGTCCCCTGGCGCTCCATGTTACCGAAAATACTCAAACCGTTCACCATGGCCATCCTTCCTTCACTGTCCTCTCCACATACTATCGATTTCCAAAATGCGCTGAAAGATTTTGTCAGTGCATTTGTTGCTCCAGACAATTTAGGAAGGGTGGCTTTTGAGGATCGGTGCGCATGGATGAGCAATGCAATGAATATGGTCAGTTTTTGGTATTACATCATGGATCCGATCTTCGGGCTGATTGAATCGAACGAAGAACATTGCTGCTCGGACATTTTCCCTTTTGCGGACGCAAGATGAGACGGCTTTGCTACGGATATCGAAGAAGCTGCCGATACTCTGTATTCAGGCTACAGAAGATACTATGATGGAAGTAGAGAAGCACGAAGAGATTATGAAGCAGAACTTTGGGGACAATTTGGACTATCGGCGGCTTCCTGGAGCAGGCCATTCACCTTTCTACGAGTTACCAGTGATCATGAATCCGATGATTCTCCGGTTTGTACAGCGTATTTACGGTAGCTCTTCCACTGGATGAAAGACAAAGTATTTTCACCTATGAATATATATAAAATATGCAAGTTTTTTCATCGTTTTTTTTACTAAAAAATGTAGTAAAAGGATTTGAAATTTTTCGCTATTTTCTGCAAAATTTGCCAAATACAGTGAACATTTTCAATATTTATACCGTTTTATCTACAAGAATACTGAAAAGAAATTTGAATATTTTCTGTCATGCCTGAGTTTCCGCATGATAGAAATGCATGATGACACTAAAAAAATTTTCTTATACAGTTTCCGTCCGGTCAGAAACAGAATTGTCCCCGCCGAAATCTGATTTCCAACAGAATAAAACGTGTCTAAAGAAACTTTTTCAGCTCCGCGAACCATTTCCATCAAATTTCCTTTGGGCTGACATTATTAGAGGTCAGAAGTGAGCATATTTAGGGGTAAAAATAGTTAAATTTTAGTGCAGTGTTTGTGATGCATCATTCCTATTGGGTCTTGAGAACGAATCACATTTCCACAACACTGCATTAAAATTTAACTATTTTTACCCCTAAATACGCAGAAAATATTCAAAGTTCTTTCTCAATATTTTTGTGAAGAAAAAGCTGTATAAATATTTATAAATTCTCACTATATTTAGCAAATCTTGCAGAAAACAGTGTAAACTTCAAAATACTTTTATTACTTTTTTCAGTAAAAAAATGGTGAACAAGCTTTGCATATTTTCTATGTATTCATAGGTCAAAATACATTCACTCCAGAGGCTGGTGCATTTTCGATAGCCCAAAATAAGACCTTAAAAGGTTTTCCTTCTTAACCTCTGTTTTTCTGCCCTTGTTTTAAGTGCCATAAAACGAAAAGGTACGGTAATTCTATTCTTCCACAGGGGGGAAAGTTTTTTATCACGTTTTACTGACGGCCCTTTCGGTACCGAGAAAGGCTTTGTTAAAACGAAACCTTCTGAGTTTTCATCTTTTACGAGATAAAATGCACTGACCTCTGCTGTGATTGTCTTTCATCCAGTGCAAAAGGATTAACATATCCGAAGCCCGAGTTGAGGCTATTAAAAATTTAGACGTCCATGATTGATCCTGTTTCCCGTGAATACTGTCGTGTCGACGCCGGCTGATGCCGGGCCTCTAAGTTTCAAGATGACACTCACATTGAGATGGGCGTTTCTGGCGCTCCAATAAACCTTTATTCCTTCACGTTCCGCTATGTTTAACACTGGAATCCGTTCATGGTCTTTTCAATGTTTCTAACGTCGGATTTTCTTTTTGATAAACCATGAGGTAAGATGTAATAATGGCATTTGAAAGCTTCAACTCGTCAAGACACATCATAACATTTCTTCAAATATACCCTTAGATACGATCGTAGCAATCGGACGGAATAAAAGGACGTGTGCATCGCTTTCGAAGTCACGAAACCAATTGCTTTTTCTTGCAGTTTTAGCTTCGTAATTTTAACCTTTGGGCTCAGGTCTCCTGTAGCGAACCGGCAGTTTTAACGTATCTAAGGATACGCACCATTCCTGTATTTATGATACTATGAGACGGTTGGCATAGGTACCGAAGAAGGGATTCTGCAGGACGGGTTCAGTACGGGTCCCTCAATATAGGTATTTTGGCCTGCGCTGTAGTGTTCTGCCCGATAGTAACCTTATTTATCCTAGTCTCGTCACCATTCCGCATATGAAGCAAGCTAACGTATCGGCTTACCACAGAGGAGTGGTCTATACTTGTCCATCTAGAACAATTTAGGGACGCGCGGCACTGCGAAAATTAACGTTGACGTGTACGTTTACGACCCGTACCTTTGACGGTTTCAGTCATATGATGATGGGTACGGGGCAACCAGTTCATTTGACAATCATATTCGACATCTTAATTGGGCTCGGGTCGATAAATTTCCTGTTCCAGAAGAATGTATCAAATTGAGACCATCCACGAAACACCAGGGCGTTCATCGCTCCCGCAAACTTGGCAAGGCGACCCTTGATAGCAAGCATCGTGGATCTACTCGCCGTGCTGAATGATGAATATTGTTGCACGGACGTCTTTGCTCCCTCGCAACGAGTCCTGCGGGTTCATGATGAGAGAATTTTGCTTGCGGTGTTCTATTAATTGCCAATAGATGCGTGTATACAATATGCAATCCTAAATGATTGTAGATATCCGCTTTATGCTTAAAGCGTTATTGTAGTCCATGTGTTGGGAGAGACTATCCAGAATTCTGAATCTCGCAAAGAATGCGAAGGAAACTGCAATCCTATAATACAGTTACTGACATTCTGTTGGTGCTCGAGGGTAGCTTCTCCCGAAACTGCAGAATACGGAAAATTACGCGTACCGTCAAGCTTTCTTGATTGTCCCTTTTCTACCACCCGTCGTTTGCATCTCAAAATATAGAAGTGATGCAAAATAGGAAAAATGAACTTAAAGTTCAAGTAGCGAGTCCCGGACTCGTTGAACGGTGTCATGATGGGATGTACGTTGTAACCGCTGCGCTGGGTGGGTTGCGACCGCCGACAAAAAGCATATGGATCCTTTCTATGCATGAACCACGGCATACTCGTATTTAACTTCGCTCGGGTAATGTGGAGAATAAATCATTTCTTAAACACCAAAGGCGTGAAAGGAAGTTATGCATTAGATAGTAACATACGTTGAATGGAGAGACCTTTCTTCCATGTCCTAATAGCTCTATCACTATGAAGATCGCGAGGAATAAGTCTATAGATCCCGAAGGCAAAAAAGCTCACCCGCAACCCTGTCTCCGTATCAGATCCCGAAAAAATATCATCATGATGACTGATTTCCTTCCTTCTTGATGAACGTGGTATCGTACTCTGTCCATTTCTTGATTCGTCGTCGTGCACCCAGTTAAGGGAAATGTCTGTAGAAGCCCCAAGATGACGTCGCAAAGCAATGCGGGAATTCACTGGCAGAGATGAAGTATCAGAGACGATGAATCGGAGAAAGGAAGGAAGCACACGTGTTGCCATGAGCGTGTTGAAGTAGACTGTCCAGAGTAAGTCATAGGCGGGAGCGTGTACAAGATACGAATGTACGCACATTTCGAAAGGAGGCAAAATAACGCGACGAAGACCATGGACAAGGGTTTTATTGCCAGCTAAATTGTCGCTGAGTGGCGAAAAAAAAAAGGGGGGGGTAGTAGAAAGGGAAACGTACAGCAGTAAAGGACGCCGTGGCGATGAAGCTGAAAAACTGGTCAAGACTAGAGTACAGATAGAAATGTTGGACATGCCTGGTTAGCACGCCTGAGATGCACCCATGTTAGTAAATTCCATGAACAGAGAAATAGGGGGTTATACATGTATTGATTGTGTACAGAATGACCCTGTCTATAACAGTTTTCGTCCTACGATCGCAAATGGTATCAGGAATTAGACGTGTGATGCAGGAGACTAAGCTCGAACCTAGGAATAATCGGTCCCTTCCTGGAGAGCTGATAACATAGACAACTCGCGATGCAGATATCTGCTGCCATGCCGGCACCAAGGGTGGTGTAGAAGGTGATCTGGACCAAATCAGAACATTAACGTTCGCATGTCCAGACGGATGGACTGTGACTTACTCTTGGCTTCGGCTTTGCGATTTGAGACATATCGGCAGCTTGGAAGAAAATCACGCCGATCACTAAATTGAGGAGTGTTTGGAATAGAGGGCCAATGAAAGGGTGAAAATGGACTTACTCATCATCGCCACTGTCACAGTGATAGTCCTCTTGAGATCGGGGATTACAAGTACTTACGGTATATACCACTCACCGAAAGAAACAAGAGAAATAGTGGTTATAGTGCACACAACACACACTGCGATCTTCTTTCTCTCTGGCGGAGTGACTTGAATGAGTACATCAATATCACTTGTGATCAGAGGGAAAGAAACGACATACGATACCAGATGCGTCGTATGAGGAAACTAAATATGAGTGTGAGTAAGTCTCGACTACAAGCAAAGCATGAAAGGATGTACCCTTGACATAGAAAGTCCATGATAGCCTAACGGCGATGATCAGAGCATTAGCACCAATCAAGAACAGAGAAGGTTCCAGACACATACTGTAATAAATATCTGGGACTGTGTTCATACAAATTATATCAGAGACGGTGTCGGTAAGCAGTCGAAGCTAGTGCGAACCGTATGACCCCTGGGAACACCATGAATAATCGATAGTCCTGAAAGACGCGTCATTATCATACCATGTCGAGTGCTGGAAAATGGATGGATCATCAAAGTGTGTGACGAGGTACCAATACATGCCCTGCGTGACAAATGCTTGCTGGAGCGTATCCAGGAGCCTAGCACCCGCACTTAGCAACAGCGATTCTGTGAAAAGATGTGCGTGAAGCCGTACCATAGAAAAATGACCTTGAACCATGATTAGCGTGCAGACAAAGGTTACATCCGCGTGTAAAACATACAAATCCTTGCATGACTTTCGAATCCTTGGGTTTATCATCGTCTCGCTTGAAGAAAATATAGACTAAACGAGTGTTGATGATTACCATTGAAAGTTGATCGAGAACCACAATAAGACATACCTTGAAAAGTTGTAATCCCATACATACTTCCGAATGAAAGTCGGTAAGTAAAGACTAGAGGAAAAGATGAGGAGCTGCCTACACGGCCGAAACCACCAGGCTGATAAGAAGGGAGCCCAGCTGCTTGTTACGGTTGAACGTCACCTCAGCGCAGGTCTAAATGTTGGGCAATCCCCCACCATGATTTGCGCCGTTAAAATAAGGAAGGAAAGGTGAGAGAGGCGCTAACATTGTAGCAACAAAGAAGATTAGATCCGACAATCGGGCATAAGACCGAGGCTCATCAATTTTATGTTGGGCGTTCTCTTAAGCGATGTCTGGGTCACTGGCCGTCCATACCGGGGTCGAATTTGCAAGGTCTAATGTTTAGCACATTGTCTCCCTGGTGGCCCTGTCAGGCATAATCGAGGTTGGGAATGCGGGGATGAGATGCTATATGAATAACTAAGATACGGGTTGTGGCTTCATATGAATAACTAGCCGATGTGTAAGTCTAGACTACTTAAAGTTTTGAGCGTTCAGACGTTCCCCATTCAACCTCCAGCATTCTCCGTGCATTGCATTATGATTGGTCAATACATCGCATCTCAGGATGGCACTCACACCTGGGCTGAGGGGGCCGGCACACCGCACTCCAGGGAAACCGCCTGTCATTTTCATTCATGGCTTGCTCTGTTCAAGCTTGAACGGGGTCAAGCAGTTCAGAGACACGCAATTGCTGAACAACCTATATATGGTGCGTGCAGCATCAGTGCCACTTTGTCCAAGCTCATTATTGCATTAGATGAAGTATGACATTAGAGGCAAACGATACTTCACGAAATGTTGGCCGCGTTCAGATGATTTTTTCTTCAAACAGACCCGCGGGCACGGTCGTAGTGATGAGCGAAAATAAGAGGAGTCCTACATTTCCGCAAGACATGCGGAAGATTTTCACGCCGTATGCTCCGCTTTCAATGTCACTAACCGATTGTCGTGAGCTGGTGCGTACCTTATTCCGTCTATATGATCTTCGATTATAAACATCCGATCCTAAGGTCCCTTGGCGGACTTATCGTACCCGACGTCTTGTTTCGTTGGAACCCTTCGCAGAGTCCGAGAGATGGAATGGAATAAAACGGAAAAGGCTAGCTACGACAACCGGAAAACTACGTCTACTTGCCCTGAACCATCACGTGACCCGTCCCGAATCCATCTTCGCCTCCTCTCGTCTATGCTCCCGTCATTTCGGTACATCCCCGCTCCCCTGTAGCTGGACATGTCATGATAAACACGGTTCCCTGTCGCTCCATGTTACCGAAGATTCTCAAACCGTTCACTGTCACCATCATTGTCCTCCTCACATACTATCGATTTCCAAAATGCGCTTAAAGATTTTGTCAGTGCATTTGTTGCTCCAGACAATTTGGGAATGGTTGCTTTTGAGGATCGGTGCGCATGAATATAGTCAGTTTTTGGTGTTACATCATGGATCCGATCTTCGGGCTGATTGAATCGAACGAAGAACACTGCTGCGCGAACTTTTTCCGGCTTTGCTACGGATATCGAAGGAGCTGCCGATACTCTGTATTCAGGCTACCGAAGCTACTATGACGGAAGTAGAGAAGCACGAAGAGACTATGAAGCAGAATTTTGGAGACAATTATCGGCGGCTTCCTGGCCTGGGAGCAGGCCATTCGCCTTTTTACGAACTCCCGTTCCGCGGGGATCGTGAATCCGACGATACTCCAGTTCGTCTGGCCTGTTTGTAGTCACAATTTATAATTTGAGTACCCTTCTAACGCTTGAATGGTTTATCAGGCTGCAATTAAAGTCAAGTACGAGCTACTTTTAGGGCATAGGAAGGCTGCCATTCAAATTCTGGGTTCCCGTGACGAAAGCTGAAGAAGCCGGTATACAATTGCCCGGTGCTATTCGTACCGACCCTGAGGCCCCGCAATACCCACAGCCACCGATCATTGATGTCATGATTTCGGCTCGCCTTATCTGTGCGATTCCGCCTGTCTTCGTGGCATGAAATCTCACACGTACACGCCCATCAGTGCCTCGGATTCAAATTAGCCCAAGCTGCCCAAATATTTCTCACCATGACCATTAGTGATGAACAGACGCCCCTCCTGAAGAAGCCTGAAGTAGTATATGAGCAGTTCACGAGACGAAGGAAGAAAGGCATCGTCGCGTTGGTTTCATGGTGCGGGATTCTACCCTGTATGTTCTTCTTTTCATGCGAGTCATGTTTACTGAAGCCCTGGCAGTGTTCATATCTGGCTCCTTCTTCCCTTCCGTCCCAGGTATCGCGCGGGATTTGGATTCCAGTGGACCAGTTATTAGGTTACGTGCTGCTCCTTGGTTTCCGCCAGATAACTCATGCTTGTTACCTCTAGTCTTGCGGTCAGCCTGTCTGTTCTTGCAACGAGTATTGGCGCTCTAGCTGCTGCATCGTATTCGAGTTTCTGTATGTTCACAATCCAGGTCCCCCTACTGGGTCTCAGAACCTCATTAATCAGATGGGCGTCGTCTCGTATACCTTGTCAGTCTTCCGTTGCTTTGTGCAGGGTCTTTAGGTGTCGCTCTGTCACAAACAGTACCTCAGCTTATGGTCTGGCGATTCCTGCAAACCTTTGGCGCTTCGCCAGGTCTCTCCGTCGGTGCAGGGGTTATAGGAGATTTGTACAGATTAGAGGAGAGAGGTGGGGCGATGGGTATTTTCTTCGGGGTGCGGCTGTCTAACATCATCAGGAATTTCTTAGTCTCTAACGTAGGCGACTAGGCATGTCTCCTTGGTCCTGCATTAGCACCATTTGTCGGAGGCAAGAGAAGGCCCTTCTTCAACTGGTTAGCTAACGCATACCTATTCAAACAGGCATCGTAGCGCATTTCTTATCATGGCGAACGATGCAACTCATCCTGGGCGGGACAGGATTTGTTGCATTCATCTGCATGTACCTGTTCTTCCCGGAGACGAGCCACACAGGTGTACGTGGTATCGATAAAATCGGAGAAAATGCAACGACGCGATTTGTCTGGGTCAACCCATTTCGTTCGCTCTCCCTCCTCCGTAGTCCCAACCTAGTAGCTGTGGTCTGTATTGACTGTCTGTTGAAGGTTACCAGCATAAGACTGACCTATAGTGTGACAGACTATAGCAGGTCTAACGGTGTTAACGACAGAGTACGTCCTCTTAACGGCCTTACCCTATACAATTGTAAGTGGATATTTGCATTATTTAAGTCTCATTTCCGTGAATCCTATCTAGGGTGCTCGGTACAACATAACGAACCAAGCGTATCTCGGACTATGTTTTATCCCAATAGGTTTAGGGAACTTAAGTCTGTAGCCCTTCATTGCTATGTTTCCTTTATGAACATGATACCTTTTGGTAGTTGGCGCACCAGCAGCAGGTCAGCTTTCCGACTATATTGTAAAACGATACCGAAAGCGCCGGGGCGGGGAGTGGTACCCCGAAGACCGCCTGCGCGGCACCGTAATAGCCGCGGGGTTTTTCGTGCCACTCTCTGTCTTAGGATCTGGTCTGTTGATCGAGTACGTTCCCGGAAAGGTCGGGCTAATAGGCAATTTCGCGTGTTTTTTCTTGAATGGGTTTGGTGTAGGTTCCCTCAAATTTGTGTAGGAAATTCTGATAGCTTGGCATGTAGGTCGACTTGGTGCTTAGCCCCTCAGCGGCGTACGGTGTAGATATGATGCATTCGAGGAGTGCGGAGAGTATGGCGGCGAATAAGTGAGTCATCTTGTTGCTCGTGGATATCAATCAAAGCTCACTATATGTAGTGCATTACGATCTCTCTTTATGTCCATTCTGATTGCAGGGATATTGCCCATGGTTAATACAGTTGGTGTAGTTGCCACAGACGCGATCGCAGCTGCATTTGCTTGGGTGGGATTTTTGTAAGTCGCCCTTCATATTTGTGTCACCTGCCTTAAGCTTTTGGCGAAGGATACTGTGGTTAACCATCCGGTATGGTGACAGGATGCGACATTGGGTTGATATAGAATATTCGATAGCGCAAGAAAATTAGCTTGCAAGCGTAGGAAGAGGGGTTTCCAACTTGATCAGAGTAGGGAAATGGTGCAGCCTATTTTGAAAGAGAAGCTCTTGCAGTACTGCTATCGAGCGTTAGATATGGAAAGAATGTCATAAGCTCAAGGAAAATTACCTTTCGCTTGGAATTCGGCCAATGCTCACATTACCCCGCTTTCTATCTACACACTAAATGACTTGACAAGTAGCTATCATCGGAATCCTCGAACCCAAGAGTTGGCACAATCGACTATTCATGAATTCTTTTAGTCATGAATGTAAAAAAGCCTTCACAGCACCATGTAATCTATCAACGCGGATCCGCTTAAACAGCTTCGCATCACGTCAGATAGTGTGCTGTTCAAATATCAAACCAATCTTAAAATACTCCACTCCGCAGTCGCTAGACCCATTTGCTCCCCAAGCCAAAACTATTATACTGAGTAGGTCTAGTCTCCACTGTCATATTTTCGAAGTTCATTTCCCGATATTCGAGGGCCTATTGATAGGCGCCCAGCGCTTAATCTTCGTCATATCTGACGGGTGCCTTTGCAGGCCTTCTCTCATTGAATGTCTTAGTATCGCGTATCACCGCCGGCTTTGTTCTCCATTAAGATGCGGGATTTATTGGAGCGACTTTAGCAGAGTCGCACAAAATAGAAACATTAGCACTCTCCCGTAGCTTATGGGGACGAAGACAATTACTATCAAAATGTGAAATACAGCTTTCCACAGAATACGTCTGGACTGTCCCGACGGGGGGCCACAAGGCGCCGTTTCGTACTCTCTTTCAAGCCTGTGTGAGGTGCCTCTCTTCCAAAAGTAACCATTTTTAAGAACCGTCTCTCCACTACGTCCAATAGCTTCTCTTCGTTGATCTCATGGTTCTAAATAAGTTGTAGAGCTGTGAGCTCGGGGAGGAACGGTGTATCTGAGAGAAGGCGCTCAATGAGCGTATCAGACCTCGACTCTGCTCCGGGTATGCCATCATAAATCGAAAGATGCGTTACAGAGGACAGTGATGCAAGCACCATCATCATATCGGCGGCTAACAGAAAATTCTCTCCGTGGTGAGGTGAGACATTGTCTGCAACATGCGGAACGATGAATCGTCCGACATGTCCATATTGGAATGGGGTATGGACTACCTTTGAGGTGTCGAAGATTTTCAGGATACGAAGACACGGGGATGACAGCTGATGAACGTAATAGTTGATACGGCGTCAGTCCTGAGACCGTAACTGTAGTGTGAGTGAAGTGATACGTGAATAGGAGATTGCGTTATTAGGGCCTACGGTGAGGTTGGTTGCGGTGAATCGGGCCGGGAGGATGGTGAGATCTCGTGAATTGGGGAATCGGGTGTGATGAATATGCGTCGGGATATAATATTGCATCAGACTGGCTTCAACCATTGTCCCGATCTCGATGTTGGCGAACGGGGACCATGCCGACCACGGACGCATTACTGAGAAAGTGTGTGACGTTGAGTACGCGGCAGCGATGCATTTGGGTGCGGAGAAAGAAGACATCGTCTGTGGGGAACGATGTATCACTTTGAACGAAGATCTCCAATGACGGATTTCTAGATCTGGTGAAATAGATCCGAACAACGTCTGTCTGTCCGTCTGCTAGCGTTAGGCGGTAGAGAGTATGAGCAGACTGACGATGCTTGGGGTATTATAAACAACATTCTTCGTCCAAAATAACAAGAAAAGCAGGATTAAATTTCTCCGTTTGCAAGAGACGAGAGACAACCGCAAGGTGGTATGCAAAGTCGCCGTAGATCCTTCCACGAACAGTGCTCAAAGAGTTCTCCCAAGACATCGTCTGGAAGATTATGAATAACGGGTTGCTTGGATGATCACTCTCTCGTGTGAGAAATAACTACAGTGGCTCAGACTGTGAAGAAACGAGGTGCAGCAGTCCGTAGTTATGAAGTCCGCTCAGAATTAATAGGTCTCAGGACATGTGAGATCCTCAACGCCCGTCTGTTGACCCGGAGCAGTTCCTGAAGAATACGATTCGTTGATGAAATGAATGGAGTGATGTGGGCGAAGACAAACGGATGGTCCAGGACCTAAAGAACGGGCGAATGGAGGAATGCGGGGACGCTGCTGTTTCTCTAGATTGACAGGACACAGCTTCGTCAAGGAAGACTTCATAGAATGGAATATTTCACCTCGAGGCAGCCCGAGAATTTAGTGTCTGTTCTTACACGGGAAGCAGCAAGGGGAGGGTCACTGTCTCGTTCCAGGACAACACGTGTACTCCACGTGGGGAGATCGGCAAACAAAAAGCTCTCGAAAACTCAGAAGCATGTTATTCTGGTGCCCAAGGGACCTCATATTGAACGTCTGACTATTTATTTTTGGCTCTTCATTTCATCATACGGTCCCCACCTGTCGATCTCCTTTGGTTCTCCTTGTCCTTGCTTACTGTTCTCTGCATTCCATTCCACAAGAAATTCCAATATGTTCCTGGCATTGCATATGTTCTCGACTTATAATGCATGTTCGAGGCCCTTAGACTTGTTCTCAATCTGGATGAATCTCTGAGGGAATCTTTTGTTCTTCAACAGATTCGATGTTCTCTTTACTGCCATATGGTAATCCTGTCTCAATACTCTAATTATTGCTTATCAATTTCTTGGTGCTCAGTAAAGCAAGCTTGACTTTCTTTTGTGTCGTTCCCGGACGCTATAAAATAAGACCGTCTTCAACCAAGCACAATTTTAGGTGGATCCTCAGCCTTGTCTTGGCCTTGTCCTCAATAGGCTCCTGCACTGCTGTGACGGACCCGTATTTCTGGGGGGTCAAATACCTTGACGGATTTGATGCCAGATTTCCCCACTGGATTTGCAAGCCAAAATCAGATCAAAATCCGTCAAGGTATTTGACCCCCCAAAAATACCGGTCCGTCATAGCAGTGCAGCTGCTCGGTCTTGGCTCAGTCAACTTAGTGCTTTGGTTGAACGATTACAATTTCCTCGTTGGACTGAGATACATGTGTCTGCTCGTTTGTCTCTTGTTGGGTCAAGAAAAGACATCCAGGCGATCTTGAAATTACTTGACTCGGCTTATCGCCAATAGAACCCTAACCTTAGGATATCCTTATCTTGTTTTCTTTCTCGCACTGTCATCATGATTCTGTGCAAACCCCCAAATGCCCAGTATAGTCTTGTTAGCCTGATTGACATACATCGCAATTCTGGATAGTGGTCGAAAATTTCGGTTATGAAAATCATGGAGCCGTATCTACAAAATCTGGCGATGCAGTGCTAACTGATCAGTGATGGGCAGTGGTCCAAATGACACTTTGTTGTTTCCACGGTCTTCGCTACGCCGCAGAAAGCGACGAAATACTCACGGTCTCAGCGGTGCCGACCCTTTCTTCCATTGTATTGACTGCGGAACAAGGAGTTAGGGTACTGGATTTCTGTTGGATCTAAAATGTACGCTCTGTTGTCTGTTTGCCTTTCTTGTTTTATTGTTTCAGTTGCATAGGCGGTCCAATCAGCACAAGGCTATTCATGTTGACACGGAAACGGCACTGAAGATACCTTCCACTTTACTTAGAACGACTTGTTTGAAGGCGCTTAGTTATTCATTGTCTGGTCTTCGCGACGCACTTTCTATTCAAACGAATCTGGTCATCAGGATATTGTAGGCCACCCAAGGCTGTCCACGAATCAGATACCGGAACCTATTTTCCGTGTGGCTTGACATTGTATTCTGTGCCAGTCGTTCGCTCTACAGCACTTCCCACCAAAAATTTGTCGGCGGGAATTTGTCATCATGCGGACCTCGTGCTATCTCCACTTTCCGGGATCTCCTAGCCTCGTGCCTTCCAAAGGCAGTCGTTGTATGTGGGATCTGCAACGTGTTCTGCGTGAGGCGTCACGGTCAGGTGAGCGCTTAGAGACGCTTGGGTGTCTTTGCTCTAATGGAGCTCCCCCGAAGAATTTTTAGCATCTAGTCACGTCCTATAAACCATATCCATGGTCCTCTCCTTCCTAAATGTTCCCTACATTGTCGGTCTTGTGGCGGGCAAGGATAAGCATCCGTGGTCCAGGAGTATCACCCAGCGCTCCTCCCAGTGAATGAACAGTTTCATATTTTCGTCCTCCAAGGATTCCGTCCTCCTTCCGCGATCTCCTATGTGCTTCGCTTCTTACATTTGGCAGGGGCAATATTTGATTGCGCGCGGTGTTAGCCTGTGGGAACGCAGTTCCGTAGCCATACCATCCGCCTTGGGGTGCATTAGGATCTTGGATTGCGGTGGCCGACCAACACAGAATGTGTATGTCAGACGTCATCTGGTACCGGAGCATTACGCTAACGAGGCTGTGTAGATGATAAGGTGAGTATCTTTTCCTGAATATCCCTTTTAGGGATTCGGGAAGAGCTGTGCTGTGGGCGGGACATTGCTTCAATACGCATCAGGTTCGACCTATATAAAGATTCGAGTCAGTAAACTTTTTTTTTCATTCCCCTCTTTCCTGACCTACGATGCCAGGCAAGCAAAAACAAGTTCGCTTTGCCCTCAACCAGACGTACAAGGTGCCCTCGACACCTTCCCCCGCCAAAACGTCCTCAACATCACCTTCGTCGAGAGGCTCGTCGTCGCGACATGAGCCGCGACTTCCAGGTCCGACCCCATACACACTTCCCAGACCAAGAATACGGGTCATTCCACAGGCGCATTCACTGCTAACAGTCGCAAAACCCCCTGCAATCAACTACGACCTCATAAATCATCCTTCCACCATAACCACATCCTATTCTACCCTTTCTTCCCGACCCAACTCACTCTACGAGTCCGCCATTTCACCGCCGGTATCTCATCTAACGCTCACATCTCCCCATCTCCCCTGGCGAATATCTGCCCGTCCATTACTGAACGGCACCTATGTCACTGTGTCTGATGTCCTCCACGGGATGTACAATGGGCTTAGGGAGAACATATCTCCCGCTGAGTTCTACGGACTTCCCTCGAAGACGGAAGTGCGAAGAGTGACGGAGGCCTATGAGCAGAGATATAGGCGCATAAAGAGCCGGAGTGGGTCGTATGAGGAGAAGAAGGCTGGTGTCAAGCGGGTTGACTTTTTCATGGGGCGTACGAGATTTGCTGGGCTTTCGCCTAGCACCAAAGGCCATGACGTGTGGGTTATGAACATTCTATGATTTGGATGTCGCCCCTCGAACATTTTCGTTTTCACTTTCTCTCAGAAGCTCACGCACGCATCGGATACGTTTATCTTTCTCTAATCATCGCGCAGTAGTTAACTTATACCTGCAATTATTTATGCGTCATTTTGTAACACAGTCATCGTTTCTTTTCTTTCTCTTATGACCTATGTACTTACATTGCTTCCATTATGCCAACCCGATGATTTATGATGCCCTTCCATTTGCCCGCATCTGCAGAAGATCTGCACAGGATCCTGCAGATCTTCTGCGTCCAGCTCCGTGGATCAGGTCTTCGCACACTGAATGATTGAAGGGGCTGTATGCTTTTGGGGGTGCAAACAAAAGAAGGCTGACATGAACATCCCTGCGCTACAGCCATGTCAAACTCAGTTTAGCTTGGCCCGAGCTCGTAGCAATTTCCCAAGCTCATTGCAATTCGTAACCTGGCCGACTGTTGATACGAGACAGACCAGCGACGGGCAAGTGATACTGATTGAAGTGAACTGTAGAACTGTTCCTGGGAAACCCTCCAGGGTGGGAATACGTCGGCGAAAGAGTTTGTTCGTATTGATGCGCACGGCATCAATGGCATGATCGTTTCCATCAACTAGGATCAACGACGCCGAAACCAAAATGTGTGTTCAGCACGGCTAGATCATATCTGTAAAGCTTCGTGAGCTTAAGACAGATGAAAAGTGCAAACATCAATCTAACCCTTCAACAAAGTCCCCGTTATCCTACCTCCCGCTTTGAAGTTCCTCAGCCCTGCATTCGGCCACCTCTGTTTAACTGCTAGTCAACATATGGCAACTCTATAACCAAGGCCAGGAAACAAAGCCTGCTGACTGAACACATCCTAGAGCCAGTCTGCTTGACTACCTCCAACTCAAAATGTACATGTATTGTGATTTGAATGCAGTTGCACTCCAGCTGTTAGGCTGTTAGTCACGAGGTAGACAAACTCACGAGGAGCTTCCTCTGCCTATGCCTTGTATTTATACTATTTACTACTAAATCTAGTACTTTCTGCCCATTTCCTCCTCTTACTAAGCATGCCGAGACATGCCATATCACCGGAATATCACAACATGTACACGTGTCCGTGTCAAAGAATTATTATCGACGATGATATCTGCTAATGTAATCATAGTTTCTCCGGTACTATCGGCCACATCCTTCTTTGTTCGTCAGACGAAGGCCTCGACATCGGGTGATGATCGGGCGCGTCCGGAGACGATTACGATCGAACGGGCGATGGAGAAAATCAGGGATGTCAGGTAAGGTTTGCTTGTAGCACTGAAAGGCACAGCACTGGGGCCACCGGTGTCCTCGGCGGTTGAAATGACTTTCAAAGAGCCGAAGTTTATCCATCACTGCCATGGAATTTTCTGTCGCTACTCAGCGGTCACAAAGAAAACGTCACACTTTGTCTATGATATATGAGGACTTCAGCTTCATCAGCGACAAATACGGCAAAAAAATTCACCCTCTAGCAATTTCCGCACTCTCTCCGCCAGCTTCACATCCAGCTCACTCCTCAGAGCGACCCAGTCTGGCTCCTCAACCTCTGCGAGATACGCACCTTCCGTGGCGTATAGATGTGCTTCTTCATTCCCTTCCACGACTGTATGCTCTGGAACGTAGTCGAGAGCTGCCTTTCGTCCGAAGCGATGCGTTCTCTCATGGAGCTCCGCAAGGTAGCAAATGATCGGCCCGTTCTCGAAGGGTTTGCGTTTGCTCCTCATAAAACCATTCAGCCACTATTTACATAGCCAGGTTTCGATGCCTAGAAGGATGGATGGGGATGGGAATAGGGATGGTAGAAGGGAAATACGGTTACCATGCAGCTGATTAAGTACTTTGAATCAGCCTCGATGACGGTAAAAGGGGTCTCTACATTCATTGTTTGTGGATGCATACAAGGACCTGTCGAAGGAGTCATTGAGAATCGACGAAATCAAACGAATATCTTCTCCACTGACTGATAGTTCTGCTCAGTTATTGTACTGCCTCCCCGGATATCGTTCCGAGATGTTACTGCGAAATAAATGTCTGTCAGTGCCGTTTTGATAGAATGATAGCCTTACTCACCGTTAATAACTATGGCCGCACCAAATACCTGCGCCCGCAATAGCGCCACTCTTGTCATTCCCTCTGCAGGCACCATCACAGTACACAGTCACAGTGTCGCTAGTTGGCCTGATCCTCAAAAGCGGACCTACGCCGACATACTCTTCTGCCTTGCTCCTCGTAGGGAACTTCTTGTACTTGCGTCTCGAGAGTCGTATGATCTATCTTTTGCATTCGGTCCTGCATGCAGGTGATTGGGATCCTTTTCCACTTGACAGAAACCATAAGACGTACCATGTAGGCTAGATACCCTTATTCCTCCCAGCTATTACGTCGTAGTATCCAACTGTCTTCTTGGAGAAGGCACTGCGGATGACGGGAATAAATACAATATATTTTTCGGCATCCTTTTTAACTGCGAACCTCTTGTACTTGCTCCCGGGGGATCCATTACTCTGGAGCTGACATCTAACCCTATGAAAAACGCAGCGTTAAACTGGAAAATTTGTTGGGATGTCGGTATTGAGCATACCATGATGAGTAGATGCCATTGGTTCGTCTCATTTTAACGGCGTAGAACCACGATTTCACCCTGCCCATTGAGCAAGGTGATAGACTGGTAGTGGTCGTGGTGGAACGGAATCGGAAACGTTGGCCCGGGAGATGCCGTAGTGCCGTGCTTTGATCCTCTCCGTTTAGTGTTAACATCACCGCCAACTCCGGCCCGACTCATAATATTTTTGGCTTGGAAACTTTCTCCCCTTGTCCATCAGAGTTAAGAGTCAAGACAAGCCAAAAACAGCCGTTTCGGGCTCTCCGCCAAGCCACGTTCAGTGCTCGCATCCAGGGAGCTTATTCCTAAGTGGTATGCTAGTAAAGTCCTTAGACCCCCTCGTGACCACAATGCCCTATTTTCCAACGCATACCAGACAAAATTAGGCTATCAATTTCAAGCCATCCGCCTCTTGTATACTATTCTCAGTGTTCAGTGGACATTCTGGAGGTACGTTATGTGCTATTTTCCACGATAAAGAATCACTACTGTCACTGATTGATTCTAAGCATATTATCCCACATTAATATCGTCTCCTCTTCACCCTGATACTTTATGTTAGTCCTTTACAACATGCACTAGAACTATGTTCAGTGATGTGCCAACGATATTCTTCGGATACCCATCAGACATCACCCAATCAAAGAGGATAGCAATGAATATGTCGATATCGCTGAGAGTGTTTTCTGCATGGATCACCACTCGTATGCGCTCCGGTCCCCTCGGTAAGACGGGAAAAGGAATCGACTGCACGGTGTATCCTTTTGAATTTAGATATTTCGCGAGCTTCATCGACTGGCTCGTGAGCAATGGGAATACTGGTGAGACAACAGGGTCTTTGCTTCTGTCAGTCCCACACATCGCAAGGACAGTTTCTGGAACGTTTTTTCAAACCCAGCCCAAGTTTCGTAGCAAAGTACTGGCTGCGCTCGTAAACTTGTTTCCGAAGCTATAACGTACGTTAGCAATTTACTCAAAAAGGCACGGACCAGGATCCTCACCTTATCACCTTCAGAGCTCGAAATGAACTCAAATACGGTTCTGATTGCTATCAGTTGGAGATGGGGCATCGATGTCGTGTAAATTAGAGGTCGAGCATAATTGATAAGGTACTTCCGGATAATTGGTGACGTGAGAATGACGACTGATAATATGGTTCAAGTCACCTTAAAGAATGTCAACGGCCTGCGGCAAAGAAGAGAAATCCCCATTCGCGTTGTACAAACTTTCCACTGCGACAAAGACCGTCAATTTTCCAGCTAAAGTCTGCGGAAGCTTTTTCAAGAGCTCCGCTATGCAGCTCTCGAACGACGCGACAGAGTTATGCGAAAAGACGTACGTGTTACGCGTTCGTGCTGCCGCGATCCCATCCCTCACTGACGCGTGGATCAGTTCATCGAAGACGATGATGTCCTCTGAGTGGGGTACACTTCCGAAGAACGCAACGTTGGCGTCGTAGCCGGAGGTGAACATGAGCGCAGAAGGAGCGTTGAAATGAGACTGGAGGTACTTCTCCGTCTCAGCATGACTTGGGCTGTTCCCGTTAAGCAGACGAGAGCCAGTAGAGCCAAGCAGTTTCTTTGATGGGATCAGCGCGCTGAGGATATTGCCATTCAGCTGTGGATTGGTGGTGATGGAGAGGTAATCATTGGAGAAGAAGTCGGGGACGTTGGTGGTGAGTGCTGGACGAAGAAGATCGAGCACTGGCATGCCAATCTTGGCTCGTTTGTCAAGGCTCTTTTGCAGTGTGATTTCAAGTGGGGTATTCATGACGAGGGGATAGTGAGCCATGGATATTCCAAGAGCCTTATTTATACTACTATCTCATCTTTTCTGAAATCTTCCAGCAGTGAAAAAGGCCGTGTTTACGATCATCATGGCATATAGCCGATTGGTGCTGATGATCTGTGATGCACCGTGTGTTGACTTATACACAAAAAGATACAGTATGCTGGTATTTTGATGTGATGAGATGACGTCGGGATGTTCAAGTAGTTCTATGTTTTTATCTTGACTTAGATCGTACCTCACATCCGTGACATTCCGTAAACTTATGATTACCAGGGTCTCTTTAATTGCATTTCGTGGTAAGGACGAAAGTCTACAACTGTAGAACATTCAGCCCTTGAGAGAAGTGTTGTGAAAAATGGGGGATGAGGAGATCAGTTCGTTCCCAGTTAGTACATGTGCGGTGTCAGGCCAATAGTATTGCGATTGGCTGAGCTCTGCAAACGCATGCAGATGTACACTACTGTACCTACTTATATACTAGATGCTAATTTACTAGAATCTTCTACAAGTTTCCTAATACTTCTCCATTAATCAGCAAGTTCGGCATGATGCCGGATTGCCATCATCTCGGCTCAACTCTCAAATTCCAACAAGAAGAAACTCAAAGGTTGCCCATCGCATAAAATAGATTAACTGATTCTAAGAAGATGACTATTTCATTTTGTATTTTACAGGGTCATCATGATCTCATCATTACACGGCACGGGTTCCTTCAGACATGCCGGACGCAAGGTATGATACAGGCAACTGCACTACGAGATTCAATTATCCTCACTACCATGATCGTTGGGTACTGATCTTTACTGAACTCGCTTTGTGGTGACTCATCCCATTGGACCATTCCACTGATCTTGGGTGCAGGTACCGAACACACACACTATTCGGTTAGTGTGAAATATATGTCTGCAGCACTTTCAGAGTGATTGTTCTCGCTGGGTGTCCGACTTCTTTGCCAAAAGCATGTCATAAAGCTTGATACTGTATGTCAAGTCCTCCAGGTTCTAAAAACTACACTCATTTCGCAGGCAACTAGTGCTCTTTGAAAAATTCCCGGGAGCCCCACAATGTGCGCTGTGGCCTGTTCACATGCGCTACATCGCAAGACAGTGGCGCCATTCGTCCTGAAACCTCATGGACGACACGGTCGGGAGGTTAACTGATCGTCTAGCCCAAGGCCTGCAAGTTCATTAAGAGTAGACCCAAGTCTAGTCAATGTGCTTTTGCCGGATCTCAGTATACACGTTCGTTACTTTACAATTTCCCTCGAGTACCGGCGAATTCACGCTTAGCATGCAACCACGCGACCCTGAAAAGTCTCTTTCTATACGAAGTCCGCTAGAACAGTGCATTTCCAATTGTGACCTCATGACCCGTTGCCATACGTCTTTTGGGACAAATGGTCATTCACTGATCGGATATCCAGGCGCAGTGTGCTCCAGAGTGGACGGGTCCAACGCGTTACGTATGTAAATTGGTATAAGCATTTTCCAGGCATTACTCGCTCCTCTTCAACGGAGCTCCGTAGTTGTGGTTATGAAAGGGTCCTTCAGCAATCCACATTTGAAGCAGAAAGTAATGTGGAGAGGGAAGAGTTGTCCTGAATAAATTACCCGGTCGTTGTACATCGATTTTCTATGTTACAAATGTAATTAAAGCTGCGGCTACCCACCTGAAGACCAGATAATCAGTGTGGGCAAGTGATACGATGGTGATTTCTCTTACCTATCGGTGCGCAGTGGAAGAGTTTTTGGAGGTCGTGCTAGGCTCATGAACTCCGCCAATACGAGTGATATTTCCTAAGCCCCCCCGGCCGGATGAACGCGATTCTACATCGTTGCTCTTCGACTGCTTCCTGATTATGTTTATGTTCTCATGCGGTGAGTTTGACGCTGTGCGGAAATTCCCCGCCCCTCCACGGCCTGTGGAGACCAGCTATTGTAAATAGTGAGACTCGGACGCGCCAGGAAAAAAAGGGCTTGTTCACCTTTTGGTGTTGGATGTGGGGGTTGATGGTACGGTCTCTGCCTCGCAGCTCTGATTCATCTGAAGGTGATTGTGGAATTGGCGGTGAAGGTTGAGGACGAATGTTTCCTAGACCGCCGCGGCCAAATGAGGCCTGCCAAGGCAGAGTCAGCGCCTGCACCCAGCGCGAGCAAAATGGCACGTACCAGCGGCTTGCGACCATTCGTAGGGACGCCTGCGACAACCCCGTAAGCATACGTGCATGAAATAGAAGGAAATCACGAGATGGCGTTTTACGATAAGAGCCAGCGATAAGGAAAAAATGCAAGCGATTAGGACGCCCGCGGGCAGAGATAAGAACCCGGAGCCTTATCTCTGCCTCTTACCACCACCATCTCCTGCATAAAATGGATTCTAGGACTCACTTGGTTCCTCTACGAGTGTGCTGGCGAATGATTCTCTGTCTGCGAGTCTGTTCTTGTTGCTCTCCCCGCTAAGGGCTCGGTTGATCTTGGCGCCGAGAGCGGACATGCCTCTTTCTCTGTCGCGAGAAGCCTCTGAGCGTCGTCGTTTCATCAGATTCTCCATGGATGCCAGTTTATAACGAAGGGGAAGGAAGAAAAATGACTCGAGATCACCGTTGGTGCGATGGCGCTATACAAGGGCAATCAGGCGTGACGCCCTTTTCAATTCCTGTTACGCTCAGACTTCGCAATAATTTGCCGTCATAATGCCACGTTTAGGACAGTCATATGGTCACTCTAGATCCATCTCAAACGCCGTGACTCCGACTGTTATGTTCCTCAGACAATGGACTCCTTTTGGTGGGCAAAGTGGATCCGCCCGCAAAATCTTTCGTCCGTTTTGGGTGATCACAAGAACTGCTTCAGACCCTCCCAGTCTAAAGAATTTCTTTTAATGGAGAAAGTTCCCCCGTCGTCGTTCCGCGACCGTCGCGGAGTGAATATATTTTTGTTTGTTTGTTTTTTGTTTTTTTTTTCCCTTTTCCGGAGCTCTGGGCTTCTCTTCACACGGAGATTAACTCAGAGAACATTGACGTGTGCCCTGGGGTCGAACGTGCTACCGGCTTGGTGCGGCAGGCATGTATAGATCTGTTCCTTGACCAGTCAGACAGAGTACGAATATTGTGCAACTGATGGGGTGCGCGTGATGTTTCATGTTTTTTTTTGGTTTTGGGGATCGTTTCTTCGTGGACTAGTTTTTTTTGGAGCTCGTGACTTCATCTGCACTCTCTGGGCTAGGAATGTGAAGGGACAGCTATTATGGACTCGCTAAATGGCTTTGCTCTGGCGAGCTATGGCGCGAGGCGCCTGGTTCTCTTCCCTCAATCGCCGGATGGCGTTTCGTTTGTCCTAATATGCGCGATTAATGAATGACACCAGGAAGGCTTGTGATGTCAACTTAGCATCCTAGTCTTGTGTGAACCCCCTACCCCCTTACCTATGGCTTGGCTAGTAATGGCATTCAAACCGATTGAATGTATATTTGCGCTAGAACTCCTTTGTTACGAGACACCGTCCGACAAAGACGTATGGTTCATTCCCTTCACAAATGTTGGGTAAAAGAAGATGATGTCTACGTCCCCTACATAGACAGATAGGGACGATCAGATTCAACGGGTCAGCATATTGCGCCGCAGCAAATCAGTTTTCTTGCATGTACCAAAGAATGGCAGCACGTTCAAACATCTGACAGCACTAAATGCACGAATTCCACGTAGACTAATATTAAAAAGCCAGATTGGCAGCTTCGCGCATAGAAAAATGAGATAACTTGGTTCCTCCCACTCCACGGCGGATGGCGAGACATTGAGACAGACTCACAGGTAAGAAGGTCGATGCTCAGAAGAGGAGGCCTATCGTTTACTTCACGTACGAGTCCCGGCAGCCCCATGACTGCTATTTCGCAAAGCGCCCATCCACATGTCTATTTCACACGGGTTCGACAAGGTCTAGCTCGTCGGTGGGTACTCAGCAGGTCGAGCAGCTGAGTTCCTGTGAGTTTCCGAGGCGAATATGACGTTACAGGTAGACGTGAAATTGAACAGTTAGTTACAACACGTGAGGTAAATCTCCACGACCAGACCCGGACTCGATGCGCATTCTGAGAAAAAGGATGAGTAGAAGCATCAATAACGGCAGATGCTCGTTTATGGTGGAGCAGGAACGACCAAATTTTCTTCATGGAATTGTGGCAACAGCCCCCCTAGCAGGGTAACTGTGTAAGGAAGCTGGAAGGAAATTTGAATGGTAAAAGAAAGAGACACGAGTAGAGGGGCTACTTAGGCCGGTGGTACTTCTGTAGGGGTATCGGATATAAAGCAGCCAGACATAAACACAGCAGAGTCAAGATGGTCGGCCGACGGGGATGTACGAACAGTGTGATGGACAAGTGATGAAAGACCCTATACTCTCCGGATCACGGGCCGGGTCCTTTTTCAAACTCAAACCACCACCATCACGACGTACGCAGCAGGCTCTACTGCCGACCGTGTCTTTCCTCTGCACTGTTCTCGAAATACTTTCTCTCATGGTTCAGAATTATGCCCTATATGGCTGCAGGTGCGAATCTCGGTCTTTTTTTGATAGTATACTTGGACCTGATGAGGCGACAGGAGTCATTCTCTGGACCACTTTATCTTGCACATTAATACAGAACAAGACCAGAAGGGCGATATATCATGTGAAACCGTGCGTATAGCCTGAGAAATGGTAAACTAGAGTGTCTGTATGAACCGAGTAGTACCGTGAGTGAGTTCGGCTTGTTCACGGGTAATTGGTAGCTAACAAGCGGTAGTAGATACAGGTCTACTGAAGCCTTCTTCCAACTAGGAGATGACTTTAATGGTCACCAGTACCCTTCGTGTGAGGGCATATGGTGTAGCTGCGCAGTTACCCTGGATTCAAGCTTCTTTGCTCCGCTGATTTCCGTGGCTCGCGAAATGTCAAATGAATCCCCACAGGAACTGGCACAAAGCTCGATATCAGAAAGAGAGAAGCGAGGGTGACTGCGGGTGAGGCCGGTCCTTTCGCAGCATATCCTACGCTCTCTGGTGGCATTTCCCTCCTTGTAGGTACGTGTGTTCTCAGCAGAATGGTGTACTGATGTCTGATATTCCGTTTCCACGGGCAGAGCACATTGATATTTTCAGTCTTCATCTCACGACTGTCAGAATCATCGATATGGGGTGCGGTGTTTCATCACCTGTGTGGCGCCCTTTATTGTGGTCAATATTCGGCTTCCGCACCAGAGTCACTTTGGTGAGCGAGATTGCAAGAGGTCGGTGCATGGGTGAAGGCTTCGGAGGGAAGAGTCACTAAGCTGCTAGAGGGTTTAGCCAAGGTAAGCGAATCATCCTTCTTTCTCCAGCACTAGCTGACCATACATAGCAGATACAGCTTGGTATCAACCGAGATGGACCTATGCCATGACCATGGTGCTGTTTTCGCGATGGGAATGCCCCCCAGGGCCTTAATGCACAATGCTCGCCGTGTAGAGTGTTCCCAAAAGTACCCATTTCCTTGAAACGTGGTTTGGCTCAGGATGCCTCTTACCGGGAACAGAGATGAATGCTCCCGGCAGAATATTTTGCAAAGTTAGGCTGTCAATTCTTGTGATTGGAATGTGCGTTTTCGGCGCGTCATCATCGTCATCATTACACGGCACGGTACCACTTGGGCACGCCGGACGCATGTGTACAAGATCGACCGGGATTTTGCTGTTGGCATGATGACGTGCGAACGTCCGTGACAAGGTGTCATATCGTGCGGAAATCAACTCATAGGGATGGGATGATGAGTCCTTCGACGAAAAACATCATGAGCATGCATCGACGACGAAAATATAGTGGCAATGACCTGTGCGAAGGCGAAGTCAGCTAACCCTTTTCAAAGTTAGCCCCTGTTACAGAACGAATGCTGGAAGGAGGCAGTCCTCTTCGCCCGACTTATGTCCTCGTGCTTGGACCGACGGACGCAAGCTAGGCTTTTCTGCGTAGCCAATGAAAGAAGTGATGTTGTCGGCTCAACCCTCTCACTTTCAGTTGACGGACAATTGGAATCAATTCTTGCCCCAGTCTTCTCAAAATGATCGACCTGGTAGACCTACAACCTCATCATTCCCTAGAAGCAAGGTATAACCTGTGTTCTCTTCGTGTCTCCGCTCTCTGATCTGTCTTTGTAGGGAAACGCCGCCACTGCTTTCTCGATCAGCTCGAGTCTGTCTAGCGGGCAGAACCGTCCGTGTACACGTTTTCACATTGATTTCGGCATCGACCAACATTCCTTCGGTCTTTGCAATACTACTGCCCTTCCCTGAAAGTGTACAAGTTTGATGGTTTGCCTTGCACTCATCCCTCTTCTCCGGGTAAAGGAGGCCCTTTCTATGGAGTCCTAGATGTTTCGGTGGGAACTTATTTCCCATTGGCGGCTTTTAACGCGATTCTAATTGTCCGCGATGAGGTGCTTATGAGTCGTCGTCCCCTTGTGCGCCGGGACTGTACGTCGAAGAGCGGTGGGTATAGTATCTCCCGACAGTGTTATGCATGCTTTGATCCCATGGACTTTACGCTTGACGCAGCGTCACCTAGTCCTTCAAACTCAGTGCACTACTATCAGCGCTATCCAATAGCGATAGTTCTCGTGTCATCGATGTTATTTGTTCGCCTTCGTGGCAACATTCATACGGAACTGGTAGGTTGCTGCTCTGCCCTGATGTGCAGCGCGCACTAATCCGCGTAAGACAGTACCATGCCAGTCGTAATGTTATTGTCCTTTCTGGCGCTTTTTGATGCGCCCTGAATCTTTTGAAATGTCTCAATCTCTTGATATTTCATGTCAAAATGTAAACTGGTCGCGAGTTCCTCTGGTAAGTTGCTTTCACGATATCGGATTCAACGCTAAGGGTCTATTCCAGGTCTGCTGCCTTGTTCTGCCGATCCCAAAATCCATCAATTTACTTTTGATCCGTACACCAAGGCGATATCGCTAGTTTATACGACCTTCGCCGCGTCTTCTCGGCTCTTCCCGGCTCTATGCGGGCCGACTACCGATGTCGTATCATTACACCATTGCTCCCTGCCATAATTCCAGTGCCAGAAATACGACTTCACGGAATTCCATCGGAATCGATCATGAGTCGACCGTACATAGGTGTTTATCGCGCGAAGTGATTGCATTAGGAATCGCCTATGACGGGCGAAGCTGTGGGCATAGTGACCAGTGGGGATGGTTGGTCACATATAAAAACCGCAGCAGCGATATCTGCACCTCATTCACCGCTGCGCCAAGCTTCCGAACAACGTTCACAAGTTTGTCTGCGGTGCCTATCAGCGGAAACGTGGTAAGCCCTGATTAGGACGACTCTTCGGGCCTCGACATAGGCTCAACGTGTGGAGGTGCGGCATCGAAGTAGTGTGGACCGGACCATTGATTTATTGGGTTTGTCCAGATTGTTGGAGGCCTCAGAATGGCAGCTGATGCATGATATTCTAGTGCCGAACGTCTGGGAGGACTTGGATTTGCTGTCCGAGAAGAGTTGCATATCCTCAACCCATGAGCCCGTATTTTCCCGTGCTATGAGTCCTGCGACGACGGTACCGGTGTAAAATTTTGGTATATACCCATGAAGTATGCGAAGATCTGCAGCAGCACGAACCCTGTGGATCCGACGACATTTGTATGCTTTTGCGCCGGACCTGCGATGCGAGGGGAGGGGAGGGGAAGGGGGGTAGTGTCAGGGAAGGCGCGCAAGGCAGCAATGTCGTCTCTAACTGAGGCATGGAGGATGAAGACAATCAAATCCCTTGTTTGGGATAGGCAAGCAAAGGCTGCGACGTTAGCGACCTGTACGGGAGAGCAGACGTTTAAGCGGAACTGAGACGGTTCACCGTGCCGGTAAGGCTGGGCCAGGGGTCACCGACGGGCATACCTATTTTGAGACGCCGCTCGAGAAGACTGTTGTATCTTCCTTCCCATAAGCAGCAGGCAGGAAGAGAAATAGGATGTGAGCATATGACCTTCTAGGCCATTTATATATAACTCAATGTCTATAGAGCCACACGCCCCAGCGCGACCACTATACCCGTACGCAATTACATCATCAATGATTGAAGGTTTCCAAGTAGTTTTGACATGGTGAGCATTTCCCAGTGCATGCAATCTATCGACGCCGAATCTGTCAAGCGCGTTCTGAACTCACCTCCGCAGTAATCTGTTCGGAACTATTCAAAGTTTGACACGGTTGCACTTTGTTGATGAATACACGTGTTACCTCAGCGCTTGTCCTTACTTTGGTACACAACATGCGACATTCCTGGAGCCCATGATACGAGGGAGAGATCAGATGGTACCGGTAATCAGATAATTTTCCTTCTTGTTGTGAACTTCGGGGGATGGGTCTAGTGACTTAATTTTCGCTTTGTTCTATCCATGGCTCCTGCACGTTATTGTCAGAGCTGTGAGCTCCAGTCGAATCCTCCTGTCATCTGGGAGAGTGATCATATCATACAGGCTGAGTTTCGATATCTGTACCGAATTTCTTTAGCAGACGTTTCTGAGTGTGTTTCAACTTCTCTCTGATGCGATGAAGGCTCAATGGAAGTGTTCCGCCTTGTTCGGGTTGTTCTGATGGTGATATTAACTCAAGGCACCATCATGATCGCAGAGACAACGGAAAGACGGACCAGAATATATCGAGGATCCAAGCACATAAGTGCTAAGTTATATGATCGAGGCCGAAATTTGAATACCATTTATTTTACAATTCAGTTATGGAACACGTTCGTGGAGTACGAGTTGATATATCAACATCTGTAAACTCTCGAAGGACCAGAACTATGAACATCAATTGTTTTTAAGTAGGTAGCCAAGACTTGGTACTCAGGGCTCAGGTTACCCAGGTATGGCAGATGGTGATGCCATTGAACGGCAACACAAAATTCCTAGTGTTAATTCTCGGAGGTATCATAGATGCCGGAAGTACAATGCTTATGAGATAGAGCTATTCGTCGTGTGCTTTATCTGGACGCTCGATATATCACTATCATGTCCACCACTACTGTTTTTCCTCCTGAGTCCTCGTCCCGGTTTCCCGCTTCTATTACTTGCCAGGATTTCCCACTTGACCTAGTATGACGGCAATCTCCGTGCCTTGAAGATCATACGTTACGCCGGCGACAAATACTCCGTCAACCGTTACATACACTGATATTGATGTCCTCGACATGCAGGATTCAACATATTCCCCTGAAAGCCGCAGACGAAAAAAAAACATGTTGGAGCCGCTATTGCTCATAGTGACCGTGCATCTGATGTCCTTGTTGAGCATAGTTCCTGAGCTCATTTGGGTGTCGCGATCTTGGTGAGGAAAACCATTCAGAGGTAGCCGAGAAACGATCCTCGAAGATGGGTACGTTTGGGAAAGATGTGAAGTACAATACTCCAGCTTGTATCATTCCGGGAGATATGGCTGAAAGTCTTTTCCGGGTAATAAATACTGCTTGAGATCAGTGTGAACCTCAATCTAGCCGAGTTCTACGGCTACGTTGTGACTGGTCAAAGCCAAAAATATCCAGTGCATGGAATCAGTACAACAATCCCCAAAAGATTTTGAATGGCTGATATATGTAGCTCTTCATTAGCGATTTCCGGGTCATGTTTAAAGCCCGTAACTCTGTCTAACCCAGCCCGACCCAGCCTGGAAAGCACGTCCCTGATGGAGGGCTTTGGGGGGCTCATAGCTTTTGGCACTTCCCAAGCCCCTAAAACCCGGCCCGATGCGGCCTATACATCACTACACTTTATATAAAGACATTTTCATAACATTTCCTAGCAGCGCAGTCTGTTATCTGATCCAAGACGCCCAGTGTTAATGACGCCTCGATATTTCGGGACAAAGAATCACAGAAGAAATCGTAGCTAGTCAGGAACATTCTCCGAGTGAATGGCGATTCAAGTCTATGAATTGGAAGCTAGAGCATGCTGTTGATCAATGGGAAGTGATGCATGACAGGGAATAAGGGAGACTACCGCGTAGCAAGAATAACGGCCAGTTTCGAACATAACACGGCATTGATGGAAGATTCCTTTAAGGGGTCACCGATGCAAGTACACCCAACCCTCCTCCAAGTCCGGGAGAAGCACTGAAGCGAACTCTAGTAGAACACACGAAGACTTGTGTGCCTATGTTTCCCACTTGATAAGACATGTCAGAGCTAGAGTCGTCATGAACACTATGCAGCTTACCTTTGTCATCACCCATTCCGGATAGCCAGTGGCCGCCGCGCCTTTGGCCGCCAGTCCCTTACGATCGACCTGGCCTTTTCCAAATAAATGTTCTTCATCGATCTGAGCATGGGATAAGTATGCTTGCGCGGACAAAATTGGGACAGATTCCACCTCAAACCCAAGGTGAGCGTATATGTCTCTATTCTTCACGGTCGTCGCTTCGAGATGGACAGATTTTGGTGAAGTGCGGGTGAATCCCTCTTTCATGAGAAGAGAAGACAGGCCTGAAATAGCCTAATTAGTTCGTAGGGCTTCAACAGGGGGGAGTAAATTATGGGCCTTTTCCCTGACAATCTGGATCCACGACGACTTCGAGCAAGTGCCACGAATCTAGGCGATCAATGTTCCGTGCTTTGTACGCTTTTAATAGAGTGTCCTCCACGTGGGGCGTAAAATCCACAAGGAGACGCTACAGTCAAGAATTAGTTCAGACTCTGGATTAATCCGACAAAATAACCTACTTTAAGACCGCATATACCCCAACCCATCGCAACAGACCACGCTCCAGCCTTGAGCAGCGTAGTCAGGGGTAGATCGAATGTTTGTCCTGGTTTCAACCAAAGAGAAACCGCAACAACGCGCTCTCCCTTCTCGTCGCTCGATGGTACTACAGCAAGCGTAACAATGCCTCCAACAAGCATGGTAATCTTGACAAGGCAGCGCTGGAAATTCAGAAGACGCTTCATCGTCTGCACCATTGGAGGACTTGGTGAGTTACATTCCGTCACTTCGTTTTCTCTTTTGACGCATCCCCACCAGTTCATGGCTGGATCGTTCGAAAAAGCGCGCATTAACACAGTAGCAGCTGTTTCGACGTCATCTCGAGTTGCTATCCGTACAGTGGCATTTGTGCCAGAGGTTGGCTCGGGGGGTAAATACATCCTGGAAACAAGTAGAGCTAGAACACAAGCAGGTCTGTAAAGAAAACGTGCATCCTGCGGAGATCATAGCTAGTAGATGAACGGACGCCTACCTCCTCATTTGGCAAAGCAGCGCCAAGGCTTCTCACGCTTGGTTCAGTTCCCTCAGTTTCTCCGCGGATAGCCGTGGCTCCTCCAGGATCAGATTTTGATCTACAAAAGTCGTCCCATGATGGTTTTCTCCTCAGACGAGTCTTGTGAACAAACCTTCTACCGTTTATATAGCTTACGCCGTCTTATCATCGCCCTTTCAATGCGATACCGGTTGCCTATCCGACTTCGCAGCTGGGCGCCTTACCTTGACATTCATCGTGGATTTATGTACTCGTTAATTTACCGGCCTTTTCATTTAATTAGGCCTGGGATGACCCGGATGGCTCGGAACTCGGTGCAACTCAAAACCTTATCTGATGTCAGCCTTATGGCAGAACCTAAGCCTGAGAACGTCTGTTTTTGTACTGAGGTCCATGTCTTTCTTATACTTTTTTATCAGGCGCGTCTACTTGGTTTCCTCTAATACTTGCTAATTGCTATCGGCTGTTATCCATGGCGTTGTCACTCCCCTCAGCCTACTTCATTGCTTTGGGTCTTGAGATACTTCTAAATGGTGCCTTTAGCTGCTCTCGTGGCTAGTTACGGCTAACCGGTGGCACAATAGGAATGTACACCAGCCTTTTCCTTGCCTCGATGTATCTTCTATTGTGAGCGACATGGTTCAGCCTAACATGCCCATTACTCATAGTAGGTCGTAGAATGAAGAAGACCAAGACAAAGGTCATCATGGCCATGATCGTATTGAATTCTATCATGTGGGCAGTAGCGACGTCCCATATGTCTGTCAGCTTTCAACAGAACTATTTTGCGTTTTTGAAGCAACATGCCGCTGAAAGTAGCAACGTCTTCGAGGACAATGCCTCCCCTACGATCTATTCGCAGCTATCTTTGGAGTCTATCAACGTGAGTAGATGATATTCATCACAAAGTCACTGCACTTTATTCACGAGTTGATTGTAGATTGTGATTGGCGACAGTATTGTAATATGGAGAGCCTGGACGTTATGGAGTCGGAAGTCGTGGGTGATATTCACCTCCGCAACGCTTCTTACGGGAACAGCAGGTGGATATTCTTTTTTTTTCTTTTCAGAAGGCCATACGCTAAGAAACGCGATTTCATGAAGCGGCTGCCGTTGGATTGGTACGAGCATTCGCAACTGCACCTCCCGGGGTCAGCGTCTTCGACAATGGTACCCTGAGCTCATGGGCAATTGCCTTCATCATATCTACGCTAATAACGAACGTCTGGGCTACTGCGCTCGTGGCATATCGTACCTGGTACGTGTAGCATTTTCCTTCAATTTATTTGGCTAATTTTAGATTTTATGCAAGGTCGCACAGCAAGATTATCCGTGAAATCACAGGAGAGGGTCTCATGGATAGGTTTCGCAGGCAGAACGGTGTTCTTGCCATACTTATCGAATCAGGTGTTTTTTACTCTACCACCTGGGTACGTCTATCCCCTTCGTCCGAAATCAGTTCGAGAGGAATTGAATAAAAAATAGTTTATTGCAATCATCGCCTTTATCTGTGGGAACAATGGGGTATACATTGTGATAGATATGCTTTCTCAGCTCACGGTCAATCTTCGAATTGAACTATTCAATTCACACGACGCTCATTTTTCAATGAACAGGCCATTTACCCCACTCTGATCATCACCCTCGTTTGCTTGCAATCTACTCTTGAGGTTGCTATATCTACTTTCGAACAGACGACGCAGACCAATCCTGAGTGGGTTGAAAGAAATGCTCTCCGACGAAGGAAACGCAACGGACCAAACATAGCCACGGACACGTCAATGGCCTATCCGATGCAACCTATGAAGATTGGAATACATACCACGACTCACACATCTACTAGTGGGCAACCGGACTTTGAAAGTACAGCTGAGGAACTCATCGTTGATGGGAAACCAAGAAGTCTTTCTGGTGATACCGGTGAGGATCATATTAAGAAGAACGAGTCGCACGCCGTCTAAATGCGCAGTTCGCATTTTGCTGGGAAGTCGATAAAATTACGCAGTTGAATCCCACATGCCTTTTTGTATTTACGGCTATATTTGAATGGAAGCTTCTTTGTTGTACGATATATTTTCGGTTCCTGAACTGCGATTGATTGGTATGCTATTGCCTCTAAATTTGGGATCTCGGTTCACACCTTGGAATGAGATGCAAGCACAGCCAGTGGAACTCGAAGCAGAGAGCACAGCGTGCATGTGCAAGGGGACGCAACCCTTACACTATCTAGTCCAAAACCATGTTACGATTTTATGTGTTCGATTTTATTTCCGTAAGGTACGGACAGGCATTTAAGTAATTGTGCGGTACATAACTTCGACCGATCGCGCCCGGAGCGCTAACAAAGGAAAACAGGTCCCGACTAGAACCCCTGAATTCATCTTAACTACGGTGTCAGATATCCAGGCTCCGCGCTCATTCAGGATCTAAACACAAACGCCACCTTGGTGGTTCGTTCCTGCAAGATGATGATGGTAGATGGGAAGTGCAACAAGGAATGAATGAATCGTAAAAATAGCGCTTACTACTAATACCGTCGGTTCCAAAGTTAGACGAAAAAAGTCCCGCAAGGGCCATATACTACTCTGCATATTTAGACGGAGGAAATATGCAGATGTCCGCAATCACCTGGTTAGAATCGTAAAACAGTCTTCTCTTTCGTGCTCTGCAGACACAGACCGTCGCGTCCGATAGTTCTATCATGACCTCGTCCCATTCAGGTTTTGAAACAGACGAGAACCCAAGGTGCAACTGCAAAGGGCTACGAAACGCGATCAAGGAAACCCTGATAATCGTATATTTATAGAATACATGCAGTGCATATGGGCTTAGAACACAAGGTTAGTTGCATTCAAGAGAAGGTCAGAACACAGAATTTACGATATTTATATTTGCCGAATCCGTAAGTTTTCCGACTTGGTCCCATCATCGAAAATCGTGTGGAGTGAGGTTCATCGTATCCCGACGAATCAATTTAATCACCATCACTGATGTTGAACGTCAACCAGGTACTTCCCATACATGACAGCCACCGTAAACGCCGCTGGAAGATTTCAGAAAAGATGAGGCGGTAGTATAAATAAGGCTCTTGGAATATCCATGGCTCACTATCCCCTCGTCATGAATACCCCACTTGAAATCACACTGCAAAAGAGCCTTGAAAAACGAGCCAAGATTGGCATGCCAGTGCTCGACCTTCTTCGTCCAGCAGTCACCACCAACGTCCCCGACTTCTTCTCCAATGATTACCTCTCCATTACCACCAATCCACAGCTGAATGGCAATATCCTCAGCGCGCTGACCCCATCAAAGAAGCTGCTTGGCTCTACTGGCTCTCGTCTGCTTAACGGGAACAGCCCAAGTCATGCTGAGACGGAGAAGTACCTGCAGTCTCATTTCAACGCTCCTTCCGCGCTCATGTTCACCTCCGGCTACGACGCCAACGTCGCGTTCTTCGGAAGTGTACCCCACTCAGAGGACATCATCGTCTTCGACGAACTGATCCACGCGTCAGTGAGGGATGGGATCGCGGCAGCACGAACGCGTAACACGTACGCCTTCTCGCATAACTCTGTCGCGTCGTTAGAGAGCTGCATAGCGGAGCTCTTGAAGAAGCGTCCGCAGATTTTAGCTGGAAAGTCGACGGTATTTGTCGCAGTGGAAAGTTTGTACAGCATGGATGGGGATTTCTCTCCTTTACCGCAGATCGTTGAGATTCTCCATCGGTATATACCGAGGGCGTATTGTCATGTGGTCGTGGATGAGGCACATACTACCGGGTTGTACGGCCCGATGGGTCGGGGGTATGTGGAACATCTAGGATTGCAGGACAAGGTAGATACTGTCCTTCATACGTTTGGAAAAGCCAGAGGCTTGACGGGTGGTAAGCCTTTTTTTCCCTTCAGCTCGGCTTTAAGGTGACCTGAATCATGTCGTCAGCCGTCATTCTCACGTCACCAATTATCCGGAAGTACCTTATCAATTATGCTCGACCTCTAATTTACACGACGTCGATGCCCCATCTCCAACTGATAGCAATCAGAACCGCATTTGAGTTCATTTCGAGCTCTGAAGGTGATAAGGTGAGGATCCTGGTCCGTGCCTTTTTGAGTAAATTGCTAACGTACGTTTATAGCTTCGGAAACAAGTTTACGAGCGCAGCGAGTACTTTGCTACGAAACTTGGGCTGGGTTTGAAAAACGTTCCAGAAACTGTCCTTGCGATGTGTGGGACTGACAGAAGCAAAGACCCTGTTGTCTCACCAGTATTCCCATTGCTCACGAGCCAGTCGATGAAGCTCGCGAAATATCTAAATTCAAAAGGATACGCCGCGCAGTCGATTCCTTTCCCTGTCGTTCCGAGAGGACAGGAGCGCATACGAGTGGTGATCCATGCAGAAAACACTCTCAGTGACATTGATGTGTTCATTGCTATTCTTCTCGAATGGGCGATATCTCAATGGTATTCGAAGGGTAAAGAAGTTGACGCCGTGCCAGTGTCTGAACATAGTCCCAGGGCGATGTTGTAGAGGAACTGATGCGGAGTATCGGAGTGAGGATGAGACGCTATTTATAGGATAATGTATATAGTCGGTTGGTGGTAGCAGGTCAATATCCCTGAACATAGAAAAAAGGACATGAAATACCTCCAGAGGGCTATTAATTATATACATGATATGACATTTTGAAAATATAGTATCCTGGTCACGAGGGGGTGTAAGGACCTTGCTAGGATACTGCTACGCATAACTAGGCGGATTGATAGCTCTGCGTTCTCGGATATATTTTGTCGTAATCGTGAAGAAAGTGATGTTGTTTGTTTGGTTTCCAAGCCACAGTAGTGAAGCAGTGGAATTGGGTCTAGAACAAGAGCGTTGCTATGCCGGGTTACCCTGTGGCGGCTGGGCGGTGATGGAGTAACGCAGCACGTGGCATTGTGACCGATTGCGACCCTGCCAATTTCGCCGATTGCTCGTCTTCACTACCACCTTGTTCGATGAGCAAGGTGAAATCATGGTTCTACGCCGTTAAAATTGGAAGGAATAAAGGAATATACTCCTCATGGTGTGCTTTGTCCCGATGCTCAAACAGTCTTTTTCGGCTTAGCCTCTTCTCGTCACAGGAATGACTGCCAGCTTCAGACGAATGGGTTCCCTGGTAGCAAGTACAAGAAGTTCGGAGTCAAACAGGATGCAGAAGAATACATAGTATCTGCTCATGAACTCGCAGCTGTCACTCGCAATGGCTTCTCGAAGAAATCAGCCGGGTACTATGCTGTGAAAGTAGGGAGGAATAAGGGTATCTACACGACATGGTACGTTCCGGTGATCCTCTCATAGGAAGTGGAGCTCTAATGCGATGTGCTACGTAGGACCGAGTGTCAGCGGCAGATCTCAAGATTATCAGGATGCAAGTACAAGAAGTTCCCAATGAGGAGCGAGGCAGAGGATTACATTGGGCGGGGCACAATATCGAGGGTACGGCCGGCTAGTAATGCTGCGACTGTCTACTGCGATGGCGCCTGCCGAAGGAACGGTAATGCCGGCGCTATTGCTGGTGTAGGCGTTTGGTGGAGCCATGGTGATTCGCGGTGGGTAGGCACCATATGTCAAAATGGATCTGATAAAACCTTATATCGCAGTAACATCTCGGAACGCTGTCCTGGGAGGCAATCCAATAACCGGGCAGAACTAATCGTCAGTGGAGAACATCTTCGTTTACTTGAATCCATTTCATTGACTCTTCCGATAGGCCCTCGTACGTGTCCACGAGCAAACGATGGACGTGACGACCCCCCTCACCATCAAAACTGATTCAAAGTACTCTATCCATTGTACGGTAATCCTATTTCCCTTTTGTCACTCTCATACCCATCCGTGTTTTCAGGCATGGAAACCTGGCTACGCACTTGGCAGCTAAATGGCTTTATGGGGAGCAAACACAGGCGCATCGAGAACGAGGGGATCATTCGGTACCTGGCGAAGCTCCGTGAGAGAGCGCGGCGCCTGGGGCGAAGGGTCGCTCTCGACTACGTTCCAGGGCATACGGGTGTCGAGGGAAATGAGGAGGCGGATCGACACGCTACGGAAGGCACATACCTCCCAGAGGTTGAGGAGCCCGACTGGGTCGGGCTGAGGAAGGAACTGGATGTGAAGATGAATGCGGAGTTAACGGAGAGAAAACGGAAACTGCTATCGGTAGGGTATGTCGAAAGGCTGGCTAGAGGGTGAGTTTTTTTTTCTGCCGCATTCATCGTTGACTGAAGCTGAAGTCCTCATAGATAAAGCGTGGCGCCTTCTTTGCGACCGATGCTGCGCAAACTTCGGCCCCTTTTTGAAATTCACATACCGACCGCTGAGGACGCCGATGTCAGCAATGCTGCGCCTTTTTAGCGCTACCGGCTACAACCTTACTCGAAATCCATCGTCGTTGGATAGTAGGCGTGTCCAGACGCGCCTTGATCCATCATCCTATGTCGGGGCTTTCATCCGACGAACGGTGTGATCGATAGTATCAGAGAAAATGCTACGCTTCCAGACGTCGTCTTTTCGGTACCGCAAACGTTCGGTTGACGGATAGGCAACCCAGTGCGTTTTGAGTGGGAGATTAGTCCAGTTTCAGACTGGCTCTTGCAGCAGGCTTTGTCGCCTGACTCCATGGGGTTGTTGGGTGTTGGCTAGTAGAGCCGAAGAGGAAAGCGGGGCTACGACAGTCAGAATTTTGCTGCAGGTTTGCAGGTTTCATCCGTCTGAAGCTCACGATGTGATCCTGTTTTTCTCTTTAGCAAGCACATGGTATAGGCGTAATTCGAGTTTCGGCCATCGCCTCCGACGGGAGTGCCAAGTGGATGGGCTCTTTAATCATCATAATGATACTATGCTTTTCGGCCGTAGCAGGCAGGCACCGACTTCGATGCACGCATTCCACAGTGCTCACTTGAATAACTAGTTGTTTCAAGACCTGTCTAGTTCTTCTGGTCACTGCATCAGCAAGGAAATGAAAGGCTCCAGGCTCTAGAGAAGGACGCTTGAGCAACATTAAAATGGTCCGAACTACTAAGGAATGTTGACAACAAGCTCCTTCGCCTATTTATTTCCGCAGAGGATGTCCCGAGAGTTGAGTAGTACTTGGGCCATTGTTATATTGAGATTGCTGGTTGCACTGGTCGGTCACCAGCCTCCCTTGTCTCAACAGTCGACCAGGTTACAAATTACAATGAATTTGTGAGATTGCTGTGGGAAGCCTCCGGCCACGTTAGCACACCTTGGCTGTACATATGAGGTCAACACGATTGTGGTGCACGGCCTGCCATTGTGTTTTATCGGCTATGTCCGTTCGTCAATCCCCGATGCACCGGACAAAAAAAAATCTCGGTGCAGACGAGGAACCGATTTGTAATTTAGAGCTCGGAGCAGAAGATCCGCAGAGGGACGGCAGATCTGCCGCAGATATGTCCAATTTTGAGTCATAAAAATCGTCGAGTGGGCATAAAGTAGGCAACATAATAGGTGCATAGGTCATAAGAGAAGGAAAAGAAAAGATGACTGGGCTACAATGTGATGCGTAAATAAATGCTGGTATAACTCAATTAATGCGCGATTATTGAAGAATAAAGTACGGTATACGATGCGTGCGTGAGCTTTTGAGAGAATGAAAACGAAAATGTTCGAGGGGCGACATCCGAATCACAGGATGTTCATAACCCACACGTCATGGCCTTTGGTGCTAGGCGAAAGCCCAGCAAATCTCGTACGCCCCATGAAAAAGTCAACCCGCTTGACACCAGCCTTCTTCTCCTCATACGACCCACTCCGGCTCTTTATGCGCCTGTATCTCTGCTCATAAGCCTCCGTCACTCTTCGCACTTCCGTCTTCGAGGGAAGTCCGTGGAACTCGGCAGGAGATATGTTCTCCCTAAGCCCGTTATACATCCCGTGGAGGACATCAGACACAGTGACATAGGTGCCGTTCAGTAATGGACGGACGGATATTCGCCAGGGGAGATGGGGAGATGTGAGCGTTAGATGAGATACTGGCGGTGAAATGGCGGACTCGGAGAGTGAGTTGGGTCGGGAAGAAAGGGTAGAATAGGATGTGGTTATGGTGGAAGGATGATTTATGAGGTCGTAGTTGATTGCAGGGGGTTTTGCGACTGTTAGCAGCGAATGTGCCTGTGGAAGGACCTGTACTTTTGGTCTGGGAAGTGTGTATGGGGTCGGACCTGGAAGTCGTGATTCATGTCGCGACGACGAAGGTAATGTCGAAGAGGTTTTAGCGGGGGAAGGTGTCGGGGGCACCTTGTATGTCTTGTCGAGAGCGAAGCGAACATGTTTGCCTGGCATCGTAAGTTGGCAAAGAGGGGGGAATGAAAAGAGATTTGACTGACTCTTTTAACTTTAAATAGTCATGGTTATCGTTGTTGATGCGTACTGGTGTGCCTTCATAGGCAGTGTCCCCGCCCAGAGCACAGCCGGGTCGGATTTCCCTAAAAGTGACGTGCAGGAGAAGACACGCAATGTATCATCTACACAGCCTCGTGAGCGCGGTGCTGCAGTACCAGATGACGTCTGACATGCACGTTCTGTGGTCGTCGGCCACCGCAATCCGAGATCCTAATGCAACCCAAGGCGGATGGTATGGCTACGGCACTGCGTTCCCACAGGTTAACACCGTGCGCAATCGAATCTCGCCCCTGCCAAATGCAAGAAGCGAAGCACATAGGAGATCACGGAAGGAGGACGGAATCCTTGGAGACCGAAAATATGAAACTGTTCATTCACTGGGAGGAGCGCTGGGCGATACCCCTGGACTATAGAGACCTATCACAAGACCGACAATGTAGGCAACATTTAGGAAGGAGGAAACCATGGACGTGGTTTGGATGACGTGGCTAGATGCGAAAAATTCTTCAGATAAGCTCCGTTAGAGCAAAGACACCCAAGCATTTCTAAATGCTCACCTGACCGTGACGCCTCACGCAGAACACGTTGCAGGACGGGATTACCTTCGAAAGGCACGAAGCTAGATCCCGAAAAGTAGAGATAACACGTGATGACAAATATCCGCCCATACACTCGTGGTAGAGCGAGTGACGGGCACAGAATACAATGTCAAGCCACGCGGAAATTGAATTCCGATGTCTAATTGGAAGACAGGAACAGCCTTGACCTAATTGGCTACTAGTAATTGGATATGTTTCAATGGAAGGCATACAAAAAGGACAAACGAATGCACTTCTGAGGGCGAACACAGTGCTTCATAGTCCTTGTTCCGCAATCAATAACATGGAAGCTTGTCGGCTGAGTAACATCCTCGCTGTCAGCGGCGTAGCGAAGACAAAAAGGCATTTAGACCACTGCCAATGGGTGTTGGCACTGCACGTTTCAGATCCCTTTGCGGATACAATTCCATTACTGGTGGAAGAAAAAAAAACTGAGATCATCATGCTACGAGTATTTCAACCCAGGCACGCAGAACCTCACCCTCAATTCCTCCCTAGCAAGGGTACCGAAAACATAGCCTGTCCTGGGAACTGCCAAAGTCGGGCTATTCACCGATATTAATAAGCCAGGACCCCACCATCATTGGCCCGGTCATCAAGTCCTTCAACTACACTCCAATCTCAATGAAAAGGCACCGCTGGCGCCATTGCTGGTGGCCACAGCTCCCACATTCCCCAGAACTCACCGTCGGGATTAGTAAGTGCTGTGCTGAGTCTTACTCTTTATTTTCATGAATATTCTAGTTGTTGTGAAAAACGGGGGATGAGCAGATCAGTTCGTTCCCAGTTAGTACATGCGCGGTGTCAGGCCAATAGTATTGCGCTTGGCTGAGCTCTGCAAACGCATGCAGATGTACACTACTGTACCTACTTATATACTAAATGCTAATGTACTAGAATCTTCTACAAGTTTCCTAATATTTATCTCTTAATCAGCAAGTTCGACATGATGCCGGATTGCCATCATCTCGGCTCAACTCTCAAATTCCAACACTAGTTGTTTCTTTCAATAGTAGTATGAATACTTGTATGTAGAGCGGGACACTTTGCCTCCCAAGAGTTAACTATCGCTTGGTAATTACCCCATTGATCCAACAGTCTTCTCCTGACACGCTTACCCTGTCGCTTGATACCTAGCTCTCAATAGCACGATTTCTACGGTGTCCGAGGGCCGAAGTTGAAAGTTGCCGTAGAAAATATACTGGAGGCCCAATTAAACGCCGCGCAGGTGGGTGGCGTAGTAATGAAAGAGATTGGGAGCCCAAGTCATGAGCACCACTGTTACATGAATGAGCAAAGGGCATGGCAGGATCAAGCATGACCATGCTACTCGCAAATCCACCCAAGCGAATGAAAAGGTTGTTCCCTTTGTATTGGTGCAGATTTTGAGGGTGTTATGCGCTTTTGTGAGGCGTTAGGGGGCGGGCGTACTATTTGGCCAATGGCCACCTCCATAGGAGGTACCGATGCTCAGGGCTGCAAATTTCCCGTCTCGGTGCTTGGTTGCTCCTAGGAAAATCTACAATCCTTGCCAAGTCGTTCCAATAATTCAGTAGCCTCTTCGTGTATGGGGTCATCAGGCTGTTAGCGGCAAGTTCATAGGAATAGCCTCTCTTCCTCCAAGACCCGTTCCCGCACCAGGGTCGGAAAATCGAAGGAGGGATCATCGATCATCGATCAGGTACGACAATTGGTGGTGTCTACCAGGGCCAAAAAGCGCGATCAGAACGCGTGAGATGTGGCATTCAAGGCGTAAGAAAAGTCGTCGCCCAACATCTCTGTAAAGTAGGGTTAGTTAGTTCAGGTTCACGTACAAAGGGAAATAACCGCGGAGGGTCTGCTAGAGAGCTAGCGCTCATCCTCAAAATTCGAATTCCGAGGCTCGAGTATTCGAAATTCGTCTGGAAAAGCTCCGCCCACCCCGTGCGACAGTTGGGAAAAGGGAACGTATGTGGTAGATTGACCATGCTCTAAATGCTGGGGAGCTGTTCTGATGTGAGGGTGGTAGATAGGTTGAGGCAAGAGAGGTGAAGCAAGGGTGCGAAAAGCACATTGAAAATAATTCTCATCACATAATATAACGCCGACCAAAGCACTAAAAGTACCAGGCTACAAAAAATTATTCGTCCGACTTTTGAATATCCCGGCTACCCATAATATAGTTTATCAATCATAAAAATATCGTGAGCCTTGTACACCTTCTCCATCGCCCCTACCCCCGGGGCCCACTCGACTTTTTTGGACAGCCGCATCGGGTACTCTGCCTCGCCATCCTTCCCAGCCCAATCAAAATCAATCAGCTTAACTTTATCATCTCGCGTGACCATGATATTCTGGTGTCGTAAGTCACCGAATACAAACCCGTGATCATGCATTTTGCGTATAGCGTCGCGTACCGAGGTGACGAACGATTCTGGTGCCTTTCGACCTAGGTACAGAAAGCATGCATTGGTACCCTGCACTTCTTCCATCACCACCATGCGAAGACTACCATATGAAGGCGCATCGGTAGAAGAATCAAGAGGTCCATGATAGAGGAGCTTGGGGGCCAAATCGGTATCAGCGAGAAGTTGATGTGCTTCAGCCCCATATTGCTCCACGAACTTGACAACAATACGAGTGCGGGAAGGGTCTGCTATTTCTGCGAGAAACGTGACACAGAGGGTACTTTGTGGATCTGTCAGGCGGAGATATTGAAAAGAGGTAGTCGAGTTGTTCGAGGTATAGCTGTTGACATGAGGGAAGTAGCGAGGGTGAATCGCTGAGGTTACAGGTACGGAAGGTATGACCAGTGTATCCCAGTAGTCTGCCAATGAGGCAAGACAGGTGCGCAAGACGTGAAAGAGCCGGGCTATTCGTCGGTAATGCGGGCTGTTCAGATTAAGATCGACGACCCTAATGTGATCCGTCAATGGTTCGACGATCAACTTGTCGGTAAAGACGGCGCCAAAGACAGCCATCCAAGGGCCTGCGACTGCAAGGATAAACGTAGGGCAGCAGGTCGCATTTCTGTAAGTAGTGCACTAGCAAAAGATCAGTTAGTTTAGACGTAAGTAGTAGGTACGCAACATTCAAATTTACATTTTTTTGCGCCCAAAAGTAGCGGACAGACAAACCGCCCTGAATGGAGGGGTCGGACCCTCCCGTTCCCATCTCATCCCTGATTTCACTCAGCAACAGGGGCACAGTAGTTCCGTTCACTGCATTCTTGGGTTGATGCAGAATAGTACCATCAGCCTCGGTATTATCGGGATTGATGGTATGCTCGATGGAATGACCGATGGCCTTTGAGAGGGCAGGAGCAAGGGATTCTCTTCGACACATTTCTCCCAACATGTTGCCTGAATAAATAGCCGAAGACACATCAACGACTTCCACAGTGGCCAGCATAACTTCTTTAGGCACTGGGAGATCCTCTTTGGCGAACTCCGTCCTGAATTGGGCAAAGACAGGATTGTACAGAGAAATGGGTAGGCCTTCGGTGTTCTTAGGGTTGTCAACGTCATAACGGCCATCAAATATGGGACGTTTATTGCTTTGGTGGTCTTTGTAGTATATCGATCTGGCTTGTTGGGAAGGCGTTGGTCCATTGAGAACCTCGTAAACTGTCTCTCGGAAATCTAGCTTAAAGTAAAACCACAGCCTGCAGTCATATCAGCACCGACACGTACTATGAGGTGTCAGATCATGGATTTGATCCAGCATATCTTCGAACTCTGGCGACTTAAGAACGACGACGAAATCGAGTAAAGCTTCACCATCTTCGTTTCTATTAGGCATAGAAAGCTTAGCCGCTATTGATAAGCGGGTTGCACAGCTCTCGATAGGGCCAGCGAGCAGGCTACGGTTGTCCTCCCAGTCGAGAGCGGTCATCGGTTCTTTCAACTAATGATGCAAAGTTGAGCTAGGATTGTGGCTGCATCAGAACAGGCAGATACCTTCCAGAGTTCGATGCTATGCAGTTCCCATTTGCCAACCCTCTTGAACTTTGACGAATCTTTGACTCGCTCGAAGACGGTTTCTATGGCATCACTAACATGAGCTACCCTTGGTCTCATCGGTAACTTGACGGAAACGACAGGAATATACTGTTTAGACTTGGCGGGATCATAGATACCGCAGTAAAAGGTTTCCATGGCTGAAAGGAAGTAGATCACAAACGGAAAATTTTCAGCCGTACTGAAACGCTCACGTGACTGAAGAAAGTAACTGCAAATTAGTTCCGAAATTTGAAAAATGGCGATCCCTATCTCTCGCTGGTGCGGTCACCGATCTCGCGCGCGACTCGTGGCCCTGCCATCCTCGCTCGTCACCGACGCCTGGGCAGGGGCCGGTCACCGACCTGGTGTAATGTGACTCACGCTGGCTCACATCCTTGTAACGTCAGTCGAATAGGGTTCGATTTATGGCAAGCTAACAATAACCTAACCCCCGAGGCCCTTGCTGACTTCCCCTCTCTCTCTGCTTTTGTGCAGGCTGTCCCACGGCCGGTGTCGATGCACGCGCTTATCGGCGTATTCAGGTGTATCTCCTGCCACGAGCCGCTCCACGTCGACACCGTTCTCGCCTGCTGCAGCGACGATGACGAGAGGAGGGAGTTCAGCAAGATCTGGAGTCTTGAATGCGGGCACCTGCTGGACAGCGCCTGCGTATCTGCCTACCTCTGTCACCTCAAACGACTCGTGAGGATTCTCATTCCTCCCTCCAAGTGGCTGGGGATCGTGCTCACACTGAGCATCTATCCCCCTCTGCGACGGTGTTTCTTTTTCTGTCTGGCCCCGTTCTGCGACGCGACTTTCCGCACAATCCAGGTGGGAACGGCCGACAAGCCCCGCTGGACCTTTGGCAGGGATGTCTATGCTCCACCCTACGACCACCACTGGTACGATTCACAAGGCTACGCTATGCTGGAAGACCTGGAATGTGCAGGAGTGGGGTTTGACGTTACATTCAGTGGATGGGAGAATCCAATGCGATGGCGGTTCTAGAAGATGGTACCATTGATGAAGGAATATATGTAGTGTAGTGTAGGTATAGTTTTGTAAACCCGTACTGTACACGAATCATATCGCTCATTGCTGAATAAGAATGATGACCTTGAAGGAGACCATGAAGAGCAAGGGCGTAATAGGATGGTGAAACAGAATATAGGTCGCTATGGGAATGCCACTTTCATCGACATAAGGGTCCTCCTCGAGTCGGTAATTGAGAAAGCGGACGCCGAATTCGCTGGTACCCGAGATAAAGCGCTGATCAAGGTGCCAGTGCCGTGCTACTGCTGACAAAGACACCTTTATATACTAAAATCAGTACGAATTCAGAAGGATAAGGGGAAAGCGAAACAAAACAGCGGACTAGCTGGATTTCGTCGGCCGCGTTTGATGTCAAGGCTGAGAAGAGGTTAGATATCTCGCAAACTGCATACAAGGAAGGAAGTATCAGTAACGTACATGATGTTCGTGGAATCTCCAAAGTACCGGGGCTCATCCCTACTTGGTAGTAGCGTCTTTTCTGGAGACAAGTCAGACTTCGGGTGATTACCGCAGTGGAATGGGAAGATGATTCACAAATTCCGTCCGAATCTACAGCTTGTAAATAAGACCGTCCTCACTGGAGCGTATGAGATTTATTTGGGCGGCTCTACGAGCTGCACCTGGCATGACTTCAAGTTCCAACGAGGATAGATCTATAGTAACGTACTGCAAGGGAACACCAATGTAAGGGGCCTTGGGGCGTCAACCACAATCAACGCTCTCAGCCCGTCCGACAGCACGGTATATCAAGCCTGAGTAGATATAGCTATTTTCCAAGTCAGTGTCGAACATCATCACCCTCATTCTAAAAGGCAGCACTTACGTTTCGCGGTCCCAGAGCACTTTTTCTTCGTCAACTTCCTGTCTCAAACGTTGGGAGGAAGCCCCCTTGTTTTGCGTTCGTAGTCATTACGTGTGCACACTTCACTCATGTTGGGAGGAACCCTGTCAAATTCGTGGTGCTTCTCTGTTTTCATCCTTTGTTCATATTATATCTCCTGAGTACCCTTTGGAAGGACCGCTTGCGTTTCGCGGTCCTATACCCATTTCATACCTCTTCATTCACTCTGTTCCCCTTTAATATATTTGTCCCTGTATGCACTGGCCTTCTTGAGGCTAGAATGGAAGTTTCGGACCCGCTGGATGCCCGTAAAGAAGGTTGTACTTGTCATTGAAGTCGGCACGAGCATTGTTGGGTTTCGGCAGCGGCGGAAGGGAAACATCGACAGGGAGGACCTTAAAAGCGGTCCCTCTTGCACACCCTGTTCATTGTGTTCATGCCCCGGCGGTAGTTTGGGCGCTGGAAGCACCCGCATAGGCCATTGTGGAGGGACGAGTCGTCCGTGGATTCGTTGAGCAACCAGTGGTGGCAGCATCACGACGACTATGAGGATCATAAAAACGGTCCTCCCCTAGACCTGCTGGTTATGCTATTGAAGGAAAAAAAGTCCTCTAGTAGACTGGTTCCGTCGTGAACGTCATCGCTGCTGTAGGGGTGGGTAATCGGGGTCAGTGGCAGTGGGGCGACGACGACGATCGTAAAAACGATCCCTACCATACGTGAAGGCGGTGCCATCGAAGGAATTATGGATCCCTGGGTGCTTGTTGCGCCAGAGAAAGTCCTCGTTGACGTAGGGGTCATCGTAAGGGGTCTTTGGGATTAGACGGGTAGCGCAAGAGGACGGGGAGGACGGGGAGGGTGGAAATGGTCCCCATCACAGTTGATGATCGTGGCACGGAGGAACCAACACTATCCTGGACACTTGAAGTCCCGGAGAAGGTTGTGCAGATCGTAGAAGTCGTTGGGCTGGAGATATTGGGGCGAGACGGCGGCGGCGGCACAATGATGACGAGAGGGACCTTCCTTATGGTCCTACTGCGTGCCTTACTCCATCTGGTAGAGAAAAGGTAGTCTCCGGGACGCTTGGTGCCCTGGAGAACATTGGCGTTACCGTACAAGTCGGGGGAATGGGATTTGGTAGGAGGCAGCGGCGGCGGGACAAAACGACCACGACAACCGAAGAAACGGTCCAGGAGTTGGTGCTTGTCATGCAATTAATGGTGCGATCGTGTTTTGGGCACTCGAGGACTCCCAAAAAAAGTCGGAGTCTCTGTGAGTCGTCGGGGGCAGTGGGGTTGACAGGCAGTGGCGGTGGCAAGAACAAGACGACGAGGACCATAAACACAGTCACCGCTGCACACATTCCTCTTGCTAGAGAACAAATACAGATCCTCGGGGCCCTTGATGACCTGGACAATGTCGCGATGGTGGTACAAAGGAGTGGGGGTGCCACCAAAGTCGTGGAGTCCTTGGATGTGCAACGACAGCCCTTGTAACCATTGGTGAGGGGTTGCGAGGTCTTCAATACTTGTTGGGTTCGCCAGAAGCAAACCTACAAGTTCCTAAGGAAGTGGTAAGTCCTAGCACGAATTAAGGTGAAAATTCACTCACAAAAATTCCAAATCGACTCCCACGTCGATTATGCAGACTCATCGCCTTATGAGCATTGCCAAATGCATGCCAGGGACCACCTGAAATGTTCCCAATTCTCTCTGAACTCGCCCTGCCGTCACAGAGCAAGACTGCGCGAGCGAAGGACATGGTGAGTGCCAAGCGGCAAATTACACGGAGCTGCCAATTTGGGTACCGTTGGCATCACGTGGCACTATTAGAACTGCGGCGCGACCGTGGCAAGACCGTGATATCAAGAAGTCCCATAGATCTGGGAGAGGGAACAGTTCCTGGACTACAGGTCAGTCGTGTCTTCAAGTTCCATACGGCCGCATCGTACGATATGAAACTTGTTGGATTGATTAACTCCTGCAGCACACGGGAAAACCTCTTTCTGTTCGACTTCCGTAACAGCAGACCTGAAATGAAGAAGGTATGTTCTCCGGCTATATCAAGGATGCAAGTCGCGGCGCGCCTCTTCCTCGCTATCGCTTAAGCCAATCCAGAAACGTATGAGGATACTAATTGTCTTTGAAATACGTCGGCCAGCAGGCCTAATAAGTCGACGGGAAGGTCATGAGAGAAGAGATCCCAGTGAAAGGACTGCCATGTTACAAAAATCTCCTCTAATATCTGTGCTGTAGAATGGTGATCACTGATCAGGACTTTGGTGATAGTCACACTACGGAAAAGGGTACCTCCCAGACAGAAGTGTGCGAATAGGCATCTTTTGATACATAGTGGCCGTGCTTCAGACATTTTTTCTGGGGAGCAGCCATAATTAATATATAACTTGCGTGTTCATGAGTCCAACTTGCAAAAGCATCTAAATTTTTAGGAAAGTATTCACGTTACGACGTGCTACTATAGACGCGCTGAACAAACTGAAGAATATTCAGGCCCACAATTTCCGGAAGCTCATAAAAAGGCATGTGTCCAGCACCAGGAAGTCGTCGATAATCCAAATTATCCCCAAAATGTTTTTTCATAAACTCTTCATGTTTCTCCAAATCTACCAACATATCTTCTGTACCCTGGATGCAGAGTATCGGCAGCTCATTAGCCACAGAAAGCAGAGCCGTTTCATCTTGCTTCCGTGAGAGCGAAAATGTCCGCGCAGCGGTATTCTTAGCCTATCAGTCAGCCTTCCAATCAGATCTTTCGCATAAACCAAACTCACCATACTCGCTGCACTGCCTATCCACATGCATTGGTCTTCGTAAGAAATCGAATTTCCCGGGGCAACAAAAGCGCCGATAAATTCTTTCAGTCCATTCTGGAATTCGGTGGCATGTGGAGACCGGATCAAAGAGATGACAGCAGTGTTGTAGGGTTTAACAGTGATATCCCGCGACATAGAGATCCAAGGTAAGGCGTTGAGCATAACATGCCCAGCGACCGGAAGAGGAGACGCGCCATACCGAGACAGGACGTCAGGTACAATGACACCGCCAAGCGACCTAGGTTCGAGATATCAAGATTAACGAGCGGAATGTACAGAACAAAGTACATACCAGCTTACGACAATCGGCTTCGTGACATTGAAAGCGGCACACACCGCCTGAAAATCTTCTGCGTGTTTAGCGGAAGCATAGGCGTCCTCTGATTCCGGTTGGTCGCTACGGCCATGTCCACGAACCTAATAAGAGAATAAGAGGATTTCAAGACGGTGTGGTATTAGACCACCTCGTATTTGATCTGGAAATGCCAACGTCAAAAAATTAAAATCTTGTTAACGTGGGGGGAAATCGCACCATAAACAAGTTGTCCAATAGTTGTTTATCATTGAACTGCTTAACCCAGCTCAGGCCAGAGCCAAGGAAACCATGAATGAAGATGACGGGAGGCTTTCCTGCAGTGCCATCAGCATCAGCCCAAATGCGAGTACCATCTTGAGAGGTAATCAATTGGCAGGACATTGTGGGAGAAGATGGGACGAAAAACTTTTAAACGTCTCCATCATTTATGTTGACTCTACTTCCCCATTTCCCGTCGTGTCTGACCAAGCAGGATAACCGGGATGAGGTGATTCCCACGGGCCGCAATCCTGAAGCGGGGACCACGCAGGCATCAGTACATAATATCGCACTCGGGTCCCTCAACGATATGTTCTCTGAACATAGAAGTTTCGAGAGCGACCAATTATAGCTAAGCCAAACACGCACCAACACAGGTCCGAACTTTGGCGTTTATCTGCCGACCGTTGGCGTGAGTAAGATGAGATAAACAAAGGAGATTGGTCATCACACCCGATAACCTTCACGCACCCGGGCACAGAGGAGTCGTCCGTGGATTCGTTGGGCAACCAGCAGTGGTTGCAGCATCACGACGACCATGAGGACCATAAAAACGGTCCCCCCCTAGACCTTCTGGTCATGCTATTGAAGGAAAAAAAGTCCTCTAGTAGACTGGTTCCGTCGTGAACTTCGTCGCTGCTGTAGGGGTCAGTAATGGGGGTCAGTGGCAGTGGGGCGACGACGACGACGACCGTAAAAACAATCCCTACCATACGTGAAGGCGGTGCCATCGAAGGAATTATGGATCCCTGGGTGCTTGCTGCGCCAGGGAAAGTCCTCATTGATGATGCTATCATCGGAAATGCGTAGGAAAGGAATGTCTGCGCGCGCCTCGGCCCTTGTGCATCCCCGGATGGAAGAGCGGCTCTGTGCAAGGCCCACAGCTATCTAAGTAGTGGATGTTTCTCCCCGAGGCCGTGGGCAGGAACCCTGGCTTCGACCTTACCAGCGGCAACTTTAAATTATGAGTGCCAAGACCGTAAAAAAGCAAGCGCCCGGACTCAGAAGTGTCCGCCGTAGTGAAAGAAAAGGCCTTTCAAGCGAAGGAGAATTGAACGGTGTTCCAAAGGTACGACAGCCGAATTCGATGAACTCCGAGATTTCCTCAAATCTTGTACGAGGAATTCAATCCCGTCGGTAAAAAAAAAATACGACTCGCTGAGGAAAATACCGGAATGTATCCTTGTATTTTCTGCAAAGCGAGACCAATTCTTCCATTGCGAGGAATATCATGAGCGTTGCATATGAACAAGAGATGCCAATAAAGAAATACAATCAGCAGCGCCGAGGTGGGAAAATCAAGAACTTGGCAGCGAAGTATCAGAATAGCAGAGGTGTGGCCAGGCAGAAGTTCAGCCAATCCTCAAGATGACAGTTTAATACTGATAACATCCTCCAAAGGCTTTCCAAAGCAATGCGTATTCATTGAAACCCTATGTTCTTGTCGTGAAGGGACACATAAGTGAATCAGCCAACAAAGGCAGTCCATACACATCTCTGATACGCAGACCTTTAGAGCCGAGCAGTCACGTAATGTATCGAACGTTGTCGCGATGTCGTGCATGCGAGATTGGGTCTCGAGAACCTTGTGGAAATTGTATGCGAAGGCGATGTCCATTGTCGATTCCACAAGCCAAAAAATTAGGCTTGAGCGCCGTTCCTACTGAACGGAAATGTTGTAGATATTCAGGATCTATGTATAGAAGAAGACTTTCGATTTTGCGAACGAGCGACAATATGAAAGCAGGTACAGGATTTCGAGGAGCCTCCGATCAGACCATTCCCCCAGTACATCACCGACTATATATAGACTTGTCACACATACGAGATGCACCGGGTCTACAATGTCTATGAGGAACCCTTTTCAGTTTTGAACCCAGGTGCCGCTCGGATAACTGTCTCGACTATTAGGTTTTTGAGGCGGCACATACAGCTACACCAACGTTTCATCTGACTCTACAAAAGCAGAGCACGAGTCCGTAGCGCAAGAATAAGGAAAAGATCATGGTAACTTGTAAGGACGAATTTAGAAAAGGGGAAGTGGTTCCCACGGGTCGATAGCTCCTTTCAACCCGCCATCACCGTCGGACTTTATACACTGATTCCCCGTGGCACCCACAGAGGCCTATTTACTACCTGGAAGCACAGACTGTTTTAAACTGTATAACGAATTACTGATTCTACTCTTGGTAAAGCGTACTTTCCCGCAGCTGTATATGATCTGCCATAAACACAGATTCCCCTAGGGTTGTCAAGCATGCAATACGAAGAAAAATATAGATTATTATTCAGGCGTTCTCAAGGTACTTGTTGGCGGGTTCGTATACACTCTGGAACCATTTGTTCTGGCTAATGCCTTCCCATCGCATGATGACTGTTTATCTATCAAACAATCCATTTCATCCTTATCAGCCAAAGCCGCCCTTCTTTGAAAATATAACTGCTGGGTAGGATGAATCTATAGCCAAAATTGCGCTCACTCTACAGAAGTACGAAGATTCTTGCCGTCAAACGGTCTGCGAGAAAACCTATATTCCGCCACCGATAGGTTTTATCCTCCGGTGTAGATATATTACGAGAGATATTTCTTCTGAAATCTTCAAACGCGGCAGATACTACACAGCTTCCTTGGACAGCGACTTCTGTCTGCAGGGAACAGAGAGCCATTGCGACGCAGACACCAATCCTCTGGTCGGAGCTCGGCATCACCCGACCATCAGATCACGCCTAACCTACGACACCCCAACCATCTCTCATGGCATACTAAGTGGCACACGATCACTGAAATTACTGTCTGACGAGCGCTTGCGTTCTCCAGGGAAATAACACTCATGATTTCCTTCCGCGCCGAACGATCGGAGGCACCTTCCTAACATAGAATGAGGAGCTCGAGACGCTCGAGTGCCTCTGGATCATTCCCCTCGATGGAAAGTAGCATCTATGCACATTGGCGCGTGTGTCGCAACCATCAGCGATAGGTTACGCCATGCGAATACCGAATGTGCGAAGTTAATATGGCCGATGAATACGAGGATTTCGTTTTCCCGTGGTCCCAAATCAAGAAGCTCTCTCTTTACAGTGACCAAGACACATCTTGCCACTCGCATGCTCTTCATTATCCCTACAATATTAAGTATTTATCCCTCAACCTCGTTAGTGTTTCCATTTTTCCCGTTAATTCCAATGCTGCTAATATCACCTCTTTCGGGATTCCATCCGTTTATCCCCTCGACATTCACGCCAGCGTAAACGCGAATTTTATCTTTTCCCACATAATAATCCCCGGTATTCGTGAGTTGTGCATGAATTATGGCAAGAACTCATCAGAATATGTCTTTGCAGATGCTTTGAATAAGGTTCATCAGCTAATCCCAAGATCAGGGTGTGCCCTGCCGCATATACCTCTTCCGGTGGTCGTATTCGAGCCATATCTTGAGAATATCATAATTTTGTGCTCTTCCCTGACGCATCTTGACCTTAGGTTTGTTGGGCTGTGCCTCGGAGCCGTGCCGCTTGACCCAAATGCCGTTCCTGCGCTTTGAACCTTGAAGATCGCTTTCATGATCGGCACGTTATTCATCGTTAGCGCTGATATAGGTCAGTTACTAGTTGATATGGCTACGATACGCAGAAATACTTTATGGTCTCGGTACATACGATAGGCAGGAGTGGAGATACCACACTGCTGAGCATGAAAGACGAAGCTGGTCTAGCGGAATTGGAAGCAGGAGGCATGAACATCGGCGTAAGGTCAGTGAAAATCTCTACCTAAAACTCATATCAGAGTTTAACCCTCCTCATTCTTAGTGTCCTCATGCGACTCAAAGAACGGTGTATTGTATAGAAGTCACCGGAATACAAATGAGGCTGTACGCCCTGCTATCAATCAATGCTCACACGGAATGTCGTTGAGTCAACGATAAGTAATATCAAAGGCACAGAGACTCATGGCAGCATAAAACATACTAAGTACTGCCGAATTACGTGGACATCAGCCAGCCGGTCCTAACTTGATACTAGCATAAATACTGTGCCGACGAGCATGACGAGAAATATTGGTTGTCGGTGAGATGCCGTCTATGCATACGTTCGAAAGTGTTCAAGAACGCTCTAAATGACACCCAGCCCACACCAACTCATTAAGTATCATTTCGGCACTATCGACTGGTCTCCCCTCATGAATGTCGCGGTGTACCCCTCTTAGGGAAACACCTGAAGGATATTGGACGTATTCTCTTGATGGGAAGATAGCATTCGTACATGGATAGCCTGTAAAGGCTTTTGCCAAGTACGACACGAGATTGTATCTCCACCGAGCACAGAACATCTGCTGATATAGGTGTCTTGTACCCACACAGCTCATAACCCCCGGAAGTAATCGAAACTTCCTCGACGACCGACTCGCCAGGGGAGGAAGAGTACTCCAAACACCACAGTGAGAGAGACTCCAATGCAGCGTCCGTCTCGTGATCCAGTCTCTTGTAGGTGTCACTGAACATAGCCAACAAAGAATAGCTATAACCCAACTAAATTTCGCGTCGATAGATTCGACAAGCCAGATGGAGTGTCGACTACCAACGCCACGATGAACGTTGTAGTGCGGTTGTAGCCATAACAATATTGTTCCCGACTACAGCAGCCATGGTTGAAATACCAGAACACGAGCTAGGCAAAGATTCTACACTAGTCGGGTGTTATTTGTTTAAGTACACTACTCTCCCACAGCCTGGAACAGGGGCTGAGAACATCTGAACGAATGACTCTTGAACGTAACACCCAACCCTCATTCTGGTAGCGCAGGAGCTCAGGCTTGAGCCTGATCACCGGTCGCTACGCTGCGAGTACCGAGTTCTAAATGTGGTACCTGCTAACACGTTAAGAGGATAATAGCTATAGTACCCTTGTCGCAGTCCGCGTTCCCTAGTGTATAAGCAGACGGTCTTGCATTGAGCTGAACAACAAGCGAGGTTATCGTTCGGCCAGACACACAGAGCGGCTCGAGGAAGAGAGGAAGGCAATAGTGGATTACAAGTGACTCGTTCACCATCGTCAACCAACAGGTGATGTCAGCGCAGTTGCGACGATTATGGCCTTTGATCCCGCTGGAAACTTCTGCTGGCTAGAACACCTTAGCCTGAGCCCGACAGACCTGGCCGAACAACGATCCTGGAATAGTCAAGCCTTAGTAGATTGAACACCGAGAAGAAAAGCGGCTCTACCTCATCCTGATACGTGCCTGGCTTCCAAATGCACGACTTATGAAGGCCACCCTAGTGCTCTCCACGACCACTAGACGCACCGCCTACGTTGCAACCAATGCGAGCAATGTAGTAGCTATTAAACCTCTGGACCGCGGGGACGTGCCAGGACGGCGACGGGGAGAAAGGAAGCTTGGGCTCGCCTCCCATCCCCAGGACGAATGCAACACTCACATCGGCGCCGCGGCGAGACTGCCACCGACGAGGGACCAGGAAGCTTGCCGTGGTGTCGGCGTCGTGATCTTCAGAGATGCAGGACCGTCAGTACACGCTCAAAAGAAGAATACCAACGAGAAACACACAAGAACCTATTTTCACGCGAAAAGACATCGCGCGCAATTTCCCTACTACGGCTTTCCCCTAGGACCGCGTGAGTACTTGATATAACCGCAGGAGCAGGATACGAATGTACGCTCCATTGAAGTGTGGTCGCATCCCAAGTTCGAACTCCCTTCAAGGGCACGGGAGGAACACGCCACCAGGTTCGACACTCAGTGAGGGTTCGCCCCACATGACCCGACACAGGAAAGGGAAGCAGGAAGCTTGTTGCGGTTAGGAGCATGGTCGAAGACTTGTTACAGAGTAAGCGAACGCTAACAAGGGAGCCATGTCGAGAGAGACGCATCAACACTGCATTAAATCCAGCTGTAGTCGCTTGCATATGTACACACACTCCGGGTCCGTCTTGCTCGAACCGTAACCGTGTCCGCCCAGTTCCTAAGCTCCAGCTACGGCTTCGTGGTGATTTATTCGCGCGAAAAGACTATTGTCTGCAACAGCTTCTTCCTTTTGTCAGCAGCACATTGAGATCCTTGATAGCTTTGTGCTGAGATCCGTGAGTTTGTGATACTGGAGACTACGTGTTGACCCTGGGGAACAAAAAAAAAAGCAATTAGCGTCTCTACTATGTAAAGAGGCATGCGTTACCAGCGATCACAATATAGACAGAGACTCGCGAATAACCAGGCGGGAAAACTCGCACGGTGGTAGAAGAAAAGCGTTGATGACGTTTGTCTGTTTTATATCCTCTATATTTCAGATCAACCTTTTTCCGACTTTACAATTGCATCAACTCATATAAACCGTCTCTACCCTCCGCGTGCTCCACCTTTGCATAGCCAACCCATTCCCGAATCTTCTCCGAACACTCCCCTTCCACCCGCACCACAACATTCCGCCTCAACAAACGCGCCCAAGCCTCCCTCACAACCTTATCCTCCACCACAGAGTTCGCATTCACGATAACCACCACCTCCTCCAACCTTGTTCCCGTATCTAGCATCCTCCTCGTCCAATCCACTACGGATATCGCTGTATTTGCCCTATCCATCTTGTCCTTCTTCTTACACACCAGAGCCCTTTGAACCTCGTATCGGTCCGTATACGCAAGGGGGACGAACACAGTGAGGAAACGGACGTGACTGATATCTGGTACGGGGGTTATATCTTAAGAGATACATATTAGACTTGGTCAAAGGAGAAGAGACACGACTCACGATCAAGGTTCTGACTCGACCCTCTCCAATCCAACAACATCGCCCTCTCCAACCTTTGAGCTCGACGAAATATTTCATGGACGCCCGGCATCCAGCTATCTACCTCCGATGTTACCGGAAACACCAACTCTCTCAGATTCTCCAGCGAGATCGCACCTTCTCTCCCAAACAAGTACCGCATCCACCTCGCGCGCAAGTTCCCAGACCCAACTTTGAGGGTCTCCAACTCTTTACACAAAGAGCCTACCTCATGTATATCAACAAAGTCGCCTCCCCTACCGACAGTGATAACGTTAATCGCTAACCTCCTCAGACCCGGCACACAACCAAAGAAAGCTCCAAACTCTCCAAGATTCCCAAAGAAAACCCCATCCAGTGTAACGTTCGTCAACTGCATCAACACCCCCTGAACACCCATCCTCACCCTATGCCTCCCATCCAAATGCATCTGCCCCGAAAATCTAACCCTTTTAAGAGACACAAGCAAAGGCATAACTCCAGGCAACGCCTCCGTCCACGCATCTGTGCGCATCCCCTTGTCATCAGGCAACCGACGCTCAAAGATCGTCAGACACTCCACAAGCCGCGCCTTATCCGCAAAGAGGCGGAGGAACTCCTCACATCGACTATCCGACTCCGAGTGAGGTGGCGGGGGGTAGAACGTGACGTGTCGGAAGAGATGGTGCTGGCATCGAGGGATGAACATACGCGAAACAAGAGAGCACGCTGCAAGCGCGGTCAAGTCATCCACGAGGTAATCGATGATGAGCTCGTACAGCTCAGAGTAGAGGGAGGGCATGCAAGAGTAGTGTCACTCCGAGCATCATATATGAGTGAGTGTCTAAGCGCAATTATGAGGGAATGGACGAGAACAAAGCGTCCTGTCAGGGTTCTCCCGATCATTACCAAATGAGACCCTGACCTGTCCTCTCCGCGACTTAGCCCCTCCTATGGATCGTCCTCCAACTACCGGGTGCAATCGTACGTCCTCCCACTCAGCGAAAATAATAATAATAATGATAATTCCATCAGTGTCGTGTTACCCTATTCGGCTCCAATACATAGCCTCTATTAGGCCACAATAACGTATCCCCCCACCCGAACAAAAGTCAGCGTGCGTGTCTACTAACGAGAGAGAAAAAAAAGAAACCATCACCCAAATACCCTCTACTTCAAGAGCTCAAGGTACGCAGAGATCGTGAACCATTCAGGACAATTCCCGAACTTTACCCACCAACGTTCAATTCAATAACCCCCTCGCACTCATACATATGTTTACGTACAGCGCTTTCCTTACGCCATTTCCGACAAGCGCTAACCGTCATACTCCACAGGGTCCGATATGTCACACAGTACGCCCTTCAAGTTGGCGAACCGAATAAATTATATCCTCGCACCATGCGCGGGCTTCCTAAGTCTACGCTCGTCTTATCCAACCCCTTCCTTTCCTCGTACACCTATCTGTCGGTGCCAAAGAAAACCAAAGGCGGATACGATGTCCGCCGTGGAGGAGGCGAGGCTACCGCTACCTTGTATTTTTCGCCCAATCAACTGATAATACACTGCCGAAATATCTATATCAAATCTCAGTGTAAGTGAGTGCATCATCAACCAACTCATCACGCAGGTACACCTTCTCCTCTTCCAACTACCAGAGAATCCCAACCCGGCGACGTCCATCAACGTGTTCTTCTCCGTCCTAATCCATCGCTTTCCTCCACCTAATTGCACATGCGGGGGTTCCGTGGTTCTTTCGTCCGATACTTCCCCCACGCAAACTGGTACCTGAGACAAACCGCCCCGCCAAATTTACATCTGCAAGCCGCCCTTCTTCAATCGTTCTCGGGCCCGATGTGGCGTCTTCAAGAACATCGGAAATTTTTTTCCATCAGAGCTAGTTTCCAACTTGGAAATACCTGCCTCGCGATGACAGGTTTTCCACTCATTTGGCTTTCGTATTTCATCGAGCATCGAAGAACGGAACTCAACTCACATAACTGATGGATTGCCCCTCTGTCTCATCACTGAATTATACACCTAGCGCTTGACGTCATGCGAGGACTCAATCCTGTTGAGAGTAATCACAACCTTGTGTAGCTTTTATACGGCCCATTCAGAACAAAAACACGCGTGTTACATACCTTAACGAAGGAGCACAGCTTATTGGACCTGTTTCCCTATTCTGGGATCGTGATGGTAATCTAGACAAGATGAGCGGCGGCGCGAATATTTACGAGAAACTGAGTACCTAGTTCGACTATACCTTGACAGAACAGTGCGGAAATTAAAAGACGAGGGAGATCGATCATAAGTGGACAGCTGCGTAATCTACATACCGAGGCAGGATGTCGGGCACGACATAGGTTTGAGAGATCTGGAATGCCCAGACAATTATATACCAGCCTACGACAGCTGATTTCGTGATTCCGAACGCGGCGCATACGACCTGAAAGCCCTCCGCATACCTTGCGAGGCGTAAGCATTCCCTGATTCCAGCTGGTTACTGCGACCTTGCAGCTAACCTCGTATTTAATCTGGAAGTGTCGACGTTAAAGCACCATGTATATGTCGAGAAAAGACAGTCCTGCAATGTCCAGGCTCTCGAGCATCCGCCTACCGCCGAACTGGTGAGCCCGGTTCAAGCTCGAAGTAAGGAACCCATAAACGATTACGACGGATGATTTTCCTAGGGTGCAGGGAGCATCAACCCAGATATACGTACCGTCTCGAGAAGTGATGAATTGGCCGGACATTGAAATGAACTTGGAGGAGGGCTGGTTTCAAGTGATCAATATTATCACCGCTCATGCCCGAAGTTCTGCATAAGCATTACGATGGGGGCTCTAGTAAAATGAATACGGGTGCAAGGCCTGGAAAAACAGAATCGGTTGAACGGAGATGGGTTTTCTGTTCTAGATATGAAAGAGTCCTACCGCAAAAGTCGAGAATTGTGGACGAGGGGGCTGCAACTGGTCTGATCTCAGTTCAGATCCTACGCAACGTCTGGCTTCAATGAATAATTGAAAGGAAAGAAGAACGTAAAGGCTCATAAATTATCTTTATAGTAATGAATGCTGAGAGTCACCGATGATGAGAGATACGGACGAGTAGTGCAACTGGGTTCAGGACCGGCGTAACGACTGATGTCAATGAAAGGAACAAGCTAGACTAGGTTCAATGAAGGTAGTATGCTTAAAAGGAAAGGGATAACGTACAGGCTCATAGGTAATCCTCGTAGTAATTAGGACCGGGCACATGAAGTAACCCTCTCTATACATCGAGGTAAGAGAACTGCTCGTGATGTCGCAAGTCTGTTGAATCAGTTAGTGCATCCTTCGCTGGCAGGATCTTGTACTAGATGGTTTCCGTGGTACGATAAACGACTACCGCGAGTTAAGTTGAGTGGGTGTGAAGTTAGACTTCGACGCTGATGAGAATAGTCAGATTGACATCAAATAAATTTCAATTCGTACAGAAAACAGCTTACACGGGAGAGAGGTCCAGATCGACTACGCATGGGTTATGGCAACATTACATCCGCCAATGTAAAGGATCTGTTACGCGAGGGGGTCTTCAACCCGAGAACTGAGTACGGATCTGTATATATTGCCAGAGCAGAGACGCAGAAGCACTGTAGAAATCATAGGTAATGTAAAGAAAAAGCCAGAAACGGCGCATACATAGGCAGTCTGAAGGCGTAGGTAAACAGAGATCAAGAAATGACATGGCTAAGAGTTCTTACAGAAATCATATGCCTTACGGCCAAAGTCGACCTTAATTCCGACTCCCTGAAAGGAGCATTCGAACTATCGGCTGTAAAGAACGTAAATCCGACGAGGCCTCGGGGACAGATATTACGGTACTCGTGTTGGCGTGAGGTACCTCTCCGTTAGGCGTTTACTGGGTTATCTCCTTCGATCGAGACCCAGTAAGTAGTCTCCATGCTACTGTCTTCAACTTTCCTATTTAGTCTAGGGCGTGGTGATTAAGTTTGATACGAGACGCTTACCTGGGTCATACCTCCCTTATTAGCGGGTCATCATCGGTCTCATGTGTGGGTCCTTTGGTGAGCCTGAGGCACGAAATGATGCGCCTAGAGTAAACGCATTGCACATCGCGAAGCTAGGGACGATTTCGGAACGATCATCTTATGCGGTGTGTTGATGTATCAGAGATAGGAAAAGCCCATAATATTCTTTGTAGCGTCGAGCCCGAGCGTACTTAGCGGCGGCAGGCTAGAGTATGGCTTCATCCCCAAATAGATGGTGGAGATGACGTCCGTAGGAAAGAAGGGGGTAGATTTATTTAAGATGCAAAGAAGAGAAAATCATTTGCAGGGCATCTTTCATTCAGACTCCATTTTGAGGGTGGTTTCTCAAGACGTTCCGGAAGATAAATAAACAAGACTATGAAGAAGCTCACCTCGCATGTGATTCATGCCGCATGTATCATAACAAACACCGAATTTCCAAGGAAGGTATACAATATATCTTTCGAGGCTCATATAAGTGTCCGCAACATGAAGTCTGAGAATCAGTCTCAGAATATCTGGAGTTCTGTACACGTTCTTGAGGAGTACGTTGAGACTTGATATGAAAGTCGAGGGTTTTTTCGACTATTAGAATGTGTATGAGCGGAAAGGATGAAATCAAATCATACGGTAAAGGCAGACGTACGAGCAAGTAGAGCGGATGCAGACTGGATGACTGTCCTAGCCCTGGTATGAGAGAACCCGAATTAGCATGACTTGCCGTCGGACTATTAGGGCTAACTACTCAGGGCATAATTTCGACTACACCCCTGAAAGACCCGAGTGCCACTAGAATCAAAATCAGGCTCTGGAGGAAAATGCTTGACTCAATAAAGCCTTGAACCTTGATGGTGGCATTGTAAAGCGGGCTAGGATCGGGAACTGTTGTAAATAAGATACCAGTAGGCGGCTGAACAGCTGATGTGATTGTTTGCATTAATGCTAACGACTGGAGTTTCCGAGTCATCATCATGGCGTGCCGCGGACTTGTGCTACGGTGATCCGTCCCAATTATCTAGAAGTAAGGGTAACGTAGTCAGCATGACCCGGGACTCGTCAAAATACGTAAAAGCTTCTGCTACTTACTACCAGCGAAATGACTTTCTATGAACAACTTCCTATGACTCGAGTCACGATTTGGGTCAGACAGGGGGACTACACTAGAAGCACATACATGCCAGACGTCGCCACAAACCCGTATACTGCGGCCGTAAATGGCGAGGAGCCCCATAACGAAAGTGGTACGGAAATCCTAAACGTCATACTGCCTCTGTTCTCCACGCTAACCAAATGAGAAGAAAGGGTGCCGACTGAGTCATGTGAGCGACGGCCTATTCAACAGTGCCTGACATGACCCGATAGTCCGCAATGCCGTAAATGGCGAATTTGGATCTCCTTAAAGGCGCATCTATAGCCATCGTGGCGTCGGTCGTCGAACGCCCCGCCGAAGGAGAGACTTCTAGGTGTGGAGAACAATGGTACTAGCAAACCATAAGTCTGGGTCATTGTTGGCATTGGCGTTGAGCGGACATATGGGAACGGGATCGTCACAATACTACAAACACGTTGCTGAAAATGGTATGTTCAAAGAGTTGAAGCATAGAGAAGATTAAGCCGCTTACTATCCACGGGGAGGATGGGGATGTGCTCAATGACGCCACGTTCTCAAAATTCGAATGTTGATAACTATTTCTGAATGTTAGTGCACCGTCGAGTCATACGTATCGTGGAACATTCAGAGTAAGAATACAGATGCACAGGAACCGGCAAACGGAAATGTTGAATGGGGATGAATATATAGCGCGAACCAACTTATTCACCCTCGAAGAATTTGGTGGCGAGGGAAAGATAAGGGGACGTATTGATGGTGGCCAATCCAGACTCAAGACGCATCATACGTTAAAGACCCCGAGCGACGGTACACGTGTATCGTCCGGCGCAAGACATACTCGTTTCCGTATGTGAGCAGACTCAATATATTTCTTCATCGATTTGACACGCGATTGTCGGAGGAAGAGCAACTAAAAAAGCCATATCGTTATTATTACTTTTGATTGCAGGAGTACGGTCCATAACCTCGGAGCCTTGACGACCGAGACGATCATTGGTGCACCAAATTCCAGGAATTAGAGGTGATACTGTGAAGAATATGACGCGGTGTCAATCAAAATTTGCCATATGGTTGAGATAACATATTCTCACCTTGTCCCACCGGCTTCCAAAAACAGAGTGCGTTCTGAGTCACTCTGTAGATACGTGGGAGGAAACAACCGGAGACGCGTGTTATGACATTCCGCGTGATGACCCTGATTCTACCCGGTGATCTCGCTGAATATGGCATGTCAGGACAATGCATCTTCCATTCCAGCATGGGACTCAATGGCTTTCCTTATGCCTGGTGTTTGGGTGCGGGATCTTTCAGTGCCATGTACGTGTACATTATACAGTATGAATCCAGAGGTTATGGATTGAGTTTTTCTCTAATTTTGTTTCGAGAGTATTATTTTACGGGAGAATTGTTTCTGCGGAGGCACGGAGACATCGCATCAGTGGTTGTTAATATAGACGGCGGAATATGGGCTACCGCAACATTTGACCATCAGGGGGAAGATGATTGTTCTAACGGCCGCTTTCTCAGAACAAATAATCATTCAGTCCTAATGCTCGACCACTACTATTTTGGCTAGGAATAATTTCATCCTTCTTTAGGAAGATAACATGCACCGTTGGCATGATTTCTCGCATACCGACCGAGTCAGATTGCTCGCATTGGTCAAATTATCAGCGGAACGAAGCGAATTTCCCTGAAATGCTACACTTGCATCAGCTGAAGATTTACCATGGATACGTCCGCTGGAAAGGATTGACCACCTACTGTTGCATTCCAGAGAGGAAGAAACATTAAATCCCGCCTCTCCTTATAGCCGATAATTTTTTCAACTCGTTTGTGGTGCCTTATCAGAGGCCCACCTTGAGTCCAGGTAAATTCGGTGATCGTCCCTCACACATGCAAGCAGCAAATTTATATGGGTTAGGACATTGTCCGCCTAGTGAGAAAACAGCTACGTAGTTACATCTCGACATGGGCTGTTTGTATTATTTAGGTCATGAAACACATCGAATGTTAGGGAGGGTGATCACTTCAATACGTACAGCTGGCGCCTCAGGTTCACGTTGTGGTTGCCTTGTTAGGTGCGATGATTAGCTCGCGGTCGCGGGTCCGACGCATCTAACAGTGCCTATGCATGATAGTGTCGTTCGACGCTCCCATATTTTTATCCTACGTATTTTCAAAGTTTTATACGAGGCACCATGATACCACCATGATAGGCATACCAATACTTCCGTCCATTGTCCGCCCATTGAGGACAAGTTGCTGATCATCTTGATTCTGGCTTTGCATGCGCGTGAGGGGTTTGGTAACTTCTACTGGGGAAAGCTTACGGCTATAGCGCTTTACTGAATAAGTTACCTGTCAGTGCGATTGGGACCGCGTCGCTGAACGGTTGAGGTAAGACTGAGGCTGTTCGTGGAGTCAATGCAGTTTAAAAAGGTAGTGAATACAAAGATTCCCACATTGTTCAATATAAGACGCGTAAGAACACGCGGTTGGATCACTACATCGAACGGCATAATGGACGTTTCTGGGTGGGAGAGTGGCTGTGCTAGAATTTGTCATCGGCTGCGAAGAGCCGACTTCGGACCGCCAGCTGTACTGACTGTATCCAACCATGACCATATCCAACAACGCACGGCGTCTGCAGGCCACCCTCTTCTTCACGCATTAGAAATATATTGTTATAAAAGCTCCTTAATGTATAAAATCAAGCTTTGTAAGCACGCATAGGACCCGACCTTTTTGTTGGATCTGACAATTTGCTGTTTTCATAGCTAGGTCAACAATGGCTGGAGCCATCAGCTCTTTCTTGTGTGGGAAGCTAAAGCCGTTTGGCGTCCATGCGTGCACCGCTTGAGGCTATCGGAAAAGTATAAGATCTCGGGGTAGACCATGGTGCGTAACGTAATTTCCGCAGACTTCGTTTTCTAACGTTCGAGTACCAGATTCTAAATGAGTCGGCAAGAGCTACACGAGTGACCTTGGACTATCTTCATTATGTGTAACCAGTGATGAAAGACGGCTGGCCATGTCACTCTGAAGGCCCGACAGTCTGTCTCTCTGCGGATGTCAGTCTAATTTTGGTGGGAGGGAATAAACTTCATCCATAAAAAATTTTCTCTTCAGAGAATGGAGCCTATGGCCGGATCTCTCACGTCGCTCTCGTGCAACTGTAAGACCGCAATGCCTCAAACGTTAATGTGGCTTAGTGAATTGATATGTGCGCGGCATCCTACCGTACCTTTCGTCTTTCGTCCTTCGGTCACTGATTTCCGTTTTCCTGGTTTGGCTTAAGGTCATTCGGATTTGCCCTCGGGGGTCTTTAGCTTGTTTATTGTCGACTTAAAAGGGACTGGCCTTTCCAACCACGCTCGCTCTCAATCGTTGGATGACAATCGATATCCACTGTACGATTACCAATGGTAGGTACAGTCTCGCTATTTCATTCCTTTCCTGTGACTAAGGCTGTATTGCAAAAACAGGCCCCGTAGTGTGAAGAATTTGGTTTTGCATGCTCAGAAAGTTCGAACATGCCTTTGCCGCCTTGCCTCGCTGCCCGTACCCCTCAGTTGGTACATACATAGATGTTTAGTCGATGCATATCTGAACGTTGACAATTCTATTCGTAGCATCGGTGGTCTTATTACCAATAAGAGGGGCCCCTGTGCTCTTAGTCCCTGCGAATTGGTCCACTATCATTTCGAAGATACGTCGCTGTCGTTCGTTTATATGCAGAGGCTACAAAGCGACAGCCGCCATCGGATGTCGACATTAAAACTCCCCTCGTCGCAAGTCTGAAGTCAAGGAGCAAGTATCACTTTGTCTCCGTGACGTCTGCCAGTTCCTGGATCAACTGCTCTCGATGGCCTGCTTCTCAGTGAGTGTCTCTTCTCTTCTTTTATTTGTATGTTCTATTGTTGACCGACCACTACAGTAGCGCCCTTCCCTGTCAGGGAAGTGCGAAGCCGATCAGGACCGAACCTCAGGCTCTTTCCCCGGTTGAGTCGTCCAATAATTAAGCGCCTTGATGGACCCATATTTGTACACAATAGGTTGTCAAGGCGAAAGTGATACCTCTTCCTTGATTGACCGAATCCATGGCGTTTGAACGTGGAGCCACTCAAGTTCGGGTCTTCTTGCTAGTGAATCAGTTGCTGCCTATGAATGCCCGTTCTGGTTGGCCAGTCTCCAGTAAGTCGTCGTCTCCTTCTGCGATATGCAGTGACTGAATGATGTTTTCAGAAGATGTTCTTCCAGGTCGCCGATTTGCTATACCCCCCATTTTATCATTACGGCTGTACTTCGGTTTTCACAGGGGGCGTCAATTCCTAGGACATTCTCGCTCGCTCAGCGATTGATAGTATTTTCTAATAGGAAGCTCATTGATATTCACCCAGCCTTGACCTCCACAGTACACTTCAATGTCACAACGCCGGGCTTCTCGCCCCTGTGTGATTTCAGTATGGAATTTTTGGACGCCTTCAAAGTGCTCTTAATAGCTGCTGATTATTACGGACGTCCGTCACTTCAGGGCTATATAAATATGGTTATCAACCCTGCTAGTAATATCCCTCGGTGCTGTGTGAACGTTTTTCGTCTTTCTTTTTTTAGATACGCAGAGGATTGATACTTGTTGCTGTAGTAACGTTCCCTTGACGGAGTTGCGACGTATTTGTTTCGTCGCTATGGTCAGAGTGACAGGTGCCCTATGCGTAGTATTATGCTAAGGCTGTGGTGTTGCTATCACAACACGCTTTGTTGTCTCCGATGTTCCATCAGTGCGGGGAAGATGAAGCGGTACCTGTGGACCCACAAGTCAACTTATGACGTCATGGGCGCTTATCTTGCTTCCTGGAGAACCTGTGTCTTATCTTATTGTCTCCTTGCTGATAAGGATATCTTCACAGATTCTGTCAATCTCTATCCATCATTTAATGTTTTGCGTAGTTAGCTTGGTCTCGACCTCTTCCGTCGACACGTCCGGTCACTTTGCAGCGATGTGGCGTCCATCAATTATGGCCGGACAATCAGAAATCTTAAAGATTGGGCGCTCTTGTGCGCTTCACGAGATAGAATAGTTTGCGTAGACCCGTGCGCCCAATCATTCATGTATTGCTTTGCTTTTTCTTTTCTTTTTTTCGCCTGCTTGAGGATTTGCCGATAGGATGCCGACCTGAGCCGCTGCACAGCCATATGCCGTCACTACTTTTGGATGTTGGTCTGGTGCACCGTGCCGTGGAATACTACCTATCTACTACCCACTATATCCGCAGGCTTCATCAGATGGAAATATACCTATGAGAGCATCTCCGCGAGGTACCCATTGCTTTTCTGTGAACTTCGCGTGTGCCGGTGACTCTCTGAATGTTCACGTTGTCGTTCGGCTGAGCATCAGAGGGCGATCTTCATGGCTGATGGCGTTTTCTGTCGGCTAGTGACTGCGAGCCAAAGAAAGACTTTAGTCGATTTTTGTGAGGCAAGCAGGACGATCAGAAAGAGGAAAAGGGTATGCTTAGTTTCTGATATCTTGTATTTGAGTTCGGGACCGAGCGTTGGTATCATGATTTATGAAATGAATGGGAACCGAACTAACACCGGAAAGCAGCGTACGAGTAGCCGCACAGAACGGACTGGTGCTCGGTTATCATGATATTGGTTTGGATGCATGTGCATTTGTGGGATGATTGGTCTCGTAATCTGGAACTCCCTATATTTGTCTCGTTGGTATGTGTCTCCGAAAATGTTGCACAAGCGACGTGGAATGCATACAAAGATGCTGTCTGTTCCCAGATAAGATGCAGAGTGGATCTGTGGAATGATCAGAAATCGAATAGATGGCCCCGCGACACCGTTGGGGGTAGGCAGCACAGTAGTACTTGGGGGAGAGAAGTAAGAATTTATGGAAGAATATGCGGGAGTAATGCATTCTCTCATAGTCGTTAAACGTGACCTTTTATTAATCATTTTGAGGCCGCCAAAGTGATCAGAATTCAGAGTATGTTGTTGAAACTTGATAATAGTGTTTCTGAGTAACATTGCTCAAACCTCTATGTCATGAATCTTAATTCCCCATGTAGATAGCCTAGTGGACGCAGATTCGACACATGGTGGATCTCTAGAACAATCAGAAGAAGCTTGGTTCTCAGAGTCGGGCTACCTTGGTATCCGTGGTAGTGCAAGAACCTGATGAGAATGAAGGGTGCTAAGCATATGGGAAAGAAGGACAACCCATGAGATATTTATTCCACCAGTAACAGAAATTACCCATCGACTCCGAGAGATAGTTAGCGAGCCGAGTTTGAGCCAAAGATCAGAAGTCGACTGATTGATCATTCTTTGGAACATCCTCCTAAGAGCGCGGTTCGAGATCGGATTATATACAATTTTGAGGGGAAAAAAGAGCAAATAGTCGATAGATTTAGGCAGCTTTCTACATCCGAGTGTCTGTATGTATGTGCTGCCAGTGGCTGAACTAGTAAAGCATAGCTTTAGATCACTTAAAGATCAGATTCACTTGTAAGTTCATTCTGTCTTCGGCAAACAACATTTTGGATCGATGATGCTGGCAGAGCAGACACCGTACATATACAAAGAAATGTCTGTGTCTGTGGATAGTAGCAGCCTGTCTTTACAAAGGTATAATCAAGAAAACAAGAAACTCGGCTCATCAGACTCCCGGAGCACCGCTTGGTGCACTAGGTGTGGCTGTACGGTAACTTTTTTTCCCACTCGCCTTCACCCGTGTATTCAGCGAAATGATACGACGTTAACGATTTGCTGCTACCAATCTCCTTGGTAAGGCCGTCACTACAAACACGCGAAATTCTGCCTTATAACGTGGTAAAACCTCATTACCTGCCGACATCGATTGTTCCTTCCACTCCATCGGGTCAACAGAATTGACATTTCTCCGGTCCATACGCCTTCCTAGTGCTGCAGCTACTGTTCCGGGACACATAGATAAAGCGCCGTATCATATATGTGGCTGGTCCTTACAATAATTAAACCAGCCCTGCCGGCTATGCTGTATATGTATCTAGGCCGTGACGGACACCCTAGATACAATATCTGTAAGGACCTAGTATTTAAGTTACTAAGGCAAAGGTGGGCGGTGCGTTGCTTACTATTCACGGTCAGCTACACGTTTCTCATCGACAGTAACTCCTGTTTTACGTGGTGCACCTATTGTCTTTGAGACACGCGCAAGACCCGGCGGGAGCTGATCGTGTTCAAACCCTTGCTACCCGTTTGACATACTTCCGACGAACTCTTTTGGGCAGTCTTTTCAGCGTGTAAGCTCCGGTAGATTGCCATTTTGTTCAACAACTTGCGGTCACTGACTGATGTTTTGGAATATGCATCCCGAGATAGATGATCTTTCATTATGATGATCGCCTCTTGGCTACAAGATATGCTCATTTTTCCAAAATTTGCGTGCTTATTTAGCTGATGAATTATACACCCGGGATCCTACTGCTCCACCGACTCCTTTTTTCGTTCAGGAAGAGTTTGGCGCTCTTTAGAAACAAACCCCATATATCGATCCTCCTCTGACGCTCGTCCCGTGAATGGACAGCTGGATTGGAGTTGGAGTTGCTGTGTGAAATCAATATTCCCATGATTATAATCGGTATCACCACTCTAGTGTTATGCTCGGTACTCGGGTCGCGTACAACTAACAAGGCGCCGATCGTAGGGACCCGCACGCCGTTGTCGATTCCGTTCTTTCGGGTTGTACAGCCTGATCAACCCCTGCAAATGTGGTGTTTCTGTGGTTTCATCATGGACATCTGTACCGATTTTGTTGTTGAAGATTAGAGCAATTTCTTTTGGGACTACATGCCTGTGTGCGAAATCGCCAGGTACAGGCCGGTTTCATATGTTGATTGTCTAGCATTGATATATTCTCATCTCAGCGTGCTCCTATCTATCCTCGGTACAAAAGAATTGACGAAACCTCGACCTGCCTCCACATGAAGGTGGACTATAACATAGTGTGATCCTATGAGCTACCCATAAGAAGATTATTTCCCTATCAACATTCAATAAACTCAGTTATTAATAGTAAGCCGTTTTGTACAGTGCTACGGGCCTCTCTTGTTTATCTCCTTTTGTTCTAGGCAGTAAGGTGGTCTGTGACTTCGCTATTATTTCTGTCAAAAATCCTGACGCTCACTACATTTTACCGGTACTGTGGAGTCCTCAATTAAGCATAGCATTTAATGTCTCCGTCTTTTCATTAACGAACCCTAACTGACCTTGAAATTTTTCTAGGCTTCCGACCCGAGCCCTTGTGGCGATCTCCTATGGCGCTCGGGGTTCTACTAAAAGGTCTGAGGCTGGCCGTTAGCTTTCCGGGCACGTTCATCACAGTTCCACTAAGCCATTTTTGACTGTGGGCCATTTCAGGCCCCTTAGTATTGCGTGCCTGTATCGCAGAGGAACCAGAGTTCCCCCTTTCGCTAATGGCCTGTCCTTAGCAGATACCAGTAGGTATCGTCTATTCGACGTCCGACAGTAACTTGGACACTTTTGATGGAAATACTGCTGTCTCGAATATATCGATGTTTCCAATTATTATTTGTGCCTTGCAGAGAGTCGGTCACCGAGCCACTTTTGAAATATTCCTAGCGTTCCTGCAACATCGACGTAAAGTACCAACATTTTACATCGTCCGTCAAAAGAAAAGAAAAGCCTTGACAGTCCTGAGAGTAGAAGCCAGGAACGGCAGCCTGTCGACATTCCTTTGTTCTACGAAGTTGATGGACACAAGATGCCATAGCACGAGGCTCTCACGTCCATGTGGGGTAAGTACCTTTGTCACATAAGCATGTTCTGGCAGGATTGGGGTTTTACTTGAAGCCGAAGAGCAGCTGTTCGGTTCTTAGAATGTTCTGATAGATCCACCGTAATGCGAGGGTCTACCTACCGGGAGGTCCATCGATATAATGAACTGACATCACACTTTGATGGCAACGTGACAGCTAAGCCCGCGGATGATATCGCAGAAAACAAAATATGATGTCTGTCGGCTTAAAGTTTAGAAATTCTTCTTTCTGGATTTCAGGTGGGTAATTCTTCTTTATCAGAAGAAGGAACGGAAGGCAGGAGGGCAACGCAAGTTTCAAGCTCCTTCAGGCAACGTTGAAGTATCCTGACAGAACGGGGCCGCCGGCGGAGAAGGATAATGTTGAAGTGAGACATTCATGCTCTGATGAATGCGTTATTCACTGAAATTTATATTTCCCCCAAACCTTGGCGATTTGATTCGCCAGTAGCCAGTTATCCAACAAAGCAACGGCTGCCTTAATAGTTCAAAGTAGAAAATATATTTCACTTCCGATTCATTTTAGTTCCGGTGATGATGTGAAGAGAGAAGGGACCGGCGGCTATGATATTTCATCGAGGCCTCGAAGGAAATAAAGTTCACACGACATTGGCCCTGCTATCTGATCTCCGCTTTTTCGTTGTATTGTGTACCTAATGCGCGCTGAGGACGGTAATAATGAGTTCGTATGTATACAAATCATTTAATCAACATCAGAGATGATCAGAGGGGGACTCGAACTAGTGAAGGCTTCGGTCCAAGACCCTTTTTCATAAAGTTGAATGTGAAATGCGGCTGTCAAAGCCCCGTCACCGCTGTTTTCCTAATTCCAATATGTGATACCGCCGGTGAGGAGAGTCGGACAAGTCGGGGACGTCGTGCCCGAGGGCGTGTTTCTAGTCGGGTTCCGCACTCCCTGCCCTGAACCCACAGTTTCCAGGTGAGACAAAATAGTTAGAATGAGCAATCAAAGGATGTTTGGGGCCCGGCTAGAAGTGACACCATGAAATTAGCGGCTACCCCAGAATTGAATGGCGAAAAGAGTATTTTTGAACGCATGGTCACGGAGCTGAAGAAAAGAACTTGGAATCATATGGTATTTGGATCTTACCTGTTAGTAGTAATCACAACCTTACGCGGCTTTCATATAGCTCGTTCAGAACAAGACACACGTGTTACGGAAGGCGTACAGCTGATGTACCAACTGGAAGAAGTCTGATGAAGGTGTTGCCTAGTTATGGGGGTACGATGATAATTTTTTAGACGAGATATGCAGCCCGAACACGACAGATTGAGCATCACTGACAGCGCAAGCCAAAATCAGAATACAACAGAGCTCAGTCAACGAGGACACGAACAGGGTTCGATAGGTAGCGTTAGCTGATGGCTCCAACGTCTAACCCGTTCGGGAAATAATATCAATCTTTCTTCCATTCAAGCCTTCACTGTCTTTGCGAAATCAGGTCAAATGACAACATCCAGAACCATGCTTCTCACCTTATCATTAAGAGATTCCATGGAACTCGTTACGCCCTGACGCCCACACAACGGTCCATTCGCGCAATAATAGCCACTCGCGATCTTCTACCCACCCCTCGTTCATCTGATATGAGAACCGAACATCGGAGTCGCTGGTTCATCAGTGAACTAGAAGAGGTTGGATGAGAAAGCGCCAGAGACTCTAGGCTATCAGATTATTCATTTGATAAGGGGATTTGTCCACTTCGACATCGACGATCCGAAATCCGGATGGAGTTTAGGTCCCAGTCTACCGTCAAGATACCCTGGTTCAGTCTTCGAGTGCCCTGTGCCGCGTCTAGTCTTTTTTCCCGCACTCGACAATTAATATGGGAAAAAGTTAAACCGATTCTTCCTTGCTCTCCACGAGTCATGTAAAACAGATGGTGATTAATAGTGGGCGTCGGCCCTCTGGTACGGCTAACAGTGAAGAGACTGAGGTCTGCGGTGGACGGGGTAGGGCCAATGAGTGTACGAATCGCAACAGTTGAGGGCAAGATTGGCCGGGAGATGATGTGGTCCTTATGGAGAGTCCAGACAGCTTGATAAATCGCCTCTACCTGAAAATCGTGAACACAGCGAGATAGACTGAGATGCAGGACACATACAAGGTCGACGTGGACCCGGGATTCTAAGCTGTTGACGGTTTGTAACTTGAAATAGGATGAACTATCTTCAGCTACAGCGATCCACCGGCGAAGAGATGACACCCAATAATTCTATCACCGACTTGCACGATGCAGAACCTATATGCTGGAAACATGGTCCGCAGTGAGAAGAATCACGGCTGGAAAATCCCAAACGTCGAGCCCTTGCCTCGTTCTAGATGGATGTCAGTGGGAATACTACGCTGCAGAGGGGGGAATGACTCACGTAGAAGAGGCGCTCTCAGTACACACTGTTAATATGAAGGACGCGTGTATCATGGAAACACAAAGCAACGTCAGCGCCACCGTCGCAATGCCAGCTCATTGTCACGAGACTTGAGAAAAGAACCTTGATAGGAAAATTCGGAACATCAGGCTGGAAGGGACAGAGGATCCAGGAGTACAAAGACAGCTGAAGAGTCTCCTGACTTGGCAGACAACATACACGGCGGCGGCGGTGAGTCGAGAATCGAGTACGCGTGTCATACCTATTACTAATTAGGGCTTATCTCCAACTCGTGTCAAGATCGGGAACGGAAAAAGTCTCCGCGTTATCGTGTTGAACCTTCCTCTTTGGTCTGAGGTGTGGTGATTAGGTTTGATTCGGCAACGACATGGGACAGATACCACAACTGCCCCTATCAGAAGGATATGGTTGATTTCTTCCTTGTCAAGGTCCGGCATTGCTGATCCTGAGGCGCGGTAGGCAATCTAGACATCGCATTTTCAGACAGAGAAGACAGAATAACACGCGGGAGGGATGAGTCAAGATCCGTCGTATACACTCCGCGTCAGGGATAGTAGGTCCACAAGAATGAAGGGTGCTTTAACAAGGTTCACGAGCAGAGGTACAGCTGGCGGCTGCACAAGCTCGCAATACGAACTCGCATCGAAAGGGAGTTTTTCCTGCGCCGGAAAATGGAAGAGGCGATTGTATAGTAAAGAACAAGAGGAAACTGTCACCAGGTGTCGTACTATTGGTTCCACTTTTATTTCCACGGTGATATCGAGAGTTATTCAAGAACATGGAGTGGGACACTCATCGAAATTCATTTACACGTGATTGGGAGGCGGTGACGCATGTTTGATGATAACTCGTGGAAGTGTCAGGGAAGAGGCACAGCATTGTCCTCGAGGTGTCCGGCGCACGGAGCTTACGCAGAGGATTAGCCGTAGGATCTACACGTTCAGAGGTGGATGTCAAATGTCATCGTATAGTACAAGTGGCAAAGGCGGTATGAGGACTTGTCATATGGGCGAAGACCGGGCCAGACGGGGAGTAGGTGAACGATGTTACGGAATTAATATTAAACATGGTAGAATGAACGTCATACGATACAAACGTCGTTCAGCGGGGACTGAGGTAGGATATCATCCCATCCCCGTCTATTAGGACTGACCGTCCACAAGATCCGAGTACTATGAATTAATTTCAGCTCCTGCAGGCAAAAAAAAAAATACGAGGCGAGCCTACGGCGAACAATAATGATGTAATGCGGGGTAAAAGCTCATCGGGGATGGCAGAAAGATGATAAGATAATAAGCCCCGAAACCAAGGGATGACGTCAATACTCGTATTCGTCATGCCAGCCGTTGTCAAGTGCCGCGGACTTGAGTGATCCGCCTCATTATCTAGAAGGGGGGGGCGAACTATCCCGAATCGACGTAAAAGCCCCCCAAAGACCCTCGTATGACTCGAGAGTCGGACACGATGCACGATGTCCTGCCTCTCGAAGCACAGCCTCATTGCAAGGGTCGAGCGAGGCCACACAGAGAGGCGGGAAGAAGACTCACCCACGCCCCCCACCCAAGGTTCAACGCGTTCGGTCATGTGAGTCGCCCGCGATGCCGTTAGGAGAAATGTTTGTAAATTCCACCACCAAGAACCGACGTAATGCCGGCAAGCTGCAACGTTGAGCGGACATATCCGCCTTGCAGGCGGGCAGTGGAGCGAATCATAAACACGTTACTGGATATAGCATGTTGAAAGAGGGTGAAGTAAGTCTGCGGCTTATCTCCCGCCACCGTCCGTGTCCGTGAGAGGAAACAATGGCGCCATGAAGCCAAAGAAATTTTTTTTTCTTTTTTTGGCATGCACGGAATAGGGATTCGCTTTGAGATACATACAGGAACGACGTTGAAGAGGTGATAGGAAATAGACGTGACAAGGAGAAGGAGGTGGCGGCGCAGAGATAAGAAGAACCCAGTTAATTATCGACTGGGGAGCTCCCGAACGACGACACACGTGTATCAACCAGCGCCAAAAAAAGGAAAAAAAAAAAGTCCCCGTTTAGGCATCAGTGCGATCATCCGGAAACTATACTGCCATTATTGCATGGGTCCCACCCCGGACTCGGATTCAGAAAAATCTCGCTTGGGAGATTCTTTATATCCATCACACGTGGAACGAAAGAGGGGGGGGGGAGAGAACTACTCTACTCCTCCTCCATCATGCATGTGTGGAAAAATTGCGAGCGAGAGAGAGGAGGGTCTTGGTTACAAGCAAAAGTGACGACCCTGAGCGCCAGCTCGCCGATCATGATCCCAATATGGAATGTCAGAAGCAACGCATCTTCCCTCCCTCGAGTTCCCGTAAGTGTATTTGATTTTGCATGGTGAAATGAAAGTTACCCAAGCCCGGTAAAGAAGAAGAAAAACAAAAAAGAGAGAGAGACTCTTTTCTGGTCCGCCTAAACACACACAAAAATGTTTTGGGCGGTTGACGCGACGTCGGGGGAACTTATTTCGCGGTGAAGCTTGAGGGGTGATGCAGAAAGACGGCGGGGCTATCTATCATCACGATCAAGCCAACATGTGCCCGACGCCTGACCGACGTTCACCATCAAATGCGCGCGCGTGGCTCTCACGTCAGGAAAATGTCCAGACTTGCTCGGGACGCGCTCCTCTCGCGACTTTTAGAGAACAAAAGCCTATACTGCCCCCTCCTTCCCGACTTTCTACGAGGGATATTCTAGAACAATGTCTAATGCCACTTGCAAAAGAGAGGAAAATTTAAGAACCTGTCCGGGAATTGTTTCCGTCTCCGCGTGACGTAGCGGGTCCGCACGCGTTTCTCACGTACCGACCGACCGACCGAGTCAAGATTCCTCTCTGGGTGATATTACCTGCCTGCCTGCGTCGGGCGCTTTACACATAGTTCCCATCCCCCCCCCCTTACTCACGCAATATATATAAACCCTTGATTGAAAAGTACATTGTCCTCCGAGAGAGGAAACCCGCGCCCCGTAACTTTATTGCGCGATGGGTAACTGATGATATATTCGCGCGCCATGCCTCTTTAAGCCCGATGACTAGGACGCGCAGGCGCGGGACCGACGCGTCAAACGGGACTTGACACTCTTCTTCTTCTGTTCCCGTCACACGAGGCAACCCCCAATACACCACCACCAACCGACCCATTGTCCGCCCTTTTTAAGCAAGTTCCATCTCGATTCTTGTCTGACATATAATTTTTTAATGAGATGAACTTCCACTTCTCGTATAACGTTTCTCGAGCGGGTGTCTACGGATGGATGGTCGATCTAGTAGCGCGTAACAATGGATAGGCATTGTTCCTCTGGCACTAAGCCACCATGTTAGCCGTCTACATCTTAGATTCTGACGTCACCCCATCTCACTTTCCATATTCGTCGAACAATGCGATGAAGGGAGGGGGCCGCGCTTTGAATGTCCCGTGGCGGTGAAATACACAACGGCAATGGGCTTGGACCCTTTTTTTTCCTGTTTCTCGTTTCGGGAGTTGAGAAACTCACGCCGCCTGGTTAAGGGCACAATGTCTCACATGGATAGATCTGACACAGCCACTGGTTATCGAGATGAGGAGGAATATCCTAAACGGGCGAAATACAAACGGCCGGGTCTAGATTGCCGAAAATGGAAAGGTGAAAAAGATCTGAGAGATTTCTGAGCCCCGTGACATGAGGGATTGCGTTGATGAAAATTCCGAGGACGAAATAGATGGATGCAATCTGTGGTTGTATACTGGAAAATACGAGATTTATAATTAAAATACACACCATCACGGGGGAAGAGGGGGGGCACAGCACTAGTGGGGGGGGAGAGGAAGAGATGATCCTTACGTGGGTGAAATGATGAAATGAGCGACGTCGAAAAAGATAACGGAAACAATAAATATTCGATCAAACCTCTGACTCGCCTAGGATCCCGGAGCAGATAACCGATGAAAAGACAATAGTGCCACCCTCCATTTCAGGACGTATTCCGTATTTAGCGTCAAATCCAGGCTTAACGGAACTTTTTCCCGACGGGACGAAGAGTATAAAACAGAGGGCTCTTAATTGTCTTTTCAATTGTGCCCCGCGAGACAAAAAACCTGGCAACCCTCTTCCACTTCCCTGGCGACACCTATAGGGTATTATCATTTCTCTCTCTCTCTTCCTTCCTCACCAACATCGATAATGCCCGCTCTTCGCACACGCGATGCTCCATCCCGATGCAAGTACAATATTCAGTTTCGCGTTAAAAAAAAAAACAAGTATCTAACTCACTGACTTTAGCACTCGAAGTGACAACGGACGCGCCTGAACCACCGACTCTCGCCATCATCTCGCCGACACCGCGCGCCTTCACGTTCCCTACAAGCCACAACCTGACTGACAGTCCTTACTCCTCGCCCTCCAACTCGCCCTTTGAACTCGGCGCCCCTAGCACCCCCCCAAGTTCCTATCGTACCCTCTCCCCCGCCTCCACCAGCCCCAGCCCCAGCACCACCCGCTGTCCCAAAAAAGGCGACGAAGACTACATCAAACGGCCCGAGAACGCGTTCATCCTCTTCCGCCGGAAATGCTGCGAAGACCGACAAGAAGGGTCCCCCCAGACGACCAAGAAACAGCGCCAGGCGGACCTCTCCAAGACGATCTCCCAGCAGTGGAAGGGCCTCAGCGCGGAGGAGCGGCAGTACTGGGAACAGCTCGCCAAGGAGAAGAAAAAGGAGCACGAGCAGATGTACCCGAACTACGTGTACCGGCCTCAGCGCACGAAGAAGGGGAAGAAACAGGGGGGGGGGAGGCGGGAGAGCGTGGATTCAGAGTACATGTCGTTCGTGATCCCGACACCGAAGCACGGACGCTCGTCGTCCGCCCCGAGCCCGTACCAGGCCATCCAGATCCCTAACGTGTACATGTCAGCGCCCTCATGCCCGACATCGCCCTCCCTGCTCCCCATGATCAGTGCCAGCAGGCGGTCCTCTGAATTCTCGTTTGATTTCCACCCGACGACGTACATCCAGGTGAGCTTCCCCCCAGCAGTGGATGACATACGAAATACTGACGTCACGTTTTCAGCCCCCAGAGTACGGACTGAGCGTGAACAACTCCAACTCGAACGAGCTTCTCCCACCAGCACAGATCGTCACCTCGCCTCCGTCCTCCATCTGCTCGTCCCCACGCTCCGGCCCGTTCACGCCCGCGAGCCTCCCCGCATACGGTATGCCCCCATCGTCGTCGCTCTCACAAGCACAGGCAGAGCTCGACCTGTCTTTGCACCTCTTTGGCGATACCAACACCTCGTGGTGGGGCGAGTCTTCTCAGGATAGCACCGCGTCGTTCGCTTCAGACGACTTTGACATGAACGCTATCCCTCCGATAGACCTCGGCTTGCCAAAGTTTCATGGTGTTGTCGTTGAAGACTATCCGGGTGCGTACGCTTTTGATTTCGATGGTGGTGCTGGTCACGGGTTCGGGCTTTGAAAGACGCTGGGCGTCCTTTCCTTCTTTTTTTTTTTATACACACTTTTTCTTCCTTCTTCAAGGTTGTTGGTGTGGACTATTTTATTCTTTTTCTTACGCTACCTCTCATGCGTTGTACAACTGGCCCGACCTTCACGTTCTGTTGTATCATCATGTTTTACGATTATTTTGATTTACGAACCTTACTTATCCCCCCAGCCCTTCTCCATACCCATCTATCTCGTACAATTATTCCCCCCCAAGACAATAAAGTCATCCCATTGAAAAAAAAAATGAACAATAAGCCCATCGCACACGGAGAAAACTCGGCCCTGAAAACACAAAAAGCATAACGCACAAAAAGACTCCGACACACGCCCCAAAATCCAGAATAGGAAGGTACAAAGAGACGTCAACACCGTGAGTGCTTTTTTGTTTCTTTAAAGAAAAAATGCGGAAATGAACGGTTGTGGCGGATAAAGCAAACGGAGGAAAAAGGAAATGTGAACGCAGAGCTGAAATTAAAAAATGAAAAAAAGAGAGAACAATAAAGAGTCGAGTCGAACTATAGTCGGGTTATGACTCGTGCGATTTTCCTTATCGATTAACAAGGCACAGAGAGTATCAGTAAGGAAACTTGAAGGGCAAGAGGCATACGGCCGTCCAAAGGCCTCTCGTATTGAGCCCGACGCGAGTCATTGTCGTGTTAATGTTAATGGAAAAAGGTGGCGGAACCCTGCTCGTGGGACTCCCGAGCTAATGGAATGTTGCATTGGCAGTGGTGGTGTATTATCCCGAGCAGGCGCTTCCCGAGTCACAAATGCCCTAAAAGTCAGTGAGCCGAGGAATGATGAATACCGAGTTTGTGTGAAAGACAAAGGACATTGGATGAGGCGAGTGAAAGGAACGTCGTTGATATACCCAGTCCACACCTTGACCGCGTGGTAACAGAACGGAATTGAACAACGTTATAACAGAGTGTAACATACAACAAGCACTACGCCTGTTTCGGCTGCAACAAACGAACCGTCAGCCACGAAACGCGCAAAAATAAGGCATAACACACCTTGATATCATCCCCCAACCTCTTCACTGTCACCGCCGGCCTCTCCGCCGTCTTCGCCCCCGCCTCACCATCGTCCCACGTATACGAACTCGCAATCGCCATCCTACTCCCATCACAACTAAACGCAACGCTCGACACGGGATTATTGAACTTGTTCAGCTGCCTCAGCCGTTTCTTCGCTTTGGGGTCCCAGATGGAAACGATACCGTCCGAACCTGCCGAAGCGAACATGTTGTACCTACCAAGGGAAGGGAATGAAGATTGGAAAGGAATGGAGAAGTGAGGACACACGTAGGATGAAAAGCTAGCGCGTTCACAGGCCAAACATGATCCACCCCATCAATCGTCTGCCTATGACACTTGAACGCGTACTTGTTCGCCTGCACTTCCTGCGACGCATTGAAATACTCCACCGCTATCCTCCCCTCCGTCGAAGCCATCGCATACCCTAACCCCAAGTCAGCAAAAAACAAACCAAACCAACCCAAACCAAACCCACCTTCCCCATTCGCCATACACGCCAACGACCTCGTCAAATACTTCAAACTGCTCTCCCTCTCCTGCAGAGGCGTCCCCATGCTCCGCGTATCGTATATCCGAACCAGGCGGCTCGCCATCGCCAACACGAGCACATGACCCACTATATCGACGTGGTACACCCTCTCCGGCATCACGGCGCTCGACTGCTGTGCGCCCCCGTCCCCGCCCGTACGGGGATCCCAGAACCGCAGCGTACGGTCCCAGGAACCCGTGATCAGCGCGTTCTTATCCGCGGACCACACCATGGACGATATCGAATCGTCGTGCGCGCCTACCGGGGTCGTCTTTTCCGTATCGAGGCCTAGGCTGGTGGGAAGAGTCAATACGCGTATATATATACCCGACCCAAGACGAACACACGCACTGTCTAACCGTGCAATCCAGCCCCCCGCTATACGCGTTCGCACCATCCGACCAACAACAGCTCAGTACCGCCGCCCGGTGGTCAAACTTTGCTTTCTGCTCGTTCGGCTTATCCGTATCGCCCGTATCGTAGAACCGCGCAGTCTACGCCCCATCAGCCGAGGACCTCCGACGCGTAGGCAGGCGCTACTTACCGTGTCCCAAGAAGATACCAGCAGATGCTCCGGGTTCGTAGGTGAGAACCGCACTTGGGAGATACTGTCAAAGGGAGGCGATTCGAGGGTCCATTGCGTGGGGTCTATAGGGTTGGGTTAGTGCTCGTCGTCGTGGGAGGGGTGGACGCGTACCTGCCATGGAGGTCGAAAAGATGGGATTGTTTGGGCATGCTTGGAATGGGGTGCAAAAGCAAATAGCGGATACGGCGGACTCCGGGCCGATGTGCCGGAGACATAGTTAGGAGAGTGCTTATTCATACCCCACGACGGATCCTCTTCTGTGGTAATAATCAGCTAAAGTACCATCAAACCGACGACTTTAGCGGTATAACACGACATGAGAACCCCATAATAAGAACCTGTGCTGTGATGCGCCAGTCTTTGGCTTGGGGGTTTTGGTACTAAAAGATGTTGATAAATGTAGTGTATTTTAACCAAAGAGAAGCGTGCGGTCTGTGCCCACCGGTTTTCTGTCCTGATTTTGGGGCTAAAATACCGGCGCATCACTGCAGCAGTGACGGGTTTCTGGCCCAATGAGGCATATGCCACTATCATGTTGATATTCGTGCCCAGCTCCCGAGGTGGCGATTTGTCCACCAATCTGGTGGGATGAAATACCGGCTTACATGCTCCACTAATGGGTCTCCTACTCCTTTCTCCACAGTCCTACCATTTTCAAACCCAACTCCTTGCTCTCCGACCCTTACCTAAAACATTGACCTCCCTTCTTATTACAAAATCAACTCTATGCCGTCGCCCCAAAATAACAACCTATAATCGAGTTCCTCTCACGGGGCCACGGGCATCAGTGTAATATTCCTTATTCTCGTCACTTCATTAACTACTCGGTTTACAGCCCACGGGCACCAAGTAAATCAGGGTAACCCGACGCTGAGACTCGCACACCTTTCCATCGATCCACGTTCAGCCCAGCATCCATGCAATCAATCAAAACTCCTCTTACACAGCGCCTGCCGAACTATCTTCCTTCCAAATCGCCTCAGAGCATACAACAAAGGCCACCGAATAGTAACCAGCCATTCCTCCAGTTACCTCAGCTCCGCGCAACTTCGTACCCCCCGCCGCCTCCGAACTACCATCACAAATCTTTGGTTCCACACATATATGATCCCTCCATGACGAAATTACGATACCACCCACAATCGCCGTCCATTCCCCAAATTACCTGTACGCCCTCACGGAATTTTCACCCCGCCAAATACTCGCTCCCGAAACTCAGGGACAACTTAATAACAGAAAATTCAGTCGCAGGAAAACAGAAAGCCACCGTACCTGACGGAGAGGAAACGACCCGAGGCAAACATCCTCGGAGAAGGGGGGGGACAAAAAACTTGAAAATTAGAGAAACGAAAACATCCAACAGATATCTATAATCAACGCACGCACACCCATCCAATCCACCGCAAATTGCAATGTTACAAGTTTCAAATCACTAGGCCGTTAGAAAAGCTCGAGACCCAGGCTGACAGACATAGGCAGAGATGATCCCTATCTGCGAGACGACAACAAGATATAAGACACACACCGACTCGAAGTCCATAATGAACAGATGCCCGCGAATAAAGCCCCCCAGATTAACCTTCACCCAACTGTCACTCCGAGCACAGCCAACCACACATCCGGGCAGCGATCTCATGCAGTTATCCAAAACGCGAATAAAACGCCCACACAGCCGCAGCAGCAAAGGTGCGATTACATCCCTAAACCAGGCGTGGGGGGACCCACAACGGCATATGGGTCCGCGATGAGCAGCACACCCGAATTGGCGTGGAAAAGGTCGGACCGGGGACCTCAACATCGCACGTCCTGAGCATGCAAAAGCCACGAGCATCCAGGATACGTTACCCGCCCTCAGTACCAGTCTCCAAGTTTGACGGAGCATCCTGACACAAAGTGCGTATCGCAGACCAACGAATCTTCGGATCACACATATCACAGAAAGAGACGATGGCTTACTGGAGGCTGGAAATCGGCAGCAACTGATTGACTTCAAGATGCAGAGTCCCTCGATCATGATAAAACGCACTACTTTCGCCTTGACGACGTCCTAGTGTTTAATTCTTGGGACGACTCAACCGGGGAAAGAGGCTGAGGCTCGAACCTGATCGGCTTCCTGACAGGGAAGGCCGCTCCTACAATCCATTGCTGTCAGTCAACAATAAAACATACAAATGAAAGAAGAGAAGAGAACACTCACCTCACCGTCATACGTCATGGAGACAATGCGTTACTTCTTGATAGACTTTTGGCTTGGAAGCGAGCCGCAGTAACGAGGCGAGTTTTGACGTCTACACTTGATGGCCGTCTTTGCTTTGAAGCCTCTGCGTAGAAAACACGTCGAACGATGAAAGTGTATCTTCAAAGTCGTAGCGATGCAGCAACCCCCTTAAACGACGTGGCGAAGGAGCCAATGAGGCATCTCTTTGCAGGAGGAAAGGAACGAAACGGCGAACTACACATAGCCCTCAGCAATCGTACAGTAGAAACCCAACGATTGAGAGGGAGCGTGGTTGGAAGGACCAAGTCCTTTCGAATCGACCTCAACAAGCTGAAGATGCCCGAGAGCGAACCCGAGTGACCGTAAGCCAAACCCTGAAAAACAGGCAAGGGTCCGGTGGGATGCTGCGCACATATCAATTCACCAAGTCATAGCGATGCAGTTTGAAGCACTGAGGCCTCACAGCTTTACATGAGCGACATGAAAAATCTGGCCATCGGCTCTGGTCTCTGAAGAGAAAAATATTACGGATCCCCCCCAAAAAATTAGACTGATATCTGGCATAGAGGCCAAGTCACACGCATACTATGCAATTCGAGCCTTCCGTCTTTCAGCCTCGCTTACGCATGATAAAGCTCCTAGACTGTCCGTGCACTAGCTCTTGGCGACCCATTTAAAATCTGGTACTCGGACGTTAGAAAACGAAATCTGCAGTAATTAGGTCACGAAGTCACCTTTAGGGAATAGTGTATGTCGGACTACCGGCCATTGACTCGCATGGAGTCGCGCCGACAGGGAACCTTTGGAGTAATGTGCTGTATTCCTCAATAGAACTCACGAGAAGCTTCAAGCACACGCTAATCCAGAATCAAGATGACCAAAGCTTATCCTCGATGGGCGGACAATGAACGGAGGCATCGGCATGCCTCGCATGGCAATATCATGATGGTGCCTCGTGTAAAGTTCTAAAAAAACACGCAGGGAAAATAATCTGGGAGCGTCGAACGACACTTTATCATGCATAGGCAGTGTTCGACGCGTCAGACCTGCGACCGCGAGCTAGTCATCGCACCGAACAAGGCAACTACAAAGTGAACCTGGTGCGGCAGTCGTATCGACGCGATCACCCTTCTCAACGTTTGATGTGTTACGCGAGCTCGATGATACATATCGAGCTGATATATCTGGGCAGCAATTTCCTCTCTAGGCGGACAATGTACTGCCCTGCACCACTTGCATGTGTGAAGGGCGATCACTGAATTTACATGGATACATTCGACCTCTAATAAGGCACCACCAGGGGGATGACAAAATTATAGACCGCAGGAAAAGGCCTCGCAAGAAAGGAATAGTAGACGTATCCATGAGAACAGATCTTCAGCTGATGGATGTACAGCACTTCGCTTCGTCCCGCAGACAATTTGACCAATACAAGCAGTTTGACTCAGTGGGTCCGTGAGAAATTATATGACCGATACATATCATCTTCCTGAGGAAGACTCAAATTATCCTCCGTCAAAATATCAGTGGCCGAGCCTTAGGACTGAATGATCAGTTATGCTAAGGTACTATTGGAGCAGTCCGACCTGCTCGTTACCGCCTTGCAATCGTTTTCCTCCCTATAGTTAAGCTTACCGATGCCACGATAGCCCGTATTCCGCCGTCTGTAATAATAACCTCTGATGCAAGTCTCCCTGCTTCTGCAGGAACAATCGTCTCACGAAATCGGAATACACTTGAAACAGACTTGAAGGCACACCAATACATTGCATAATTACATTCCATTGGAGAATACATTGATACGTAGAATGCGAATATCCCTTACTCAAATAACAAGTATAAAGTCAAGCATCGACGCTGGAAGATGCATTGTTCTGACATGCCATATTGGGCGAGATCACTGGGCAGAGTCAGGGACATCACACGGAATGTCGTAATATGCGTCTCTTGTTTTCTCCTCCCACGTCACTGAAAATGACTCAGAACCACTCAGAAAGCGTCCCGTGTTTAGAAGCCAGGTTAGTCGAGGTGAGAATATGTTATGTACCATACGATGGATTTTGATTGACAATGCGTCATATTTTTCACAGTATCACCTCTCCTTCCTGGAATTTGGTGCCCCAATGATCTTCTGGTCGTCAAGGCTCCAACATTATGGATCGTGCTCCTGCAATCAAAAGTAATTATAGGTGTCCTTTTCAATCACTCTTTCTCCGTAAGTCGCATGTCAATTTGATGAAGACTTACTTCTAGCTGATCATCAGACTCATTTGCCCACATTCGGAGACAAGTACGTCTTCTGCCGGTCGAAAACACATGTAGCGTCGCTCGGGTGTTATGACGCGTCTCGAGTCTAGATTCTGCCGTGCCACGATCAACAAGCACGCCTGGACTTATTTCTACCTCGCCACAATGATCTTCAGCGGTGAATTTATTCCGCTGTATCGTCAGTCAGGGTCTTATCCCCCTTCCGGAAGGCCCGGATTGTTTGTATGACTCGACAGTGTATCAATCGCGGAAGGATTCTAAAATGGTTGCCAGCATTCTGCTCGAATTTCCTGGAACGTGGTCCCATTGAACACACCTCCGCCTCCCAGTGGGTAGTAAGCGGCAGTCCTTACTCGAAGCGTCAACTGTTTGAACATACTCTTTTCAGCAGCGTGTTTATGATGTGACGATCCCGCGTGCGCGAGGTTGATATCCGCTCTCCATCAGCGCCTTCGGTCTTCCTCGCACCTCGCATTTATGGGATCCTATTGTTCTCACCTCGTAGAAGCAGCTGTTCCATATTCGGCAGGGCGTTCGACGACATCTGGGCGGTGATGGCGGCGGTGGCGTCATCCAAGTCTACACTATCGAGGTGAATGCTATTAGTGTCGGAGCGTGCCGGACACTAATAATTAGCCTGCCACTCACATGATTCCACCATTCGTTCTTCCGGAGGCAGTGCAGACACGTTCATTGTCAACGATAGCATAGGCGTGTTGATTTCTCCTTGTAACTTCCAGATATGGGGCAACTACTCAAGGTTACGTTTAGATCTCCGTACTGCCTGTTGTTAATCGCCGCAGTATGCGGGTTTGCGGCGACGTCTAGTGTGCACTCTCTTCTAGAGGTAGTACTAATCCCGCCAGAGTACAGCTCTAGCTTGAATCGTAGAAAGCCCTCTCGCTCGTCTGTGAGTATTGAAGAATTCTTACGTCTTTGAGCCCTACGAGTCACGCTTACTCCGTTATCTTGCTTCTACATAGATGCTTTGGACGTGTCAGCAGAGCACAGGTCCGCGGTGTGCTGCAACACTGTAACGGCAGTGCTCTCGTCGCCAGCATAGACTCGATGAGCCTTGTTTTATTTTTATTTTTTTTAAAAAAACATATGACGTGGATGTCAATTGTTCCGCAACCCACGACCCCATCCCCGAAGCCAACCCCGCATTCCAATTTCACCATCAGGGTTCGTTATGTTCGCCCTAACCTTTCCCTACTGGACCTGAATTCTGGCTGTACTCGGATCTTTCGGGGTGGTAGTCCAAATACACCCCGTACCCCGACGCCAATTCCTACTGCTCCCGACTTTCTCATCGATACCAGAACCAATGATCATCCATTCCCTCTATCCGTATCAGCCTTGTTCTGGGACCCTACGCGAAATGGCTATTTCATTACGTGTTTGCCGCTCAAATGTCGATGCTCTAATATTTAATTTATTTCTTGATCTTGTCTCAACCTTCATGCGAGGCTCCAGCATGGCCTACCTAACGCGTAAAGAACACGGGATATTCTTGAACTAATTCTCTGCATAGTGAATGCTTGAGCCTTGACGAATATAATGCGTGTTTCCCTTGGAAATGCAACGTGTCTCAGCGAAGCATGCGCACCGTAATCACATGCAAACGCGTTTCCCTATCTTTTTAGTATATTCTGGAACAACTTCACAACCTACCCTCAAAATTCAATCAAACGACGGATTTCTTCCCTCATTTTGCTTTATGTTAACTCCCACATTCCACAGATATATCATCTCCACCAGTCTACCTGCTAAAGAGAATTCGTTTTTTCATCTGCCGTCGCTAACTTTATTTCGGTCCGTTGATACAATGTAATTCTTATGAACACTACACCATCTCCGACATATCTATACAGCGAAATTACATACGACCTCATGTTCATGATCCTTCCGAAATTTTCCTTGTTCCAGGGTCGGGATGGCCTTGTATTTATTCTAGACGCATCATTTCGTGCCTCAGGTTTGCTAGGGGACCCATACAATGCAATCGACGATGGTCTTCTGATAAGGGAGGTATGGCCCCGGTAACTGTCTCGTATCAAACCTAATCACTACACCCGAGACTAAACGGGAAGGCTGAAGGCGATATTATGGAGACTAACTCCTGGTTCTTGATCGGTGGAGATCCACCAACATAAGGTCTAGCATAGTTTCGATGCTGGGAGGTGCAATGTGGCATGCGTGCTCTTCCCATCTACGGTATGGTTAATTTCGTCCTTCGAGGCATGATCGTCAACGATATTCCCCTCATCGGGATCTCTGTCTTCACGACCGATAGTCCATGATAAATCCAACTTGATGGGGCTCTGACAACAGGGCTGACGGTGTAATGATGCTGCCATAATTATGGGTCATCTATGTCTGAAGGAGACTCCGTCCTACGTAAGCCAGTCTTTCTTCAGCCGGGAACTTTCATTAATGCGGATTTCGTTGCTCCGTAGTATTTTACTGAAGTTTGTTGGTCTAATCCCTGCTATCAAATTCTCCTCCGCAGAAAATTTTATATCCATCCATACAGACTCTGTAACCCGTACGTTAGGAAAAACGAAGCCAATTTATGCCATACATCGGGGTTCCGAAAAAATTTGATCTAGCATAGAAAGCTATAGATTGGGGAAAAGGGCTCCTGCTAAACACTGGATGCATGACCATAGTGTTTTGCTTCTTTCGTTTATGGATCTACCCGGTCCTACTCTGTTTCGCTTTTAGAGACTGGGCCCGGAAAAAGGTCGGCGTATGCTATAAGTAGGGATCTCAGCATCTGTTTTTCGTGTGTTGGCATTTCCGATCTAACATTGAAATCCTGAAAAAGAGATTGAAAAGGTTTCTGCTTGACCTTCCCGTCAAAATTCATCAAAGTGAGAATTTCTTTCCTTTTTTGTTCTCCTACGCCCTTTCTGTTGAAAGTTGAAGCGCTCTTAGCTGTTGCTAACAGAGCATCGCGTGGAGGGCAGACACATCCGGAATAGAAACAAGCTATGAACCACATAAGAATCATTCGTTGTGAACTCTTGGGAAGCGATTCTAACCCGCCAAGTAGATTCCGAGTCCTATGTGTGTAGACATCTCGGTTATGCAACTTTGACTTAGCCGTGAGGTCCTCACTAAGTCATGGTAAGCTCGTCTTCCACTGACTCAAGGTAAAGCTGAGTTTTCATTGCGGGACTATTTTGACCAGGCGTAAGCCGCTTACACTTCCAATCGAATCCATCAAGACCATCAGCGACAAGCTAAGGTAAATCCCTGCTTGCGGTAAGTTACTTTCATCCCTCATTTGCTAAGTGCACCCAACTTCACCTATTTGATTGTGTCATCTTCCTATATGATTTTGAAAGCGCATAGAGGCCCTTTCAACAGTTTTGCTGTTTGTCTCAGACATCTCCCCAGTTCGTAACGGATAGAAATAGAATATGCCAGTGAGCGAATAAACCCCAGCTGGTGCATAAATATGAGATTACGAGATTACACAACAGCGATAAGTTATTTCCCGAAATAATTTGTGGCTTCCGCTTGGCAATCTCTTCCCAATCCTCCACGACCGCCATATACTAGCCGTATCCGTGCAAGCGCCCGAACACATTCGGCAAGCGCCTGCAGAAGAGAAAAGACGATGAGAAGATTCTCGCGACCTTTGAACAATGGAAACATACTGAGAGGCCCTTGCTAGGTGCGTAAAGATGCGCCTATACCGTTTATATGTTGCATATTTTTACTAACGCTGAATATCCGCCGTACTGAAGCTTGTAACTGACCTTACCACAGCTGCGTTACGTGATGGCATTAAGTTACAATCTGTTGGATAACACGCGCACCACGGATCAAAGATCAGGCACGTTTTCCCAGCGAGTTAGGACAGAGCAGTTCAAGTTTGCTTGTAGGAATAGAGGCAAACGAGTACAGTACACTACTGTTGGAATTTGAGAGTTGAGCCGAGATGATGGCAATCCGGCATCATGCCGAGCTTGCTGATTAAGAGAGAAATATTAGGAAACTTGTAGAAGGTTCTAGTAAAGTAGCATTTAGTATATAAGTAGGTACAGTAGTGTACATCTGCATGTGTTTGCAGAGCTCAGCCAAGCGCAATACTATTGGCCTGACACCGCGCATGTACTAACTGGGAACGAACTGATCTACTCATCCCCCGTTTTTCACAACAACTACAAAATCTAGCTACTTATATACTCTATGTATCCTTCTATTACTTTCTCTCAATAATTCTTTACCAAACTTTTACTCAGCAAGACTGGGGCTAACTGGCCATCGCCCCAGCTCGCACAGCCACAGAGTCATCGATATTCCACACTATTGAACAGTCTTACTTGCTTCAGACGAGTGCCAGGAACCTGTACGTAATCTTTATTCTCACTAAAACTGGTACTAAAACTGTCCTACTCAGCAGCATGCTCGCAAAATAATCTCATATTAAAAAATATACTCCCAATCCCAAAAAGAATGAAAAGAGCTCCAACAACAGCAGTAATGACTCCAAGAAAATACTCGAGCATCGGTATCCGCACCATCCCAATCCCCATGCTGACAGCAGTGTAACTCAAGCCGTGCCATCCATAACTCAACTGGAGCGTGCCATTTTCCGCATCTTGCCTCTCGGTACGAACAGGATATCACACGCTTATTTTCGACACGTCTTCACAATATCGTTCTCGTTTATCTCCCCACATTTACGATGCGTTGTGTGATATTGGGTGGTCCAAGTTGGGCAGCACATAACGAAGCTCCAACCTAGCGCAGAACGGCTCAAGAATTTAACGGATATGCGTATGGTTCCGAAGCCCAAACATATGAATTATTTGTATGTTCTTCGTTCTACTTCATGTTGTCCCTCCCTAATATTTTCTACGGCTTAAATCGTTTTCTGGCTGGCCCTTTGATCTTAAACCTGGAGGAAAACATCTCAGATATGTGCATTGCGTTCTCCAGTAAAATGTCATTAATTGTTTCATTAATTTAAGGATAATGGCTGGGCAAGAGGCCGACGTCATGTAAGAAGATAACTATCAAATTGACCAAACTATGTCTGGGTGAGTGTTGCTCTTGTTTGCAGCAAGTAATGAAGGTGAAATAAAGGGTGTAGATATGCCGACTTCCTCGGACAATAGGGTACTGGTAATGGCCCTATACATAGGCAAGACAGACGTTGCATATCACTCGGTTACTGCCACTCGAATGCGATGGCCATCAAATGCTAGTATGGTTATACGGGTGTCACCATACAGATACCATAACTGTGCCGCCGAAAGCTCGAGAAGCACCGCACCGCCAGCCGTTGACGGCTATCTGTATGGCATGTAGCTATGTATCACTGGAGGATGAGGTTCAGCCACAATGCGGCTTGAGAGCTAAGTTCAGTGCAATAACTTTCTTTCTCATTCATTGCCCGGTGATTTGCGACACTCTCAAGATATATTCTTGCACATTTCGAACTACAATGGCGCAACTGTTAGAGGCGCCTTTCCATGGCAAGAACACTTGTCCAAAGAGAACAGCAACGTCGAATTGCACCAGAAAATCAGCTAGGTGCGCTTTAATGACTATATAGTATAGTTTTATGTTGGACTGATATACTGAGCACTGACCCTAGCATACAGCCGTATGCACAGCCGTGACGGATGTACTCGTACGGTCCGTGTACCGTCGACGGATTGGAAGCGATGGCCGTCTAACCGTATACGGTACAGCACGTAACCATAATCCCCAGATCCACGTCTCTGCGCATAGATATCCTCTAATTAACAGGCCACCAAACTGTGCGGTATTGTTGTGCGGCTACCACGATGATTGTGTCTTGTTCGTAGAAAAATAGAGCATGCGGTTACACCAATGCTTTGTTACTCGTTTTACTAGCAGGAAGAATAGACTCGCCATATGACACTGTCTTCTCTTTGTTGAGTTCATGACTGATATTCAAAAATAGCCATCTTTCGGTTCCTGAACTTCATTACTGGGGCAGCATCACCGAATACTGAATACCGATGTTCTTCTAGCAAGGAGTCTCCATCTCGTTCTATCAGCGACTCAGGAGATCTGAATTCAACTTCCGAGGCTAGAACTGCGTTTCAGCACATGGTAAACCCAGTCCTCTCTGTTGCAGCCAAGGCCTATGTCCTCTTGCAGTATCACATATTGAAATTAGACGACGCTGCTTTCTTCAAGGTCATAAATATGATAACATATGGGGCTGCTTTGTTGACCAATCGCCTAAAGGGGTCCCATTGACATGTACGATGCTCTTTACTATCCGATTCCACCGCTGTTATGAATGGATTATTGGGGGATCATTTAAAGCGACTGTTTTACACCCCTCTGGGAAAGCTCGTATCGAAAAGGTTTTTGGGAACATCATATGGATCAAAGACATAATCTTGTGAACCCGATATTCTTCGCTCGCCTGCAATTGTCTTCACCCGTGATTGTATTAAAGCCGCCGAACATCTGAATTCTCCCAGAAATGCAGACCCCCGCAGTACGTGACCTCCGGACCCTATGCTACTCTATGGCGTTGGCTTGTTTCTGTTTGAATTACCGAGATATTACAGACTCAGGCACTGTCCAGGTCCGAGATGCAGAGGATAATGAATTAATTCCTCCGTTGAAGCGGAGAATTCAGCAATGTCTTTCCGCGACAATAGGCTCCTTTGCCTACTTAAGTCAAATTTACTTCAATACTCATGGCCTTTGCCTATTAGAAGTGGGGACTGTTATTTTACATCAGAAAGAATCCAGGTCCTTCAACAATTATAGAATAGAACCTCTATGTCAGTTTATACTTTCCGACCATCAAGATAAATGACAGCTCATTATCAACGATGCTACCGATAAACCCGCGCATTGATGGATCCTATCAGAATAAACATAATTTGCCTCCGGCTGTGCCCAAGCCCGGGTAAGCCGCTTTTAATTACCGAAAGATATCTTTCTCGAACGGGCGCATACCACACATGGTTATCGGAACCTCGTGTTATCGTAGCGCGTGCTCTATCATCACCGAACAAAAGAAGGTTGAACCGATAACCCTTCTTGGAATCTTTTTCGGCAGCTGAAATCTCATCCATTACATCGGGTTTTCGATGGACACTTCAGGAAGATAATGCGAACCGGTAACTCGGCGATTGAAAGTATCAGTAGATGCCTTTCAGCTTCGTCGTAACTTGTAAGATCCACACCAAGAAAGAGCAACTGAGTCACGCTTCTTCTGCAACCCTGTGAGCATGGTCTCAAAGTTCCGACGTTTGGATGTGGGGCAGTACATATCTCATATAAACCCCGTCGGATGACGGTCGGCAGTCATCGATTGGTATTTGGAGGGACTGCGTCAGAAAATGGCGATATATTGGATAGCAGTAGAAGGGATTTATATGAAATTAATATCCAATGGGCATAGTCCGCTTCGTGTCAGTATCTCTTCTAAATCTTGACACAAAAAACTAGAGGCAACGCGAAGAAGAAAATCAAAGACAGTGGTTTTGTGTTCACTGCGTTGGCTGTTTGAGTCGGATCCAGATCCGAGCTCGAACTCGAGCCGGAAGGCCCATTCACAGTCCGAGCAGTGTCGTTCGACACATATCGGAACAGCTCCAGTACAAATGAGCATTGAGACACTTTCATAAGAGAATATGCATTACCTTGTCTATTCCTGCCTCGCTACTCATCATATCCTCGTTCGAGTGAGATACGCCCTCGATCCAATCGATGGTCGTCAAGGCAGGTATACCGCCCGCCAGGTCTTCTAGCATGGCGACAAAATTCCTTCCCCTTTCCAGATGTGTGCGTCCTTGGGTCTGTGGGTGATGGAAATGATTAGGTGGATGAACGGACCGGTGCTGTAAGACAGCTGCTCACAAACGCTTGACAAGAGATATCACCAGGGCCATTATCTGCCTATAGAAAGGAAAAACAAAATAAGAACAGTAGCTGACGGGTTGAATATTTCTAGAATAGATGCTGACCATTCCCCAGGCATAGTGTAAATTTCGTCCAATGTATCTTGAAATGATCCCTTCCCTGCCCAGCCTGTTCGTGTCCGATATAGCATAGGCTGGAAAATTGCCAGCTAAACCGTACTTGTACTTGTCCGCATCAAAGCAAAAGCTATCGGGCATCGGCCGATCTTCAGTCAACCAACATAAAGAGCCTGGGTTGGCTGAAAGGAATGCCATGAACAATGAGTTATTTCAGGAGAAGAAACAAAGCAAAGAACTCACCGATCCAGAAATGGAGCCGATTATCGTTCTCAGTCGATTTTCGCAACGTAGCATAGCGCTGTGTCATTTGGCCTCCAGCAGAATGTCCTCCAACAACGACGGTCTGTAGACGATTCGTGACAAATGAAACCAGAATGAAGAAAAACTCACGTTTAGGTTTGGGAAAATGTGTGTATCCATATAATATGCTACCAGCACGTCGAGCACATCAAAACTGCTGAAGTTTGTTACGAAGCTCGGCAGGATATTGGCTTTTCCGTCAATCCAGGTTGTCATCCCCCATAGTAGTACGTCATCCCCTGTTGTGCCTGCGTCCATATCCGGTTGGGTGAAAAAGCAAGGAGCCATAATGGAGATATGTTCACGTCTTATGCTTGGGTCGTGATACGTGGCATTATATAGCGCGTTGTTCATCACATTCCAGTCTGGTTGGTAGGGTGCTTGTTTGGGTGAAAATGGAGTAACAGGAGGAGACTTACAGTACCAGCAGTCCCGGTTCTTGTGTCGCTACAGTGAGAAACGCGGCGAGGGGCTGAAAGTAGATGCCCACCTTCCCAGGTAAGACAATGACCGCTCTTGTTATTCTAGAATTGTTCAGTCCGCTCGTTTGATATACAGGCTAAAGCTTGAATGTTAGATTCGGAGGCGATGATCAGGAAGAGGAACAGCCGAACCAGTTTAGCACCATTGTCTTGATTTACAACCCAACGAGGGTATGCTGTAGCGTCGCTCACTTGAGGGAACGTCTTCCAGCCGTTATCGGGATCACCACCGACGGTAGGGTTCTGATTGACCTGTTGCCGCCGATAGCGCACACTGGCCGAAGCCAGAGGCGCGAAGTGAAAGAGAAATGAGAGACGCATACAAAGACCTCTTCAGATGGTCGACGGTTCATGTCAACCTTAAAATTTTATGGCAATGCCGTATTTGAGCGGTCAATCATAATAGATGTCGGACACTGATTTCCCGAACGTGAATTTCTGGTGAGAAGCAAGGCTGTCTCAACCCAGCTGCCGTTAGCCTGCAAAACGGGCAATTATAACAGTTTTATAGGTAACATGCGAAAATGACCTAGGGAAAGGACAATTCCTTCGAACTAACAAAATATGCCGACGACGGTCAAAATTATTGAAAATGTCACGTCAGTTAGGCTGCAGTACCGAAGAACGAGATTACTTGCTATTGTCGGCACATGGGGGTATACACAACAGGCTACAGAACCGCGGATATTCTTTGCGGGACAGAGGACTGAGAAATACCCGACGGAGATATGAATCAACATCGGACGTGCTGCAGGGCCAAGGAATTATCGCCGCATTGCAATTGCCTCCTGAGTAAAATTTTATGAGGTTGAGCATACCTTGCTTTTTGAAACATAGATCAGCCACTGGTTTATTTTTTACAGAGAGCTAAATTTCACCAAGAACATTCAGAGTACGCTTGTCGCGCCTTCGAGATGCATGCAAGCAACATGCAAGAAAGAACGGTGGGGTGGCTGTGCAATATTATGACGTAATGCCCAGCCCCTTCACAACGACGAGCGTCAAGCGACCGTCGAAGAAGTACGCAGTATATAAAGTAACGCGTGGCCTTATAATTTCCTTTCTGCATAGTCTTTGCGAATCTCTCACAAGTACAGGCGCTCTTATCCATAGTCATCAGAGACGGTACTTCGTGCTGCGGCCACTTCCTCTAACTCCTTTAAACTTTTGCTGTACATCAGGGGGAAAAAAACTCGCTACATTGCACTACTTAGGTTGCATAGTGCAGATAGCGTGGTAGGAAAGTCCCCGTTACGTCGCATGTGGTAGCATGCTGTAGTGCACTGCCTCTGCTACCACATGGCTACCGTAGCTACACTATATGTTGTTGGGATTTTGCTGGAAAGTTCTAGAAGGAGCAATCCGGCATCATGCCGAGAGTCGATGAGTAAGCAAGAGAGTCGTAGAAAGTTATAGTACATTCTAGATTCTAGTGCGAAGTAGTATAAATATGAGCTCTGTAGGAGCCATAGAATAACAATTCCTTTACATCTGGCTTTACCAGCCTGGAGTCTACCCTGCGCAACACCCAGGATTCCAACATATGTCTAACATATCAATGCATAGTCCTATGTCATGCATGTAACCTGGTACTCACTAGCTTGGAAAAACACTGCTTGTTTGTACTTGATCGTAACAGAGAAGATGAATGTGTAATTATTCGTTGGACATTACATTTACTCTGTTACAGGATCGGGTGTGGTGTTGCTATCTACGTCGTTCGTGTTGTCATCCTCATCCTCCTTGCTATCAGTCTCCCCGGTCCGATCCTCCATATCCTTCTCGGCACGAGCAATGGCATCACTATCCACATGTCCTGAGGTAACCGCTTTATCGCCTACACCTGCTACCAATGTTACATACACCTGAGTGAGGAGTACGTAGTACAAGAGTTTTTTCTGATGCGGACTTTTGCTGCCAATGACTGACTTTCCCGACAGTACACCCAAGAAAGTAGTAGGCTTCTTGCCCTACATTATAGCGTTGGCTTATGCTTTAAGGACCACTTCTCGCCCGGTGCGAACAAGTCTCAGGCTCAGGTACTGAAGCAAGAGGGTTGGGAAAGGTGCGTGCCCTCTCATACACGCCATCTTGCGCAATATTTAATTTCTCATGGATACCAGCGTTTTTCTATGGCCACCTCAAGCAATGTGCAGACGACTCTAAACGTGTCAATGTGCTCTGCATAGAGTTCCACCTCGAAGGGTGTATCTGGGTTCTACCTGCAGCATTCGACGTCCTGAAGGACATCCTCCAAAATCCATTGATGTAAACAATTTACGCATGGCAATCACGAATCTGGGAGACACGGGACGAACAGTTCACCGTCATCACATTTCTCCAGAATTAAGGCATCTGTTCCTTGAAGATGAGTCGAACTTGGAAATCCTTAAGGTTTTACCTAGTACCAGCACAATTTTGAATCACATAAACAGAGAACCCGACACGTTCCTATGGGTGTTTTGTATAGACTTCAAGAAGTCGTTCTGTCTTTCCCTCTTTCAGTGTCTCTGTTTCGGACAGCATAATACATGTTCTCAACTAGGACTAAAAGCATAGGCTCCGAAGTTTGAGGGTGCGTGCGTTTAATTTCCTTATCATGCTACTACCGAGTCTTATTCTATCAAGTAACTCTAATGCGAAAACTGTACGCCGCTCGACAAAATTAGCCTCAGTAACGCTTTGATTTCTCCACCAGCCCACGAAGGTCAGATATGCTTGTTCGTTAACCTTCATCCGATTCGGATGCTTTGGTTTGATATAACCCTTGAGCTTGTTGCAGCTTCTCGGAGGTCACTACAGGAATCATGTTACGTGTAGGAATTTATCAACGCTCAAATGGTTTGAAATGGACAAAGGAAACGTTGGACTTCAAACGAAACACCGGCGGGACCGCTTCGCAGGCGTTAATTTTAATGATAGATTACCTTCTTTTGTACGGCAATAGGAAAACTAGAATGATTTCATGGGCGGAGTAGCAAGAGATGCAAAAGCTCTTTCATCCAGAAGACCACCACAATGCACTGCATAGTGGATTGCCATTCATCTATCTAATTATCAAGTTTGTTCGCTCCACTACCACTCATCGTCGTAGTATACGTCGAAGCGGACGTAGACAGTTATGTGAGGTCGTGAGTCGCTTGCGGTTCGACCGGGTGTGGAAGGGAACAGTGTTCGTAGATACGAATTATATCTAGATACTAAATCAGTAAAGAAAACGAAGAGACCACTTACTGGGCTCTGTTATGAAGGCTCGGGGCTCGCTCGATGGCTCAGTGCTCGTGGTAGGATGGCAAGAAGAAGGTGAATCAAATTTCGATATCAATCAAATACAAACATGAAGGAGGGGTAGCCGCACACGTTCTCTTGCGTCGCCAGAGCCCGTAGACAGTAACTTCGTGTATATAGATATATTCTATAATGAAAGATGTCAAAGAAATGGAATATTCTAGGTCAGTTACCTTAACCTCGAGCAAGACTAAACCAACCGGGACACGCGCAAATGCGACATAGGAAGAGTTCGCTGCCCCGCTCAGCCCACAAACTGTGGTCGAAACCATTGTGTCTAGATTCCCAAGCGCGCCAAGGAGGTGTCGTCCGCCGTTGGCGTTGGTCTTCGTGTCGGATGGGGTAGGATGGGGAACAGTGATGAAACAAACTAGAGAAAGAGAATGAATGAATTTAGAAGATGTTAACACACTGGTATATTCATAACGCCTATACAACCCGCACCCATCCTTCCACCAGTGCTAGAGGTAGCTCCATTGTCGGCGAGGCGAGCTACCTCAATATTGGTATCATGATCTTGAGCGTCGTTGCCCAAAGGCATAGGTTGTCAAAAAGCATGCTCGTCGGTCGTAGAGCTATGCAGCATCGCGTAGAGAGGCTTTATGAGTCGAAAAAGGAAGTTAAAGCGGAAGAGATGGTAGAAGAGAAGAAAGACACGTAGCAAACCGAAAAAGGAAGTACGAGTCAGCCGGCCTGAGACGTCGAGTCTTCAAGCGCGGCAACTTGTACCACCACATCGTAACTTTGGCTTTCACCGTGATGAGTTTAATACCATATGAACAACAAAAAGTCGAGAAACGACGGCCGCTAGAGTTTCCGAGTCACTGACCTGTAATTTCTCACCACATTTCTGAGAGGGGATGTGGCAAGGGAAGATGTTTTTGCGGGGATTCTGTGACTCACATATTTCATTATGGGTATTATACTATTTTTCGAGTATAGCTAGACAGTTCTGTACATCGAAATCTTATCGCCCTTCATACATGTCACTATTATATAGGACACTCCTTGCGCCGAGTGAGAGCGTTTCTCGCAGCCGAAGACTCCCCCCCCCCCCCCCCCCCAAAAAAAAAAAAAATCGTAACCCCAAGTCAATCTCTCTACATTCAAGTGCGGCGCGTGATGCAGATCTCGAATGGCTTTACGTGGCTGTTGACGTATATCATCAAGCACTGGATACCGGAGCAAAACCAGAACACATTACCTGGTGATTCCCGAAGAGAATTCAATGTCCGGAAGGGGCTTGACTGGACAACTGATATTAAATTTGGAGAGTATATTGGACATGGAAAGAAGCATGGACACTTCGGCAAATTGAATACCTAGCACGTGAATGAGCACAGAGCCGCAGAGGAGAAACGGATGATCCGCACCTGGACATGTGCGACGTCCATAACCGAATGCGAACAGACGAGGGTCTGGGTTTACGAAGGAAGAATTCAGGTTTGGCTCTGTGTATCTGCTTGGGTCGAAGTCGAAAGGTTGAGGGTACAGCTCAGGATCATGCATGATTGCCCTGTTAAAGAATAGCTATGTTCAGGGTTTGTTTTTCACAAGAGGTAAATGAACGCACCAAACATTGGCTATTATCGTCGCGTCCTTTGGTATCCGAAACCCCCGATATTCGTCTTCGCAAATTAATTTATGCGGGAGCGCTTAAGAATAGAGAGCTTTTAGTCAGTAGTAGATGCGACCGGACGCTGTTACTTACCAAGGTTAGCCACGGGAGCAAATCGAAGAATCTCTTTGAGAACCGCAGGCAAATATACTAGCTTGGAAAGATCTGCTGTACGAGGGGGATTGTCTCGTCCAATGACATCGTCTATCTCAGCTTGAGCTCTCTCTTGTACCTTAGAATAACGAGCCATGAGCATGAGGAATGATATCATAGCTGAAACAGTCTGTGAAAAACTACGTTAAATCAAGCTCGTAAGAATCAATTCCAACTCACGGTATCCGCAGCTCCCGCGTATAAACCTCCGGCGCACCATTTGATAATATCCTCCTCCTCAGGATCACTTCCGCTTTTTGTATTGAGAAGACGGGAAGTGAAAGACTCGGTGTATCCGCCCAAAGCCTGTTACAATTGATGAACCGTTGTATCGTTTATGTTTTCCCGTATATGAACACACTGACCATTTGTTTTTTAACCCATTCGTGTGGAACTCCGGACAGAAAATCCAGACGCTTCTTCCACTCCGCACCTTGCCATTTGAAACTAGTGAATGGTAACCAAGATGGGAGAAAGCGAACTGTTTGGGTATTTACCATCACTGCCAAGAGAACTGGAACGACCAGACGTACCGACGGGATAGTAATCAACAAGCCACCTGCCAGGAGCTAGTGCCTGTGCAGAGATCATGGCGGACTCTGCAGCGACACCAATGAAGTCATCATTTTCGGTAACGGTATATCCGTATGCCACTTTCATAATTACAGCAGCAGAATTTCTAGTCGTTGATGTGAGATGGATTAATGTCACCACGTAAGCACACGAGGGGACCTACCTCCGCAAATGATGTACATACTCTTCAGGGCTATTGATGAAACTCTCCATCATCGTGTCTGCCATAGCATCCAGGAGCGACGAATATTGCTGGGTCGCTTTCGCACCGATGCCTTCCTGAAGCAGTCGTCGATACTGTCTGTGGCGATTATTCAAGGACGATATATTGAACACAGATTTTCCGCGAGCGCATATCTCATGATACATCCATGCTTTCGGCCGGTCGGAGTAGATGTTGGCGCGCTTGTCAAGTAGATCTTGCACGGATTTGCTGTCGTTGAGCACGATGACGCGACGATTGTATACACGGAAGGATATCACCGAACCTTAATGATGAAGGGATTAGAAATGTCAAAGATAACATAACGAGACCTACTTCCGTAATGCGCCGCCCACCGAGCATACTGCTTCCATGGCGCAGAGCTGGCAAGGCGATTCTTGACACCAAGAAATAAACTTCCTTGGGGTCCAGGAGGAAGGGAGAGACGTCTAAGACTGAAATTATGTGCCCGTACGATGATCAAAATGAGGAAGATTGAGGTAGAGAAAATGCATGAAGAAGAGAGATTCATCGAGGGACCAGTTTTGAGAGGGCTACTTGGACTGACCTTTATATATGAAGAAGTGTTGGTTGAAACAGCAAAGAATTGTTCTAGGTCACACAACGCAACTATCTGGAGAGTTAACACAAGATGACTAAATCAAAGAACGGGTAGTTTTACACCGTTGCTGCGACTCATACCCCACAAGCTGTAAAGATAGTGCGAGTCGGGGCTACAGATCACTGTTTCACATGAACGGTGGCATTTGACGGTTGACCACGGGGATAACTAACCTCGAAATAGGTATATCGGTAGGCACTGATAACATGGTAGGTGCTGAAGCCACCAAGCGCTTGAAGCATCAAGACTCACAAATGCCCAGACCCACATGATCCCTAGCAAATGAGATGTCAGATATGAATGTTGGTGGACAATCTATCTGTAATGTGACAAGCAGAATGAATTCAAGATACGGAACTAAAACATCTGCCGCCGCCGGCTACTTGCCTTGCGTTGATGGCCACGTCACTGATGATTTAAAGATATCCGCACAACCAGGAGCATACACGGTGAGGGTCCGTAATGACTCACTTCGATCGTCCCGAAGAAGCCGGTCGCCTTGATTGCGAGAGAAAGTGAGTCTTGGGAACATCATCAATTCCTTGCTTACTTAGTCGGTCCTTAATTGATAGTTGCACCTTGAAATACGAATCCATTAGCTTCTATCGTCATTGGTCTATCAACAGTGTTTGAAAGTGAATCAATTTCTCCACTTCATTCGTGCCATCATTCGTCGTACACGTGGAAGGAGACTGGTATAAAAAAAATACCGCCACGTGCTGTATCAGGTTCAGGTCCTTGACAAGTCCTTTGATAGGATCAGAGGGACAACTCTTAGGACAAGGCGCCGAGATGTAACGACTGGATTTTGTTTACACCGGTAGCGCTCCATTGTGCGCGCAGTCTATGTAATACACTCCATCCTCTTTCCTATGTTTCATCGTCGGCTATATAGAAGTTACCGTCAGTCCCATGATTCTAGTAGCAGCAGATGGAGGGATGTGGGCACTATTAGAGAAGGGGGAAGGGGGTGGGGGGGAATCCAAAGGAGTCAGACCCCAGATTGGGGAATTAACATTTCGATTCTTCATCAAAGGGTCTAGACGACCCCCCAATATGACCATGACAAGTAAATTGTTTTGAATACAACTATATATGTCAATCTTCGTAGTAGGCCAAGGGGTAGGTCCTCATTAAAACTATGGAGACACTCACAGCCCAGCGGCCTGTCCGGAAGATGACAATTCCCCAAAGAGATGTGAATTGCGTTGACATACTGAGGCCGCCGGACTGGATCTAACGTTATCTGCCGGAAAAGTTTGAAGGGTGGAACCAGCGTGAAGAACGCCAAAGCTACTCCGCAGAAAACCTCGCATGACTGGCTATCGTCGTCGTTTGGGTTATCGCACGATTTTCTCAAGCGTGTGTTGGCTTCATTTCTGAGAAATTTTCATAGTTTGCATTACTATGCAAGCCTGTAGTTCTAGTTAGTAGTCGTCATGTTTTCAGCAGATGCAGTTGAACACTACGCACTTCTATTCAGTTCAGGCCCGGGACTCTAACAGAGGACATGTTGAAATTGACCGCACCATCAGTCCTTCAGCAGGAGGGACGGTGGTGACGGGACCGATGAATATGTTAGATGGTCAGTCGAGACCGTTGTTTGCGTGGGGACCTTGGGGTACACATGAATGACGACCGACAAAAATCGGTTTCCATCGTTGTCAAAATTGATCCGATATTACGCCGAAGCTGCTACCTTACAGGTACCGGTCGTAAGGGAAAGAAAAACTGTAGCTTCTGTAATATGAGGATAACGGAATCGCGAAATTGGCGCGTCAAGAACGGTAAAACGGCATCCAACTGAGGTTCGCCGCCGGTGATTATCTCCCTAAATTTAGGATCAGAAACTGATCTCGAAATCCTTCAAGAATGCCAATGGTCCAGGGTACAATACAGACTTAAAGTGATAACGTGGTGAACGGCAAGAAGGCAGTCAAGAAGGAATGACGCTATAACAAAAGAGGACTCCCTTCCGGTCCGAATCGGACCAATTTTGACCCCATTTCCTGTTTAGCCCTTCTTACAGATTGCCTCAAAGATGATCTTGAAAGTTACGCCTCAAGACCTGCGATTGGGCCAGAAGGCAATGACCGCCGGATTCAAAAGTCGGGGGAAAAGGCATGGACGTAAGGCGCCAAATTTTTGACAATTCTTTGCGGGCCAGTGACTGTTCCGGTTTCTTCCGCGATTCTTCTCGAAATCTCTTCGGACAAGCATAAAATCCCCCCCAAAATGTTTTTTTTCATATTACGAATATTAAAGTTGTTGGAGGTGTAAGGCCAATGTCCAATTTGAAGCCTCAATAGTGGCCAGAAAGGTGGATTGAGTTATTTACTTCTTTGCGGGGTCCTCAAAGCCCCGGATACCATGTGTCGAAGCGAACAAAACACTTGCATATGAAAGGAGTCTGAGTACGTATTCACGGATCGTAATAAGGCTAAGGCATACCGACTTTTCCCCGTGCTATTTTTTTTTTCTTCCATTGGCCCACTGATCTGGAAATGCATTTTGCTCTAAGTGCTATGAGATGTTATAGAGGCTATGTACGAACTGACAGCTAAGTCCCAAGTACAGAGGTCAGGTTCATATATAGACCCATAGCAAAGATAAAATTTCCTGATTGAGCATATTCCCCAAATTTCTTCAAAATGTGTCCCTCTATTATATTCAGAAGTTCTTCCTTCCTACTATTCGCGATTGATTTCGCAAATTGCTCACAAATTCTCACAATACTACCCCTATACGCGTTGAGATAAGATTAGATCGGAGCGCACCGCCCGCGATAGTGATCACCGTCTCCATGGCGTTGCCTCTTCTTCCGTCTTCACCGCCATCATATGTCCGACTCAGCACCAGCAAGCACACTCCCCTACCCGCCTGTCCACAAGGATAAAAAATTCGTTGTCCTGTCCGATTGGTGCGAAATCGTAATCATCGGAGGAAGGATACTAACGTGCTTGCGTATAATAGGGATGGCACGATAACGACGTGCGATTCGAACGATTGTGCGTCCAATATATGCCTGAGCTTGGGAATAATTGTACTTACTCACTACTGAGAAGATATGACTGATAACCTTGGGTACGGCAAGGAGAAAAGGAGACAAGGGAATCTGGATATTCTCACAGGGAAGGCTACGTTCAGGTGCGTTGTGCGGAAACACCATAAATCTCATCAATTTTTTGATGTACTTCAGGGATGCATTTCGGGAGATGCTGGCTAGTGTCGTTGCTAACGGACATTCACTTGAAGAGTGCAAGGACGTTTTGCGCAAGAGTCAGTCATGGTTTACCGTTCGACGTCTAATAAATAACACGTTGCCCAGATATACAGATTGATTCCGGATTCAAGGATTTCTATGCGTGGTGTAAAGCCAACGATGTCCCGGTCATCATCGTCTCTAGGTCGGCCTAACCTCCCAATCCCCGCATTTTTGATCTAACGTGAGTTAAGCGGCATGGCCCCAACTATTCGTGCCGTGCTTTCGAATCTTCTTGGGGAAGAAGCAGCCAACGAAATCGAAATCATATCTAACGATGTGGACCTCCACAAGGATGGGACGTGGTCCATTAAATTTAGACATCCTACAAGGTTAGCCTCTTTCCTCGATCTCTTTTTTTCTGATATCGTCGTAGTGGATTCGGACACGACAAGTCTTGGGCAATTCTTCCTTACCGAGACCTCCCAGAGCCTCCGACGCTGTTTTTCTTTGGCGATGGAGTATCAGGTTAGTGTCTACACGCATGGCCCAGCAGTGTGCTCATGTTGATTCTGATAGACATGTCTGCTGCTAAGCATGCGGACATTCTGTTCGTCAAGACGAAGGATCAAGGAGACAATGACTTGGCAGCGTACTGCACTCGCGAAGGGATTAAGCATATCCTCTTTGACGATTTCTCTAAAGCACTGCCTATCGTGCAATCCGTTATTAGAGGAGATTTGACTGTAGAGCAAGCTCTCGCCATTGGTCAGGTTTAGATGATTGACATGTAGATGCCTAATATAACTTACGGAACTAACCAACCTTCAGTACCATCGTTCATGACCTACAACTTGACCTCGTTGATTCAGATACAGGCGAGCATGTTACTTTCGTAGAGGAATCATTTTCCATAGTGCAGATGTTGAAATATGGCTTCTTTATTTTGCGCTCCAATTCATGGCCCCAAGTATGCTCTGATGTATGCGAAGGAATGTCCTGTAAAATAGCAGCAGTTGTGTCTCGACTGTGGGCCAACATATAAAGACTTCGCTCGAGTACAGTGAGCGATAGCGAATCGGGATTTTATTGACAGAGTAAGGTGAAAGTTCACTGGGTTCGGCGGAGAGTGGATTCAAATAAAGGCTCACAAAAAAAATACCACCTGAATTCAATAGTTTCCAAAGTCACACTGAGTTCTCGATAGCGCCATCGGCAGCCCAAGGTCTCATTGCACGCCGAATGTGGATTCTCGATTTTAATGCAACACAATATTGCAACTCGCTTAAACATTCATTACACGCGACATAGACACGTCTTTTCTATTGTGATACCAAATAATATTCTTCCCATGTCGTAAAGTCCAGGTTCCCACTTCCATGGCTCGTCAGTTCAATTTTTTCGCGTTCTTGACTGCTCAATAACTGCTTTCCCCACATGGCGCGGCGGATTCCCTTGGTTCCAAAGGCAAGAAAAAAAATACGAAATCACATATTTACAACGAAGTCCTTACGGATACGCATACTAGGACCCCGACGAATTCCCATCCAAACACATCAACTGCCCTTCATGCGAACAAAGGACTGTTCTGGATTGTCACGCTTTCATTAAATTTCAACGCGTTACGACAAGACACGGTCACGGGCAATTTATAAGCAAAAACGGCGACCTGTGTAACCCTGTCGACGCAACCTACACCCCCACAACCCCTAAGACTAACAGCCCTTGGTTTCTTTCTCTTCTTCTTGACGAATTGATACTGACTCCATCATCACCCTCCTAGCCCATAACAGACGCCAGTTCCCTAATATCTTGAGCTTGTCGTCGACACTGATATCTTCGACCCCAGAGACCGCCACCACCGATACATAGTCGCGGCCCAATTTTACACCAAGTGCTCCGCAATCAATAGGTACGCAGCAAGATGGGCGGTCAACCACTCTCCGAACGCGAACGGGCCTACAGGGTCGCATGCGAGCGGATCGCGCTCAGGGTCAAGGGTAAGCAGCAACAGACCTCTGCTAGTGCAGAGGCTAGGCCAAATGATCCTGAAGGTAGTTCAGAGGTCGCGCCACGAGAAAAAAATACGGTAGGTCGTGGGGGACGAGGAAACGATCGAAGAAAAACAGGCCCGAACGATAATGACGGCAGAAATGTCCATTTCGACAACAAGGTCCATATCCGATGGATCGAAGCGGCAGGATGTGAGCCCATCTTCGCGAATAACGCGCCTCCCATTGCTGCCACCTCGCCCATTGGAATACTAAAGCGCCGGCCCGATCATCCGATTACCTTCACACCAAAAATTTTGGCCAACTTCGAGCATGGAAACCCAGCCCTGTTGAAGGCCTCCTTGACAGACGACCCAAGGCTCCACGATTGCAACGACTGGAAGCAGTCAATCTGCACTCCCAAGGTCGATGGCGCAGTAATTCTAGTCGACGGCCTGCCGAACCCAATCGAGATCCCAACCAGCGAGAACCACTTCTTGTCAGTGCGCCGAGTGCTGAAGCTTGTGTGTTCAGAGTTGATGAAGAACGTCGAGAATAAGGTTTGGTGGATGTCTGTTGAAAAAGAGAGGAGAGGAGAGGTCGCAAAGGCATGGTTTAATCGCGTCCAAAATGATCGCAACTTCGAAGTGGGAGAATATGTCCCGAGTCCGCCTCTCAAGCTTATCGATTATTTGCTGGAGGGCATTGTCTTTGATGGGTTCTCATTCATGATGAGGGACGCTTCTGGTCGGGCATGGTTGAAGATGCACACTAAGACCGTCCAGTGCGCTTAGGTGCAGGAAAAAACGGAGAGCCTATTTCTTATCAGGACAACCCTATCCATATAAGTCAATTACGCACCTTTTTATTTCATCGCTTCAACTGTCCGATATTAGCATCCACCACACCATCCGAGTACTTGATTAAAGCAGATTCACAGTTTTATCTGTACAAGGCATTAATGTACAAAGAAATACAAAAAAAAATCTAATCCATACCTGTGGGCACGCATCACCGCGACAGCTGACTGAATGGACTAGGTTTTTGGTCGAAGAGAATGTATAGGGCAGTAAAGTAGCTCATAAATGTATAACGAGCGAGAAACTAGGAAAGAGAATACGCGAGGAACAACTGAGGATGAAGGGAGATGGTCGTCAAAGAAGAAAGGAAGGGATGGATAAGCAACAGCATACAGATTGAGAAAGTCCGCTGTTTCGGCCCTTCCCGGATGCGATCGAGTAACGTTGGTTATTCCGAGTCAATCCTCTGCATTCACGCTCCTCACCTACAACATTAGTCTCTGCATCAAATATCTGAGGTGGCTCCTGTATGAACGGTGCGACAGTATATAGGCTCTTGAACGAGTTGATGTCCAATATCAAGACCGTATGCCTCAGTACAGCTACACTATTAACATACGAAGCATGTATTCAGCGACCTGCGGCTTGTTATCAGCGTTTTGTATTTTAAACCAAGCATAAGAAGTGACTCGGCCCAATGGTGTCTATCCCTTTCCAACTCGCTACTGACAGAATTATCTACTCTTCAATCGTTCCCTGAACTTCCCCCTTTGTTTCTTACTATATCTTGATAAGCACGGATGTTCGTTGTTCTGAACACCGTACTCCAGACAAGAACGAAAATCTCTTTAAAATTCAATTCGTTCTAAGTAGAGACATTGCATGTTCGATCGCAGTCTCTTTGTCTCCAATGCGACCATGAAAGTCTGTAGGTTGTCGTAGACCAGTGCGTCACATTCAGTCACACATATATCAACTTCTGTATGAACCTTCCGTGCATGCATATGTAGCTACAAAAAGTCCGTATCTGCGAGTCACGTCCAGACGTCACGCTCTTTCCTAACCCCCTCTGGGTATATAATCACGAACTCACCTCTGCAAACGCCACAACCTTCAAACTCGTCAAGGATACGATACGCTAATTCAAGACCTAAAATCAGGAAAATCAGCAAGTTCCCGAGCTACAGGAAATAGTGGAAACACTGCAGGACGCGTTGAAGGATAATAATGTTAGTTGAAGAAAACGCTAGCTTTCTAGGACTACCTGTGTGAAGTTTGAAGTAAGGCTAGGTTCTAGGTGCAGGTGATATCTTTGTGCGGGTTCAGTGTGCTGCATTGTCGTCATTGGCGTTCAGACTTCCGACCAGTTTTCATTTCTTTTCCGGTCAGGTGCCTCAGTCAGTGTGAAGAAGAGTAACTATAAGCTTCAAATAATAAGAACCTACTATATCAAGGAATGGAATAATTACTAGGTTTGATAGAAAGGACCACTATATAAATCAATTATACTTATACAATTCAAGATGCAAGAAAGCAAGAACTAAGGATAGAAAGGGAAGGGTACATGAGAGGTGAAAGTGAGAAAATGAGCGGCCAGTATCAAAGAATTAATCTATCAGCAGCTCTGGATTTACGCCATTCTAGCACTGTAGGCTTTCGAGGAAGCCTCGAATAGGGTGAATAGCACTCCATTTGGGGAACGAGCATCGACTCTTCGTCACGTACACGTTCAACCGTCTTCTCGATAGTGACCTCGAGCTATAATGGCATTGGCATCGGTATCTCTTTGTGAAAGGCAACCAGTAAACGCACCTGCCGCATCTTCCCCCTCGGCCGATAAGCAAACTATTCACGAGAAATTGTCAGTTAAAACCTACAAAAAATGGCTCATATGCGAGATGTCCTACCTCTGCATGCCGAGGTTGGTATTGTGTGTAAAAGTCTTCCGAAGAGAGGACGGGTAGGTCGCCCCATGCTCGAGCTTTTTGGCCGAGTTCGCGAAGTTCCTTGCGGGTATTGAGCGAGGCAAGGACGGAATTAGCGTAGACTGGTGTAGATCAGCTAGGCAGTAACCATCAACATAGATAAATCATCTTACGCTTTTCAATGACGAAGTGAAGACCGAGGAATACGAGTTTTGTGGGCATGACGAGCCACTGTTCGCAAGGGAGATAAAAATTAAAAAAATAACAACGGGACTAAGAACCTACACAAATTAACGATGCTGTTGTTACTACACTGCAGACGAACCGATTAGTGCTCATTGGCGAATAAGGAATGAAATTCCTTACCTCGTAAGCAGCCCATTTTCCAGCGTGTAGAGGGTTAACGAATCTATGACTTGTAGCATGCTATCCATCAAGGCGTGTCAGGTCTCATATTTGCCATTCTTGGAGGTGATGTACGTACGAGGATGGAATATCAATCCGCCGTCGCAGCAAGTGCAGAAAATAACACGACCAGGCCGTAATGAGCAGGTCAACGGCAGTCGATAGGGAGAGGCCAGTGGTGAAGATCCACTGGTATTGAATGTCAGTTTGAATTATGTCCGTTCGCAAAAAGAAGACCGACACCAGGATAGTCCTTGTTAAAGGCGGAGAATCGATGTAGCCTTACCCTGTTACAGTAACTCAGGAATGGACAAGCAGACGTGTGGATGAAGGCTCTTACATTTCAAAAGTAGAAACTGCGTATCATGATTCAGCATATGCAATCTTATGTGAGAGTCATCAGACGAGATGCTTACCAGATGCCGCTCCTGAAACGTAGGGAAGGGGTGATTCAAACAGAATTGTTATCACAGAGATCTGCATCACTCACCAAGCCGCAAAAATGCAAGAAAAAGCTGGCAGAATATAAGGTCAAACGCAGCGGCACCGAATAATGTGTGATCCTTACGATAGGAATGGTTATAGCCCATTTCTGATCACTAGCTAGAAATTTTAATTATTAGCGGCCGGTACCGACAGCAGGAGCCGTATCGCGTACATCTATGTATCTTCTCAGAAAAATAGCTGAATAACTAGTGAGCGTTTCACATAGTAATGCGAAATTGAGGGGGACATACCAATGCGAGATAAGTGTTTGTATGGCCTGGGAGTGTGCTTAAGCGTTCCGCAATGCCATAAAATGAAGTAATAGAACGAACATTAATCACGATAGTGAGCTTGTATTACGAAGTGAGCGAATAATGAACGATTATAGGGGGAATGTGCGCTTACAGCGATGGACCTTCATGTATTTAAGGCATGAGTCAGTGTTTCGTGAACGGGAAACGCTCACGCTCACCAGGGAATGTGATCAGTCCTACCCTGGACGCCAAAGTATGTGATGAGATAGTCAAAAAGAGACACGAAAATGAATGTGGAGTGGAGGATATCAAGGATCCTAGTAGTGCATTGGTGATCCATTCCTAGAAGTACTGATAGGTGCATACCAGATAGCTATCACCTGTTTTGCGTCGCCAAATTAACTGGCTGTAAAACCAGCAGCGAGTGAAATGCGTACCATGGCTTTCTTCCGCCAGGAATCCTGCATGTAGAGCCTGAAATAAATGAGAGCTTGTATAGTGACGATGCCGCTCAACCTGTGTTCTATGATTAGTCATCAGGAGCAGTAGCATGATATACGTGCTCACATCGCTGCAACGAACCCGCCAGCCAGCATCGCACCATAGGTCCCCAATACTTCCATCGGTCAGTCTGAAGAGCTGTAAGAGAGCCACCTCTAGTCGCCGAAGGCCAAACTAATATATATACAGCCAGGATGCCGGAAGGTTGATAGGTCGTGTCTCGAGCGACTCTCGCACAACTTTGGCGTTCCGGTTACTTCATGGGGTATTGTGTCGCCCGCATATAACCATAAGAGCGTAAGTCTACTTTTGTGTAGTGTTACACCTGTCAAGTCTATTCATGAGTTTGCGTGCTGTGTTGATATTGTGGTACCTGAATGACGAAGGGAAGTATCTTCGAAGGAGATACAACGAAACCTTCCAATAAAGCTGACAATGACATTTGTACATTGGACTTTATTCGTGATTTCTATCGTCCCTGTTAACGCTGCAAGAATCAGACTTTCTCTTAATTGTACATACCAATCACCATCTAATCAGCATTAACTCCGGACCGTTGCCATGCGTACAATGCCCATTGTCATCAATAAGGCTTCTAGTGTGAGCGTCGCCAATAGTCCCATCCCGATCGTCCTATAGGGATCAAACATCATCAGATTCCATCATTGACAAAGAGCCACTGTATCAGGTTTCACCCGTACTTTGGCGGAGAAAAAGTCTAGAGTTGTCGCTTCAGTCTTCGAACCGGCGTCCTCTGCCCACTCTGTAAGCTTCGGGTCATCGAATACGCCAAGTGTTTTATTGTACACTTGGACATGCCTGCGCACGACTGCTGCTACGGATCAGAGCACAAATGATCTGCTAAATATATACAGGAAAGTGCGATTTCACAGGCTTCGTAAATCTAGACTTGCGGTCAGAATCGTGTATGGAAAGACGCACAAGAACCACCTTCTGCATTTTCCCATCTTCCTCAGCTTGTGGCCGTGGACGTGCCGTGCCGTGCCATGTTTGCCACTGTCTCCATGCCTATATATCTCTCTGAGTCTTGCGATGTCAGGTACTCCCTTCTTTTCGCGTCGTAAATAAAAGGACGCTGATACAGACAATGACCGCAAACCTGCGTCGCAGATGCAGGAGGAGTATCACACTTGACAGATAGACAGTAGACAAGAAAGCGCTTGTGTCTCGAGTCAATATCACCTTTTGAGGGGACAGTGTGGATTACGTACCGGTTGAACTCTTAGATCTGAACATTCGAATCTTCTCCACATAAGACCCGAGTGGCGGTCCGAAGTTGCTGCGCTGCAATCGATACTAACTGCCGTTAATAAGAGGATTTTTTGACCCGGCTGGGAGACACTATCAGCGCCAAAACGAAACAGTCGTCAGTGTAAAAGCTCAATACGCTTATTTCACTCTGAGCGATGCGACTATTGGGAATAACGACACGACGACTAGATCATCTTCTTCGAGCCCTTTTGAGGAAGAATGTTTACCAAAATGAAGGCAAGAAAGAGCATATCCTGCCAGCTCCAGCGTTATGCCTATCTGCGAAGCTGTAGGGATAATGAACAGAAAGAAAAAACCTACAGCACTTCCGTCCTATGACCGCGACAATCAGATCAGCGTTCATCAGAATGGCCCAGACGTGAATACATTCCAACTCTGGTCTAGTAGGAACAGAGCAAAGCTAGGCTGATTATGGTGAACACTCTTTAGGTCCGAGACGCGTCACTAGTCCAGGAACGAATCTATCGTCGGCAATAGCGGATTTCGAGGAAGTGGAGTCATTAGATTATTACTGCCTTATTGCCAAACAACAGTTGAGTCCCTACTGTAAAGGTTCGAACCGTTCAAAGTGAACTGGTAAAAGCACAGGCAGAGGGATGAGGGAAAAAGGCAAGCGAGAGGGTTATCAATTACGGTGCGGCAATCACCGTGGTCGAAAGCAAAGCGAAATACGATATGCCGAACGGGGCAAATGTACGCTACACAGCCACAAGTCCCTCTTGAACCTGATCTACGACCTTCACGACTATACAAGCTAGTTCAAGCGTCCATTATTGGTTCATCCAATTTTGTACGGAAAATTATATGCCTCGAAAAAACCGAACGTGTATCTTTTGATATTAAGGTCTGTCGGAATAATGCGAGTTCGAGAATTCCGGCATGCTGAGTTAGAAATTGATTGTATAGAATAGGCAGAAATCAGTATGAATATACGAAGTCAATCGGCAAACTCCTCACGAGTTTGTAATACAAGTTCTGCCTCATCAGGTTTTTGAAATTTGGCTACCTCTTATATTCATGAAGGCCAAATCTTTGAACCATACAAGATGAGTCTCGTGATTTTAATTTTAATTTTATCGTATAGATACTTCCTGTCTAAAGTGCGGTCTCTCTGAACCCTCAGCAGACTATCTGGACCTCACCGTTTTGTTAGTTCGGCACATTGTATTGAGGCGTCAGTGTTGCTAATGCTGTCCATCTTGATACAGAACTGACCTCTCTTACCTCTCTGCGAGATGACACACATAGCGGGCATGCAAAAGTCAAACGTGCTCTTGACAATCGGAACTCTCTCATTAGGTCTTACATATGACGTCTTCCTTGAGAGTTTAAGCACTAATACTTATTCTCAAAGTTTTATACCATCTACAAAATGGAAACGATAGCGGTGCCCATGGATTTGTGCTCGGATCTACGGCTTTTGGCGCGACATAAGTCTATATCTTCTCCGTCGTTATTCTCTACAATTTCCATTGATAATTCGAGCTCCATTCATCATGCCACACTTCTGGTTACAGAAGCCCTTCAACTGACCGGAGATTACCCCCTGACCATAAAGATTCATTGACGCATCACTGACTCTTCATTTAATGCTATTTTCAAACATTTTTCTCTGTCTTTAGAGTGTTGGTCTCATGTGGATATCAAATAGTAGAAGGCTGTAATCTACCGCGCCTATTCCAGGGTCTTCATCTGCTAAGCTTGCGCCATATAATATTAGAGGTCGCGGATTGCCCCCTACCCCGAACTGATATTTTATGTTTTGTTTTTTCATACAACAGCTTTCTATGCGATGTACCTGTTACTCTCCGACACCTTCATCATCTGATTATTTGTATCACGGATAAAAAGGAGTTTTGGGACATTAGAGATGCTGCAGCGAGTTTCAAGATGTCCACCGTCCTAAAAGATGGAACGTTCGAACGTGGAACATAGACAAACGGTGACGCAGGGTATTATCAGGTTCTTTGCTGGCCACATTCCCGGCGCCTAGAATTCTGTCAATCGTGAATCCCATTCACCCTTAGTAGCGTTACTTTTCCCTCACTTGAGGAGTTCTAGACGGTGTCAAGATTTCCTAGCAATTGTCCCGGGAACGGGGAGTGGAGCAGTTCCTATCGTAATCTTGGGACGGTCACTGAAGTAGTTGTAGAAGTAAAACTTATCGTTGATCTCATGTGCCGCTCTCAATGCTCCGTTCGTTCTTTCATCCTCATATCCCCCATTCTTGTCCCAAAATACGGAACCATTCTCCTGTCCTCTTTCAACCCGCTTGAGGCCACCTTTGATGGACTTGTATTCTTTGGAAATGCAACCAGGATGCTATTGTCACGAAGCCCATATATAGGGGTTCTGATATAATGTACAAGCTGGCGGAGAAGAATTGATATGTCAGTCATATCTCCCATGATTGCTTTCGTATCCAGAACGAACCATGCCTCCAAATATCCTACATCTGGATGATTGTGCTCCGAAAACGTCGGCCGTCGCACGAGAGGATATTTGGCGTGAGAAATTCTGCCTATGCGGACCGTCGTGTCATTCCTGGACCAAACATCCGCAATCAAATTTTCGTCTTGCGCTCTTACCACAGCGTTCTAGCTCCCGTCACCGTGTCCCAGGTCCCGTACAATTTAAGACCATTCTTTTCGATGCATCGACGTCGGAGTCGACATGCCTTGCGAAAGGCTGTCTAATCGGGGTAGAGATGTCGAAGGCGGGGCGGCAGGCTTCAACAAATTAGGCGCGTTACTTTGGTGTCCAGGTCGTGAATTACATCCTAACTTCTGCAGCAGCATGCCTTCTATGCTTGAATGGATGCCGTGATACAGATCAGCTTGGTTGCACGGTGTATATGTAAGACTCGTGCATAGCCTTTTTTCGTAGCGAAAAATTTACTCACCCCGCTATACCAGTCTCTCATCGGACCGTACCAAATACATCCCGCAATTCAATGTTGAACTTCAGAGAAAAGCAGCTACGACAGCGGATTAGATCGATTTCTGGGGGGACCATCTCGAGTGGTCAAGCCAGGCACTGATGTTGATATTGAAGGTAAACGCGTTTTTTTTTGTTAACAAGAATGTCGCCTAATGGTTGATCTCAGACCTGTATGACTTCTTCATGACTTAACGGTCCATTGGCTAATGTAAATCTTGACTGCAGTCTGTCGAGTCTTATGGGAACTTGATGTTTCATTATGCTTGTCATCTCTTCCGCCGCGAAGGAAGCGTACTGATGTTAAAATCATCTACATCAACCATCACCCTCATCTCGAAAATACATTCTGTCTCATTTTCGACGACGTCGGAACTCTCTACTTGCGTACCAAAGAATATCAACCGGCCTATGATTGCGCAACATTTTGATTCTACGGGTGACAATGGTTATGGCACTACTAGTAATCAAAGGATACCTTGAGTTCTAAACGAGTGAAGATAGTCGGAAAAGGGTCTGAGTAGACCAAATACGCCACTCCCGTCTCCGTTGCAACATTGTTCCATTGAATGTATGCATCCTTTTTCTTTCAACCGAGAGCGCGCGTGCTGAATAGCCTCAGATTTGGGTCTCTTCGTAAGCTCTCACCGTCATTGTGTGGCTATCGCTATGTGCCTTCCTTCCCGCTCAAGTCTTCGATTATCGAGCTTCGATGCTCCACAAGGACCACCTACGGAGCTATTCAGGAGTCTCCAGCCTTGATTCATGTCTCGCAGTTGACAACCATTTCTTATTCATACGGAATGATTCCCGACTCGCTTACAACGATGCTTCGTGCCAACCGGAAGAATACCGAACAGCGCCTCAGTACATTAGGCATAATGCCGTGTTTACTCTTCGGATCAGGAGGTAAATACGGGTACTGCTCTGCTAGGAGGAAAAGTTGACTGCGTGGCCCCTCTTTGTGGAGGATCCAGGTGCTGGGGTCAGGGTTCGATTGTGAAGACATCCAGCTCTGTGCCGTTGCATGGCACGATCTTGACTATTCACAGACGTTGGAATTATTCTACTGCATTGCCCAGGATCGGCAGAGCCTATGGTAAGCTCAGTAGTCACTCATCAACCCATCTAATTTTTCCCCATTTCTCGTTGAATAGATATTAAGCGGAGCCTATGCCATCCGTACCAGTGCTCACAGCTCTGGTACCCCGTTGATTTTTAATGTTTTGGTCGACAAGGCTCGTGTTGTCTACCACCGGAAGTTGGGGCCCGTCTATCCTCGGCCTTCCACCCCTCGGCCTGGCCTTGTTCTGCCTTCTTGACAGTATACCTTTGGTGATTTGATCCCTACGCCGTAATGCTAGCGCCAATTTGCTTCTGTGTCGTTCTCAAAGAATATTCACTGACATACTAGCATTTGGATCTCGTGGTTGTATCGCGAGATGCACTCATATCGAGTGCAGCAGAGAAGGGATGTTACGTTATTTCTGGCACGCTCGACTTCTCGTCACCCATTGGTGGGGTTAGGGTTCGGCAAGACCTGGATTCCGTTGGTGCGAGCTCAAACTGGAACAGAATTCAAATTAGGATGACGTCCGTATACTTCGGACACATTGCTGAGCACGACTCTGTCAGTTATAAGATGTAAGTTGAGTGTTGTCTATGATTTACCAGCCTTTCTAACGCAGGATCGTTTCAGTAATTGTCTACACTCTCCTTCTCCCTGTATGCGAAGTCGACTGCTGCAGTGCTCGTCCCACGCCCACGCATAGCGGATCAAATGAGGCTGCGCTCATGAACGGGAAGATATTGCCGTACCTTGGGGATCGGAACGTGGCTAAGAAATGGAGAGGGTGGCGTAATTCGAGTAACATTCGAAGTCCCGGCTCCACGGAGTGTCCAACCTTCGTCGCTCGTGTTACTCGAGGCATATGCGTGGCCGTTTTCACAATGACGATCTATGCATCTTGTAATTTCCTGGTATCTACAATCCAATCGTCACCATGGAAAGTGGGAGAAACATGGCCCGTTTCAATGTGTAAGTGTTTGCTTATTTACATTCGTTCCAGGGCTGAAGACATGCTAGTGTCCTTAGGAGCCACGACGATGATGCTACTACTACTACAGTGGTGGTACATTCCAGTTACGTATGATGCTATTGGTTGTACAATATGCTTGATTTAGTTCTTTTCTGGCGTCTGTGTCTACGCCCTATACCTTACCCTCCTCAAATGCATCCGCCACTTATTCTGGTCGCCATTGCTCCTCACGCTCAAGCCGTCGAACATTGTCGTAAAACCAAACCTCTTATCAACAAGTGCCTCACAACCGCAACCGCATCTCTCCTTATAGCACCCGCCTGCCACCCCCGGCTCGAGGCGCTCCCGTAACACGGTCTGCACCCGTGCGAGCACGTCATGCACGGTGACGACACCCCTTCCGCCAGCATAGACTTCAACGTTGAACCTCTCAACCCTGTCTATCTCGACTAGGATGAACACTCTTCCGAGAGGTGGGTTAGATGCGGGCTCAGAGGCTGCATGAGGGTGGGGGACGATGCGGCTTGAGGAGAAGAAGTCGATGGGCTGGCAAGTCCCCAGACGGAGGGCCCGGTGAACAGAGAGACGCGCGGATGGGAGCGGAGATCGGTTAGACGCGTATGGTGACCCGCCAGTGTGGGGATGCGAAACAGAGTGACGCCGTGGTCGAGGAAAGGGAGAAGAGGCTCGAGGAGCTGTGCTGGGTCGAGGCAACTGCATGCTGGTGTGTCGCTGTGAACGTCTTTGCTGTGGTGATGGATGGAAGGGCGATGGTGGGCGAAGACATGGGCGAGGGGCAGAAGATATCCGATGTCGAGGAGACGAGAGGGACCAGGCTGGTGAATGGGGAAGTTGGTGGGTGGGAGGCGTAGGGCTGACGAGGAACGTCACATAGAAAGGTGACGGCGCTGCATAGCGGCTGAAGTCGTCCTCCCAATGAACTCGTTTAGTGGACACCGGTGACATGAGAATAGTTGAGTACTTCAGTGAAGATCACCTACCCATTTATATCCATTTGAACGTGTTCACTGTTTCCCAGGACGTACTATCGTTGCCGTATATATTTGTCCTGTTGCCCCGAGCTCCATTCTATCGTTCCGTTCCTTCGTCCCGCGTCTTCCAATAACTTTGATGGTCGCGAATCAAAGTGAAACGCTGCGACCAAAGAAGAGCTCTATACCAACGCCAATAAGAGCCTCGTGTATTCAGGCATAAGTTTCACAGAAGAGATTGGGTGTGTCGGTCTCTGAATCGTATTGAGACTATAGGCCTTACGGCATAATTTAAGGCAGCCTTGCTCATGCATGATTCTTTCCAGATTCGCTTCTTCATTTTGTCCATGCATATCATATACGGATGTACTCCGAAGAGCAGAGATGACGCCCTTCGCATTGACGTCAGTCGAGGACATGTGTAGTGACACCCTGAAAAGTACAACGTATAACAAATTCCCCACACTGGCAGTCGGTCGATAGAGAGGATTGCTAGTATTCATCTGCAAAAGCTTGGGTATATTCACAGTCTGAAATGAAATTTCACGACTTAATCGACTTAAACTGGCATAGACCTTGGAGGGGAACCGATTTCCTTCAATAACCCTACGATCAACTGGCGGGCAAGAGGCAGGCTCCAAAAATGATCGGTTTAGTGATCCGCGGGAGCGGAATACTACTGGTATTTCATACCGTTCCTAGGTTTCAGCGTTGACATCATGTGCAGAGCCTTTGGGTTAATATCTGTCTGTACGTGCAGGCGCTGGTCCTTAAATACCAGGATGTCTGAACATCTAAAGGACATTGAGGTGGTGCTATGCCCTTTTGCAAACCTGGCAGCGTCGAAGTCTATGGAGGTACGTGCATTTTCTAACCTCGACCAAGCACCTGCCGTGTTATAGGGTTGATTCAATACGAACAGGCTTAGAGACATCGAAGAGCCAATAGATCATCTATTCTAGGCATTGATGAAGGATTCACTTTTAGCAAATGAATCGGGTGTATTGTTATCTCTCTCTTTGGTATGTCGAGAGCAGATCAGTTTTCGTAACTGTAACTCGGAATAGTGTATTCAGTCGTTCCTCGTTACTCCTAATACTCAATTGTGTGTTTATGCCGAGTCTTTTTCTATGCCTAACCATACATGGCCTTCGAAAAAAGCTCAGCTCCACCCCCTTTACCAAGTTCTCCAAGTTTTCTCGCAGAAAGAAAGACTTTCATAGGTCTTTCGTGACCATTTTTTTGCGCCATGCAATAGTTGTACGTCGAAAAAATGTCACTTGCGGCAAGGCTATGATCGTCACATGGTTTTCTTTGCACGGGGCTCCGCCACCTACGCTCCATCCGAGGAGAGCCTTGTTACAAACTCGGTATACAGCATGAAGTCCCTTTTGACACAAATCTTCCCCGTATCGAGGCCTGCTGCGGTCAAATTGGGAAAGAGCTTATGCGTCGTGGATACTGCCGCACTCGAGATGCCTAGGATCCACCGAAAGCTTCCATGGGAATACTGAATGCGTGTTTTTCAGCCATAATGCTCCCTACACTCGACCCCTAGCTCGGGATTTTGCTATAGGGTTGATAATGCTCTTTTAGATTCTCGCAGCTCTATCAGGGTACTTATTTCATGAAAAAGCGAATTTCGTTTTTGTTTCGTACTCATGCATTGATAGGGTACCCTTGGAAAAATTGATAATCTCTCTTTTCAGCCAACTCTATCGCTGGTTAGCACAAGACATCACCATGTGAAGCGATACTCACTGTACAGCATGCTCTTCTCTCTTGTTCCTCTCAGCCCACCAGATCTGAGTGGCCTAATCTCCCTGGTAACCGTAGCTGTGAGGATATCGAGTGTGTAAGAAAGATTCATCATGCGTGAAACGGGGCGGTGTTAGTCCCACGAAAGACCGATGCCCCTGGGACAAGGTGTCTTTGCACCCTACCGTGAGTCCTTGTCATATCGTTCTCTTATTCCAAAAGCCGCTGAGTATAGGAGCTTAGCACCGATGGAGGGGAGACTCTTATCATGAGCACGATAGTAACGAGAGTGAGAATTGATTTTTGGCTTTCCTGGATAGACATTAGCACGAACTTCCTGGTGCTTGTTGTAGGCAGAGGGCAGCAATATGATAGTGTACCTCTCCTACCATAAAACCATCTCAACATAGAGAAACTTAAATAGGTGAATGGCACGAGGATTATCCCATGGATCATACCTCATGAGTAAACCTGCAATTCCACCATGATCAATGTCCGACTCAAAGGACGAAACATAGAGGTGTCAATCATTGGTAGTTACTAATGAATTTTTCTATGACGGTTTGCTTCCCATGATCGTTAGGTAGGTAGTCAATGGAAGAGACTGAACCTAGGAAGAGCCTTGATCTTCGAGGGCCACTAGCACAGATAGCCGGTAATCCAGATATGACCTTTAATCCCGCACCTACACATGTAATGGAAGGCGGCCTGGATAGAGAAACATGCCCGAAATTTGAAGACTAATGGTAACTCACACGAGCAGGACATACGGTGTACATTTCCAGATCTGGCGCAGATGTGTTTCCCTGAAGAGAGGGGGGAATGGGAGAAAATAATCCTGAGATGGAATTTTGACAGCGGAATTCCATGATTACCTAAGAGGCCGAGGATTAGCTGGAGTCAACAAAAAGGAAAGGATGTACTATAGTTAGCCACCGACAACCGTAATTGATACCTGAGATTGAGCATTGCCAAAGGACAGAAAAACGGTCCCTATTAAATATCACAAGGAGTCGACGCAAACTGTATGCCGGCTGCGAAACTTTATCGGCGACTCTATACGGCGCCGAACACATGAGACTGGGGGCGTTTCTGACTCTGTACTACCAACACATGCCTTGAATGGCAAACGCTCCCTGGAGCGTGTCGAGTACTCTAGAAAAATTCAATAGGTTAAAAACGCAGATGCGGTCAGACGATAGAAACACCGCATGCCTGGGAAGAATCAGCGCACATGAAAAAGCTAGTCTGTACCCAGATGAAAACACGTCGAGATAGCCAACACGGGAGCCTTGCTGCTACTTGCAGTTGAAATAAAACACCGTACTGGAAATAATTAAGCGTTGATTAAGTTAACAAGAAGAATAGTGTTGGATAGAAAGAGAAGGCAGGATAAGAGAAGGGATGAACCGGAAAGTCGGGACGGACAGCTGCCGTCGTCTATCGCTTGCCAATGTATACTTGTTTGCATTTGCCGTTTACGTCCGGCCAAAGCCGCGTTGTCTGGCTACTCTTTGACTAAGACAAAGTTTTCAGGAAAAATATGTTAATTATATCCGGCTCTCATCCATCGCCACCACCCCCAGAACGCACCGGGCCCAGGCAGAGTTCGTCGTAGCTCCCGGCAATTCTATCTGTTTTGAAGATCGGTGCGCATGAATGGGCAGTGCAGTGAGTATGGTGAGTATGATATATATCACTGATCTGATTGTCATGCTGATTGATGAGTGGAGAACACTGTTGCACGGACATTCTCCCGTACTCAACGCGGTGCTTCGTATCCAGGGTGCAGAAGACGCGCTAATGGAATTGGAAAACCAGAGGAAACCGTGAAGAAACACTTCAGAGCTAATTTAGACTATTCATAGATTCCTGGACCAGGCCACACGCCTTTTTATGAGCTCCCGAAAGTTGTGAACCCGATGGGAATTTAATCGGTTCTAAGCGTGCATGGCAGCGGTTTCTTACTAATATGTTCAAGGACAGGCAGTTGCTGGATAATTTGTATATGGTACAGTCTTTCCTCACTATGTTGGCAAGGATTTTGACGTCCATACGTCCAGATCAAATACGAGGTAATGCAAAACCACACTCCTCCTTGAAACCCTCTTATTCTTCGAATATATTCGTGAACACGGTCATGGTGACCAACCAGAGTCGGAGGGTGCCTATATTTCCACAAAACACGCCGAAGATTTTCAGGCCGTGTGTGCCGCTTTTAATGTCACTAGACCAATTGTCGTAAGCTGATGTGTACTTTACCCTGTTCCTTTCGCTCTTTGATTCCAATAGTTTGTAGGCCCCTTGGCGGGATCGTCGTGGCCGACGTCTTATCCCGATATGGCACGTCTCCTTTCTCAGTGAACGGGCATGTTATTCTCAATGGGATATCTTGGATCTCTATGTTGCGGGAGATTCCAAAACCGTACCATGCTACCATCATCTCTTCGATCCTGTCCCAGCATACCACCGAATTTCAGAATGGACTGAAACGGTTTATCCACGATTTTGTTGCTCCTGGCAATTCGATTTCTTATGAAGATCAATGTACGTGAATGGGAAGTGTGGCAGGTATGGTGAGTTTGATTGATGTGAAGGATCTGATTGGAAAGCTGAGTGAAAGGCAAAGAATCCTGCACGGTCATTTTCTCTCTCACAGAATCAAGATGAAATGGCCCTGCATTCTGTGGCTAATGAGCTGCTGATACTCTGTATCCAAGGTACAGAAGGCATGCTATTAGACTTGGAGAAACATGAAGAGTTTATGAAGAAGCACTTCGGCGCTAATTTCGACTATCAGGAGCTTACGGGGGCGGGTCATGCACCTTTCTATGAACTTTCGGAAGTTGTGAACCAATGAACATCCAGTTTACTCAACGTGTGTACAATAGCACTTTGCACTAATGTGCATTATATAATTTATTCTTGACGCTTGAACTTCCTTCTTGTTGTGTTTGAGGTCATCCACAAATTGGGCAGGCCCGAAGACGCCGTAATCGGGGAGCTTTCGCCAGAGGAAGCCAGTGCAATGACTCGTATTGGGAACTCGCACTCGCTGACAAATTGTGGTGAGCTGGTACGGGCCGACAAGATGTCGGGCCGGGAGGAGACAGCTCTAGATGCAGCACAGTGATGCCCGGGTGCGTGAAGGTTATCGGGTGGCGATGTGATGACCAATCTCCTTTGTTTATCTCATCTTACTCACGCCAACGGTCGGTCGGCAGATAAACGCCAAAGTTCGAACCTGTGTTGGTGCGTGTTTGGCTTAGCTATAATTGGTCGCTCTCGAAACTTCTATGTTCAGAGAACATATCGTTGAGGGACCTGAGTGCGATATTATGTACTGACGCCTACGTGGTTCCCGCTTCAGGATTGCGGCCCGTGGGAATCACCTCATCCGGGTTATCCGGCTTGGTCAGACACGACGGGAAATGGGGAAGTAGAGTCAGCATAAATGATGGAGACTTTTAAAAGTTTTTCGTCTCATCTTCTCCCGCAATGTCCTGCCAATTGATTACCTCTCA